>CM046841.1:12768148-14132309 GCA_025618425.1 Heliocidaris tuberculata
AAATATGTGAATATTCTTTCTCCTCGTTGAAAATATGAACTTGAAATTTTTTTGAACTTTTCGTAATGAAAATGTACAGAAACATAATTATCTGGGAACCTCGCTGCCCAAATAATTATGTGGATATTCTGGCACCTCACTTTGCTGCCCGAATAATGTGGTGGTTCCCCAGAATATCGGAACTTTTCCGAAGGGGAACGCCTTTGCCCGAATATCAAATTTTTCAATTTCGATTTTTTTTTTTTTTTTTTTTGAACTGTTCTTAGAGAAAATGTACAGAAGTTACATACAGAAGTTACATGATTATCTCGAAACCTCGCTGCGCTGCCCAAATATGTGAATATTCTTTCTCCTCGTTGCCCAAATATGAAGTCGTTATTGCCCGAATATCCTCGGGGGGGGGGGGGGCTGCAGGCTACTGCCGAAGGGGGACGCCTTTTGCCCGAATATTAAATTTTCAGTGTTTTTGCGAGCGAGCGAGCGAGCGGGCAAAAAAAAAATAGGCAAGTTTTTCCTTCTTTTTCTTTCCTAGATCCTTCCCTTTTCATTTCTTTTTTTTTTCTTTCTGTTTTTGTTTCATTTCCTTTCCCGTTTCTTTTTTCTTTTCTTTTTTCTTCTTTCTCTTTTCTCCTTTTTCCCTTTCCTCTTCCCTTCCCCTCCCCTTCCTTTTCTTTTTTGCCGACAGAATTGGCGCATTTGCCGACAGCAATTTTGAGTGGGGGGGGGGGTGACACCCCCCCCCCCCCTCTAGCGACGACCCTGTCAGTGAAAGTGGACTCTTCGATTTCATAATGAGATGTCCGTATATATTTGGGGGTCGACATTATTGTAACAAGCTAATTCCAAAGCGATGCATTATTTGGATATGTATGAACCAATGTTACAAAATACAACCATATTGCGTAATTTTGGACATTTTTAGATACCAGCATGGATTTTAGACTAGGTATGGTTTCCCAGCGTCTTACTAACTTTGAACATTAGTTCATTTCTTGCTATTATATCACCAAAATCACGAAATCTCGAGCTCGGGAATTATTCAGTTTCTGTTTAGTATCACTTTCCATAAAAACAAATTACAAACATGACGCGAAGTTTATTTATTTATTTACTTATTTTTATTTTGCAGTCTACGATGATGGGCAAAAGCATGCAATCAGTGGCGGATCCAGGAATTTGAAATAGGGGGGGGGGCGCCAGAGGCGAGGGAGCGGAGGGTGTGCATGGGGGTATCCCCCTCCCACGATAAAAATCACAACACAGAAAAATTAAAGGGGAGCGCGCCCTTGGCGCCCCTGCCTAGATCCGCCACTGACTGCATTATATATTTAATTTCATATCAATAGCGCATGGTCTATCATGCACTTCTCTGGTTTGTGTGCACATCCCAAGTGTAGGTTTGATTCACCTTGGTCCAAGGGGAAGACATGCACGTGGGATAATAATAGTAGAATATTTATTTTGTAATCAAAATACAGTGTAGACCTACAATATGAATGGTATATTTTGGTCACTACATAATACACCTGCAGTGGGCGTGCCGAGGGGTATGCGCCTCCACTGCGGGGACTTGAAAAAAATTACCCTCAACAAATATCACATTTCAGAGCATGGAGAGTGATTTTATAATTCTTAATTTTGGTCATCATTATGAAAATCAAAAGGAAAAATTATGACGTTGTTGATGGTAATCATATGAATAATAATCATCACCGCCATTATCATTATCACCATCATCCTCATTTTTCTCCTTAAATCCAGAGGCGTTCTCCCCCCCCCCCCCCCACACTCAAAGTTGCTGTCGGCAAATGCGCCACCTCTGTTGGCAAAAAAGAAAAGGATAGGGAAGGGAGAGGGAAGGGGAAAGGGAAAAGGAGAAAAGAGAAAGGAGAAGACAAAAAAAAAGAAAAGAAAAGGGAAACGAAAGGAAACAACAACAGAAAGAAAACAAAGAAAGGAAAAGGGAAGGAAAAAAAAAGGAAAAACTTTTTTTTTTTGCTCGCTTGCTCGCTCGCAAAAACACTGGAAATTTAATATTAGGGCAAAAAGCGTCCCCCTTCGGCAGTAGCCTGCAGCCCCCCCCCCCCCCCCCCGAGGATTTTCATAGTTCCGATATTCGGACAATAACGACTTCATATTTGGGCAACGAGGAGAAAGAATATTCACATATTTTATTTTGGGCAGCGAGGTTCCGAGATAATTATGTAACTTCTGGATGTAACTTCTGTACATTTTCTTTACGAAAAATTAAAAATAGAAATGTTGCTCGCTCGCTCGCAAAAATTTAGGGATTGCAAATTTGATATTCGGGCAAAAAGCGTCCCCCTTCGGCAGTAGCTTGCAGCCCCCCCCCCCCCCCCTCTCGGGGATTTTAAAAAGTTCCGATATTCGGGCAACCACCACTTTATATTCGGGCAGCGAGGAGAAGAATATTCACATATTTGGGCAGCGAGGTTCCGAGATAATTATGTAACTTCTAACTTCTGTACATTTTCTCTACGAAAAGTTAAAAAAAAAAATCGAAGTGAAAATTTGATATTCGGGCAAAAGGCGTCCCCCTTCGGCAAAGTTCCGATATTCGGTTAACCACCACATTATTCGGGCAGCAAAGTGAGGTGCCGGAATATCCACATAATCATTTGGGCAGCGAGATTCCCAGATAATTATGTAACTTCTGTACATTTTCAGTACGAAAAGTTCAAAAAAATTGTCGGCAAATTTGGGAGTCGCACCCTAAATTAGAAAATTAGAAATTGAAAAGTAGATATTCGGGCAAAAGGAGTCAGCCCCCTCCTTTGCATTTTTGTCGGCACATTTGGGAGTCGCACCCTAAAAATTTGTCGGCAAATTTGGGTGTCACACCCCCCCCCCTCCCATTCAAAATGTTCTAGCGACGCCCCTGCTTAAATCATTATGATTCATTATTTTATTACTAGTATATGCCTCTTTCTGACAGGTTGGAATTGGGAATGATGATACAGGCCACTCCCGCCCCTCCCCTTGATCGATACCCATGTTAGCTAACGGGTCAAATCACTGGATCCTCGATCCTCGTGTTTTCCAGAAAGCGATGTACGCGGATAATGTACACAGTACAGGCCTGATTGATACATAGCCCCGTCCCCTCCCAATCTGCGAACTGTATTTACGCCAACGAAATACAGTCTCACTTTGTTACGATGTCAGGAAAAACTTAATCCATTTGGGCCTTTTTTAAATTTAAGTCGTCCGAAGAGTCACGAATACCAAGAACATTTTCAATGATATAAACTATATATAGCATACAGTCCATTGTTGTTGTTGTTGGCATTGTGCAGTACATTGTGTACTAAATTTTGTAATACACCGTCTCTAGCTAATAATATAAGAAAGTATAGAACATTTTTTTTTCCTTTTTCCCCTTTTGGTAGGGAATACAACAGTTCATACCCTGAAAATTGTACTCTAAATACAACGAAGCTCTGCCTTACAAAGTATTATTTAGGCCATTATTTTCATTATAAAAAATATAATTATTAACATTATTGTTGTTATCATCTTTATCATTATTATTATTATTATTATTATTATTATTATTATTACTGTTATTATTATCATATTCTATTTTGATTAATATTATCAACTATTTTTATAATAGACCTATCGTTACTTCTTTCCTTTTATTGTTAATATTATTTTTTCAGAAAATAATCGAATCATCTTCCAAATCACCTCTGGTGGATAAGAAGGGCTACATGAGCCCTGAGGGTACCGCCAGATAATGGATATCTAGTAGAATATATAGAAAAATGTCACGACATTTTCAGATGAAGATTAGATAACTTATCGAGGTTTTTTATCAAGCTAATTTGTAACTGATCCGTAAAGAGTACATGACAAAAGACAATATTTTTTCAGATTTGCAAACAAACCTATTTTTGTAGCGATATTCCCATTTACATAAAGCCAATAAGAAACGATCCATAAACCGTGCCCTCACCTGACACTGCCTGAGTAAACATTGGAGGGAACTATCCTGAAGCAGTTACCTTAGGGGCGACGCTACGGGGGAAGCACCCCTAAGCATCTTTCAAAAGAAGACTCCCGTTGCTTCGCGCAAAATCGACATTGCCGCTAACCATCTTGCCCCCTACTATCGAAATACACTGACATAGCCCTTGAAGGGTTATAAGGTTCATCGATCCATCATAACCCTTTCACCTAATAAATAACTATCTTTAATGGGATATTTTGGTCAATTTATTTGGGCGTTTAGGGGATGGAGGGGCGTATATAAAATTATATTATATATAATTATACACTGATCGCAATGCAGCAAAATTTATTGGCATTGGAGGGGGCAAAAATACTCCCCTCTCACGCCCAATGATGTAAGCAGTCATTTGCCCCCTTGCCATGGTGCCAATGACAGATGATAGACAGGAGTTTTATAATGATAAGAAAGATTGCGTCTGTTAATATACGAGGGAGCGCAGCGACCGAGTGAGAAAACTTAGATTTTTTTTTAATGCTGAGTTTGCATTTTGGAGCATACGTATTTTGTAATGCAAAATTATTGCTTTTAATTTTCTTTTTTTCCTTGCCAATGGGCCCATTGAGAGCTAAAATCGATTTTACCCCCTCCCCCCGCTTGAATGATGGGGGGGGGCAACTGCCCCCTATGCCCCCCCCCCCCACCCGTGTTTCCGGCGCCTATGATGGCCAGATGCATGAATTCAGTAAGTAGATCTTTCTTGTTGAAGGTTGGTTCCATCATGGTTCGATCAATCCTGACAAATTTGGTTATTAAAATCCCAGTTATGCCAATTTCGACAAGTAAAAATGAAATTTAAAAAATATCGGTCCCAGGTCTCCCGGCGGGCCACACAGCATTGTGAACATGCCGGCCAGGCGAAGTAAGAACTAAATTACAGCCAACAGTGCACGCGAACGAAATTGGAAAAAAAGAGTAAATTATGCCAGCAGTTGTATTTGTAAGAGTGAGAGAGAGATGGAGATGGAGAGAGAGAGATGGAGAGAGAGAGAGATGGAGAGAGAGAGAGAGAGAGCGAGAGAGAGAGAAAGAGAAAGGGGTCGGAGAGGGAAAAGAAGGTGGGGGAATAGGCGCGCGAATATAGGCCTTTTGCTGCTTGAAGTTACTGTGCAAGCACGACATGTACTGCACTGCAGTGGGCTTGTTCTATCATATCGGCAGCTGTCCAGATACTGTACGTGTATACACATGTACAGGAGATAAATAAGGTATGTTGTTTATTGAAAGTCACCAAAAGAAACACCTTACCACTATCGACATCATTTTGGGGTAGTTTTTCTATTGTTCAGCATTTTGTTGTTCGCAAATTGTCTGGCGAAAGCGATTACACTTCTTTTACCATAATATAATACAGCCACTACTCGGCGGTTGCGTTATAGCTTGCAGCTAGCTACTAGCTAGCATGCATGCTCCCGTCGAGCTCCGCTAGCTAGCTGGGCGGCGACGAGGGATCGGAACAGCGAGTGTCGTTTGCTGGCACCGTAGAGACATACGCACGTACAGCTGCAGTTGTAGCAGCTAGCAGACAGCTCATCCCACTGGGCGAGAATTGGGCGATTTTCCGAAACAAATCCACCGTCGGTTTTCGTTCAACCGAGAGAGGGCGTAGGACCGTTACGCGTTTCAAACAAGTCACTCGACAATTTCGGTCTCGAAAAGGGTATAAGTTGATGGTTGATTTGACACCCGATTTATTCAAAATGTCTCAAAATTATGGAAAATTATTGGTTACATTTGATATTGTAGTGTTCATCAAAGCTTTTATGATCGTTAATCACCAGTTTTGTTGTCATCCGAATCTTTTCCCACTCCTATAATTTATCTTTAAGTTTATTATAAAATAGAGGAAGGAAGAGAAAGGATTGAACCTTTTGTGAGGGAAAAGTGATAAAATGTTTATCAACAGCTGTATTTTAGGGGCCAGTATCAAAGACAATGCAGATAGTGTAGTCTGCAACGGATAATGTAGTCTGCTACCTATTGTGAACACACAGAGTAACTGTAATAGCAAGTATTAAAGGGAAGATTCACAGCATTCTTGTAGCATTCTTGTACCTTACTGCTCATGAATAGGAAAATCTGCTACACATTAATTCAATCAGTGAAGAAAAAGTGAGAGTATGACGCCTCTGATATTCACACAAGATGAAAGAAAACAAACAGCTTCGTGTTACTCAGAAGTGACAGATAAGTGAATGAGTTCAATTCTTTGTCAGTCATAAAGGCCAAGTAAAACACTAAAAACTGTTAACAAGTTTAATGTGGAAATTTACACGAAACTCCTCTAAAATTCATTTTCCTAATCAAGAGATGTGAGATATTATTTTTCTGTGATGGCACAGAATGCAAGATTGTGCCTCATGTTGAGGACATCACATGCACACTGCTCGCAGCAGACACTTTGAGATTCAGCACTCTAAATTACCTGAGATAGATTTTGGTAGGTTTGCATTAATTTACCTATTTAGGCAGTTATTACAATATATACATTTTATGTCTTGGAAATATTCATATATGGGTTATGCAATTGCAAACACAATATACTTCTTTAAAGACCTACTAATTTTTCAACTGCTATAATATGAGTTTTATCCATTACAGAGTGGACTGTGCATGAATTTGCGTAACTGGAATTAACTATTACATCTATAGGGTTTGGAAATTTCCTACTTGGCAACAATCATAGGCCTATATACATTGCATTTTTCACTAAAAGTTACTCTTAGCACATGTGACCAGGCACCACAAAACTACCAAAAAGTCGCACTGTGTAATTTCAGTTAGAGCTCAATCAATGTGTTTATGGTTGGCATGGTCAAATTTTAGTTTGGGGTATTTCCTGAAAGAGTATATTTTTTTCTAAGTAATCTAAAAAATTGGAGCCACCAACAAGCTAAAAGTGGTATTTTTGACATTTTTTTATTAGACGTATGTTTGTCTTCTGTGGATTTTGTTGTATTACTTTTCTTTTGACGACCCTGAATATTTGTCTCATTTTGATCTCCCATAACTTTAAAACAGAGTAATTTCTTGCATTGATATTTGTGCATTAATGAACAGGATGTCCCTAATTAGTATGCCAAGTTTTAGGACAATCTGATAATCCCTTTATAGAAATTTCTTTTGAGTTCTAATCCTACTTTTGTAACACTAGCACAACGCCTTGCAAGTCAGAGTGCTTCAATAGACTGCAAACTTTAAACCCTTATTTCTCAGATGTAACATTCTGTGGGACTGGGCATTCTACTCTTTGTACAGTGGGTTAGAAACATCCAATGCTAATGGGTTATATATAATTTTAAAGCTGAGAATCTCCTCTTTCAGAATCAGACCTTAACTAAAAATCCATATCTGGCGACTTTTTGGTGGTTGTGTGGTGCCTGGTCACATATTGCATTTCAGGTGATTTGATATAGTGTTTGCAGTTCAGTCAAATACACTGATTACCATATTGATGCCTAATTTACATAAATAGGCACCAATATCATAAAAGGTATACACATTTATTGCTTAGAAATATTGAAATTCAGATGATGCAGTCCGAAATAGAACTGAATACTAACTTTTCATTCATATGATACTGAACTGTTCGGTGCAATACAGTATTAAACAATGGGGTTTGCATTAATATGCATAATTAAGCCTCATTATATGGTGACAAACTGCTAGTTTCAAAGCTTGACAACAATCATGTTTACAGTCAGCACCCATAGTTATCTTAAACTATAGCCGTTCATATGATGATATAGGAATTTTCAGTTGAGTAGCCACAATAACGGATTTGCATATTGATGCAAATTTGCATAATTAAGCATCAATATTTCTCATACATGTAATTAAAAATCATTGTCTTAAAATAATTGCACATTTATTGCTTGGAATATTCGCATTCAGATTCTGCAATCGAAATTATCCTTAAATACCATCTTTTGATTGAGAGCACACTTATCTTTGTGAATTATGGTTATAAACAATATAGTTTGCATAATTAGGCCACATTACGGTGGTAAATTGCCACTTCCAACCATCGCAACATTCATATTTAGATTAAGCACCTTAAGTTTAATTAAAATATCAGCATTCATGCAGTTTAATATAGACATTTTTCATTTTGAAAAAAGCTGAAATAGTGGATTTGCTTACCGATGAATAATTTGCATAACTAGGCATCAGTATTTCACATAATTAGGAATCAATATCATGAAATATTTGCACATTTCAGGCTTGAAATATTCACATTCAGATTATACAGTCCAAATAATCTTTAAGTATATTTTTACATTAAGAGCACACCGTTGTTTGTAAATTATTGTATAAGTAATGAATATTGCATAAATTTGCATAATCAGGCCACATTACAGTGATTAATTGCCACTTCTAAGATTTACAACATTCATATTTAGAGTAGGCACCCAAAGTTACCCTTGAATATCACCTTTCATGTGATTTGATATTAGCATTATTAGTTAAATAGCCCCCAAAATGGATTTGCATATTGAAACCTGATTTGCATAATCAGGCATCATTGCTACAAAAAAATATACATATATGGTTTAGAAATATTCACATTCAGATGATGCAGTCCAGATTATCCTGAAAAATATTTTTTATTAATACGATACCAGTGTTCTGTGTATTATAGTTTAAACAATGAATTATGCATAACCTTGCATAATTAGACCTCATTAGAGTGATAACGTTCAAGTTTCCAGTCAGTCCGTAGCCCGTGCGAAAAGCGCTTCTTTTGCGGAACTCGTATTCATTGCGGAGCGATGAATATGAATATTCATGAGCAGAAGGGTATGGTAGAAAGCTGCCAATTACTTCGCTGTTTCTGAACGGATTTTTACGATTTTTTTCACAAATGAAAGAGGAATAATAATTCTACCAATTTCCACTTCAAACTTAGCAGTTTGGCTTAGAAGACTTTTTAAAATCAATAGACCATTTATGAGTGAAAATGAATGATGTAATCTTGACGAAAAAGGGTGAAAAAATATAGGTCACATATCTTGCTGCAAGAAATTTCTTAGATCATTAGAATTGTGAAAGAGTACTCTTTCAGAACTGACCCAAAAACGGAGGATTTAGCTTTTATACCAGTCAGGAGTTCGGCAAATTCAAGCACGGTACAGGTTATTTCCCATCCAATGTAAGATCGTGCCGAATGACGAAACATGATTGGTCCGCTCACCATGCACGTCCCACAAAGCGTCGTCTGCTAGATACGACCATGAAGCTATAGCTTCATGATACGACCGAACAAATTTAGTACATGTACTATATCATGTCCATCCACTCATACACGTACACCATGGATATGCTATATCCACGCGTACACACATACGTATGACCTAGTACATGTACCAGAGTCTAGCACAGCCCATTTGTAAACTTATTTGATACACATTTACAACTTTGTACATGTAAAGTACAATAGTGTACCCTTAGCCCCGGCCCTGCATTGCTGTTCCTGTCTGTACTTTAGCGGTGAATATTCCCCGATATTTCATTTATAAGGAAAGAGAATTTTATTTCTTTTTAACTTCATTTTCATCTTGGAAACCTAAATTTTGTCGGAGGTAAACTTAAAAAGACCTGAAATCAGGTTAGTTGGCGAATGTTGATAAATTATATCCTCCTTACATTGATTTTGGACTTTGTGTACCTTTTACGCTGTTGCAGCAAAGAATATTCGACCGGACTGAAGTCACTAACCACAGCAGCGACTGGGTGCATGCCACCCCGTTACACCCGGGGTAGCGTAGCGGACGTTCTCCCCCTCAGTGGCTATCACGGGGTATTTTGTGCGGAAAATGGTTGAAATAAAGCCATATTTTCTTCGACAAATACATTTTGCTGCAAAATTGTTTTGAGTTCATTGTCTGCGCCAACAATCCAACTCAGCGATCATCTACATCACTTAGATTTTAAAAGTCTATACCAGTCAGGAGTTCGGAGGAAGCAATTAAAGCCTAAAATTGCTCCCCAAAAAGTCAGAAATTTCATCATTTTTAGACAGGAAAAAAGATATCCAAATCCGAACGAATATAATCATGTTATATACCAAAATGAATAGCAAAATGTCACGGAGAAGGACCTCTACCATAGCCCATCAATTTCTGCATTGTTTTCGATTGAGAGATACCTTCTTAACCCCTTGCAAATATCACGATATCTCGTTTCGCGAGACTCAATATCCAGTGAAGAGGAAATCTCCGCAAGAATCGGCATTTTGGCTCATTAACGCACGGGCTGCGGCTGACTGTTTCAGGCTTGGCAACACTCATATTTGAATTCAGCACAAAAAAGTACCTTCGTCTCCAACTTTTCAGGTGGGGCGAAAATGTGGACCACGAAAATGAAAAACGGAGCCTCTTTTTCCATGTCATCCCATGGTCTATTTTGGCCATTGCAGTGTAGACATTGTGTAGACATTATTCCACCCACTAGCCACTAGCGTACCCAAGGGGGGGGGGGGGCAGAGTGCCCCCCCCCCTGACAACTTTTGACAGGAAAAAAAAATTCCTTTTTTTTTTTTTTTTCTGCTTGTCAGGGAATCATGGAGCAAAACGTGTGATACCCCCCCCCCCCCCCCCACACACACACACACACTGAGCGAATTTTGGAGGGCTGGCGAGAAGGAAAAAATACGGGTCTCCCTCCAAGCAGAATTTGACAGTTGACAAAATTTGCTCCCCCTCTAAAAAATCCTGGGTACGCCACTGATTCCACCTCTGGGTCACTACGTCATTCTTGCTTGTTTTCCAGTGGCAAGTGCTTGATCGTAGACAAGAATCTGTGTGATATACGTGGTACTGATGAATAGTATGATGGTTTGTCGGAGTGATTGGCATTCACAACACGGAAGGACACAAGTTCATAACATGCTATGGAAAATCTATTGGAAAGTTCTTGAGGGAGATACTCAATCCTCTTATTTACGTATTTCCTCTCCATGCAACCACATGAGACCTTCGAAACAATCAAAGGAAGATTTACATGCAATTAAGAATTGAGCAGCAAGGAGAGAGGAGAGAAAATGTGATGACTATAGTCTGAAGCACTCAATCCTACCTCCTGCCGTATGTACTGCACTATCTACGAATATAACAAATCATTGACGTGACAGTTAGTAAACTAACACTTTCATTAAAACAAGAAAATCCCTACTGAATTATCAAATGTAACCACTGATTCTCGGCAAGACAACTTGATTGAAAAAAAAAAGAAAAAAAAAAGGAGGAGTCATGACAAAACCCTTTATCATTTAAATATGCGAATTATGCTAATTTTCCTGCCTGAAGATCAACCAGTACCGATACGTTATAATCTCTATTGGTTTGCACGTTATAACTAATGTGCTGTCACTTATACCTATCCCTCACTACAGCATAGTGCTAAAATATTTAGCACTGGTTCGTTACAGTATTTACCAGTCTTTTTCAAGAGTGGTGCCTGTAGTTTTGTTCACTACAAAGAAATCACACTGACATTGAATTTCACCGGCTTGTCATTGGTTGCCTTGCGTCACTCGTTGCTCACGAGTGAAAATAATTCAGTCTGCATATGACATCGAGCGGAACACGGGCTCACTCTGTCAGTGAGACGGCTGATGAAGGAATATAAGTCAGCATGCTCACTCAAACGGGAGTGTTTTAAACCTCCATGAGAAGTGAAAATTCATTCACTCGTAATGTAGAGTGACAGATTCACTCCTTTACATTTAGAGAGTAAAATGTATTATGATGTTAAATAAAGAAAGTATAAAATGGGTGAATAAATGTACGATATCATTTCCTTATATTCATATTATGTAACATTTCGGTGTAATGTAGAATTATTGTAATTATCAGTAAAATATGTATAATGAGAGAGAAATGGAATTATCTGACATACTTTCTACTTTTGGGGGAAAAAAAATTCCGGTAAACAAGGTGTTCACCATAGCCTTTGTTATTTCCCTTTTTCTTCATTTCACTCGAGCGGTATTGCTGGATGTGAATGCAATATGTTTCGATATGAGTATGCTTGTTGTACACATTTATCTAATAATATAATATATGATATTCACTGCTGTGAATCGTAAATAAGAAATGGAATTGACGCTTTCCCGATCTCTGGTCGTCATTTAAATACTCTTTAGAGTGGGATCTACCAAAACGCTATTGTAGTATTAATGCAAAATGTAGTATTACCTCTCTTGAAGGTCTCTTTATATTTTCAAGACATAAAGATAATAATAATAATAATAATAATAATAATAATAATAATAATAATAATAATGATAATAATAATAATAATAATAGTAATAGTAAAATAATAATAATAATAATAATGATAATAATATAATAATAAAAATACTATAATATGTTCCTTTTATACACAGTAAAAAATATTTTAAACAACTCTTCAAAATTTTTAAACAACGCTGTTTAAGCCGGTCACTCTAACAACTGTTGTTTAAAATGTTAAACAACTACGGTTGTTTAAACTTTAAACAGCCTGTTGTTTAAAATTTTAAACAATTTTTTTAAACAACGGCTTTTAAACAGCTAGGTTGTTTAAATTATGTTGTTTAAACACACACAGTTGTTTAAAACTTTTACACAACTATTGTTTAAAATATTTGTTGTTTAAAAAAAGTTGTTTAAAGCATCTAAGTTGTTTAAATTAAGTTGTTTAAAACTTTTTGCACAAATGTTGTTTAAAAAAATACATTCAAAGTTAATAGTTCAAAATAATTGTTTCAAACATTATAGGGCCTACAGATGTGTTTAAGCATACACGGTTGTTTAAAGGGGGTACCCAATGCTGAAACAATGTTAGTTCATTTAAAAGATCATGATTTTATTAGAAGAAAATCATCTGCCTTAAATTTTTTTTTAAATTCGTGTTGCCAGAAAATCCCCGAAATATGGTAAGATTTCAGGATATTTTGGCCCCTCAGCTGTGTCCCAATTTCAGCTAGGTAACCACAATGACGTCAAAGTGGTTACCTTGTCGCGCAATTATAGCAAAATGCGCGCAAGGTGTAATGCATTTTGTACAGTCTAGCGCGCAACACATCTGCTATACGCGAACCTGGGTAACCACTTTGACGTCATTGTGGTTACCTAGCTGAAATTGGGACACAGCTGAGGGGCCCAAATATCCTGAAGTCTTACCATATGTCGGAGATTTTTCTGGCAACACGAATTTATAAAAAAATTAAGGCAGATGATTTTCTGCTAATAAAATCATGATCTTTTAAATGAACTAACATTGTTTCACCATTGGGTACCCCCTTTAAGGCTGTTGTACACAAATGAGTTCCAAATGCCAGAGCTGATTGATACGTTCAGAGGTAAGTCTTTAGACTAAATATATTGTAATCTGATCGAGTTTATACTCAAGACATATTTGTGTTGCGGTGACATCTACATGATGTCTAGATCTAGACCACATCCACAAAATAACTTATGTAGACCTGGAACTTTGCAGCGCAGCGCAGTTTAAGTTATTTGCACACAGTATACCGGACCCACGCGCGCGTTCACTGTGTGCAGCTTAAACTGCGCTGCGCTACGCTGGAAGGGCGACTTGCAAAGTTGCAGGTCTAAATCATAATTAATTATGTGACTGTGGCTTAGATCTAGATATCATGTAAATGTCATGGCAGCACAAATATGTCTTGAGTATAAACTCGATCAGATTACAATATATTTAGTCTAAATGCTTACCTCTGAATGTATCAATCAGCTCCGGCATTCGGAACTTCTGCAACATGTCAACCACAAAGTCCTCCGCCATGATCCATGAAGCCCGGCCGTGTTTGGCGGAGAAGGAAACCCGTCTAGCGCAAATTTTCAATCTTTTTAAACAACGTTGTTTAAAAGATTATTCTACAATATCATTGATGTCTTAAACAGCAGTTGTTTAAAATACAGGGTCCGTTTTTTAAACAACGTTGTTTAAAATTTAAACAACACAATTTTAAACAGCGAAATTTTAAACAGCGTTTTTGCTGTGTACAGCGCACTAAATGAATACTCCGATGCACCTTACAAGTGCTTACCTTGGTAAATGGGTTTCAAGCCTGCACTTCATAAGTATGCACCATCTCCACTTCTTAGGGACCACTGTTCACATGCGTGCATGTAGGGCAAAACACAGACATGTGGAACTGTTTTATAGATAAATATTTCTATTATCATTCAACTGTTTTATAGATATAAATATTTCTATTATCATTCAACTGTAATTTTTCATATTTCTATGAATATTCGTCGTATTTGAAAAAAACAAAATGTAGTTTGGGTTGGGCTTGCATCGTCTCGAATGGACAATTAGAACGTTTGCGGCAATTGAACTGGTGAAGATGGTTGAACTCAGGTGGTGGTGGTTGTGGATGGCGGGGATGGTGAATGTGGAGGAAAAAGTGGGTGGGGCACCTAACCTTTGATCTCGTCTCCGTAATTACCTATGTAGGATATGTAAACGCCTCTGCTGCAATGTGTATTCACTTACACAGCAAAAACGCTGTTTAAAATTGTGTTGTTTAAATTTTAAGCAATATTGTTTAAAAGATGGACCTTGTCTTTAAAAAAAAAAGCTGTTTAAGGCATCAATGCATTGTAGATCGGCTGCGAACTGGGGTTGGAAGATTCAACGCTAATATGTACCGTTGGGGACTTCGGCAATCACCGGCATGCATCTGTGGTGCAGATGAGCAGACGGCAGACCATATCATCTACAACTGCCCTGTTCTCCAACCCCCTGACGGGATGACTGATCTGTCAAGCCCAAAGGATGCACAAGTCAACTGGCTTACTCAGCTTCAAGAAATAGCTTGACATATAATACTACTACCTCATACGAAAGAAGAATGCATTGTAGAATAATCTTTTAAACAACGTTGTTTAAAAAGATTGAAAATTCGCGTTAGACAGGTTACCTTGTCCGCCAAACACGGCCGGTTTCATCATGGCGCATGACTTTGTGGTTGACATGTTTGCAGAAGGTTCCAAATGCCAGAGCTGATTGATACATTCAGAGGTAAGCATTTAGACTAAATATATTGTAATCTGATCGAGTTCATACTCGAGACATATTTTTGCTGCCATGATGTCTAGATCTAAGCCACAGTCACATAATCAATTATGATCTAGGCCTAGACCTGCAACTTTGCAAGTCGCCCTTCCAGCGCAGCGCAGTCTAAGTTGCACACAGTGAACGCGCGTGGGTCCGGTATACTCTATGTGCAACTATTTTAAACTGCGCTGCGCTGCAAAGTTACATCATAATTTATTTTGTAAATGTTGTCTAGATCTAGACATCATATAGATGTCACGGCAGCACAAATATGTCTGGAGTATAAACTCGATCAGATTACAATATGTTTAGTCTAAATGTTTACCTCTGAACGTATTAGTCAGCTCTGGCATTTGGAACTTACTTGTGTACAACGTCTTAAACAACCGTGTATGTTTAAACACATCTGTATAGTGTTTTAAACAGTTACTTTGAACAACAACTTTGAATGTTTTTTATAAACAATAGCTGTGAAAAAAAAAAATTAAACAACTTAATTTAAACAACCTAGATGCTTTAAACAATTATTTTAAACAACAAATTTTTAAAACAATACTTGTGATACTTGTGTTTAAACAACTTAATTTAAACAACCTAGTTGTTTAAAAGCTGTTGTTTAAAAAATTGTTTAAAATTTTAAACAAGAGGCTGTTTAAAGTTTAAACAACCTTGGTCGTTGAACAGTTTAAACAATAGTTGTTAGAGTGACCGGCTTAAAAAACGTTGTTTAAAAATTTTGAACAGTCGTTTAAAATATCTTTTACTGTGTACTCTAAAGTAGCATACTCTGTCGGAATTATAAAGTATCACACTTTTACGTAGCGAAGATTGTCCCGAATGTGCAAGTAGTGGACTAGTATACCAATCTATCTCGAAATGCTTGTAATAATGGGAATAGAGGTGTAACCCATACAATGGCACGCTCCCCACATTTTTGGAAAGTAAAACAGGGGTCAATATTACATTTGAAGAGCCACAGTAGAACTAAATGTAGTACTACTTCACATTTTCATTAATGTCACTTTGTTTTGGATCATTTGAATAACAATTACGAATTACTGCTTTGTCGTATGTTTGCTCGTCTAATATTATTCAGGCACATGTACATCTATACAAAATCTTCATATCTCTATATATCCAGTAGATCCGGGGTTAGCACATAGCAATTGGAAGTCGCAGACAAGCGAAAAAGACCCTCCCCCCCCCCAAAAAAAAAAAAAAAAGAAAAGAAAAAAAAACAGAAAAAAAAACGAAACACACACACACACACACACACACAAACAAAACACTGTAAAGTGTACCCATTTTACACAGGCATGAACTTGGCCGGGGAGGGAGGGGGTGGGGAAAAGGACGTGCCCCTGGCCCCCTTGTTCCCCTTGGTCGATCCTGGTCGATACAACTTTTTAGAAGACTTTTTAGAAGACAGGGGATGTCATATTTTAACGGTACAAGTTCTGCATCAGTGGACACGCGCAGTGGCATATCAGCAGGAGGGGGAAGGGGCCACGGGCCCCTTGTGCCCTTTGAATCCGCCACAATTGTCATCCTGGTCGATACAACTTTTAAGAAGACTGAAGATGTTATTCTTTAACGGTAGAAGTTTCGCACCAGTGGACACGCGTAGTGGTGTATCAACAGGACAGGGTAGGAGGCACAGGCCCTGGGAAGCACTCGGAATAAAGCCTTCAAGAGGTAGAGAGAGAGAGAGTGAGAGAGAGAAAGGAGGAAAAAGATATGATCCTTGAGGATCCAATCTGCAGGGTAAAGTGCATTCGAAATTGATTTTTCAGGGATTAAAGGGCAAAAATCTCAGTTGCGATTTTAAAGGGCTGTAATTTTTTTGAGACAATAATGATCATCGGTTCTCTGCTCAATATTTTATGAATTTCATCAGCCTCTTGTGAAATGTTGCATCCCCAGTTAAGGATCACCTGTATAAAAATTCATCTGCAATGGTTAAACATTTGAAAGACATTTTAACTGTCGGTTTCCTTGCTAAATTCGTCTACTATATCTCTTCATGGATTTCGTTAGTTTTGCGTCCCATATAAGAAAACAATGTAAATTTAAAAAAAACGGTTTATTAGTGTACGAAACTTGAAAGTCGACAGCGAGATTATAGTGCAAAACAATTTCTATGGGAAACACGTATTAAATAGTGAATACTAGTTTTTGAGGGTTAAATCCCTTCCCCCCCCCCCCCCCGTCGCTTTGTTTCCTTGTTTGTAAAGTTATGTAGATAAATGTTGTTTTTGTGAGTGGAAGGGGGGGGGGGGTGGTGGTGGCGTAATTTCATTGTTCACCCCAGGCGCAATAATGTATTTATTGAATTATGTAATATTGTTAATAAAATATTTGATATTTCAATGTGGGAAGAGAAATATTCCTCCTAACAGCAAAGAAGTGAGAGAAATATTAGTAGGAAATCAAGTTTAAGAAAAAAAAAAAAGGTATATCGTAACACCCTGTCATTACAATTAAAGAAATGGGAAGCTTTTGATGTCGGATGAAGGGAGGAGTCTTTTGGATGCGAAGTGCAATGGATAAAAAATGTTAATTAAGAACTATAAATGGATTTTACTTCCTTCCCTCCCAAGGGACATTGTTTTTGTTATGACATTGGTTGTCTGCAGATTATCACGCTTATTGCAAGTCACGCAGTGCTTACAGGAGCGATCAGGGATTGAGATTGGGAATGGGGGGGGGGGGGGGGGGGGCTGGAAGGGGTGAGGTACTGTGTTGGGATGTGCGGGTGTGTCTGTCTCTTTTTTTCTCTCTCTTTCTCTCTGATATTTCATTTTTCTTTTCTTTTCTTTTTCTCTCTCTTCTTTCTTTCTCCTTTTAATCCTTTATAATTTTTCTTTTTAAGTTGTGATTTTAAGTGAATTACAAGTACACATGGTACATGTATGTATACATTCTTTGTTTTTTCATGAATGTAATAATAATAATAATAATAATATGGATATTTATATAGCGCCGGTATCCGTCAAGTATGACGCTCATGGCGCTCTACAACAAAATAATTAAATTACACTAAAGAAGGAATGCAATATAGCATACATATCAAAATAATAATGTACAAGGAATTAATATCTTAAGCTAAAGTAGAAGAACACAGAGGCGTCGATTCGTTCGGTATAGACAAAGCATTGGAGGGGGAAGCATTGTTTGTGAACAATCCTCTGCCTCTCCAATGCTCCGTCCATTCAAACGAATCGACGCCTCTGCAAGAACAAAGTGAATGTTACATACATTCGGTCCAGTAGATTACATTATCATTTTTTAAGGGAACTGTCTAGAAAAAAAGGTGAGTATGAGAGCAGCTTTGAAATCGCTGAGGGCAGGTAGAGTACGGATGTGAAGTGGGAGCTTGTTCCAAAGAATTGGACCAACACGAGAGAAGGCTCTATCCCCCCCAGGAACTGCGTGTTTTAGGGACAACTAATAAAGAAGAATGAGACGAACGTAGATGTCTTATAGACTTATACTCAGAAATCAACTTCACGTTGTAAGAGGGAGCAGAGCCATGCAAGGAACGAAATACTAACAGCAACAACTTAAAAATTATTCTGTCACATACTGGGAGCCAGTGAAGGCTATTAAGAATGGGGGTGATGTGAGTTCTACGGGAAGAAAGAATGACAATACGTGCGGTAGTATTTTGCAATTTCTGGAGTCGGACAATTTGTGTGTTAGGGAGCTGATATAGCATGGAATTACAAAAATCTAATCGCGAGGAAATAAGAGCATGTATACATTTATTTCTGATATTTATACAGAGTAGCACACTTTCAAAAATAGTGGTGGTCTTCCAAAAGGCCCTGTTTGGTAACAAAGCTATTAAGTGACAATATAAACTCATTACAATAACAAAACAAAATACAGAATATATTTACATGTGTTTACATAATATCTGGTATCCTCATAATAAATGGAAATTTTCAAAACTTATTGGTGCATTAAAAAAAAAAATCATCGATATATTTACATTCAGTAATTGGTTTTTAAATGAGATTAAAGGTCATCAAATACTTTTGACATCCCTAGTTAGTAATATTATGAAAGCTCATAATATGACTATATTTTGATATTAGATCAATATAAATCCCCACTTGGGATACCAAAAATGATAAGAGACATTATTGGGATTCAAATAATACACGTTGTACGTTACAGCATAATAATTGAGTATGTACAGTATAAATACCAATCAAAGCACCAATAACTATAATGAGTATGTCATTCATTCAGTTTCAAAAGCTTCATGTTATCAAAAAGTTTGTGAATAAACAAGTAAATTTTATAGAGTAATAATTTTGCCAGCAAACACTCGTTAATCAATATAAACGATGATCACTTAAACGTATTCTGCAGATAGCAGAACTTTCAAGTTATGTTTAAAACTGTTCAATGTTGGTTATTTCTTTTTGTATGTGTCCGTCCTAAATTTTGGAACACACAAGGCATCTTTTTCAGCTTGTCTTGTATTGTAACCATGTAATTAACTAACATGACTTAGATCTCTCTGTAAATATGTGGGTGCCATATCATGTAAACACTTATGCATCATCACTGCACGTATAAACTGGAAACGTGTCTGAATAGGCACCCATCCTAAACGCGTGAACATGTCACTAGAAGAAACATCAAATCCTTCTCCCAACACTACACGGGCAGTTCGTGTTTTAACCTTTTGTAATTGAATGGTTTGTCTTTGAAATCGTCCAAACCAGACCGAGGAGCAATAATGAAATCGAGGTAGAACAATGGCATTATAAAGAGTTTTTAAGAGATCGTGTAGGAACATAGCTTTTAGCACGATTAATCAAACTGATATTTTTTTTTTTTTGCGTAGTTATTTGTTCAACATGTTCAGTCCAACGTAACTCTTCGTCAATCATAACACCCAGACATTTTGCCACTTTTACTACTTTCAAAATGCTTCCCTTTAGTGACAGTGATAGAAAAATCATTAACACTATTAACAACCGATCTTGATCCTACTGGCATGCCGTTCGTCTTGTCAGCATTAAGGACTAAACAGTTTTTAGTTACCCATGCAAATATATTTTCTGTACCTTTGGTTAATTTTTATTCTACTTTTTTAACGTTGCTTCCGCTGACTGTTGGAGTCGTGTCGTCAGCATACATATCAACAATGCCAACATCAATATATTCAGGCAAACTAATTATACATAAAGAAAACAGAAGTGGTCCTAAAATTGAACCTTGTGGGACTTCCATGATAACTTTTAAGGAACTAGATGTGGCCCTTTTAAAACAAACCGGCTGTCCTCGGTTGGAAAAATACGATTTAAACCACTGAACACTGTGATCAGAACAGCCAATGGCCTTTAATTTACATAACAGAATATCATGATTGACTGTATCAAATGCTTTGCGCAGATCAATAAAAGCAACACCTGTTAGATTATCGTTATCAATGTTGGAAAACCACTGATCTACAAGTTTCATTAGAGCTGTTGCAGTGCAAAGAAAGTAATTCCAGACTGGTTAGGACATAACATATCATTTTCGTCAAGAAAGTCAGAAAATTGATTGTGAACTGTTTTTTTCTAAGATTTTACTCACAACAGATAATACCGATATTGGTCTGTAATTACTTGGAGTGGACATATCACCAGTCTTGTATATTGGAATCACCCTTGCTTTTTTCCACCCTCTTGGTACATGTCATCTGGTAATGGATATATTGATAAGACATGTCAGAGAGTCCAAAATAATATATCATGTATATCTTGCCATTTTTAAAAGGCGACAGCTTACTCCATCTTCTGTAAATCGAATTCACATTCAGTATTAGTGAATTCATTGTGGTCTAAGATTACTTCAGAATGCTTTGGGATACCATTTGTTATATTACTAGCGAAATGCACTTATTATCTAGAATCCTGGTCCTATTCACTTCTATACTACATGGTAAGACCTGATTAGATTTAGGGATAATATGTTCGATACTCTACCACATCTTTCTGCTATTTCCTTTAGTATCATTCATTTGGGCATCGTGATAATTGTTTTCTTTATTCCTTCCTCAAAAGATGATTCACCTTGTTCTTGCTTAAGACCATACAATTCAAGCAAGAATTTTATTTTGTCTGCATTGCCGTCTCTTCTTTCACCTAAGACGTTACAGTTAAAGTCACCTAATATTGTACAACTAATATTATCTAATATCGCCCTTGCTAGCTTCTCAAAATAATCTGTTATCGAATTTGGTGGCCGATACTGGTCACAGGGAACCGTTATAAATGTTCTTATTCCAGTCGCTACGAGAATAATAGCGAGCGAAAGAGAGAGGGAGAGAGAGAGAGAGAGAGAGAGAGAAAAAAAGAAATACACACGTACACACAGAGCTCCGCATCGAGCGGGATGGCGGAGGTCCGCACACAATAACATTTTTTTTTTGTTTTTCAGTAATCTTTATTCAATTTCTGTATATAACATAACATTCGTCTTGAATGTATACAACAAATAACACTCGATGAAATCACTGAAACAAGGCATATACAACAAAAATATCATTGAATGAAATGTAATCATTAAAAAAAAAAAAAGACGAAGACAATGAATATCAAACTGTAAAACATAATTCATTCTTACTCTAGACTCCTTATTCTACCTACTTCCCTCCCCCCTCCCCCTCGTCCACCTACTTAACCCATATCACAGCATACAAACACCCCACCATCCACACAACACGCATACACACAAAAAAAACACCCATACGCATCCACCTATTCATACTACATCATCTCAGGTTCCCTCCTTCAGTCCACATACCTGACTTGAATATTTTTATGTGTTCCCCATTTTCGTAAATGCAAATGCAGTCTACCTGCTTTTGACGCTAGAGTTTTTTTCATCCTCTATAAATTCCGAAATAATTTTTACTATCTTTTCTCTGGTTGGCAAGTTATTTTCTGACCTAGATTTGAAAATAGTATATTTCAACAAAATCATCAGACTATTTACACACTTAGATCTATCAGAATTACCCGTGATTCCCAAAAATATTTCTTGCCAATTCATATTTTTCAATTCAGCTATATCAAAATGTTCAATCACAAATTTCCATATCTGTTTAACCTTGTCACACTGCAAAAATAAATGCGAATATGTCTCTGGTTCAAGTTGACAAAAGGAGCATAGGTTATCAGCTACAAAACCAAATTTCATACACCCAGATACACACACACGCACAACCCACCCGTGTGTGTATGGTGTACACACAGTCTATGCATAGGGCATTACAGGCAGAGTGTGTTTCGTTGCATTGCTGC
This sequence comes from Heliocidaris tuberculata, assembly GCA_025618425.1. Lineage (NCBI taxonomy): Eukaryota > Metazoa > Echinodermata > Echinoidea > Camarodonta > Echinometridae > Heliocidaris > Heliocidaris tuberculata. The sequence goes on from CM046841.1 coordinate 12,790,565, forward strand.
AGCAAACTAAGAACGCCTTGAACGAATCTGTGACACGTAGATTCAAAAAATACATTTTCGAATCGCGTTTTCATCCTTCTATTACGAATTTCCCTCTTGGCTTGTGAATCCTTTTGGGGGGAGGGATAAACTTTATTTATCCATCTTTCATTGACTGAAATTTCAACATCAACATTCCATGAAGGTTTTTGGTGGTGAATGTTTAAAGATATGTATGTCAAAGCGGTGTATAGGATTGTCATTCACTTTGTACATGTCGATCAACGGTCAGAAAGCGGTGAAAGGTCATGAATGTTTCATTAAGGCCAATCGTCCCTTTTGTTGGGGACTTTGATCATTCCCGAAACCCCTGTACTCTCCCTGACTGTTAACTTGAAATCCAATTTATTGGATATGTAAACAGCAATGCCTCCACCACGTCTATTTCGGCCCTGACGAAGTAAAACAAAGCCTATGTTTAATTCAGAGTCTGGTATTGATGAATCACACAATGTCTCGTTCAAACATATTACATCAAACGGTTCATTATGAAATAATAGTTTTAGCTCATCAATTTTATGTTCAAGTGAGCAAATTTGATTCTTCTTTAGCTTATATTAGGGATACACCCATTTGTTTGTCAGTATCTGACTTATTTCTGTCATTACTATTATTAGTGTCAATACCAACGTCTGCATTGCAAAATAATCTCGTTGACTTCGGTTTAATTCGTCATTACCTGCATAGGATGTAGCTGAGTTCAGCCCTTTGTCGTCATCACTTGATTCACAAGATGTAGATGTTCGTACCACCCTTGTTGGTCTTTAGTCAGTGGAAGCCAAGGGTAAGGAGGCTTCAGTCTTCCCCTATGCTGATGGTTGCTGAAATCCTGCGTTGAAGATCCCACCGTGGCAGCCACTTCAGTATACGACCTTCGCTGAGTTGGTGGAAGTTGCCCTCGAGGTTGATCAGTGAAGTATCGTTGATTTGAGGCTAGCACAGCCTGTCCTTGTTGGTGTGGACTCCGTCTCTGCCAAGGTGTTTGTCACCGATGTTATTGTTGTCGATGAACCCCCATTTCCGTTCACGGGTATTACTTTTCAACCGCTCATTGACTTCATGGGACTCGATGCCTCTCATATGCAGATTCCCACCTGCGGTGTATGATGCTTGACATGCCGACTAAGCATCCTCTTGTCGATATCGCCTCACCAAGTGCTATGATGTCATCGCAAGTGCTCCTGCAACCCTTCGCCAAGTTGTTTGTACCAACGTGTAGAATGGCATCATCCTTCTCTCCCACAACCTTCGACAGTCAGTCAGACCCAACTCCGGAAAAGCGAGCACAGGTATATACTCCGAAAACGGCGTATAGAGCAAAATGATTATAGAGCCCCCATTGTTCAGTGCGAGACAGTGTGTACAAAAGACATGGGGAAAATCGTGCAATGTTGACCTGCTGCTGATAATATATTTTTCAGAAATAATGCTGGGATATATTTATTTCAAACGTTTGTCATTTGAAAGTCATTTCATATGATGAATCATTCAAGGATTTAGACTTTTTTTAATTTATTAAAAATTTATATATTGTTGGCTGGTTGACTTTGCAAGATTTTCCCCATGCCTTTTGTACACACTGCCTCGCACTAAACGATGAGGGCTCTATATTCATGCGCAGTTTTCGGAGTATATACCTGTGCTCGATTTTACGAAGTTGGGACTGACTGTTCGAAGCCTTCTGCGATGAGACATCCTTCGCCTTCGCCCCTGGATGAGGGTGGCAGATAACCTTTCGTCTTCTGCTCAGGAGTCTGCCCTCAATGTGCTTAATCATCGAGTCACCCTCGACGACCACATCTGATAGCTCAGACACCTTAGAACACCATTTGCGATGGCGTTCTCGATACTCCATTATATAGCTGATCGTAAGTCGACATAGATCGGCTAGCGTTGTCTTTGGCTTCGATGTCTTCCGACAGCGCATCGAAACGATTCATCATCATTGGGATGGTAAGTGCATATAGAACTCGTGGTTGAACCTCGCCAACAATATTCAATTCAGAAATAGACTTCGCAATATCTTGAAGATTTTCTCTCTCTTGCACAAGCTTTTCATCGCCAAACTTCGATTCCAGATTTGTTAGCCGGGTCGCTAACTCATGACAGACGATAGGACGCGGTTCAAAAGATTCTTGTTTTGTTTCATTCACGAGAGCTGTTTGTTTATCATCGATGACTACAGTTTGATTTTGCTTGTCATTACTCCCTTTTTCGATTGCATTTTGCAGCCTTTTTCCTAATGTCTCCTTCACACCATTTTTATTTAGCCCCCTTTTCTGCAGTTCAGCCTTAATCCCCTTCACGCGTAGACCTCTTACATTAATGATTACCATTGTGACGTCATTGATAATTCATCTCAGTTCAACAGTATTATGACGTCATTGAAAATGTATTTCAGCAGTAAAGGGCCCTTTTGCATAAAAAAGTTGCGTTTAATCGCAACTCAAAAAATTAAACGCAAGTCCCAAATACTCGATCCTGATTGGTTGAAAATCAAGTTGCGTTTATTTTTTTGAGTTGCGTTTAATCGCAACTTTTTATGCATGAGGGCCCAGGATAAGTATATACTTCGTCATATAGTTACCCCGTATATAATGTGATATAATCTCTCCTGCTCTCTCCCGCGTAGTATCCAAGCTGCGTAAATTGTTTTTATTTTGCGCTAAAATGTTCAAAACTTAATACAAATTTTGATAATATTTTGACCAAATACGATGATAAATTGGCCTGAATCTTGAAAAGTATATATATTGTTGAATAAAGTAAATAATACGGGGTTCTCACTGCCCTTTCGCCGTTAGAGTTTGTAAAATCAGTTAATTAGCTGCTCCCCAAATCCGCTTTTTCAGGAGCTCATGAAAAACACGTCCTCTGGCTTACAATAAAGATTGAATAAAAATTGTCCATATACGTAAAATTTACTTGTAAATTGTAAAAGTTTCTGTTTATAATTTATTCATGATTGCAATATTTCTATATTTTTTATAGACTGTTGATTTCACTGAAAAGAAATGAATAAAAGAATACTTAGAACCCCTAAAAACAATCCCTAGATACTGGAATAAACTCTCGTAATTCTGTTTCACACACGTCTGGTATGTATTAATGATAACATTACATACATACACACAATCACAAACACACCTTTTTTTTCTTCTTCTTCTTCTTCTTCTTCTTTTCTTCTTCTTTTCAATCTGGAAACTCGACACACACACCTTTTTTTTTTTTTGGGGGGGGGAGGTCTTTTCATAATTTTTTATTTCTTGATTCAGATTTTCAAAATGAATATTACAGAATAACCATGATTACACAGTATAATTCAACATGGCAATAAACACAATACAAATAATATAATTCCATAACATGCCATCCATAAAATAAACAACCATAGTACATTTTAACTCAACAAGATATAGATTAAAACCTGATAGGTGACGAATTAAAGTATAAAGGGCAATTATAACAATGAATATAATTTTTTAAAGCTGTTTGGAATATTATCTTGTATGTCCTCCTTCCGTCCAACATTCAAAATAAGTCCATTTTTTAGATGTAGACTTAACTTATTTGGAGCTATAGCTTTTTTCCGTTAATTATATTTACTTTCTAAAAGTGCATTATAGATTTCTTTCTTTGTTGGGGGCGTTCCTTTTGATCTCGCATAGTATATCATATATGTTACCAGTATAATTAGGTTGTTAATGTTTTTCTGATTTTCCATCTAAACCAACTAAAATTTCCTCCCATTTCAAAGTATTTAAGTGCATCAACTTCAATTTGTTCCCCTACTTTTTGCCACATTTTTAAGACCAATTGGCCCTTCATAAACAAGTGATTGTATACCTCAATTTCTTTTCCACAGAAAGAACATAAGTTAGACGATAGAAAGTCAAATTGATACAGTTTATAATTACAATGTAATAATCTAAACTGAAATTCCATGTAATTTCCCATTTAAAGTTCATAATCAATCTGGGTCAAAAAGCAAGTCGCAATTCCAGATGTACACTGTATTATTCAAATTTGTTATTTCCGCGTGTCTAAAAGCAAAGGTTTCCTTTATATTATCTATAAAGATTTTATAACATGATTTAGAGGTCAGTCTTTCATAATTTCATCGCCTACTTTATACATCAATTCCGAGTAATCGATCGTGTCATTTATCTCTTCGTCTTTTTTTCTTTTTCTCTTTCAAATTCATCGGCAATGTTCAATAAATGTTACTAATGTAGAATAAATCGTTGGCATTAATACCTATTCGTAGAAAATAGCTAACTGGCCTTAAAATAGCCATTTTTATACAAAAACATGTTTAACTTGATATATATAAGCCTCAAATCGTTTTCTGTTAAAAAAAAATGTTTTCCCGGCAAAAACGGTCAAAGTAAATCAAAATTCATTTGATTCCTAAGTTACTAGCGATAATTCTGTTCTGTCTTAACTCTAACTGTGCCAAGGGGTTTCGCTTTCTTCAAAATTTTAACCCAAATGTGATCAATGCTTATTTTTCAAATGTCTGCACTTCATCAACCAACTATTATTTCACAAAATATTCTATATAAAGCTTGTCGTTAAATTTATTACAATTTCTTATGATGCCAAACATTATTCCTTTACCCAACTTTATACATAAGAATTATTGAAAATTATATTTTGTTTATTTTTTGTCCATTATATTTTGTTTTTTATCATTTGTTTACTATTTTTTAATGTTGAAATAAGGTAATATCTTTTAAAATATCTGCAATTTTCTCTGAAAATTTCTATGGTAGCTTAAAATTATAATCATATATTTAGAAATGCTTGATTTATGCTCAAAATTTTTATATACATTGACTACCATATACCTTTCCTGTGGTCGAGCAATCGCTGAATGCAAATGACAAGTCTTTATGTCACATATACGTGACATTGGCACTGCAAGAGTTAAGACATGCCAAATATTCAAATATTCTAAATACAGTGGAGGCGCATGAATATAAATACTTTTCATATCATAATCACATGAAAAATAAATCTTCCTCCAATTGACTTGAATATGTAGTATTTTTTTCCATTTCATAAATTAGTCTCTTAATCCACATTATTCTTTGTTCATTAATCATATTGCTAAAATTCATCATTTTCAAACCTCCATCGTTATAATTGAAATAAAGGATTTTCTGTTAATCTTATCATGTCCTCTCCATATGAAATCAAAACAGAACTTTTCAACTTCTTTATAAACCCAAATTTGTACCAATAATACAGAAGAGACGCATATACTTTCAACAATTGTATTTTACCAGTAAGGATTAAATCGAGCTGTTAACACCAGCCTTATAATGTTTTGATCTGAATAATTCTGTATAATTCATCTCCTCCTTTATATTGACGTCTACAGAAAAATATATCCCAAGTATTTTAACAACTTGTACCTGTTTTCCCGATGAAAATGTTTTTCTTATATTTTCACGAAGACCTAACATTAATACCTTTGTTTTATTTTTGTTCACTTTTAATCCAGATAATCTCCAAAACGTATTTAACACCTTTTCTAGATTTTGTATTGATTCTGTGAGCACACGCACTTACACACCCACCATCACATATATATATATATATATATATATATATATATATATATTATATATATATATATATATTACACTGGATTGTGTAACGATGAGGTTTATTCAGTCATAATAGGGACTGGTTTATTAGGGAGACATCAGGGACAAAAGAACGAGATAAAAAAAACTGTCTCCCTAATGACGATGAAGTGATATATAAATGTAGACTTTCATCGCAAAGCGGGTTATCCGCCAGAATAAAATTTTCATAGTTAAAGATGTCTGACAAAAGAGGAACGATAGCATTTTATAGATCTGAAATCAGAATTTCGTAAAATGGTGTAAAACTAAAGTTTTGAATCATCGAAATTTGTGTTTTTTTGCAAAACGGGTTAAGCGCCACCTTCGTTTTTTTTTTTTTTTTTTTTTTTTTTGTTTTTTTTTTTTTTTTTTTTTTTTTTTTTTTTTTTTACAAAGATGGTTATATCCTCTGGACCATTCAGCGCTCACTATTTTACCCAATATGACGGCGCCCATAGTAAAGTAAATTTGCTCTTCGGAGATTATGATAAGTGGACATTTCAAGCAACATGAACACTTTGGATAGGTAGGAGGAGCAGGCGTTTGTAAAGGACGACACGCCCCCGCCCCCCCCCCCGAAATTGCGAACAGAAAAAGAAAGAAAGAGAGAGAGAAAAAAAAACAGAGAAAAAAAGACGATGTTTGTGTCTGTGGGGGGGGGGGCAGTGTATGTTTATGAACGAAAGAGGGCATGTGTGTTAATTGCAAGTGCATCGTCATGGAATTGCAAACAAAACAAAAAAAATTTTAAGAAAAAAGAAACGGAGAAAAGAAGAAGATATGTGTGAGTGGTGGAGGGGGGGGGGGGCGTGTGTACATGTGTGACAGAAAGATAGCATGTGTGTTTTGCGAATGCATTATCAATGGCTTTGCTAAAGGAGGGCACGCCCCCCCCCCCCTGAATTTGCTAAAAGAAAAAGAAAGAAAAAGGGGGGGGGGGAGAAAAGGGAGAGAAGATGACGATATGACCCCTTCCAGCACCATCCCCCAATCATAGACCTAATAAATTATGATATTCGCATTTTATTTTCAGAAATCGATGCCTATTCCCCCCCCCCCCCCGCCCCACCATGACAATGCCCCCCTCAATGACTGATAGATGCACTGTCCTTCATATTTTCCTTCTAATCACCTGGGTGTAGGGGTAGGGTAAAGGTCTTGACCCATAATTTCTGCGGATCATTTTTTCGAGGATTAACATGGGCATTTTAAATAGGGCCATGGCCGCCTTGTGCCCCCCCCCCCCCCCCCTCCACTACGCGTGCATTGATTTTGTGTCTCTGCAAGTTTGGATAGAATAGATACCCCAGTATACTGTCAAATTTAGTTGCAATTCAATTCAATTAATTGAGATGAATATAACCCGTTTTGCACTAAAACTAAGTCTAGGATATAACCCCGTTTGCAACAAAACCTACAAATTTATCATTTTTTTCAGAAAAATTTAGAAAACTGAATTTAAATTAATGGTGTCATTTCACTACCCTTTTACGATTATATAATAACACAAAGAATCATACATGAAGGATAATTAGTTTTAGTCATAACAAAAAAAAATCACTTTTTCTCAATCCCAGTTGGCCCAAGCCAAGATTGTCTAGTATTTCCAAATGGCACTAACAATAGAAACCAATTAACACGGGGATTGCACTGAGTATTGCAAAAAGTTTGCACAGTAACCTACTTCCGGTCTTCATGGGCTACATGACAAACCTATTATCATGAGTATGTAGTAGCTTCATCTTGGGATTTTTTTTTTTTTTTTTTTAAAGATTATAATCCATTTTTACAAAATAATGTTCCATGGGAAATACAATGTGGTTCAGGGATGTTATATAGTGGCACATTAAACAAGGGGTATACATTCACCACCCCCCCCCCCCCCCCCCCCCTCAAAAAAAAAAGTTTGTGCACAGCTAGAATACACATCTGAGCTCGTTCAGATCACAGACCTCTGGTTGAGGTGCACTCGGAAATACGCCCTCTAGACTTTATCACATCCATGTGTTAACGTCATCGTGCAACCGACCATAATTTTATGCTACTGACTTGGTATATATATAGCATTTAATTATCCGCATCCAGTGAATTCATCAAAAACTCCTGTCTGTCATAAGAACGGGTGTATTCTGTGAGAATATTTGCCAACAGGGCCAGTATTGACTCGTATTTCAATTAGCGATCGAATGCCATCATGTGTGCTCAACGGAAACGAGGGTGGATTTTAACAAAGGTGAGAATTTAAGCCTTCCTAGTCTTCTGAGTTTGGAAAAAAAATAAATTAATTATCCAAGGTAATGCACATTTTGAGCAAAAGCCCAAAGAGTTCATAAGCGAAGTACCTTCCTCAATTTTCTAATATTTTGATACACCATTCAGGGGAGAAAACAACTCTTTTCGAGATATATCATGTTTGCTTTTAACTTTTTAAACTTTATCCGCCGTCGCCAACAAATGCCTTTTGGTATGATTGATTTACTTAGCTATTAATATCTTAAGAATGACCGAATTTTTTGTATACAGATAAGTGTCTATTAACGATAACAAATCGACCCCCCCCCCCCCCCATTGACAAATTTGGAATCCTCCAAAAGAGCAGAGAAGACCTACAAAAAGGTTTGGTTGGTTGTTTTTATTTTCTATATAAAAAACATCGAATTCATAGAATGTAAAAGCCATTATAACAAGTTAAATTCCTAAAACTAAAGGTTGTAGATTTATACATGTAGTTAATTGTAAAACATACACTTTAAATGGCTTAGACAATATTCCCCTTTTTATAGCCGAGCCGCCAAGTTAAATATCTCTCAAGTATACAAGGTACCTATTTTGATACACCAGGAAGGAAAAATGTTTTTTATTGTACAGGTTATAGTTTAACAATTTATTGTAAAACATACATAACTATTAAAAGGCTGTTGTAAAATGGTTATCACTACATTTGTTATTAAATGATAGAATCAGGGAGAAATACAGGGAGGAGGATAGAGAGAGTGAGAGGGAAACGGAGCGTAAAAATTATTACCCTGGTTAAAGCCGAGTCACCATGACGTTTAGAGTATAGTAAGATGTCAGTGGTTAGATCGCAGTGATATACAATAAATATTTGATACTAACAAAAGTATTACAGTAACAGTGAATGTTCAGTGTGAGGTTAGGAAGAGAATATTTTGGAACCTCAGGAATCTCCCAATTTTGCAAGAGAATTATTGTTACATTTGCATATTTCTTAAATTGAATTTGTTAGTTTTCTATGGAGATAACCCTGACTGACACAATATATTTTTCTAATGCAATAGCAAAAACTTCAGATAATATTTCTCTACGACTCAACGATGTTGGCAATAACAGTCTTTCTATAAAAGCTTTGTCATACGAAGTGTAATTTGATCCGAGAGTTATTCTACATCTGTGCTCTTTTGTCATACTTTCAGATTAAAAATGAGGTACACGGTACTTTAAAAATGTGTCTTACATACCCAATATGAACTGTAAACCGATCACACTCATTTAGCTTATTATCCTTCTTTTTTTTTTTTTCTCTCTCTCTCTCTTTTCTATTTTCTATTATTTTTATTAATCATTTCAGTCACATGAAAGTTCTACTTAAGGGGACATTGAATTTTAACACCAGGGGGGCGTTTCATCAAGTGTCTTGTCGTGGGTTTTACCGACAAATTTGCTCTCAGCCAATCAGATGCAAGGATTTCAGTAGCTTATAACAGTTATTGCAACTTGTCATTGATGGCAATTTTTATGAAACAGGGCCCAGGAATATCGTAATCGTGCAGATCTTAGATTACTGTCTTTGTGTGAGTGTGTGGGTGTGTATATGTGTCTGCCTCTCTCTCTCTCTCTCTCTCTGTTGTAAAATTGCATTCCTTTACATTATGTTTGCCAGTTCTTACGTCTGAAACATAATGTAGTTTGTGTGTGTGAACGCCTTATACAAGCTGTGCCAGCTTCAGAGGGGTCCGACGTTATTTGTCATTTCATTGTTCATTGTATAAGATGATTCCTGTATAATTATGTTATATGCAACGGTTGGCTTTACTCATAAATCATATTAGATTGAATTGAATTAATGGTGTATTATCTCCACACACCCCCGCACACACACACACACACACACACTCCTACACACACCCACACACACACGCATACACACACACACACACACACACACACATATATATATATATATATATATAGCAATGGTAGTTGTATAGGTTGTTTAGAAAATAATTTTTATGTTGATGCTTTTAATGTAATATTATTAAGAGAAGGCCATGATTCAAGAAATTGAAGTTGGCTTCAATAAAGCATTCTAGATATATGATTATATTATATGCTACCATAGAAATTTTCAGAGAAAATTGAAATTTTAAAAAACATATTACCTTATTTCAACATTAAATAATAGTGAACAAATGAGAAACCAAAAAATAATGGACAAAAAAGAAACAAATATAATTTTCAATAATTCTTATGCATAAAGTAGGGTAAAGTAATAATGTTTGGAATCATAAGAAATGGTAATAGATTTCCTACAAGTTTTGTAAAATATTTTGTGAAATAATAGATGGCTAATGAAGTGCAGACATTTGAAAAAGTAAGCATTGATCACGTTTTCTTAAAATTTTGAAGGGAGCAAAACCTCTTGGCACTGTAACAGTTAATGGAATATATTCATTGGATGGGTAGAGTTGCATAGCTTGGTCAAAGTTCTTTAGGACGCACTGGTATTATCGGGGGCAAGTGTCGTGCTTGGTGGATGAAATTTACATTTAACATATCAACGAGTCGTTGGAGGGCGTAGGAATTGGTCCTCGTGTCATCTTCTTTTCACTTTCCTTTCTCATCACTCTTCTTTTTTTTTTTTTTTTTTTTTTTTGGGGGGGGGGATGGTCACTGTTCTCTCTACCCCTACCGCCTTTCCACCGAGGGGGAGGCCCATGCCCACCCTATCCCCACCCCCGTCTCCCCCCGCAAAGGAGCTTGATTATTTGATGGCTGTAAAGAGCAATGACTTTCTCTTGGGACATCATTCTGTTTACGCATTACAATGGTAACCTCGGAAAAAATTAAGATGATTGACAACCGTACGCTATGGATCTTTATTTGTAATTCAATTTACGAGGCAATGGAATAGCGCATTTGTGTGGTACCGAGTCTGTGTCTCTTTACAGAGAGAGAGAGAGAGGGGGGGGGGGATAGTTCAATCCTATTTAAAATTATACTAAATATAAATATTAACAGCTTAGACCAAACACAGTGTATATATTATATACATTATGTTTCATATCTTTTAAACATATATATATATATATATATATATATATATATATATATATATATATATATGGAATATTAAATATTGATTGAATATTTCTTTTTTTTATAAACAGATCGTGCCTTGGAAAACTTGTTTTATCATCTTGAACATGTTTTTGACTGCAACAGGTAATTCTCTAAAATAAGTTTAAATAAAACATGAAAAAGAAATTGCCAACACAATAGTGAGTAAATAATATCTTTGCTATAGGCCTGTTATCGACGTTATTATTCACAAACAAAATACGAAGAGGAAACTCTTAACGCTATGTAGTCATGTTATGTTCCAAAAGAGTGTAAACTTATTGACATCAAGATAAGATAAATAGGGCAATTTTCCCCCCATTTCAAGTTGCTCCAGCTGTATTCCGCTGTCGTCATAGTTATTTCATGTTTTGTATTACTTAGTTTTTTCAAATCATGTTCCACAATTTAGCTTAGGAGCTAATGTTTCACGAAACGTTATTTGACTCATTTCAATTCAGAATAAATTCATGCATCACCCAAATATGATTTAGGGCCCCAAGTCGCCAACATAAATAATTATCAACATATCGCTATATAATCAAACAACTAAATGTGAAAGCATAACTAGGCCTTGTACCTTGTTAGGCCTTGTTGTTTTTGCCCAGAGGCGGATTGAACCCCCCCCCCCCCCCCCGTTCCCCAATTTTTGTAATAACTTTTACAGTCAGTTTTGTTGTTGTTGTTTTTTTCTTGGCGCATCTCATTCACAAAGATGTATAATCTTATTATATACAAAAATGCATTGAATTAATGAAGTACTTAATGACTATTCAGCAATTGTGTTAAAGATGAATGGCAGAGTAACTTTGTATATCAATTCATTTCAATGAAATGAAACCCCAAAGATCCACATTTTCTTTACATTGCAAAACAGTGACGTGATTGGTTATCAGTTCCCCTTATGTAATGTAATAACTTTTTTTTTCAAACCCATTGTCATACACACCTTTTTTATCGTATGGTTGTATTTCTTCCATGCACATGGGAAGTGCTGTCTCATTAAAATTGTCCATTTTCATTGCCTATGTCATGAGATATTTTTCTTGCTGTTTCAGCGTCATTCCACGTACAGGACACCTGTCCTCAGATGACCATGACGTCATGCCCTTGGTGACTCTAGAAAACGGAGAGACAGTACAGTACATCCCGAAGGCCATTCCACTCGATTTAGACTGGATATCGGACCTTCCCACAGACCTCAACATTCCCGAAGACGTCAAACATTTCGTCTGTATGGAACCAGGTAGTATTACATTGATTGCATTGCATTTTATTTCATGACGGTCCCGCGTAAGAACGAGGGAAAGACGCTTATGACAAAATTATTCAAAATCAAATTTAATTCTACAGAGGCAGAACCAGAATATTAGGATGCAGAAGTAGTTTTTACCTCTTTGAAGACTTTTAAGCAAAATAATATGAAAGCTTTTATTCAGATATGTCTGATTCTAATTTTAGAAGCACAAACAAACCTGGCAATTTTCCTCTTTGCGTCTTTTCCGCCTCTTTATGCGCCACGCCATTGCGTTTCGCTAAGCTACCTTAATGTACATATTATATTTCTACATCTGTAACAGAAAAGTCTTGGATTTTTAATTGCAAAATGGTGTTTTGCTATCATACCTCTTGACTGGAAAGTGTAAGACAATATACAGGGTGTCCCTTAAAAACGGTCAACCCAAGTTTGTGGGTAAATTACTCAATGATTCAACATATTTCTCCTCTAACATTTATAATGTACAAAACTTTGGAAAGCCTCCCCCCCCCCCCCCCTTATTTATGACAATTCTGGGCATGATCAATGAATCACGGATGACCGATTTCATTGAGAGACTCTGAACATACTGACGTAGAACTGTCAGAAACCCATTTGTCCAAAGTAAGTGGATGTCTGTTACAATAATTGGTTCATTATGATTTTGAAAAGAAACAGGGAATGACTTGAATGTGCTGGCACAAATTGTACTTGGTGTATGGCACACTAATATACATGTAGTTCAAGGCAAAGGCGGCAGTTTTGCATACTTCACAATAAGATGTTAGGACACAGTTACCATGGCTAATGCATGATCCTTCCATCTTTATTGTGGTGTCAAATGAAAGAGAATATGAGCTTTCTCATGATGTGCATTTTCCGAATGAAATAATCTCCAATTATTAAATGTCTTTTCAAGACCAGTATTAATCAAATTAGCAGCCATCTACTTATTTTGAACAATTAGTTTTCTGCCGGTGGATATTAAGGATGTCTGAAATCGGTCATGTGGGACTCACTGTGTATGGTGTCATTAAAAGAAGAGAAAGTTAGCTTTATAATGATGTCTACATCAGCATACAACATATGTTGGCTTATTGGGTAATTAATTGATGAATTTTTGAAGGGCACCCTGTATTATTGTATAATGCCATCAGCTGGTAAGTTTAAGACTAATATTTCCACCGTTTAAAAACTTTGAAGAAATTAACGTGAAAAAATGCATTTTGCAAACTTATTTCTCATTTTTGTTAAAGCATTGTTGATATTGCATCATACAAGACATTTATATTGCATTTTCATTTTTAACAGTCATTGAAAGGCGGGTCATGCATTGCCTGTTTGCTATTGCTTAAGAAATATGCGCGATAATACATGACTCTGTCTAATTCACACCCCACCACGTACATCGATGTAATACTCCACTCACAACAACAAGACCGACCCGAGACCGAACATAGACCAACAAAAATTAAAACCGAAAAAAAAAAACAACACGAGAATCGGTTGGTATGGAGTAGGTCTGAGGCCCGTTGCACAAAACTTGCGTTTGATCGCAACTCCTGAAAATCAAACGCAAGTCCTTAATGCGCACTTCTGATTGGCTGAAAATAAAGTTGCGTTTGATTTTCCTGAGTTGCGTTCAAACGCAAGTTTTGTGCAACGGGCCCCTGGAGTCAGTTTATGGTTGACTGAGGTCAGTGGCGGATTTAGGGGGGGGGGGGCAATCCCGCCCGCCCGTGCCCCCCCCCCCCCTTTTGAGGGAAAACAATGCATTGTGCCCCTCCTATTTGCGATTGTGCCCCCCTTATCGACCAGAAAACCTTTTTTTGCTTGTCAGAGAATTATGGAGGGGAACTGGACCCCATCACCCCCCCCCCCCCCCCCCCCCCCCACTGAGCGACTTTTGGAGGGCTGGGGAATTTTTTTTTTTGGGGGGGGGGGTCGCCACCCCCCCCCCCCCCCCCCCCCCCCCCCCCCCCCCACTGAGCGACTTTTGGAGGGCTGGCGAGACCAAAAAAATATGGTCTCCCTCCAAGCAGTTTCCCAAAGTTGACAATCCTGCATTTGTGTGCCCCCCCCCCCTTATACGAAATCCTGGATCCACCCCTGACTGAGGTGTTACCCTGTAGTAAATGAAGAAAAGAAAATTACATAAGAAGGTATCAAGTATCAAGGAACATTACTTGTATTTTCAATTCTGACTGACAATCATAAGCTTACATGTATATCACAGTGCGGAGATTTTTTTAAAAGAAAGAAGTATACTCTACAGTACGTCCCAGAATGAGTTAACAGTTGGAAAAAGTCTCCCCAAGTGAATATTTCTATAGATCTATATGATCTTCATCAGGACTGTATAAAAACACATCATTTTGTGTGTTTTTATACAGTCGTGATGAAGATCATATAGACCGAAAGCTTGACGACAAATAAAGGAGGATAAAAGCTACGACCGTTTCATAGTCCATCTCTTCAACTATATATATATATATATATATATATATATATATATATATATATATATATATATATATATATATATATATATATATGTATGTATGTATTATATAGGGCGACGCAATGCATTAGCACATTATACCTGTTCATTTTATTTCTTTTTTATTTTTTGTAATAAAGGATACAAGAAAGGACCATGATGTATCAAATCAAATGTAGGCCTATATCACTGGTAAGAACTAAAACCGACAATAACATGCGATGAGAATAGTAGCTTGGATACTATTTATGACTCCACGATGCTTTATCCCCCATAATTTATATAATCTTAAAGTCTTTTTTTTTCACCTATTGCTAAACTGATTGAACTTTTTATCAAATTGACTGACAAAAGTGCAAAATTGGCCTTGAAAACCTGTATTATTATTATTTTTCTACTACTCAACGGCATATATTTTAGTCATGTGTCCTTCGTAAACAACGTCATTGTTTGGGTGTGTTGCGCATTTGGGCGCGAGTGCCAAATTGCGATACTACATTCCCCCTTCCTAGAATTAAATCTACCATGGCACTGCATGAATATTTATGTTGATGAGAGGAGGGACTAATCACCATAGTACCCCAAGGCTGGTCTTCTGTATACCACGTTTCATAAAACTATGCAAACCACCAGCTCAAAATAAACAGTGATAATATTACACTAGGTGGTGAATTTTGAGTGCTCGATGAATTTGCCTTTTACTTCTTTCGCAAATACGCTCCAACAGTCACCCCTCTTCAGACCCTCCCCTCAGACAGAGTACACTAACAAGGTCACTCAGAAGAATTACTGTCACCTGTTTATGGGCGTGCACATACTAAACCAATCACAATGACCTTAATTCTCATCCTTCCTGGCAACATATCTTGATAAGAAGAAGGATGTGACAAAGAAGTATATAGAACGATAAAACCTCTGATGCAAAGGATACCCTGGAATCCTGGATGCTCTTTCTAACACCATAATGCTTTATAACCCATAAAATATATTTTATTCACGGTTAATTTATTCTATGTGGATTGATAAGTATACGAGTGTCATATTCGGATTTAATTCATCAAAGATGTGGAATAAAAAAAAAATTATAATAATAAATGACAAACCCCATTTTCATAATTGTTCTTAAAGTACAGGTAGGGTAACATCAACTTCACCTGACATACTCGCCCTACATCGCACTATAGCCGATCAATTAACATAATGACACTGAAAACACCGCATCAATGCTTTTACTATAATTTTTTTCTTTCTTTCTTTACATTTAATTTAATGCTACTACTCAACGGCATGTTTTAATTATGCGTGCTTCGTTAGCAACGTCTATGTGTATATTGTGTATGGGTGTGTCCGTGTCGATGATGTGTGTGGGCGTGTGTGTGTGTGTGTGTGTGTGTGTGTGGGAACATGAAATTTTCACACGTTGATGAGTGACTAATCATCATAGTACCTGAAGCTGCTCATTTGTACCACGTTTCATTCTCAATTTTTTTTTTGCTTCAGTAATGTAAAAAAACATGGTTTGACTTCTTATGGAACATATAAAATCATCATTATTGTAACTTATTTTGATAAAAGGGAGAGATTCTTTATTATCACATCCATTCAAATTGAAATATTTGAAATGCCATATAATAAAATACATAAGGAAAAGTGAGTGTGTGACATCATCGGTTCACTCATTTGCATACCGCCCATGGTATGCATATCACTGTTTCAAGAAATAATGCAAAACTTCAAAATGCCGTAACTTTCTTATTTTACATCCGATTTCAGTGAAGTTTTCACTGTTATGCTTGTTTAATTTTACTCTATTTATTCAAATCAACTTGATATTAGTGTGGACTTCGCCTTTAAGGGGAAAATAGATATTGGTTGGAAAGATCTCTAGCTATTGTGTGTTAACGACTAAATTTCATACCAGGGGGTGCGATAGAATGAAAACCTAAGACAATATATGATGTACGTAATTTTCTCTTTTCAATACTGATAACAGGTAAAGAAAATTAAAATGAATAGCAAATTATTATCACTTTATATCCACTTGCATCAATATCGCGATAACAATATTGGCTACTACACTGTAAGAAATGTTGCCCTTTTTTCACGGGAAATTTCCTGGCAGTCAGGATGCCGGGAATGGCTGTTTTCCCACAGTACATGTAAGATAATACATTTCCGTTTTTGTTTTTGTTTTTGTGTTTGTTTTTTGTTTTTGTTTTTGTTTTTTGTTAAATAGTAGAAACTTTAATTTCTAACAGGAAAATCTATGTAAATTAAAACGGAACCATGGAAACGATTTGTAATTTAACAGGGTAACTTGTTGAAATATGAGAAAATGTTTTTTTTAACAGTGTTTTATGTCGGGCAATTGTAAATATATGCTGATTTCTGGTAAACCAACAAACTTGTTGTTGTTTTACAGGAAAAAGACGGTAAAATTGAAATAACGGCAATAACTTGTAATTTCAAGGGCCAGTAAACCTATAGTTTTACAGTCATTTTTTACAGTGTATGGGAAATGCATTGCATGTAATTATAGTTGTAATAAAAATAACTGATTGCCAGATGAAAATTAATAACAAACGACAATGAAACTGAAAATTCCTGAAATGAAGAAAAAAGATAGAAGGGACAGAGAAGAGGTGTGGGTATGTATTTAAAAAAAAAAAAAAGGAAATTAAAAAATATAAAAAAAAAAAAAAAACAGAAAGAGGGAAAGAAAGGGGAAGGAGAGAAAGGGAGAAAGAGGCCGGGAGCTTGGTGAATTAAAGGAGAAAGTGAGCATGGTGAGCGCATGGAATAGTTAGAACGAATTATACCAAGAGAACTAGAGAGAGAGAAAGAGATATAGAGAGATAAGGAGCTCAACGAAGAAAATAATAGATATAAGGAATGAGAGAAATAAGAGGAAGAGAGGGACAGAGTATGCATGTAGTTAGAAGTATGTAATTAAACAGTAATGATTATAATCATATTACTTACTTTGGTTAAGGCATGAGAGAATAAGAGGAAGAGAGGGGCAGAGTATGCATGTAGTTAGAAGTATGTAATTAAACAGTAATGATTATAATCATATTACTTACTTTGGTTAAGGCATGAGAGAATAAGAGGAAGAGAGGGGCAGAGTATGCATGTAGTTAGAAGTATGAAATTAAACAGTAATGATTATAATCATATTACTTACTTTGGTTAAGTGAACGGATTAAGTACGGAATTGCGCTGTTTTGCACACGTTTAGTTTTACAGCGCAATTCTAGGATTTGGGGTTTGCGCCTTAGAACTCTAGACTGGTTTTCAGGTGAAAAGTACTGCTTAAATTGGGTGGTGTACAGTAGACACTTTTGCAAGAATGACAAGCTCAGACTTTTTCCTCGGTCAGCTAGGGATTCAATGTTCAACTCATTTAAAGGCCACCGCACACCTTACGATCGGTCTGCGATCCGATTTCAGAAGAAAATGTAATATCATTTGACAAATCATTTAAAAACAAAAAATATTTTTGAATGAGGGTCTGAATAGTCATACAGATAGTAATCTCGATAATACGGCTAATCTTGGCTATTGGTGGCAATTTGTGTGTGTGTGTGTGTGTGTGTGTGTGTGTGTGTGTGTGCGGTCTGTTGTGCTCTGGAAGTCGGATTCGTTGGTGTGACTGAGGTAAAACAGAGCTATACATACAGCGAGTCGCGACACTGGAGATCGCTTCTGATTGGTTAGTCATTTCATGGAGCTTCAAATAGTTCCCTCCCATAAAGAATGTACGTCAAAGGGAACTATTGGGAGCTCCATAATCCGCCATATTTTAAACAAAGACCGCGTAGGCGTAGGCTTATTATGCGCGTGTCACAACTCTCTGTTTCAACGCGCTCTGTGGTATAAAAGAAAAGATTGCTTATTTCGCACATAGATAAATGGATTATAAACACAGCACTTATGTAATCACTATAACTAATATTGCTCAATCTTTAGGGAATATAAACGTCACCAGGTTTGTCAATTTTGGAGGGAGACCCGTATATTTTGGTCTCGCCGGCTCTCCAAAAGGGGGGTAGGGGGTGGGGGGGGGGGGGTGTTGATTAAAAAAAAAAATCCCCAGCCCTCCAAAATTCACTCGGGGGGGGAGGGGGGGGGGTTATGGGGGTCCAGTGTCCATCCATGATTCTCTGACAAGCAAAAAAAAAAAAAGAAAAGAAAAAAAGTTTGGGGTTCTAAAAAAGGGGGGGGGGAACGGGCCGCATGTGCCCTCCCCCCTAAATCTGCCACTGTTGTAACAAATCTTGAAGAAGAATGATATGACAAAGAAATAGAACCGAAAAAACACCCTCCGATGAAAGGTACCCTGGATTCTCTTTATAACGCCATAATTATTCATAACACATAAAATATCTCCTTTTCACGTCTAATCCTTTTCTGCGGATTGATAGGTATACCAGAGGCATTTTCGGCCTCATCATTAATTGTGTCCAATTTCGTAATTACTCATCATGATGAAAAACACCTTTCGGGATGAATTTATATTAAAGAGAAGGAAAAGAAGAAAAGAGGACTAATAATTGAGAGATTTTTCATTCCTTTCATGTCAGTTTCGAAGAACATCATAGTCGATGTGACCCCTAAAATGATTGCTCTTCAATTGCTCTCATATTCGAAATATGACGAGAAATGTTCGGGCTGAACATTCATGCTAAATGTGTCTGCAGTCCCATATACACATTTCTGTGTGCAGTGCATGTGATAGGGTCAATTTCTTATCATTCTGATGATTCCGAAACCTCTCAGTATACACCAATGCTTATGTAAACATGTTCAACCTTTCCCAGTTGATTTGAGACAGTTTCTTTCGCAATGTAGGCTTAATCGTATGACCAGAACTCAACATTATCTTTAAGTGACAAATATATATATATATATATATATATATATATATATATATATATATATATATATATATATATATTTATATATAATTCATTTATAAACAATATAATATATAGTACAGGTGAACTTCGCGGGACAATATTTCATTAATCTAATTACCATGCACTATAGCGGAGTCATTACCATAACTGCCCTGCATAACTGCCCTGGACACACCGCATGAATATTTTATTATTTTTTGGTCCCGCTGCTTCTCAACGGCATATTCATCTTTGTGTTGTTCCTTAATCCCACTGTCTATGTACGTTGTGTATGGGTGTGCGTGTGTGTGTGTGCGCGCGTAAACATGAGTTCATTAGAACCATGTCAAGGTGATGCACAAGGTAATTAAAATACAAAGAGGGAACACTAAAATCAATTTCCGATATCACCTGACCGGATTGTGTTCATAACGTTAATTAAAAAGCACAATGGTGGTGAAATGCTACGTAATTTAGGATGATTGGCAATAAATGACAAAATATTCTTTGGAATGCCGCAATGAAAAACAAAGAAGCAAGGGGTATCCAGGATTATGAGAAGGGGATAGGAATCTCTTTTTAAATAGAATATGATCCCGGAATCCGGCCTATCCTTCAGGTGGGGATGGATAGCATTTTTTTTTTTAAGCGACATGTTTTCCCCCCATGTTTCTTCTACATTGAGAGGGGGGGGGGGGATCCGCCTGGAAAGGGGTTGCATTCAAGGCAACTCAAGGTTTTGTTTGGACTGGTGGTACGAATGGGGTATTAATGCTTGGATTCCCCCCTTTACTCTATCGTTTCTCCTACCAGCATGCCTTTCAGACCCCTGCCTACATGGAGGTACATGTGAGGAGAGCGAGACGGGCTTTAACTGCCTCTGCATAGATGGTTACCATTACGAAAGGTGTGAGTATGGTAAGTGAGACATGGAGATAGAATTAGGTAGTTTAGCGAAAATGTATAGCGGCGCGGAAAGACGCGTCCGGAACGCAAATTGCACTTTGTTGGGAATCATAATTTCATTGCATAAAGGTAAAAATATGATTAAGGCATAGAGCGAGAAGAACTATCTATTCTACTTTGGTTAGGCTTAATATTACCAAAAATGTAATTACATAAAGCCAGTTACAACTTTTAATTCACCACTGTCACCAACAATTTCGCCGTTTGCGTTCATAATGCGGTTTTTCGTGCCCAGTCCATTTCGCTTAAAGATCCGAATTCTTTGAGATATCAGCAAAATATAGACTGAAGTACTTAATATGACCTACCTGTGTTGGTATGTTTGATTAACTATATATTTGAAAAAGGAGATCGTTGTGATTTTACTCACTTCCTATGGAACGGTTATAATCCCATTTTGAACAAATATTCCTATAAATATTAGTGTTATAACATATACCCAGAAGTTGTGTGTCCGGACAGGTTGGTTATCCGCACAGGTCATTTATTAAACAGTTAAATCGAACAACTTTTCAGGAAAATTGTCACAAATCTTTCACAGGATAGGTTGAAAATTATGTGAATATGCAAATATTCACTGATTTTAGTGTTACTTGATGCATATTTTTCTTAAAATCTGATGGCAAAATTGACACCCTAATTTTTGTTGAGTGTCCGGACACACAACCCCCCATCATTCCACATATTCTTATCCAATAAGCCAGTTCACAATTAGTACGCGGTACAAATGACCCCGATTTGTGGGCGTAGGCGCATCTGTTTTTAGTAGACGCGCTACTTGTTAAACAACAGCCATGCTGGAGCGCGCATCTTGATGATCGATCCAGAAGAAAAACTTGTCCAGTCCCTAATTTGTACGGAATTGGAGGGAGGAGGGTAGGATGTCGGATATTGCTTTAATCCATCTCTTCACATTTCATCTTTTTTTCTTTTTAATCAAATATCGTATCATCAGCAACAGCACAGCAAAGTTATAGCTTTTTGTGTATGATTTGCGTTCAAGCAAAGCGAGCAAACATTTTGTTGGTCTCTTTTTACGTTTGCCTGTTTGCCTGCATACATGCCGCAATATCAGCCTTGCCGGTTAACCCTTGACAATTGGCTACAAAATGGTTTACTGAAAAATTTGGTGTTGCGAACGAGCTAGAATTTTTTGTTCAAAAATCTGTCTTCATTTATGAGTTTTTAATAGCATTTGTTTACAATTTACTTTGAAATAATTGCTTCATAATGACTTTAATATCATCATTTTTTCATGGTTGAAAATCTCTCAGGGGGGAAGGCAGTTACAAAATCCCTTTTACCCCCTTTCAAATACGCTAGTATCCACTCCCTAATTATATTCCATCTTTTCTTCCTCCTCCCCCCCCCCCCCCCCTCTCTCTCTCTAACAATATATCCGCCTTGCCTCGTTCGCCGACTCTGAAGATGCTTTCATCCATTCTTTGAAGCTCTTCAATGGCAACCACAGTGAAGGAATTATCGCTTTCACGTCCAACTCTAACCCTACCACATACATGTTGATACATCAAGAGGAATGGAATGTGAACTCATCTCAGTTGGCTTGTCAATATCTAGGGTTCGAAGGTAGAAGCATTATTTTTATGTATTTCTATATTTTGATATCATTTGTAATTATGAAATGACTGTTGTCCCAATCCCGTTATGGAGTAGCATGACACTCATAGGCTCGTTTTGGAGTTTCTTTGGGAGTTATCGCCTTTGTAGTTATCGTTATCATTAATTGCTTTATCGTCGATTTTGTTCTCGTTAATAGTCTTGTTCTTTGTTTTGTATATGTTATTGTATTTTGTGACCCTGCCTCTTGCCAGTTGAGGAGGAAATATTCCTCTTCTTCTGGCAGAGGACCTGGGTATATCAATGTAACTTCTTTGATTTTCTTTTACTGAAATAAAGATGAATTATATTATAGATGCACATTTGAACAAGGTGGGAGCACTATAATGTGCGTCCCAGAAAAAACGAAATCGAGATTTATCGCTGTTTAATCATATCTTAATCACAATTATGATTGATTAATGACACATATTTGTAAAGCTTGGATCCTCTTCTTTCATTTGATCCCACTCATATGATACATACTTCACTCATGAGTGAATGAAGTCAGTATGAAGCAGGGTTACCAAAAAGTCGTTTGGCCAACGATATCTGAATTTCAAAGAGATAATCACTTTTCTAGAAAGTTCATTTTCTGCCTTTCATATGACACCTCAATCGGGAAAAATGAGCCAGGGATGACAAAGCTCTGTTGGTGTAAAGTGATGCTTGCATTTCCATGATTTATTAAACGAATCCATTTGCACCGGCTGCCTGTCCTAGCAAGACAAAAGAATTTATGCATGGCTGATCATCAACGAAATGGAGTGGTAAATGGTGAGTACAAAATGATAACAGCTGATTGACAGTGAGGTATGTTTTCATTAACCTACTTCACCATGCAGTTAACAACAGAGCAACGAGTATTTCTGGTAACATAATGGGGACGATCTGAGAGCCTTTAATAAATCATGGAAATGCAAGCATCAATTTACACCAACAGAGCTTTGTCATCCCTCGCTCATTTTTCCCGATTGAGGTGTCATATGGAAGGGCAGAAAATGAACTTTCTAGAAATGTGATTATCTCTTTAAAATTTCAGATATCGTTGGCCAAACGACTTTTTGGTAACCCTGCTTTATATTGTCTTTATTCACTTATGCGTGAAGTATATATCATATGAGTGGCATCAAATGAAAGAAGAGGATCCAAGCTTTACAAATATGTGTCATTTATTAATCATAATTGTGATTAAGATATGATTAAACATCGATAAATCTCAGTTTCGTTTTTTTCTGAGACGCACTGCAGTATGATGGGTGACCATATTTCGCGCCCATTTATTTATTTTTTTTTTTTTTAGGAATGTGTTATTTGATCCATGATTTTTCATATTCTACAATGATTTATTTAGATAGTTTTATACCAGGTGGAAAGCAAACTTATCGACTAAAATTTGATCCATCAAGAAAGCAAACTTATCGACTAAAATTTGATCCATCAAGAAAATTAATCAACCAAGAATTTCGGAGATATCGCGATCTCAAAATCCGGTGTCGGATCGCAACGCGTTGGAACTGAAAAAGGGCATAAAAACCACGAGACCTAAGTTTGCGCACGTGACTTTACATCTAAGTTGTCCAACGTATCGATTCATTAAAGGGAAGATAATTTCATCATTTGCAAGACAAAATATCATACATTCATTTGGTATCACGTTTTACTTACCAGTTTGATGACATCTTCTCTCAAAATGAGGATTTCTTGACCCTTGTCGATGTCTTCATATTTTTTTCGGAAACTGACCAGGCTGACACAAAAAAGTAGCAAAATTGCCTATCTTTTATGAATATCTTCATAATTTCTCACAGAAATGAAAAGAAAAAATAGTAGTACCTATTTAATTTTAGTTTCCTCTATCCAATTGTAGTTTTTTTTTTTCTTTCTTTTTAGATATTGCCCTGTGCGCGGACCTAGGTCAGGCGCGAAATATGGTCTCACCACTGTTCAGTGCGAGTCAGATTTTTTTTTTTTTTTTACACTGGCTGCACAGGAGTTGATTTAGGTAAATAGGTCAAAACCAACCCAACTCCAGTCCAGTTGTTTTCCTAAAAAGGAATCAATTTATTTCGAGATGGGTCAGGCTTGTCCAATGGATCATTCAAGAATCAAATCGCTCCATTCCTGATGATTCGGGGCCTCAACTCTTTCCAAGAGGTTCTTCCTGACAGATAGCTTTACATAATAGTATCTGACGTCTTGCAAGACCCCCATAAAGCGTGGTTTTCCTTTGATGATTCGATAACCACCCATCATGTCTGGCAGTATGCCAACATGGTCAAGTTTATTGAAAATAATGCATAGATTTGATAGAAAAACACTTTTTCTTGCTTGTTATATCTCTCATACACCATCTCAGCGCAAGTGGGTTTTGACCAAGTTACCTAAATTGGCCTCTGTGCAGCGGATGAAATATCTTTCCATAAATATGATATCAAACGAAGCTTGGGTAAATACTCCACAAGCATGGGAGGTGGAAATTGTAGAGTAAGTAATGGTAAAGGCTAGTCGCGTCCCCCCCCCCCCCCTCCGTGACAAGAAATCATCCCGCATGCCTACAAGTACATGTCACATACAGTAATGTAATATACGTTCATATTTACAACTTACTCTTAAAACAGGCAATTATAAAATTGTCAAGTTTTTTCTTATAACTCACTCTGTATAGGGTCGAAGGCTCATGACAGTCATGGGTTTGATCCTTGCCCCCCCCCCCTCGCTTAAGTCCTTGGACAAGGCTTTTCCCCCCCACATGTGTCCCTCTTAACCTACGGGTATTAAATGGGTACGTTGCAACGTTAGTGTGTTACTAATTGCAGGGCAATCAGGAAGAGCAGTATTGATACAGATGAGGTGATCATCATAATGACAATAATAATGATAACAATAATACAATAATATTACTGTTACTACTACTAATAATAATAATGACAATCTTAATAGGAAGAATGATAAAAAGAAAATAATTATAATAATAATAATGATAATGATAATAGTAATAATAATAATAATAAATAAATGAATGAATAAATAAATAATAATAATAACTAGAACTGCAATCGTATCAGAACGATGTGCATACAATGTCGTCCATGTCTTCTATTTTGTTAAGAAGTTGACATGTGAAAAATAAAGATATCCATGGTAAAACATGACATATGATAAGATTTGAGACAAAAAAGGGCATGCTGTGAAATTAGGACATGATAGAATCATGAAAACATAGAGTAACACAAGGAAAGGTACAATTAGAAGATGATAGAACGATGAAAATGTGATAAAAGGAGGATAGAACGACAAGATGACAGAAGGATTACACGCCATGGCGCACGTCCTGACCCAAATACCTTTCCATAGGCTCCGGCGACGTGGCTTCCACACTCTGATGTGACGCTTAGAATACCACGATACATCGGCATTGTGTAGAATTGTATAGAAGAAAATGTCCTAAAATGGCATGTACTGAAATGACTTTTTTGCTATTAACTTGGCTTTTTGTATTTCTTTATATGCCGTATTTGGTATCTTAGGAAAGAGCATTTTCTAGCCGTACTTTTGAGGCCACTCTCATATTTTTAGACCAATCCTATCGAAGCGTGTGATGCATGATAGATGCATAGGACAAAATGGCGTCTAAAATGTCACACTTGACCGATTTTAAAAATCCGGCGACGAGATTCTCTTCATTTTGCCTCAAAGAATGTGCCTGCCAAATTTCAAGGAAAAAAAGAAAAAAGAAAAAAGAAGAAGATCGTTCAGGGGGCCAAAGGCCCGAAACCGATTTGCCCCATAGACCATACGTGTAATGCATGGGCGGAAACTGTGCAGGATCCGTATTATGACCTGACTTAAATCACGATTTACTGAAAAATTTCTTTGAGATACCGTGTTTGGTAACCCTGAGAAGGGAATTTCATTGCAGTCATTTCTAGCCGACTGCCATTATCGCGCCATTTAAAATAAGCAAATTAGTCAATATTATGTAATGCAGGTAAATTGAGGTTTTTCCGCAATAAATTTGCGATGACGTCATCAGTTTTTTATAAAATTTAGCTGACAGTTGTCAAATACATATATAGACATACCCACTAAATTTCAAAGACATAGGTTAAACGTTTGCAAATTAGAGCAAGTTGAAGTTATTTCGGCAATTCCGTAAATGACATGATTTTGAGGGGCAATTTTCGCAAAGTCGGTCAGTGATAAGGTATATATTATTTTTTAATTGGCTGAAAAGGGTACATCTTGAAGTATCTAAATCCCCAAAAGGGTACGGGTTTACCCAGGCATGACGGAGATACGGCCACAAGAAGAGAGTCAGTTTGAAAAATTTAGATGCCGCTCTTTATATTATGCTGGATCACTGAAGCGTGGAATTGGTCAGGGATGTGTGCAATGACAAGATGAAGCCACAGTAAAAATCTGAGACAAAAATGAATTGATATAAGGAAGTTATGACAATGTTTCATATTTGGAAATGAATATTTCAAGAAATTTAGCGTTTCTTAAGGTCACCGATTTCCGGATCTGAATTTTGAGTGTGAAGATGGCATTTTGAAGGGCATGTTAAAAAAGGAAGTTGAAAAGCAAGTCTTTCACTATCTAGAGCAATTTGTTAGAAGTCTGTAGGATGTAGGATAGTGGAGATAGGCAAGAAGAACGAAAGGCATGAAAATGGCATGAAAATGGACAAAATGGCGCCTGGATGGTCAGGCACGAGTGATTTCGAAAAATGAAAAGTTCAGTGACCAAGATGAAATGGCAAGGAACATGCATATAAAATTTGAAAGGAAATGAACAAGAGAAAGGGGCCTAAAGAGAGGTCACAAGCACTACGTGCAAAACAAATAGGATTTTGGTGGAAGAAGAACAAGAAGAAGAAGAGAGATTTTTTTTTTTTTTTTTTTAATGCAGAACGCGAACGGAAACAAGACAATGTCGTGGGATGACATTGCAATAATGTTTCAGGGGCGGAGGGTGTGGGAGGGGGGTATCCCCCCTCCCACAGTAGGGAGATTTTTCATTTTTAGGGTTGCCAGCTTGCGATTTTAAGCATACTTGCATGCTCTATTTTTTCTCTTTTTTGCCCAAATAAATGTTTACTTGGCAGCCCAAGGGGGGGGGGGGGGGGTTTAAACCCCCTAAACCCCCCCCCCCCCCCGTAAATCCGCCACTGTGTTTTGGACTTGAATGTTTACCCAGGGAGCCACCTGCATTATCATTATTGCTCTCCCCTGCGGGCCCTTCAATTAGCATTAACATGGAGGAGATAATTTCGGAACTGTTTTAGTGAAGCCTGCCCAAAGCATATTTCATTCATTATACATGCAGGATATTATTCTTTACTTCTTTGTCTACACAATGGTTCATGTGGTGGTATGGTCATTTTCCTCCTCAAACATTTTGCCTACTGCATTTTCCCTACTGCATTTTCATACACATGAACAAGGCGTGTTTGTGACATTGAGTGGTGTGCAGTACGACTCCTCATCAGCAGACATAGTCGCCGAAGCTGTAGCAGTGATTTGCCCACCAAATGCCACAAACATCTCGAATTGCTGGCACAATGAGACTAGAGTGGATCGGATAGAGGAAAGTATAGCGATTGTCTGTTGTCCCGGTGAGTATTAGTCTAGATTCTGGACTCTTTTTATGATATTTTTTATTCGCCGAAGCAGCGCTGCTATACGGCACTGTACGCGTCAAGTCGAGTGATGGCGCTATACCGAGAACCTGTTGGCCCGGAGATTGTCTGAAACATGTACCTTTTCATAACAAAATATGCCTCGATGCCATGCCTGGACCAGGATATGAATATTTCTAGAAATGCCAGGAAATTATTATAGCATTTCCATTGTTATGCAAATGAGGTGAAACCACAATTATTGTTCATCTCTAACTAACAATTAAAAGTATTCAACCAGTGCCAAAATTCCACTAGTCCGCCTTTCATTCTTAAGAAAAACACAAAAGACTTCAAAATTACAAGGGGTATGAATAATGTTGTTGTTAACTGTATTTTCCCAGGGTTTCATTCTCCTTTAATATGTATTCAATTTCAGATAAATATTTTTTTTTCTTCTTCAAAATGACAGCAGCAGTTTTAGTCCCCTTTTGTCAGTCTTCATAATAATAACAACCTTGAGACATTTGTCAGATCGGTTTTATGTCTTCTTTGTACGACACCCTATTAAATGCCAAGGTTAGCACCAGGATACTTTGCACCTAATCCCCCAACTATTATGTCTCGCCGCAGAAGGTGGAGGCGAGACTATTCCTTCGTCCGTCGTCCATCGTCCGTCGTCCGCCACAAATGATAAAGTTTACCTGAGACAAATAACTTGACAACCGTTAATCATATCGTTACCAAATTTGGGTCAGAGATGCACTTGGGAGACCTTCACATTATGGCATTGTCGAGGGTCACATGCTGTTAGGTCAAAGGTCGTTTGAGGTCATATGTTAAAGTTTATCTGCAAGTCTTACACTCTCGTGACAAATAACTTGACAATTGTTAATCCTATAATGACCAAATTTTGGTCAGAAATGCAGTTGGGGGACCTTCACGTTATGGTGCTGTCGAGGGTCACATGCTTAAATCATGCTTAAAGGTCATTTGTTAAAGTTTACCTACAAAAAATCTCTTGTTACGAATAATTTTGAAACCGGTAAATCTAGTGTGACCAAATTTGGGTCAGAGATTCACTTTGGGAAACTTAACACAGTGGCGTATCTAGGGATTATGGCGCCCGGAGCAAACAATAAAGTTGCGCCCCCCCCCCCCCTCGATTTCCCAAACTTATTGCACATGCGAGGGACCAAAGCGATCTAGATGTAAATTTTATATACATGTACATTTGTGCATTTTCCCCAAGAAATTTGCCAATTGACCACTGCAATTCAGTGGCAGAGATTCGAATTTTGTACATTGATAAACGGTTTTCTATTCACTCCCTTCTCAAACTGGGTTCAAAATTAATGCAAACCCTCGAGAAATAGTCGATAAATTTAGCAAGGCAATCGGAGGTTGACATTTCTTTCAAATGTTGAACCTTTGCAAATGCTATTTTTAACAGTTTATCCTATAGTGGGGGCGCAATATTGAACTAGAGGCTGATAAAACTTACGTGATAACGAGCAAAACATCTAGAATTACATTTTAATTCTAAAATTTTGAACCCTTTCAAACGCTATTCAAAGGGAAAGTCCACCCTGGTATTTAGTTGTTAAAAAAAAAAAAAAAAAAAAAAAAAAAAAAAAAAAAAACAGAAAATGAGAGAAACAGATAAGTGAACATTTGAGCGAAATCTGATATGAAATAAGAAAGTTATGAATATTTGAAGTTGTGATCAATCAAACAGAAATTGACAATTCCGTGACGTATCTTGCGAGCTCCTCTCCCATTTGCTCAGTACATAATATTTCCAAAAAGAAATCTTATTTATTGATAAAGAAATAAATTTGTTTCATGCAGGTTTTGTGTAAGCAGTAATTATATCTAAGGTGCATGTTTGGTTGAATATTTTCTTTAAAGAAAATTGAAATTAAGGATTTTTGAGGTACAGGGCAAATGGGAGAGGAGGTCGAAAATGTATAACTTTCTTATTTTTTATTGGATTTTGCTCAAACTTTCACTAATCTATTTGTTTGATTTTTTCCTTCTTTTAAAATCAACTTGATATCTGGGTGGACTTCCCCTTTAAAAACTCTATTCTATCCTGGGGCGAGAAATTACGAGATCCTGAAGGTACATAATTATGTGAGGGAGCAAAGCGACCGAGCTTTAGAAAAAATTCGCCTTTCAAACCCTCAAAAACTGTATTTTTAATGCATGTACCATGCGGATTGAAAGCGCATAATCATTAAGGAATGTAATTGGTCTTCATTTTCTCCCCTTTTCTTTCTCTCTTTCTCTCTTTGCGTCCCCCCCCCCCCCCGTAGATACGCCACTGCTTGGTGCTGTCGAGGGTCACCTGCTATGATCAAAGGTCATTTTGGTAAAGTTTTCCTGCAATAATCTCTTGTTACGAATAACTTGGCAACCGTTAAACCTAGATTGTGATCAAACTTGGATTAGAGATGCACTTAGGGAACTTTCATATTATGGTGCTGCGGAGGGTCACCCGCTGCGTTCAAGGGTTATAATCATGTTAAAGTTTACGTGCAAGAGTCTCCTGGGACAAATAACTTGGCAACCGTTAATCCTATAGTGAGCAAACTTTGGTCCAGAGTTGCACTTAGGGGACCTTCACGTTATGGTCGTGTCGAGGGTCACATGCTAAGGTCAAAGGTCAAAGGTCATATATCATTTTAGGTTCTATGTTATCTTTTAGCCTCAAGACTCTCTTATGACTAGTAACTTTGCATACATTGGGCCACATCTTCTAAATTGAATTGTTTGCAGCTGCAAGCAAATGGTTAGAAAAACCATTTGCTTTGCCGTTTCCAAAAATGTGATATACAGAATGATGTAGAAGTAATGGGCCGAATAGGAAAAACAAGCATTTTGGGGGGCTATAATTAAAAGGTTGTCAAGTTAATGCTAGTCCTAGGGCTCGTCTTTGTCGGGCATGCGGGTTGGCAGCTGGTATTGTTTGGTAGTTTATAATAGGGTTATACATTACAACATCAGCCCAAACTTCCTTGAGGGAGATATCACAAAAGTGGTCTGTGCTCCGAGGAGTAAGCTTAGTGATTTTTTTTTCCTCTCTCCCTGCTCACTTTCCAAAGTGGCTGCAGAGAGGGATTTGACTTGCTGTCGTTAAATGTGACAAAATAGCTTAATGGTAGATTAAATTCACATTAAAAAAAAAAATTATATAACTGAAGATAAATATCAGCTGTAATATATATTAGTGTTTTTTTAAGGTTAGGACAGTTCAAGATGCAAAAAATAACACTTCTTTCATCCCTATCATGTCCATGTAAGTAAAAGCGTAAGCTACTAGGAGAGGAGCTTGCAAAATACCAAGCAAAAGCTTGATGATGAAAGAAAATTCCTCCTTTTAAAATAATCATTTAATCCGACAACCCTTTGTGTATAAGAAGAAAACCTTTCCTTTTG
This sequence comes from Heliocidaris tuberculata, assembly GCA_025618425.1. NCBI lineage: Eukaryota > Metazoa > Echinodermata > Echinoidea > Camarodonta > Echinometridae > Heliocidaris > Heliocidaris tuberculata. The sequence continues at coordinate 12,821,901 of CM046841.1, forward strand.
ATGCTGAGTACAAAAAAAAACAAAAAAACACGCGTTTGCTTCTTTCCCCCTCGCAACTACTTAGTTGGAATATCTGAAGATGGAAGCAAAAGGTTAGAAAAAGCATGCGCTAAGTCCTTGCTAGTTTTGTGGATACCAGCCGACGTCCTAAGTGCAACAAAACTTCCTCCAGGGATGGTCTTTGGTGACATTCATGTAATTTGGTCACAGTTGGGTGAGACACAATTTGGCTGTTGCCTTGCTTCTTCTTTTTTTCTTTTTTTTTTCTGGTATGTAATTCATTGATGTAACAATCGCTCAGTGGTAGAGCAGTGGTCTCGTAACTAAGAGGACTCGGATTCGAAACCAAATGGATGCGCCAGTGCCTTTTGCTTAAGCATTAAATCCTCATTACAGTGTCCGACTTAAAGCCGTCGGTCCCGTGGTTGCGTACTTACAAGTATACACATGCTTTCTTAGCAGTCAGGTAAAAAAAAATAAACCAGCAAATCCCTTTTTCAACAATTATTGATAATAATGATAATAATTATTTACAATTAAAAGTACGAAACTTGATTGATAAAATCACGGTGTGCTTGCAGGTGGGTGTGCGCGTAGGCCTATTCGTATTGGGATTGAGGAAGTCGTTAATGTTTGCTTCTTCTTTTTTTTTTCTCCCTCTCTCTCATTTTATTATAACTAGGTAAATACAGAGAAAACCTTGTTGTTTGGACGGTTTTATAAAATACATAATGGGGCATTACTGCACCTTCCTGTTGTTCTATTTTTTTTCTCTCTCTCTCAATGTTTTCGAAATATTCAACAGTGAACCCGTGTAATATATCTGGTGATCCGCTTGGGCTTGAAAGTGGTATTCTCCCTGATTCGGCTTTCTCTGAAACAACCTGCTATTCGGGGTCCTATTGTAGCCAGAATGCCCGCCTGGATGGCCCGTCATCCTGGATCCCAAACCCGCCTGACCAGAACCAGTGGATCCAAGTCCAGTTTGAGTCCAACTATGTGATTACCGCCATCACTACACAGGGCAGGCCAGACGCTGAGCAATGGGTGACGTCATTCACTGTATCGTCTAGTTCTAATGACCTAGACTGGACGTATTATCTGAGCGTGTACTCTGGATCAACCAAGGTAATAAATAGCAAACTGCGTTTCTCATTAGAATTTTTATCCCCCACTATAACGTTTGCGTAAAAATTTTTTTTTTTTAAATCCATATTTAAAATATAGACTAGAATAGTCATTAAAAAATGAGTATGACAGGGCACTTCCACACTACAGTGTTTTAAGGCAGTTTGTCGACGTATCAAAGCAATTTCACCACGAAGGAAGTGCCTTTCTACATTTCCGTCTTATTAAATTCCTACATAAAGAGAACGTTGAGTTCTGGTAAAGGTTACAAATAAATCGTGAGCTTTCTCATTTATTTATGTTGGTTTGAAAGAATATCACAGTAAAAATGTCCCCTGAAAGGAAGAGCACTTCAGGGGAGCGTTTCATCAAGCGTTTTGTCAGTGATTTTTATCCGACAACTGTTATAAGCTACTGAAATCCTTGCATCTGATTGGCTGGGGGCAAATTTGTCGGATAAAATATCTGACAAGTCCTTTCATGAAACGCCCCCCAGTTGCTCTCACTATTCGAAATTATGACAAGAAATATAGAGGGAAAGTTTGGATCATACATTCCGGCCACATGTGTGCGTGTGCGGGTGTGTGTGCGTGTGCGTGTGTGTGTGTGTGTAGTCCCATATGCGCATTTCTGTGTGCAGTGCATTCGACTTGCAGCAATATTGGGTATATTTCTCATTATCTTGATGATTTCCAAAGCTCACAGTATGCTTCCATTCTTTACCCACTTTCTTCCAGACATTTTCTTTTATAATGTTATCGCATGACTACGAACTCAACTTTATCTTTAAAAGTGGTCCCCCCCCCCCCCCCCCTCAGGTATTTCCTGGAAATTATGACTCTGGAAGCCATGTGACTCATGTCCTTGTGATGCCGATGGTTGGACGCTCTTTTCGGATCCACCCAAAGACCTTTGTCAGTCACATGGCTCTAAGGATGGAGCTCTATGGGTATGGACCTCTCACTGATGTCATTGGTAGGTACCGTATACCATAGGCATAATGAGTGTATTTGTGTGTGTGTGTGTGAGTATGTGTGTGTGTGATGATGTGACTCTGTGATTTTCCCCCCCCCCCCCCCCTCTCCCCGTTCAAGAAGTTTGGCTACGCCGTGCCGCATACATTATTTATTGCGGATTGAAATCCTAGACTGCTGCATTGTTCTGGAGTATAAGTATGTTACAACAGCATTGTACGTGTGACAAAAATTCGATTGTGGTGGTGCACTGTTGGCTCAATAATTCAACAAAAGCAATAAAGAGTTAAGCTTACTATGTATGTCCAACTTTCGTTTAACCGTTTTATTATTTAAATGTTCTAAAGATTGCGGTGATAAATTTTCAAATTTGCTCCTCATTCATATCGGAATACGAATCCTTGCCACATTATTAATGTCCTTTGGCAAGACATTTATGTACATTTGCCACTTTCTACTCTTGTATAGTAATTGGATATCGGGTAGGAAGAAATTCTTTGAATGCTTGAGCACCTTATCCTGGTGGCTAAACCTGGGTGTAATAGAAAGATTGCAGGGCCCTTAGGAAGAACAGTATCAATACTGATAAGACTACCCTGGGTATTTAACAAGACATAGCAGTAGTAGTAGTAGTAGTAGTAGTAGTAGTAGTAGTAGTAGTAGTAGTAGGTAGTAGTATAAGTAATTGAAAAAAAATTAAGAAAGTATTTTAAAATGCTTCACTTGATCTGTCTTTATAGCGTTGGTTAACCGTGGTGGTAAACTTGGTTGCACCCCTTCTGTCCACGGTGAGGGCCTTGGTGTCGAAGATGGTCGAGTCCCGGACTCCAGCCTGACCTCGTCAACAATCTGGGGTAGCGGCCACGAAGCTCCCCGTGGAAGGCTGAATATAGTCCATACCAATACTGGTGTGGGGGCATGGGTAGCCACCGATGCAGACCCAGATAAATGGATTAAGGTGATTTACACGGAGGCTCCTTCACACTTGTCCTGGTAAACCGCCAGGGCAAAGTAAAAATTATTTGAAGTGTAAATGAATGGTAGGTGGAGGTGAGAAAAATGTATATCCGCGGAAGGCCCTTAAGTGTACTCGCTTGTATGTGTGTTATAATATACATTCATTAGATATGTGAAGGGCACTACACAGCTTTGCTTTTTGTTTTGTTTTGTTTTGTTTGTTTGTTTGTTTGTTTGTTGTTTTGTTGTTTTTTTTTTGGGGGGGGGGTATGTTTGTTTCCTTTCGTTTCGTTCTCTTTTCTTCTTTGAGGCGGTTACCGCGTCATATAGGATAGGGGCTTTTTATAGTAGGTATCAATTTTATTAAAATAAATGCTATGTGTAAGATAGAAGTGCATTTTTTTTTCTGTAAGTTTACCAAACATTTCCGTTTGGGCTACGAATACTTGGAACAACTTACTTTTTTAGTGTTTCTAAGTAAATTGAATACTAATTAACTTTTGCTTGGCTATGAAATACTATTAGTCCAAAATGATATATGCAGCAAAATAAGGCCTAACTGTAAGAAGGAAAATCGAGTGAAAATTTGTCTCTCAGGTTGCGGGGAATTTCATAAGAGTGTTAGTACACCTAGGGTATACATATTTTGTATAATTATATGCATGTGCGTGTAAAGGGATGGGTGGGTGGTTGCGTGCGTTTGTGGACGTGCTGGTGGGCGTGTGTGCGGGTGTGTGTGTATAAGTAAGATTCCTCTCTAAACACAAATAAATTACAGTTATGTTCATGTATTACTTTTTGCTATGTTTTTCAAAATGTAATTACTAGATACTACAGATATGATAAAATTGACATATTGAAATCAAATCAAATCAAATATAGTTTAGATACAATTTCACTCTTTAGGGGCAATCATCTCAATATTCATTTGTTTTTTACATCGCGATGCCAAATAAAAGCGAAAACTCTCCATGTCAATGATATGTCATTCCAATGTGAAGTGTACATTAACTGACAATTAGACATAAATATTCATGCCATATTTTGTTTCTTTTAAAATCACACAGGTCGATCTCGGAGAGGCCCGTAATGTCACTGGTGTTATCTCTCAAGGAAGGGCTTACCCACCAAACCAGTTGGTTACATCTTTGCAAATCTCCTACTCAGTGGACAACACAAACTGGACATTTGCACTGGAAGCTCACTGTGGGATGAGGAAAGTGAGTATACTCTGAAAAAAGGGTGAATTTTCTTCATTTTCACTCCCCCTAGAGTCACGTCATTGACAACTTGTCTAAGAGTGAATGTCGATTATTTTTTTAGAGCGCTCTGTCTGTCTCTCTCTCTGTAAAAAGTGAATTTCCACTCTATTTTCACTCCCCCTAGAGTGACGTCAGTGACAACTTGTCTAAGAGTGAATGTCGATTATTTTTTAGAGCGCTCTGTCTCTCTCTCTCTCTAAAAAGTGAATTTCCACTCTATTTTCACTCCCCCTAAAGTCACGTCAGTGACAACTTGTCTTAGAGTGAATGTCGATTTATTTTAGAGTGATGTCTAAAAAGAAAAGGGTTACTTTTCACTGTAATTTCATTTTATCTTCACTCCCCCGGAATCACGTCAGTGATACGTGGATTTATTTTTTAGAGAGTATACATACACTTTGCAGTTTCCTTGCTAAAGCAGGCAAAAAGGATCTAGAGCAGTCTAGATAGCAATGTTAGTGTACGCCTACAGAGCTCCATGAAGAGTATGCAGCTAGGGTTGGTATCGATTTGATGCATATTAAAATAATGTTATTACAATTACAGAGACAATCATTAAGTAATACATAAACACACACTCCCACAATGATTTTGTAGGGAGATATGGAATACCCTCTGATTTCAAAATGTTTCGCCGCCCCTCGATGATTCTAATGGATAATACACCACCGCTGACTGTCGGCGTGAATAAAAGTCACAAATTTTTGCCCGTTCGCTTCGCTCGCTTGTTAATAGGTAATGAAGTTGGAAAATGTAAGTGGTAAAACTCATTCAGATTGTCATCTGCACAAATAGGCCTTTTTGGTTAGATATTAACCCAGTAGTTTCATTAACTTTAAACCGATTTGCAACAAAATTTGATTATTACATAATTTTCTCTTTCTTATTCTATTGCAGACATATGCGGCAAATTTTGATGCTGATACGTACGTGACCATACTATTTCCTGGACCAGTTACAGCACGTTACGTGAGATTCCATCCGATAACATACATTGCTCATGCTTCTATGCGATTCGAGGTACTGGGAATTGATGATTAAACCATAACAGCGTGATATTTCGCAATTCATATTGTATTATAATTGTAGAGCCTAGAAGTCGAGCCAATGTTTTAAACGCATCCATTGGTTTGTGTCGCGTTATTAATGAGGTCATACATTACAGGAGTCTGGATGTCAGCAAGGTCTTTAAAGACATACAGTCGGGGTTTTTTCCCCCCTGTGTATTGCGTCATCATTTCCTTACAACGGATTTGGTCGAATAACAAACTAATGAGTGCACGAGTATCCCAGGCATCGAACCTCGATGGCCATCAAGAAATTACTCCAGGTTGCCTTTAGATCTCGGAGAGCGTTCGAGTGAGGGAAATTTATGAAGATGAACTTTCCTTACGAGGCGACTGGTGGAAGGGTGCAGTGCGCTACGTAAGACCTAACCGTCGTAAAAAAATGAAACCCACTCTCGGACGGGTGATTGAAAACACCTAAATTGTGTCAGATTTCTCATGAGAACCCAAGATTATGAGTGGTCAATCGGCCATGTTGATGAGACGCTTCACCATATGTTACAATAGATGGCTCTATTCCTGTTAGATCTTGACGTCCATCCAACTCTGGTTCTCTTGTTTTGCAAAATCTGCAAAAACATGGGGGGACGAGCTTTTGCTCACGCTGGTCCTGCGCCATGGAATAATCTACCTATAGTTAATAAAAGTTGCTATTCTCCTGATTCATTCAAAAGTACTGGTAGTAAAAAAACTTACTTGTTCAATTCTTCCCATTGATTATATTCTTCTCATGTATTTCTACTGTCTTTTGCCCTTCTTTATTCTACACTGCGCCTAGAGAACTCTAAGGAGTGGATTTGGCGCATTATAAATCATATATGTTATTATTATTATTATCATCATCATCATCATCATCATCATCATCATCATTATTACTAAATCCAATAAATGAATATTACATACGGTTGGGCCCATACTACATACACCTGGAAAAAACAACAACAATATACCGTACTTGCATCTGTTTTCACAACTTCACTCATTCCTGCAAACTTTTCTCCTCAGGAGGACAGACAAGTGTGGCCTCTGCTTAACCCATTGCCCACGGGAACCGGGAAATCCCTGTATTAAGTCTATGGGCATTAGAACATTCAGTAGTCAACGGGTCAATCTAAAGTGCGTCCTAGAAAAAAAAGTTAACAGTCAGAAAAAGTCTCCCTAAATAAATTTTTTGAAAAAAATATTTGAAGTAAAATTTCATACCTATGGATAGCTTAGGGTCTCTTCTCTAAAAATGACACCTAAACATCTGGCGATATTTTACGCTCAAGTGAGCAAAGGCAACTTTTGTGAAAAAGTGCAAAATCCAGACTTGACAAGAATTGGTATTTGTTCTGGCTGGTATCAGCAAAGTTGAGAGTCATGAAAAGGTTTAGATTTTTTTTCCTTCATATTTTAATGAACAATATACAATTCATGAAAGAACAGGTTTTGTTCTCTGTACTTAGGTATCTCATCAATATGTTTATCCTTCAGTGAGCCATTTACTGCTTTATTGAGCACTTTGAAACATTAATTTTGGCAGGTTTTTAATTCAAGCTGGCTTTCTCAGTCATCCATAAATTTTAGATGGGATATGTCAGGCCGGACATACAAAGCTTATTATTTCACAAATTGCCTTTTAATGATCAGAATATGAAAATATCTAAGCCTTTTCAAGACTCAACATTGCTGATACCAGCCAGAACCAATACAACGTTTTGTCAATGGATTTTGCACCATTTCACCACGATGGCTTTTGCTCACTCAAGCGCAAAATATCGTAAGGTGTTTGGTGTCATTTGATAGGAGAGACCCTAAGCTATCCATGGGTATGGAAATTTCATGAACATATTTTGAATTGTTCATTTGGGGAGACTTTTTACAACTGTAAACTTTTTACGATTAACAAATTTGTTAATACAAGCAACACAACAAAAAAAGCAATTCTTTGTCAAGTCCGGATTTTGCACCCTTTTGCAAAAGTCTCTTTTGCTCACTCAAGCTTAAACTATAGCCATTTTGTGTGTGTGTGTGTGTGTGTGTGATTCGATAGAAGAGACCCTAACCTATCTTCAGATATAAAAATTTCCTACAAATATTTGGAAATATTTATTTGGGGAAACTTTTTCCAACTGTTAACTTTTTTCTGGGAGCACTGTACATGCATGTACAGTGCATGTATAAAGAAAACTGCTAGAAACTTTTGTAATGCATTGTGGCCAATTGACATTGTATACTCCTGACGAAGACGGAGGAAGCCGTCGAAAATTTGAGTAGATAAAATAAAATTGGCCACAATGCATTACAAACGCTTATATAGCAGTTTTCTTTCGATTTGTTTGAGCCAATACGTGAACATGGTGAACCTTAAGATGAATATATGACTCCTAATAGGAATGACTGAAGTTGGGAAGATGTTAGATTAAACTATTTTTCTTCCACTTGTATGTAATATTTGGGGCCCAATTGTTTCTATCTATCTGTCTATCTATCTGTCTATATGCCATAGCTTGGGGCCAATTGAATGTGATGGATCTTGAGACACAGGACTGGTTCTCCATAACTTTCTGTCTTGAGCTGTTCTAGTTAGTTGCTCAAAATAATCCCTGTACACTGTTCTATGTTATCAATCCAGGTCTTAGTCTTCTGCCCCTTTCTCTTCTGTTATTGGTTCCTCCTTGCAACTGTATAATCAACAGCAATATCAATAATTCATTGGCATAGACATATAGAGTAAAGTGTACTAATCACCTAAACAGAATAATAATTTGTGTACAGCTATAATGTGTAAAATGAACCTCAAAAACTTTACCTGGCATTGTCTGGGTTAACGGTTAAGAAGTATGGAGAAAATAAAGAGTACCATAAAACCTGATGTTTTTCTTCTTAATCCTCATCTTTTTCTTCCTCTTCTTCTTTTTCTTTTTTCTTTTCATCTCCTTCTTTTTCTTCTTCCTCTTCTTCTTTTTCTTCTTCTCCATCTCCTTCTCATTCTTCTTCATCTCCTTCTTCTTCTACATCTCCTCCTTCTTGTTCTTGTTCTTATTTTTTTTTCTTGTTCTTCCCATTCTTGCTCTTCTTCCCTTAAGTTCTTTTTCTTCTTCATCTCCTTCTTGTTGTTCTACATCTCCTTCTTCTTTCGGTTCTCTTCCTTCTTGTTCTGCTCCTGCTCGTGCTCCTCCTTCTTCGTTGAAAGCAGTTTAGCGACTCATGTCTGAAATGGACCTATGTTAGCGTAGGTCCAAGGATGCATAAGGGTAACGGGGTGTACTTACTGCGATCTTTCGATTTATGTGATTGTAACTAAACTTTGAAGGAATTTTGGTCATTCCCTTTTCCTGTTGCCTCAGGAAACTCTTTATGAAAACAGTTTAGTAAAGTCTTTGTCTATGCACTTTAAACATTGACTCGTTTCATTCTTTTGGTGGTTTTCCAATGTAAGTGTACATATTGGTGAATTGTCAGGCGTACTTCTCACAAAAAAAAAAAAATCTGTTGCGAGGAAAAGGGGAGACAGCAGACTGGTCCCGTTTCTCCGATTACGATAACTATAAATCATTCCAAAATCGGTCTCCTGTATACAGTTAATGTCGCAAAAGGATTGGATAGCAATGTTGCAGGCACCATCTTATCGATTGAGCCTTTTGCACCGATGTTGCTCAAAATCAGTGGCATACCTAAAATCCCTTTCCACCTTAACTTCGGAAGACCGTTTTCACGGTTTTAGGAACGATTTAGTTATCGTTATCGTTCAAATGGGACCAGCCCGTGATAGTGATATTTTCTTCTTTTTTCAGCCTTGTGACCTTTCCCAGTATCTGTATTCCAAATAAATGAAATGAGAAATACTAGAGGTACAAGTGAAAAGAAAAGAATAAAACTAATCAATGTTTGATACCCAATTAATATTTTCTTTATTGGCATTCTATATGCAGATATGTAGTTTTAGAAGTTTATTGACCTGTGAAATAATACGAGAGCGAAGAGAAAAGAAGGAATAGAGTGAGAAGGAAAGGGAAGAGTGAGATGTATAGTCGGCTGAATATTAGGTTTTTTTTTGGGGGGGGGGGGTTTAAAGGATATACTCTGTCTTACATTAGAGATTGTACTGGCATTCTGTTTAAGCCATAGGTTTGAGACATTTTTGCTCGGGATGACTAAAAAGGCAATAGAGAGAGAGGGAAAAAAAATAAAGAGGAAAAGGGAAAAGAGAGATAAGGCATGGGTTGTAGGAGAGAGATGGTAGAGGAAAAAAATCTCAGAGTCAGCGCAAGAGAGAAAAAGAAAGAGTGACATAAACAAAAGCAAAAAAAGAAAAGAAAGTAAAATAGTTGAAAAGAGATGAAAGAGATAAACAGAAAGATAGAGAAAGAGCACATAATTATTACAGTATACTTGTTGAATGATATCCCTTTATAACATTATTCTCTTTCTAATATATATATATATATAAATATATATATATATATATATATATAATATATATAATATATATATATATATATATATATATATATATATTTATTTATTTATTTATATATATGCGGTAAATTGTATAGTTTGTGGATTGATGAGACCGGAGACAAGGACGTAGCTGAACTTCAACTTTATTAGATCAAGCTTTCGGTCTTCCCCGCCTTCTTCAGGTTCTGAAGATGACAATACAAACATATATTATATACTTCAATATACACGCATACAAGTACGTGTTTTTACATTCCATTTGATAACAAAATATGCAGTTGCATATTGATATCAACATATACCTTCATGGCTACAGCTTATTACAAGTAATTTCATTCATTTATTAAGTTACTTGTAATAAACTGTAGCCATGAAGGTAAATGCTGATATCAATATGCAAATGCAAATTTTGTTATCAAATGGAATTTTAAAAAACACACACTTGTATGTGGGTATATTGAAGTATATACTATATGTTTGTATTTTCATCTTCAGAACCTGAAGAAGGCCGGGAAGGCCGAAAGCTTGATCTAATTAAAGTTGAAGTTCTTGTCTCCGGTCTCATCAATCCTCACATACACACACACATACGCGCGCGCGCACACACACACACACTATATGTATATATATATATATATATATATATATATATATATATATATATATATATAATGTGAGAAATCAATTGAATTGAATGAGAGAAATAATTTGCGTAGCTAAATTCATTGTTCCTCCTTACTATCTTCCTTTTTGTGGAAATAACTGCAGGGTTTGCAAAAACTGTCTCCGCCGGGAGTCGAACCCGGGTCTTTGGCACTGTACGCCAAACGCCTTAACCACTAGACCACGGAGGCGGGTTGAGTGGTATTCGGCTACACCAGGTACAAACACCGACAGGCAGCCCTTGCAACCCTTCGCAGTTAATTTATTCCTTTTCTTTCCACAAAAAGGAAGATAGTAAGGAGGAACAATGAATTTAGCTACGCAAATTATTTCTCTCATTCAATTCAATTGATTTCTCACATTATGTAAATTTACCCACGAGAGTTGCCAATGCTATAGTATTAGAACAAATTTCTCACACATTATATATATATATAATATATATATATATATATATATATATATGTGTGTGTGTGTGTGTGTGTGTGTGTGTGTGTGTGTGTGTTATATATATATATATCCATATTCATCCTCCTCCTCTGTCGCTCCTTTTGGAAAGGAAAGTCCACCATGGCATCAGGTTGACTTTATTCTGTTATGACAATGACACGAAAGTCATATATGAAATTGATGTTTTTGTCGATCCCTGGTCTTCGATAGCCTTTTGAATGTTTCGGCATTTACTTCAGATACATGTTTTGTAAAGTAAATATAAAGCGTTATCTTTACGTGAGGCCACTCCCGCCCCCCCCCCCTCCTCTCTCTCTCTCTCTCTCTCTCTCTCTTTCTCTCTCCCTATACACATTCCTCCTCCTCCTCCTCTGTCGTTCTTTTGGAAAGGAAAATCCGCTATGGCATCAAGTTGACTTTAGTCTGTTATGACAATGACACGAAAGTCAGAAATGAAATAGATGTTTTTTTTTTTTTTTTTTTTTTTTTTTTTCGATTCCTGGGCCCTCTTGCATAAAAAGTTGCGATTAAACGCAACTCAAGAAATTAAACGCAACTCGATTTTCAACCAATCAAAATCGCGTATTTGGGACTTGCGTTTAATTTTTTGAGTTGCGTTTAATCGCAACTTTTTATGCAAGAGGGTCCTGGTCTTCGATAAACTTTTGAATGTTACGGCATTTTATACTTCAGATACTTGTTTTGTAAGGTAAATATAAAGTGTCATCTTTACGTAAGGCCACTACAATCGTAGAAGATATGTAGGCCTTGAAAGATTTGTCAAATGATTATTATAAACATTTAAATATCCTACATCATAAAATTCTTGTGCACGGATTGGCCAGGAATGAAGTGACATAAAATACTTTCACCATGAAGAAAAAAAAAAAGATATCGCGTGACGTGAGACCTCCGTATATTTTCGCTTTACCGATATTTTGGCGTAACTTTCATGTTTTTCTGGATATTTCGAAGCTATCGATATCGCGACAATGTTTCCTCGTGAGCCTCTCAGTGTATTTATGTCTAGAATCTACATTTAATTATTTTTTAAAGTCTATCTAGGCTTACTATTGTAGGATATAAATCAAATGTACCATTTCGAGGCACAAGTTGAAGTTATGGATTCTTCGGTGACTGGCATAGTTACCAAGGTTACTATCTTCTTAGGGTCTGCGCCCCGCAGAAAATTGTGCTATGCCAATCACTTCGGAAAATCCATAATTCAACTGGAACCTCTCAGTTCAAGGTATATTTGATTAATACGTTTTACACTGCAAATAGAAAATTAAAAAAAATCGTGCACGGTATTTAAAAAAAACAACAAACAAACAAACAACAACGAATCATATTAATTATAGCTCTTTGTAGTTTGTAGTATCTAAATTTTCAATTGCATGCTGAGTCACGGTGAGTTCAATGTCATTCTTTGTTTTCGTCATAATTCCTAACTATTAACATATAGCAGGCCAGGTAAAGTTTTTTAGGTTGATCTGATGCATCCTGGCTGTTAACAAATTATCTCAATAGGTGATTGGTACGTTATAGCAATCAAATATCGTTTTTTTTTTTTTTTTTTTTTTTTTTTTTTTACTTGATTACAAAAAAAAAGATATCTTGATCACTTTCTCGGGTGTATGTAATTAGTTTCTGCAGCGGCAGCATGGCTAAAAATTCAGTGGTTCTCACTGATGCGGAACTTGTTCCCTAATTGGTTTTAATTGATCAAATACTGTGTCCTTCATAATCATGCATATCTCAGCTATATAGACTATATGCATTTGGAAGTGCGCCATCTAGTTTTAATCCAATAGCACGCATTAATTGCACTGTGAAACAGACCATGCATAATCACTTGATATAAATTTCCATTTTCGGCATCCATTCATTTGTTCAAAACTATTGCCTAGCGTTCGAATGGATGGATTGTTACAAATTATTTGTCAGCAGGGCCAGTATAGAGTTGTGTCTTTTATTTAAAGATCGAATAGCCATCATGTGTGCTCGTTTGAAACAAGGATGGATTTTCACAAAGGTGAGAATGTAAGGTTTCCTAATCATTACAAAGCGTGGAAAAGTATAAAAAGTATCAAGGGTAATGCACAGTTTTGACTAAAAGTCACAGAGGTTAGAAAAAGACTCTTCCTTATTTTGCAATACACCCTTAATGTTAGAACACATCCCCTTTCGGAAAAGTTTTGTTCCATTTTGACATTTAAAGATTTATCCTGCGTCACACATAAGTGCTTGTGTTATGTATGATGCACTTCTCACGGAAGACTCACCTGTATAAGAATTTATACTTCACAGTAAAGTTTCTATTTAAGTATTTAAGATGCTAGATCACGAAATAACCCCCCCCCCCCCAAAAAAAAAAATAAAAATAAAAAAAATAAAAAAAATAAAAAAAATATGATGATAATAAATAAATAAATAAAAATAATGGATTCCACAAAGAAGAGCAGTGTAGGCCTATAGAAACGTGATGGGGGGGGGGGGGGGGGTCAAATTTGTCCGTCAGATAAACCCAACCTTTGTTTACACATCACAATAGAATTATCTGACAAACTAACGATGACTGACAACGCCATGGATCTACCTTCACGTACAGTTTAGGAAGGAACTGATTGGTGCATTCACTGTTGTACAGTCTGTATCGCGTGACAAAGAGAGAGGGAGAGAGAAAGAGAGTTACTGTGAAGAAGAAGAAGCTACTGATGCTAGAAGACAAGGTGGATCTCGGGCAAAATTAGGAGATTGTTTGTAAGCTATTGTATGATGTTTGTGCCCGTTGTCATAGTAGCAGTGTAATACAAGGAGGATTGCTCCATTAAAATGCTTCCATATGCCAAAAAAGGACTGCAAATACCTGATTTATGCAAAGTTCTAAAAACTAGGTCACGCTTTAAAATTTCAGGTTTTAAATTTCAGATATTTTTGAGCTGGATAATCTATGAGGGAGAGAAGAAACAGGAGTTCGTTTTTTTTTTGGTTTTTTTTTTCTTCTATAACACTAATATAAGTATATCTTTTAAATCTTATTTATCGATTTTTTTTTTCAACAGACTGGCCATTATTTATTTATTTTGAACATGCTATTGCCAGGAACAGGTAAGCACTAAAAGTCTAAAAGTGAGTTTAACTAAAAACGTGTGTGTGTGTGTGTGTGTGCATATAAATAATTAAATATATATATATATATATATATATATATGTTGATATTTCACGTACTGACATTGACGTAAGCAAAGACAGAAACACACTTCAGGGGCAGATCCAGGATTTTGTAAAAAAAGGGGGGGGGGACACAAATGTTCGAAAATTTTCTGACAAGGAAAAAAAAGGGTTATCAATTTTTTTTGTCCAGTTGTCCTCCAGAATTCTCTGACAAGCAAAAAAAAAAAAAAAAAGGGGGGGTTCAGATTTTTTTGTCCAGTTGTCCTCCAGAATTCTCTGACAAGGAAAAAAAAAAGAAAAAAAAAAGGGGGTTCAGATTTTTTGGGTCCAGTTGTCCTCCAGAGTTCGCCTGAAAAGAGTCCCCCCCCCCCCCCTGGTTCTGCCCCTGCAGTTAATGTACTGTAGCAAGTAAGTTGATGTTTCATTTTCTCAAATTTTTGACTGGCGTCTTCTTCAGGAGAAGTAAAAAAATTGGATGAACACGCTCGTTTTTCATGTCAAGTTGTTGCAATGGTCATTTCGTGTCCATACTCAGTCCCTGACAGCATATTCCATAATTCAGCTTAGCAGCTTGAATAGACTACTCGTTTATCATCCTGCATCATCCATGATAATTTGGGGCTCCATTATGATGATAATATTTACTCCATTTAGTTAATGTAAATTGTGAGTAATATATCCAACTTGACGAATAATCAAACAACTGCATTTTGAAGCTGCTCAATGAAATGCGCCATGTAAAAATTGACATAAAAATAAACATCTCATTTATACAGTCATGTCATAAAATGAAGGTAGTGAAAATAATAATGACCAACGTTTTCCAAGTCTATTTTAAATGAATAATCAAGTCGTGGAAACATCACTGGGTTATTTTCCTGAGTGGCGGATTAAGGAATGTCCCCATACGTTGATCCGCCCGGTAATGTTTTCGATACAATATATATATATATATATATATATTTTTTTTTTTTTACAGATTGTCATGTTTCAAGTTTCAAGTTTGCGTCATATGCAAAATTTGATGCATTATGTACCTCCAGGCAGCATAGTATTAATCCTGATACGGCTTCCCTGGATGAATACAGATTATTATTATTATCGTCATAATTATTATTATCATCCTTTATAATAATGATAATAATACTTTTATAATGCTAATAATAATAACAATAATAAAAAAATAATAAAAATAATGATAATAATGATAATGATAATAATAATAATAATAATAATAATAATAATATATAATAATAATAATAATAATAATAATAATAATAATAATAATAGATAATAATAATAACAAGAATAATAATAATAATAATAATAATGATAATAATAATAATAATAATAATAATAATAATAATAATAATAATTCTATTATTACATTGTAGAAGAAAAAGAAAAAGAAAAATATTATGCTTTTGTCAAG
The DNA here is from genome assembly GCA_025618425.1 of Heliocidaris tuberculata. Classification (NCBI taxonomy): domain Eukaryota; kingdom Metazoa; phylum Echinodermata; class Echinoidea; order Camarodonta; family Echinometridae; genus Heliocidaris; species Heliocidaris tuberculata. The sequence goes on from CM046841.1 coordinate 12,837,457, forward strand.
AGTAAAATTATCTTTAAAATATGTGAATACGATACATTTTAATTCAAATTCGGGTCACTGAACTAAAACCTGATAAAACGTTGGTTTTTCCTCTTACATCGCGTATAATATTTTCTTTTTGCTGTACTAGCGTCATTCGACATACAGGACCACTGTTCAAACGTGATCATGACGTCATGCCCTGTCGTAACTCTGGAAAGTGGTGAAACAATACAGTACATCCCGAAAGCTATGCCTCCTGATCTCGACTGGTTGTCCGTCAAGATTCCTGAAGACGGGAGACATTACTATTGCAGTGAACCAGGTAGAAATAACGTGCCAGGCCTAAAAATATTAATTCAAATTTGTTATTGGCATTTTTTTTTAAATTAACAAATATTGTGGACGTAGTTAAGAAAGGATATTAAATGCATCCCAATAAATCTAAAAGGGTATATTGTACTCAAAACTGTAGGCTACGCCTGACATAAGGATCTGATAAAACCTCTTGTGATATCAACTGTTCAGTGATAGTAGATGAAAAAAGGAATACAAAATTGGTTAAACCTCTAGCATTTGTAACATAAATCTGTTTAAGTGGAACAAACTAAGTAAAATGTATATAATTTATATCTGAAATTTTAATTATATGTCTCTCTCCCAGTCGTACAAGCAGTGGCCAAGAAGGGGATTACAGCCCCAACAAAAGCTATAACAAATACGTAGTAGATTAAACAATAATCCTTACAGAAGTTATGACTTTTTGAAAACACTACACATGTGGGAATTCTGAAGTGGCCGAATGGAATTCGGAATGGGAGATCAAAATAAGGCAAGTATTCAGGGTCGTAAGAAAAAAAGGTTATACAACAAAATCCAGAGAAGGCAAAACATAAGTCTAATAAAAAAAAACTGTCAAAAATACCACTTTTACATTGTTTGGTGCCTCCAAATTCTTAGATTACTTAGAAAAAAAGTATACTCTTTCAGGAAATACCCAAAACAAAAATTTGACCATGCCAACCCAAAACACATTGATTGAGCTCTAACTGAAAATCACACAGTGCGACTTTTTGGTGGTTTTGTGGTGCCTGGTCACAAAATATCTTTTTAAAAAATAAATACCAGTATAGCAATTTCTTAGTTTGTCAATCTGTTTAAATTTAAGTGGGAGGAGAGGAGAATACTTTAATAATGGACTTTCTGTTTGGGGAAGTGGATATCATCTCTAAATATCCCTTCATTAACACTTTGTTAGTGTTGAAATGAGCATTTCCTCACGTTTCCAACGAATCTTTCGAATGTAATGCCATGTTTGGTTCATTGTGGTCATAATTCATATTTCTAAAGGTCTGTTATTTATTTAGTATTATTTCTTGATCTGATCATGCTGTAAAATTTGTAGGTTGTAGTTCGCCTTTTCACCAGAAAATTTAGAAATGCGCTAGTATGTGTAAATTAATAATACACCTGATTATCAATATACACGTCTAGTCCATTCCATGCAGATGAAAATGGAGTTTACGTCAAGATAAAAATGACAAAGCGGGAATAAGGCTAGATTGTGTGGAAAATATTAAATTGGCTTTTTAAAGAATACCAGAGTGCAGTTAAAATTAGATTGATTAACACACAATCAAAGATGCAGCTGACCGTAATGTTAAGCCTGGGTGAGTTTCCGTATGAAAGGTGAGTTTATCTACCAGTAGATCTATAACCAAGGTTACATAGTTTATTGAACCAAAAAGGAACACCGGAATTAATTTCCCCTTTCACTAGCTGTATCGAGTTCATTAGGTTAATCGAACAACACAGTGGCATTGGCAGGGTTAGAAATTTGGATGAGTGGAAATAAATATAATTCAATTTAACGCCACCTCGGAAAAAGAAGGGGCGGATCCAGGATACTCAGAAGGGGGTGGGGGATGTAGAGCCCTCAAATGTAAAAATCTACTACAAATGTAAAAATTGCACCCGCAAATCTCAAAATAACCACAAATGTAAAAAAAAAAAAAAAAAAAAAAAAAAAAAAATGCAGACAAATGTAAAAATCGGTTTAACTGCAAACGTAAAATCATTTTGCCTAAAAATCAAAAAATAATTCAGTTTTTACCTCGAATGTCATAACATGTCAACTGCAAATGTAAAAACTCATTTCTTGCATGATGCACCTACGTAAAATCATCTATAATGAGTTGTATGTGTGTGTGCGTGTGTATGCGTGTATGTGAGGTTTCTTGACCATTAAAATCACTAAAATATCGAAAAACCCTTTGCAACGAATGTAAAAACATGTCAGCTGCAAATGTAAATATTCATCAAACTAGAAGTTTACTAGACGTGTTTTGCACGTGTGGACGGGGGCATCGAACCTTTGGAGACAATAGGCAGCTTTTTTTTCTTCTTCTTCTTCTTCTTCGCGCGCAGCGTATATGCTCACAACAGTTCATGTGGTTGCCACCACCCTTTTCGCCCTTTTAATGAATAAACGTCGGAATATGTGCTTTATAGGTGATATTTATTCTCTTAGAGAAAAGGAGAATTGGAATAAACCTATCATGATGTCCAATATAAGCAAGATGTCAGACAAATTTTCTTCCCTACCCATTCCACACCTACATTCAGCCACAGCAACTCGGCATTTCCCTAGCGTTATATTTGTTTCTAACCCTTTTTCATAGTCTTAAAAATCTGTTTCAGCATTTCTGAAGTCCATTATAAAGTGATTCTCTATGAGGTATTCCATCATTCAATTCAGTAATTTTGTTGATCAGCTTTAAGTTCTTGATAGTGGTCCTTTAAAATGACCGTTCCCTCGATCAAGCTCATTGTTTGGAATTCTTGGTGCCTCTTTTTACGCCAGGTGTTCCTCCATCATTTTGATGAGAGTTGTGAACGATTGCCCTCTATTTAAGCTGATCTTGTGAGCAGGATTATGGTTGACATTTTGACAATTGGTTGACAGTTGACATTGTTGTTGTTGTTCACCACTTTTGGCTAATGAGTTTTTCTCGGATGCCATATATTTTTCTACATAAACCGATTTTGTAATTATAGTTTTCGTGGCCGTTATTGGTGATATAGGACCGACCCTATATCGTCTTTTTTTTTTCTTTAAATATATATTTCTTTCCTTTGTTCTGTCTTCCTTGCTTTTTCTTTTTCCTTTTCTCCTTCATCCTTTTTCCCTCTCTTTTAATTCTTCTTGTTCTTTTCTTTTTCTTGTTCTTTCTTTTTCTCTTTCTTTTTTCTTCTTCTTCTTCCGCTTCTTCTTCTTTTTCATGCATCAATTTCCTTGGTATTACCTCTGCTACCGTACCAGCATGCCTCTCAAACCCCTGCCTACATGGAGGTAGTTGTGAGGAAAGCGAGACAGGATTTAACTGCTTCTGCACAGATGGCTACCATGGTGAAAAGTGTGAGTATGGTAAGTAAGATAAGTTTATGTTTTAGGAAAAGTCTAGGAGAGTTAATGACAAAAATAATGATAATAACAATAGTAATGATGATGATAATGATGATGATAATATTAATAGCAATAATAATAATAATAAAGATAATAATGATATAAACAACAACAACAACAGCGACAACAACTACAACAACAACAATAATAATAATAATAATAATATAATAATAATAATAATAATGATAATGATAATAATAATAATAATAATAATAATGATAATAATAATAATCATAATAATAAGTGATAATAATAATAATTATAATAATAATTACTATTATAATTATCATTATTATTATTATTATTATTATTATTATTATTATTATTATTATTATTATTATTATTATTATTATTATTATTATTATTATTATCATTACAATGAATTATTTTAATAATTCATTAATAAAGAATAATAAAATAATAATAATGTAATAGGTTTTCCCGGTCAGTTTCATAATTTTTTCATTCAAGTTCATATTCCGAGCATTCAATTTCACGCATTTCGAGCTCGCAGCACTGAATCGGCTTTCAAATTCGAAATCCGGTCATTCAGATTCACTATCCGAGAAATCGATTGTTCATATGCGTCATTCAAATTTAAGATAGGAGCATGCATTTTGAGCAATGAGCATTCAGATTCACTTCAAGCCGGCGACGAAATCTCGTTGGTCACATTCGTGAAAAGGCAATCATGTTTCAAATAAGTGCATTCAATTTAAAAGAATTATTGATATATTATTGGCTTCCACTTGTGAAATTGTGAGATCATGTTGTTTTTAGTTGGTCTTTGAATTGACGCATTGTGTGGTTAGTGTTGGGGTGTTGTCTTTTATATGTGTGTAGTCATCAAGGAGTATAAGTTAGATATGTCTTTGTGTTTTTTGGATGCTCTGCTGATTGGGCCTTATCATATACAATTTCTTATAATAATAATAATAATAATAATAATAATAATAATAATTATTATCATTACATTTATAGGGCGCTTTATACGGGCGTTTCTAAGCGCACAGGTGGTCGGTCTAACTCAGTATACATGGTACATCCAATAGCTTAAAAGCAACAAAATGAAATAAAATATTACTAATATAATACAGTTAAATGAAACTAACTACTTGTGTGCGCCAGTATACTATGACTGATTAAAAAGGTGGTTTTGAGAAGGGTTTTGAACGATTCAATGGATGGGGCATTTTGAATATGGGGTGGGAGTTTGTTCCAGAGGGTGGGGGCAATAGATTAAAAAGCACGGTCACCATATCGGGTTTTCGTACGTGGGCCGTGAATTCATTGCAATGGAAATGAAAAAAAGATATATATATATATGTTGAATGGGCCTTATCATATACAATTTCTTGAAATGAAAAAAAAAAAAAAATACTGAAGAATACATGAACATGATATAAGGACATGATATATTGAAGAATACATGAACATATAAGGACATAATAGCATTGTAAGGAGATACAACTTCAGAACAATATAGAACCTTAAAAAAAAATTAACATACTACATGGAAGCCTATGAAAATAAGATTTTGCGTGAGTGTGTGTTAGGAAGGGGGTGGATTGTGTATGTGTGCTCATTTTATCATGAAACAACAAACGCTCGTCCCACTCTCCCCCTCATAATCCCCTTCTTCAAAATTCTATCTTATCTTCTCCACTACAATGAGTGCACGAAGTAGGAAATTGATTACCTGAAAATGAAATTGAACGCCCCAAACAGGCTCATCGTGATTATTGTGTGAATTTGAATGCACAAGTAGGAAATGCAATGCTCGTATTTGGAAATTGAAGGCACATGTGTGATTCTGATTTTAAGGAAAGGAAATAAGAGCGCCCGTAAATGAAATTGATCGATCCGATTCTGAATTATTTGAAAGCCCGAATATTTTCGCGGGCGTGCGCTGTGTGAGTTTGAATGCACGTTCATGAATTGGAATGGAAAAATTATGAAATTGAAGGGGAAAACCTATAATTTGAGGATGACCGATGGACAGGTTCAGTTGTAGCGCGGTGGTCTCTTAAGTGGGGGGGGGGGGGGGGGGGGGGGGGGGGGGATTCGGGTTCGAATCCAAGTGGATGTGCTAATGCCTTTTGGAAACCCATTAATCCTCATTACCAAGTCCCTCGGAGAGGACTGATATTCATCGGTTTCACGGTCGCTTGCTTATACGCATGCAAATGCTTTCTTTCAGTCGGGTAAAATAAACCGTCAAACCCTTTCAGTTATCATGGTAATAAGATTTGCAAGGTACCACATTTCTCTTGAAATTAAATGCTCATGGCGCACAGGTACAAAGAATGAAATGACATAAAAGCACTTACAAATATGTACAATATGGGTAGGATAGAATATAAAAAAGGAAAAAAAATCAAACAGATATGTTTATAGATAAAAATTTGAACTCCGATGTGCTGTAACTAATCTCTCGAGAACATTCCACAGCGAAGGCCCTGCGAGAGCAATGGCTTCCCCTTTTGTATTAAGCTTAAGAAAAACAAGTAATACATAGTTTTTAGAGCGTCATACGGAATGTAATGATTTATCAAAGTAATATTGTATTGTGGAGCAGTGGCTAGTATGGCACATATCACATATCAATGTCTCTATGTGCTTCCAAAGAGCTTTGGATTATTACCCCGGCTCAGCCTATAGCTGCCCTATAATGAAGGCGCTGAAGCTTCTAGGAATAAATACATTCCTACCGGTATCTATTTACTACACCTGGGTCAAGAGTGGCAAATGTAGAGTTACGTCTACAGTCCGGTGTCTTATCCCCTAGAGCACAATACCTCAACAGTTGTATGTTAGTTGTAATAGCTTCTTATGCTTTTAATTCACCGAGTTCAATAAATTTTCTCTCTTTTCCCCGGAATATATATGCCTTGTCTGGTGCGTCAACGGTGAACTCTCAAGATGCATTCATCAAGTCCCTTAAGCTTCTAGGAGGAAATCAAAATGAAGGAAGGCTTGCCTTCACGTCCCGCTCTAGCCCTAATACGTACATGGGGATTCACCAGGATGAATGGACCAGGAACTCATCTCAGTTGGCATGTGAATATCTAGGGTTTGAAGGTAAAAACATCTTTCATATTAATTCATTTCATTTCATTTTTTGTTCATTTTTAAATGTATTTATTTTGTTGTTGTTGTTGTTCAGACTCCAACTGTCCAGGTTGTAATGATTAGCGCCAAATAAGAAAGTTTGTGTTCTGCTCTTACATCAAATGCACTCTCTCTCTCTCTCTCTCTCTCTCTTTCTCTCTCTCTCTCCCTTACTCTCTCTCTCTCTCTCTCTCTCTCTCTCCTTTTTCTTACGGTGCTCCGACATAATGCTCCAATCTGCACTCTTAAAATGTTGGGTAAATTTAGTTGGGTAACTGCTGGTTGTTAAAAATATTCCCAATTCTGGGCTGTTATTAACCAACTGGACACTCGAGTGGTGTAACCAATATTGGTCAATACTTTTTACCTAAATATTGGGCATATATTTGCCAACAGTATTTGGTAATTATGGGTTGGGTACTTGTTGCCCTGTAGTTGAGTAATTTTGTCACATTTCCATTGCCAGTTTTGGTAAATTTTTGTTGGGTAACTGATGGTTGGTTAGAAATTCACTTTTGCCCAACTTGTGGTAAATATTTTTACCCAATATTGGGGAAAACACTTATATGAATATTCATGAATTTTTAGTAGCGTATGGTTTGGGTGGCCCGATTTACTAACTGTCACCGAATGCATAAAAAAATATAAGAGGTATATAAGAGCTTGCACTAGTATGCACTAACTGGACAGGATAGGACTAGGATAGGATAGGTTAAGATATAGGATAGGATAGGTTAAAATAGGATAGGTTAGGATTGATTAGGTTAAGACCCAGAAGGACGTAACAAGCAGATTTCATTTTTTTTACCTAGGTTGGGAGGAAAAAGGAAACAATAAATTGGGCAGCTGAATTTGCCCAACCACATGATATTTGTTAGCAAACAGCTGAACAAATAGAGGGTTGGGCAATCCTATTGGGTAAGATTGGTTGGGCAATAATTACCCAACTGAGAATATAACCAACAGTTGGGCAATTGTACAGTTGGGTAAAATCTAATGGGTCACCAACTGATGGGCAATTTAATTTGCCCAACAACATAGTAAATGGATTGCCCAACATCAGTTGGGCAAATTTTAACCAAAAGTTTGTGTGGACAGTATGTTGCCCAGTGTTGGTTAAAAATTGGGCATTTTTTTGCCAACTTTTTTAAGAGTGTGAGGAACTATGGTTTTGGAAGCTTGCCAAAATGATAAAGGATGCTTGTTATGATTTTACAAAAGAGGACTTGTGGTGGCAATTAAATATAGAGAACTAGAAAGAAACTCCGACCAGAGTTAGGATGACTTTCGAATTTATTTATGATCATCTTTAGGAATCAAATCATGTGAACTCAAATCAGTTAAGAACAGAAAGGAAATGGGGGTTGAATAATACAAAGTAGAGTGATTGAGAGTATTGCCAAGCAAATGGAATGTCGAAAATTTAAAACTCATGATTCTGATTGGAGTTTTCTTTATTGCCCTCTATATTCACATCAGAGTAGGAACTATGAAAAAAGGAAATCCAAACTTTGTAATATTTTTTTTTGTTTTAATTATTTTTTTTTTGGTGAAAGCAGAAAATCAGGGATGCTGATTGATGAAAGTTTGAACAAAATCGGACAAACAATAAGCAAGTTGTGATTTTCTAAAACTTGTAATCACTATACATATGGGAATTTCAAATTGGCCGAATCGGTACGCGGTCACTGTGATGTAGCGGCGGTCAACTTTCACATTCTCTCCAACACACAAAAAGGACTAAATTTTCCTAAATATATAACGTTGTATGATCTTTTCTTTTTGGAGGACCCATAACAATGTGCTATCTAAGTACTGCCCCGAGGGAAAAGGCGCTCAGGAGAAAACGGGAATTTTATAATATTTTGGTGTATGACAATATATGGGAGAGTTGACCATGCATACGTTACAATCGATCCACCAAAATTACCAATTTGAGATTTGCATAGATCTCATTTTTCAAAAATTCATAACTCTTTTATTCTTTGTCCGATTTTTTTTTTCAAACTTTAATCATCTTGTTTCTTTTCGTGCCGATCACAACGCAATTTCGCTGAAAATCAGATTCAAAAATACCAAAAGAGGTCCAGGATACTGGAAAATGAATACGTCTATATTAAGTAACAAAGATTATCAAAACGGATAATCGAATTTATCCACAGGATTTCTAAGATGCACATATCGGCTATAGATAAGTGGGAGTTACTAAAAATCAAAGTTCGTGAGTTTTCACAAAATATAGTAGAAATAAGTCAGTAATTAATAATGATATCAAATTGAAGTTAGAAAAATTATTATGTTTACTACAAAAGCAAATTGACTGTAATATAGATAACAGTGAGCTGTTAAACGAATATACAAATGTGAAAGAAAAGTTAGAAAAAATATATAAGATTGAAGCGAAAGGTGCGGGAATTAGAGCCCGCGTAAAGTGGATGGAGGAAGGCGAAAAAAACACAAAGTATTTTTTAAATTTAGAAAAAAGTAGGATGAAGAGGAGAGAAATAAAACAACTGAAGTCCGAGAATGGAAGACGTATATTTTATGAAAACAAAGAAATCATGAATGAAGTGTTATTATACTATACAAAGTTGTATGAGAAAGAAGATATAGGAGTTAAAGAAACTGAAAATTATGTTTCAAGACAAACTGTTAATCAGTTAAACGTTGAAGAAAAAAGACATGTGTGAAGGTCTGTTGACTACAGAAGAGTGTAAACGTGCTGTATTTTCCATGAGTAAAAATAAAGCCCCTGGTTCTGACGGTGTACCGATAGAATTTTACCAGATGTTCTGGTCCCATATAAAAGATATTCTTGTGAAAGCTTTAAACGAATGTTATATAACAGGGTCGATGTCGAATACACAAAGGACAGGTATTATTACACTTTTGTTTAAGAAGGGTGACCATCAGAACCTTAATAACTGGAGACCCATAACATTATTAAACTGTGATTATAAAATAATAGCTTCTATTCTAGCAACACGCCTCCAAAAGATTCTTTGTCATATTGTTCATGAAACTCAAACAGGTTATGTAAAAGGTCGCTTGGCGTCAAATAATGTGAGGCTAGTGAAAGACGTTATTCAGTATCTGGCAAACCAAAAAGAACATGGAGCCATTATGTTAGTCGACTTCACAAAAGCTTTTGACTGTCTCAATTTAGATTTTCTTGATTTATGTTTAGAAAAAGTTAATTTGGGGCCTTCTTTCAGACATTGGGTCAAAGTTCTGTATACAAATATACAAAGTAGTGTTATAGTTAACGGGTGGGTATCTGAATCATTTTATGTCAAACGGGGGTGTCAGACAGGGATGCCCTCTGTCTGCCCTGCTTTTTATCCTAGCAGTCGAATTTATGGCAAATAAGATCAGAAAAAATACAGAAATTAAACCATTCGAAATAGATCAATGTAATATAAAAATGAAATTACTGCAATACGCAGATGATACTTTATTTTTTGTTCATGACCCTCTTTCACTTCAAAATATTATTGATGAGTTGATGCTTTTCGGTAAAGTAGCCGGCCCAAAGTTAAATAAAGATAAGAGCACTATGATATGGATCGGTGATGTAACTTTGAAGTGGAACATATCCAAACATAATTTGACATGGTCTGATAAACCCGTCCAGTACTTAGGTCATCACATTTGTATGGATAATGAATTGGCCTTGAAAACAGATTGGATGAATAGGTTGTCGAAATTAGAAAATATTCTTCAGAGCTGGCAAAGAAGAAATTTAACTATTTTTGGAAAAGTGACCGTACTTAAGTCATTAGCACTTAGTCAGGTTATACATCTAATTATTGTAGATACTATGCCAAATGAATTCCTGAAGAAATTGAATAGAATCATTTTTAAATTTATTTGGGGATCTAAGACAGAAAAAGTAAAGAGAGCTGTTTTGTCAGACAATTATATATATGGAGGAATTAATATGACTGAAATACAAAATCAATTGTTTAGTTTTAGATTGAAATGGCTTGGCCAACTTTCGAACGAAAGTAACGGCATATGGAAAGAAATGAGTAATTTTTGGTTTGACCAATTGGGTGGTTTGAAGTTATTACTATATTGTAACTATGATAAAGATATGTTAAAGATTGTTAAGGAAAAATACATACCAAAATTTTATGGAGAAGTTTTATATGCATGGATGGTAATAAGATCACATGCCAGTCGACAAAATACAGATAAAGATGATAAAGCTGGCGAGATTCTATGGTTTAATCAAAATATTACTTTCAACAGGAATATGATTTTTTATGATGATTGGTATAAGGCCGGCATTCTATTCTTGAGCGATATTTTAGAAAACGGCTCCTTCAAGAGAATTGAAGATATTTTGCTTATTTGAGTACGAGAAGAGGTAAAGCAAATTTGATATTTGATTATATGAAATTAAAGAAAGCAATACCAAAAATATGGATACGGTATGTTAGAAATAGAAATGAGGAACCTTCCTTCCTAAATCGAAGATTAATTCTACCAAATGTTATTGTAAACAAAAAAGAAAAATGTATATATGAAATAAGCAGTAAATTGTACTATAGAATGATCATGTCAAGTAATAGGTTACCATTTTTGAATTCACATTGTCTTTTTTGGGAAACAACGTTAAGCGTTGATATTGTCTGGCCAAATGTTTTTAGACGATTTTTCATTAATCTTCAAGAAAACAAATTACGTGAGTTTAGTTTTAAATTTCTTTATAACTTATTACCGACTCGGAGAAACCTCCATAAGTGGGACTTAGCAAGTGATAGCAATTGTTTTCATTGTAACGTTGAAGAAGACCTAGTTCATGCTTTTTTAGCCTGCAAGTTAAATGAACCACTTTTTGTTTTCGTAAGAAATGTCATAAGAGAGGTTTTCCATGTAGAGATACATTTTGATATCTCTTACATATTAACACTAGAGAATGACGATTTAGATGTCGTGCTTTTTATTGCTTTTTGGTGTATTTACAAATTGATTTTGGAAAGAAATGCATCTGGCCACGATAGAAGAAAGAATGGTCTGATTTTTTTATTTAAAAGAGAAGTAGAAAAAAGGGTACTCTTAAATGAAACAAGAGGAAAAGAAGACTGTAAGTTACCTAATAAATTATTGTATTACATTTGAATGGACCATTACGTAATGTAATCAAACAGTGGGATCGCGGACTGCATACTTTAAGTGTTATTGGGCTATATAGCACCGACCGATGTATGCGGTCCGCGATCCTGCTTATGCATAACAGGTGAGTGTTTGTTCGTTGATATTGCACTTTGAGATGAAAGCATTGCGGAGGTGGCCTATTTACGTTCATTGAAATGCTATCATTGGAAACCTATTATGTTGTACAGACTTAAATTCTGAATGTTTAACTAGTGGATTTTGAACAACATTGTTGAAGAATATTCTTGTAATTACGCAGTAATTGTTGTCTATATTTTGATTTTTGTAAATAAAATCCTCGATTGGGAGGAAAAAAGAAAAAAAAAAATCTTGTTTCTTTTATTTTTTCTGATTTCATACAAATCAACTTTTTACAAAGGTTGGATTGCCCTTTAATGAATTTGGGGTTCTATTGGGATTTGGATTTGTTTTCCTCAAATGTTTTACGTACCTGTAGAGGTGTAGTGGGTAAGTGGATAAGACATTAGACTGCTGACCAGAAGGTACGGGGGTTGAACCCCTGCAACAGCACTAACGTCCTTTGACAAGATCGAGGTAAAGTAAATAAGTACGGGTAGAGATTTATTCTTTGAAACTTCACCGCCTACATTAGGGCAGCTAGGCTGGTGATAATCAAAAGCTCTTTAGAAGCGCAAAGAGGCATTGATAGATATGTTATGCTCTATACAGTTTTCACGGGGCACGAGAATGATTCGCGAAGGATGCTAATGTCGAAAAAAATGGCAAGGTCCAACATTCTGAGAAATGGAGCCGTAAGCCATTCTTGCGCAGTTTTGGCGTAATTCTCACAACGTATGTGCAAATGTCGTGTGTAGCGTTGTCGAACTATGGCCAGTTCACATACACGAAGAATACGCGACTTAAATGCGAACCCGAGTTGACAGCTGTCTTGAGTTGATCGGTCTCTTCGTGAAAAGTTCGCTGTCTAGTCGTAGAATGAAGGCAGACATCTCGGCCATGTGCTTTATGTAGGGAAGACGTCACGTGGAGCGAGTTTGCCTGCAAACAGGCGGCACACGCGCGGCAAACGTTCGTGAGAACTTCGCACGAACTCTGTAAGAATGTCGCGTGAGCAAAACGTCGCAAAACGTTCGTGAAAACGTCGGTTTGCTTCTTTGTGTCGCTCGCGAATAGTGCGAAAATACTTCGTGATATTCACAAATTAATCGTCGCGAACGGTAGGCGAAGAGAGGGCCTCAACGTGAAAGGCTCGCGTTTGATTCTTTGGCGAAGTCACCTACTCTCAAGGAATACAAGAACGGTTCGTGCATAGTTCGAGAAATGATTGGACGAACTTCGCTGCTTTCGCGAGACATGCGCGAGAATTCTCGAAACTGTCGGAATCTGTTTGGGATTTCACGAAGCGAAGATTTTTTGAACATCACGCACGTCGTGAGTAGGTCGTGCGCATATGACGAAGTTTTTCAGACATTTTTGAGAAAAGAATCACGAATAAATCAGGACCCGGGATGCTGGAAACGTTCGCAAGAAATTTCAAACTTTTTTGAAATTTCCGCCGAACTAAAAACGACTCCCCCGAACGGTTGACGACGCTTCTGAACCCCCGCGCATGTTTGGCGAACTTTTTGAGCCTTACGTACGAATTTTGGACTTTGCCATTTTTTCCACATTCGTATTCGTATTCCACATTCGAATCGTTCGCGTGCCCCGTGAAAACCCACCTATACGATATTCGGAGAAAAAATTCTCCGAATGGTGGAGTTTGCCATTTTTTTCGACATTTGCATCCTTCGCAAATCGTTCGCGTGCCCCGTGAAAAAACCACCTTTAGTATTATTTTATGAATATTATTATTACTACTACTACTACTACTACTACTACTACTAGTAGTAGTAGTAGTAGTAGTATAAAGCAGTAGTGTTAGTATTAGTATTTTTGTTATCATTATCACTATTACTGATGTTGTTGTTGTTGTTGTTGATATCTTAAAATTATTGTGTTTGTTACTTTTGCCTAAACAAGGAGTGTTTGTGACACTGAGTGGTGCGCAGTACGATAACTTGTCCATAGACGTTGAAGCGTCAGTCGTGATATGTCCTCCCAATGCAACAAACATAACGAACTGCTGGCACAATGAGACTAGAGTGAACCGAATAGAGGAAAGTGTAGCGGTTGTCTGTTGTCCTGGTGAGTTCACCTAGCTTTTATAGTTGAAGGACAGTGGCGTAGTTACCAGGAGTTTTTTTCCCACGACGGGGCCTCTCGATATTTTGGCTATATAGAAGGTCGATTTGTGGTCAGAGGGCCGGTTGATATCAATCTTATAGGTTGAGTGGGCCGCTCACATCGAAATACCCCGACTGAATTTCAGTCCAAGACTTCCAGTGGTAGCTACCATGAGGGGAAAGGGCCACTTGGCCTTATGAAATTACGAGAGAAAAAAGAGGGGGAAGAAGGAGAAGAAGATAAAAGATTTTTAAAAAAAGTGAAATAAAAGGGAGACGGTTTTCATGATTCCAATTTCGTCCTCTTGTTTTTGTTTTTGTTTTTGTTTTTGTTTTTACTTGAAGGTCTGTGTTATTATTCTTATTTTCTACTTGCGTAGTCAGGCTTGTTGAACGAGGGGGGGGGTATGGACGGGAGGGGGTGGCATACACAATCAAAGAGTCACATAGTTCTCAAACACACACTAGGTTCCGTGGATGACCCTTTTTTTTAGCAGATAAAAAGGGAGGGGGAGGGGCCCCTCTGTACCTCATTGCGACGCCTATGATTATTTCTTGTCATACATGTCATATTCAACAGTGAATCCGTGCAATACATCTGGCAATCCACTTGGTCTTGAAAGTGGTAGCCTTCCAGACTTGGCTCTCTCTGCATCAACCTGCTACTCGGGGTCCTTGTGCGGCCAGCATGCCCGCCTGCACGGTCCCTCCGCTTGGATCCCGAATCCGTCCAACCAGAACCAGTGGCTCCAAGTCCAATTTGAGTCCAACTATGTCGTAACCGCCATCACCACACAGGGCAAACCAGGAGTTCATGTGCAGTGGGTCTCATCATACACTGTATCGTCCAGTCCGAACAACCTGGACTGGACAGATTATTTGAACGTGTACTCTGGTTCAATTGAGGTAATTGCAAAAGTTGGGTTCCTAATTTCTATTTTTGAACTCCTGCTTAATAGTCTAATTGCTGATAATAACCATGGTGTGGTATTTTCTCGCACGGTAGCCGCATCAGTAAGAATACTGTTCTTCCCGAGGGGCCTGCAATCATAATTATTCCCCCTGCTTTAGACATGATGTGGCGCTCAAGCACTCAAGGAATTTCTTCCTGCCAGGTACCCTTCACTTAACCTTGGACAATTTTGGGGTGGAGAGTGGCAATAGATTAATGTCTTGCCAAGAGACATTAGTGATACGGCAGTGATTAGAATCCAGTGACTTATCAGCTTGACCACGACATCTCTATTTTATCATAAAACTTGTTCCTTTTTTGAGTTTCCTGCGTTTCCTTTGCATTATTTTTTATCTTCTGCATATTGATAAAATGTTCTATCTATTTATACCGAAATGCTGACATCATAATCCCGTTACATTAGTGCATACGTTGTTGCTGTTATATGTCAGCACAGAAAAGGGTCGGTGAGCTGAATGTATGTATGCCGACAGAAAGAGTTCGTGAGGACGCTCATATTATTTTAGCTCCCGTTATTACAAAACCGGCTGGCAATAAGCCTAATTTCCTGTTATTTTCAGGCAGCCAATCAAAACCCGTTACATATTTCGCGCGCTTTGTTCCTTTAGTTTCCGGTTATATTGTTCGATTTCGGCTTTCTGTTCATTCTTGCGGTATACACTGATGAGTGCAAGACGAAAAGCTTCAGTATGTCTCTCTCTTCAACGCCATTTTCCGATTCTGTAGTACCAAATATCCCTTTTTCGTTTATATGTCTTTTCTTATGTAGTGCGTTGCGTTAAACCATAGGTAAAAATTGAGAAAAAATGCTATAAATCATGTTAGCACATCGGCATATGCTTCAGAAATTGCCACGCGTACAGGAAATGCTTACTTATTCTAAAAATGTGAATTCTTATATCATTGCTGTAATGAAAGTGACAAAACTATCCAATACTATTTCTTTGAACAGTGTTGAATGCGATTTGATTTCTGCTACACAATAATGTTATGTATATACTCACTATTTTTAAAGACTATTATAAATCTTATTACTCTTTGGAGCCTATAATTCACAAGCGTAGCTTTCTCCTTAGGCTCCTCAATATTTCACTTTTATTTTAGCCCAGTCTTTTCAAGTAATACCGCATGCAAACGTATATGTTTTTTTATTTTATTTTCCCTGACAAAATATATTATGTTTATTTGTACCATTTATCTTGTTTGAACCATTTATCTTGTTTGAAACAATTATATTGTGTGTACTATTTATACTCTAAAAACACTGTAAATGTGAAATATGAAACAATAAACTGAAACTGAATTACTGAAATAATTACAATCTCATTAGCCAAGATTTCTTTTCAAAGGTATTTGCTGGAAACTATGACCAAGATAGCGAGGTGACTCATGTGTTCGGGAAGGCGATAGCTGGACGTTTTTTTCGGATACACCCAAAGACCTATCACAGTCTCATGGCTCTGAGACTTGAGCTCTATGGGTATGGACCGTTCACTGATACCACAGGTAGGTGGTATATATATATATATATATATATATATATATATATATACATATATATATATATAAATAAATAAAGAAATAAATACATATATATATATATATATATATATATATATATATATATATATACAGTGCGTCCCAGAAAAACAAACCCTAAAACAAAGGGTTATTGTGACCACACTATGTGCTCTAAGACAATAACTATCTATTTTTCATAAACTAGGAGTATTACGCTTTTAAATGATATCTTGATGGCATCCATCCGTACATGCTTTACCGAGCAGCAGCATTTTGAAAATGACATGTAAAAACTCAGTTGTGCCAGATTTGGGTAAAACCATGAAAACCCTATGAGAACACTGTTTTCATCTGTTTCTTTCAATAATGAGGGTAAGGATAATGCCCTCATCATAAAATAAAGGATGGTAAGTCTTCGGGTAAAGAGGGACATGTTTTGTATTGAAATGGTACCTGCAATCGGAATGAAATGCAATTTTTTCATTTTTTAAAACTGAAATTTCTTTTAAGAACAAATCCGACAGAAAGGTGATATTTTTCATAAAAGCAAAGTAAGTGACACTTTCCATTGTCATCTTATGGAAGTACAAGGTAGAAAGGGCACATATGGCAGAAAAAAATATCAAGATTATGGCAATTTCCCACCTCAGGAGGGGCACCTTTTCCATCACAGGAAGGTCACTTTTCATCTTTTAACGGATATTTATTGATATTGGAAATTTGGGGGGCGTATGCCCCTGCCGCCACTGGAAATTGGTTATTGACCTGTGTTTTATGAATTTCTGACTGAATGTATGCCATCACACAAGGGAATTTCACGTATCATATCTCTAAAAGCTGGTATTTCAATTTTAGTAAGTTTGCATGTGATCCTATTGTTTTCATGGTTTTACCCAAATCCGGCACAACCGAGTTTTTACCTATCATTTTCAAAATGCTGCTGCTCGGTAAAGCATGTACGGATGGATGCCATCAAGATATCATTTAAAAACATCATACTTCTAGTTTATGAAAAATAAATAATTATTGTCACAGAAAATAAATAATTATTGTCACATAGCATGCATAGTGTGGTCACAATAACCCTTTGTTTAAGGGTTTCGTTTTTTCTTGGACGCACTGTATATATATATATATATATATATATATATATATATAAATGTAAATATATATATACAATTTTCAATGTAATTCAATTTAAAGACATTTATTTCCAACTTTTCAATATACAAAGTAATAAATGAGCAAATAATATACATGTATTTTTAACCAAAAAAATGACAATATATACATTAATGTGGTACATACATAGTTGGAAGACACAAAAGCTTGGGGCGAGGGTGCCCTTAGTACATAATACATTATTACATAATAAATATATAAAGAGAAAATAACTACATACAAAAAAGAAAGAGACCACTGAGCTTGATTGGAGGGAAAAAAGAGGTGAAGGGGGGGGGGGGAGAAAAAGAAGGGGAAAGAGGAAAAGGGGGGAGAATGGAGGTGCAACATGAGAGGAGTACGGAAAAGAGAAGTCTTCACGAACAGGCAGAGAGAAGAAAGAGAGAGAATAGATACAATGGAGGGTGGGGATGTCTTAAACCATATTATTTGTAAGATGAAGAGAACTATTTTTTCATCCTTCTTGAGAAGCTAGCGAGAGATGTATATATATGTATATATGTATATGTATATATGTATATATCACACAAACAGAGTTCTGTTCCATCATGTGTTATCTGTTCTCATAGTCACAAGCTTCATTCCCCCTATACAAATTTTGGTCCACTTATTGGCAAACCTTCATTCCCCTATACAATTTTTGGTTCACTTATTGGCAAGCTTGACGCAAGCTTACACACAAGCGTGTCGACAACCTTGCAGGGGCAAACTTGTATGGCAAGCTTGTATTTTATCCAGTGTTGGGTCCAAGACCAGAGGGTCCGAGATCAAGATCAAGATCAGACAGTCCGAGATCCAGATCCAGATCAAGATCCGAAGCTCAGGTTCAGATCAGAACATCTGAGATCAAAATCAGATATGTCCGAGATCAAGATCGATCTCGAGGTACCCAACACTGAGTCGTGGTTTCGCCGATTGGTGAACGATTTTAAAAGCTTTTTCGTTTGATAATTTACGTAATAACAATGTTGATCTCGAGCGATCTCGAGCGAAAATTCCGAGAACAGAAGCTCCGAGATCAAGATCAAGATCAAGACCAACACCTTCGAGATCAAGAACAAGATCGAGGTTACTGATGCCGATCTCGAGACTGGTCTCGAGATCAAGATCGATCTCGAGGTACCCAACACTGATTGTACCAAATATATAAATTAGCTGCAAGCTTCTGGCAAGCTTGCAGCACGCTTGATAAAGAGTTTGTGATTAGGTTTCCGCAAGAGTGTGATCAAACGTGCCACAAGCTTGCCTCTAGCTTGCTACTAGCTTGCAGCTAATTTACATATTTGGTACAATACAAGCTTTGCCGCAAGCTTGCGGTTACCTTGCGAGTTTCTAAACTGGGCTGTAACATTCGTGTACTATATAGCATCTTGTACCACGCTGCATCCACTTTATGGTTAGTGTTAGGATTAACTGAAAGGAAATAAAAAGAAAGATTAGTAGGAAATAAAATGAAAGATCAGTAAGAAGTATAATTATTAGGAAAGAAAGTAGGAAGTAGAGTCATCCATACACGGAGTTTGACGAACTCGGTTTCACTTGGGCTCAACATGGCGAATATTCCTTTCTTTCATGCATGCCTTACAAAGCAACATGCGCATAGGCGCCAGAAGTGGGGGGGGGGGGGGCAAAATGCATTTTCGCCCCCCCCCCCCAAAAAAGCCCCCCCCCCCCCCCCCGTAAAAAAAAAAAAACAGTAGTAAAGGAGTAAATATCGTGTGTATATTAAAAGCTTGATTGCTTTATTACGTAATTGTAAGCCTTTTTATTCATTTTTCGTATTCATGGAGATCACTGAAGACAGATAAAGCATTCAAACTTTAAAATTTAACGTAGTGGAGGTTTTGTATTAGACGCAAGGTTGCCAGAGTTGGCAGAATTCTGCTTTTTGGCAGAACTTTGACCGCTTTAGCATAATTTGACAAAATTTGGTTTTTTTTTGCTTGTCAGAGAATTTTCCAGTAAAAATACACCCCAAAAATGCTGATAACCTTTTTTTTTTTTTTTTTTTGCTTGTCAGAGAATTTTCGAATGAAAATTTGATTTAGCAGTAGGATCTGTATTGTTGTGAGAGGGTGGGAAAGCGTGTGTGTTTTTTTAGGGGTGAGAAGACATGAGCCCTTGAAAGGTGAGCACCCTTGAATGTTTGCCCCCCCCCCCCCCAATCCCAAACTGCTTCCGGCGCGCCTGAACATGCGCCATATTGTACCTGCTGGCATGACTAGAGCCGAGTTGGCCAAACTCCATGTAAAGATGGTTCTTGTAGGAAGTATAAGGAGATATTAGTAGAGAGTGTAAGGGAAGAATAACAGGAATTAAAAGGAAAAGTTGGTACTATTAAAAGGAAAGCAGTATACGTGCTCTTTTGATTTATCCCCACAGACATGTTTAACCACGATGTTAAACTTGGTTGCCCTCCTATCCACGGTGAGGGCCTTGGTGTCGAAGATGGTCGTATACCAGACTCCAGCCTGACCTCTTCATCGTTCTATGATGTTCTTCATGAACCTAGCCGTGGAAGGCTCAACATCGCCCGTAGTAGTGTTGGTGTTGGGGGATGGATGGCTGCCAGTGACGATCCAGACAAATGGATAATGGTAATTTATTTCATATGCCAATCTTACTGAAATTACTGTTATGAGTAAATTATAAGCACTGAAGGATTGTTTCTCCACGTTTCAAGAACTAGTATCTTTCAGGTTTTAAAAAATCGTTAGGGCTGAGGATGCGAGTAACGAATAAAAATAATTGCCTCTTCACCATATACTCTCAAAAATATAGGTACTAAAAATAAAAATTTTCTCGGCTATAAAAATCTATCGGTCTAACATTTTGTAGACAGTACACGAAATGAAAACGTATCAAGTGAGAAAAAACGCCGTTTAGATTAATACCAAGGTTCAGCGTTGTTTTTTTCTTCATATTTTTCTTGCAATGAGACATTTTAATGCAATAATTTTGCTCGAAAATTACGCTTTAGGCCGATCTCGGGAACACTACATCGGTCACTGGTGTTATCTCTCAAGGAAGGGCTGACATTGATGGCCAGTTGGTCACTTCGTTGCGTATCTCCTACTCAGTGGACAATACAAATTGGACTTTTGCACTGGAAGATCAATGTGGGGTGCGCAAAGTGAGTATATAGGTACCAATTTAAGTCTCACTCCTAGAGCGGTCAAAAAAGGATCCAGACCGCTCTAAAGGGTTTGTGGATAGCGATGGGGAAAGCGTACCGTATCGCCCCATAAAGATTACAGTTAGAGTGATCCACTGAGACAACCCCCCCCCCCCCCCCCCCCCCCGACGCCCTTTCTCTTGCATGACCCAGCGCTTGCCAAATACCCCCTTGATCACCATAGGTTGTGATTATGCGAGCACGCTGGGTTGGCCCAACAGAGGAAGTTTATTTTTCATGGATTAAAAAAAAATATATCAAAATACTGTTCATTCGAAATTCAAGTAGGCTATTTGTGGCTGAGAGGGAAATAATAATGACTGGGTTCTTAAATTGCGTCCCACGGGCCACGCATTTATAAAAACATTTTTTTTTTTTGGTTGCAGTGCAACATTTATGATGATAAATAAACTGTGGGTGATTGTGGGAAATCGGTTCTTATTACAGGTGTACCCAAACTTTTGTAGGGCAGTACATATATATAATTTTTATATATATATTCTCTGTAGAGAATGACTTGAAAGCGCTTGAGAAGTCAAAATCATGCCCGTCTTGTTTGTATCTCGTGTGAGTATAAAGCTGTGTAGATTATATGTTTTACTACCTATATATTTAAATATATTTATATACAGAAATATATATATATATATATATATATATATATATATATATATATATATATATATATATTCTTTATTTTTGTCATTCTATTGCAGACATATGCAGCAAACTTTGATGCTGATACACACGTGACCATACTGTTTCCTCGACCTGTCACAGCCCGTTACGTCAGATTGCATCCTGTAACATATACTGGATTTGCAGCTATGAGATTCGAGGTTCTCGGTATCAACAATTAAAACCTTAAATGACTCTCTTTTCTTATTTGAATGGTGTTAACACTGTTTGGCCGACTAGCTGAAGAAACTCACTTTCCACTCTTCGGTTTATGTCGATTCAGTAAATTACTGTATAGCGAATATTTCGACACCGCTGAGCTTGAGCATTTATGGTGTTTAAATTTTCTGATTGACGCAATTGCTGTCTTTTGTGGTTTATTCATTAAATAATGTACCTTTTTATAATTTATACTTTAAAAAAAGGCATGTAAATATATATACCTATGGATAGTAATATTGTAGCATTTATTGTTTTAGTTGTATATATGCGTATTTGTGCACAAATAGTCTAGGAGTCAAATACTCGCAAACTGTTTAATATAGAAACAAACAAATCAGCGAAAGGACCATATTACATAAGGACGCCCTAAATGATTTATCATTTTTTAAATTATTATTAACTATTTGGAAGTGTTGTCTTTTATGAGTATCAAGCCCGATGGTATTCATTTCATATTGACTTTGTGTAACCATGATAGTCCAAAATTGCACTTATGATATTTATGAATATCTTTAATGTCATCTAATTTCAAAGAATTCTGATGGTTGGCTTTAAATGTGTTAGTTAAGCTTTTGTACCGCGTACTTTGAACATTAACTCTTTCCAATCGTTTGCTGGTTTTCTAATGTACGTGCAAATGTTGGTGACTGGTCTTGCGTACTTCTGACAAACGAGAAAACTTGGTTGTCCGCCATTGCAAGGAAAGGGAGAGTTAAAGGGACGATCCCATGCATTAAGCCGATAATGATCATGATGATAACGGTTGTACGAATCCTGCTCCGGCGACCAATGCTCTGGGATATTTTCACATACTATTAGAATTCGAATATTGAACCCTGGATTAGACACTACTAGCATGACTAGTATGATTATAAACCTAGCTAGCCTAAAACCCTATTGCAACAATAACCCGTAAAAGGCTGGTCACATTTGCCCTATAACGATGAAGATAAAAGTGGTTATATCTGACCGATAAAATCGGTGGAATTTTGTCAGTCAGGCACAACTGACATTGCCCACATGATTCTTCTGAGCTCGAAGGAGCAAAAACAATTGGCCCTCTGAAAATATTGGTGAGCTCTGTCCTGAGAATATCGATGGCCGAGCGATTCATTACCATATATCGGAGAAGTCTGACCTACCACAAAGGAATTCCTATTATTTTTCCACATAAACAACGCTTGAGCGATTTGGCAACGATTTATTGTTATTGTTATCGTTATTGGGCAAATGTGACCAGCCCTTAACAATATATCTTTAACGAAATAATGCTCATAAAGAATGTCGGAGGACTGATAACTACAGTTAATAGTTCCCAAAGAGTTCCCAAAGATGTAATCTTAAAGTTTATTAGAAAAGGACGGAGTATCAGCCTTGCATGTCTCATCTCACCCACCGAACCTTCCTTACCAATTTTCTCGGATCGGTGGCATATTCAAAACATTTTCTTCACAAACGCCAGGAGACCGTTTTGGTAACGATTTACAGTTTAATAATGTTACCGCCTCCGTTATCGCTCCATTGGGACCGGGCCTTCAAGCACGCGGTTATCCATACTTCTGGAAGAGGGCGACAACCTTGGCAGTACTGAGGTTGTTTCATTTAGAGGTAAATATACATGTATATAAATGATGACATTAATTACATTATTAATAAACTGTATTCAAAATTCAAAACCACAACAGACCCACGTGGCAGCAATGTGCTTGCTGCCATCTTGAGGCGGAATTATAATTATGATCTCGTTGTTGGATGACCTTCGCCCCTTTCTGCATTTCGTTTGGGTGAGCATGTCCAAATAAATGGTTTTTAAATCTATGAATGTGTAGGTATTAATGACAGCATTCTATATATATATATATGGCATGCAGTAGTTCTGGAGTTTAGACATCTGAGAAACTTCAGGAGAGCAAAGACAACAGAAGAAAGAGAGTTATAGAGAAAGAAAGTGAGAGATTTGGGTAGATGCTGCTAAATATCAAAATGTAATGATTCTTTTAGGTTAACATTGGGAAAGGAAAATGATATTCGATGGAGCAGTTGCTTTAACACTGAAAAGACAAAGATAATGATTTTCAACAAGGAAGGAAAAATGATGAAGAGAAAGGTATTTTTATTTGATAAAACCAAGATAGAAATAACTAACGAATACAAATATTTAGGTATGATCTTCAAACCATCTGGCACATTTACCCACGCAATCAAACATCTAATCAATAATGCCCAAAAGGCCGTGTTTAGCCTACGAAACATCTTCCCGAAAGACCGAATGTGCTTAATACCATACTTCAAACTTTTCGATACCTGTATAAGACCGATCATTCTATATAATTCTGAAATACGGGGGCTTAAATATTTGATAAATGAGACTAAAGAACTTGAAAAATGCTATAAACGTTCCTACCAGAATCCTACCAGAAGCCTTACACTTAATTTTTTTTTTTTTTAAATCCTAATAGGAACGAATAGATCGGCGATGAACAGCGCCGTCTTGGCGGAAACCGGGCGATTCCCACTTGCTTTGACAACATTAAAAAATGAAGTTGGCTTTTGACACCACGTAATAAACTCCGCTGACAAAAGCTTAGTAAAGCAAACTTAAGGCATGAATATAAACACCAATTATTGCAAACACATTTTAAAACTCATTAGGATTTTCATATATTTGGCAAAATCATGACACTTTTTCTATCAGAAGGTTAAGGAAAGCTATATTCGACAAATTAAAAGATAGATATATAAAAGCCTGGAAAGACACCCTAATTAATGAAAACAATACCGAATATTCTTCAAAATTGAAAACTTATAAAATCCTAAAAAACAATTACAAATTGGAAAACTACCTGTTGCTCGATATTGAAAAAAAAACACATATATCAAAATATACCAAAATCAGGATAAGTAATAGTAACCTAATGATTGAGGAAGGTCGTTACAAGAAATTAGCACTAGTAGATAGGATATGCCCTCTATGTAAAATAGGCATGGAGGATGAAATGCACTTCTTAATGGAATGTTCCAAACCTAAATGATCCCAGATTAAGAATGTTCTCTAAACTAAACATGATTTTAATTGATTTTCAAAACCTATAAACGAAGAAGAGAAATTTAAACTAATTATGTCAAATAACGAAACAGACATAAACACGATAATAATCTTAGGAATAAGCGTATGTATGACAAACGATCAGACCTGCTGAAAAGCAATGAATCATAAAATCAACATAATGCCCACCCCCCCCCCCTCCCCATTGGTTAACACAAGAATTATCTGCCACAAGGTATAGTCATATTGTATTATATTTAAAAGATGTTGGTATTATGTTATATACTGTATAGTCAAAAGATGTTGGTATGTAATGTAATACACACACACAAACACGCACATTGACTTGTGGGGAACTGTATTGTTTTCTCCTTTTGTACTTTGTACCCCACAAGCACTTCTCCTATTGTATTTTGTACCCCACAAGCATGACGGAATAAAGGCCATCATTGTGCTCTTTTGTTCTCTGTACCCCACAAGTGTATCTATGTAAGGGCACACACACACACACACACACGCACACACACACATATATATATATATATATATATATATATAAAGTATTGTTGTCACGGGAGTGGACACTCACAATAATAATGTCCGTTGTTGGTGGGGGATGATCTACTTATCACCCCCCCCCCCCCCACTAACAATGGATAGTGTGTTCTTGTTTACGCTACTGACTGTTATATATTATAACTATTCCATTATATCATGTTCCGAATTGGATAGCGATAGTTTTCATTTCTATTCTTTATTTTATTTTTAATTTTTTAATTTAATTTTTTGTTTGTTTATTGTGTGTGTGTTTTTTTTTTTGGGGGGGGGGTGCTAAATCTATATCATGCTTTGAACTGGAATTATGACATGAGTTTTATTTGGGATTTTTTGTTGGGGTTGTTTTGTTCCGTTGTTTTCTTTTTGTTTTTGTTATGTTACTTCTGTATACCTGCTATGCTTTGTAAACTGAAAATTGAGAAAGATCCGAGATGTTTGGATTCTGAATCAAATGAATTTGAATTTGAATTTGAATTTGGGTAGCATATTTGTCTGAGAGTAACCCCCCCCCCCCGGGGGGGGGGGGTACGTGTTTGTCCGTCCGTATGTCTGTATGCGACATTTTCGGAGAAAGGTTTGATACTTGCAGTTCATTCGACTAATATTATTTGATTTTTTTTTCCAAACTTGGTTGGTTATAAGCTTATGGCGGGTATAAGATTATGACAATGGTGTGTACGATGTTAGGTTCAAATGACATCTGGTGTTGATAAAGTCACATTAATCATTTTGTTAGAAATCGCTGCTCATTTGTCTGATCTTCCATTTATTTTGATCGCCACAAGGTTTTGAAACTTCAGCTCTGAGGTTATTACCTTTGGGTAAAGGATCGTGTATGGCGTGTTAGATCACATCGTTTTAAATGTTTTGTTAAAGTTTCCAAAACCGCTGCGCTCTCTCTCTCTCTCTCTCTCTCTCTCTCTCTCCTAAGTTATCTAATGTTCATCAGTTTTGATCTATCTTTTTTTGATAATAAAAGGTTGAGATAGAAACATATATCGTGCGCATGCGATTGTGGTCAATATGGGTCATAATTATGGTCACCTATAGGCCATAAGACGATGATTCGTTTTGAAACCTCAACTCTGGAATTATCACTTTTGTTCCTTGTATACTAAAACTTCTTCTTCGAGCATTGAACGACAAACTGTCTATCTGCCTTCTTTTTCCTGAATCATTAAAAATAATATATATCACACACATTTAAATATCTTATATTATGATTATAAATATTTGCCGTGACCTTAGACAACATTTAATCACACAGAAACCCTTTTGGGATACTCTAAAATGCAAGTATACAAGTCCCTGGTGTGGGAGGGCATTCTAGTATTGTGTAATCATGCGATTACACAATACTAGAATGCGATCATGATGCGATCTCACACCATATGATGCGCGCATAACTTTCAATTTTACAGGCAACTAACAGGTATACTATCACAGGTGAAATGTGGTCCAATTTAGTATAGGGGTGTTTAGTACGAGAAGTATACTGCAGATGATTCTAGAACTTTAATGCAAATGAAATACTTGTATCATTAACATAATCATTTCTACGTCTATACTTCGTTACTTCAAAGCGCTTTATCTATACATTTTTGTTTCCAGCACTAATTGCAAATTGGAGATACATGTCACCGTCTTTATGTAGATATACTGCATATAATGCATACCGATGTTATATTACAAATTTGTTTTGACGGATTCAGTTTGACCCTAATTAGAATTACCAGATGTAATAAGAAGTAAGTCAAAATAAGCTCGATTTTTTTTTTTTTTACAGCAACTCATAAGTGAATAACCAACTAACATTCCTAATTCGATGGCATCTCTTCATTGCATTAAAATTACCATTTTTTTTTATAAGAATCACTGACAAGCATTGAATCTAGTTGTCACCTTCACTAGCAAGATTGAGCTTGCCATATTGTTTTTCGGTGAGTGAGCTACTAGTCGGATCGCGAGAGGGTTTGGTTATCAGAGGCCTCTGAAGGTGTGAGTACTCTTCGTTGTCACTGTCAGGTCTCATTTGTCGGTTATCTAAGGTCTGGTAAGTGTCGGTGGAATCACCCGCGGGTCTGTTTGGGGTTTCATAGTCATCAGCATCATAATCCACTGTTTGATTGGCAACAGGCGGACTGGATCGTGGAGGTTGAGGCATTTTACGCTGGAGAAGATTGTATGGTTCGTCAGCTACCTTGATATCTTGGATTGGATCTTCATAGTCAGATGTCATGTTTAGCCTACTGTTTGGAGATTCATGGTCCAGAAATTTCATCCGCTTTGGAAGTTTGCCCTAAAGAACCATAACCATCTGACGACAACGGTGAATTTGGTTTAATATCTCTTTGCAGGATGTCGTATGGATCGCTTGTATCATTCTTAGGTGTGTTGTCCTTGTGCTGATCTAGAGTCCAGTCATCAGGGCTATTGACATCCTCCAGTAGGGATTGATAGGTGCTGTCGTCAGATTTTTTCGGGCTGAAAGATATTCCCTTTTGGTCAGACTCGATGGAGGCATTTTCGGGGTTCTTGTCCTGTCGGAGAGATTGATACGTATTGCCTTGAAGTGTACTGGTATTGTCCGGGTTTAGAGACTGCTTCGTCTGATCAGGTTCCAGTGTGAAATATTCGGGCCCATCCGGTTGAAGGCCTTGGTAGCTATTCTCCATTTCGGGAGCAGTAACCTTCCTCTCAGGTTCCGTCGGGATTCCAGCATCATGGTTAAGGGAGGTGTAACCGTCTTCGTCTTTTCGTAAATCTTGATACGAGTGGTCGCCTGCTTCAGTTGGACCCTCAACGTTATTTTTGCGATCTTGCAGGAGCTCCTGATAAGGACTATTGTTAGTAGGTGCCTTAGATTTCCCTTGATCACTGTCGGGTAGGTTGTATTCATGATAGTCACCTTTTTCTTTGCCGCCAAACAATACATTGTAGTCCTGTTCTCCAACTTCGTTATAAATGGCAACGCCGCCTTTCTTACTAGGCGAAGCAGAGGAAGGTAAATCTGTGTATTGGTGTTTCTCAGCATCTTCAGAGGATCTGTTTGGTTTGACAGCTTTCGAAGAATTCTCTACCGAATTGACGAACTCTGCGTACTCATGATTTCCACCATCGTCATTCTCAAATGCAGGATTCATCATATTACTTGGCTTGTTATTAGATGTTTGTAACTTCTGCCTAAAACGACATAATTATATACATACACAGTCAATAATTATTTTCCCTGGATTCCAATTTGAAATGGGAATCTCAGTTAGACCAAGGCACATCTACATGTACATGGTGTTTGAATACAAAGTTTTGACGTTCAATTGTAAATGAAGAAAAAAATGGACACCGCGGCCCAAGGTGGGCCAAAGTTCATAAAGTCATTTGTATTTGGTAGATGTCTTCTTAGATAATAGCTAGAAAGTTATATTTGCCATAGATGGCTGGAATATTAGAAAAAGACAACAAAAAGTGGGACGAAAATTAACATGCAGAAAATATAGGGACAAATGAATAGGTAACAAATTAAGTATATAAGTAAGATATTTGTTCGATAACAACAAGTGAACATTTTTTTTTTTTTTTTCGTTTTGGAATTACAGAAAATGAAATTCGAATTAAACTTGTTTAATCAATGTATTTCCATATACTTCAACTTTTGAAGACAAAAATAAAAAATCGTGCCAGATAATTTAATGTCTCCTTTATGATTACCGATGGATTTTTGGTCTAAATTTATGAAAGGAACTCCAAATCGAGGCTATCGCTGAGCTCTGGCTAGCCGCTTAACCCCCCCCCCCCCCCCCCCCCCCCCAGTACAACCTCATATAAATTGCGCACACAAAGCTGTCACTTTGATATCGATTTTGGTCTCTTCACATTGGTTTGATATTCAAATTGAGAAGAAAAATGAGCTTCTCAAAAGCGTACGATTATAAAAAAAAAAATCTTACTATGAAATATATATATTTTTTAAATCTCAGCGATTTTTCTTTTTTTTGGGGGGGGGGCATAACAAAAAATAAACATGACAATGACGGAAATGGAGATGACGTTGCGTGAAAGACAATCGACAAATATTAACCCTAATCAACATATTTACACATAAAGGCAAATTCAAATAAACTGGGCCATTAACGATATTTACCTTTTTTTGAACCATATGACTCCCACTACAGTGATGATTAAGAGGACGATTAGCAGTACCACCACGATTGGTATCACTGGGTTGTTGGAACCTGTTACGAAGCATTAAAAATTTATTCTCGAAATTTCTAATGACAATATTGATTAGGCACTTTATTAAATATATAACATGGTAGATATAATTGGTTTTGATAGTTAATCCTAATGATTTGGTATTATCAGTTTTCCAAAAGGAGAAAAGGCCATGTCGGCCTTGAATTAGGAAGATGGCTGGCCAGTCGCACAGCTCTACCTTATTATTACATACTGTGATGTCTACCATAATCGTGATTCATATGACTATGTGGTATTGTTGTTTGGACCTCTCACATTTGTCTCATCTAAACCAAAACACTGCTACATGCAATCCTCTAGAATTTAGTCGTGTCGGATAGTATAGTAGTAGTTGAAGTATACATGGTATAGCAGTAGTAGGAGTAATATTAGAATTAATGGTAATGGTAGTAGTAGTTGTAGTAGTAGTAGTAGTAATAGTAGTAGTAGTAGTAGCAGTAGTAGTAGTAGTAGTAGTAGTAGTAGTAGTAGTAGTAGTAGTAGTAAAGGCACTATTAGTGTGTGTGGTGGAAGAGATGGCAACGTTGTAAGACGTAGGACTGAAAACTTGAACTACTTGTACGCGAGCACTTGCGGGACTAATCTGAAAACTGTCTGGCGGTTTAAGTCAACATGATAGACTAGTAAAGAACTATTCCTGCATGCCTCGTGTCATTATTGCAGCATTCATCTAATAATCCAAAATGTAATTGATTAGCTTTACGACTAATGCAGGAGGACTGGTATGCGCAGGGAGATGGGAGTTTTCTCCCTGGTATGCATTATTCAAGCTCGTCGGTTATTCCTGCGATAAGCCTAGTAACAAGTCATTTAATCTTACCAGTAGCTAAACTGTTATGACCACTGATTGCTGATTTTTTTTTTCTTCTTCTGGTAATGTTTGCTATTCATTTGGGTGTTCTCTTGAGCATTTCTTTACAAGGCTCATTTTTTTTTTTTTTTTTTTTTTGCTATGTAAGGTGATGTCCTGTACTGTATTTGCTGTTACTATACCGTTGATGGCCTGATCGGCTTCTAATTCTAAAAGCCAGTTATTTTCATCATCATGCGGTTTTCTTCCACATTTTCATCATTTTTGAAAAATGAACTGTAATGCAATGTTGTTTGTTTATATCTGCACTTGTATGACTGTTTATTATGTTTTGCTGTTGTTACCTTTTAAAAAAAAAACTGAACTTGAACTTGAAGTAGTAGTATGATGATGAGGAAGAGTACAAGACACGCCGTCATCGTAGTTGTAGAAGTAGTTATAATAGCATAGTCGAAGCAGAATGAAGTGAATCATAGAAACGGTAGATGTGATATGAGAAGTTAAAGTGGTAATACTAACTTGAGACTAGTTCTTCTTGTGGCTTGAAATATTCTGTAACAGTTAAAGGTATGGTAGGAAAAGGTTTTGTTATAAACGGAGTGCTTTTGGATCGTGTGCTCAGGGGGAAATCGTGAAAAATATCAAATTTTGGGAAATTATCATTCTTGAAGTATTTGAATCTCCAATATTTCATGAATGCACTGTAAAGATTTTAGTCTTAAATATTACTGGCAAGGGTAGAAAAATAAGTTGTTTTTGTTTTTTTCTGGGAGTGTTTTTTGGTTTGTTTGTTTTGTTTTGTTTTGTTTGTTTGTTTTGTTGTTGTTTTTTGTTGTTGTTGTTGTTTTTTTGTTGTTTTTTTTTTTTTTTTTTTTCGTTTTTTCGTTTTTTTTTGTTTTTTTTTTGGGGGGTGTCAAACTGTTAGAATTTGTGGAGAGTGAGTGAGAGCAGTTGTATACACGCCAGGCCACACCCCTAGCTACGCGAGGCTTTTATTCATTGGATGTTCCAGGTCACGTGATATTTTACGAAATATTCGTCGAATTATGTCGTGTGCTAGAGAGGCTCGTGCCTTTTCGCGTTCGTACATGTATGAAAAAAAGAAGATTTTTTAAAGGATTTTAGATTTTCCCTTCCGCATTAAAACAAACAGATGTTTGAAAGAGAGCTGATTCTAAATATCCCTATATCTATTATTTAAAAATATTACAAATAAACAACAGATCTTTTGATTATAGCCCTCTTTAACTGCTGTTAACACTGCGTGCTGTATAAAATAGCACATTTATTATGTCAAGTTTAAAAAGCGTGATTCGGGGGGGGGGGATCAATAATCGTCAGGACATGAACTACATGCTCTTAAACACGCCTTACTATAGGAAAGCTGCAACTGCAATTTGTATTGCTCTTTTAAAAAAAAAAATTGAAGAATAACTTGCAGGAAGAAAGGAAAATGTCAAACAAAAGATATGTTGGTTGAAGCGTGGCTTTACATGCTTCCTGGTCTCTATACTGCATCATTAGAAAGCACAGAGAAAATAAACTTACCTACCAAAGAGAGAGCAACGATCAGGAAAGGATTTCATTTTAAAGGTGGGTGATACAAAAGAGATTCAGTAAACGCCATTTTAAAGGCTGCGCCGTGGTATAGCTCGCATAATGAAAGGAATATCATCAAACAAAAGTTCAGTTTACCAGGCCGCTACTGAGATGCATCCTGCTTTTTATAGTGCATCATTAGAGACCAAGAAGAAAATAAACTTGGTTTTTGGTCTATATACATGTAAAGGAAAGAGCAGGAAAGTATAGTTTCGAGTTTTTAACAGAGGCTTGATTTAGAAGGAGAGAGAGAAAAAAAAATAGTAATCATCAGAACGTAAATTACTTCTTAAAGTAGATATTCATTGATTTTTAAAACTGACTTAAGTTTCATTATTGCGTAGGTGAAGCTTAGACCGGACAAGTTTGTCAAAATTCGACGCTTGCAAACATTCGAAGTAATGATTATTATCAATTACAAATTGCTAAAATACAGCCCCGACATAGCACCTGAACAGCTCTCCGAAAGCCGCTGAAATGTGTGACGTCAAAGGGAGGACGTTAATTGCACAAGCAGACGATGTCCCATAACATCTCACATATTTTCAGTGCCTGTTTTGTCATCTTCTCTTCAGTTATTTCACTTCACTAGCATTAGTCTATTATGTTTAATCCATATATTGCCTCACTCTAAACCCCGTGCATGGGTTTATTTGGATGGAAAATGAAGCGTTACAAGAATAAAGGAATCAGTTGCTTGTAAACAAAATAGACGCCATTGCATTCACAGCTGCATACACCGCTGGACGTTCGGCGTTGAATGAGGGATAAATACCGTCCTTGCAATCATTCAGCGGGCTTTTCAATTTGAAAGTGTGGTTTCTTTGATTGTTCATTAACCCTCATCCTATATATTTACAAACAAAAGATTTCAGTAATCAGAATCTGTTTCATTCCCATTTTAGAATGGTGTGAAATATGGGCACGTTTGAATACACTAAATTCTTTATAATTTGAGAAATAACTGCACTGCACTTATGTTCATTCTTTATGGGACGTCGTCTGCTTGGACAAGATTGTTCCCTTTATTGACGTCATTGAAACATTGTTATTTTTTTGGCGAAGCGCTTGTATATCGCAGATGCTGGGAGGTAGTTTTATTTGTATTATTGTTTAATTACCTGATATGTAGTTGACTTTAAACTGATACGATTGCTATCCGTTAACTTGCCAGTTTCTAGTGATACATTTTTTATCATATTTGTGATTTTCTTTGAATGTGTACTTTAATCTTTCAAAACAACCTGAAGGTTGAAAACCTTTCCTTGAAGAGGTCGACTTAAAGAGTGCGAATAAAAGATGATGGTCAAACAATGATGCTGTTTTTCTTAAACTCCCTATTTAACAAAGAATATAAACGATAGTTAGCTTAGGGGAATGCTCCCCAGAGGAGTGGAGAATGTGCACTGTTACGTGCAGAATCGCATGTGAATCCAGTGACCGGGGTAATAATGCTGTAAGCGCTTTCGTCGGTAACATAGTAACTGGTAAGGCGCTATATAAGAAACCGATGCAAGTCAGAAGGTGTTATTATTATTATTATTATTATTGTTATTATTAGCTTTTGAAAGAAACAGCAAAAGTAGCGTGAGTAGTTAATAAACAGGAACGTGATTTGAAAGGAAAGAGGAGGGGGGGGGGGGTCAATAATCGCAAGGACATGTTTTCATTCTTTGTCTTTAAAAAGCAGGAAATTATATAACCCCCCCAAAAAAAAAAAAAATAATAATAATAAAATAAATAAATAAATAAAAATAAAAGATAAAAAATAAATGAATGAATAAATGAAATAAAATAAAATAAAATAAAATAAATAAATAAATAAATAATCAAATAAATAAAACAAATAAAACATGTTCTAACTGTAAGAAAAACACAATAATATACACATTTTTTTTGCTTCAATTAAATGTTACATAAAGTTCATGTAAATACAAACTTAATCATGCTTGAACAACTGAAAGTGTATTTCTTACAGTTGGAACGTGGACCTACAATTTCCTGGTTGAATGAAAGTAGACCTTTCATGGAAAATTGCCATAATTATTAAGCATTCCAAGTCAATTTTCTATGAAAGGGTTAATTCCCCTTTAATTCAACGTCATATTCAAACACTCCAAAATCCGTTTACTTACATTATTCCAAACATTACAAGTAGGCTTATTTTCATCCAACAAGGAAATTGTAGTTCCATGATATTTAATTGAAAAAAATAACACTAAAATGGATTCTAGCCCCACAAAACCCCTATAAAGAGAGCACACATTATCATCGGACATTAAAGGAGAATGAAACCTTGGGGAAAATCAATTTCAATGAAAAGAGAGGATAGAGAGAAGCAATTTTCAAAAAAGTTCCATCAAAATCGGTTACGAAATGAGAAAGTTATGAAAGTTTGAAATATCTCAATTTACTTTCTATGGCGATCCTCAAATTAATAGTAATGTTGCTTCCAAAGTGAAAAGTTTAGTAGTACAACTCTCCATATGTACACAGAATTTCATATTTTCCCCATTATCTCTCAATGTGCAGCTTGTCTCCTTCTTAGCTCAAGATATATCATGGGAAAATGAATTTGACACAACATATGCTGAGTTCACAAAAAGACTCGCAGCATCTTTACAGATAATGGAGAAAATATGAAATGTTGTGTACAAAGCATATTGAGAGTTGTACTACTAAACCTGACATTTTGAAGCAACATTACCAATTTGAGGATCGCCACAGAAAGTAAATTGAGACTTTTCAAACTTCCATAACTTTTTCATTTCGTAACCGATTTGAACTTTAAAAAAAAAATGCTTCTCACTATCCTCTCTTTTCATTACAATGGATATTTCCCCAGGGTTTCATTCTCCTTTAACTGTGTATAAAGCTCCTTTCATTGTCTCACAGGTTGCAACACAATTGCTGTTGGGTATCATCGCGCATAAGAATAGTACGTAGATCCGTTGATACATTCTGTGTAAGCTTTCTTTCGCTGCTAAATATTGTTTCGGAGGGGCCATTAAGATTTATGCTTATTTTGCAAATTGCCCCCCCCCCCCAAAAAAAAAAAAAAACAAAAAAAAAAAAAAATCCCAACAAAGCTGAAATTCACAATTGAAGGCATTCGGTAACACCATGTGGGAGCCTCTGTGAAAAGGCTGTTGATATATTTTTTTGTGAAACTTACCCACTTATAAGGGG
Source organism: Heliocidaris tuberculata (assembly GCA_025618425.1). Taxonomy (NCBI): domain Eukaryota; kingdom Metazoa; phylum Echinodermata; class Echinoidea; order Camarodonta; family Echinometridae; genus Heliocidaris; species Heliocidaris tuberculata. The sequence goes on from CM046841.1 coordinate 12,872,591, forward strand.
ATTTAGAGGAATTTTGAAAAAAGTGAAAGGAAGGGGGAAAAAAAGGGAACAGGATGATAATGGAATGAAACTGATCTACGTACTATTCATTATGCGCAATGATACCCAACTGCAATTGTGTTGTACATCTTTCCATGCACCCTGTGATACAGCAAAAGGAGGATACGGGGTAACCTCGCTAGTCATAAGGACCGCTATTCATAAGGACCACTTATTCATAAGGACCGCTATCCATAACGCGTGACTAAATGAATAGCGGTTTTGTACGAATAGCGGTCCTTCTGAATAGCAAGCATACCATAAACAAATTTCCTTGCTATCCATAAAGACATCCATTCATAAGGACCACTATTCATAACTTTTTTTTTTCATAACTTTTGTGTGTGTGTGTTTTTAAACACCATATTTAAAAATATGACGTGAATTAAAGGGGAATTAACCCTTTCATAGAAAATTGGCTTGGGTAATAACTATATCATATTTTTTGTGAAAGGTCTACTGTCATTCAACCAGGAAATTGTAGGTCCATGTTCCAACTGTAAAAAATGCACTTTCAGTTGTTCAGGCATAATTTAATTGGTATTTACATGAACTTTACGTGACATTTGATTAAGAAGAAGAAAAAAAAACATTATAGTGTATGTCTTACAGTTAGAACATCGACCTACAATTTCCTGGTTGAATAAAAGTAGGCCTTTTATGGAAAATTGCCAAAATTATTAAGCAATCCAAGCCATTTTTCTGTAGAAGGGTAATTCTCCTTTAATTCAACCAATAAACTCTTCCCAAACCCGTTTACTTACTTTTTTTAAATATTAGGGTAGGTGTACAATCATTAAACAAGGAAATTGTAAGATATGCACTTTCAGTTATTCAAACATAATTAAGTTGGTACTTACATTAACTTTACATGACGATTAATAAAAACAAATAACATTACAATCGATTCTACGCCCTACAAAAGCCCTACAAAGAGGTATCATTCATTATTATCAGACATTAACTGTGTATCCTCCTTTCGTTGTCTCACACGTTGTATGTAAAGATGAATAACACAATTGCAGTTGGGTATCATCGCGCATAAAGAATAGTACGTAGATCAGTTTGCACATTCTGTTTAAGTTGTCTTTCGCTGCTAAATATTGCTTCGAAGGGGCCATTTAGATTTATGCTAATTATGCAAATTGTCCACAGTTGCTTTTTCGGCAACAAAGCTGAAATTGTTCGGATACCACAAGAGACCACAAGGGATCACAATCTTAAAAAAACAAAAACAAAAACAAAAAACATCAACGAATAGAACGGTAAGAAGGAATAAGTCGAAGCGAGAAGCCTTCTCAGTGCCTTGAAACTACTTGTTTACCTATCCGTTAAAGCGTTACAAATTTATGATTTAAATGAATTAAAACTCATGTTTTCATGAGAAGAGACCCTAAAGAACATAGGAACTAGTTCTTATTCGAACATAGGAACTAGTTTTTATTCAAACTGATAAACGACTACCACGGACTTTTCAAAAATCTAGTTGGCATTAAAGACGAAAAAATGCTGCATGAAGACAAAACGGAAGTCAAACTTCGGAAGCGTTTTTCTGGCAGAAATACTTTTCCAGAGCCCCACTATTCTCGAGTTTCAAAAGCTATTATCTCCACTAATACTCACTCTCTAGAGTTGACCTTTATATCAAATGAAAGCTTATGAAATGGAAAATAATAATCACTAATGAAATTAAAAATTTGAACAAATACGACTTTTGTCTCATTTTGAGGTGACGGATCTCATAATATCGTAGGGTACCACTCGTGTTATTAGATAAATGTCTCAGATATTTTTTTATGTTTCGTCCACGATTTCTGGTGAAATTTAGTCAAAGCAACATACATCTATCAACATACGAACGTTTGTAATTTTCGAATCAATTTTTTTGGATGTATGTGCTATTCCCATTGTATTTGTCTCATACTTCTGGAGCACGGGCGTAGAAACACAAAATTATCCATTGTTAGGGGGGGGGTGTGATCTATCCACCATATCCCACTAATAATAGAAAGTGTGCTCGTATCTATATACGCCACTGTTCTGGAGGCTAATTTTTTTAATTTTTAAAGTTAGCAGTGAATCTGAATCTGATTCTGGGAGGAACTGTAAATGGATGCTATCACTCCACCCCGCCTGTCTCACTCGCCATATCTGGTAGCTCACATCGGTCGTATTTAATGAGTGCACACAGAACTTGCTTTGTATGATGTAAAAGAGTAACCTTCAAAGAACGTAAATTAGTAAGTACATCACTTTATTAACTATTCATCAATGAAGGAACATGGGTTAATAACAATTTAATACTGACAGCAGAAACTACAAAGAATAGGGAAAACAAAATAAAAACAGCACAAGACGTGACCAGATTAATGGACCATGCAGGGCAGATCAACCTGAAAAGAAATTTGGTTGCTAGAGTCCTACAATTTTATACATAAGAATTCCATATAGTTTCTTTCCTACCAATTAGTAATTATTTTGATAAATATGTACCAAATATTAAATATGTATCAAATCTAAAAGCCTGGCTTTGATGAAAGTAAAACTCTTCGACTATTCTAGGCACGCCTAACAAAAATTGAGGAGCGAGACTATGAAATGAATGTGGAATTCTCATCATTTAACAATCCGGCCAAGGCGTCTACGTCGCATGTCAATGGCGTATTAAGATTTTAGATGGGGATGGGGGGGGGGGGGGGGACCATCCGAACAACTGTGATCCATGTATTTTTATCAGCAACAGCAGCATGATGAATTCATAGGTGTTGGTGAGCGAGCGAAGCGAGCAAACAAATTTTGGCCTTATTTCGTATTCTTTGTAATGTTTTGGACAGGTGATACTTTAGCAATACATATTTGAAATATACTTGAAATTTGATTTCACTGCATAGGGTAGTATAAGAATGTTCGCTCATCAGGTTGTTGGAGCCATTCAATGATTATTTTTCTTGAAAAAAAATCTCCTTTCTTTTTTTGTTGTTGAAACGTCAAGGTTTTTTTTTTTCATAGTTGAAAATTTTTCATGCGGAGGCAATGGCATCCTTGCTCCCCCTTTAAATACGCTATTGTGTGTTATTGCTTTCTTTCCTTGGTCATTAAAAACGGAAATATGGACAGCAGCTTTATGAAGCAAAGCTATGCCTTCTTACCTGTACTTTGCTGACTCGAATGAGAGGATGACGTATCAGGCCAATGGGTTGGCGATGACATGGTTCCGGTCGTACGGGGCTGTTTTTCTTCGTATAATATTAGCTGCACTTCGCTTACTTGCAATAATGCAATTCCTCTTGACTGAAATGTTACCTATGGATGAATTAAATAATACAATATTGTCCATTTCTAGAGGATATCTCTAATCATTTATTAACAAAAATTTTTTTTTTAAATCTATGTCTTTAAGTATTGGTCTTTTTTCAGCTAGAAAACCTTTCAAAACACTGTTAATTTATCTTGATATCTTTCAGTACAAGCATAACGGGGTCGCTCTCATGAACCACCACCTATAAAAATGAAATTTCAATGCTTTTTTAAACCTTGTGGATTTTATGCCCATGCGTACTGATATGGATGGGACGTGGGGAGTTTGGGGGCTGCAGTTAGGGTTGTTTGGGGTTTGTTTGGGTGGATCTGAGCTGAGTTTAAATAATGTATATGCATTCCCTGTGTGAAGGCAACTTACAATAAATACACTGAAGATTGCAGGAATAATTCGTTTTAAAGATTTGAATGGCTGATTTTTTTTTAGAAGACCCCCTACCTACATAATAATATATATAGGAAATATTCATTTCTACTACTATCTTCTAAGAATATGACGGGGAATATTGCTCATTGGGATTATCTGATTATGGATATTATTTTTCATTCCAAATGTTATTAAGTAAACGATACGTTAAGAAACAGGCATTCTAATGTACGTATTCTACATCATAATAATCAAATAGTGAAACAAAAACTTACCTCCCAAAGACCAGAATCAGTATCGAAAGTATTACATGATACATTGATTTGAAGTCCGAACTGAGGCAAAGATTTAAGTGTAGTCACAGTCAAGCGAAGACACTTAACTATGTGGCTGCCGTTCCTCTCAGTACTTTCACTATCATGGAACATCTTGATGTAATAGCTGAATTTCAGTAGAATGGTGTCATCGCTATCAATATTATTTCCCGGCGTGCCTTTATATTCAATGCATCCTCCCCTTTCTTGGTTCACTCCCTGCTGTCCTACATCATGAAATTTATGTGAGATTTACAGTATGTTAGTACTTTAATTAGGTCATCAGCAAATCAAACAGATAAGTTACAAAATATGAAAAGGAACTGTTATTTTACAGTTAATAAGTTTACCCACATATACAGAATGTTCATGGATACCTTTTCTTTTTCCCTACCATCCTCTCTCAAATTAATCCTCACGGGATCGTACCCATAACTACAGTCAACCATAAGATAGGTATTTCTTCAATCTTCAATATAAACATCTTTCGACTGATATCTATAAATGGTACATAAGTTATTTTCCCCACTTCAACAATCAGAGTGTCATCAAATACAATGATCTGATTCCATGTACATTCATGTATCCTTTAATTTTTGTTTGTGTGTAATCAAACTGCAAATCACCTAGCTCCTTTTCGCAGATGTATGCATGTGGGTGATCACAGTTATGGCATGCCCAAGAATAGTTATGTTGGCGCCTCATCTGTACGCATTCGCTTGCCATATCCGTTTCCCTATAAAAATTGGAATAGGTGATTGGTGATCCGTCTGCAGTCTGTTCGATGCCAATCCAGTGCTCGTTTTCTGTAGTAAATACATCTGCTACAGCATTGGCCACAAACGCCTGCTCGTCGCTGCTATCGATGTAGACGAGGTGGTAGCCCAGCGTGTCACATGCCTTTTCCGCCTGAGTAAACCTTTCCTTCTCGGTATCAATTAGGTAGCATGAGCCATTGAAGGTGTATGTTTTTTCTTCACACACTGAACACATAGAAGACAGAGGTTGAGATAAAGAGAGAGAGAGAGAGAGGGGGGGGGGGGGTGGGGGGACATTATGGTATACAAGCATCCGTCTATTCCCATGTGGGGCCAATTATGTCACGAATACGTCACCATTATTATTTCAAAGAGTTTGGAATCATGACATTAAATTCTAATTTTCAATAATAATTCCTTTTGCTTTCTGTAAATTAACGTCCATTTTTTGGTCCCTACATTAACTTATATTCAATGTATATGTAGGTAATTGGAGGCTCCCTTTTATTGGCATGGTCTTCCCCTAGAGAAATAACAATATTTTCATCTAATGATCCAGAAAAACGCTGATTCCTAAAGGTGAAATAGGTTTGCATAGGAATGTTCTACAAAATGAATTTTTCCAAAGGAGGAATGTTCACCTGATGTGATGTCCCATTGGTTGTATCCATTTCTGAACATGTCAGCGTTAGGTGAGGAGATGATACAAGATTTAGTAGGACTAGAGACATTTATCTTTTCTGCAAAAGAGTGTAACGTAAAACACAATATACCGAAACTGAATAATGCATATATAAATACATAAAGCTGAAAACTATAGACTTAAGCTTAGATGATTGTGTAGCAGTAAGTATATTTTAATTTCCTAATACTATTGACTTTGAAGATTTTCATAGTTTTATATCATTTTAATAATTATTGCTATCATTTTATTTCTCAAATGCTAAAAAGAAGATAATAAATAGTATTTGAATTCACAAAGTTACCAGTAAAGCCACTACTACAACACACCTACACTTTAATGTAAAGGAAAATCATCCGCAAATATCCAACAGACCATGGTTACAAATCGAGAAGAGAAGAGACATTAACATGGTTAATCCTAAACTTTCTCTACTTTCTTGCTTTGATATTTATGCTTCCTTAGAGGCTACCTATATTTGAATGTTAAATTCAAAATTATGCAGTAATGTTCGTGACCTACTAGTGACATTGATAGCCCGTCCGGTTACAATGAAATTCTGTGTCAGAGCAGAAGTTGAAAAATATGCTTTGACGTAGATAGCATTTGAAGATGACAAGAATAAATCTCTATCCATTGCGAAGGTTTTAGCACTGAAGGTATAAATATCAGATTTGTCATTTTCATCTATCTCCTCTTTTGCTGTAATCGTGTTGTGAACGTCATGATAGGACACCGTCAGAAGGACTTGTGACCCCGAAGGTGCATTCATACTCCACTCGTACTCGTATTCATAAGTTGGCTTGGTTGAAAACAGCGAGCACTCAATTCTAGTGGAAACTTCTCCAGTAAGACTGACATCTATAAAAAGATAACATAACGTTATTAACATGGTCTATAAAATATTTATTTACACTTAGTTTCAGTTTCAAACTGTTTATTTACTCCTCTTGTAGGCCAATGATTTTCTTTATGTGCATCTCTCCACTTCCGTCCTCAATTCTCTCCTCCACTTTCTTTTTTCACTTTCGCTTCGGCGTTAAATCGAAGGATATTAAAGATTACCTTTTTGTTTAATTTCTAACTCATTACCCCCTCTTCCCACCCCTCTCTCTCTCTCTCTTTCTCTCTCTCTCCATAAGTAAGTTTTAAGTAAACTTCACAACGTCATACATGATACACACAAGACGAGCATGATGTTTTACTTCACAAGCGCTTTCGATTTATTCTCTTCAGTTGATGTGAGCCTTTGATATTTTACATGACTTTATATACATGTACAAGTATGGTTATTCAGTAATTTTCAAATGAGGACAAGGCTTATCAGTTTGTCCTATATTCATTTTACGACGTATTTAGTCCTATTCTTAATTTCAGATTAAGTGTTATAAGTAGGAAATCTTTGAGGTTCAGTTTGTTTGAGAATACTTATCAGAATTATTCAACACATCTATGGGGTGTCGCAAAAAGATTCTTAATGATGTAACAAATAATGTTTCATGCGTTAATGGGAATAATGAACAAAGATGGAAAGAATATCACCCCCGTTCCTCAGGGGTGTCTTTCAGGGAGATCCATTGTCCCCGATAATATTCCTGCTAGTTTTCAACCTGTTGAATCATCTTAAATCTTTGAAAAGTCATTATGGTTATGATCTAAATGGTACACAGTTTATTAGCGTCCCGTTTGCTGATGATTTCAACTTTATAACTGCCAATAAACGTTCCCATCAACGTCTTATAGATGAAATTACTTCTTTGACCAAAATTATGCATCTCACTCTAAAGCCATCAAAATGCTGGAGCCTATCCGTTAGTAGTGGAAAGCCGACGAAGGTCGACTTTGCAATCGATGGCCACCATCTGCAAACAATCGAAGAAGTACCACATAAATATCTAGGGTCATCTATAACATTCAGCATGAAGTCTTCAGAATCCTTCACATACATCAGGGAAAGAATTAAAGACATTTTGCGCAACATCGATTCTAGCCTTGTGAGGAGTGAATACAAGGTCTCCGTCTTCACAAAGTATTCACCTCCATCATTGCGTTACCTCCTGACCGTGCATGACCTAACAAACACGCAACTGGCAGAGTTGGACAGCATTGTGACAAAGCAACTTAAGAAGTGGCTGAAGATACCATAGCATGGGGCCACATCAGCAATATTGTACAGCAGTGATGAGTTCCGTTCTCCGTCACAGTTGTATAAAGAATCTCATGTCCTTGCTCAAACTTCTTCCCGTTTGCAAGCAGATTCGAAGGTTCAGGCTGCCCTGGACTCTAAAGTTTCCCATGAATCAGGATGGGTCCGCAAGATGTCCGTAGCTAACGCTGCAGTCTGCGAGGAGATCTTCGATCGTTTGAGCGGTGATAACTGGAAGAGAACTAAAAGCAATATCAAAGCGACCCTTTTAGAGGAGCATAGAAGCTTTTTGGCACAACCAGAAAGCTCCACTGGTATTTCACATGGAAGTCGCTTATATTCGACCTCCCAAAAGGTGTTCTTAGTTTTATAACGAGAGCAGCAGTTAACACACTACTCTCAGGGGACAACCTCTGAAAGATTGGGAAAAAGAATGAATACTAGTTGTAAGTTGTGTGGGAGCCATGAGACCCTATGTCACATCCTTAACTCGTGCCCAAAGCACTCGAGAAGGAACGATTTAATTACAGGCATGACAGTGTAATTAGATATCTGGTTTCCAATATGCAGCCTGCTGATGATCAAGAAAGAATACAACTTTTTGCGGATATCCCAGGTTACACGATGAATGGAGGCACCATTCCTACCAATGTAGTTGCATCTGTTGAAAGGCCAGATATAGTTGTTGCTAACAGTGGAAAAAAAGAATATAGTTCTAGGCGAACTTACGGTCTCCTTTGAACCAAACATTGAGACAGCAAGGAAAAGAAAACCGAAAAGTATGCCTTTTTAGTATCTGATATCGAAGACAAAGGTTTCACGTGTTCACTCATATGCTTTGAGGTAGGATCTAGAGGTCTCGTAACCAAAGACAACAAAAGACAAATCTCTAAACTGCTCAAATCCACTGGTCATTCAGACAAGATCAAGGATCATATTCTAGTTATCTCGAAAATTGCAATTCTCACCTCCTACGCAATATACAATGCTAGGGCTAAGCCAACATGGACTAAGCCAGGTTTACTTATTCCATAAACTATTATACAAAGAGTAAACCATCATTGAGGGTGCTAGTATGGATTGTCAACACAAGGTAACTCTGGAACAGACTGATATACCCGGTTCCGAGTTGCCAAGGGTGGATAATTATACTTGCGCCCGAACATTATGGTTTATGTTTGGTACAGACTGAATTATATATATATATATATATATATATATATATATATATATATATATATATATATGATTGAATGGTTAATGTTCATTATAGACTGAAGTTTTGTTGTCTTCTATAATGCTATTGCTATTGTTGAGTAACTTTCGATTGCTGCCGGTCCACCCTTCGGATTTCGAACTCCTCGGCTTTTGCTTAGACGGCAAATATTACTATGATAGGTGCTTGCCTATGGACTGCTCAATCTCATGTGCGCACTTTGAGCGTTTTAGTACAATTCTGGAGTCTTGTTGTCGTAAAGTTGCCGGGACTGAGCGGGTCCTACATTACTTGGACGATTTCTTTTTCGCGGGCGGAAAGAGCGCGGAAAGAGCGCGAATCGTCTATGCGACACTTCATGGCTATGTGCGAAGCTTTTGGGGTCCCAATAGCGAGCGAGAAAACCGAGGGACCTGTTTCCACTATCACGTTTTGGGGTGTGGAAATCGATGCAGCGGCGCTCAGAGTTCGCGTACCAAGACAAAAGGTAGAAACCTTGCAGATAATGTTGCGTAATTTCGAGGCACAGCAGAAACTTACTTTGAGGCAATTACAATCGCTGATAGGCAGCTTTAACTTTGCGTGTAAAGCCGTGGCTCCTGGGAGAGCCTTTCTTAGGCGTCTTATCGATCTGACAAGAGGGGTCCGCCGTCCGGAACACCGAATTCGCATAACGCTCGGGGCAAAGGCCGATATGCAAGCATGGTCTTTGTTTTTATCCGAGTTCAATGGTAACGTCATGTTTTCACACCCCGACTGGCTCACGAATACTCAATTTCAATTCTTCACCGATGCAGCCGCTAGCATTGGTTTTGGAATTTTCTTCCAGAACAAGTGGGCTCAGGGCTGATGGCCCGCGGAAATTTCGGATAGAAAATTCTCCATCGCTTTCTTGGAGCTCTTCCCGATCGTCGCGGGTATCCGTCTGTGGGGGGCGCATTTAGCTAACAACAAAGTCCTATTCTGGTCGGATAACCAGACTGTCGTGCATGTCGTCAATTCCCAAACCTCTAAGTGCCCCCACATCATGAAGTTAGTGAGAAGGTTGGTCGGGCTTTGCTTGAAGTTCAATATTTTGTTCAAAGCTCGCTATGTGCCTGGCTCTCGCAACGAAATAGCTGACTCCCTCTCTCGTTTTCAGATGGACAGGTTTCGTCACCTGGCGCCGGGCGCGGATCGGCTAGGATGCGACCTACCCACCCATCTATGGCAGAGCTTCTTATAGAAAGGAATCGCCTCCTGTTTGCATCTCGAGCGCCGAGTACTCACTCTACTTACGAGAAAGCCTGGTCTGCATTCCAGCAGTTTAGGTTGCGATATCACTACGATACAAGTATTAAACCAGATGTTGAGCAAGTCGCTCAATTTATATCTTTTCTTTCATGGCATGGCTATGCAGGGGCAACTATTAGTACATATATTTCTGGTATAGCTTTCGGTATGCAGGCATTAGGATGGCCCGATATAACAAACGGTCTTGTAATTCGTCGATTGGTTGACGGATGTAGGCGCAGAAATGCCCGCCATGATACACGATGTCCCATAACTTTGCCCATTCTCAAATCAATTATCAATTCCATTTCACACGTTTGCGAGAGTACCTACGACCAGGCATTATTTCGAGCAGCATTTCTGGTAGCGTTTTTTGGTTTTCTTCGGGTGGGGGAGTTCACAGAAAAATCCAAAAGGGGTCCCTTTCCCTTATCACAGGAGGACGTTCACATATGCGGTACAAACAGTAACAGAAACTTGCATGTAACAGTTCGTAGGTCTAAAACGGATCAAACAGGGAGGGGGTGTCGCATTGTAATTCCTCCCAACGACATGGCTCTCATGTGTCCAGTACGAGCCGTGGAAGATTACCTATCTATCCGTAGTGGTACTGGGGTCGCCTTTTTTCGGCATTTCGACACGCATCCGTTAACGAGGCATGAGTTCAGTGGAAAGTTGAAGCGAGTGATAAACTTTATCGGTTTACCTGTTGCCTTTTATTCCTCTCATTCCTTTCGTATTGGGGCCGCAACGTCTGCCGCGATGGCGGGCGTACCTGATGTTTGCATCCAAAATATGGGCCGGTGGGTTTCTAACACTCACCGGCGATATATTCGTGCTGACACAACCGTGCTAAACGGCCATTTAATTAATTGAATTGTACTTGGGAGAGTTCTCTTAATGTCTTTTTTTCCAGTTTCCCACAGCGACATATAAAAGAGGTAAAGAATGGGGCTTTCTGAAGGAGCTGTATATGTAAGCTTTACTCACTGGTGTCCACAGTCCTCCCTGCTGCTTGCCTTTTCTCTTTTATATCTCCCATTGCAGTTAAACGACGGGCTAGTGTCATCACACACAAGTTTGATTATGCCTTCTACTGGAAGCTTGTTTTATTTTGGGGCATCCACGCGACGAGGCACTAGTTCGGCACGCGACCTAACCACTGACCTTTGGGTCATCGCACTATTTGATGAGGCCAAGGCGCTTTACAGAGGTAGCGGATTACGAGGTTTGGAATACTCATTGAATGAACATGTTGAATGAAAGCTGGTATCCACGAACACTTAACAATTTTAGTCGGCCAGTGCCAGCTCTTATTTATCTTGGGCCAAGCCTCGCTCGCATCTGTATTGAGAAGTCCCGGGACCTTTCCTTTTTCATCAGTTTATGATTCTAGCTAATGATCTCTGCCTTGCCCCCCCCCCCCCCTTATCTGGCGATACTTTATTTTGCTACTTGTTTGCTTCTGTTCTTACGAGTTAAATGATGATGATGATGATGACGATGCTCCAATTATTTCAGTCCGTTGAGGATTGTGATTGTACTCATTACTACATTTCCACCTCTTCGTTTCGTTATTGTTATTGTCGTCAGCTTCAGGGTTGTTATATGTTTTACTTTTGACGCCTTTAGCTTGGGCAGCATATGCAGGGGCATCATTGTCATCATCATCATCCTATCGTACTGTTTGTTATATTCTTTAATTTCTTCATTTTCGTCTTTATTATATCAATATAATTATCATTATTTTATCATCATAGTTATCATTACCATCCCATCTCCTCTTCTTCGTGTTATTTTATTCACGTTACCTTATTTGATCTAATTCTATCGTCGTTACCATATTCATTTTTCTATTTCTATGCACTTTTCATAAAGTTTTATCGAAACTTTCCGTAATGTCATCCTGTGTTGTGGCGGCGGGCTGACTCTCCTGGCAGTTGGAGCCAGCCCGTTTGGCGAAATTGCATTTTTTGGCCACACCACATTCTGATATTCAGTACGCTTACATTATTTTGTAAATCAAAACAGTGTATAACAAGAGGCTTCCTGAGATGAAGGGTTCGAATTTGGTTTTGGAACAATCGAAAAAGAATGCATATTATATCCCACGTTTGCCAGGTAGGTTGTGACAAGCTGAGAAATCTTGTCGCAAATTGGCCGTGGATGGATTTTGATTAGTATTGCCCTACGTTGGCCACGTGACAAGCTGAGAAATCTTGCCACGAAATTTACGTGGGAAGGGCGAGCTGTGAAATCTTGCCATGGATTTGGGCAAGCTGAGAAATCTTGCCATAAATTTTGGAGACTTTGCAAGCTGAGAAATCTTGCCTTTTGTTCCTGAATTAGTTAACCAATTATTTTCCAAAATGGGATTTATTGCGGCAAGCTGAGAAATCTTGCCACGAGTTTTAAATTGAGGAAGTTTCATTACGAATCCTAGATTGATATACAATGAAAATCAAAGAGCCTGGGCTCGTTGGAAATATATCTCAGGAGGCCTCAACAATCAATATATGATATTATATGAAGTACGATACGAAATTATGTCATGATTATCGTTAATGATTATGGAATTTTATGGAGCGGATTCTATCTTGATAATGCTACTCGAATTATTAAACCACGGAATACCGCATATAACCTTGTTTTGTTCTCATTATTTGTCTGGAATGGGATAATATGATCCTTACATGCACTTCTCAAAAACATCACATAACTCATACTATTACTATACTGCTGTCATGACAAGTGAGTTGCAATCAACGAGTCTGATTTGATTTATTCCATAAAAACATCAATAGCACTGAGGTATACTCTGAATGCTACTTCCTTCAAATTCGCTTGTGTCTACTTGATTTCTTTTTTTCCTTTTTTTTCACAACAATTAACTCAAATTAGGGAAATTTCTATAACTCTGATCGCAAACAGAATTTTGTCATGACTCCAGTAATCAGGCAACCGTGATTTGAAACTTATGCGGATGCAACATTTCAAGTTAATGTAATGATGGAATATTATGCTAGCTCCATGCAGGTGTTATTCATATGTTCGTCTTGTTCGCAGTTCCATTTGCTATATCACTATGTCAGTGTGATTCTATTTATGCATTCTCTCAGTAGATCTTACCGTTACTGTTGTCATGGTTGTATATAAGATGCAATCAACTTGATCATCGCGTGTCTCTTCCCTCTCCTTATTTTTATTCACCCTACACGAGCATCTGAAGCACTAAGGTGTATAATAGGCCTTCTCTGAGTGCTGCTCACCTTATCCTTATATTTTACGAGAATCGATACAATTTGAAGAAACTTCATACACAGTTTTGTCTGCAACTTAATTCAACCACATGACAACGGTAACACCAAACAATCATAAACTGGAGTAACAAGTATCCAATGCAATACTTGTACAGTACCTCGATAAGACTATATTTACCTTCTCTAATAAACAGGTAGCCTATTTATAATTAACTATAAGCGATGGACTTCCTTCAAGTATACTATGCAGTGCTTATGTGTGATCACGTTATTATCAAGGACCAGTATTCAGATGTTAAATTATATTTAGTATATTGGCACACCGTATACACACGAGTGACGAATGAGAATACTACCTCGTACATGTCGTACGGAAAACGAAAGCACTGACCCGTATACAGCCTCTCCTTTTATTACCGTACAACTCTCAATTCTCCAATATTAGAGAGCTTACGAAACGGGACGGAGGGGCAGTGCGACGGGGGAATCGACCGACCGTGACCGTCCTGGCACACCGTTCCCGTCCTGTTCCTAACTTTAGTTACGATGCGAAATGGACGGCGACGCGAGCGCGACCCACGCACTCATGCATAGATCCGTCCTGTTAGCAGACCGGACGTTATTTCGCCCGAATACCGTCCTGAAAATGAACGGGACGGGGAGAGTTTCGCATTGGCGCATGCGCAGATCGATTTTCCGCTCGAGTGAACGTTCTGTTTGCTCTCCCGTCGTGTTTCGTAAGCTCTCTAATCTCTGCAGACAGGACGCAGAGAATTTTTGATACGCCACTTTTGATAAATAAAAATAAATATAAAAATCTATATATTGCAAAATACATGAAATGATTGCATACAAATTAATTTAAACATGTCATACAATCCATGGACATAAATTATCAGCTCCTGGTGATTACACGGCCGGTACTCTCGTTGAAACTCGCTTGTAATTCGGTAAATTGGTTCGCCATTGATATCATGTAATTTATACTATGTGTCTGCTATAGTGGTGAGGAAAACATTAAGTCCAAAGCAAATTATTTCCTTTAACAAAAAAATATATATATTTTTTCTTTTTATTTTTTATCCCGCACTTCTTGCGGTTATGATGAATTTGTTTCCATATCATCAAATAACTCTCGCTATCTCGTATTTTGTTTATCCTATATCATGATGAAATATATGCGAGTGTGTAACTGTATAATTATGTATACGTATATCCGTATGTTTTCTTAGCACTTTCCGTATTTCATAAGGCGATATTTTCTTTCTTTTTTTCATCAATTGCTAATTATGGGGAGACCGATGTATAACTATGTTAACCTCCAGGAAAGAGGAACATGAAATTCCTCCTGAATCTCACTTGTCTACTTTTCATTTTCATTCCACTTTCATCATCATACTACTCCATCTACTTTAACACCATTCCCCTCTCTCTACTCCTCCACATTGTACAGCTAATCTATTTCTACAATATGTCTATTCTGAAGAAGATACCATTCCCGAAAACATGCTCACAGAGTCATCATAAACACTGTTTCGAAGGAAACTCACCTTGCTGGCGCGAACATTGATCCAACTAACATACTGTTATCTGGTAATGAACCGGACTGTCAATATTACACTCCACAACATTTTGTATCGCAATTTATTAATAATCACAGCAGTAAAACTTCATTTAGTATCCTACACTGTAATGCAAGAAGTCTCAATAAAAACTTTGAACATATTGAAAATCTACTGTACACCCTAAAGAATTTTCCTTTCTCTGTAATAGGCATCACCGAAACATGGCTGAATAAATATTCCCCTCCCCTATTTAATATAGATCAATATACAATGCTTCGAACAGATCGTGCATCAGGTAGAGGAGGTGGTGTTGCTTTATATATTCATGACGAACTCAATTTCAAATCAAGGCCTGATGCTCACATTGAAGGAATCGAATCAACTTTCATAGAAATTGAAAATAATAATGAAAAAAATATTATTATCGGTGCAATATATAGGCCCCCAAACAGTCACCTTGAATCATTCTATAATAATCTTGAAACATCTTTGAATATACTATCTCAAGAAAATAAGGAAATATACATATTAGGTGATTTCAATATAGACATACTGCCTTCCCAAATGAGTAACAACGGTACGACTTTTCTAAATATATTATCCTCACATGCATTATACCCTCAAATAAATAAACCAACTAGAATAAACGCTACTTCCGCTACCTTAATCGACAACATATTCACAAATGCACTAAACAAAAACTTAAACAATGGCCTTATACTCTCAGAAATATCAGACCATTTACCAATATTTTCATTATATTATAGACCCCGTTTTAGAAACAAGGATGTTGAAAATATCATGTATAGAAAATTAAATTCTGCTAATATCGAATGTTTTCAAAATAGCCTAAGAAATGAAGATTGGACAGAGATCTATGATATCAAAGACGCAGATCAAGCATATGAATGTTTTAACCGCAAACTTTTATTTTACTATAACAACAACATACCGTTAACCAACAATCGACCATCCCAGAAAAAAATCAAAAAACCGTGGATTACTAAAGGAATAATGACATCTATTAAGAAAAGAAATCAACTCTATAAATTATCTATTCGCAGTCCGCTGGCTCGAAACATAAATAATTACAAAAAAATATCGTAATATGTTAACCAACATAATAAGGACTTCACGGAAACAGCATTATTCACAACAATTAGAAAAAGCTAAAGGCAACATGAAATCAACATGGAATATAATAAATGCAATTATTGGGGGAAAAAACAATCACTCGCAGACTCCAAAACTTATTGATAATGGCCAAGAAATCAAGGACCCTATAAAAGCGGCAAATTTATTTCATTCATGCTTTATCAATATTGGTCCAAACTTATCTTCCAAAATTGATAGCAACAACACTCAATTTAAGCGATTTCTTTCTAATTCCTTTGAAAAAAGCATTTTTCTCAAACCAAAAATTTAATGATACTACTGAAATTATTTATATAGTTAAATTGTTAAAATCTCATCCGGTTACGACGAAATTAGTACGAATCTTCTAAAGAAAATTATTGACTTTATAAGTACTCCTTAATCTATCTATAGCCTCTGGAATTCGCCCAGATTCACTCAAAATTGCAAAGGCTATCCCTATTTTTTTTAAAAGAAGATCCCACCTTATAGTAAACAATTACCGTCCAATATCATTATTACCAAGCATTTCAAAATTTTTAGAAAGATTGATGTACAATCGACTGTATGAATTTCTATCTAAACACAACCTTCTAAATCCCAACCAATATGGCTTCAGAAAACACCACTCCACCGATCTTGCCCTAGCCCTATTATGTGATAAAATTACTGATACTTTGAATAAAAATGAACATATCATTGGTGTATTTATGGACCTGAGTAAGGCCTTTGATACTTTAGATCATCGGATTTTAATTCACAAATTACAATATTATGGTATCAGAGGAACTGCGCTCTCATGGTTTCAGAATTACTTATCTAATAGACAACAATACGTAGTATACAATACAAAATCCTCACATTACACATGACACTACTCTTTTTTGTTCTCACACCGAACTTGACTCATTAATAAACAAAGTTAACAATGAACTCCAAAATGTTTCACTTTGGTTTAAAACCAATAAATTATCCTTAAACATAAACAAGACAAATAATAAAACACATAACCAAATCGATTTACAAAACAATTTTTTTATCGATGGCCTACCTATATCTAAAGAAACAAAGTCAAAGTTTCTTGGAGTGACCATTGATGAAAACCTCAGTTGGATACATCACATAAAGAATATCAACACCACCATATCACGAGCTGTCGGCATTCTATTTAAACTTAAATACATTCTACCAAATAATATACTCTTTATGCTTTATAATACATTAATTCTCCCCCACATATCATATTGCAACATGATTTGGGCAAATACTGCCAAATACAAGATTAATCCAATACTTTTACTGCAAAAAAAAGCACTACGTATATGCACGGGCTCACACTACAGAGCGAACTCCGACCCGTTATTCCATAAACTCAACACCCTTAAAGTCTCTGACATAAATACACTCCAAATAGCCCTACTTATGTTTAAAGTCTCTATACATCAAGTTCCATCTCCACTTAGCGATATGTTTATGCTCAACAGAAGTATTCACTCATACCCAGCCCGTTACGCTAATAATTACCACTTAAGTAATTCTAAAACTTTATTAGCACACAAATCTATTAGACATACCGGTTCCGATATATGGAATTCACTACCAGATGCAGTCAAGTCACACATTACTCTCTATTCTTTCAAGGCAGCCGCCAAAAAGTACCTCGTCAAACAGTATGATGACTCTGGGCGTAAATGACATATTACATCTTCTTTTCTCCTCTTTATCCCTCTTTCTTTCTTCATCCTCCCCTTCTCCTTTTTTCTCTCTCTCTCTCTCTCTCTAATATCTCTTCAACACAGTCCACTTTTCTACTTACCATCCTCTTCTATTTATGTTTTCTTCCTCCATACATCTCATCTCATCCCCCTCCTTAATTGACTTCTATTACTTTGAATATAACGAAAAGTCTTTTTTCTTTCTTTTTTTAATCTTTTCCTTTTCTTTTTTTAATATCCCCCTTTCTTTAGTATTTCCATTTTTTTTGTATAGGATTGTCACTCCATCAAGCTTTGCTTATGTGACAATCCTTCTTTATGATTTATTTACGTTAATTATACAATGCAATTACTCTATTTGATAATGTAATCATATTTGTTTATTATGTTGTAATTCAGTTTGTAAAATATGTTTGAAGAAAAAAAGGATCATAAAGATAAATAAATAAATCAAAATAAATCAAATCAAAAAATGTCATTGAGGTAAATGCAGGTTGGGAAAGATGGTAGAGAGAAAAAGAACAATATAGGCAAAAAGAAAGGTCAAAGGATAAGGACGATGCAAAACGAGTACAATTCACAACTGATGACATTAAATGATACAGATTTAGATTAAATGCAATGAATATCTGTAATTGTAGACCACTGTGTGTATTATTCAGTATTCTTAAAACATAAAGTTCCGGAGTTGGGTAATAAGGTAATTATTAACCGTTTCGTTGAGAAAATTTCTGAGTAAACATTCCAAATACTTTAAAAAACACGCAAACTTAACTTATCAAAACCTGCACAATGAATTCATATAATGTATATTGCGATTGTTCATATTGTGTGTGTGTTTTTTTTTTTGTTTTTTTTTAATTTCAGGTAATTATTGGAAATAAATTCGTTTGATGAAATGAAAAGGGGATAAAGTGATCACATATCATGCATTTGGTTTCGAGATATGATAAAAAGGAAAGAAAGTTTAATCTTACCCCTGGGTCACAAAGGTCAAATTCAAATACAGATTATCTGTCATTTTTAGTTCATTGTCAAGGCTTAAAGAATAACATTTGTATTCAGAATCATGTCCGGCCAAATTGTGGATAATAATGCAGAATCAATCTATGATGAGATCATTCATTCAAAATTCATGTTAATATCAGTCACAAAGGGATCAGTTCAAGGTCAAAGTTGAACTTGACAGTGGATACCGCGTTAGTATAATATGCCTATGAAAGTTTCTGTCCGAATCTCGTGATGTTGCTTTTAGCTTTATAACTTATCTACAGCCAATTAAAGTTAAGTCAAACTCTGATGCATCTTGGTCACAGGGTGAGAGGTCAAGTATGTTTTGTATATGGCACAAATTAATGGGAATGATTTATTTTTGACCCAATTTGTTTTGCATTTCTACTGGACCAATGGAACTGCAAACAGGGGACTGGGGTCAGTTTTTGTCACAAGTATACTGTAAATAACATACTCGAAACAATGTTGTATTCCTGGGTTTTAGTCCACAATTATCCACAGTGATGTATGTTTTAATGATGATCTGGTATAAGTGATGGATATCACCATTTGTACCATATCACCATTTACACCCTCAATTGTACTCAAAATTTTAAATTGTAGGGATTATCTGCAAACATGGGATGTAAATCATGAATTATGTTTAAAGTTTCGTCCGATATATGCCTACTTGAAAACCCAGAAGCATGGTGGTGGGATGTAGCACAGGTTTGGTAGTATTCTTAATGTTTATTGCATGAGACTTTCCCCAAGCAACGTTTGGAATGGAATCTTGCTTCATCTGGTTTGTATGCAGTAATAGGGTTTTCTGGATTCAAGTCTCAGTTTAGGCAGAAGAACGTTGTCACGAAGTGTTATACTAGGTAAGGATTCATGGGTGGCTGTTCCGTTCTACATTTTTCATAATACCTGGGGCCTGTAACATAAAGAGATAAATCAATCTTACGATTGATATCAATCGTAAGTCTATGGCAAACCATGTACTGAAGAGTTACAATTGATCGTAAGATTGATTGTATCTCTTTATATTACAGGCCCCAGGAGTTATATTTGACGAAAACGAAACACCTACTTAGGTTATGACGAACCATCAAACTCAGGCAGCATGGTGAATACTGAGACGATGTTTCGACTTATCTGGTATAGTTAGCTTAACCACTGATCTGCACATAAAGTTTACGTGGAGATCGGTGCCCTTAACACAAAGGTTTGCAACCAATCGCATATTAGAAGCAACCGTTTTGATTGGTCTGTAGGGGTCATCATTTTGAACGAGATGTTCATGAGACAATGATCATGATGATATAGACTGGCTATTGACACTTCGCGACTGATTGCAAACCTTTGTGTTAAGGGGCCCAGGTCATCAAATTCGGCAAGGGAAGGTCCGTTATATCGTATTAAACTATAGGCCCTACCTTCCCAACACCACACCCCGTGATGAACAGATGGACCTTCCTGCATAGAAACTGCATAGTCCTAATCTACATGCTAGGTCTGCAAATTATATCTGAGACTGAAAGTTCGCACTATAATTGCAACAGTCTAGATCAGACTATCTCACACGTAGTAAACCTACTGACAAATTTCAGTCAAGTGGGGCAGAAGAAATCCACTGTTATTAGGTTAACTTTTTTCCATGGTGGCCAGATGCACCTGCATCGTAATTTATATGTTTTCTCTGTTATTGCTTTTACTCATGTTTGTTATAATTATGTGACTTGAATTTTGCAGAATAAAATGATAATAATAATAACTACCATGATATTTTACAGGGCTTTTTAACATGCACCTAGACATCAATTTTGAGACATCTAAGAAATATACTGTGTTAAGGGATTTTTCGATCTCGGATAGTAGAGATACATTCCAGTATCATCTATTTGGGGAGATTTCCATGTTTTCCTGTGGAACATCTCTCATCAGCAATAACATTATTAAATGCATCATCTTATCATTGTGCCAGATGTTTATTCCTACATCTTAAAGGACTGAGTTATTTCTCAATTAGCCGGTGACAGATTTTGCCTACTTGGACATCCATATGAGCATGATGAGTGAGACGTAAATGTATGGCGGAGAATAATTATGCCGACGCTATCTGTTAACTTGATGTACCAGAAAAATTATGTAGCAGCTTCAGAATATCAGTAACGATCGCTCTTGGTTCCAACAAAGATCATTACCTGTAATAAAAGCCAAATGATAGTCCAGTTGTCCAATTGCATTACTACATCATCAACAGCCTAGCAAGACTGTCACAGACGTCAGTGCTATGCATAGGTGCTATGGACATCCTGACCTGCAGCACCTCGAGTAATACGACCTAGTATATTTTTAGTAATTCAACATTCAATGGTTTGCAGTATACCAAAAGGTAAAGAAACTTTAACTGAAATGATTTGAAGCAGCACAATTGTGAATACATATACTATTCCCTGAGTCCTGACAATGGAATAAAAATGAGAGATATTTGAATTTGACCTTTGTGACCCATTGGTAAAATTGAACATTGTCCTGACCTTCAGTTCGCGAAATCGACTTAAATTTAAAATATAACGTCATCAAGGCACTCAGCACCACATACCCGTCAAAGATAAATCATATCTAAACAAAGTACTATCCATTATATCAAGTTCAACTTTGACCTTGAATTGACCCCTTCTGACAATGAATGAATGAATGATCTCACATATGATCTTCACATATCTAAATTTAACATTGTTCAACTGAACGGTACACACATCCACACCTCTCTCTCTCTCTCTCTCTCTCTCTCTATATATATATATATATGTATATATATATATATATATATATATATATATATATATATATATATATGTGTGTGTGTGTGTGTGTGTGTGTGTGTGTGTTTACTTTTTAAACTACTCCGGATGTTACTCTTACCAGGATCAATGATATCATCATAGGGGCAGCAGTCAGGTGTCCAGTGTAAATAAGTAATTCCATTGTCTGTGCAGGTCCAAACGGTATCATTCGAAACTATTGCATCCTCGATGTGATTCGTGGTGATGATGCGACATTTGTGTGTCGGTTGAATATCTATGTATTGGAAAATCAGGTCCGAATAATAAAGATCATTGTAACGCAAAATAGTAAATGTATTAGTAAGGAGGGAGAGGAGTAGGAGTAGTAGTAGTAGTAGTAGTAGTAGTAGTAGTAGTAGTAGTAGTAGTAGTAGTAGTAGTAGTAGCAGTGGCGTATCTAGGTATTCTGGCGCCCGGGCCAAACTATCAAATCTGCGCCCCTCCCTCATGCCCAAACTCACGTTTAATGAGCGTTTTTAATTTAGAAATGATAACACTACGTGAAAATGGGTTTTTATCCACATAATCCGGGTTTGTTGCCCCAAATTTGATGAATTGTGGTATAAGCGAGGGAGCAACGCGACCAAGCGGCAGACCTTTTTTCCCTTTTCACCCCTCAAATTGAAATTTTTTAATGTATTTTCCCCTTAGAAAAAAAAAATCCAAGGGAATACAGCGACCTAGCTTATAGATTATTTTTTTTAATTTTGAACATTCCTATTTTGGGGGAGCAAAATGAATGAAACCCTGAAGATATGTATTTGAGGAATTTAGCAAGGCAATTGCAAGGCAATTTTATGATTTCTTTCGAATGTTCTATACTTTGAAAGTGCTTTTTATGCACCGTCTGGGGCGTAAAATTTAACAAGCTCCTGCCTATTGCGGGGGGGGGGGGGAGCAACTAGAGTCAATTAATGCTTAACACTTTATAAACCCCACTGGGGGAGCGAAGTAGCTAGATCCTGAACATATTTATGCGAGGGAGCAAAGCGACCGAGCTTTAGAAAATTTTCGCATTTCAAACCCTGTAAAACCATGAAAACACAATTTCTTACGCATTTAGTCCTTGACTGGGGCACAAATAAACCATAAATTTGCTTGTCTTTCTCCCCCTTTTCTTTCTCTCTTTTGCGTTTTTTGCGCCCCCTTTAAGTGCCGCCCGGGGAACATGCCCCCTGTGCCCCCCCCCCCCACAGTAGATACGCCACTGAGTAGTAGTAGGAGTAGTAGTAGTAGTAGTAGTAGTAGTAGCAGCAGCAGCAGTAGTAGCAGTAGTTGCAGAACTTCCGAAATTGAAAGTTCGTGAGGGAGCAAACTCTTGAAAAGAAAGCAGATCGGGGGGGGGGGGGGGGGGGTGTTTCACAAAGAGTTTCACAAAGTTTGACTTACAGTCGCACTTAAAATCATAGTTGCGTGCGATATATGACACATCACCGCATTGGTCAGATCATGCTCAGGGGACGCGCGCTATTGGGTAATCTACCAATGAGATTATGCGTTTAATACCGTATGCACATTGGCACTTACGCATGACTTTAAGTCAAACTTAACTCTTTGTGAAACACCCCCCAGGTATCAATATTTCTTCATAGTACAGTCATTTTACGGAAAGAACCTCCCACTTATTGCATCAAAAATATTTAAACTGTTAAACTATAATAATTATATACTTAATGATATGTAAAAATTTTAAGAAATTTAAGTGGTGGGAATTTTTGAAAATATACCCATTATCAGTGTTAACTATTTTCTACATTCAATATGCACCAACAGAGCCAACTATATACTTTTTCAGCTGAACACACTCTGACTTACCATTACCAAATGTTGAAACTGGAAAGCTGATATTTAGGCAGAATGCATCAGCTTCCCACGCGAAAATGTGCCGTACGCCTTTTAAAATGCATGTAGTGATAAAACAGGAGGAGATGAGCATAGAAGAGAGAGGGGGAGAGAGTGAGAGTGAGAGTGAGAAAGAGAGAGGGGAGATAAAGAGAGTGACAGAATGAATGATGAATAGAAAGAGGAAGAGAGAGAGAGAGAGAAGGACAAGTGGGGAGAAAACGTTAGTGAGAGTAGAATTCATCAGTTTGTGTATAGTAGGAGAATGCATAGTGAACTAGCAGAAATTATATTTTTATTTTTTTATACATGTATAAAATGTGCTCTGTGATACTAGTAAAGTGTATACTTTTCATTGGAAAATAGCCTTTTTTATTATGAAAGTTAATTTACGTATCTTCATTGTTGGTAAAGACCTGGAAGGACGGAATCTTCCTATTAACCAGGGATAACGTGTTCGGGTAAATTAACAGAGGGGCGGTAAATAACTTCTTGTTTAATCGTCAAAGAGTTTTTTTCTGAAAATAAACAAGCAGTGTTTTTGTGTGGAAAAATCATGATGATGCGGCATTGGAAAATAAAAATAGAAATTGAAATAAACTCCTTTTATTTGTATTTTTTGAATGTTATTTTCGCCAATTCGATAGTAGGGGGTGTGGGGCACGTGCCCCAGTAGCTAAGCCACTGGTCTGTAATACCGACTTTCCTGAATAGTTGCTCTAAGCTTTATTTTGTCAAAGATAATAGATTAGGACTATAGGCTTGCAAAATGAGTGTCGAATAAGGTTTAGGGATAGAGGCAGTGTTAGTATAGTGTTTGGTCCAGGATTGAAATGAGAATTTGGTTAATGCAAGATCAAGATGTTGACCAAGAAGCAATTACTTTTTAAGCATGTATCATACAACATGATATTGATATTAAATTAATTTCTAATTTTTTCCGTAAAGGAAGATCCAGTTTTATCAGATATTTGCCCACACTGAAGATACGTAAACTAAGTACCACACGAAAACTAACGGCTACTCTTCGATGAAAAGTACACACTTTACTCATATCAAAGAGCAGATCTATTATTTATTTTAATAAATTTTCTGCTTGGTCACCATACAGCCTCGTATACTACAAATTGATGGAATCTCTAGTAGGGTCCGTGATTTACTAACTCTTCACCACTTGTCTTTCTCCCTTTCTCTCTCTCTCTCTCTCTCTCTCTCTTATACACACACTTTCTATTTATCTTTATTTCTCTCTCTCTCTTTCTCTCTCTCTCTCTCTCTCTCTCTCTATATATATATATATATATCTCCCCCGGGTCTCTCTCTTTATTAAATCCTTATTCATTTTTCTCATCTGGTGTTTCCTCACTACATGTATTTTGAAACGTAATTATTTGATTTATTCAGAGGGTGTCCTTGTAAGCCAGAGTCATCGATATCAACAAATAACAACAACATAGGTTTGTGTAGGTTGGACAGAATACGGCACACGTTGCTATGTTTGGGCAAGTACATAACAAAGAATGGGCGTCAGAGTGTGTCCAGCTGAAACCGATCTATTTGTATAGGCAGTTTTTGCTTAAGGAAAATGAAAAAAATAATTATCACTGACTGATTCGGGGGTATTTTTCAACACTTCCTGCCACTTGGATTCCGTAAAAAGAAATTTAGAAGTGCATTTTTATGATACTAGACTTGTTGAAATTAAGTTCTGTTGCAATTAGTGGAAGGTTCATGCAATTGTTTTTTTTTTTTACAAAATGAATATACTATTCTTTAATTGCATTGAGATGGCCCACTCCGCCTTAAGTGCTACCGTCAAGCAGAATCTTGCTCTTACGGAGTAGCTGGGGAGCGTTGGAGACAGGGATGCCGCCAGCGACGCAGAATTGACCATTTTACCATTTGAGATGCCAAGTGCTTGAAGAGGTAGCCGAACAGAATGTGGATGCCATCACCCAAGAGAAGTGAACGAGATGGTTTAACCACGCTAAGACTTACATGCCTTAGTAATAAAAAGTTTCCTTCGTGTCGACAAAACCCCCCTCCCCCCCCCCCCCCCCCCCCCCCCCCCCCCCCCCCCCCTCGCTGAAATGAATGCATTAATGAATTAACAGAGACTCACATAATAATTGTGTGAATAAACAAAAAGGAACATGAATAAAGTTACCAAAAATATGTTACAAAATCAGCGACGTTGATGAATAATGTATGAGAAAAAATAAGTACAAAATAAACAGGAATGAAAAATAAAAAACAAAAATGAAAACAATAAGAAATAAAACATGATTTAAACAAAAATTAAGCATGGAGCTTTTTTCAGGCACACGTCCGATTATTATTAATTATTAAGTATTTGGCGTCACCTGTGCCTGGGAGGGGAAAAGCGAACTGAATCACTGTAACCCTCGGGTCTCTCCTCCCGATATAACTGATTGGGATGTGCAGGTGTACCACTACACCGGGGTTTCCCCCTACTCTTATCCGAGGAGTGCAGTGGGTTCTTAACGTGCAAAGGTGGTGACTGTCCTCTACACGGGGCCTCCAGTTAACGTCCTATCCGAGGGACGGAGTGTTTTCCACTGTAACATAGCCTGCGTCTATGAAACAAGGGAGGGGCACGTTAACACACAACGCAGGCTTCAGTCATCCGCCCGGGGTGGATTCGAACCCACGATCTTTGGTTCGACAGGCAGACGCTTTACCGACTGAGCCAACTCGCCTCCTTAAAATTAGACTGTTGGATAAACGTCATAAGCATAGCTCAGAGGGCAATGCCCCCCATCCCCGATCCTAGCTCACTCCGACATTTATGTGTGTGTGTGTGCGTGCGTGTGTGTGGTGTACATCAAGCATTCTTACACTTCTTACACTTACACTTGGACTGTGCCCCCATTCCATCCCCTCCCAATCCCCATTTCCTTACATTCTCCTATGAAAGAGCTGTATTGATATTTATAAAGCAAAAGTGGACTACTGTAAATGAATTAATACACACATTCTGTATTGTTGAAATCGACTCCTCTAAGCGTCAAAATGAAAAAAAAAAGATAATTAAATCACTTCCCTACTGATTACATGAAATGTGAAATCAATTGTTGCAAGTATGAAATCATCGACGCAAATAGGAACAAGCGAAGTGAATCTTTGTCTGCTCAATGATTGATTTGAATGCCGTAAGGGTGAAAATGAACGAGCAGTTTAATAACACGTGGGAAAATTTGTTAATTTAAATTAAGTCTAAACGTATGCGAAATCGGATTAAAAAAAAAAATGATGAAAATTGTCGGAAAAAAACACACACTATATTTTGTTAATATAAATATATATAATATGTACGGTAAAGAGCGACATTTAAGAGACCTGTTCATTTGTAGTCTCTTCTCTTTGTAACTCCTCTCCCCCAATATCTATCAAAACGAATGGGGAAAGAGAGGTAAAAATCAATATTAGCTATCTATTATTTTGAAATAGAACCAAAGATAAGCATTATAATATTCGGTAATTTAAATTAAATTGTTCGTTTTAATCAATTTCATTGATTTCAAATGAGCTTCTTTTCTTTCTTTCTTTTTTTTTTTTTTTTCTTTTCTTTTTTACCCCTTCCTGAATAAGTTGGTTTAACTAAAATCAGAAAAATCAGAGAAACGGGCAAAAGAAAACTACTTTCTAAAGGACATGGAAAACGCTTTCTATACAAATTAATGTTAGACTCTGGGATATCATGTTATCACAATAATGATGTAATTTATCATTACGTTTTTAAAGAAAATGATCCAAAATATTTTCTTTTCTTGATGTGAATGAAGGAAATGTTTTATTTTTTTATCATAGAGATCGTATTCTTGGTCGTTGAACCTGCTTTTCATGTGCTTGTAAAATTACATTGTAATATCCCAAGTTACGACTTTCAGCAAAAGATATTATTTCCACATGCCTCTGCAAAATTTTCGATGTAGAGCGTAATATACACTACTGTAGGTATATTACGCTCTACATCGAAAATTTTGCAGAGGCATGTGGAAATAATATCTTTTGCTGAAAGTCGTAACTTGGGATATTACAATGTAATTTTACAAGCACATGAAAAGCAGGTTCCGTGACCAAGAATACGATCTCTATGATAAAAAAATAAAACATATTTTTTAAATATTTCCCGACCATAAAAAATGTTTTCTTGTTTTCTTACTCATAGGTCATTTTGAGCAACTAGATATCCTTTTAAAAAATCTTAATTTTATTTTCATGTCCTTTTAAGTCTTGTATAATGATTCTAATTTCCATAGCACTCATTTTCAAGATTAGTCAATGGTGTCTTTAAGTTGATCTTTTCATTGATAATATCTTTAATATGTATAATTGTTCTGCTTCCCCGTTTGTCTTTAAGGTTTGTATCAGAAAATCAAAGTAGTCAAGAAGACAGTCTTGACTACTCTGGGGTTGTTGTTAGTGTTTTTTTTATTAATCTTAAAGTGAATTGGTAACTTTGTAGAGGCTTTATAAAATCTTGAGCTGCCTGGCCCTACATGCTATCAGTGTATGTAATATGGTGGAAAAATGAAGCCCAGGGGGGAAAAGTGCACTTCAAGATCATCATGTGCTTCACAAAAGAAAACATATACAAGTGACCGGAAATGCCGTACTCATTTCCCCTCTATTACTGCAGTGTTAGACTAAAGCGTACCCCTGTACGGTTTCGTAAATGACAGTATTCAGTCATAGATATCTGAATAATAACATTGTATATTTGAAAACCTTTTTATGCCTAGCTTTTTATTCTTCCTTCTGAACATCACTATACAAGACAGATATCAAAATTCAACAATTTATTAAATCAATTAGCCTCTACAAAGTTAGGGATTCCCTTTAAAGTGTGAAACTAGATAATTTTCATAAAATTCCGGTATCAGCTAATTAGTCTGCAGGTACACATAATACATTTTTTTAAATGAGATAATTTTTCGGTTTTATTTAATAGCTCACTACGAAAGACATAAGTGATTTCCTCAATCATCAAAAGTGAAAGAAAGTTGATATTTTCAAAGGTCACTTGCGGGTTTTGTTTTTGGTGGTGGTGGAGGGGGGGGGGAGGTGGCATTAATAACAAGCAAAGTTAGATAAAATGTTTCCCAAGTGATTGCACTGCTATCAAGTGAGACATCGAGAGAAAAAAATAATCATTTAAAAAAAAAAATAAATAAATAATGGGGTAACGATACATTATTTAGCACTTTCATCGAAAAACACGCAGCCTACTTAAAACAAAATAGTGTTATTCCTATTATTACTAATTGATAGCTATAATACTATTTACTATTATGGCTGTTGTAATATCATTACTTTGTTAACATATTTACCAATGAAAAACAAGATTCATTGAGATTCACTGGACTAGCGTATTTGAAGGAGGAAAGGGGGGCAGTTAATTTCAACTAAGAAAAAAATAATAGGTGACTTTGCAGTGACCTCGCAAAACGGTGTTGTAAGAGAGAGGTTATGAAGCCAAATTTTAAAGAGAGAGAGAGAGAGAGAGAATAGTGAAACGGAGCCCACGCGTTCATGTATAGATTATGTTTCCAACTGAAGTCAATGTGAAATATACTCAAACGTATAAATCAATTGATTGCACATGCCCTATAAATAATGCATCTGCCCCAAAACTGTAATTCAAAAGGTAATGAAGCCCAAATTATTTGCTCGCTCGCCAAAATAAACAATGAATTCTTGAATAGCATTGTCACTAATGGCACTACAATATTAAAAAAAATATACAATATCGAAATGAAATCATGAAATTTTCGAACTAAGATGAATCGAGAAAAAAGAACGTCGCCGCTCTACCTCCCACCCCCCCCCCCCCTCCTCCTCTTCCATTAGGATCCCGAAAATTAAAAAAAAATTGAATTTCTGAAGTAAATGGGTCACCACTGGCTTGAATGTTCTGCCGCACTTGGCAACTTGACAAAAAGGCTATATACGCCACTGAGTAGGACAAAGTCTGAAGTGGGCGGCTTCAAACAGTGTCCAAAAGAGCCATCCTCCATACACAGAGTTTTACCAACTCGGTTTCAGTTGGGCACAACATGGCGTATATTCCTTTGGGACATGTTTGCCTAACAAATTAACATGCGCAATATTCATGATATTGTAACCCACTGGAGCCGAGTTGGCCAAACTCTGTGTATGGATGGTTCTGGTGCCCATCCAAAGCTTATACCTGTAGACAGACAGTGGCTTAGCTACAGGGGGCACTGCGGGCATGTGCCCCTCCCCCTCCAACCGAATGAAGATGAAATAAAGGAAATATTAATAATAATAAGGAAAAGGGTGAAAGTGGAAGTGAAAAGGGGAAAAGGACGGGAAAAGAAGACGATAGGACACCCTCCCCGTAAGCAGTGGCCTTATAAATTCGCATTTAATCTTCCGAGTAAGACCGGTGCCGTTTCACTGACGCCAGTGGGGAAAGAGAGAGGGAAGAGGAAAGGGAAAAGGGAAAAAAAAAGAAAGGAAAAGAAAAAAGAGAAAAGAAAACATAATAATAGGGTAAGGAAACGAGAACAAAAACAGAAAGAAAAAAGGAAAGGAAAAAGGAAGGAAAGAAAAAGAAGGGAAAATTTTTTGATAATGAAAGTTAATATTCGGGCAAAAGGTGTCCCCCGTCGGCAATAGGCTGCAGCCCCAAAGTTCCAATATTCGGGCAACCACCACTTCATATTCGGGCAGCAAAGTGAGGTGTCAGAATATCCACTTATTTGGGCAGCAAGGTTCCCCAGATAATTATGTAACTTGTGTATGTAACTTCTGTACATATTCTCTAATTTAAAAATTGAAAAGTTGATATTCGGGCAAAAGGCGTCCCCCTTCGGCAATGGGCTGCAGCCCGGCCCTTCCCCCCGACGATTAAAGTTCCGATATTTGGGCAGCGAGTAGAAAGAATATCACCATATTTGGGCAGCCAGGTTCCCAGATAATTATGTAACTTCAGCATGTAACTTCTGTACATGTTTTCTAATTTGAAAATTAAAAAGTTGATATTCGGGCAAAAGGCGTCCCCCTTCGCAATGGGCTGCAGCCCAGCCCCTCCCTCGACGATTTTCAAAGTTCAGATAGTCGGGCAGCGAGTAGAAAGAATATCAACATATTTGGGCAGCCAGGTTCCCAGATAATTGTGTAACTTCAGTATGTAACTTCTGTACATTTTCTCTACGAAAAGATACAAAAAATAATTAGAAATTGAAAACTTGATATTCGGGTAAAAAAGGCGTCAGCCCCCTCTTTGAGAAAATGGGCCTGTATGATCAAGATATCTGCATCTTATTATTATTTGTGGGGATTAGGGTGCAGCATTTTTGTCGGCAAATTTGGGTGTCACACCCTAAAAATTTCTCGGTAAATTTGGGTGTCACACACCCCCCCCCCCCATTCAAAATGTTCTAGCGACGCCCCTGACGCCAGTGCCCCCTCAGTGGTTTGACTGATGCTATACCACTGCCTATAGACCTAGCTACTTGACTGCCGTACTCATACATACAAATCAAACTTTTATGCACTTTGTTTTGCTCGTAATGATCGAAAATGTTCTGCACTAAGTGTGTTGTCAATTATTTTGTATATTGTTAATTTCACAATACTTATTGTTATATACTTTGAAAAATGAAAATGTAATGAAATAAAATCTAATCTGAATCTGAAAAAAACACATTTAATTAAACTTAATTATAGTATACATTCACTTACCGCAAGATGAGTAACTCGATCCTAATCCCCTAATGCATGCTAGCCCGATGTCTGGCAACAGCATGAATATAAGAGCCAACACCCAAACTCTTTTATCTGCCCAATCCATAGCTTCTCAGTTTATATGCTGCGGTCCTTGACATGCACAAAAGCCTCCTCTATAAGCTTACTCAGTTTGACTGGCAAAGTTGGTGAACCAGTCTATATCTGTCTTACTGAAGATAGGTTTGAAAGCGCTGCCTAAGATTACTGCACAGCCAACAAGACCAGACCTCTCTAATAAATCAGCGAAGATAATATGATCATGGTATGTTGCTGTTGGCCTTTGGACTGACGGATCACTGATCTCGCAAAATAATATAGGGAACTGATCAGCACTGCAAAATACAAACCATAGCATGTTTTCCGTGTGTGTACATCAGTTTACACTTTTTTTTAGTCATCAATTATTCTCCATTCAAGCATCGTTGAAGAAAAGAGATATAAAAACTACATCACTGCGGGGAAAGGAGACAAGTAGAAAGTGATATCAAAAGAGGTAAATTAAATAAAATAAAGACAGGGAAAGTGAGATGCAAAGAGAGGACCGAGAAGTTAGAAAGAAGAGAGAAAGAGAGAAAGAGAGAAAGACTGGGGTAGAAGACAGACAGAGATAATAAGATAAAGAGACAGAAATGGGATGAAGCCGGAAATGGAATTCTATAACGCTTGCTGATGAGAACAATGAAAGAGTTCATATCAGCATGATCAGTAACGATAATATTGACAGGAAAATCATATTTTAGGTGGTCATGTACTATAAATGTACGTAGCATGTTGTTATAAATCATAAATGATGTCAAATTAATCGCTTAAACCAAGCTGGTATAAAAGGTACCTTAAATCCATAAGACAAAGTAACTCATGAATTAGCATCAGGTTAGTCGTCGTTGAGAGAACCATGAGTAACATTATGTACATAAGTTGACTTCTTCTAGGCCCAAAATAGTAAGATGACCACGAAACACTGTACCGGTACGGATTATTTCCATGACCACAAAAATAAGAAACTGCCAAATTGCACAAAGTTCATATTTTTCTTGTTATAGAAGCAGAGAAAAATTCCACAACATTTACGTTCTTCACGCAATGTAGGATTGGAGTTCCAGAGTAGATGCTATTCATATTGCAAAAACATCTTCTGCTATAGAGTGTTTTCAATTAATTATTGTTACCAAATTTCAGACGACAATTGCTTCCTTATGTAAAAGTAGGGCAGAATAGAATTTCAATTACATTATGAATTCAGTCTTTATGTCATCGCATTATGGGCAGCGTCTAACGAAACCGTCATAAGTACAAGTTCGCCCACATCCAATTTAAACGCATGTATTAAGATTAACACGGTATCAATAGGATGTAGGCGAACTTGAACTTAGGACGGTTTCGTGAAATGATGCGTTGTAGGCGATTGCATCAGAGCTGATTGATCTATAAAGAAGCTTTGCTGCAATGTTTTGTAAACTCTCCTAAGGCGCGGAAAGTCCAGTAATGATATCAGTGTATGCATTTTGCAAATATCATTTTCCATATTAATTTTGGGTAGAAACATCGCAGAATCTATCAACATTAAAGGGGTAAACATTGACTATGCACTATGATATATAAGCTTTTCAACACCAGCCTTGTCATTCCTAGTATAATCATGAGAGGTTTTCTCTTATTGTAAGTTTCCTATCCAATTAAGATGAGTAAACGGCCCGATGGAGAATTTATTTCTTTTTCAACTCGAAATGGGGATCTCTTAAAAAAAAAAAAAAAAAAAAAAAAAAATCAAACAGAAACATGGTGGTATCGTCAGGCGCAAAGATATTCAGTCCTTGAATGGCTATGAAATGATATCATGAATATTCTCGAACAAGGAAGTAGATATGAAATATTCCGTGGCGGTAATGACAGAGATATATCATTAAAAGGCCAGGAATGAGATCGTTAACAAAATCAGAAAGGGGAACGGGAGTTGACGTTCTGTAATCCCAGGTATAATTATTATGAAGGAAATAGACCAAATGCAGTAGTAGAAGCTTTAAGGGTTATGCTCTTGGAGATACAAGCAAAATCATAATCATTATAAAAGTACATGTAGTAACATTGCCATTATTATTATTAATATTATTATTATTATTATTATTATTTTTATTTTTATTATTATTATTATTATTATTATTATTATCAATATTACTACTATTATTATTGTTGTCATTAATATTATTATTATTGTTATTATTATTATTATTATTATTATCATTATTATTATTATTATTATTATTATTATTATTATTATTATTATTATTATTATTATGATCATTATTACTATTATCATTATAATTGTGTGGGAGCACTGTGGTGTATTGGTGAAGGCTCTTGACTCTCATACGAGAGGTCCTGGATTCAGTCCTCGCTGGGTGCTTACATCCTTGGACAAGATGTTTTACCCACATTTGTCCCTCTCGACCCAGGTGTAAATGGGGACCTGGCAATTGCTGGGGTAATGATAATTGCAGGGCCCTCATGAAGAACAGCAGTGATGCTGATGGGGCTTCCCTGGGTAAACAAGATTATTATTATTATTATTATTACCATTATTATTATTCTCATCATCATTATTATTATTAATATTATTATTATCATCATCATTATTATTATTATCATCATCATCATCATCATCATCACTATTATAATGAGAAGTTGTTGTAGAAGTAGAAGTAGCAGTAGCAGCAGCAAAAGTAGTAGTAGTAGTAGTAGTAGTAGTAGTAGTAGTAGTAGTAGTAGTAGTAGTAATAGTAGTAGTAGTAGTAGTAGTAGTAGCAGCAGCAATAGGAGGAGTAGTTGTAGTAGTGTAGTAGTGGTATTAGTAGTAGCCGCAGCTGCAGCAGTTGAAGTTGTAGTAGTAGTAGTAGTAGTAGTAGTAGTAGTAGTAGTAGTAGTAGTAGTAGTGTAATTTGTATTTTTATAATGGTAGTTGTAGTAGTAGAAGTTATAGCAGTAGGACCCCTTGTGAAAATAATAGGATTGTACACGAAATGGTTACATTCTAATCTTTATGTGAGTCACTCGTCTTCTATTTTGGCACGTGCATATCAGCCCTATGTCCCCTTTTGTAATTTTGTAGATTTTATCATTATTGAAATGCCACAAATATGATACAGTTAGATTTTTTTTTTTTCTTTCTTGTTTATAAAACAATCCACGGCATGCTCCAGTATTGATATAGTCCAATGGGATATGAGGAAAAGGAAATGCGTTTAACTTTTTACGAAGGTTTCACTTCCTCTCTCCTCTCTCTCTCTCTCTCTCTCTCTCTCTCTTTCTCTTTCTCTCTCCGACAGCTCTTTCTATTAACATACATCAATATTCAATCCTAGTTGCATGTAAAGTGGAATGACTTAACTCTTTGCCCTGTGCATTATGAAACCCATGGCTGCTGGATTATTTCAAAGGCTATATCTTTTGTACGTGATTTCTGTTGACGATCGTCGACAGAAGCGAGAACCCGGAAGTGACAGTGGTCGACAATAGCTGGCTATGAGTTAAAGAACAATTTGTCGAACAAAAAGCGAGCTACTTATACATTATCTTGTCATGACAATGAATCTTGTTTGTTTGTTTTGTTATGTTTTGTTTTAGTTTGGTTTTTCTTTCTTTCTTTTTGTTCTGTCGAATGTTCTCCTATTTCATATATGTACCGGAAAATACACTCTTCACCAAAAGATAGGAAAGTAGTTAACTTTTTGAAATGCCAAAAATATGATACAGTTAGAAAATACAATTCATACAGTACTTATTTTCTTGCCCATATTAAGATCCACTGCATTCGACAATACATACTGGTATAGGCAAAAGGAGGAAAAGACATAGGTTTGCAACTTTGCATGAAGTATACTGCGTAGCTGACAGCATGACAAAATGTATCAAAGTCGCTGAATAACACTGTAGCTTGCATTGAAGCAGAAATTACATTTAACATTACACTGAAATGACAATCCCTTATATACCCCCCCCCTCTCTTTCTCTCCTCTTTCTCTAGCTCTGTCCTTCACTATTTCTCTCTCTCTCTCTCTCTCTCTCTCTCTCTCTCATATCTCTTCTATTACACCTTCTAATTTTAAAAGTACACTTTGTATTCTCTTCAAACATTTCAATTATCTAAGGTTCATAAGTGCATTTGACTGATTTTAATACATGTGTATACATTTGGATCATCCCTTATCTAAACTTACCATGTTCAAGTTTTCCCCCTTTTCAACAGCACACACACACACACACACAAACACATTCATAATTTTCTCTATAAACATTATGCAGTATATGTGTGGTCAATGTAAGGCAAGATATTTGGACTCGTTATACTTAATCGACGCATAAGTTTCACTTACTTTATAGGTGCCTATTTGATTACACATAAGGTGGACGTACAGTGGCGTATCAGCTTATCTGATAAACAAGGGTGGGAGCGGGTTGGGGCTCTGTACCGGCTCTGCCCTATGCATGCCATTGACACATATTAATATCATTCTTATGTTCTACCATGATCTACCATCATAATAAAAAAGTCTGGATCAATATCCATTTTCGACTTTCCACTTTCGCCACCCCCACACCCCCCACCCCTCCCCCCCAAAAAAAATGATAATAAAATAAAATAAAATAAATAAATAAATAAATAATAAATAAATATATATATATATATATATATATATATATATTTATTATTTATTTATTTATTTATTTATTTTATATATATATATATATATGAATTTTTAAAAAAACGTACTGGCCCGGCACTTTTGGGAGCGCATATCAACAACTTATCACACGTGTCAACAGGGGAAATTACATATCATAAAACAAAATCCATTTAGTAGCAAATGCTCTGGCTAGATTTCCTTAATATTTTTGCAGATCATAAGATGAATAACTGCACCAGTATTTTGAGCCTTACTGGGTTGATCTAGTAAGAACATTGCCTTAAAAGGCATTTTGTTTGATGACATTCCATACTGTGCTTACAACTGGCATTGACTTGCTGCATATAGTAATGATGACATAAAGTTTTATGACTGTGCTTTGAGGAACATTCCAGGACAATCGTATTTTCTCAAATTGAGTCCAATGTGTTTACCGGTTCCAATCAGGTTTTAGTACAAGTGTAAAACGTTACGTGCTCAGATGCATCTTTCTACACTCAGGGAGACAGATGCATCTTTCTCTTAACGAGAAAAGTCTGGCATCAGTGAACAAGCATCGGTGAACGTTCCGCTGCTTCATCAAAATAACCTCTATAATGGATACTTGACAGATATGACTTAAATCATTTTTTAAAACAGGTTTGACTTTCACTTCGCAACTCAAGGTAACGCGTATTTACTGAGGCGGAACTTGTCTCGTTAACAGGACATCAAATGTATCCATGAAAATTTCAAAAGCCGAAAATATAATTTATTGTATATTGACCTCTTGACTACTGATTTCTCACATACACATTGACTTAACACATGAGCCGCCCGGTTCATGTAGGCAATGGATTATTCAGTGCGTTTTATACGATAATTCTACGAAATTTACTAAGTCGTAATATGACATTTATATATTTCCACCTTATACAGTTATATTCATATATTATTTGCCTAATGAACTTACTAATTGAAGGCATATTTTGAATATTACACATCACGCACTCGATACATAACGCATTTGTAAGAATCGTCCTTTTTTGTTTCTTTTTTTTTTCTTGAAAAAGGAAGACCTGTCTGTAGATTAGATGACCGGAACAGGTAGTCTCCTACACCAATAATTTTTAATACAATAATCTTATCTTTAACCGCATGAAACACTGAAAATGGAAAGTAACCAACCACAGTCAATGATTGTTAAGTAAGAAGCAATCTGTGATCCTCTAGCCTTTCCCATTCAACCTTCCGCTATTCATAGGTACAACCAGTGGCGGATCCAGGGGGGGGGCAATCCCGGCCCGTGCCCCCCCCCCCTTTTGAGGGAAAACAATGCAATGTGCCCCTCCTATTTGCGATTGTGCCCCCCCCCCCTTTTCGATCATAAAACCTTTTTTTTTTTTTTTTTTGCTTGTCAGAGAATTATGGAGGGGAACTGGACCCCATAACCCCCCCCCCCCCCCCCCACTGAGCGACTTTTGGAGGGCTGGCGAATTTTTTTTTTTCTGATGGAAGCTCTAGAATGGCTATCAATTTATTTTTTTAAAACAATAATCAGGTATTTCGAAACTCTTCGATATAGTTGGTAATGTATTGGACATGATACCGTGGACTTGCCGGTTAACATGACTGAATGCCATTGACCTGACACATAAAATTTACTCAACAAAAAAGTAACCCCCCCCCCCCCCACGCGAAACTTTTCAGTATAGCTCAAGAATGTTTGATGAAATTTATTTATTTTAAAAGCAAAGTATGCGTGATTTCCCTACCTTTTTAATTTAATTAGTAATTTCTGAACAAATGATAATTTTTTTTCGTAATAAAATTATGGTTTGTAAAACAGTCGGTACGAGAAAAAAATTGCACTTAGTATTCCATTGTGCAATGAAGTGTGTACATGTGCCGACTCTATTTAAGTTTTTTGTTCATGTACAT
Source organism: Heliocidaris tuberculata (assembly GCA_025618425.1). Classification (NCBI taxonomy): domain Eukaryota; kingdom Metazoa; phylum Echinodermata; class Echinoidea; order Camarodonta; family Echinometridae; genus Heliocidaris; species Heliocidaris tuberculata. Next base: position 12,910,445 of record CM046841.1, read on the forward strand.
GTCTCATAACTGTAATTCAAATTTATAAAACTGCATTAAAAATCACGCCGTATTCAATTCTGTTTCATGAATTAGAATCACAAAAATTAGGCGTCTGCGTATGAACAAATAATGAAATGAATCGAAATGTAATTCTTGCATTGCATTATTGAACGCAAAGAGCTATTTTTCTTGAAGACCAACTGCAATAAAACATTGATGTTATTGTGAAACCTTAATCAATTGTTCGCAATTAACCAATCAAATTATTGGTAAGAAAAATTTTCACTTTGTTTTTTAATGGAAAAAAAATCATCAAATATTTGTCTAGTTTTATATATATATATATACACACACACACACACACATATTTTTTTTTATCTACTTTTTGGGTTGAAAATACTTCCTTTTAATATCTTTATTACATTTGCTTTGCAAATAAAAGGAATGGGCTGGCAAAATGAGGTATTTTACCCACGAGGTAATTACCGTCCTAAATATTATTCTTAAAATGATTTGGTAACTTTGTAGAGGCTTGATAAAATCTGAGCTGCCTGGCCTTACATGCTATCAGTGTGTGTGTGTAATTTGGTTTTTACAGACGTGTATCAATCAGATATGATTATTTACGTCTCGGACCGACCTTGAACGTCACCATCCGAAAGACGTGACTCAGTCCCGAACCTGGGTCCGCTGAATCAGTTTATAACTTCCACTGTTAGCTGGATTACAGGCGCACGCCACAACGCCCGGTGTATTTAATATGGTGTAAAAATGATCCCAGGAAAAAAAAAGCACTTCAAAATCATAATGTGCTTCACTAAAGTAAACATATGCAAGTGACCGGAAATGCCAGACTCATTTTCCTCAATAGACTCAGTGTTAGACTAAAGCGTATGGCCATACGCTTTCGTAATTGGGAGTATTCAATCATAGATATCTTAATAATAGCAATATATATTTGAAAACCTTTCTATGCCTGGCTATTTATTTATCCTTCTGAACATCATTATACAAGACAGATATCAAAATTCAACAATTTATTAAATCAAGCCTCCACAAAGTTACCGAATCCCTTTTTAATGGATGTTTGAACAACTCTCCCTAACTATTTGAATACACTTCCTCATTTACTCTACATCAGTCCGTGTGATACAAAAATTTGCCCCTTTTTCCCACCCCTAGCCCCCCCCCCTCCCCCTTCTCTCTCTCTCTCTCTCTCTCTCTCTATCTCTCTTTCTATCACCTTTCCATATTTCTTAATTTCATTCCTTTATTGTGCTCATTTATATTCTTGTTTTGTTTTCTTTCTTTTAACCTACATTCACTCCCATTTTCCTCTCCATAGATGCATATTATAAAATAGTATACTCTCCCTTCTGTTCTTCAAAAGAATGCCATCAGCAATCAAAATATCCCCCGGAGATATATATATATATATATATATATATATTGTCTCTGGTTATTTTATTTTATATTAATGCTTTCTAAACATGCCAAATACAAACATGTATTCTTTCTTCAAAGTCATCAATTTTTGGGGCGTTTCTACAATACACTTTTTAACAGTACCTTTACAGATGATTCTGTTTATATAGACAATATTTATATTCATTAAAAATATATTCATTTCATTTTTTTAATCAGCTGCCAACTATATATACATGAATAAAAAAGTTATGATTATCATAAAACAAATATCAAGTACTGTAATTAAGAACAAACAGTAATAGAACTACACCAGTATATTTGTTTTTGGCTATACAAGTATTTGTATATAATTTCGCACAATATTTATAGCGTAGTATTTCTTTTTTGTTCATGTTATATGTATTGAAGTCTCATCTTTTTCTCTCATTTTTTTTTCCGGCTTTCATATGGATTCTGTTAGATTTGTACATTGCTTAATTCTTATATTAGAGGTGTTTGTCTTTATCAATTCGAAGTAAAATAACTAATAGTTTATACTGCTTATATGAAAAGTGGATGGATACATTGCACACATATTCATATGATTTTCAGGTAACATCAAATATATTGCTTGGTTATAGAGTAGGCACCATTTACAACATTATTTTCTTATTTTAAAGTGACCACAGTACCCCCTCCCCCTATTAAAAAAAAAATGGCACGAAACGCAGATTTTGATATTTAATGCTTCACTTGTTTGTCCTGGTTGTGAACAGCCACAGGGGTACTTGTTTCAAGGCCATCTTGTAGGGCGTATTCCCTTAACTTAACATTTCCCAATCCTTTTCTAACCAATAGTATACCCAAAACATAAAACGAAATAATGAATGAACAACACAAAGAGATATGATACCAAATTACCAATGCACCACGCAAAAACATAATAGGCCTATTTATATCAATCAATAAGTGATTCAAAGAGAAATGCGAACATATAACCAATATTCATTTCTTGAAACATTTCCCTGTCGGCCATGTGACCTTTGTTTACCACCGTACCTGCCAATGCCTGCTATATTGTGGGACAAATCTCTGGTCAAGATTGGACGCGAATGCAAGACAATAGGATGCGATTATGATGTGATCACACAACACTCAAATGCGATCATCATGCAATCACACAACCATCTGATGCGATCCCGAGGCGATCAGCACGCAATCACAGAACACTTGGATGAGATCATGATACGATCAAACAACACTAGGATGCGATCATGATGCGATCTCCCACCATATGATGCGCGCATAACTTTACAGGCAACCAACAGGTATACTATTACAGGTGAAATGTGATCCAATTCAGTATATGGGTGTTTTAATATGATTCCAGAACTTCAAAGCAAATGAAATACTTGTATCATCAACCTAATCATTTCTACGTCTATATTCGTTCCTTCAAAGCGCTTTATCTATACAAACTTTTCAGCACTAATAGCATATTGGAGATACATTTTACCATCTGTATTCAAATATATATATTGCATACTGATGTAATATCTAAAAGTTGTTTTGACGGATTCAGTTTGACTCTAATGAGAATTACCAGATGTAATAAGAAGTAAGTCAAAATTAGCCAGAAAGTGTTACATTTTTTACAGGAACTCGTAAGTGAATAACCATGGAATATTCCTAATTCGATGGCATCAGCCTATCTCTTCATTGCATTAAAATCACCAAATTTTGATAATATCAAATAGTAGCTACGTTCATACGGGAATTGTAGTTTCGAAACTTTAAGTTAACGAAACAACGGCTCACTAACAACGACGAGGGTTCACACGGGCCTGAAATAACGACGCTCGTTGTTCTGAGACTACAAGTCGAGCGTTAGTCATTCAACATGAGCAGAGAGGTCATCATTAAGAACGAGATTGCTAAACTTAAAGTTTATAATGTCCACCCCCCCCCCCCCCCCCCCCCCGCTGCTCATGGTTTCGGCGTTAATTCTGGAACCACAAGCAAACTTAATGTTTCGAAACTACAAGTCCGTTTATACGGTCTGATACTACAAGATAACTACAAGATAACTTAAAGTTTTGAAACTACAAGCGAAACTTAAAGATTTTTATTTCCATTCGTGTGAACCTGACAAGTGTTGTCACTGACAAGCATTGAATCTAGTTGCCACCTTCACTAGCAAGATTGAGCTTCCCATATTGATTTTCGGTGAGTGAGCTACCACTCGGATCGCGTGAAGGTTTGGTTCCCAGAGGCCTCTGAAGATGTGAGTACTCCTCGTTGTCAATGTCATTCTTCTCTTGCCTGTCGTCTAAGGTCTGGTAAGTGTCGGTCGAATCATTTTCGGGTCTATTAGGGGTTTCGTAGTCATCAACGTCACCATCGACTGTTTGATTGGCCGTTGATGGAGTAAATCCTGGAGGCTGAGGCATAATTTTACGCTGGAGGTTATCATATGGTTCGTCAGCTCCGTTGATATTTTGGATTGGATCCTCATAATCAGATGTCATGTTCGGCCCAATGTTTGGAGTTTCATAATCCAGCTCTTCCCCCGCTTTGGCAGCTTGCCCCAAAGAACCATAACCATCCGACGACAATGGTTCACTTGGCTTAATGTCTCTTTGCAGGACGTCGTATGGGTCACTTGTATCATTCTTGGGTGTATTGTCCTTGTTGTGACCTATAGCAGACTCACCAGGGTTGTTGACATCCTTCAGTAGAGATTGATAGGTGCTGTCTTCAGAATTTTTCGGGCTTAAAGATATTCCCTTTTGGTCAGATTTCAGGACGGCATTTTCGGGGTTCTTGTTCGGTCGAAGAGATTGATACGTATTGCCTCGGAGTGTATTAGTATTTTCCGGATTTAGAGACTGTTTCGTCTCATCAGGTTTTAGTGTGAAATATTCTGGCCCTTCTGGTTGAAGAGGTTGGTAGCTATTCTCCATTTCGGGAGCAGTTACTTTCCTCTCAGGTTTCGTCGGGATTCCAGCACCATGGTGAAGGGAGGTGTAACCGTCTTCGTCTTTTCGTAAATCTTGATAAGCGTGGTGGCCTGCTTCAGCTGGACCTTCAACGTTATTTTGGCGATCTTGCAGTAGCTCCTGATAAGAATCATTGTCAGTAGGTGCCTTAGATTTCCCTTGGCCACTGTCGGGTAGGTTGTATTCATGATAGTCACTCTTTTCTTTGCCGCCAAACAAAACATTGTAGTCCTGCTCTCCAACTTCGTTATAAATGACAACGCTGCTTTTCTTAGTAGGCGAGGCAGAGGAAGGTAGTTCGGTATATTCGTGTTGCTGAACATCTTCAGAAGATGTAACGGGAATGACAGATTTAAAGGTATCTATTTCCGAATTTAGGAACTCTGCGTACTCATGCTGTTCACCGTTGTCGTTCTCATATGTAGGATTAGGAAAATTATTTTTGGGGCATTGTGGCTTCTTTTCAGATGCTGATGATTTTCCCCTTTGAAATAAGGATAACAATGAACAAAGTTATTTCGAGTTCGTTTTGTTTGTTATAAAAGTCAATAGCCATATCAACATGATCAATATCATTTTGAAGGCATGCTCTCAAAAGACTTTTGTAAAAAGATATTGACATGCGTTTAATATCAACATTAAAAAATAAAGGGGAAATTGTAAAGAAAATGCTCCAAAAGATGACGTATACAGGTGTCAAAAGAACTAGAAAGAGACAAAGTATTAGACCGGCAGCCCAGAAGATTTATTCAAGTGAAAAGCGCCGGAACAACTGACCTCATAGGCCGATGGGGAGGACCCTAGACCTCACAAAAATGGATTGCTGCCGGGTCTGAGCCGTGGTCTTCCCGCCAAAATCACACAATTTGTGACGTCACTACCGGAAGTCCCATTTTTCACAATGTACAGAGAGGTGCACATGACACCATCACATAAAACATGTCCCCTCCCTATTTTGAGTGCTTCATTTGTAATTTTTTTTGGATAACTTGACTAGCTTGAGTATACGAGACAACGCAACGAGTTTTCCCGGCGTTTACGTCGCCGAGGTCGACGATTACGACGATAACATTAAGGAGCGACGTCGTCGACATGCGGCGAATTTGTCCGCTTTTTGTCTCAATTTCGGTTACAAATATTTGAGTTTATTTTAAATAGCTTTTAATTTACCCGATTGCTCTGAAACTTGGCCTAACTATGCAGCAGGTCCTCCGCTTTCCGGAGCATATATGGATGTTAAACATATTTATAGGTTTGGGTTATATTCTGACCATTTAAGTAACACGGGTTTTAGGAAAATCTGTCAAAATATTGTAGTTTTGGGGTAACATTTTAGAGTGAGTTTTATACAAGCGCTCTATGGGGAAAACATTATACTGAACTGACTGATACATATCATATTACATGAAGATATACTCCGCTCTATTCCCTTCTCTCTCTCTCTCTCTCTCTCTCTCTTTCTCTCACGTTTTCTTTCTCTCTCTCTCTCTCTCTCTCCGGTTTCTATATCCCTCCTCGTACAACACTTCCTTCTCTATCTCTCTATGCTATTACCATAGCCCCTCCTATTATCATTACATCACCCGTTCTCCCTCTCTTTCTCTCTCTCTCTTTCTCTCTCTCTCAGACTGTTTCTCTCTTTCTCTTCTCCTCTCTATATATCTTGATCTATCAATTGCGGTTTCTCTATCCCTCCATGTACATGCTGTACTACCTCACCCCTCTCTGTCACTATTCCTCTCATGCATCCACCATGACTGATATTCTTCTTTTCTAAGTAGTCAAATATCTTCATTTTATCCGAGGAGATGTTTATTCAGATATCTATTAGTATTCCTGTATTCTTTCACAATGATTCTGGAGGGTCGAGCCATGTCCATTTGGCGCACGAAGAAATCCTATTCAAGATGCCCAGTTGACTTGACCTTGGAGCAGACTGTAAACAGGGATGCTTCATCTCCCACGAAAGGCATAGCAACTTTCACAAATTCCCACGGTGCTTTCAGAAGATGGGCTATTACACTCACACAACGAAGTATGGCCCTTACAGTGCTTCGTGAACTGGTCAGTCTTCACCAAGGGGAAGAATCGATGAATCAGCTGAGGAAAAGGAGAATCGAACGGGATAATGCTGACATGAGTGCCATAACAAATACACTGACCAACACATGCAACCTATTTGCCCCTGTTCATCAGGGAGAACAGCAAAGGATGCAACGAGTGAATTCCTCCTTTCAACAATTGAACGAGGAGAAAATCTTCGACTCAAATTTCAAGATGAATATGCAGCTGATACTTCACGGTCTCTGAAGCCAGAAACAAGGATCAAGATGTTAAACTTTGCAGCAGAAAATTCCAAGAGATCCAGAACGGTAGTACGGAGAGAGAACGCAGCCGAGGGAGCCAGGGATGTCTTTGGGCGAATGTTAGCTGTTGCCGCTGATTTAACTGATGCACTTGACCTACATCACATTCTAAGCTTCCCACTCACCGAAGTGCCTCTTTCACTTGCCCTTAGCGATGGGGCTTCCCTCAAGACGGATCGAGAAGGCAGCTTTGACAAGAAAGCTTGAATGCGAACAGGAAAAAAATTTGTTGGCTCCAAATCTTCCCGTGATCTTAGCCAGTGTGATTGATGGTGGTATCACCATTCATGAAACTGTTCTCCAACATAGCAAATCAACATACGGAACCATGGCCAAGGATCTACTGGGTAGGGTTTGTTCGAGTCGCGGAGAGCAAATACACCTTGTGCTAGAAAAGTACCAGTCACCTTCCATCAAATATCCAGAGTGAAATCTACGCCATTCTACTTCTCAAGCATTCATCATTACTGGACCTGATCAGGCCCAGCGTCAGAGTGGCACAGAGTTACTCATTGGTAGTTCGTTCAATGAAGAATTCGCCAAATTTGTCACGGAAGAATGGAGGAAGCCCCAGTACGGACCAATAGTCGGGAGAAAAAGAATATATGTGTCCCATGGCGGAGCTTGTATTGAACTGAACAATAATGGGGACAACCAATTGGAAGTAGATCAGCCGAGTTCCGTCCAATGCCATCACGAAGAGGCTGATACTCTCATAGCTTCCCATGTAAGCAAGATTTCAGACGGCAGTATCCTTGTTAGGTCAAGTGATACAGATGTATTTATCATCCTGCTTGGGCTCTGTGGGAGGTCAACGGGGATGAACATCATAATGGACTCTGGGTCTGGCAATAACAGGTCCGTCTGGTCAGCCCTCTTCCACATGCTGGCAACATAGTGGACTCTTTTGATATGATTACCAAGTGTCTTTGCACATGGGGGAGAGAAGAACAGTTTATTTTCTTTAATTTTGTGAGAGGGCCCTTCTCACCTCCACTGCTTTGAAATCTTTGTATCTGGCCTCATTTATGTCGGATATTACACAGCCGTATAACGAGCAAACGAATGATGTAATGGTTGGTATATCAACCTCCTCGCTTGTTAGCGATCGGAGCGCTTCGATGTGTGTGGCACTTGATTCCATCTTTTGTAGGGGCTTCATCTTACCCTTTCTGAAGAAACACGACGTAAAGTCACAACCAGTCAGGGCATGGGGTCCAATCAGTGCTTCTGTTGCACCTGGTTGTTTCTTTTCTAGAAGGGCAGCTACATTGTATCTCCTGTTATTGCCAGACCCAGAGTCCATTATGATGTTCATCCCCGTTGACCTCCCACAGAGCCCATGCAGGATGATAAATACATCTGTATCACTTGACCTAACAAGGATACTGCCGTCTGAAATCTTGCTTACATGGAAAGCTATGAGAGTATCAGCCTCTTCGTGATGGCATTGGAGGGAACTCGGCTGATCTACTTCCAGTTGGTTGTCCCCATTATTGTTCAGTTCAGTACAAGCTCCGCCATGGGACACATATATTCTTTTTCTCCCGACTATTGGTCCGTACTGGGGCTTCCTCCATTCGTCCGTGACAAATTTGGCGAATTCTTCATTGAACGAACTACCCCTGAGTAACTCTTTGCCACTCTGACGCTGGGCCTTATCAGGTCCAGTAATGATGAATGCTTGAGAAGTAGAATGGCGTAGATTTCGCTCTGGATCTTTGATGGAAGGTGACTGGTACTTTTCTAGCACAAGGTGTATTTGCTCTCCGCGACTCGAACAAACCCTACCCAGTAGATCCTTGGCCATGGTTCCGTATGTTGATTTGCTATGTTGGAGAACAGTTTCATGAATGGTGATACCACCATCAATCACACTGGCTAAGATCACGGGAAGATTTGGAGCCAACAGAGTTTCTTCCTGTTCGCATTCAAGCTTTCTTGTCAAAGCTGCCTTTTCCGTCTTGAGGGAAGCCCCATCGCTAAGGGCAAGTGAAAGAGGCACTTCGGTGAGTGGGAAGCTTAGAATGTGATGTAGGTCAAGTGCATCAGTTAAATCAGCGGCAACAGCTAACATTCGCCCAAAGACATCCCTGGCTCCCTCGGCTGCGTTCTCTCTCCGTACTACCGTTTTGGATCTCTTGGAATTTTCTGCTGCAAAGTTTAACATCTTGATCCTTGTTTCTGGCTTCAGAGACCGTGAAGTATCAGCTGCATATTCATCTTGAAATTTGAGTCGAAGATTTTCTCCTCGTTTAAGTGTTGAAAGGAGAAATTCACTCGTTGCATCCTTTGCTGTTCTCCCTGATGAACAGGGGCAAATAGGTTGCATGTGTTGGTCAGTGTATTTGTTATGGCACTCATGTCAGCATTATCCCGTTCGATTCTCCTTTTCCTCAGCTGATTCATCGATTCTTCCCCTTGGTGAAGACTGACCAGTTCACGAAGCACTGTAAGGGCCATACTTCGTTGTGTGAGTGTAATAGCCCATCTTCTGAAAGCACCGTGGAAATTTGTGAAAGTTGCTATGCCTTTTGTGGGAGATGAAGCATCCCTGTTTACAGTCTGCTCCAAGATCAAGTCAACTGGGCATCTTGAATAGGATTTCTTCGTGCGCCGAATGGACATGGCTCGAGCCTCCAGAATCATTGTGAAAGAATACAGGAATACTCATAGATATCTGAATAAACATCTCCTCAGATAAAATGAAGATATTTGACTACTTAGAAAAGAAGAATATCAGTCATGGTGGATGCATGAGAGGAATAGTGACAGAGAGGGGTGAGGTAGTACAGCATATGTACATGGAGGGATAGAGAAACCGCAATTGATAGATCAAGATATATAGAGAGGAGAAGAGAAAGAGAGAAAGAGTCTGAGAGAGAGAGAGAGAGAAAGAGAGAGAGAGAAAGAGAGGGAGAAGGGGTGATGTAATGATAATAGGAGGGGCTAGGGTAATAGCATAGAGAGATAGAGAAGGAAGTGTTGTACGAGGAGGGATATAGAAACCGGAGAGAGAGAGAGAGAGAGAGAGAAAGAGAACGTGAGAGAAAGAGAGAGAGAGAGAGAGAGAGAGAGAGAGAGAAGGGAATAGAGTGGAGTATATCTTCATGTAATATGATATGTATCAATCAGTCCAGTATAATATTTTCCCCATAGAGCGCTTGTATAAAACTCACTCTAAAATGTTACCCCAAAACTACAATTTTTTGACAGATTTTCCTAAAACCCGTGTTACTTAAATGGTCAGAATATAACCCAAACCTATAAATATGTTTAATATCCATATATGCTCCGGAAAGCGGAGGACCTGCTGCATAGTTAGGCCAAGTTTCAGAGCAATCGGGTACATTAAAAGCTATTTAAAATAAACTCAAATATTTGTAACCGAAATTGAGACAAAAAGCGGACAAATTCGCCGCATGTCGACGACGTCGCTCCTTAATGTTATCGTCGTAATCGTCGACCTCGGCGACGCAAACGCCGGGAAAACTCGTTGCGTTGTCTCGTATACTCAAGCTAGTCAAGTTATCCAAAAAAAATTACAAATGAAGCACTCAAAATAGGGAGGGGACATGTTTTATGTGATGGTGTCATGTGCACCTCTCTGTACATTGTGAAAAATGGGACTTCCGGTACTGACGTCACAAATTGTGTGATTTTGGCGGGAAGACCACGGCTCAGACCCGGCAGCAATCCATTTTTGTGAGGTCTAGGGTCCTCCCCATCGGCCTATGAGGTCAGTTGTTCCGGCGCTTTTCACTTGAATAAATCTTCTGGGCTGCCGGTCTATATATGTATGCATATCGGATGCATAATGAGCGAGGGGGGGGGGGGGGTAGTGATGTGCAGTCATGGTGTTTCAGGAATCAGCATTTGGTGAAATACAATTAAACACTGGATAATCTCAAATATGATCAATATGATTGAAAAAAGAGAGGAAAAATGATAACAAATGCATTTGCCCTATTAAGGCATGTAAGGGAAACGAAATAAACTAGATACAGAATACAATTTACCTCATTTTATACCAAACTACTCCTGCTATCAGAGCGATGATAAGAACGATTAGCAGCACCACCACAGCGGCAACCACCGCAGTGTCCGATCCTGTTTAATATACATAGATATAAGGCAATAAGAGCTATTTGACTGAGAATGATTAAACTTTCAGGACAGAATTGAGACAACTCATAACATGGTAGTAATGGAAAGAGCTAGTTGGTTATCAGTAAAATTCATTCCAAATCTTAATAAGATTATCAAACCCCAAAGTTTAATAATAATGATAATTATAATATATTACATTTTATATATAGCGCATTATGTGAAAACTTCAATACGCTTCATAATGTTATTCATTATTACCCCTGGTTAATGGATTTCAGGCCCGCACACAAGTGTGCACCATCTCCACTCATTAGGGAGCATTCCTACCATTTTGCACAGTTCACGTGCATGCATGTAGGAAAATTGCAAAAAAAGTCACACTGACTTTCGGCAATCCTCGCAGGTACCCATTATCTCCTGGGTAAGAGTGGCAATGTAGATTAATGTCTTGCCAAATGACGTCAGTGCCGCGGCGGGACTCAAACCGCGAACCATGTGATCCACAGTCCGGTGACAGGTGAACAAGACCACGACACCTTTAATTTCTTTTAAAATTGGGGTAGAAGACGTGTGAATGCATGACCCTTTTCTAATTAAGTAACATAAGTAATTAGTAGTGATAACAGCATTAATACCACAGTCACACCGCCAACCCGACTTACAGACTCCAAAACGACCGATTCTTAGCCATTGGAGGCAATGTAATTTTTTGTTCGGTCTTTTGTCGGTCTAGCGTCAGTCTTGTCGGTGTGACAATGGGTTATAACAGTAGAAGGCACGTGGACAAAGTGGAAGCAATTTATATGAAAGGAAGTTTGATATAAATCAGTCACCTGATGATAGTTCCTCATCTTGGGGCAAGTAATATTCGGTTGTAATCGACGGTGTGCTACGATAAGTTGTGTTGGGATGAGATGTTGGTGAAGGAAATTTCTCAGTCATAGTCGACATGAACAGTGAAGATGAGTGACTGGTGGTATCAGGTGAAAATGATGAACTTTGTTCGCTAACCACGAAGGTCGTTGTAGTTGCTTAAATTAAGTAAAAATATCAAGTAAAAATATTTCATTCGAAATGTGGACTCCTTAAAGGGCTATTGATTATTTAGTAAATAAAGACCATAGAACAGAAAATAATTATGAAAAATATTCCAGGGGTAAATACAACTTTAAATGTTTGCCTGCCTGAATATGTTAAAAATTTTATAGTTGGTCTAAACTTTTTGGATGCCTACGCCATGAAATAGTCAAAATAAAATCGGTGCATGGTGAAAGTGCCATAACAATAATTTTTAAAAAGAAATCTCTCAGCATATATGGAATAATACATTTTTTTTTTTTTGTTGTTGATTGATATCATCGGTAGAATTTCAAATTCATTTAGCGATGGGCCACCCCAAATCTTAAATCGACTTACAAACAGACCTGCTGGCAGGAGTTCATATCGCTTACTGGTTACTTGCCTATCAGCCCTACGGTCATGACGGTAAGCTGTCGTGCGGAGCCGACATAAGGTTACACAGTACATAGACGAGTTTACTTTTAATATGGAAGTTCCTAGAGTGAAGTATTGAACTCTTGATGACCGACTCCATTGTCATGTTTTATAGGGTAGAATCTATTGATTAAATATAGGGCGGCTATGTCAGGCAAGCATGTTGTAAGTTTGGGGATCATTTTTTTCCATTTCTGTTAACATGGTTAATGTATTATTGACATTGGCGTATATACGAACACACTTTCTATTGTTAGTGGGGGGGGGGGTGATGAATAGATCCCCCCTCCAACAATGGATAATTATGCGTGTCTACGCCAGTGATTATTGACATTCCTAACCATTTTGAAGTTGGTCTGTTTTAAAGACCCTTTTATGATACACACACAATCCATAAGCATATCAAGCACAGGTTGTAATTAATTTTAATTGTCTTTGATGATAGTATTTATTGTGATTAGCATTTCATTATTTATTTGTTTGTGATCTGCATTATCTTCATGTTTACTCACATGCGCTTTGCTGTTTGGAACCAGAGGGTTATGGCGTGCCCTTGGTGACATTAAGGTTCGATGGAAGAAAGATCGATCGAAAAACAGTTCGATGGTAAAAACATCGATCTTTTCCCTAGCGTTTGGTGCCAAAAAGGATCGATGGCAGAAAGATCGCACATTGAAGGGTTCGATGATCAAATCATGCATATATTTTCCATCGATGTTTGTATTGACCAATCACAGGACGTAAAACAGCGGACAAATGATCCATCCATACCTACTGAACATCTATCGAAGAATTCTTAGAGAGATCAACAGATCGACAGTGTATTTGTGCAGTGTGCCGTTTTGACAAAAATGGTCGATTGGGTTAGGGGTATAGTTGAAACCTTCGTTACTGAAGATTGAATTGGAAAGATCGATGTTACCAACAAGTAAGCTAATAAACAGTCCATTGGTAGTTTGAAAGGGGAACATTTCCTCTACGAAGAAAATCATCTATGAGTTGTAACTAAACATCGATGTATCTTTTTGCAACTGGCGATTTAGTCTAAACTATCTTAGCAACGAATAATGCTTTTTTCTTTACTTTTGCGTGTCTTGCAAGGAAGACTAGCTCTATAAGAGGGCAACGTTACTTCTACGAAGAAAATCATCGATCGATGTGTTGTAACTAAACATCGATGTATCTTTTTGCAACTGGCGATGTATAGTCTAAACTATCTTAGCAACGAATAATGCTTTTTTTCTTTACTTTCGCGTGTCTCGCAAGGAAGACTAGCTCTAAGAGGGCAAAGTTTCTTCTACGAAGAAAATCATCGATCGATGTGTTGTAAAGAAAGATCGAAGCCTTTTTGCAACTGGCGATTTAGTCTGAACTATCTTAGCAACGAATAATGCTTTTTTTTTTTTACTATCGCGTGTCTCGCAAGGAAGACTAGCTCTAAGAGGGCAAAGTTTCTTCTACGAAAAAAATCATCGATCGATGTGTTGTAAAGAAAGATCGATGTAGTCTAAACTATCTTTGCAACGAATTATGCGTTGTTTACTTTCGCGTGTCTCGCAAGCTAGACTAACATTTTGTTGTAAGAAATGTATTAACTTTATTCATCAATACCCCGTAATGAAAGGAGGACAGAGAATCAAGTTGATGATTTAGATTAGGAGAACTCCCAACATGTACAGCTCATGTTTACTATATAGTCAAAGCTAGCTAGTGCATGCAGAGTATACAAACTTCTTCTGCATGGACACTAACTCAAGCTCTTATCCCCCATCTGTTGTGTTAATTAAGGGTCATGACCTCCATGAACCCGTTGTCATGACCACTGGAAAACCGCCTGTTTATCCAAGGATTAACCAACGGGTATCCGGCGCATAACACATTAAAAGAGTGATGGCTTGCCTTGTTAGTTGCCATATTGTTGCTTTGGTTCATGACCAACCTGAAGTGAGCGCACAACCCCAGGGCACAGTGAGATATTACCAGTGTGGGGGCTCCATAGACCCCTTTATCCCTTTCTGTGCATCAATGTGCACCCCGAATTCGATGAGATATCTATCAAAGATCATTTCTGTGAAATTTAAAGAGATTTAAAGAAAATCTGAGCTAGCGGGGCCACATCAAGCGCCCCATTGTCGAATAATTTGGAAATTCCGCCTTATCGAGTGTCAATTCGGTGAATATTTTTTACCGATTTGGGGGCTCCATATACCCCTTTATCCCATTCTGTGAATCAATGTGCACCCCCATTTCGATGAGATATATATCAAAGATCATTTCTGTGAAATTTAAAGAGATTTAAAGAAAATCTGAGCTAGCGGGGCCACATCTAGCGTCCCCTTGTCGAATAATTTGTAAATTCCGCCTTATCAAGTGTCAATTCGGTGAATATTTTTTACCACTTTGGGGGCTCCATAGACCCCTTTATCCCTTTCTGTGCATCAATGAGCACCCCCATTTCGATGAAATATCTATCAAAGATCATTTCTGTGAAATTTAAAGAGTTTTAAAGAAAATCTGAGCTAGCGGGGCCACTTCGAGCGCCCCCATGTCGAATAATTTGGAATTTCAATAGAATAAAAAACTTCAACTCGGTGAATATTTTTAGGAGTTTGGGGGCTCCATAGACCCCTTTATTCCTTTCTGTGCATCAATGTGCATCCCCAAATCGATGAGATATCTATCAAAGATCATTTCTGTGAAATTTAAAGAGATTTAAAGAAAATCTGAGCTGGCGGGGCCACTTCGAGCGCCCCCCTGTCGAATAATTTTGAATTTGAATAGAATAAAAAACTTCAATTCGGTGAACATTTTTACGAGTTTGGGGGCTCCATAGACCCCTTTATTCCTTTCTGTGCATCAATGTGCACCCAAAATGGATGAGATATCTATCAAAGATCATTTCTGTGAAATTTAAAGAGATTTAAAGAAATTCTGAGCTAGCAGGGCCACATCAAGCGCCCCCTTGTCGAATAGTTTGGAAATTCCGCCTTATCGAGTGTCAATTCGGTGAATATTTTTACGAGTTTGGCGGCTCCATAGACCCCTTTATCCCTTTCTGTGCATCAATGTGCACCCTCATTTCGATGAAATATCTATCAAAGATCATTTCTGTGAAATTTAAAGAGATTTAAAGAAAATCTGAGCTAGCGGGGCCACTTCGAGCGTCCCATGTCGAATAATTTGAAATTTAACTAGAATAAAAAACTTTAATTCGGTGAACATTTTTACGAGTTTGGGGGCTCCATAGACCCCTTTATTCCCTTCTGTGCATCAATGTGCACCCCCACATAGATGAGATATCTATCAAAGATCATTTCTGTGAAATTTAAAGAGATTTAAAGAAAATCTGAGCTAGCGGGGCCACTTCGAGCGTCCCATGTCGAATAATTTGAAATTTAACTAGAATAAAAAACTTTAATTCGGTGAACATTTTTACGAGTTTGGGGGCTCCATAGACCCCTTTATTCCCTTCTGTGCATCAATGTGCACCCCCACATAGATGAGATATCTATCAAAGATCATTTCTGTGAAATTTAAAGAGATTGAAAGAAAATCTGAGCTAGCGGGGCCACTGCGAGCGCCCCCCTGTCGAATAATTTGGAATTTCAATAGAATAAAAAACTTTAATTCGGTGAACATTTTTACGAGTTTGGTGGCTCCATCGACCCCTTTATTCCTTTCTGTGCATCAATGTGCACCCCCAAATCGATGAGATATCTATCAAAGATCATTTCTGTGAAATTTAAAGAGATTGAAAGAAAATCTAAGCTGGCGGGGCCACTTCGAGCGCCCCCTTGTCGAATAATTTGGAATTTCAATAGAATAAAAAACTTCCATTCGGTGAATATTTTTACGAGATTGGGGGCTCCATAGCCCCCTTTATCCCTTTCGGTGCATCAATGAGCAGCCCTAATTCGATGAGATATCTATCAAAGATCATTTCTGTGAAATGTAAAGAGATATAAAGAAAATCTGAGCTAGCGGGGCCACATCAAGCGCCCCCCTGTCGAATAATTTGGAATTTCAATAGAATAAAAAACTTCAATTCGATGAATATTTTTATCAGTTTGGGGGCTCCATAGACCCCTTTATCCCTTTCTGTGCATCAATGAGCACCCCCAAATCGATGCGATATCTATCAAAGATCATTTCTGTGAAATTTAAAGAGATATAAAGAAAATCTGAGCTAGCGGGGCCACATCAAGCGCCCCCCTGTCGAATAATTTTGAATTTGAATAGAATAAAAAACTTCAATTCGGTGAACATTTTTACGAGTTTGGGGGCTCCATAGACCCCTTTATTCCTTTCTGTGCATCAATGTGCACCCAAAATGGATGAGATATCTATCAAAGATCATTTCTGTGAAATTTAAAGAGATTTAAAGAAATTCTGAGCTAGCAGGGCCACATCAAGCGCCCCCTTGTCGAATAGTTTGGAAATTCCGCCTTATCGAGTGTCAATTCGGTGAATATTTTTACGAGTTTGGCGGCTCCATAGACCCCTTTATCCCTTTCTGTGCATCAATGTGCACCCTCATTTCGATGAAATATCTATCAAAGATCATTTCTGTGAAATTTAAAGAGATTTAAAGAAAATCTGAGCTAGCGGGGCCACATCTAGCGCCCGCTTGTCCAATAATTTGGAATTTCAATAGAATAAAAAACTTCAATTCGATGAATATTTTTATCAGTTTGGGGGCTCCATAGACCCCTTTATCCCTTTCTGTGCATCAATGAGCACCCCCAAATCGATGCGATATCTATCAAAGATCATTTCTGTGAAATCTAAAGAGATTTAAAGAAAATCTGAGCTAGCGGGGCCACTTCGAGCGTCCCATGTCGAATAATTTGAAATTTAACTAGAATAAAAAACTTTAATTCGGTGAACATTTTTACGAGTTTGGGGGCTCCATAGACCCCTTTATTCCCTTCTGTGCATCAATGTGCACCCCCACATAGATGAGATATCTATCAAAGATCATTTCTGTGAAATTTAAAGAGATTGAAAGAAAATCTGAGCTCACGGGACCACTGCGAGCGCCCCCCTGTCGAATAATTTGGAATTTCAATAGAATAAAAAACTTTAATTCGGTGAACATTTTTACGAGTTTGGGGGCTCCATAGACCCCTTTATTCCTTTCTGTGCATCAATGTGCACCCCCAAATCGATGAGATATCTATCAAAGATCATTTCTGTGAAATTTAAAGAGATTGAAAGAAAATCTAAGCTGGCGGGGCCACTTCGAGCGCCCCCTTGTCGAATAATTTGGAATTTCAATAGAATAAAAAACTTCCATTCGGTGAATATTTTTACGAGATTGGGGGCTCCATAGACCCCTTTATTCCTTTCTGTGCATCAATGTGCATCCCCAAATCGATGAGATATCTATCAAAGATCATTTCTGTGAAATTTAAAGAGATTTAAAGAAAATCTGAGCTGGCGGGGCCACTTCGAGCGCCCCCCTGTCGAATAATTTTGAATTTGAATAGAATAAAAAACTTCAATTCGGTGAACATTTTTACGAGTTTGGGGGCTCCATAGACCCCTTTATTCCTTTCTGTGCATCAATGTGCACCCAAAATGGATGAGATATCTATCAAAGATCATTTCTGTGAAATTTAAAGAGATTTAAAGAAATTCTGAGCTAGCAGGGCCACATCAAGCGCCCCCTTGTCGAATAGTTTGGAAATTCCGCCTTATCGAGTGTCAATTCGGTGAATATTTTTACGAGTTTGGCGGCTCCATAGACCCCTTTATCCCTTTCTGTGCATCAATGTGCACCCTCATTTCGATGAAATATCTATCAAAGATCATTTCTGTGAAATTTAAAGAGATTTAAAGAAAATCTGAGCTAGCGGGGCCACTTCGAGCGTCCCATGTCGAATAATTTGAAATTTAACTAGAATAAAAAACTTTAATTCGGTGAACATTTTTACGAGTTTGGGGGCTCCATAGACCCCTTTATTCCCTTCTGTGCATCAATGTGCACCCCCACATAGATGAGATATCTATCAAAGATCATTTCTGTGAAATTTAAAGAGATTTAAAGAAAATCTGAACTAGCGGGGCCACTTCGAGCGTCCCATGTCGAATAATTTGAAATTTAACTAGAATAAAAAACTTTAATTCGGTGAACATTTTTACGAGTTTGGGGGCTCCATAGACCCCTTTATTCCCTTCTGTGCATCAATGTGCACCCCCACATAGATGAGATATCTATCAAAGATCATTTCTGTGAAATTTAAAGAGAATGAAAGAAAATCTGAGCTAGCGGGGCCACTGCGAGCGCCCCCCTGTCGAATAATTTGGAATTTCAATAGAATAAAAAACTTTAATTCGGTGAACATTTTTACGAGTTTGGTGGCTCCATCGACCCCTTTATTCCTTTCTGTGCATCAATGTGCACCCCCAAATCGATGAGATATCTATCAAAGATCATTTCTGTGAAATTTAAAGAGATTGAAAGAAAATCTAAGCTGGCGGGGCCACTTCGAGCGCCCCCTTGTCGAATAATTTGGAATTTCAATAGAATAAAAAACTTCCATTCGGTGAATATTTTTACGAGATTGGGGGCTCCATAGCCCCCTTTATCCCTTTCGGTGCATCAATGAGCAGCCCTAATTCGATGAGATATCTATCAAAGATCATTTCTGTGAAATGTAAAGAGATATAAAGAAAATCTGAGCTAGCGGGGCCACATCAAGCGCCCCCCTGTCGAATAATTTTGAATTTGAATAGAATAAAAAACTTCAATTCGGTGAACATTTTTACGAGTTTGGGGGCTCCATAGACCCCTTTATTCCTTTCTGTGCATCAATGTGCACCCAAAATGGATGAGATATCTATCAAAGATCATTTCTGTGAAATTTAAAGAGATTTAAAGAAATTCTGAGCTAGCAGGGCCACATCAAGCGCCCCCTTGTCGAATAGTTTGGAAATTCCGCCTTATCGAGTGTCAATTCGGTGAATATTTTTACGAGTTTGGCGGCTCCATAGACCCCTTTATCCCTTTCTGTGCATCAATGTGCACCCTCATTTCGATGAAATATCTATCAAAGATCATTTCTGTGAAATGTAAAGAGATATAAAGAAAATCTGAGCTAGCGGGGCCACATCAAGCGCCCCCTTGTCGAATAATCTGGAAATTCCGCCTTATCAAGTGTCAATTCGGTGAATATTTTTTACCGATTTGGGGGCTCCATAGACCCCTTTATCCCTTTATGTGCATCAATGTGCACCCCCATTTCGATGCGATATCTATCAAAGATCATTTCTGTGAAATTTAAAGAGATTTAAAGATAATCTGAGCTAGCGGGGCCACTTCGAGCGTCCCATGTCGAATAATTTGAAATTTCACTAGAATAAAAAACTTTAATTCGGTGAACATTTTTACGAGTTTGGGGGCTCCATAGACCTCTTTATTCCTTTCTGTGCCTCAATGTGCACCCCAAATGGATGAGATATCTATCAAAGATCATTTCTGTGAAATTAAAGAGATTGAAAGAAAATCTGAGCTAGCGGGGCCACTTCGAGCGCCCCCCTGTCGAATAATTTGGAATGTCAATAGAATAAAAAACTTCAATTCGGTGAATATTTTTACCAGTTTGGGGGCTCCATAGACCCCTTTATCCCTTTCTGTGCATCAATGGGCACCCCGAATTCGATGAGATATCTATCAAAGATCATTTCTGTGAAATGTAAAGAGATTTAAAGAAAATCTGAGCTAGCGGGGCCACATCAAGCGCCCCCTTGTCGAATAATCTGGAAATTCCGCCTCATCAAGTGTCAATTCGGTGAATATTTTTTACCGATTTGGGGGCTCCATAGAACACTTTAACCCTTTCTGTGCATCAATGAGCACCCCCATTTCGATGCGATATCTATCAAAGATCATTTCTGTGAAATTTAAAGAGTTTTAAAGAAAATCTGAGCTAGCGGGGCCTCTTCGAGCGCCCCCATGTCGAATAATTTGGAATTTCAATAGAATAAAAAACTTCAACTCGGTGAATATTTTTAGGAGTTTGGGGGCTCCATAGACCCTTTTATTCCTTTCTGTGCACCAATGTGCACCCCCAAATCGATGAGATATCTATCAAAGATCATTTCCGTGAAATTTAAAGAGATTTAAAGAAAATCTGAGCTAGCGGGGCCACTTCGAGCGCCCGCTTGTCGAATAATTTGGAATTTGAATAGAATAAAAAACTTCCATTCGGTGACTATTTTTACGACTTTTGGGGATCCATAGCCCCCTTAATCCCTTTCTGTGCATCAATGTGCACCCCGAATTCGATGAGATATCTATCAAAGATCATTTCTGTGAAATTTAAAGAGATTTAAAGAAAACCTGAGCTAGCGGGGTCACTTCGAGCGCCCCCTGTCGAATAATTTGGAATTTCAATAGAATACAAAACTTCAATTCGGTAAATATTTTTACCAGTTTGGGGGCTCCATAGACCCCTTTATCCCTTTCTGTGCATCAATGTGCACCCCAAATTCGATGAGATATCTATCAAAGATCATTTCTGTGAAATTTAAAGAGATTTAAAGAAAATCTGAGCTAGCGGGGCCACTTTAAGCGCCCCCTTGTCGAATAATTTGGAAATTCCGCCTTATCGAGTGTCAATTCGGTGAATATTTTTTACCGATTTGGGGGCTCCATATACCCCTTTATCCCATTCTGTGAATCAATGTGCACCCACATTTCGATGAGATATTTATCAAAGATCATTTCTGTGAAATTTAAAGAGATTTAAAGAAAATCTGAGCTAGCGGGGCCACATCTAGCGTCCCCTTGTCGAATAATTTGTAAATTCCGCCTTATCAAGTGTCAATTCGGTAAATATTTTTTACCACTTTGGGGGCTCCATAGACCCCTTTATCCCTTTCTGTGCATCAATGTGCACCCCTATTTCGATGAAATATCTATCAAAGATCATTTCTGTGAAATTTAAAGAGTTTTAAAGAAAATCTGAGCTAGCGGGGCCTCTTCGAGCGCCCCCATGTCGAATAATTTGGAATTTCAATAGAATAAAAAACTTCAACTCGGAGAACATTTTTAGGAGTTTGGGGGCTCCATAGACTCTTTTATTCCTTTCTGTGCATCAATGTGCACCCCCAAGTCGATGAGATATCTATCAAAGATCATTTCTGTGAAATTTAAAGAGATTTAAAGAAAATCTGAGCTAGCGGGGCCACTTCGAGCGCCCGCTTGTCGAATAATTTGGAATTTGAATAGAATAAAAAACTTCCATTCGGTGAATATTTTTACGACTTTGGGGGCTCCATAGCCCCCTTAATCCCTTTCTGTGCATCAATGTGCACCCCAAATTCGATGAGATATCTATCAAAGATCATTTCTGTGAAATTTAAAGAGATTTAAAGAAAACCTGAGCTAGCGGGGTCACTTCGAGCGCCCCCTGTCGAATAATTTGGAATTTCAATAGAATACAAAACTTCAATTCGGTAAATATTTTTACCAGTTTGGGGGCTCCATAGACCCCTTTATCCCTTTCTGTGCATCAATGTGCACCCCGAATTCGATGAGATATCTAACAAAGATCATTTCTGTGAAATTTAAAGAGATTGAAAGAAAATCTGAGCTAGCGGGGCCACATCAAGCGCCCCCTTGTCGAATAATCTGGAAATTCCGCCTTATCAAGTGTTAATTCGGTGAATATTTTTACGAGTTTGGGGGCTCCATAGACCCCTTTATTCCTTTCTGTGCATCAATGTGCACCCCCAAATCGATGAGATATCTATCAAAGATCATTTCTGTGAAAATTAACGAGATTTAAAGAAAATCTGAGCTAGCGGGGCCACATCAAGCGTCCCCTTGTCGAATAATTTGTAAATTCCGCCTTATCAAGTGTTAATTCGGTGAATATTTTTACGAGTTTGGGGGCTCCATAGACCCCTTTATTCCTTTCTGTGCATCAATGTGCACCCCCAAATCGATGAGATATCTATCAAAGATCATTTCTGTGAAATTTAAAGAGATTAAAAGAAAATCTGAACTAGCGGGGCCACTTCGAGCGTCCCATGTCGAATAATTTGAAATTTCACTAGAATAAAAAACTTTAATTCGGTGAACATTTTTACGAGTTTGGGGGCTCCATAGACCCCTTTATTCCTTTCTGTGCATCAATGTGCACCCCCAAATCGATGAGATATCTATCAAAGATCATTTCTGTGAAACTTAAAGAGATTGAAAGAAAATCTGAGCTAGCGGG
The DNA here is from genome assembly GCA_025618425.1 of Heliocidaris tuberculata. NCBI lineage: Eukaryota > Metazoa > Echinodermata > Echinoidea > Camarodonta > Echinometridae > Heliocidaris > Heliocidaris tuberculata. Next base: position 12,933,032 of record CM046841.1, read on the forward strand.
GCCACATCAAGCGCCCCCTTGTCGAATAATCTGGAAATTCCGCCTTATCAAGTGTTAATTCGGTGAATATTTTTACGAGTTTGGGGGCTCCATAGACCCCTTTATTCCTTTCTGTGCATCAATGTGCACCCCCAAATCGATGAGATATCTATCAAAGATCATTTCTGTGAAAATTAACGAGATTTAAAGAAAATCTGAGCTAGCGGGGCCACATCAAGCGTCCCCTTGTCGAATAATTTGTAAATTCCGCCTTATCAAGTGTTAATTCGGTGAATATTTTTACGAGTTTGGGGGCTCCATAGACCCCTTTATTCCTTTCTGTGCATCAATGTGCACCCCCAAATCGATGAGATATCTATCAAAGATCATTTCTGTGAAATTTAAAGAGATTAAAAGAAAATCTGAACTAGCGGGGCCACTTCGAGCGTCCCATGTCGAATAATTTGAAATTTCACTAGAATAAAAAACTTTAATTCGGTGAACATTTTTACGAGTTTGGGGGCTCCATAGACCCCTTTATTCCTTTCTGTGCATCAATGTGCACCCCCAAATCGATGAGATATCTATCAAAGATCATTTCTGTGAAACTTAAAGAGATTTAAAGAAAATCTGAGCTAGCGGGGCCACATCAAGCGCCCCCTTGTCGAATAATTTGGAAATTCCGCCTTATCGAGTGTCAATTCGGTGAATATTTTTACAAGTTTGGGGGCTCCATAGACCCCTTTATCCCTTTCTGTGCATCAATGTGCACCCTCATTTCGATGAAATATCTATCAAAGATCATTTCTGTGAAACTTAAAGAGATTTAAAGAAAATCTGAGATAGCGGGGCCACATCAAGCGTCCCCTTGTCGAATAATTTGTAAATTCCGCCTTATCAAGTGTTAATTCGGTGAATATTTTTACGAGTTTGGGGGCTCCATAGACCCCTTTATTCCTTTCTGTGCATCAATGTGCACCCCCAAATCGATGAGATATCTATCAAAGATCATTTCTGTGAAATTTAAAGAGATTAAAAGAAAATCTGAACTAGCGGGGCCACATCTAGCGCCCGCTTGTCGAATAATTTGGAATTTCAATGGAATACAAAACTTCAATTCGGTAAATATTTTTACCAGTTTGGGGGCTCCATAGACCCCTTTATCCCTTTCTGTGCATCAATGTGAACCCCTAATTCGATGAGATATCTAACAAAGATCATTTCTGTGAAATTTAAAGAGATTTAAAGAAAATCTGAGCTGGCGGGGCCACATCTAGCGTCCCCTTGTCGAATAATTTGTAAATTCCGCCTTATCAAGTGTTAATTCGGTGAATATTTTTACGAGTTTGGGGGCTCCATAGACCCCTTTATTCCTTTCTGTGCATCAATGTGCACCCCCAAATCGATGAGATATCTATCAAAGATCATTTCTGTGAAATTTAAAGAGATTAAAAGAAAATCTGAACTAGCAGGGCCACATCTAGCGCCCGCTTGTCGAATAATTTGGAATTTCAATGGAATAAAAAACTTCAATTCGGTGAATATTTTTACCAGTTTGGGGGCTCCATAGACCCCTTTATTCCTTTCTGTGCATCAATGTGCACCCTCAAATCGATGAGATATCTATCAAAGATCATTTCTGTGAAATTTAAAGAGATTTAAAGAAAATCTCCGCTGGCGGGGCCACATCTAGCGCCCGCTTGTCGAATAATTTGGAATTTCAATGGAATAAAAAAACTTCAATTCGGTGAATATTTTTACCAGTTTGGGGGCTCCATAGACCCCTTTATTCCTTTCTGTGCATCAATGTGCACCCCAAATCGATGAGATATCTATCAAAGATCATTTCTGTGAAATTTGAAGAGATTTAAAGAAAATCTGAGCTGGCGGGGCCACTTCGAGCGCCCCCTTGTCGAATAATTTGGAATTTCAATAGAATAAAAAACTTTAATTCGGTGAACATTTTTACGAGTTTGGGGGCTCCATAGACCCCTTTATTCCTTTCTGTGCATCAATGAGCACCCCCAATTCGATGAGATATCTATCAAAGATCATTTCTGTGAAATTTAAAGAGATTTAAAGTAAATCTGAGCTAGCGGGGCCACATCAAGCGCCCCCTTGTCGAATAATCTGGAAATTCCGCCTTATCAAGTGTCACTTCGGTGAATATTTTTTACCGATTTGGGGGTTACATAGACCCCTTTATCCCTTTCTGTGCATCAATGAGCACCCCCATTTCGATGCGATATCTATCAAAGATCATTTCTGTGAAATTTAAAGAGATTTAAAGAAAATCTGAGCTAGCGGGGCCACTTCGAGCGTCCCATGTCGAATAATTTGGAATTTCACTAGAATAAAAAACTTTAATTCGGTGAACATTTTTATGAGTTTGGGGGCTCCATAGACCCCTTTATTCCTTTCTGTGCATCAATGTGCACCCCCAAATCGATGAAATATCTATCAAAGATCATTTCTGTGAAATTTAAAGAGATTGAAAGAAAATCTGAGCTAGCGGGGCCACTTCGAGCGCCCCCCTCTCGAAAAATTTGAAATTTCACTAGAATAAAAAACTTTAATTCGGTGAACATTTTTACGAGTTTGGGGGCTCCATAGACCCCTTTATTCCTTTCTGTGCATCAATGTGCACCCCGAATTCGATGAGATATCTATCAAAGATCATTTCTGTGAAATTTAAAGAGATTTAAAGAAAATCTGAGCTAGCGGGGCCACATCAAGCGTCCCCTTGTCGAATAATTTGTAAATTCCGCCTTATCAAGTGTTAATTCGGTGAATATTTTTACGAGTTTGGGGGCTCCATAGACCCCTTTATTCCTTTCTGTGCATCAATGTGCACCCCCAAATCGATGAGATATCTATCAAAGATCATTTCTGTGAAATTTAAAGAGATTAAAAGAAAATCTGAGCTAGCGGGGCCACTTCGAGCGTCCCATGTCGAATAATTTGAAATTTCACTAGAATAAAAAACTTTAATTCGGTGAACATTTTTACGAGTTTGGGGGCTCCATAGACCCCTTTATTCCTTTCTGTGCATCAATGTGCACCCCCAAATCGATGAGATATCTATCAAAGATCATTTCTGTGAAACTTAAAGAGATTTAAAGAAAATCTGAACTAGCGGGGCCACATCTAGCGCCCGCTTGTCGAATAATTTGGAATTTCAATGGAATACAAAACTTCAATTCGGTAAATATTTTTACCAGTTTGGGGGCTCCATAGACCCCTTTATCCCTTTCTGTGCATCAATGTGCACCCCGAATTCGATGAGATATCTAACAAAGATCATTTCTGTGAAATTTAAAGAGATTTAAAGAAAATCTGAGCTGGCGGGGCCACATCTAGCGTCCCCTTGTCGAATAATTTGTAAATTCCGCCTTATCAAGTGTTAATTCGGTGAATATTTTTACGAGTTTGGGGGCTCCATAGACCCCTTTATTCCTTTCTGTGCATCAATGTGCACCCCCAAATCGATGAAATATCTATCAAAGATCATTTCTGTGAAATTTAAAGAGATTTAAAGAAATTCTGAGCTAGCAGGGCCACATCAAGCGCCCCCTTGTCGAATAGTTTGGAAATTCCGCCTTATCGAGTGTCAATTCGGTGAATATTTTTACGAGTTTGGCGGCTCCATAGACCCCTTTATCCCTTTCTGTGCATCAATGTGCACCCTCATTTCGATGAAATATCTATCAAAGATCATTTCTGTGAAATGTAAAGAGATATAAAGAAAATCTGAGCTAGCGGGGCCACATCAAGCGCCCCCTTGTCGAATAATCTGGAAATTCCGCCTTATCAAGTGTCAATTCGGTGAATATTTTTTACCGATTTGGGGGCTCCATAGACCCCTTTATCCCTTTCTGTGCATCAATGTGCACCCCCATTTCGATGCGATATCTATCAAAGATCATTTCTGTGAAATTTAAAGAGATTTAAAGATAATCTGAGCTAGCGGGGCCACTTCGAGCGTCCCATGTCGAATAATTTGAAATTTCACTAGAATAAAAAACTTTAATTCGGTGAACATTTTTACGAGTTTGGGGGCTCCATAGACCTCTTTATTCCTTTCTGTGCCTCAATGTGCACCCCAAATGGATGAGATATCTATCAAAGATCATTTCTGTGAAATTAAAGAGATTGAAAGAAAATCTGAGCTAGCGGGGCCACTTCGAGCGCCCCCTGTCGAATAATTTGGAATGTCAATAGAATAAAAAACTTCAATTCGGTGAATATTTTTACCAGTTTGGGGGCTCCATAGACCCCTTTATCCCTTTCTGTGCATCAATGGGCACCCCGAATTCGATGAGATATCTATCAAAGATCATTTCTGTGAAATGTAAAGAGATTTAAAGAAAATCTGAGCTAGCGGGGCCACATCAAGCGCCCCCTTGTCGAATAATCTGGAAATTCCGCCTCATCAAGTGTCAATTCGGTGAATATTTTTTACCGATTTGGGGGCTCCATAGAACCCTTTAACCCTTTCTGTGCATCAATGAGCACCCCCATTTCGATGCGATATCTATCAAAGATCATTTCTGTGAAATTTAAAGAGTTTTAAAGAAAATCTGAGCTAGCGGGGCCTCTTCGAGCGCCCCCATGTCGAATAATTTGGAATTTCAATAGAATAAAAAACTTCAACTCGGTGAATATTTTTAGGAGTTTGGGGGCTCCATAGACCCTTTTATTCCTTTCTGTGCACCAATGTGCACCCCCAAATCGATGAGATATCTATCAAAGATCATTTCCGTGAAATTTAAAGAGATTTAAAGAAAATCTGAGCTAGCGGGGCCACTTCGAGCGCCCGCTTGTCGAATAATTTGGAATTTGAATAGAATAAAAAACTTCCATTCGGTGACTATTTTTACGACTTTTGGGGATCCATAGCCCCCTTAATCCCTTTCTGTGCATCAATGTGCACCCCGAATTCGATGAGATATCTATCAAAGATCATTTCTGTGAAATTTAAAGAGATTTAAAGAAAACCTGAGCTAGCGGGGTCACTTCGAGCGCCCCCTGTCGAATAATTTGGAATTTCAATAGAATACAAAACTTCAATTCGGTAAATATTTTTACCAGTTTGGGGGCTCCATAGACCCCTTTATCCCTTTCTGTGCATCAATGTGCACCCCCAATTCGATGAGATATCTATCAAAGATCATTTCTGTGAAATTTAAAGAGATTTAAAGAAAATCTGAGCTAGCGGGGCCACTTTAAGCGCCCCCTTGTCGAATAATTTGGAAATTCCGCCTTATCGAGTGTCAATTCGGTGAATATTTTTTACCGATTTGGGGGCTCCATATACCCCTTTATCCCATTCTGTGAATCAATGTGCACCCACATTTCGATGAGATATTTATCAAAAATCATTTCTGTGAAATTTAAAGAGATTTAAAGAAAATCTGAGCTAGCGGGGCCACATCTAGCGTCCCCTTGTCGAATAATTTGTAAATTCCGCCTTATCAAGTGTCAATTCGGTAAATATTTTTTACCACTTTGGGGGCTCCATAGACCCCTTTATCCCTTTCTGTGCATCAATGTGCACCCCTATTTCGATGAAATATCTATCAAAGATCATTTCTGTGAAATTTAAAGAGTTTTAAAGAAAATCTGAGCTAGCGGGGCCTCTTCGAGCGCCCCCATGTCGAATAATTTGGAATTTCAATAGAATAAAAAACTTCAACTCGGAGAACATTTTTAGGAGTTTGGGGGCTCCATAGACTCTTTTATTCCTTTCTGTGCATCAATGTGCACCCCCAAGTCGATGAGATATCTATCAAAGATCATTTCTGTGAAATTTAAAGAGATTTAAAGAAAATCTGAGCTAGCGGGGCCACTTCGAGCGCCCGCTTGTCGAATAATTTGGAATTTGAATAGAATAAAAAACTTCCATTCGGTGAATATTTTTACGACTTTGGGGGCTCCATAGCCCCCTTAATCCCTTTCTGTGCATCAATGTGCACCCCAAATTCGATGAGATATCTATCAAAGATCATTTCTGTGAAATTTAAAGAGATTTAAAGAAAACCTGAGCTAGCGGGGTCACTTCGAGCGCCCCCTGTCGAATAATTTGGAATTTCAATAGAATACAAAACTTCAATTCGGTAAATATTTTTACCAGTTTGGGGGCTCCATAGACCCCTTTATCCCTTTCTGTGCATCAATGTGCACCCCGAATTCGATGAGATATCTAACAAAGATCATTTCTGTGAAATTTAAAGAGATTGAAAGAAAATCTGAGCTAGCGGGGCCACATCAAGCGCCCCCTTGTCGAATAATCTGGAAATTCCGCCTTATCAAGTGTTAATTCGGTGAATATTTTTACGAGTTTGGGGGCTCCATAGACCCCTTTATTCCTTTCTGTGCATCAATGTGCACCCCCAAATCGATGAGATATCTATCAAAGATCATTTCTGTGAAAATTAACGAGATTTAAAGAAAATCTGAGCTAGCGGGGCCACATCAAGCGTCCCCTTGTCGAATAATTTGTAAATTCCGCCTTATCAAGTGTTAATTCGGTGAATATTTTTACGAGTTTGGGGGCTCCATAGACCCCTTTATTCCTTTCTGTGCATCAATGTGCACCCCCAAATCGATGAGATATCTATCAAAGATCATTTCTGTGAAATTTAAAGAGATTAAAAGAAAATCTGAACTAGCGGGGCCACTTCGAGCGTCCCATGTCGAATAATTTGAAATTTCACTAGAATAAAAAACTTTAATTCGGTGAACATTTTTACGAGTTTGGGGGCTCCATAGACCCCTTTATTCCTTTCTGTGCATCAATGTGCACCCCCAAATCGATGAGATATCTATCAAAGATCATTTCTGTGAAACTTAAAGAGATTGAAAGAAAATCTGAGCTAGCGGGGCCACATCAAGCGCCCCCTTGTCGAATAATCTGGAAATTCCGCCTTATCAAGTGTTAATTCGGTGAATATTTTTACGAGTTTGGGGGCTCCATAGACCCCTTTATTCCTTTCTGTGCATCAATGTGCACCCCCAAATCGATGAGATATCTATCAAAGATCATTTCTGTGAAAATTAACGAGATTTAAAGAAAATCTGAGCTAGCGGGGCCACATCAAGCGTCCCCTTGTCGAATAATTTGTAAATTCCGCCTTATCAAGTGTTAATTCGGTGAATATTTTTACGAGTTTGGGGGCTCCATAGACCCCTTTATTCCTTTCTGTGCATCAATGTGCACCCCCAAATCGATGAGATATCTATCAAAGATCATTTCTGTGAAATTTAAAGAGATTAAAAGAAAATCTGAACTAGCGGGGCCACTTCGAGCGTCCCATGTCGAATAATTTGAAATTTCACTAGAATAAAAAACTTTAATTCGGTGAACATTTTTACGAGTTTGGGGGCTCCATAGACCCCTTTATTCCTTTCTGTGCATCAATGTGCACCCCCAAATCGATGAGATATCTATCAAAGATCATTTCTGTGAAACTTAAAGAGATTTAAAGAAAATCTGAGCTAGCGGGGCCACATGAAGCGCCCCCTTGTCGAATAATTTGGAAATTCCGCCTTATCGAGTGTCAATTCGGTGAATATTTTTACGAGTTTGGGGGCTCCATAGACCCCTTTATCCCTTTCTGTGCATCAATGTGCACCCTCATTTCGATGAAATATCTATCAAAGATCATTTCTGTGAAACTTAAAGAGATTTAAAGAAAATCTGAGATAGCGGGGCCACATCAAGCGTCCCCTTGTCGAATAATTTGTAAATTCCGCCTTATCAAGTGTTAATTCGGTGAATATTTTTACGAGTTTGGGGGCTCCATAGACCCCTTTATTCCTTTCTGTGCATCAATGTGCACCCCCAAATCGATGAGATATCTATCAAAGATCATTTCTGTGAAATTTAAAGAGATTAAAAGAAAATCTGAACTAGCGGGGCCACATCTAGCGCCCGCTTGTCGAATAATTTGGAATTTCAATGGAATACAAAACTTCAATTCGGTAAATATTTTTACCAGTTTGGGGGCTCCATAGACCCCTTTATCCCTTTCTGTGCATCAATGTGAACCCCTAATTCGATGAGATATCTAACAAAGATCATTTCTGTGAAATTTAAAGAGATTTAAAGAAAATCTGAGCTGGCGGGGCCACATCTAGCGTCCCCTTGTCGAATAATTTGTAAATTCCGCCTTATCAAGTGTTAATTCGGTGAATATTTTTACGAGTTTGGGGGCTCCATAGACCCCTTTATTCCTTTCTGTGCATCAATGTGCACCCCCAAATCGATGAGATATCTATCAAAGATCATTTCTGTGAAATTTAAAGAGATTAAAAGAAAATCTGAACTAGCAGGGCCACATCTAGCGCCCGCTTGTCGAATAATTTGGAATTTCAATGGAATAAAAAACTTCAATTCGGTGAATATTTTTACCAGTTTGGGGGCTCCATAGACCCCTTTATTCCTTTCTGTGCATCAATGTGCACCCTCAAATCGATGAGATATCTATCAAAGATCATTTCTGTGAAATTTAAAGAGATTTAAAGAAAATCTCCGCTGGCGGGGCTACATCTAGCGCCCGCTTGTCGAATAATTTGGAATTTCAATGGAATAAAAAAACTTCAATTCGGTGAATATTTTTACCAGTTTGGGGGCTCCATAGACCCCTTTATTCCTTTCTGTGCATCAATGTGCACCCCAAATCGATGAGATATCTATCAAAGATCATTTCTGTGAAATTTGAAGAGATTTAAAGAAAATCTGAGCTGGCGGGGCCACTTCGAGCGCCCCCTTGTCGAATAATTTGGAATTTCAATAGAATAAAAAACTTTAATTCGGTGAACATTTTTACGAGTTTGGGGGCTCCATAGACCCCTTTATTCCTTTCTGTGCATCAATGAGCACCCCCAATTCGATGAGATATCTATCAAAGATCATTTCTGTGAAATTTAAAGAGATTTAAAGTAAATCTGAGCTAGCGGGGCCACATCAAGCGCCCCCTTGTCGAATAATCTGGAAATTCCGCCTTATCAAGTGTCAATTTGGTGAATATTTTTTACCGATTTGGGGGTTACATAGACCCCTTTATCCCTTTCTGTGCATCAATGAGCACCCCCATTTCGATGCGATATCTATCAAAGATCATTTCTGTGAAATTTAAAGAGATTTAAAGAAAATCTGAGCTAGCGGGGCCACTTCGAGCGTCCCATGTCGAATAATTTGGAATTTCACTAGAATAAAAAACTTTAATTCGGTGAACATTTTTATGAGTTTGGGGGCTCCATAGACCCCTTTATTCCTTTCTGTGCATCAATGTGCACCCCCAAATCGATGAAATATCTATCAAAGATCATTTCTGTGAAATTTAAAGAGATTGAAAGAAAATCTGAGCTAGCGGGGCCACTTCGAGCGCCCCCCTCTCGAAAAATTTGAAATTTCACTAGAATAAAAAACTTTAATTCGGTGAACATTTTTACGAGTTTGGGGGCTCCATAGACCCCTTTATTCCTTTCTGTGCATCAATGTGCACCCCGAATTCGATGAGATATCTATCAAAGATCATTTCTGTGAAATTTAAAGAGATTTAAAGAAAATCTGAGCTAGCGGGGCCACATCAAGCGTCCCCTTGTCGAATAATTTGTAAATTCCGCCTTATCAAGTGTTAATTCGGTGAATATTTTTACGAGTTTGGGGGCTCCATAGACCCCTTTATTCCTTTCTGTGCATCAATGTGCACCCCCAAATCGATGAGATATCTATCAAAGATCATTTCTGTGAAATTTAAAGAGATTAAAGGTTCCCTTTTATGGAATTACAAAGGAACTTCAATTAGTAGACTTTTCTACTGTGAATCCAGATCTGTCAACCATTTTACCTGAATTCCATTCATTAATCTGTAAACTTGAAAATAAAAAATTAATTGGGAACGCCCCTAAAAATTTTGGAAAATCGGTCCAGCGATCGATGACGTCATGTGACGTCACACTCAGAATGCTTGACTCCACGCAAGCTGAAAGTGTGTGTGTAGGCTATTGAACTTCGTGTAGATCCTAGCTTCGACTTCGTGTAGATCCTAGCTTCGACTTCGTGCCATTACAGCCCTTCATTTTAGTTTTTTTTTAATTCCTTTTGATAATTAGATTGCCGATTAAATTTTAATTTACGCATATCCACCAATTATGAATCTTGTTTGCGCTTGCAAAATGCCCCAGTCCTGATGAGGCTGAGCTGATAGCTGATCGAGGCAGTGAGCTCGACGTGCGCAGGTGTACACGCCGTGCCGTTCGGTCGTTCGCCTGCTGACCCTGCCTGGCCTGGGCTTGGGTAGGGTTTTACTGGTGCATGGGGTGGTAGCGTTTTGTTTCTAGTAAATTCTAACATTGATATCCAGAAAACCCTTAGCTCTCCAGTTACCTTGCATGTTTTCATTGTGCTGCTATGAATAATAAGTACCGGTAGACTAAGTTAGTGTAGGTACAGTGATAGTTGATCAATAGATATATGATCAATAGATACCGTAGATCAAGTTTGATTTTGGGGATGGCATCTTGCTTCAGGGACGGCCTCTTCTTGATGCCAAACGCCGCATGCAGCCCCGTACTATCGAGGAAGTCCTCCGCACAAATGTGCTCGGAACACACGGACACTGCGGTCACTCGACCCCTTCCAATTGACGCGAGTTAGTTTCACTTTTGAGGTCCATTTTCTTCTAATATTTGGGTCTTTGAGGAATAAATGTAGACTTACACCCTCCTTTGTGATGTTGCTGCAACCTGCAAAGACACAGCGTTGCGGCATACTTCGATTTAGAGGTGGTTTTCGAGGTGGTATATAACTGCAAGTTAGTTTGCACGCGTGATATATGCAAGATATCGTAAACAAGCACCGGCGATGTCGGTTTGTGACGTCACACGTCAATCATGCTCGAAGAACGAGAATTCGGGGTTTTAAAAGGGGGCGGAGCTTAGCAGACTCGTTTAGGCCTGAATACGTAGGGAAAATATTATTTTAAAAATATTCAGATACGTATTCATTGCAAACGGATGTCATTTTTCAATTTAGATGAGTATCATGTACAAAATAACAAGAATTAGAATTTCATAGAAGGGAACCTTTAAAAGAAAATCTGAACTAGCGGGGCCACTTCGAGCGTCCCATGTCGAATAATTTGAAATTTCACTAGAATAAAAAACTTTAATTCGGTGAACATTTTTACGAGTTTGGGGGCTCCATAGACCCCTTTATTCCTTTCTGTGCATCAATGTGCACCCCCAAATCGATGAGATATCTATCAAAGATCATTTCTGTGAAACTTAAAGAGATTTAAAGAAAATCTGAACTAGCGGGGCCACATCTAGCGCCCGCTTGTCGAATAATTTGGAATTTCAATGGAATACAAAACTTCAATTCGGTAAATATTTTTACCAGTTTGGGGGCTCCATAGACCCCTTTATCCCTTTCTGTGCATCAATGTGCACCCCGAATTCGATGAGATATCTAACAAAGATCATTTCTGTGAAATTTAAAGAGATTTAAAGAAAATCTGAGCTGGCGGGGCCACATCTAGCGTCCCCTTGTCGAATAATTTGTAAATTCCGCCTTATCAAGTGTTAATTCGGTGAATATTTTTACGAGTTTGGGGGCTCCATAGACCCCTTTATTCCTTTCTGTGCATCAATGTGCACCCCCAAATCGATGAAATATCTATCAAAGATCATTTCTGTGAAATTTAAAGAGATTGAAAGAAAATCTGAGCTAGCGGGGCCACTTCGAGCGCCCCCCTCTCGAAAAATTTGAAATTTCACTAGAATAAAAAACTTTAATTCGGTGAACATTTTTACGAGTTTGGGGGCTCCATAGACCCCTTTATTCCTTTCTGTGCATCAATGTGCACCCCGAATTCGATGAGATATCTATCAAAGATCATTTCTGTGAAATTTAAAGAGATTTAAAGAAAATCTGAGCTAGCGGGGCCACATCAAGCGTCCCCTTGTCGAATAATTTGTAAATTCCGCCTTATCAAGTGTTAATTCGGTGAATATTTTTACGAGTTTGGGGGCTCCATAGACCCCTTTATTCCTTTCTGTGCATCAATGTGCACCCCCAAATCGATGAGATATCTATCAAAGATCATTTCTGTGAAATTTAAAGAGATTAAAAGAAAATCTGAGCTAGCGGGGCCACTTCGAGCGTCCCATGTCGAATAATTTGAAATTTCACTAGAATAAAAAACTTTAATTCGGTGAACATTTTTACGAGTTTGGGGGCTCCATAGACCCCTTTATTCCTTTCTGTGCATCAATGTGCACCCCCAAATCGATGAGATATCTATCAAAGATCATTTCTGTGAAACTTAAAGAGATTGAAAGAAAATCTGAACTAGCGGGGCCACATCTAGCGCCCGCTTGTCGAATAATTTGGAATTTCAATGGAATACAAAACTTCAATTCGGTAAATATTTTTACCACTTTGGGGGCTCCATAGACCCCTTTATCCCTTTCTGTGCATCAATGTGAACCCCTAATTCGATGAGATATCTAACAAAGATCATTTCTGTGAAATTTAAAGAGATTTAAAGAAAATCTGAGCTGGCGGGGCCACATCTAGCGTCCCCTTGTCGAATAATTTGTAAATTCCGCCTTATCAAGTGTTAATTCGGTGAATATTTTTACGAGTTTGGGGGCTCCATAGACCCCTTTATTCCTTTCTGTGCATCAATGTGCACCCCCAAATCGATGAGATATCTATCAAAGATCATTTCTGTGAAATTTAAAGAGATTAAAAGAAAATCTGAACTAGCGGGGCCACATCTAGCGCCCGCTTGTCGAATAATTTGGAATTTCAATGGAATAAAAAACTTCAATTCGGTGAATATTTTTACCAGTTTGGGGGCTCCATAGACCCCTTTATTCCTTTCTGTGCATCAATGTGCACCCTCAAATCGATGAGATATCTATCAAAGATCATTTCTGTGAAATTTAAAGAGATTTAAAGAAAATCTCCGCTGGCGGGGCCACATCTAGCGCCCGCTTGTCGAATAATTTGGAATTTCAATGGAATAAAAAAACTTCAATTCGGTGAATATTTTTACCAGTTTGGGGGCTCCATAGACCCCTTTATTCCTTTCTGTGCATCAATGTGCACCCCAAATCGATGAGATATCTATCAAAGATCATTTCTGTGAAATTTAAAGAGATTTAAAGAAAATCTGAGCTGGCGGGGCCACTTCGAGCGCCCCCTTGTCGAATAATTTGGAATTTCAATAGAATAAAAAACTTTAATTCGGTGAACATTTTTACGAGTTTGGGGGCTCCATAGACCCCTTTATTCCTTTCTGTGCATCAATGAGCACCCCCAATTCGATGAGATATCTATCAAAGATCATTTCTGTGAAATTTAAAGAGATTTAAAGTAAATCTGAGCTAGCGGGGCCACATCAAGCGCCCCCTTGTCGAATAATCTGGAAATTCCGCCTTATCAAGTGTCACTTTGGTGAATATTTTTTACCGATTTGGGGGCTACATAGACCCCTTTATCCCTTTCTGTGCATCAATGAGCACCCCCATTTCGATGCGATATCTATCAAAGATCATTTCTGTGAAATTTAAAGAGATTTAAAGAAAATCTGAGCTAGCGGGGCCACTTCGAGCGTCCCATGTCGAATAATTTGGAATTTCACTAGAATAAAAAACTTTAATTCGGTGAACATTTTTATGAGTTTGGGGGCTCCATAGACCCCTTTATTCCTTTCTGTGCATCAATGTGCACCCCAAATCGATGAGATATCTATCAAAGATCATTTCTGTGAAATTTAAAGAGATTGAAAGAAAATCTGAGCTAGCGGGGCCACTTCGAGCGCCCCCCTCTCGAAAAATTTGAAATTTCACTAGAATAAAAAACTTTAATTCGGTGAACATTTTTACGAGTTTGGGGGCTCCATAGACCCCTTTATTCCTTTCTGTGCATCAATGTGCACCCCGAATTCGATGAGATATCTATCAAAGATCATTTCTGTGAAATTTAAAGAGATTTAAAGAAAATCTGAGCTAGCGGGGCCACATCAAGCGTCCCCTTGTCGAATAATTTGTAAATTCCGCCTTATCAAGTGTTAATTCGGTGAATATTTTTACGAGTTTGGGGGCTCCATAGACCCCTTTATTCCTTTCTGTGCATCAATGTGCACCCCCAAATCGATGAGATATCTATCAAAGATCATTTCTGTGAAATTTAAAGAGATTAAAAGAAAATCTGAACTAGCGGGGCCACTTCGAGCGTCCCATGTCGAATAATTTGAAATTTCACTAGAATAAAAAACTTTAATTCGGTGAACATTTTTACGAGTTTGGGGGCTCCATAGACCCCTTTATTCCTTTCTGTGCATCAATGTGCACCCCCAAATCGATGAGATATCTATCAAAGATCATTTCTGTGAAACTTAAAGAGATTTAAAGAAAATCTGAGCTAGCGGGGCCACATCAAGCGCCCCCTTGTCGAATAATCTGGAAATTCCGCCTTATCAAGTGTTAATTCGGTGAATATTTTTACGAGTTTGGGGGCTCCATAGACCCCTTTATTCCTTTCTGTGCATCAATGTGCACCCCCAAATCGATGAGATATCTATCAAAGATCATTTCTGTGAAAATTAACGAGATTTAAAGAAAATCTGAGCTAGCGGGGCCACATCAAGCGTCCCCTTGTCGAATAATTTGTAAATTCCGCCTTATCAAGTGTTAATTCGGTGAATATTTTTACGAGTTTGGGGGCTCCATAGACCCCTTTATTCCTTTCTGTGCATCAATGTGCACCCCCAAATCGATGAGATATCTATCAAAGATCATTTCTGTGAAATTTAAAGAGATTAAAAGAAAATCTGAACTAGCGGGGCCACTTCGAGCGTCCCATGTCGAATAATTTGAAATTTCACTAGAATAAAAAACTTTAATTCGGTGAACATTTTTACGAGTTTGGGGGCTCCATAGACCCCTTTATTCCTTTCTGTGCATCAATGTGCACCCCCAAATCGATGAGATATCTATCAAAGATCATTTCTGTGAAACTTAAAGAGATTTAAAGAAAATCTGAGCTAGCGGGGCCACATGAAGCGCCCCCTTGTCGAATAATTTGGAAATTCCGCCTTATCGAGTGTCAATTCGGTGAATATTTTTACGAGTTTGGGGGCTCCATAGACCCCTTTATCCCTTTCTGTGCATCAATGTGCACCCTCATTTCGATGAAATATCTATCAAAGATCATTTCTGTGAAACTTAAAGAGATTTAAAGAAAATCTGAGATAGCGGGGCCACATCAAGCGTCCCCTTGTCGAATAATTTGTAAATTCCGCCTTATCAAGTGTTAATTCGGTGAATATTTTTACGAGTTTGGGGGCTCCATAGACCCCTTTATTCCTTTCTGTGCATCAATGTGCACCCCCAAATCGATGAGATATCTATCAAAGATCATTTCTGTGAAATTTAAAGAGATTAAAAGAAAATCTGAACTAGCGGGGCCACATCTAGCGCCCGCTTGTCGAATAATTTGGAATTTCAATGGAATACAAAACTTCAATTCGATAAATATTTTTACCAGTTTGGGGGCTCCATAGACCCCTTTATCCCTTTCTGTGCATCAATGTGAACCCCTAATTCGATGAGATATCTAACAAAGATCATTTCTGTGAAATTTAAAGAGATTTAAAGAAAATCTGAGCTGGCGGGGCCACATCTAGCGTCCCCTTGTCGAATAATTTGTAAATTCCGCCTTATCAAGTGTTAATTCGGTGAATATTTTTACGAGTTTGGGGGCTCCATAGACCCCTTTATTCCTTTCTGTGCATCAATGTGCACCCCCAAATCGATGAGATATCTATCAAAGATCATTTCTGTGAAATTTAAAGAGATTAAAAGAAAATCTGAACTAGCGGGGCCACATCTAGCGCCCGCTTGTCGAATAATTTGGAATTTCAATGGAATAAAAAACTTCAATTCGGTGAATATTTTTACCAGTTTGGGGGCTCCATAGACCCCTTTATTCCTTTCTGTGCATCAATGTGCACCCTCAAATCGATGAGATATCTATCAAAGATCATTTCTGTGAAATTTAAAGAGATTTAAAGAAAATCTCCGCTGGCGGGGCCACATCTAGCGCCTGCTTGTCGAATAATTTGGAATTTCAATGGAATAAAAAAACTTCAATTCGGTGAATATTTTTACCAGTTTGGGGGCTCCATAGACCCCTTTATTCCTTTCTGTGCATCAATGTGCACCCCAAATCGATGAGATATCTATCAAAGATCATTTCTGTGAAATTTAAAGAGATTTAAAGAAAATCTGAGCTGGCGGGGCCACTTCGAGCGCCCCCTTGTCGAATAATTTGGAATTTCAATAGAATAAAAAACTTTAATTCGGTGAACATTTTTACGAGTTTGGGGGCTCCATAGACCCCTTTATTCCTTTCTGTGCATCAATGAGCACCCCCAATTCGATGAGATATCTATCAAAGATCATTTCTGTGAAATTTAAAGAGATTTAAAGTAAATCTGAGCTAGCGGGGCCACATCAAGCGCCCCCTTGTCGAATAATCTGGAAATTCCGCCTTATCAAGTGTCACTTTGGTGAATATTTTTTACCGATTTGGGGGTTACATAGACCCCTTTATCCCTTTCTGTGCATCAATGAGCACCCCCATTTCGATGCGATATCTATCAAAGATCATTTCTGTGAAATTTAAAGAGATTTAAAGAAAATCTGAGCTAGCGGGGCCACTTCGAGCGTCCCATGTCGAATAATTTGGAATTTCACTAGAATAAAAAACTTTAATTCGGTGAACATTTTTATGAGTTTGGGGGCTCCATAGACCCCTTTATTCCTTTCTGTGCATCAATGTGCACCCCCAAATCGATGAAATATCTATCAAAGATCATTTCTGTGAAATTTAAAGAGATTGAAAGAAAATCTGAGCTAGCGGGGCCACTTCGAGCGCCCCCCTCTCGAAAAATTTGAAATTTCACTAGAATAAAAAACTTTAATTCGGTGAACATTTTTACGAGTTTGGGGGCTCCATAGACCCCTTTATTCCTTTCTGTGCATCAATGTGCACCCCGAATTCGATGAGATATCTATCAAAGATCATTTCTGTGAAATTTAAAGAGATTTAAAGAAAATCTGAGCTAGCGGGGCCACATCAAGCGCCCCCTTGTCGAATAATTTGGAATATCAATAGAATAAAAAACTTCCATTCGGTGAATATTTTTACGAGATTGGGGGCTCCATAGACCCCTTTATTCCTTTCGGTGCATCAATGAGCAGCCCTAATTCGATGAGATATCTATCAAAGATCATTTCTCTGAAATTTAAAAATTTTAAATATGGATATGCTATACTGGGTTGGCCTACACTCTTATGTAGATGTATCTTTTTGCAACTGGTGATGTAGTCTAAACTATCTTGGCAACGAATGATGCGTTGTTTACTTTCGCGTGTCTCGCAAGCTAGACTAACATTTTGTTGTAAGAAATTAACTTTATTCATCAATACCCCGTAATGAAAGGAGGACAGAAAATCAAGTTGATGATTTAGATTAGGAGAACTCCCAACATGTACAGCTCATGTATACTATATAGTCAAAGCTAGATAGTGCATGCAAAGTATACAAACTTCTTCTGCATGGACACTAACTCAAGCTCTTATCCCCCATCTGCTGTGTTAATTAAGGGTCATGACCTCCGTGGACCCGTTGTTATGACCACTGGAAAACCGCCTGTTTACCCAAGGATTAACCAACTGGTATCCGGCGCATAATACATTAAAAGAGTGATGGCTTGCCTTGTTAGTTGCCATATTGTTGCTTCATGCTATAACCAATGAAACGAGATTGGAAAACGACTTCAGAATATTTTCAGAGGGTGTCTGGCCTCCTCCTCCTCCTCCCTCCCCGGTGGACTAATATGAGAAATATCTCCTGCCCCCAATCCCCCATAAAAAAAGAAGAAGAAGAAGAAGAAGAAGAAGAAGAAGAAGAAGAACTGCCGATGTACAGTCTAAACTATCTTAGCAACGAATAATGCTTTTTTCTTTACTTTCGCGTGTCTCGCAAGGAAGACTAGCTCTAAGAGGGCAACGTTTCTCCTAAGAAGAAAATCATCGATCGATGTGTTGTAAAGAAAGATCGAAGCCTTTTTGCAACTGGCGAAGTAGTCTGAACTATCTTAGCAACGAATAATGCTTTTTTTTTTTTACTTTCGCGTGGCAAGGAAGACTAGCTCTACGAGGGCAACGTTTCTTCTACGAAGAAAATCATCGATCGATGTGTTGTAAAGAAAGATCGAAGCCTTTTTGCAACTGGCGAAGTAGTCTGAACTATCTTAGCAACGAATAATGCTTTTTTCTTTACTTTCGCGTGTCTCGCAAGGAAGACTAGCTCTAAGAGGGCAACGTTTCTTCTACGAAGAAAATCATCGATCGATGTGTTGTAAACAAAAATCGAAGCCTTTTTGCAACTTGCGAAGTAGTCTGAACTATCTTAGCAACGAATAATGCTTTTTTCTTTACTTTCGCGTGTCTCGCAAGGAAGACTAGCTCTAAGAGGGCAACGTTTCTTCTACGAAGAAAATCATCGATCGATGTGTTGTAAAGAAAGATCAAAGTCTTTTTGCAACTGGCGAAGTAGTCTGAACTATCTTAGCAACGAATAATGCTTTTTTCTTTACTTTCGCGTGTCTCGCAAGGAAGACTAGCTCTAAGAGGGCAACGTTTCTTCTACGAAGAAAATCATCGATCGATGTGTTGTAAAGAAAGATCGAAGCCTTTTTGCAACTGGCGAAGTAGTCTGAACTATCTTAGCAACGAATAATGCTTTTTTCCTTACTTTCGCGTGTCTCGCAAGGAAGACTAGCTCTAAGAGGACAACGTTTCTTCTAACAAAATGTTAGTCTCGCATGCGAGACTAACATTTTGTTGTAAGAAATTAACTTTATTCATCAATACCCCGTAATGAAAGGAGGACAGAGAATCAAGTTGATGATTTAGATCGGGAGAACTCTCAACATGTACAGCTCACGTTTACTATATAGTGAAAGCTAGCTAGTGCATGCAAAGTATACAAACTTCTTCTGCATGGACACTAACTCAAGCTCTTATCCCCCATCTGTTGTGTTAATTAAGGGTCATGACCTCCGTGGACCCGTTGTCATGACCACTGGAAAACCGCCTGTTTACCTAAGGATTAACCAACGGGTATCCGGCGCATAACACATTAAAAGAGTGATGGCTTGCCTTGTTAGTTGCCATATTGTTGCTTCATGCTATAACCAATGAAACGAGATTGGAAAACGACTTCAGAATATTTTCAGAGGGTGTCTGGCCTCATCCTCCTCCTCCCTCCCCGGTGGACTAATATGAGAAATATCTCCTGCCCCCAATCCCCCATAAAAAAAAGAAGAAGAAGAAGAAGAAGAAGAAGAAGAAGAAGAAGAAGAAGAAGAAGAAGAACTGCCGATGTATAGTCTAAACTATCTTAGCAACGAATAATGCTTTTTTCTTTACTTTCGCGTGTCTCGCAAGGAAGACTAGCTCTAAGAGGGCAACGTTTCTTCTACGAAGAAAATCATCGATCGATGTGTTGTAAAGAAAGATCGAAGCCTTTTTGCAACTGGCGAAGTAGTCTGAACTATCTTAGCAACGAATAATGCTTTTTTCTTTACTTTCGCGTGTCTCGCAAGGAAGACTAGCTCTACGAGGGCAACGTTTCTTCTACGAAGAAAATCATCGATCGATGTGTTGTTAAGAAAGATCGAAGCCTTTTTGCAACTTGCGAAGTAGTCTGAACTATCTTAGCAACGAATAATGCTTTTTTCTTTACTTTCGCGTGTCTCGCAAGGAAGACTAGCTCTAAGAGGGCAACGTTTCTTCTACGAAGAAAATCATCGATCGATGTGTTGTAAAGAAAGATCAAAGTCTTTTTGCAACTTGCGAAGTAGTCTGAACTATCTTAGCAACGAATAATGCTTTTTTTCTTTACTTTCGCGTGTCTCGCAAGGAAGACTAGCTCTAAGAGGGCAACGTTTCTTCTACGAAGAAAATCATCGATCGATGTGTTGTAAAGAAAGATCGAAGCCTTTTTGCAACTGGCGAAGTAGTCTGAACTATCTTAGCAACGAATAATGCTTTTTTTTTTACTTTCGCGTGTCTCGCAAGGAAGACTAGCTCTACGAGGGCAACGTTTCTTCTACGAAGAAAATCATCGATCGATGTGTTGTTAAGAAAGATCGAAGCCTTTTTGCAACTGGCGAAGTAGTCTGAACTATCTTAGCAACGAATAATGCTTTTTTCTTTACTTTCGCGTGTCTCGCAAGGAAGACTAGCTCTAAGAGGACAACGTTTCTTCTAACAAAATGTTAGCTCGCAAGCTAGACTAACATTTTGTTGTAAGAAATTAACTTTATTCATCAATACCCCGTAATGAAAGGAGGACAGAGAATCAAGTTGATGATTTAGATCGGGAGAACTCTCAACATGTACAGCTCACGTTTACTATATAGTGAAAGCTAGCTAGTGCATGCAAAGTATACAAACTTCTTCTGCATGGACACTAACTCAAGCTCTTATCCCCCATCTGTTGTGTTAATTAAGGGTCATGACCTCCGTGGACCCGTTGTTATGACCACTGGAAAACCGCCTGTTTACCCAAGGATTAACCAACTGGTATCCGGCGCATAATACATTAAAAGAGTGATGGCTTGCCTTGTTAGTTGCCATATTGTTGCTTCATGCTATAACCAATGAAACGAGATTGCAAAACGACTTCAGAATATTTTCAGAGGGTGTCTGGCCTCATCCTCCTCCTCCCTCCCCGGTGGACTAATATGAGAAATATCTCCTGCCCCCAATCCCCCATAAAAAAAGAAGAAGAAGAAGAAGAAGAAGAAGAAGAAGAAGAACTGCCGATGTACAGTCTAAACTATCTTAGCAACGAATAATGCTTTTTTCTTTACTTTCGCGTGTCTCGCAAGGAAGACTAGCTCTAAGAGGGCAACGTTTCTCCTACGAAGAAAATCATCGATCGATGTGTTGTAAAGAAAGATCGAAGCCTTTTTGCAACTGGCGAAGTAGTCTGAACTATCTTAGCAACGAATAATGCTTTTTTCTTTACTTTCGCGTGTCTCGCAAGGAAGACTAGCTCTAAGAGGGCAACGTTTCTTCTACGAAGAAAATCATCGATCGATGTGTTGTAAAGAAAGATCGAAGCCTTTTTGCAACTGGCGAAGTAGTCTGAACTATCTTAGCAACGAATAATGCTTTTTTCTTTACTTTCGCGTGTCTCGCAAGGAAGACTAGCTCTAAGAGGGCAACGTTTCTTCTACGAAGAAAATCATCGATCGATGTGTTGTAAAGAAAGATCAAAGTCTTTTTGCAACTGGCGAAGTAGTCTGAACTATCTTAGCAACGAATAATGCTTTTTTCTTTACTTTCGCGTGTCTCGCAAGGAAGACTAGCTCTAAGAGGGCAACGTTTCTTCTACGAAGAAAATCATCGATCGATGTGTTGTAAAGAAAGATCGAAGCCTTTTTGCAACTGGCGAAGTAGTCTGAACTATCTTAGCAACGAATAATGCTTTTTTTTTTTACTTTCGCGTGTCTCGCAAGGAAGACTAGCTCTACGAGGGCAACGTTTCTTCTACGAAGAAAATCATCGATCGATGTGTTGTTAAGAAAGATCGAAGTCTTTTTGCAACTGGCGAAGTAGTCTGAACTATCTTAGCAACGAATAATGCTTTTTTCTTTACTTTCGCGTGTCTCGCAAGGAAGACTAGCTCTAAGAGGACAACGTTTCTTCTAACAAAATGTTAGTCTCGCAAGCTAGACTAACATTTTGTTGTAAGAAATTAACTTTATTCATCAATACCCCGTAATGAAAGGAGGACAGAGAATCAAGTTGATGATTTAGATCGGGAGAACTCTCAACATGTACAGCTCACGTTTACTATATAGTGAAAGCTAGCTAGTGCATGCAAAGTATACAAACTTCTTCTGCATGGACACTAACTCAAGCTCTTATCCCCCATCTGTTGTGTTAATTAAGGGTCATGACCTCCGTGGACCCGTTGTCATGACCACTGGAAAACCGCCTGTTTACCTAAGGATTACCCAACTGGTATCCGGCGCATAACACATTAAAAGAGTGATGGCTTGCCTTGTTAGTTGCCATATTGTTGCTTCATGCTATAACCAATGAAACGAGATTGGAAAACGACTTCAGAATATTTTCAGAGGGTGTCTGGCCTCATCCTCCTCCTCCCTCCCCGGTGGACTAATATGAGAAATATCTCCTGCCCCCAATCCCCCATAAAAAAAGAAGAAGAAGAAGAAGAAGAAGAAGAAGAAGAAGAAGAACTGCCGATGTACAGTCTAAACTATCTTAGCAACGAATAATGCTTTTTTCTTTACTTTCGCGTGTCTCGCAAGGAAGACTAGCTCTAAGAGGGCAACGTTTCTCCTACGAAGAAAATCATCGATCGATGTGTTGTAAAGAAAGATCGAAGCCTTTTTGCAGCTGGCGAAGTAGTCTGAACTATCTTAGCAACGAATAATGCTTTTTTCTTTACTTTCGCGTGTCTCGCAAGGAAGACTAGCTCTAAGAGGGCAACGTTTCTTCTACGAAGAAAATCATCGATCGATGTGTTGTAAAGAAAGATCAAAGTCTTTTTGCAACTGGCGAAGTAGTCTGAACTATCTTAGCAACGAATAATGCTTTTTTCTTTACTTTCGCGTGTCTCGCAAGGAAGACTAGCTCTAAGAGGGCAACGTTTCTTCTACCAAGAAAATCATCGATCGATGTGTTGTAAAGAAAGATCGAAGCCTTTTTGCAACTGGCGAAGTAGTCTGAACTATCTTAGCAACGAATAATGCTTTTTTTTTTACTTTCGCGTGTCTCGCAAGGAAGACTAGCTCTACGAGGGCAACGTTTCTTCTACGAAGAAAATCATCGATCGATGTGTTGTTAAGAAAGATCGAAGCCTTTTTGCAACTGGCGAAGTAGTCTGAACTATCTTAGCAACGAATAATGCTTTTTTCTTTACTTTCGCGTGTCTCGCAAGGAAGACTAGCTCTAAGAGGACAACGTTTCTTCTAACAAAATGTTAGTCTCGCAAGCTAGACTAACATTTTGTTGTAAGAAATTAACTTTATTCATCAATACCCCGCAATGAAAGGAGGACAGAGAATCAAGTTGATGATTTAGATCGGGAGAACTCTCAACATGTACAGCTCACGTTTACTATATAGTGAAAGCTAGCTAGTGCATGCAAAGTATACAAACTTCTTCTGCATGGACACTAACTCAAGCTCTTATCCCCCATCTGTTGTGTTAATTAAGGGTCATGACCTCCGTGGACCCGTTGTTATGACCACTGGAAAACCGCCTGTTTACCCAAGGATTAACCAACTGGTATCCGGCGCATAATACATTAAAAGAGTGATGGCTTGCCTTGTTAGTTGCCATATTGTTGCTTCATGCTATAACCAATGAAACGAGATTGGAAAACGACTTCAGAATATTTTCAGAGGGTGTCTGGCCTCATCCTCCTCCTCCCTCCCCGGTGGACTAATATGAGAAATATCTCCTGCCCCCAATCCCCCATAAAAAAGCAGAAGAAGAAGAAGAAGAAGAAGAAGAAGAAGAAGAAGAACTGCCGATGTATAGTCTAAACTATCTTAGCAACGAATAATGCTTTTTTCTTTACTTTCGCGTGTCTCGCAAGGAAGACTAGCTCTAAGAGGACAACGTTTCTTCATGTTCATTGTTCATGTTACTGCAGAAATATCAAATTGTGTGCAATCATTCAAAGAATGGTCTCAAGTAAATGGTTTAAAGCTCAATGATACTAAGACTGAATTTCTTCATCTTTCTTCGCGCCACAGATCAAGCAACCCAATATTAACATTGAACATAAATGGCACTCCTGTTCATGCAACTAAAACATTCAGAAATCTAGGTGTTATTTTTGACGATAAGTTTACATTTGAAAATCTTGTCTCACATAAATGTCGATCAGCATCATTTGGGTTATATAAAATTGGTAAAATCCGAAGTTTTTTAGACAAATCAACCACTGAACGATGAATTAATGCTTTCGTTATGTGCCATTTCGATGTCTGTAATAGTTTGCTTTTTGGTCTTCCATCTTCTTAAATTAAAGACTACATCTCCTTCAAAATTCTGCAGCGCGACTTGTTACACGGTCAAAGAAGCATGAGTCAATATCACCAGTCTTAAGAGATCTGCATTGGTTGCCGATTAAGTCTCGTATCCAGTTCAAAATACTGTTATTAACCTATCAATGTTTACAAAAGCTAGCTCCTTCCTATCTTACTGAATTGTCATACGGGGAAAGGTCTTTCTCATACGCAGCCACTTTGTGGAACAAATTGCCAGAACAACTCAAAACTATAGGAACCTATGACACCTTCATTAGTACCTTGAAAACATATTTTTTCATCACTTATGAATAGTCAGAAACATGAACCCAGTGCATTTTTTTTTCTTTTTCTTTTCTTGTATAAACTTGTTTTCTATTCTTAAGTGCATAGAGACATGCAAATTTGCCTATGTGTTATGCGCTATACAAAAATGAATAATTATTATTATTATTATTATTATCATTATGATTTCATTATTTATCTGAAAATATGTTTACACATTGAGTGACAGTCACAATCAAAAGTTATATGTAAAAATAATCACTAGAAGAGTGCTACACTTCTTCTGATCCATAGATGTACAAAAGCGTTTGTCGCAGATCTACTCCATACTACGATCGATGAAAGACACGAAAGATCATATAAGATATATGGTTTTACTATGATATTCCTCATCATCGTCTTTTGTATATGAGTGGTCAATATAGAGTAAATTAAGAATCAGTGCTAACTTGATTTATGTTAACAGTGATACCACTCATAAGGTATTAAAGATGACCATAATAAGATATTTTGGTTATAGTGAAATGAAAGTACAATTAAATCTTTAGATATGTACTCATTTTTGCTATTACATATGCAAACCAACTATATGCATATAAGTTACCAGTTGTGAAATCCGAATATCCTCCATAAGTATATTAACATGATGTACAGATGTAAACGTTCCAATTCTTCTTGATGTCACTTCCACAATCCTGAAATTTATCCTGATAATACTTCTTTTTCAAAATTTAATTCAAGTTATTAGCCCTATTAAAACATAAACTTCCTTTCATTCAAGAAGATCCAAAGGAGGTATGTTTGTCATACTTTGAGATAAACATCAAGGTAAATCGTGATATGTAACATCAGCTCCTCAATTCTTGGATCTCATATTTAGATTTAGGTTGATAATTTCTTTCGAATCTCATAAAGCTGTCCTGCACAAGTGATTGTATTCAAATGTGCTGAATTTCTTTTAAAGCAAATTGAGATATCATGTTACTGTTGAACTATTATCAGAATTCCTTCTCCCCATCTTCCTAAACGATATCTCCACCCTCTATTCTTCTTCTTCTTCTTCTGCTTCTTCTTCTTATTATTATCATTATTATTATATTTCTTTTCTTCATCAGTGCCCTCCCATCAATGCCCATATGCATGATCTACTACCATTCATTTTTATCAAGAGTTGATTTATTTATCATATTGATAGTATTTCCATTTAAAAGTCTTTACAGAATATCATGTAATTTCAGATTATAAGAAATGATGGGAGCCCCAACGAAACGGGGTTAAAACAACTAAGGTACGTAATTACTATTAAAAAAAAAGAAATAAACTTTTATGTTTTAATATATACCTATTTCATACAAATGGAAGAAGGCACTTATTAATTCATAGTGAATAGCGTGGAGTTGAAAAACAGAAGAATTGCATGTAATTGGATTTGGGAGAGAGTGAAGGAGAGAGAGAGAGAGAGAGAGAGTTAAGCGAGGTGGAAGGAGAATTATGATAGCGCATTAAGATTTATTAAAATTATAAATAATACATTGATTTATTATATTTTTAAAGAGTACACTTTAACATTTCCTACATTCAATCACTTTCGTAATTAAGATTTATTTCACAGCTTCATGATATTTTAACGGTGAGTGGTATGAGGTCCAAGAATGTAGGAGCTGATGCCAAAAGCCTACAGCTCAAGAGACCGAAATTCCAAGAGATCGACAGCCCACCGGGGCCCTGTTTCATAAAACTTGTCATAAATGACATTAGTTGCAGTAACTGTTATAAGCTACTGAATTCCTTGCATCTGATTGACTGAGAGCAAATTTGTCGGTAAAAATCACTGACAAGACACCTGATAAAACCCCCCCCCCCCCCCAGGTCTCCCGGGCCTTCAGACAGTTCTTCAGGGTTCACTGGACGGATGGCCAATAAGACCTTTTACTTTTTTTAGCCATATTTCTTTGTTTTATGGTTCTCGTTAGCTATCGGTTTAGGGAATCTTTTGCAAATGTCAGTCTCGTGGGCTGTCTGTCACTGAGATATGAACCCGATATATAAGGCCGGTTCTCATTTAGAAACAGGGGCGGCGCCAGGGTATTTTGATAGGAGGGGCAAGACGACCTAAAGATGACGTCATATTTTTTTCTCCATGAAATAACAGGGGTAATATGAGTTATATGTTCAAGACCTCTCTTTGTAATACTCCACTTTCTTCTTTCTTCCCTTTTCTTCCTTTTTCTTCCTCCTTTTCTTTTCTTTTTTTCTTTTCTCACTACTTGAAAAATCATATGGGGGGCGGTCGCCCCCCATAGATCCTCTTGTAGCGCCGCCCCTGTTTAGAAACATAACGTCAGTATGCAGTGCAAAGACATAGAAAAATGAGAGGAATATTTTTTTAATTATTTTTTTAAACCATGGAATAATGGCCATACCGTGCAGTGGTGCGCAAGAGATTGGAAGAAGCAAAAAAGAGGGGAAGAGTATGCTGTTTAAAATCACCTTTGTATGTTAAGAACTCACTGCACTATTCGTAGAAGAGTAGGGGAAACCCCGGTGTAGTGGTACACCACTGATCTCTACGGATTTTTTTATTCCCCCGCAGAGATCAGTGTGGTACACCTGCACATCCCAATCAGTTATTATTAAATCGGGAGGATAGACCTGAGGGTTACAGTGATTCACTTTGCTTTTTCCTCCCTGGCACATGTGACGCCAAATCATTAATAAGAATAATAATAAGAATAATGATGATAATAATAATAATAATAATAATAATAATAATAATGATAATAATAATAATAACAAAAATATTAAGAGAGAAAAAAAGTAGAACTATGGAAAAGAGAACTGTTGGTGTAAGTGTGGATCGTGTACAGCACTCTTGTAGTGATTCTTTTTACATATAACTTTTGATTTTGACTGTCACTCAATGTGCCAACATACTTCAAATGAATAATAAAATGGATATTATATCATATTATATTGTATAATATTTTATCATATTGTCTAATATCATAATGAATATTATGCAACTAATTTATTATTTTTTTTTACTGATATACGATTTAATGTAAATACACTGCATCGATCTCTTTCACGTACATTGTCGGAAACAGTCTTATAGCAGAAGACAATGCTTCATAATGAGCGTAGAGGGTGTATAAAATGAGATATTAATAAAAGACTATATTTTATATATGTTTATATGTTTTCTGCATTATTTGTTTTCACGAAAGTCATCTATAATATCATTTCTATATAAACAGTGGGAATTCATATCCCTATTGCAATTATTATATTTAATATATTTTTATTTTGCGAGTTGAAATGAAATATGATATGTATTGTATGGAATTGCATGTTTTTATTCAATGTCTTGTACAATTTAAAAAAAAAAAAAAGAAGGAATTGAATTGAATGAATATGATAAAAAAAATTAACGGTATTTAAAAAAAAATAATTCGAAAAGCATAAATTTTACCAAATATTTATATATATATATATATATATGTATATATATATATATATATATATATATATATATATACATAATTACATACATATTTATATTTAACTCATTATTTTACTATTTAATCATATTCCCCTGAATGTTTTCTATTTCTTTTTTTTACTCTTCATTTCCTCTTTCTATATGAAGGGCATGAATTTATGTAACAATAATAAAACATATAAATGCTTGACTATATCATAACTCTCCGACTCATCTTCTTCTCTCTTCAGTCTCGGTTAATTTGATGATTAAAATGTGAAATGAATTTCGTTTAATTTCAATGTAATGTTTCATAATAAAAATAATGTCAACAATAAATAAATTTGGACACATTTTATTAGATAAAGTAGATTGGTTTTTACTGACATGAAATAATGCTTCCTTCCTTCAAACGTAACACATTCGGTTAATCAATAAATAATACCTACCTAGCCAAGCATTGTTCACTTAATCTTGATGCTTATAATCATTAATCCTTTACAGTTCCAAACATTAATCCTTTATAGTTCAAAAATAGGGTACATGATATGACACAACATATTTTTTCAAAAATAAATATCAACCAAAATATTTAACCTTTGTGACTTTCACTAATGTACAAATAGCAAAATACGTCTTAGTTTAATGGTACTTTACAACCCGACCGCAAGTTCAATCTTGTTTATGTGCATGGATGCAATAAAAATATTTTATTATTAATATTAAAGTATGGTTAAGAGCTTAGGAAATTGGAAAAATTATTTCATGCAATAATTAAAAATAAAGGAAACATATTAGTTGTGCGCATCCTGCGCATCAACTGCAATCAATGTGCATTAAAGTTTGAGAGGCCTTTTATTACTGCTTACTGTTATTCCCAATTTTAATATTATTTCTTTTTGAAATACCAAGGTGCTTGAATTCTTAGGGACAATGCTATCAAAGGATGCGGAACACTTTTTGAGTGGGGGGGGGGGGGGGGGGGGAGGGGGAAGGGATGATACTCAAACAAGCGGAGTCTATAGGGCTTTGGGGCCCCAAATGGGGGATCAGGGGGCTTCGCTCCCGGACGATCTTGTTTTTCTTGCCTAGAAATTTACAAGTTAAAATGTTAAGTTATATATACAATATATACAATATATACATGCAATATATACATATAGATAAAGATGCCTCCTAGCAATGCTGTGTTTTCCGTCATGACAGTTAAGTTAAGGCGAAGGCAAACGTGAATTAAGGCGGAAGTGAACAACATAGATAATAGGTTTCTTCTTAATGCAGGAAATATGCGTATACAATTATATATACAATGGCCTCCAAG
Organism: Heliocidaris tuberculata; assembly: GCA_025618425.1. Lineage (NCBI taxonomy): Eukaryota > Metazoa > Echinodermata > Echinoidea > Camarodonta > Echinometridae > Heliocidaris > Heliocidaris tuberculata. The sequence continues at coordinate 12,962,265 of CM046841.1, forward strand.
CGTGCCAATTTGCAGTTTACTGTGCACAGAATGCTAAGATAGATTGCTCTACCTCCCTGGATCTCCCTAGCGCGCTCCCCGAAGGAGGGATCCACTTTCCAATTTGGAATTGAAACCGTGGTCTAAGACCTCTGATCTCCCAATCTTCTTACGTCTTCATTTTCATATGCATATGAATCACGTCTGGAGTTGATTCGTTAATCGGATGTTAAACTTAAGCCAAACAAGCCATTTCCAGTATACAATGACCTCTTATAACCTTTGACCTTAGACTTTGTTTACCAAATATATGATAACATAGACATGGGACGCTCGAAGTGGCCCCTCTAGCTTAAATTTGCTATAAATCTCTTTAAATTTCACAGAAAACATTGATGCACAGAAAGGAATAAAGGGGTCTATGGAGCCCCCAAACTGGTAAAAATATTCACCGAATTGAAGTTTTTTATTCCATTGAAATTCCAAATTATTCGACAAGCGGGCGCTAGATGTGGCCCCGCTAGTTCAGATTTTCTTTTAATCTCTTTAAATTTCACAGAAATGATCTTTGATAGATATCTCATCGATTTGGGGGTGCACATTGATGCACAGAAAGGAATAAAGGGGTCTATGGAGCCCCCAAACTCGTAAAAATATTCACCGAATTAACACTTGATAAGGCGGAATTTACAAATTATTCGACAAGGGGACGCTAGATGTGGCCCCGCCAGCTCAGATTTTCTTTAAATCTCTTTAAATTTCACAGAAATGATCTTTGTTAGATATCTCATCGAATTCGGGGTGCACATTGATGCACAGAAAGGGATAAAGGGGTCTATGGAGCCCCCAAACTGGTAAAAATATTTACCGAATTGAAGTTTTGTATTCCATTGAAGTTCCAAATTATTCGACAAGCGGGCGCTAGATGTGGCCCCGCTAGTTCAGATTTTCTTTTAATCTCTTTAAATTTCACAGAAATGATCTTTGATAGATATCTCATCGATTTGGGGGTGCACATTGATGCACAGAAAGGAATAAAGGGGTCCATGGAGCCCCCAAACTCGTAAAAATATTCACCGAATTAACACTTGATAAGGCGGAATTTACAAATTATTCGACAAGGGGACGCTTGATGTGGCCCCGCTAGCTCAGATTTTCTTTAAATCTCTTTAAGTTTCACAGAAATGATCTTTGATAGATATTTCATCGAAATGAGGGTGCACATTGATGCACAGAAAGGGATAAAGGGGTCTATGGAGCCCCTAAACTCGTAAAAATATTCACCGAATTGACACTCGATAAGGCGGAATTTCCAAATTATTCGACAAGGGGGCGCTTCATGTGGCCCCGCTAGCTCAGATTTTCTTTAAATCTCTTTAAGTTTCACAGAAATGATCTTTGATAGATATCTCATCGATTTGGGGGTGCACATTGATGCACAGAAAGGAATAAAGGGGTCTATGGAGCCCCCAAACTCGTAAAAATGTTCACCGAATTAAAGTTTTTTATTCTAGTGAAATTTCAAATTATTCGGCATGGGACGCTCGAAGTGGCCCCGCTAGCTCAGATTTTCTTTAAATCTCGTTAATTTTCACAGAAATGATCTTTGATAGATATCTCATCGATTTGGGGGTGCACATTGATGCACAGAAAGGAATAAAGGGGTCTATGGAGCCCCCAAACTCGTAAAAATATTCACCGAATTAACACTTGATAAGGCGGAATTTCCAGATTATTCGACAAGGGGGCGCTTGATGTGGCCCCGCTAGCTCAGATTTTCTTTAAATCTCTTTAAATTTCACAGAAATGATCTTTGTTAGATATCTCATCGAATTCGGGGTGCACATTGATGCACAGAAAGGGATAAAGGGGTCTATGGAGCCCCCAAACTGGTAAAAATATTTACCGAATTGAAGTTTTGTATTCTATTGAAATTCCAAATTATTCGACAGGGGGCGCTCGAAGTGACCCCGCTAGCTCAGGTTTTCTTTAAATCTCTTTAAATTTCACAGAAAACATTGATGCACAGAAAGGAATAAAGAAATAACATTTTGTTAGAAGAAACGTTGTCCTCTTAGAGCTAGTCTTCCTTGCGAGACACGCGAAAGTAAAAAAAAAAGCATTATTCGTTGCTAAGATAGTTCAGACTACTTCGCCAGTTGCAAAAAGGCTTCGATCTTTCTTTACAACACATCGATCGATGATTTTCTTCGTAGAAGAAACGTTGCCCCCGTAGAGCTAGTCTTCCTTGCGAGACACGCGAAAGTAAAAAAAAAAGCATTATTCGTTGCTAAGATAGTTCAGACTACTTCGCCAGTTGCAAAAAGGCTTCGATCTTTCTTTACAACACATCGACCGATGATTTTCTTCGTAGAAGAAACGTTGCCCTCGTAGAGCTAGTCTTCCTTGCGAGACACGCGAAAGTAAAGAAAAAAGCATTATTCGTTGCTAAGATAGTTCAGACTACTTCGCCAGTTGCAAAAAGACTTTGATCTTTCTTTACAACACATCGATCGATGATTTTCTTCGTAGAAGAAACGTTGCCCTCTTAGAGCTAGTCTTCCTTGCGAGACACGCGAAAGTAAAGAAAAAAGCATTATTCGTTGCTAAGATAGTTCAGACTACTTCGCAAGTTGCAAAAAGGCTTCGATCTTTCTTTACAACACATCGATCGATGATTTTCTTCGTAGAAGAAACGTTGCCCTCTTAGAGATAGTCTTCCTTGCGAGACACGCGAAAGTAAAGAAAAAAGCATTATTCGTTGCTAAGATAGTTCAGACTACTTCGCAAGTTGCAAAAAGGCTTCGATCTTTCTTTACAACACATCGATCGATGATTTTCTTCTTAGGAGAAACGTTGCCCTCTTAGAGCTAGTCTTCCTTGCGAGACACGCGAAAGTAAAGAAAAAAGCATTATTAGTTGCTAAGATAGTTCAGACTACTTCGCAAGTTGCAAAAAGGCTTCGATCTTTCTTTACAACACATCGATCGATGATTTTCTTCGTAGAAGAAACGTTGCCCTCTTAGAGATAGTCTTCCTTGCGAGACACGCGAAAGTAAAGAAAAAAGCATTATTCGTTGCTAAGATAGTTCAGACTACTTCGCAAGTTGCAAAAAGGCTTCGATCTTTCTTTACAACACATCGATCGATGATTTTCTTCTTAGGAGAAACGTTGCCCTCTTAGAGCTAGTCTTCCTTGCGAGACACGCGAAAGTAAAGAAAAAAGCATTATTCGTTGCTAAGATAGTTCAGACTACTTCGCCAGTTGCAAAAAGACTTCGATCTTTCTTTACAACACATCGATCGATGATTTTCTTCGTAGAAGAAACGTTGCCCTCTTAGAGCTAGTCTTCCTTGCGAGACACGCGAAAGTAAAGAAAAAAGCATTATTCGTTGCTAAGATAGTTCAGACTACTTCGCCAGTTGCAAAAAGGCTTCGATCTTTCTTTACAACACATCGATCGATGATTTTCTTCGTAGAAGAAACGTTGCCCTCTTAGAGCTAGTCTTCCTTGCGAGACACGCGAAAGTAAAGAAAAAAGCATTATTCGTTGCTAAGATAGTTCAGACTACTTCGCCAGTTGCAAAAAGGCTTCGATCTTTCTTTACAACACATCGATCGATGATTTTCTTCGTAGGAGAAACGTTGCCCTCTTAGAGCTAGTCTTCCTTGCGAGACACGCGAAAGTAAAGAAAAAAACATTATTCGTTGCTAAGATAGTTTAGACTGTACATCGGCAGTTCTTCTTCTTCTTCTTCTTCTTCTTCTTCTTCTTCTTTTTTTATGGGGGATTGGGGGCAGGAGATATTTCTCATATTAGTCCACCGGGGAGGGAGGAGGAGGATGAGGCCAGACACCCTCTGAAAATATTCTGAAGTCGTTTTCCAATCTCGTTTCATTGGTTATAGCATGAAGCAACAATATGGCAACTAACAAGGCAAGCCATCACTCTTTTAATGTATTATGCGCCGGATACCAGTTGGTTAATCCTTGGGTAAACAGGCGGTTTTCCAGTGGTCATAACAACGGGTCCACGGAGGTCATGACCCTTAATTAACACAGCAGATGGGGGATAAGAGCTTGAGTTAGTGTCCATGCAGAAGAAGTTTGTATATACTTTGCATGCACTATCTAGCTTTGACTATATAGTATACATGAGCTGTACATGTTGGGAGTTCTCCTAATCTAAATCATCAACTTGATTTTCTGTCCTCCTTTCATTACGGGGTATTGATGAATAAAGTTAATTTCTTACAACAAAATGTTAGTCTAGCTTGCGAGACACGCGAAAGTAAACAACGCATCATCCGTTGCCAAGATAGTTTAGACTACATCACCAGTTGCAAAAAGATACATCTACATAAGAGTGTAGGCCAACCCAGTATAGCATATCCATATTTTAAATTTTTAAATTTCAGAGAAATGATCTTTGATAGATATCTCATCGAATTAGGGCTGCTCATTGATGCACCGAAAGGAATAAAGGGGTCTATGGAGCCCCCAATCTCGTAAAAATATTCACCGAATGGAAGTTTTTTATTCTATTGAAATTCCAAATTATTCGACAAGGGGGCGCTTGATGTGGCCCCGCTAGCTCAGATTTTCTTTAAATCTCTTTAAATTTCACGGAAATGATCTTTGATAGATATCTCATCGAATTCGGGGTGCACATTGATGCACAGAAAGAAATAAAGGGGTCTATGGAGCCCCCAAACTCGTAAAAATGTTCACCGAATTAAAGTTTTTTATTCTAGTGAAATTTCAAATTTTTCGAGAGGGGGGCGCTCGAAGTGGCCCCGCTAGCTCGGATTTTCTTTAAATCTCTTTAAATTTCACAGAAATGATCTTTGATAGATATCTCATCGATTTGGGGGTGCACATTGATGCACAGAAAGGAATAAAGGGGTCTATGGAGCCCCCAAACTCGTAAAAATGTTCACCGAATTAAAGTTTTTTATTCTAGTGAAATTTCAAATTATTCGACATGGGACGCTCGAAGTGGCCCCGCTAGCTCAGATTTTCTTTAAAACTCTTTAAATTTCACAGAAATGATCTTTGATAGATATTTCATCGAAATGGGGGTGCTCATTGATGCACAGAAAGGGATAAAGGGGTCTATGGAGCCCCCAAAGTGGTAAAAAATATTCACCGAATTGACACTTGATAAGGCGGAATTTACAAATTATTCGACAAGGGGGCGCTTGATGTGGTCCCGCTAGCTCAGATTTTCTTTAAATCTCTTTAAATTTCACAGAAATGATCTTTGATAGATATCGCATCGAAATGGGGGTGCTCATTGATGCACAGAAAGGGTTAAAGGGTTCTATGGAGCCCCCAAATCGGTAAAAAATATTCACCGAATTGACACTTGATGAGGCGGAATTTCCAGATTATTCGACAAGGGGGCGCTTGATGTGGCCCCGCTAGCTCAGATTTTCTTTAAATCTCTTTACATTTCACAGAAATGATCTTTGATAGATATCTCATCGAATTCGGGGTGCCCATTGATGCACAGAAAGGGATAAAGGGGTCTATGGAGCCCCCAAACTGGTAAAAATATTCACCGAATTGAAGTTTTTTATTCTATTGACATTCCAAATTATTCGACAGGGGGGCGCTCGAAGTGGCCCCGCTAGCTCAGATTTTCTTTCAATCTCTTTAATTTCACAGAAATGATCTTTGATAGATATCTCATCCATTTGGGGTGCACATTGAGGCACAGAAAGGAATAAAGAGGTCTATGGAGCCCCTAAACTCGTAAAAATGTTCACCGAATTAAAGTTTTTTATTCTAGTGAAATTTCAAATTATTCGACATGGGACGCTCGAAGTGGCCCCGCTAGCTCAGATTATCTTTAAATCTCTTTAAATTTCACAGAAATGATCTTTGATAGATATCGCATCGAAATGGGGGTGCACATTGATGCACAGAAAGGGATAAAGGGGTCTATGGAGCCCCCAAATCGGTAAAAAATATTCACCGAATTGACACTTGATAAGGCGGAATTTCCAGATTATTCGACAAGGGGGCGCTTGATGTGGCCCCGCTAGCTCAGATTTTCTTTATATCTCTTTACATTTCACAGAAATGATCTTTGATAGATATCTCATCGAATTAGGGCTGCTCATTGATGCACCGAAAGGGATAAAGGGGGCTATGGAGCCCCCAATCTCGTAAAAATATTCACCGAATGGAAGTTTTTTATTCTATTGAAATTCCAAATTATTCGACAAGGGGGCGCTCGAAGTGGCCCCGCCAGCTTAGATTTTCTTTCAATCTCTTTAAATTTCACAGAAATGATCTTTGATAGATATCTCATCGATTTCGGGGTGCACATTGATGCACAGAAAGGAATAAAGGGGTCTATGGAGCCCCCAAACTCGTAAAAATATTCACCGAATTAAAGTTTTTTATTCTATTGAAATTCCAAATTATTCGACAGGGGGGCGCTCGCAGTGGCCCCGCTAACTCAGATTTTCTTTCAATCTCTTTAAATTTCACAGAAATGATCTTTGATAGATATCTCATCTATGTGGGGGTGCACATTGATGCACAGAAGGGAATAAAGGGGTCTATGGAGCCCCAAACTCGTAAAAATGTTCACCGAATTAAAGTTTTTTATTCTAGTTAAATTTCAAATTATTCGACATGGGACGCTCGAAGTGGCCCCGCTAGCTCAGATTTTCTTTAAATCTCTTTAAATTTCACAGAAATGATCTTTGATAGATATCGCATCGATTTGGGGGTGCTCATTGATGCACAGAAAGGGATAAAGGGGTCTATGGAGCCCCCAAACTGATAAAAATATTCATCGAATTGAAGTTTTTTATTCTATTGAAATTCCAAATTATTGGACAAGCGGGCGCTAGATGTGGCCCCGCTAGCTCAGATTTTCTTTAAATCTCTTTAAATTTCACAGAAATGATCTTTGATAGATATTTCATCGAAATGAGGGTGCACATTGATGCACAGAAAGGGATAAAGGGGTCTATGGAGCCGCCAAACTCGTAAAAATATTCACCGAATTGACACTCGATAAGGCGGAATTTCCAAACTATTCGACAAGGGGGCGCTTGATGTGGCCCTGCTAGCTCAGAATTTCTTTAAATCTCTTTAAATTTCACAGAAATGATCTTTGATAGATATCTCATCCATTTTGGGTGCACATTGATGCACAGAAAGGAATAAAGGGGTCTATGGAGCCCCCAAACTCGTAAAAATGTTCACCGAATTGAAGTTTTTTATTCTATTCAAATTCAAAATTATTCGACAGGGGGGCGCTCGAAGTGGCCCCGCCAGCTCAGATTTTCTTTAAATCTCTTTAAATTTCACAGAAATGATCTTTGATAGATATCTCATCGATTTGGGGATGCACATTGATGCACAGAAAGGAATAAAGGGGTCTATGGAGCCCCCAAACTCCTAAAAATATTCACCGAGTTGAAGTTTTTTATTCTATTGAAATTCCAAATTATTCGACATGGGGGCGCTCGAAGTGGCCCCGCTAGCTCAGATTTTCTTTAAAACTCTTTAAATTTCACAGAAATGATCTTTGATAGATATTTCATCGAAATGGGGGTGCTCATTGATGCACAGAAAGGGATAAAGGGGTCTATGGAGCCCCCAAAGTGGTAAAAAATATTCACCGAATTGACACTTGATAAGGCGGAATTTACAAATTATTCGACAAGGGGACGCTAGATGTGGCCCCGCTAGCTCAGATTTTCTTTAAATCTCTTTAAATTTCACAGAAATGATCTTTGATAAATATCTCATCGAAATGGGGGTGCACATTGATTCACAGAATGGGATAAAGGGGTATATGGAGCCCCCAAATCGGTAAAAAATATTCACCGAATTGACACTCGATAAGGCGGAATTTCCAAATTATTCGACAATGGGGCGCTTGATGTGGCCCCGCTAGCTCAGATTTTCTTTAAATCTCTTTAAATTTCACAGAAATGATCTTTGATAGATATCTCATCGAATTCGGGGTGCACATTGATGCACAGAAAGGGATAAAGGGGTCTATGGAGCCCCCACACTGGTAATATCTCACTGTGCCCTGGGGCTGTGCGCTCACTTCAGGTTGGTCATGAACCAAAGCAACAATATGGCAACTAACAAGGCAAGCCATCACTCTTTTAATGTGTTATGCGCCGGATACCCGTTGGTTAATCCTTGGATAAACAGGCGGTTTTCCAGTGGTCATGACAACGGGTTCATGGAGGTCATGACCCTTAATTAACACAACAGATGGGGGATAAGAGCTTGAGTTAGTGTCCATGCAGAAGAAGTTTGTATACTCTGCATGCACTAGCTAGCTTTGACTATATAGTAAACATGAGCTGTACATGTTGGGAGTTCTCCTAATCTAAATCATCAACTTGATTCTCTGTCCTCCTTTCATTACGGGGTATTGATGAATAAAGTTAATACATTTCTTACAACAAAATGTTAGTCTAGCTTGCGAGACACGCGAAAGTAAACAACGCATAATTCGTTGCAAAGATAGTTTAGACTACATCGATCTTTCTTTACAACACATCGATCGATGATTTTTTTCGTAGAAGAAACTTTGCCCTCTTAGAGCTAGTCTTCCTTGCGAGACACGCGATAGTAAAAAAAAAAAAGCATTATTCGTTGCTAAGATAGTTCAGACTAAATCGCCAGTTGCAAAAAGGCTTCGATCTTTCTTTACAACACATCGATCGATGATTTTCTTCGTAGAAGAAACTTTGCCCTCTTAGAGCTAGTCTTCCTTGCGAGACACGCGAAAGTAAAGAAAAAAAGCATTATTCGTTGCTAAGATAGTTTAGACTATACATCGCCAGTTGCAAAAAGATACATCGATGTTTAGTTACAACACATCGATCGATGATTTTCTTCGTAGAAGTAACGTTGCCCTCTTATAGAGCTAGTCTTCCTTGCAAGACACGCAAAAGTAAAGAAAAAAGCATTATTCGTTGCTAAGATAGTTTAGACTAAATCGCCAGTTGCAAAAAGATACATCGATGTTTAGTTACAACTCATAGATGATTTTCTTCGTAGAGGAAATGTTCCCCTTTCAAACTACCAATGGACTGTTTATTAGCTTACTTGTTGGTAACATCGATCTTTCCAATTCAATCTTCAGTAACGAAGGTTTCAACTATACCCCTAACCCAATCGACCATTTTTGTCAAAACGGCACACTGCACAAATACACTGTCGATCTGTTGATCTCTCTAAGAATTCTTCGATAGATGTTCAGTAGGTATGGATGGATCATTTGTCCGCTGTTTTACGTCCTGTGATTGGTCAATACAAACATCGATGGAAAATATATGCATGATTTGATCATCGAACCCTTCAATGTGCGATCTTTCTGCCATCGATCCTTTTTGGCACCAAACGCTAGGGAAAAGATCGATGTTTTTACCATCGAACTGTTTTTCGATCGATCTTTCTTCCATCGAACCTTAATGTCACCAAGGGCACGCCATAGAGGGTGACGTAAAAGGAAAGATAGTTGATGATGACATGGGTTGAGTCATAAGGGGTACTATTCTATTGTATATTATGAGCTGCAGATTGCTAATCTGGACTAATCCAGTTCCTCTTGCTCGAAATGTTACCTGTAAATAAATAAATGAATAAATGGAATATTTTAATCATTATGAGAGGTCTAAGGGGTTATACGAAAAAATCTCAGTTTTATATATATGTCATTTCTATCGTATTGAATTGTGCTGTACATATACATAGCTTATGTTTAATAGGGAGCAAATTTCCTGAAGCGATATTGTCTCGAACATCTGTGACAAAACCTTTTGAAGGTGGCGTCGGTAAATCCAGTGGAAAACTGACCAGGTATTATGTCCCCCTCGATATGTTTTTGAATTCATCTTTACTGACCAATTCCCATGAGCTGATCGAAAGTATATGTGCTGAATTCATACAGAACAAGTAGAAGCACGATTTTTTTTTCTAGGTTTTCGCTTACATCTTTAGAAATTTCGAGTTCATAAAAATGGGCTGAGTGCGAAACACTAGTAGTTGCCTAAATGCAGCTGGAAGTAAACAGTCTCCAAGTAGAAGCAATGGATAGGGCCCTTGCTACGTCAGGTAACGATTGGCATCTAGTATCGTACCAAAGACTAGTTTATCTCAAAGTAGAATGCGTGAACTCTGAAAATTGACGAATTCATTAAAACCAGTAATCGCTTATACTAGGTGTTACAAAAAACATTTCCCACTTTTGATCCTTTATAGTTCAAAAACTATATATCAGATAACACTGACATTGATATGAGCAATAGCTGAATAGTGTTCAATTTGTTGGAGGTAATTTAAAAATGAAAGCATAAACCACTTTCATTAAATTCAAGATTAATTTTTAAGTAAGGGTTCAGATTTTGCTCTATTTTCAACCCTCTGTACAAAACTTTAACTTTGCACAGGGGTCAATTGGTGTGTATGGGAGTGTGTGGTTAACACCCAGACAATGGTCCTGGACAATGGCCATGGTTTGAATGCTTTATTATTTATTCATGAGGAATTCCACTATCACAGCTAGTCTTTATTCATCCTCTGGCATTAACTGTGTAAAGTCATTTCACTGAGATGTCATTTTAATGGATTTTGAAGCAATCAAAGTAATGCGAAGTGATTTAAGTCATTCAAAGGATAGGAATATTGATGTTGTCCTTGATGATGATGATGATGATGATGACGAAGATGATAGTGATGATAATGATGATGACAATGATAGTGATGATTATGATGATAACGATTATGATGAGGATGATGATTATGATGGTGATGATAATGCTGCTGCTGCTAATAATGATGATGATCATGATAGTGACAGTGATGATGATGATGATAATAATGATGAAAATGATTGTTAGCTGGAATGAAATGTAGTGTATGCAAGCACATGGAAACATGTGCTTACTTTTTTCATGTGCATGCATTTTACCCTTTACCATGAATTCAGACTAGCAGTGCCCAGGGCAATCCATCATGAATTATTAATAAAGCATTCATGTGCCTTGGAGCAAGAGACCAGAAGCCTGGTCAGCAGAGCTCTGAAAAGGTGGTATTCATGTCCACTGTTCAGGGTCATTGTAAGCACACACTCACATACACATCATTGGTTCCTGTGTAAAGTTCAAGTTTTGTACAGAGGGTTAAAAATTGACCAAAATATGGAACTTAACTTTAAAATTAATCATGGATTTAATGAAACGTATTTATGCTTTCATATTCAAATCACCTCCAACTAAATTGTACACTATTCAGCTATTACTCATATCAATGACAGTGTTAGCTGATAGTTTTTGAACTATTAAGCTCAAAAGTGGGAAATGTTTTTTGTAACACCTAGTATAACGTAAAGGTCAGACTTACGCATATGCCAATATATTTTTTAAACAAAAGTTGCTTTCATGATTTTATGTAAATGTATGTGCGAAGAGGCAATGCAATGTGGGCAACTTCAACTACGATATAACATACGTCAGGGCATACGTACCGTCAAACTTGCCGCTCTCGTAATGATACTTTAAATGTGACAAACTAGTATATGATTGATCGTAAAACCCGGTGGTGTCACTTCATAATTAAAAGGGGTAACGTACATTGAACAAAAGTTTGATGGTTTATGTTCGTCTGTGCATTTGAAAATGACCCCTATTTTGCATACTTCCAAGTCAAGACTGTTTTCAACAAAATAGTACCCCTACAAAATTATCAATGATAATTTCCTTATCTAATAAACATTCACAGAAAGTATCCTTTTTTTTCACAAAAACATAAAACAGCTTGTAAACTTCGTTAAAATATGATCAATCTTTGTGAAATTTCTTCCTCTTTAAAACAAAAATATACCCATTCGAACACCAGCAAAAATTACACCTTTAACGCTACATTTATATCATGCTTACACAAAAGCAATATGAAGTGATTTATATTTAATAAGACAAGCAATTGCCAGCAAAAAAAGTGTTCCTTCTTCTTTCTTGTCATTGTTTTTGTTAAAATCTATTAAGATTCATTTATAAAAGCATGGAAAATGTTCCATGCTTTTGCTTAATGTGATGATTATGCATTGGACATTTGACCTACCATCCACGCACCAGATGCAGGTAAAGAAGCGATACACGACACGTTGACTTGAAGACCATTTCGATTCAGAAATTGGCAGTTATTTGGTAGGCATTCAAACACATAATTGCCTGTCCAAATAGTCGCCTTTCTGTAGCTGACCCGGGCGCTGACCCCTTCAATCGTCTTAATGTAATAACTGAATTTGAGCAGAACGGCGCCCTCGCTCTTTATGGATGACGTTAGCATACCTCTGAATGTAGTGCATCCTTCATGACTTGAAATGTTTCCCAGGTAACCTGAAACATGGATTTTTCTTGAGGATACTATATAGTCGACCTTCTTATTGCTCTTAATCTGTATCCGTTCTATTACCAACCAGTGATTCCTTTATTCATGACGTAAAGAAAAAAACTTGGTAGGGGAGAGTAAACATAGTGCGCCGCCAATATCATAAGACAATTGAATTATCTAAAGTTTAACTGTAACCTCCTTTTCTTTCTGATATATTTTTCGAAGAAAAAATGTTATAAATGAAAAAAGTCACCATTTCTAAGATATATCTTATGCTCAACAAATGTGTCCCAAACTAATTTGACTATCCCTTGTTTAGAGGTCCCTCATATTTAAAGTTAAAAATTTATAGACCTCACATGGATTTCTTATTTTATCGACTAATAAAAAAAAAAGTGAAAATTGAAGGTAACTACCTTTGTTTAGTTTTTTATTTTTCGTATGAAATAGGCAGTTAAGTTTGATGGATTATTTGGGTTAAGAATTTTGCACTTACGATGAATCTGTCTGACGAGGTTGCGAAAGTGGCCGATAATTATACTCACCTAGCTCTCTTTCGCAGATGTAGCCGAAGTATCCATCATTGTAACCATAGACCTTCCATTTGTATTCAGGACGATTTAGCCCATAGCATGTGCATGTGTTATTCTTGTCTTCGAAATTCTCGTTGTCTTCGAAATTCTCGTAGGTGATGGGAGATCCGTCCATCCATACCAATTCTTTTAATGAATTATGTTTGATTCCGATCCAGAAATCACAGTAAACACCCTGCCCCTTCCCCTGCCCCTGCCCCTGCCCCTGCCCCTGCCCTTGCCCCTGCCCTTGCCCCTGCCCCTGCCCCTGCCCCATACATCCCTGTCCTATAGCTTCGTCCAAGGTAGAGGCCAGAAACTGCTGCTCCTCATTGCTCTCAATGTAGACTAAGTGATATCCGATTTCTTCACAGTTTCTTCTTGCTGTTGATATACTCACCGTGTCGCTTGAACCACTACGTCGGGTGTGGAATTGGTAGCACGAGTCTTCAAAGGTGCTCATGTTATTTTCGCATACTACAGTGTCCCATCAGTGAGGGATGGGGAAAGAGTACAAGGGGGAAAGAAGTATCGAAACAAGACGAGAAAGAACGAAAAGATGATGATGAGGAAGAGGAAGAGGAAGAGATAGATAGTTAAAGGGGCAATCACAGGAATACGTGCAGCATTTTATACTTTCAAACCATATTTGTGACCAGGCACCATAAAATCACCCAATACTCTCACTGTGAGATTTTCAGTTAGAGCTCGATAAAGGTGCTTTTGTTCGGCATTGTCAAAATGATGTCAATTTTTGGTATTTCCTGAAAGAGTATACTTCAAAGTAATCTTAAAATTCGGAGGCACCAAACAATCTGAAAGTTGTATTTATGACACTTTTTAGTAGACCTTTGTGTGTCTTTTCTGGATGTTGTTGTATTAGTGTTCATTTTAAACGACCCTGACTACTACTTGTCCACTATAAGGAGCAGAATGTGCTTAAATAGTATGCCAAGTTTTAAGACGATCTCATAATTCCTTCACATAAACTTTTAATAACTTCTCATCCTCCTTTTGTCATCTTTGCACATTACCTCGCTAGTGGGAGTGTTTAGATAGACTGCAAACTTTAAACCCTTATTTCTCATTAGTAACATTATTTGAGATTTGGCATTCTTCTCTTTCTTCAATAGGTTGAGGAGATCCAAAGCTGATGAGTTATATATCATTTTAAAGGCATTGATTAACTTTGCCCAGGATTGGAAAAAATCACTGTTCCAGCTAATGCTGTAATCATAATTGCAAACCTTTAGCTCAGACAGGAATCGCCTGAGTTTTATAAGCTGATCGGTCGTTTATATATCAAGGTATTTACGATTGAACATTGATGTCGGGATAGAGTACCACCGAACCCTAAAGAACTCTTACGGTTGGCATACCTCGCTCTATCACAAAATACCGTACGGGCTGGAAACCCGCTCTGAAATCGCCAAGCGCTGGTGCTTGGTTTTTGTGACTGCAGCGCAGCGAAGAAGCCGAGCGACTTGCGCTAGCGATTGATCGCGATTTTCTCTTTTTTAGGATAGTAAACGGGTTCCATTTTCTCTCATACTTTCACATATCCTTAATTATATATGTAGTTAGAGGACTGCAGACAATTCACTGGCATTTAAGCTGATTTTACAATTTTTCACTAAGTTAATCAATCACTTTAAAGCTGAGAGTCTCCTCTTTCAGAATTATCCCTTAACTAAAAAAAAAAAATCGTTTCTGGTGACTTTTTTGTTGGTTCTGCGGTGCCCTTACATTTGTACATGTTTGTACTTGGTGAACAAAAAAATGGCACTTTAGTTTAATAAAAATCACTTTAAAAGTTGAACATTCGTGTTTAACTGAAATTACTAGATGTCAAATTTATTTGGAGTACGTTTTGTAATACATGTATTCATTAAAATTATTTTATTTTATTTTTAGTTTTATTTTCTACAATCAAGCTATAAAATATGTGTGTCATTTCCGACAGCCTTTTGTTATCCTTTGTCATCATTGATTATTGACATTCTGTTACAAGGCCTGGGCCCTCTTGCATAAAAAGTTGCGATTAAACGCAACTCAAAAAGTTAAACGCAAGTCCAAAATACGCAATCCTGATTGGTTGAAAATCAAGTTGCGTTTAGTTTTCTGATTTGCGTTTAATCGCAACTTTTTATGCGAGAGGGCCCTACTCTGCTACTGTGAGCACAGTGGTCCTGCGGTATTCTGAATCAATTGATACAGTTTTCATATGTTTTCTTTTTCTTCTTATGAATGTCTACAGTAGTCCGCCATTACTTTATAAAATTAATAGAAAAATGTCATATCATCGCTTTAAAAAATAGATGCGTCTTTCTGATGAAAATCATGGCAGGCGTCGTATATTTTTCATTAATAAATTATTCAAAAAGAAAGGAAAATTACCCGTCTTCCATTGGTTCTCTTTAGACATGTTATAATAAGGTGAGGAAAAATTACAACTTGAAGATTCACCAGAAACGTTGAGTAAACCTGCATAGAGAAATCAATGAAATGTGCATGAAGAGCCTAATTCAAACAGGCGCTTAATCCACTTTTTACAGAAAATTATTCTTTTTAATAAATCTGCGTATCTCGCACATGAAAATCAAATGAACTATTAGATTTTTAAAAAATTTCATTAAAAAATGACGTTTCATTCCGAAAGGCATTAATCTGTTTTATTTGAAAAAGCATTTAATCTAATATGCTCATTACAAAAGTGGTAGAATAAAAAAGAACAATAAATAAAAAGAAACAAAACGAATTACTCAAAAACCTCAAATTTGGAAAAAGCACATTTGTTGATTGAAAATATTAATATAATGTATGTAATAGGGGAATTCAGCTAATAAACATGAAAGCAAATATCAGAAATTTCTATGGACAGGATCGGCATTATATCGTTACTGTTTTCACGAAGTGACGGATGAGCGCGCAACTAATAGAAAGTTAGTTTTGAATAAATTGCTTTCAAAGTTTTAAAGCATAATATGCGATTTTCCTCACTTCGTGAAAACAGGGACGATATTATCATTATTGGCATAACAATACCATTTTCCTTTTTCTTCTTTATCTGAATCGTTTCCTACTTCTTCTTCTTCTTTCCTTCTTCTTCGTATATTACTGTCATTATTTCTAGTTATATCATTATTATTTTTTATTATTATTATTCTTATTATTATTATCATTATTATTATTATTATTATTATTATTATTATTATAAGGCCTATTACTATTGTTGTTGTAGTAGTCGTTGCTTTAATTTGCTGTTGTTATTGTTATTATCATAATTATTGTTATTATTTTACCATACTATCGTTCTCTTCCTTATCATTATCACTATTATCACCACCATCATTATCATTATTGTTAGTGTTCATCATTTCATTATCATTTCTATATTGTTATTCAACGGATTTTTTTAACAGTCTTAGTTACATTTATTGATATGTAAACAAAACAAAAGATACACATGCAATATAATAAGAAAAAACAACATCCGTATGACATCGAGTGCTCGCCCGATGACGGTAAAGTTTTGGGGGAAAACGACGTTTGTAAAATAAGTTTCCATGTAGACTACATTAGATGACGACAAGAAGAAGTCCCCATGCGGAAAAAAGCTATTGGCAGCAAAGGTGTACATATTGCCACTATCATCTTCATCCGTTGCTTTGATAATTATAGCGGCATCATATCGAGGCACAGTCACAAGGACTCTTGAACCAGGAGGTGCCTCCATTCTCCACTTGTAGTACACATCTCCAGAAGTTGAATGAACATATGTCAGCAAGCAAGCAATTTTCGTTGTGACTCCACTTGTGAGATTGACCACTGTAAGTGCATAAAAACAAAAATGCATTTTCCCACTCCAGACAAATAATGAACAAGAACAAACAATTGTTTCCAGCCGGGCCGTCTGTTCACCCGACTACATTCAGTTCGAAAATTCAAACCCCTTATATATATCAAGGGGTTATCCAAGGGCATGTATACGCATGTATTATGTTTGTTTATACAAAAGTTATCGCAGAGTAAACTCCTTTGGTTTGTCTCTCTGCGTGTAATTGAGTTTTGACGGACGTGTATCAATCAAATATGATCATTTACGTCTGGGAAAGACCTTTAACGTCACCATCCGAAAGACTTGACTAAGATTCGAACCTGGATCCGATCAGAGTCAGTTTGTAGGTGACTACAAAGAGCTGCCCGTCTATCACCCTTCTCGTTTTTCCTTTTTTTCCTACTGTAAGTGTTTTTTTTTTTTTTTTTTTTAATATCTCTCTTTTTTATCTGTTGTGTTTGTTTGTTTGTTTGTTCGTTGTTGTTGGGTTTTTTTTTTTTATGGGGCACTTTAAATGGTTCCAAACCTTTTTATTCTTTGTATTACTATTTTTATTTCTCTGTACTGCAGTTCCCCTTTCTGTCCTTATCACTCACTGACCCCCACCCCCCCCCCCCCCCCTCTCTCTCTCTCTCTCACTCTTTTTCTTTTCATAATATCTCTATATTTCACATTTATGTCACCTGGATGGACAGAGCCTCCGGAGCAACAGTCGAATGACCAACGAAAAGTGGTATCACCATCGTCTGTACATCCAAAGACAGTGTAGTTCGAAAGTACCATATTCCCGATGTCATATGTGGTAATTTGGCATATGTGAATCGCCTGTATATCTAGGAATGAAAATAAAAAAAATAATTTCAGGATCTTAATGCATGTATATGGTAAACACGAAACAAATTATTAATACAACATATAAAATCAACAACAGCTAACAGTTCTGCTGCTATCTACTACTACTACTACTACTACTACTACTACTACTACCAAAGAGTATAAATACGAAGAGTGGTTAGCGCCGAAATTAAAGGAGAATTAACCCCAGAATATAAATGTACTTATGTTCAAAGGTGTAATATATTCTTAATCATTGGCCTGTATCACTTTAGAAATAAAATATCAGAAAAGGGTTTCAATCAAGACATTCTAGCACACGGTATCATCTGCTAACACTTTACATGGGGGATGTCATTTTCTTGATGATATGGAGTTGTACATGAACCATTGGAAACCGTTCCAGTCAGGAAGAAATTTTTAATCCTAGAGCTAAATTGCTCCTCTTCATTACAGAAAATCCCGATATATGATAGAAAATATATAATAGGTGTATACATATATTCTAAAACGTGGAATTTATAGATTTCTTTTTATATTCTCTGGTTTTGCTAAATAGAAATCGATTTCTTGGGCTTGCCTGTCAGAGCAGAACATAATTTATACAACGCGCATTCTGACTATTGAAGTCCATTATCTCAAAGCAGGTGAATGCATAGTTTGTCACTATTGACGCTCGGGAAAGTTATCATCCATAAATTTGAATTAATTTGCTCCGTCGCGTACGTCAGAGTATCAAGAAAATAGATTTCTATTTAGTAAAATAGTAATTTTCAAAGAAATATAAAACACATTTTCGTTTTTAGAATATATGTATATATCTGTTAAATATTTTAAATCTCAAATGGGATTTTGTATCAGGAGGAAAGACAATTACCCATCCGGATTAAAAATATCTTTATGTACACAAGAAAATGGCAGCCCCCAGGGGGGCGTTTCATGAAAGGACTTGTCAGATATTTAATCCGACAAATTTGCTCTCAGCCAATCAGATGCAAGGATTTCAGTAGCTTATAACAGTTGTCGGATAAAACATCCGACAACTTCCTTTCATGAAACGCTCCCCAGGTATCGCTAGCAGATGATGAATTTTGCTGAGAAAATCTTGATTTATACCCATCTCGTATATTTTAATGCCAAACTACGTAGGACAACCAAGAAGGAATAGATTACACATCTTTTAATATAAGCACATTTGCATTTTGAGGTTAATTCCCCTTTAAGCACGCGTGCATAATTGTGGTTCGCTCGTGTGGCTCGTACACGCCCACATGACGTCACATACTGTTGTATGTGTTGTATGGCAGCTGGCTTTATATTTTGTCAAAAGCATGCATAGTCCCTGGGATATATGCGGGGTCTATTCGACTACTTGAGCCATGATTATACCTTTTCAGAGCTTTGAATTCAATTTAAGTCACATTTTCATAATTTCAAATAAATACAATGGAAATTTGGGAATGACCAGGGCGGATATACATGAATAAATAAATAAATAAATATATATATATATATATATATATATATATATATATACACACACACACACACGCGCGCGCGCACACACATACACACACACACGGGCATATAATCCCGAGGAGGGGCTGACGCTTTGTGCCCGAATATCAAGTTTTCTGTTTATAAATTTTGACACATTTGGTAGTGAAAATGTACAGAAATTATAAATTCGGGCATAAAAATACCGCCAAAAGTGTATATTCGGATGCCTCACCGCCCGAATATGAAGTGGTAGTTGCCCTAATATTTAAAAATCTTCAAGGAAGTTGCACCCCCAACCTCCCCTCGCATCGCACGCCAATGCTACTACAAAAGTAGCAGCAGCAGTATACTGCTACTAATTCTGCTGCTACTGTACTGCTACTGCTAGTAATACTACCACTTGTACTTCTGCTACTACTGCTGCTGATACCTCTAATCATGGCTGTTTATGCAATATACTCATATTTCTACTGCTAAAGCATTAATTAATATAACTACTACTATTACTACAACTATTACTACTACTTATTCTACTACTACTACTACTACTACTACTACTACTAATAATAATAATACTATCATTATTACTACTACTATTACTACTACTACTTTTTTCTTCTTCTTTTTCTGCTACTAATAAACCTGCTAATAAGCCTAATACTTTTGCACGTACTGCAATCAATATACGAAGTAAAGAAACCAGTGTAGGAATATTAATATCAGACGTTACCATGGTTACGTCGTTGTTTCATCGTACTTGCATTTATTGATAATTATGAAGTAAAGTCCTTTTTTGACGAAGCCAAAGCTACGCATTTTCATGTGTGTGTCCCATCACTCAATAGGCCTTTATCGTCTTGATTGATGTCAATGTCTTTATGACTTTTACACGTCCTATCAACATGATTTTTTTTTTTAATTGGTTATTGCCAATTCAACATTGATCTTAACATTCTTTTCCAACTGACTTCATTCTTTTTCTTACCGCATTTTGGTACTGATGAAGTCTCGTCTGATCCGGTGAGACCTGTTGACCGTAAGACAGGCAACCAGAGGATTATATGTAGGACCAACCAAACTCTTCTATCGTCCCAAGCCATAGTTATGTCGCCGTCTTGATACACGCTACACCTTATTACTTACGCAAACTTTGCGAAACTAAGTTGTTAAAAAAAACAAAAAAACTCACAGTAGTACTAGAGGTATGTGATTACTACGCAGAAAGATTACACTATTAACTGCCACGTATGCAACCTTGATTCGAATGAATGGATTTGTCCAATGCAATACTCGTTGAATTCCAAGTTGACGGATTAGTGCTTTTGCATAAGTGAAAAAGGAAGCAAGCGCTGAAAAATACATTTCGTAATTCAACTCTCTAAAAAGAAAAGAGTGAATTTTCACTCTATTTTCACTCCCCTGGGAGTGACGTCAGTGATCACTTGTTTAGGAGTGAGTATTGAGTGATTATCGAGTGCTCTCCTAAGACAAAAAGAGTGAATTTCACTCTATTTTCACTCTATTTTCACTCCTTTGGGGAGTGACGTCAGTGATCACTCGATATTTTTTAGAGAGAATCATATGCACATTCCGATCAATTGACGATTGACTTCAATCTCATATTTTTAATCGGCACGACCGCTTTTGTGTTTGATTGACAAAGGAAGGGGAAATAGTAAGCAAAACATGCGTCACATCTAATGGGATATGTTTCCTCAGAAACAACTTATAATCATGAAATTTAATTTTCCCACACTGGGGTATTAGGCGAGCTCACAACATTACTTGCTCTTTTTTTTATCACGCATGTATTTTTAGTTCCTATTATTCTTTTGAACGAAATACATAGCTTGCTAAATATATGAAGAAAAAAAAATTATTCAGATACCATTATATATTGAATGTGACGCTTTGGTATCCGGCCAGGCGTAGAAAGATTCAGTGTTTGTACATGTTGAATGGTTAGATGGTTAGGTAGTGCGTTATTATGCTAGCGGAATATTACCACAAAGAGGATATACGACTTTGTAAATAAGAGTGTTTTGTTATGGTGCTGATCTCTGTAAACAAAAAGGCCATAACAGCGGTGATGTTTTTTATTACAGGAAAACATCATAAATTTAACAGTCATCTAGTATTGTAAATAGTAGTAATAGAAATGAAACGGTCGTCATCGTCATAGTAGAAGTAGTAGAAGGTGAAGGAAAAGTAGTAGTAGTAGCAGCAGCAGCAGCAGCAGCAGCAGCAGCAGTAGTAGAAGTAGTAGTAGAGTAGTAGTAGTTGTAGTTGTAGCAGTAGTAGTAGTAGTAGTAGTAGTAGTAGTAGTAGTAGTAGTAGTAGTAATAGTACTTGTGTTAATACTATTACCAACTCGTATTAGTCGTAGTCGTACCAGCAACGGTAGCATCAGAGTAGTAATACTAGCAGTAGAAGGAGGGGTAGTGGCTGCCACCAGTAGCAGCAGCAGTAGAAGTAGTGTAGTATATCGGTAGTATATGTAGTAGTAGTAGTAGTAGTAGTAGTAGTAGTAGTAATAGTAGTAATAGTAGTAGTAAAAATTAATAACGATTAAACAAATTAAAAATACCCCGCATAAATCCAAGTGAATATGTTTGCTTTTGACCCAATGTTGTATATATATATATATATATATATATACCCTATACTATTCCTGTATGACGACAAACATTCCACAATTTATAAGATGTTTTTTGTTCATTTTTTTTTACTACTTCTTTTTATCTGTTTCAGTGTATCTAGATATATTTTATGCCTCATTTCATAGCCGATTGTTGATGTGGTAGGCTCATCGACATCGGTCATTAAATCGACCCGCCATGTCGACAAAGAATATGTAGAGGTGTTGTGGTCTAGTGGATAAGTCAGCGGACTGAAATCTCAGACTCAAATCCCAGGCCGGCACTAATGTCCTTTGGCAAGACATTAATCTACAATTGCCACTCTCCACCCAGGTGCTAATTGGGTACCCGGTAGGATGCGAAGGTCAATGTGATTGGATTAGCATGTGCGCGCCCGTAAAAAGGCGACTGGCTGGAATGCTCCCCAGGGAGTGGAGATTGTGCACTGTGACGTGCGGGATGGTATACTTGAATCCAGTGACCGGGGTAATAATGATAATGTAAGCGCTTTGGGATATTCTTGTAAAGCGCTTTATAAGAAACCGTTATTATTATTATTATAATATTGAATTCGATGAAAGCACTAAACTAATACCTGCTATATCGTAATTTATCAGCAATCGACAACCCATCTCTACCCCCACCCCCTCCAAATAAGAAAAGCATGTAGAACCGCTTTTACACAAACATATACTACCATACAACAGTGACATTGTGGAAAAGTTGATATATTCATTTCACAAACTTTTATAACATACAATGTAAGGGTAATCTTTATCACATCCTGCTTATCATCAACAAGCATACAGTGAATCTGTAAAATATAAATTGACATGATATTTCAGGATATTCTTTACTATGCCATTATATCGAGAAATACGATAAGCCATCACAATAACTACTATCGTTCATTTGCTTTAGAAATGTGTTTATAATTAAAACTGCTGTGACATGTTTACCTCTGAAATTCGTACCTTTGGTATCTATACTTCCACCAGTTTTCATCTGACATCGTATTGGTTGCCTGGTGTGTTTTTGTTTATCTGGACGGTTTTTCTTGTCATGATTTTTTTTTAAAGCCCAAAACATGCTTACATTTTAAACAAGAGCACTTCATTCATCATGTCTTGCATTAGAAAATAGAGAGTACAAAGTAAGGATAATACCCTTTCAGATGATACTAGTGATATCTAATCTAGTAATGTAACATGTAAAATGGTTGTAATTATGTAAAATTTTACTTTAGTTATATACATTTTTCGTATATTGTTTTCCTCTGTTTTATTCAAAGTCAAAGTCAAAGTGGCAAAACGTATGTACAAAATCTTAAGTTTTCCTAAATATTAATTCTACCAGGGACCTTTTACCGGGGATTATAATGCTAAATAATACCCTATGCATTGGCATAAATTTAATCAAACGACTATTTACATCAGGGTGTACATTGTTTCTTATCAAGAAATTCCAAGATGTTGGAAGAAGTAAAATTGTATCAAATTTGGATTAAATCCACAGTCTCTAATGCCACTAAATATTTAGTCAGAATTTTTTTGTATCTCCAAAACTCTCGATTTGATTTCCTCTGTGTGACCACAGGTACTGTTGCAATTAAGCCGCAACATCACATTCGACAACAGTTTTTAACGTGATATGTAAATATTTCCTGCTCAATGCCACGGTCACAACTGGCACTGCACAGGTGTTTTGCATTCACCTCACGGATTAGTGCAAGTATAAAGAGAGGGGTATATTGGCAAGAAGAGTCGTAAGAAGGGCGTACGAATTGCAGGAGTTGGTTACCACCCCGACCGCAAATGCGGAGGCGCATAAAGACCAAAGTTAGCTGTGATCGGTTGTCGCATAGCATACATAACGAAAGGTCAGACTAGGCAGTCAGACTCAACTCCGGATATCCGAGCATAGGTATATACTCCGAAAACGGCGTATGAATATAGAACCCTCATCGTTCAGTGTGAGGCAATGTGTACAAAAGGCATGGGGAAAATCTTGTAAAGTCAACCAGCCAAAGATATATGAATTTTTAAAAATAATGCTGCGTGTCAATTATCTTCAGAATCCTTGAATGATTCGTCATATGAAATGACTTTCAAATTACAAACGTTTGAAATAAATATATCCGCAGCATTATTTTTGAAAAATTAGCAGGTCGACATTGCACGATTTTCCCCATGTCTTTTGTACACACTGTCTCGCACTGAACGATGAGGGCTCTCTATTCATCTTGCTCCATACGCCGTTTTCGGAGTATATACCTGTGCTCGGTTTTCCGGAGTTGGGTCTGACTGCTAGGATAATGCTTACAATTACTACTATCAATGGAGCTTGAGCTTATCATACTGACTGCAGGTGTGCAAGTGAGCAGTCGTATCGGGCGAGGAACCGACTCTTAGAGGCCTTTGCAAATGCGAGTACTCCGTGTCTTTATTGCCAGATTTCTCCTGTTGAGATTTAGGGTTTTCCAGGGTGTCATATGTATTGTCTGCATTAGGTGTCAGATAGTCATCAACGTCAGGATGAACTTCGTGCTTGATCGTGGATTGACTGTTAGGGTGAGTTCCCGTCATCGGTGTGAGCTGGACACGGTCGTACGATTCGTCATCAGTTGGGAAGATCGGATCCTCATATTCCAATGTTGCATTTGATTTAACGTCTGAAGATTCATTATATACGACTCCCTCTGTATCGGATGTCTGGTCTAAAGAGCTGTACCCTACGAAAGACGACTGTCCAGTTAGGTCAGTGTCTCTTTCTAGAACATCGTATAGTCTGTCTGAGTTAATTTTGGGTGAATCGTTGACCGACTTGATCTCTAAACGAAGGAGAGTGTACCTTTCACCGTCAGTGTTTTGTAAATCTTGATACGCGTGGTCACCCGCTTCGTTTTGGCTCCCAACTTTCTTATGAAGCACTTGCGTCTTCTGACCCCTTTCCACCGAAGATTGCTCAGTCACATTAAGTGACTTTTCATTTAAAGGATGCCGACTGCAATCTCTTGGATGCCTTTCTCCTGGAACCGATGCCTCTGGCTTTCCCTGGTCACTGTCTGGTATGTTATACTCATGATAGTCACCCCGCTCTTTGCCGCCGAAGAGAATGTTATAGTCCTCTTCTCCTACCTCGTTGTAGATGATCACGTTGTCGTGTATAGGGGTGGCATCATCAGAGGGTAGGTCGGTATACTCATGCTCCTTGACATTTCCGAGTACTCCTGAATGATTAGCCTTTGCAGGGCTATTTACAGAATTTCTGCACTCTGTGTACTCGTGTTGTTCATTGTCGGTGTCGGATGATGGGTTTTTGACGCCAGCACCAGCTGAACCCTTGGTTTGGGACTTCTGGTCAAGCGTTGATGATGATCGTCTTCTGGATAAAAAGAAAGACAACATAAAAAAATCAAAAAAAATAGCGATTCACGTTATGTTTGTAGTTATGTTTTAATGCCGTGGATTGTACACTCTAATGTTGTTTATTTATATTGCGAATCGGTTATAAATTTGATTTTCAAAGGTTTTCGCCTAATGCAAGCTTGTTAGCCTCTCAAGTATAATGAAGATGCTGAATAGACACATTCACAAATTGCAGCAATCTACAACATCCTTCCCTATACCTTGCATAAAATAAAACAAAACATAAAACGCGTTATTGCAATATTGGCGTATGCCCCCCCCCCAAAAAAAAACAAAAACAAAAACAAAAACAAAACAAAACAAAACAAAAACAAACAAAAAAAAAACCAAAAAAAAAAACAACCTCCACCGCATTATTAAGTTCTTGAACATGAATCTGGAGAGGGCTTAAAGAGAAAAATAATTGGTGAGCATTTTTATTCCTTATATGTCAGTTTGGAAGAACATCATAGTGGAAATAACCCATAAACCCATTTCTGTGTGCAGTGCATGAGCTTTTCAGCGAGATTGGGTCTACTTCTTATAATTTTGATGATTCAAAAATCCTCGCGTATACGCTAATTTATATTATGTAGACATGATCAACCTTTCCCAATTACTTTGAGGCAGTTTCTTTTCACAATGTAATCGCATGACCAAAACTCAACTTTATCTTAATAAAGTTAAAGTTTTTAGGGCTTGGTTTGCGGTTGTATATATACGTAGCAGGTAAATATGGTCGGACACAAGGACAACTTTACTGCGAATACTTAGGATTTCAAGACACCTTACCTTACCAATGTCAGCTTGAGCGAAAGACCCTAATCTGTGATGACGCTTAAAGGTAACAGATAGTTTTGGGAGGCCCTCAAAAACTTTTCGTGAGAATTCGTTGATTTTACTTAATAAACAGCAGGGTACTAACATAACTAAGATGCTGTGAAGTTTTTTCCTCCTCAAGTGAAATATTTATCGAATGAGAGGTGAAAAGTAATAAAAATCCCTGGCCCAAAAAAGAGGGGATGTAAATTCAAACAAATGGCACACACACACACACACTACTTACATGTGGATTGCTGTGTGTGTAGAATACGCTACACATAATGCGAAGCGCTGGGTTTATTGTGCGGGGAACCTTCGGGTGCATATGGTCTTAGCGTGAGGCAGTGAAAAGCCGTTAACAAGCGTTTCTTATAATATTTACACTAAAATTTGTTCGAAATCGTGAATGGAATGTTAAATAATCTCGTACATATGTCTTATGATAAAAGGAGAATAGTATGTGACTATTTCAGCTAAGTTTCTTGCCAGTATGATTTTTTGCTACCGAGACTGTGAGCTTTAAGCGTCTCTCCGCATTGCCGAAGGTCACTCCGCGAACTCACACTTTGTAGTGTATAACACATAACCCTATGAAGAAATCCCAACTCCGTGTCAACACCCTTATTAGCTTTAATCTCTGCATTCAATGACACTGGTGAAATTTGTATTTTGGTCGTGAAGTCAGTCATTGCTATATATACATATAGTTGTGTATGTGTGGTCGATTAACCGCAGCTTTTTTTTTTCAACTGACCGTGCCGTTTTGTGATAAATTGGTAACATGTTTGTACACAAGGTATTTCTTAATAGGGTTATGTGTTATACGCGACCACGTGCGAGTTCGCTGAATGACCTTCGGCGGTGCAAAGAGACTATAAAGCGTGATTACTGTTTAAAATGTACGATTTCAAGACTCTGAACCTATGTACGATGTGGGGTAAGGAATTCTTACAAACAAATATCAATCAGAACTGGGGCCCCGTCTCGTGAAGAGTTGCGATTGATACGCATCGATTGCAACTTGATACCAATAGTAACTGTGTTTTTAAAAGATTAGAGAATGTATATTTGCGATTCGAAACAGTGGCACCACTCTATGAGACAAGGCCCTGATTAATAAGTACATCACCAGTGTCATTGAATGCAGAGATTATTTATAACCAAGAACATGAACCATGATTTTATTAAGGGATGACTTTTTTTTTTTCATTAAAATGATCAAACTATTGATAACGACACACAAAAGTAAGAGGGGTCGGGATGTCGATTTAGATGAGATTATAAACTCGTGAGAATTATTCATAAGAAAACATATTAAATTCTTTAAATAAGTTCATTATACCTTTTTCTGACGAAGACTCCAATCATGATGAAAATTATCATGAATAGTAGGAGAACTACTATCGAGGGGATAACCGCGCCGTTTAAACCTGCAGCACAGAGAGGAAACATAGAACAGTACTTTATGGAGCAACAGTTACCTCGAGAATGGCTCAAAATAAAATAGACCTCATCTATTATATACACAGTATGGTCTGAAGAAAAATATTTATTAATTTTGGTAAGGAATGGGAAATGTGGGATTCAGAAGTTGGAGTATATTACTATACCACCAATATTACTACTACTACTACTACTAATACTACTGCTACTTCTAGTACTAAGCTAGACCTCCTCCTCCTCCTCCTCCTCCTCCTCCTCCTACTACTACTATTAATACTACTACATCTAGGCTACTCCTCTTCTTCTTCCTTCTCCTCCTCCTCCTCCTCCTCCTCCTACTACTACTACTACTTCTACTACTACTACTACCACTACTCCTACCACCACCACCACCGCCACCACCACCACTACTATCACTACTACAAGACTACTACTATATTAATACTTATACTAAAACTAATACTAATACCAATACTAAAACTATTACTAATACTACTTCTACCACTATTACTACCTAAACTTTTAGTCTTCATTAAACCACTACTTCAAAAGCTGACATCGACTGTATTCGCCAATTAAACTTACCTGACGATCGTCCATCTCCTTGTGGCATGATGTCTTCAGTTGTACGGGAAAACGTAACAGGGTCTGTTTAGTTATGAAATGAGAATCACATCTTTAAAAAAACACACACACACACACACATTTGTGCTTATTCTACCTGACTTCTATGAAGGCAGAAGTATGTCTTCATAAGCAACCAGTGGACATATGGTTGTTTATGAAGACATACTTGCCTTCATAGAAGTCAGGTAGAATAAAGCAACCAGTGGACAAATGACTTTTGTTTTCATATCCAAGGAGCTTGTTAACTTTAATGATGCTGTCTTTTGCCATGAGTGCGAATCTGCACAATAGCAGGCGTGCCATAAGTGCAAATTGTCACAATCATGACAATAATAAGAACCAATT
This sequence comes from Heliocidaris tuberculata, assembly GCA_025618425.1. Lineage (NCBI taxonomy): Eukaryota > Metazoa > Echinodermata > Echinoidea > Camarodonta > Echinometridae > Heliocidaris > Heliocidaris tuberculata. The sequence continues at coordinate 12,990,656 of CM046841.1, forward strand.
AGCAAGAGGATAAGAATGCATTACAAAAGCTTTGTATAATAACTCACTTCGGTCTTTAATGGCTACCCGATAATCACTTAATCACCTGTATGTACTAATTTTATACTGGAAATTGTTGACCTGACCCGAAGATGTTGGTAAGACTGTCCTTTGAGAAATATACTGTGGCACGGGCATGTTATTTGAGTGGCACGTAAAGAGTTAATTCATTACCAAAGGGCACTAGTACATTGACTTGGTTACGAACCCGGAACCTCCCTATTACGATATCACTGCTCTACAATTTGGCCATTGCGGTTCCTTAAAATATTGATTGATTATTTCATTCGACGTTGAAGTAGACAGAGCATTGTACAAACATGATGAATAAAAAAGACAGGAGCTCTAAAAAAAAAATATCCATTTTGAAGGTGATATGGTTACTTCTAACTCCAGTTATGGCAATTTGCCAGCTTTAGATTATGACGTCGCCAGTAATAGCCTTGGGGTATCACATTTCATCAAGTTTGTATTATCTTCATTGTGACCAGGGAAATTCCATAACATATTTGTTCTGATACTCAAATACCATCATCCAAACTTCCGTATAATCAATGAACACCACGTTTCAAACCTGGTTGATAACATAATTATACTTAAAGGTACGTCTCGATTAAGAAAAAAAGTCTTAAGTTGATAATTGGGTATTGTTTTTTTATTTTTAAAAATACGAAATTGCTTAACCAACACGATCGCTAAGACGCAAAAGAAATTCACACTAGGATTATCCCATCATGCCCACTATCCCTGTGCATTTCCCTCCATAAAGACCGTGTTTTGATTATATAACGTGAACATTTACACATGGTTTATATGCTTGTGTCAGTTTTTTTTTTTTTTTTTTTAAATACATACATGTACATATTATAGAGTATGGTATAACAATATTCTTAGGAGGAATTTCCAGTCCATAGCTGTATATGTATTCAATGAAATATAATGTTAAACCTTTTCACCTGTACTGTGTTGACCTGCACTGGAGGAAGATATAGTGTAGGGTATGGAGGTTGACGATAATGACACGGTTCTGGTCGTAGGGGGCTCCGTCTCGTCATATACCAAAAGCTGCACACTGCTGATTCGGACTCTTCCAGTTCCTCTTGCTTGAAAGGTTACCTGTTTATAAAATGAAATTTCTGCAAGCCTCTGTTTATACAGATTTAATATACATTTTACCCATTCTCATTGTAGTGAATTATCCTCTTTGCTTTTGATATATCTAGATCACTTCTTGAAAATGCCCTATATCTCTTAATTTCAGTGATTTCTGATTCTTTATATATAAAAACAAACAAACAAACAAAAAAGCTTCATTTATAGCAGACCTACATCGTTTTCGTATCTGAATGCAAGATAAGGGTACAGAAAACAGAGTTACAAAAATGTAGTAAATGAAAGTTATCGAGTTGTGTAACTTTTGATAACGAATTGCTGAACTATGATAAGTAAATGGTTACCTTGTAAAAGTTAAATGTAAAAAAAAAAAAAAAAAAACGAATTCATAAAAATACCAATATTAAACATTTACCCAACATCACATACTTCTATCAGTCAACCAAACGCCTCGATTTGAAGAATTGGTAAAATGACGCACAAAATAAAGAGAGTTAAGTATGGGATAGAGACAGAGAGAAAGTGAGAGGAAAGTGAGAGAGAGGAGAGAGAGAGAGAGAGAGAGAGAGATCAAATAAGAAATAAGATAGGAAGAGTTGAAAGTGTGTGTGTGTGTGTGTGTGTGCGAGAGTGTGTGTGTGTGAGAGAGAGAGACGGGGGAGGGGAGTACATACAAACAACTTACCTCCCAAGAACCAGTTGAAGTAAAAGTAGCATCACAAGATAACTTCACTTTAAGACCGTTTTGGTCCAAAACTTGCTTGGCACTTGGCAAACAAGTGCTTATATAGTTGCCTGTCCATACTATCGGGGCTCTCGTCCTTCCCATGTCTTGTTCGGCTTGAAAGGTTGTAATGGTATAACAGAATTTTAGTAGAATGGCGTCCTCTACGTTTATGTCGGTAGGTAGCGTGCCACTGAATGCAATGCATCCACCGTGGCTTGGATCATAGCCATGATAACCTGTTTTATGGATTAGAATACAACCATATACAAAATTATGTATTAAAAAAATATTTTTGTTCCATCATTACTTCAAAATTTTATTTCTATTTTGTTTTTAAGGTTGGTGGTGGTTTTTTGTTTGTTTGTTTGTTTGTTTGTTTGTTGTTTTTGTATCATAAGTGAATTTGATTGGGTGTCTTTCAAAATCGATTTTACGCTTTGGCGTAGCCTAGGTCCTGGAGTTGTAGGCGATAAATCCCTGGTCTTTTATTAGTCTTTCGATGAACTGACACTAGGCGCAAGGTGTTCAAATAGAACCCCCTTTTTTCAATCCCTTTCTTTCCACTTTTTCGTAATCTCTCTGTTTGTAGCTTTTGCCATGCATGGGGTGCCCGTCATGACCCTTTCATAACACCCCACACCAAGGATTCTACACACACATGTTAATAGAATAAGGTTTTCATGATTTTTGCACTCACCTCGCTCACGTTCGCAGATATAAGCATGCCTGTGATTACAGTCATGGTCCGCCCACCTGTAAGCATCCTGTTGCCTTATCTGAAAGCAATCTCTTCCACCATCCCCTGCTTTAAAATTGGAATACCTGATGGTCGTGGTCCCGTCCATCCATACCCGTTCCCCCTGTGCAGTCCTCTCGATGCCGATCCAGAGTTCCGGCGGTAAAGGGGTAATGGTGTTCAGCATAGAGACCAGAAAGCCCTGCTCCTCCCTGCTATTGATGTAAACCAGGTGAGAGCCGATCGCTTTACAGTTTGTTCTTGCTGTTGATAGATCTGCCTCAGCGTTGTTGAATTGGTAGCAGGATTCATTGAAAGCATACATTCCATTTTCACATTCTGTGTCGATCGAAAGAAAGTGAAAGCGAAACATTTAGGTAAGGATTTGACGGTACAAGAAGAAAGAGATGTACCGACAGGGAAATACAGACATGTGGTTGCTTAGTTTGTTTGGAGTACGAATTTTTCTTTATAAGCTAGCAGTAATGGCTTTTATCTATAGAGCACAGTTTTTAAAAGATAATGGTTTTATTATCACTATAAGAGTAATCGAGATAAAATGTTGTTTTCCTCAACAATATTGCACTAAAACGTAGCCGGGTTTAATCTGAAACTATCTTGAAAATGATAATACGCTCTTTACACTTAACAGACTCACATCATTAATAATCAATTAAATCTATAAATGTAAAACGTGTAACTAACTACAAAGTTATATATATATATATATATATATATATATATAGTAAACATTTTAAAAAATACAAAAAATACATCCTGGATAGAAACTTTACCAGCGTCAGTAAACCACCGATTTCCTCCTGTGGCAGGTGGGGATACTGAGCACTGCTGAGGACGAGTAGTTACCGGGATGGTATCTGCGAAGAGATATTGAACATAATAACGCTACATATGTTGTTATGAAGAACAGAACAACGTGTTTTTTTAACTTTTGAGTTTAATGAGCATAAATAAAAGAGGACCATGTTTTATGCACAAAACAATCATACAAACCCACCAATTCATATACTGAGGGAAAATACATCATTTGAATAAAAAATGCCTTATATTGTCCAGTTGTTTTGTAATTCATATGGACGTGTAGGTGTGTGTTAAAAGCGTTGTAAAAGGAGAAACCAGCGAAATTTGGTTTATTAAAATCATATATTTCCATCAAAAACAGCCTTAAGATATAGTAGTCAATAGAGGCCTATTTTTGAAAAAAAAAATCATTACTATGTAAATGAATATTTAATTTATTCATTTATTCATTTTGACACAGTTTTAAGAAATTGTATTGATTTTTGTACGATAACTACATGCCATTAAATGCGATAAAGTACGAAACTTACTAATAACATTGAAAGCCTGAGCGCTGATGACGAATTTTTGTGTTTGAGCATAATTTGAAAAGGTAGCTCGCACGTAGACAACATTAGATGACGACAAGAAGTAGTCACCGCCTGTGACGCTATTTGCATTGAAGATGAGCATATTGGCCCTGTCCTCCTGATCAGTAGCTGAGATTAAGTTGGTGGTGTCATAATTGGGTACCGTCAAAAGGACTTGCGACCCAGGAGGTGCGTCAATTTCTAAAATGTGTTCGTAATGAATAGCTGGATCTGTAGAAACCCTAGAACAATTGATTTTTGTTGTAGTGCCTCGAGTGAGATTGACCACTGCAAGTGAAGAGAATAGGAATAATGTGGTGGGACATCGTATTTATTTCCCATCATGTCTTACAAGGCAACTATTTACAGATAAACGAAACAATGGGAAGATTTTGTTTGTTTTTCTCCTTACGTATGTTCATCCTTCCTCTACAGGTATTAGTCCAACTCTTCCTCTCCTCCCGTCCTACTACGTTTTATATGGCTCTTGGAAACTATATTTTAGCGTCTCAGTAATTTGCATTCATTATGAAAGATAATAAAACACTTTTTTGACATTGTGCATCAATATTCATGTTTTACAATACAAAGTAAAAGCATAAAGGACAACATGAAAAATATATTTTGCAGACAATAAGAATAATGGACATATATACATATACACACTTTTTCCGAAGTAAAATTTGATTTATCTTTTATATATAAACAATACACGCAACGCTTTGGGAGTGTGACTAATAATAAACTTGTGACTAATATTGATAATATTAATTTCATGATACGTACATAGTATTTCACTTTTTTTTTTCTCTCTCTCTCTCTATTCAGCTTCATATCCTTTTCTTACATAGTTTTCTGTGTCAAATCCTTCCACTTTCTATTTTCCTCACTTTTCGAAATCTATTCTTCGTTACCCTTCTCTTATGCACATCTCCCCCCCCCCCTCTCTCTCTCTCTCTCTCTCACTCTATCTCTTTATTTCTCAGAAACACACATCACACTCTCTTTATCCTTCATCTGTCTACATGTTTTATGCATTTAATGTGAATTTTAATCTTTCGAATGTGTTCTTACCTGCGTCAATGATATTGTCAATAGAACAACAATCAGGTGTATAGTGAAGAGATGAAATTCCATTATTTGTGCAGGACCACACGGTATCATTCGATACTACTACATCCACGATGTAATGTGTCGTGATATAGCATATGTGCCTTGGCTGTGTATCTAGGATTCAAGGTTTTTGTAAAGTTTTTTAGCAAAATAGTGATTTACAACGACCTCCATGATATATAAAATTAATGTTATAGACTATGAGTAATAATGAATGAAATGCAGATAATACTATTGTTAATATACCATCATCACTTCACATGTAATTACAATATTAATTGATAATAACACAGGCACCATCATCAGTTTCATTGTACTTTAAATTCTTATACATCGTATTAGAAGCTATAGCAGTATTATAAGTAGTTAAAACAGTGGCAGTGGTAAGGCATGGTTATGTTGTTCAATTATCTTTGTCTGTGACGTAATATTTGATGACCTATGAGTTTGCTCCATTTGCGCGAGCAACTCCGGAAAACGGATAACTGCCTCAGATAAAATCTGGATAAAACCCGATGTTTTTTAAATAAAAAAGGAAACGGTCTCTAACACTTTCAACAAAATCATTATCTTTGCTATGTCATAGAAGTCAAAGGAAAGTAACGCACTTTATAGTAGACCTTTCAATTTACGACGATTTCTCCCACTATTATTGATACAACTGCTACGATTTTTTTTCTACCACTACTACCTATGCTGCTGCTGCTACTGCTACTACTACTACTACTACTACTACTACTACTACTACTACTACTCCTTTTACTACTTCAAATTTTACTACTACTACTACTACTAATACTACTAATACTACTACTATTACTACTACTACTACTACTACTACTACTACTACTACTACTAATAATAATAATAATAATAATAATAATAATAATGATAATGAATGATAATGAATAATAATAATGATGATGATAACGAAAATAATAATGTTTCAGTTTCAGTTTATTGTTGCACATTTCACATTTTGCAATGTTTCCACAATATAAATGGTACAAACATGATTTATATTGGAGACTTTAACACAAGATGAGTACCTCATATATTATACAGTATATGTTTGGTTTCATTTTATTCATCTATTCATATGTACATCATCATCATTATATCGATCGTCACTTACATGGTATAATCATTTACCTGGTAAATGTTATATACATACATGAAAGAATCGTCGTAAACTCTAAGAGCTTGATGAAGACGTCCAAAAACATCAATTATACATAAACAGCATTCAAAAATATTTAATGATGCAAATTTACTGCGAGAATGAGAAATTTAGATAGAAATAGACTGATAAAGACAGAGAAAAGGGGGGGAGAGAGAGAGAGTGAGAGTGAGAGAGAGAGAGAGAGAGAAGGGTGGAAGGTCAAAGAGAATCACGAAGAGAAGAAAGAGGGTCCTCTACACCATAAATGATAAGTGAAGGTTTTCAAGCATCCTGACAATGAAAATGAAAATGACTCGTTACTAGGCCGACGTGATTTGTTTGTATGCATGATAAAAAAAAAACAACAACAACACAATAAATACAAAATGAGGGAGTGCATGCAGTATTGAATCAAAAAGTGAGCTAAAAGAAGGGTGAAATATAGAGGAGTCTAAGGAGAAAGATCTGCTTGTAAGTTATAGGCTCCAAGGGGTAATAATATTTATATAGTCTTTAAAAATTGCGGGAGCGAGCAATGCATGCTACAGGAAAATAAGTATATGGATAAACTTGATGTAAATCGCAGTGATAAAATTCGTATACGAAGATACTGGATATTAGCGTCACTTCTTACTACAATAATATGAAAAATCACATTACTAGAATAAATTAGCATTAGCATTATATAATAATAATATTATTAATGACAATATTAATGATAATGATAGTAATAACCATAATATAAATAATAACAAGGATGATAATAATATTAATGATGATGATAATAATAATAATAATAATAATAATAATAATAATAATAATAATAACTGGGTTGTCAAAAAAATGACCAAGACTTCTACTGTTAACCCGTTGACTACTGAATTACCTTATTCTCATAAGGCTTAAAACAGGAATCATCATATAGTGGGTTAATGATATTTTTAACACTACTATTACTTCTACTACCACTACTAACATTACTAGTGCAACAGAACTTTTTTATTATTATTTAATATATTACTTATTTATTACATAAATACTTTATGAGAATCTCACAAGACATTAAAAATTATTTTCGTGTGTAGGTCTTTTACATTGTACATTTATATAACATATAGGTTGCCTACACTTTAATCTTTATCAAAAAAGGAAAAATATTGTAATGTTTATGAAGGTTTACTATCTTCTTACCACATTTTGATGTCGCAGACGTTGCACCTGATGATCTAATGCATGCTCGCCCTCCGACTGACAATGACAGAAACAAGCCTAAGCAACATAGAATTGAATCCATTTCTTTCACGGGCCAATCCATACTTTTTGTGATATCCCGATGTATACAACGCGTGTTACAAAGTCTCAAAAAGTATTATAAGTCCTGGACGATATTGTTGTGTGAGAGAACTTCACAGTATCACTTTAACTACACGCGTCATAGCCTAACTGGATAATGTGCTGCCATCTACACCATCATGCTTTTAAAATGATTTTGTTCAGGATATCTCTATTGTTCTAGGTTGTCTTTGCCACACCAGTTTCGTAGCTAGAGGGGACGAGAGGGCCCGACTCATAAGGGAAAAGATAAGAGGAAAGGTTGAAAAATAAGAAACGCAGAGGGGAAAAGAAAACATGAAAAGAAGACGATAGGAACCCCGTAACACCCCCCAGGCCTAATCGGTGACTTTTTTTTCTATCCACAAAGTAAGACCCCCCCCCCCCCCCCCCCGCCATGAAAGTGCCCCTCAATGAAAAAAGCTACGTCATTCTTTGTCACTTATCAGACCTTTTACATGACGATAAGCAGGAAAATGATTAAGGAATATGCATGATACTCGCAGTGTAATTCAAATACTCGGCATCTAGAACGGAACTATTATTCTACGTTCGGAAGTGAATTGAATGAAGGTCAAACCGCCGGTTCGGAATTAAGGAAACAAAGTGTAAAGACCTTGCTCATAGTTATTTGTGGTTTAAATTAGGCCATGTAATCTTTGCTCAAGATGATATATTTTTAGAATACTGATGCAAACTGTCTCTTTGTAATCCTTTAGATATTCAAATTACGGAATGCTAAAGGTTTATGAACTTAAATGACAAATCAAGATTTGAAAAGGTCCTTGGCTAAATGATCATAATTAATTTTTGAAAATCTTTAAAATTTAAGAAATTATCTGGAGGGTATGAGGCGAAAACCCCAGTCATCCCCTCCCCACTGACATAGTATGCATTAGGCGGCCAGAGATCAATGCGAGGCCGGCTGGATATTAAAAGAGAAAGTGATTCCTTGAAAATGAATTTTTAGTATTACTATTAAACATTGTTTATTCATTATTATTGATTTCATTTATTTATCATTATTTTTTTTGGGGGGGGGGAGGGGGGCTTTGCTCATACAATGTCTGCACATTTCATTCACAATGTTTCTGATAAAACCTGGGTGGCGTTTCATGAAAGGACTTGTCAGATATTTTATCCGACAAATTTGCTCTCAGCCAATCAGATGCAAGGATTTCAGTAGCTTACAACAGTTGTCGGACAAAATATCCGACAACTTCCTTTCATGAAACGCTCCCCTGGTCTTATGACAAGAATGAATTAGAAATACATACAAACATAAATACAATTTATCGCTTACAAAACAATAAAGCATTTTCCACACAAGCACCCATTCTCCCCCCCCCCCCCCCATGCAAACACGCCCTCTTTTACGCTTACGCACAAATCCATACACTATACATCCGGATGATATTTGTTTTTCGGCATAGCACTTTCTGAGCCCCCGTCCTCTATCCAGCTATTTACTATTCCCTTATTTCTTCAATCTTATTTCAGTTCTTTACTTTTTTCTATTCCTTTTCTTGTTTTATTCACAACGATATCATTTTTTTCCTCTATTGTTATCATCATTTTAATTATAAAAAGTATAATTTAATTCACCCCTTCATTTTCACTGATTGCTGTTATCTATTCTTTTCCCTGAGTTCACTTTTTGGAATTGTATATTCTAGTTTTCCCCTCCCGCGCGAAGCGCGAAATCTCTGACGTTTGAGCAAATTTGAGAGAAAGATAACGGCTCTTATACCACCTTTTTGTAGGTGGAAAGTTAGCTCGATGCCCTGCCTGCTTTTAAATCATTTGAACGCAATACTGCACTGTATGTAACCGGGGTGGGTGCAGGGAGGGGGGGGGGGGTCCCCTTCCCGCTTGAAGCGTAAAAGCTCTGACGTTTTAGCAAATCTGAGAGAAAAATAACGGCTCGTACCACCTTTGTTTTAGGTGGAAAGTTAGTTCGATGCCCTGGCTACTTTTCAATTATTTGGACGCAAAACTGCACTTTATGTAACAGGGGTGGGTGCAGGAGGGGGGGGGGGGGGGGGGTCCCTTCCCGCTCGAAGCGCATAAGCCCTGACGTTTTAGAAAATTGGAGAGAAAAATAACGGCTCATACCACCTGTGTTTTAGGTGGAAAGTTAATTCGACGCCCTGACTTATTTTCTTTCTTCTATCTTATTTCTTATTTTCTACTTTCACTCAAATCAGCTATTTACCAAAGTTAGATTGTATATTTGCCCACGAGCGACTTACCATCTCAAATTGCGAATGGACGTTTCGAGCAACTTTCCCTAATTGAAAATACGTCCCCCTTTCCTGTACTTCAAGCCATTTTCTCATGTAACATTTTAATATTCTCCGTTTTCCACCCCTAGCACCCCTCCTTCACACACATAGACACACACACACACACGCCTACACAAACACACACCCTTCTTTATTTCTTGATTTTCATTCTTTTATTTCTCCTTATCAATTTTCTAGTTTTGTTCTCACATTTTCCCTCTTTAATGTCTCCATAAATGCATAAAATAAAGTAAATGCTATCCAATCTTCTTTTGAAAAGGATTCTATCAGCAATATTTTATTAAAATATTTCCTGTATATATATATATCATTTCCATTTTCCGAGTTAATTTATTTAAATGCTTTCCCAATACATACATCTATTCTTTCTTCCAAACCATAAGGTTTCTGTGTTTTATAATACACTTTTAAAGGTAACTATACAAATTTATTTTTTTATGTACTCCATATAATAATTATTCCTTAGTCCAAAATACCTTTTTTTTTATTTTCAGCTGCCAAGTATTTTTTTAAAATATGATTATCTTATATAGTCATGCATTGTATTTCCGAACAGCATTGCATTACCGAACGCGTACAGTTAAGCGCCTAAAATGGCTTTCATACGCGTGGGACTACGCGTATGTTCTCCACACTATTTGACACACAGAACACAGGGCAGAAGATCAGAAAATGAGGCAAAAACATAAGTAATATCTTAAAACCTGCTCTCTCTCATCACTCCCAGTCTTCATCCCATTCGCCCGAAATCGGGGTAGGTTGTGTCTTTTTCCCATAGGTTCCACACGCTCGGTAATACAATACCTTTTTAAGGAACCAAAACGCTGCGTCGTTGGGAAGGGTTCGCTCGGAAGGGAGTATCGTATTAAATCTACGTTGTCTTTTTCAAATTCCACCAACTTCTTTTTTCTGTAGGACTTTAAGCATTCATGACAGATATTCCTTTGATATTTTATTTGCTATCGTTGATTTTCTGAAAATTGCTCGGAAATAGGATCCAGTACCATATATCTAGGCCTATATAATAGTGATATGATTATGTTATATATATATATATATATATATATATATATATATATATATATATATATATGTTTTTCAAAATATTTTATTAGAGATTTCATTCAAAATAGATCATTACATGAAATAAATGTAAATAATTTCAAACAAATACAAATCTTCATTTCGTTTTCATACCATAGTGTTAAATTATTCACAAGACAAGCATGGAAGAATTTAGAATGAAATCACTAAGTAAATAATATATTGACAAACACTAACATACGCCCTATACCCCCCTCCCTATGTCCCACAATGTATAATATTCAATGTAAATGATCTTTCATTCAAAATATGTTAATGTTCTTTTCTCTTTTGTTATTTTCCTAGTTCATATAAAGATCTCCTTTAAATGAGTAAAGGGGTAAACAAAAATGTATAATTACGGTATAATTAAATGAAATACAATTCTTCATGTTATATTCATATCATAAATAATAAGATGTGCATTCAACAATTTACCCAAGAGAAGGAGAAAATGATCATTCATGAAAAGTAACATAATGCATATTTTTATATAAACCCTTCATCGGTATACTTGTTACCCCTTTCACTACTTACCCCCCCCCCCCCTTCTCAACATTCACATTCACATTCACTAACATCCAACAAACATACCAAGATTTACACACGCACAACACTAGACACATCATACCTGCTCACATTCACATCCTTATTCACTTTCAGTTCTTCCCATTTCTGTAAGTGTAAATGTAACTTCCCTGCCTTCGTTGCTAGATTTTTTTCTTCCTCTGTACAATCAGCTATATATTTTTGTATTTTCGTAGATGAAGGAACCTGGGGCCTTGAGCCCTAGAATGGAAAATTGCATATTTAATCAACATGACCAAAGAATTAACACATTTATTTCCATATATGCACACAACACACACACACACACACACATATCTATATATACATGCCAAATTGCCAAGTACTGTGGTTAAGAACAATCGAAGAACAATAGAAGTACAACAGTATTATGTTTATGGGGGCTCTATGTCTAATTTCGCATGACATTATAATAGTTTATTGATACTTTTTTTTTCTTCATTACTTGTATATGTGTATCTGAAGTATTTTACTTTTTACATTACTTTTTACAGATTATGATATTTTTTAAATTCTGCTATTAGAGGCGTCTCCATCAATTTAAAATACAAACAAAATACAAAAAGGTTATAGGAAAAGTTGATCGATAAGTGCACATATTTATATAATTCTAACACGACATTACATGTATTGAGTGGTTAGCAGTGGGCTCCATTTATATTACATTAATATTATAATGTGATCACATGACAAAATGTCCTCCAGAATAGGTGCCACGGAATACATAATTTGATATTTAATACTTAATAATATGTACAGCCTCTCCAACGCTATTAAATACATTGCTCTGCACAAATGAATTGATGTTGTAATTGACTTGAGAATCGTAGTTTACTTGATTATGTACAATTCTAGATTTATGCCAATGATATGACGCGAATTTGTAATCAATGGTACCCAATGGCATAGAAAAAACAAAAATGAATCAAAACACGAAGAGATAGGTCAAATTACCAAATCGCCACACATCAAATACTTTATAATATCGCTACCAATATCTGATTCAAAGAGAATGGCGAATATAATGAATCAATATTATTTCTTCTGATATGTGACCTTTGTTTACAACCATGCCTGACAATTCCTGCTATGTTGCATTCGCAATCTCTGGTCAATACTGGACTTTACTGCAAGCCAGTTATGAAAATAGGATGCAATCGTGATGCGATCACACAAAGTGATACATTTTTACAGCAACTCATAAGGAAATAACCAAGGAACATTCCGAACAACATGGCATCAGTCTATTCCTTCACTGCATAACCATCACCAAATCTTGATAAGAATACCAAATAGTGTTATCACTAACAAACACGGAATCTATTTGCCCCCATAACTAGCAATATTGAGCTTGTCATATAGATTTCCGGTGAGTGAGCTTCCAGTTTGATCGGATGAGGGTTTGGTTCCCAGAGGCCTCTGAAGGTGTGAGTATTCCTCGTTGTCACTGTCAGGTTTCTCTTGTCGGTTGTCTAAGGTCTGGTAAGTGTCGGTCGAATCATTTGCGGGTCCATTAGGGGTTTCATAGTCATCGACATTATCATCGACTGTGTGATTGGCAGCAGGTGGACTGGATCGTGGAGGTTGAGGCATTGTTTTAGGCTGGAGTAGATCATATGGTTCGTCAGCTACTTTAATATCTTGGATTGGATCCTCATAGTCAGAAGTCATGTTTTGCTTACTGTTTGGAGATTCATAGTCCAGGTCTTCCTCTGCTTTGGCCGTTTGCCCCCAAAAACCATAACCATCTGACAACGACGGTTTATTTGACTTAAAGTCTCTTCTCAGGACGTCGTATGGGTCGCTTGTATCATTCTTAAGTGAGTTGTTCTTGTGCTGATTAATAGCCGACTCATCAGGGTTTGGGACGTTCTTCAGTAGAGATTGATATGTGTTGTCTTCAGATTTTTTCGGGATGAAAGATATTCCCTTTTGGTCAGACTCGAGGACGGCATTTTCAGGGTTTTGTCCTGTCGGAGAGATTGATAGGTTTTGCCTTGAATATTGTCCGGTGTCAGAGACGATTTCAATGTGAAATAATCAGACCCATCGGCTTGAAGAGCTTGGTAGCTATTCTCCATTTCTGGAGCAGTTACCTCCGTCACAGGTTTCATCAGGATTCCAGCGCCATGTTGAAGAGAAGTGTAACCGTAATCGTCCTTTCTTAGATCTTGATACGCGTCGTCGCCTGATTCTGTTGGACCCTTAACGTTCTTCTGGCCATTAGGCGATCTTTGTTTTACATCTGCCAAAGCCATACTTGTTACAGTTCCTTTTGGTAAACTTCTCTTTCCATCTTTCAAGAGCTCCTGGTAAGAACCGCTGTTAGAAAGTGTCTCAGACTTCCCCTGGTCGTTTTGTGGTAGATTGTATTCATGATAGTCACTCATTTCTTTGCCGCCAAACAAAACATTGTAGTCCTGCTCTCCTACTTCGTTGTAAATGGCAACGTTAGTAGGCAAGCCAGTGGTAGGTAGTTCAGAGTACTCATGTTGCTGAACATCTTCAGAAGATCTGATGGGGCCGCCACCGGTCGCTTTGGAAGAATTTTGTACCGAATCGACAAACTGTGCGTACTCGTGTTGTTCACCATTGTCGATCTCAAATGTAGGATTTAGGACACCGCCATTTGAGTTTTTGGATTGTTGATTTTGTTTAGATGTCGCTGATTTTTCTCTGGAAATAATGGGAACAGTGAAAAAAGGGAGAAATTTGTAAGGTTGTAATGATCGTTACTCTATTATTAGCTGTTAAGAAAATAATGACATGTCATTAAGGAAGGGTAAAGAAAAAGAATGTATAAAACTTGAGTGGTTAGAACACTTGACTGAAGATGCCAAGGTCACGGTTTCGATCACTGGTCCGTGACTAATGTCCTTTGGTGAGCTGTTAATCTTCATTTTCGAGTCACTCAGCAGAGATTATAGTGAATACGCAAAGATGGCAGGGCATTGAAATCCCTAATCTGTAAAATACTATGGAAATAATCACCACTGAGTGGACATAGTGACCGCCTGATCTGTGATGACAAAACATTGTAAAGCGCATTGAAGTATTTAAGACATGTAATCCGTTATACAAATGTAAACATTATATCACATACCGTCCAATGGTGTCAAAGGAAAGTTCCGGTAATTGCTTTAGACAAGTAAACACAAAAGTGAACGACGTAATAATGATAGTGGTAAAGAGGAGACCAATATCTCAGTAAAGCAATACCAACAAAGTTCCATGCAGGCCATGGTATATGAATTTACCTTCTCTTGTACCAAATGACTCCTACTGACAATGCGATAAGCAAGGCGATTAGAAGTACTACTACGACTGAGATTACTGCATTCTTTGAACCTGTAGAACAATGAATAAATAAAAACATACTGAAAACAGTTCATTCATGTCATTAGGGAATATTTCGAACTTCCAATTGCAAAATGGATGCAGATAATGTACATTAAAGTGTGTTAAGGTATTTCCATTACTTCCACAGAAGTGAATGTACATGTAGTATCTCTCGTAACCCTTTTCTCAGAAGGGGGCCGTTGTGTTTATTGCCTAAATCAAAAGATAACAATACACACCAACAATCCGGGTTGTTCAAAATGAAATTGATGAAGCCATACAACCAAGCTTCGTACACATAGGCGCCGGAAGTGGGGGGGGGGGCAGGAGGGGGCGGCCGCCCCCCCCCCCCCCCCGAAAAAGTGGGGGGCAAAATGCATTTTCGCCCCCCAAAAAAGCCCCCCCCCCCCCTCATTAAAAAAAAAAATCAGTAGTAAAGGAGTAAAAAATCGTGTGTATATTAAAAGCTTGATTGTTTTATTACGTAATTGTAAGCCTTTGTATTCATTTTTCGTATTCATGGAGATCACTGAAGACAGATAAAGCATTAAAACTTTAAACTTTAACGTATTGGAGGTTTTGTATTAGACGCAAGGTTGCCAGAGTTGGCAAAATTCTGCTTTCTGGCAGAATTTTGACCGCTTTAGCATAATTTGACAAAATTTAGCAGAATTTTAGCATAATAATTCTGGTGTTTTGTTTTGTTTTTTTTTTGCTTGTCAGAGAATTTTCCAGTAAAAATACACCCCAAAAATGCTGATAACCTTTTTTTTTTTTTTTGCTTGTCAGAGAATTTTCGAGTAAAAATACACCCCAAAAATGCTTGTCAGAGAATTTTTGAGTAAAAGTTTGATTTAGCAGTAGGATCAGTATTGTTATGAGAGGGTGTGTTTTTTAGGGGTGAGAAGACATGAGCCCTTGAAAGGTGAGCCCCCTTGAATGTTTGCCCCCCCCCCCAATCTCAAACTGCTTCCGGCGCGCCTGTTCGTACAGACTATGGATGGGGCCACTGGGGAATATTCGCCAACCTCTAGATTCATTCAAGGAGACACTCTAGCCCTTTCTGCTCTTGATTAAAGATAAGGGAAGGCCTTTAATATGAAGTATATGTGTAAGTCGAAGCAATCCTGGCGTCATGCAAGCTATTATCTCATATTATATTGAGTTTTATGTGCCAACGATGTTTCCGCCAAAGCTGACCGAGGTACTGGTGCTCAAGAGTTTCTGTTATTCTTTAGGACTTAACTGAAAGTTTCAGCTTGGCTCCTTTGTGTTTTTGATGATTCTTACCTGACGCTTGTTCCTCGGTTTTTTGCTCATTGGTAATTATAGGTGTGCTTCGGGACGGTGTGGTGCTGACATGAGCTGTTGACGGAGAAAACCTCCTGGGCGAATCGGATGATGAATATGATTGAATGGTCGTCTTTGGCAAAGTGTCTTCAGTAGAAGAATAGGTGGAACCTGTTACATGAATTTCAAAAGGATTTTCTCCTAGTCTCGTTTGTGGCCCTCAGTTTATTTGTCTTTCTTTTTTTATTGCAAGGGAATCCTCCGGCAGAATTTTACAAATAGTTAAAGGCCAATTCCCCACTAATATAAAGTTGATTTGAATAAATAGAGTAAAATTAAACAAGCATAACAGTGAAAATTTTATTGAAATTGGATGTAAAATAAGAAAGTTACGGCATTTTGAAGTTTTGCATTATTTCATGAAACAGTGATATGCATAACATGGGCGGTATGCAAATGAGTGAACCGATGATGTCACACACTCACTTTTATAATATGTATTTTATTACATGAAATTTCAAATATTTCAATTTTTATGGATGTGATGATAAAGAATCTCTCCCTTGTATCAAAATGAGTTACAATAATGATGATTTTACATGTTCCATAAGGAGTCAAACCATGTTTTACATTATTGCCGTAAATGTCTTATTTTGCATCTGATTTCAATAAAAAATTTCAGTGTTATGCTTGTTTAATGTTACTCTATTTATTCAAATCAACTTGATATTAGTGTGGACTTGGCCTTTAAAGATGTAATTTCCTCACACAAATACAGAATATACATACACAATTATATGTTTATCAACTTGATTTTCAGTGTTAAAATGACCTTACACATAAGCTCATATCAACCCAATAAAGGAATCTGCGTAATTTACGAAAAGCTCCAATGTTATATGCTATATGCTTATATGGTTCTGTTTAATAGTTTCGATAAAGTTCATAAGACACTTGTGGTATGCACTCCTTCATTGTCTGTTCATGTGTTTGATATTTGGTGCGTGGCCTGTCGTAGGAAATGCATACAGATCGGTTAGTATTATAGTAATCTTTTTAAGTGAGCCCATTTTCCAAATTTCTCATTTATAACTGTAATACCCAGTTCCCATCCAAACCAAATGTCATAAGTCCTCTCATTGTCATCTTTTGAATATTATTGAACTTCCTGACTAGGCTCTAGTAGTGTCTGGAAGTTTGTTAAAAACGATTTTTTTTTTCAGTGTGAACAAACATTAATACTCTTTATAGGAAATTAAGATTTCAATATAATTAGAAACAGAAATATTGCAGTTAGATTAGTGACATCTTATACATGCATTAGTTAGGCTCTTGAAGGATTTTTATATTGTCATGATTAAGGTATTCATTAAAAACTCGTTCTGACAACGCATTATGGTCATGTAAGGAAGAGGGGATATTTTAAAAAAATTTATATTTTTTTTTACAGGTGTTATTTAAAAAGTAGTTTCCTTCACACTCAATAATTGCCAAATATACAGAGTATTGACAGAAAATATTTATAAACTTGAGGCCTTGTTTTACCTGTACTGTGCTGACTCGTGCTAGAGGTTAATGTTGAAGAAGATGAAGGTGATAATGACATGGGTCCGAGCGTGACGGGTGTTGTTCTTTCGTATATTAAAAGTTGCATATTTCCAATTTGGACTAACCCAACTCCCCTCACATGGTAGGTTACCTGTTGACGTATCAGATATTGGAAGGGAATTAATCTAAAAGTATAATTTTTTTTTAAAATTAATAAAAAGGATATATAGAGACAATTACCCCCTAATCACAGATTTAGGTAATGAGAATAGGCAACAACAAAAAAGAGAACAAGAGAGACAGAGAGAGAGAGAGAGAGAGAGAGAGAAAGAGAGAGAGAGAGGGGGGTGATGAATAGAGAGGGGGAGGGGGGCAGAATATTACAACTGAATTATATCACATGTACCGTCACAGCAGGTAAAGGAGGAACTGCAAGGGACCAGTCCTACGAGGAAAATTATTAACAATTTTTTATGAATAATTTTGTTTAGGCTGCTTTTTAAACCGGGGTCTTGATCCCCATGTTTAGGGTGCAGACAATGTAATGAACTATCTTCTATAGTGTGGGAAACTGAAAGTCTATGCGCAATCATTTATGCATGCCATTCCACATTGTTATTGGTCAGTTCCTGGAGAAGGCCACAGATGTATGGATGCCAGGGAGGGGGGAGGGTGGTACTTCCATATATACGCTATACGGGGATGTGCCGCCCAAATGGGTCGCCTTTTCACAAGAAATTCCTAAAACGCGTCCCGTTTTCTTCCCCCTAAAATACCTAAAAAACATGTATTCACATTTTCAACAAAATCCCTAAACATGGATACCCTTTTTCTTAAGATTTTGCCCCTAAAGATGGGTTAGGGTTTCAAGGTCCAGGACTTACCCCCCCCCCCCCCTCGTTAAAAAAACAAATCCGAGTACCCCTGCCACCCCCCCCCCCCCCACCCCCTCCGGGGGTATGGATGAAGCAGGTCCTGGAACCAAACTTAAATTATGGATGTAACATGATTTAAAATCAAACTCATTTTCTGCGGCTATATCATAGGAAAGTTCAACTGTTTTCATGTGTCAGTGTATTAAGCTACAGGAAATGAGTACATTCATGCACACCAAAAAATGACACGCAATAAAAAAAAAAGGGGGGGGGTAGTATTAATAGACAAATGGATATAGCATGTTTTGGCTACTGTTAATTTTTTTCCTGCAAGCTGATATTTTTTTCGTAAATAAAAAGAAAAAAACTCACCAACCAATGACCAGATGAATTGGTCTCGCATGACACGTTGACTTCAAGACCCTTTTGATAGAAAGATTGGTAACTGTTTGGACCGCATTCAATTACAAAGTTACCTGTCCAAAGAGTCGCCGTTCTGTCGCTTTCTGTATATTGGAATGTCTTTATTGAATAATTGGATTTCAGAAGAACTGCATCATCGTTGATCGTTTTCGCCTCACTGGTAAGAAGTGTGTCTCCTTCAAATGCAATGCACCCTCTATCGCTTGAATTGTTTCCATGGTAGCCTATAGCACAGATTCGCGTTAGAAGGGTTAGGATTCAGTGGAATAATTCGTTGAAATGGCATTCTGTCTTGGCATCAAATAAATTTTAATAATAGCGGGAAATTAGACAAACATCTGTGAAAGATTGAAAACACTCCGATAAAATATTTAAAAAGTTATATATTTGGACGTTTTCATAGCTTTATCACACTTTAGCGACTCAGATTTCCAATGTTTTTGGTAATTTTGAAAGATATTGTCTTTCATTGTGTATCAGTGTTCTGATTCTTTAATTTGAATTACAAGTATTACAAGTATTACGTTCAATTTTGATGCACATGAATCGATTTTCACTGAGAAAAATATCAACTTGGCAAGGAAAACTGATATATTTTTATTTCTCATATTTAATGTATTTTCTATATATTATGGCTTATTTAAGTGTTCCAATCACCTCTATCCCTTTCACATATGTATCGAGTATTATCATCACAATCATGTCCTGACCATACGTAGTCGCCCTCGTGCTCCATGAATCGATAGCACTCGAAGAAATTGGAGTATGTGATGGCAGATCCATCCATCCATACTAAATCGCCAACTTCATTCTTTTCAATTCCTATCCAGTAGTTCCTGGGAGGGTTAATTGTGTTCGCTAAAGAGATCAGAAATGCCTGCTCTTCGCTAGTCTCGATATAGACCAGGTGATAGTCTCTAGATTCGCAGTTTTCTCTTGCTGTCTTTAAATCCGCCCTTTCGCGAGGATGAGTAATGAATCGGTAGCAGGACTCATTGAATTCAAACTCATCTTCTCCACACTCTCCACGATGCACTGTGGAGAAGGGAAAATAACAAATCATAGTGTAGGCTTTAACTGTAGGAATAGGAAAATAACTGTACTTAATAACATTCAATCAACCTGTGACGTCCTGATGACACTCATTTGTGTTAGATTAAATGCTCGGTACTCGGGACTCGGTAGCAGTGGCGTATCTAAGGGTTGCAGAGGGGACACGTACCCCGGGCGGCACTTGAAGGGGGGTGCAAAAAGTGCAAAAGAGAGAAAGGAAAGGTGGAGTGATATAAGAAAATTTATTGTCTTTGAGGTTTATTTGCGCCCCAGTCAAGGACAAAATGCGTAATAAATGGAATTTTATAGGATTTGAAATGCGAAAAATCCCTAAAGCTCGGTCGCTTTTCTCCCTCGCATAATTATGTTCAGGATCTAGCTATTTTGCGCCCCAAATGGAGTTTTTAAAGTGTTAACCATAAATTGACTCTAGTTGCTTTGCCCACCTCCCCCCCCCCCCCCCTCACGTAAGACAGGAGCTTGCTAACTTGTGCGCCCCCAGATGGGATATAAATACATAAAAACACATTCAAAGTATAGAACATTTCGAAAGAAATCATAAATTTGCTTTGCAATTGCTTTGCTAAATTCCTAAAATATATTTCTTAAGGGTCTTAATTCATATTGCGCCTCCAAAATAGGAATGTACAAAATTAAAAACGCTAATTAATCTGAATTTTGGGCATGGGTGGGTGGGGGGGTCAGATTTGGCAGTTTGTCCCAGGCGCTAGAATACCTAGATACGCCACTGTGCGCTATCATACAGAATTATGTAAGATTTCATGCTCCGTTATTGATTTTGGGGGGTAGATTGAGGGACTGGACTAGGCTTAACCACTAACGGCGCATGATAATGCATTTGTCATTTTAGCACAGGGAAGTGGGTGAAATTCTTTCTCACTATAACGATTCGGAGAGTTGTTCCGTTTACCTAACCTTATGCTTAGCACGATAAGCATTAATCTACATTGTACATGTGTACGGAATTTGTAATATACCATAGACCTGTAACATTTGCGGGTTCAAATAAATTCAATATGAGAAATTTACTTTACGCTGACATTTAAGCCTACAAGCCATATTCATGCACATGATACAAACATGTTATATTTAGGAAATTTTGCCGTGAAAACAGTTTATAAACTGACATATTGTTTGTTTGTTTTTGTGGGTTTTTTCTTTTCTTTTTTCCTTTTTTTGTTTGTTTGTTTGTTGTTGATGTTGTTGTTGTTGTTGTTTTTTATTCTGAATTACAATGTTTCAACATCAAGAAATATTTCGTCGAATTATTTTTAAATTTTAGTATTACGGCTTCTAGTGGTTGTTGTTTTTTGTCAACATCAACGACAGGTTGAAAGAAAGTAGATGACATGGCTTACCTATCATTCTTTGAAACTAATTTTTCGGATTCTTAATTTCAATGACCGAAGTCATCAGGAGGCGATATTTACCTCATATTGATGCACATATATCGTTTTGGGTTTGACAAACTGATCGAATTTACCGGGGAACACGATACCATTACTTTTATTAAATGTTTCAATTTAATACCTCTATCCCTTTCACATATGTATCGAGTATCATCTTCACAATCATGTTCTGTCCATACGTAGTCGTCCTCGTGCTCCATGAATCGATAGCACTCGAAGAAATTGGAGTATGTGATGGCTGATCCATCCATCCATACTAAATCGCCAACTTCATTCTTTTCAATTCCTATCCAGTAGTTCCTGGGAGGGTTAATTGTGTTCGCTGTAGAGATCAGAAATGCCTGCTCTTCGCTAGTCTCGATATAGACCAGGTGATAGCCTCTAGATTCGCAGTTTACTCTTGCTGTCTTTAAATCCGCCCTTTCGGGAGGATGAGTAATGAATCGGTAGCAGGACTCATGAAATTCAAAATCATCTTCTCCACACTCTACATTATGCACAATGGAAACAGAAAAAAAAGTGCAAGAGATTATAGCTTATGCTATAGGAAAATAACTGTACAGAATCACATACAATGACCTCCCGATGACACTCATCTCATCTGTGTTAGATAAAATGTTCGGTACACTGTAAAAAAAAAAAATGCCTTTTTTTCATGGGAATTTCCTGGCAGTCAGGATGCCAGGAATGTCGTTTTTTTTTTTTTCATTTTTTCTCTCTTTTTTTTTTTTTTTTTTACCGGTAATCAGCATAATATTTACAATAAAATTATGTAAATTTACAATAAATTTATGCTGATTTCAGGTAAACCAACAAACTTGCTGTTGCTTTACAGGAAAAGACTATAAAATTGAAATAACAGCAACAACTTGTAATTTCAAGGGCTAAAAATCCTGTCGTTTACAGTTATTTTTTTCACAGTGTAGCATACTTAATTGCGTAAGATATTATTATGCTGCGTTGCGGGCTTTGGTAAGAGAAAGGATTTGCTGATAGATTGATGGATAAGATTTGTGTTAGATAATGTTCAGTAGCACACTTAACTGAGTAAGCTATTATTATGCTACGTTATAGGATTAGGGATACGGTTACCAAGACTTTGTCATTTTAGCGCAGGACCAATGGGTGAAATAACACTCTCAGCCTAACGGTCTGAAGAATTTTTCCGTCAACCTAACCTTATGCTTTTCATGATCGGCATTAATCTACATTGTCCGAAATTCATAATGTATGATAAAAATGTTAACAGAAGGTAATCACTCAAGCATCATTCGCTTGCTCAGATAACGCTTCTTTGAGAAAATAATCTAACGCTGATATTATCAACTACGTAATCTTAGTTTCATAAGAAAGTGTGTATCAAAACCTGCGGCCGAGATCTTGATCCATGCTTTAATTTCTTCTCGTTTAGATTTTGCAAATTCGTTGTTCTGTACCCTTCAAAAAAAAGATGTCACAAAACTTCATTGACTACAAAATTCTGCAGCCCGCAGTACCGCAAAAACTATGAGTTTGCGGAGTGTGCGCGAACCCCCCCCCCCCCCCCTTAGGAAAAAAAAAAAGGTTTAAAAAGGTCATTAATAGAGCTAAGAAAATTTGTAAACATTAAAAGAAAAATAAATCAATCAATTGTTGCTTTTGTGTGGTGTAATATATGAATGTCTTTGTTTCAAAGTTCGGTTGTGTCACAAAAGCCCCCCCCCCCTAACACCAAACGGCGGCACGGCGTGTACGCATCATACCGCCGCATATAGACCATCTCGCAAAGCTTTACATTTACCTAACTCTAACTTCTAAGTTACTGTTCTAACTATAGAATCTAAATATCGTCTAAATTGTACAAGTTTTGATTTGTCAATGACACCATGAAGATGTATTGTTAGGCTGTTTGCAGGGGCGTCGCTAGAGGGGGGGGGGCCCGGGTGTCACCCCCCCCCCCCCCACACACACACACATACACACACTCTAAGTTGTTGTCGGCAAATTCGCCACCGCTGTCGGCCAAAAAAGAAAGGAGGGGGAAAAAGGGAGAGGGAAGAGGAAAGAGAAAAGGAAAAGGAGAAAGGAGAAAGTAAAAGAAAAGAGAAAAGAAAAGGGGAAGGAAAGGAAAACAAAAACAAAGAACAGAAAGAAAAAGAAGGAAAAACTGACCAATTTTTTTACTCACCTTTTATTTTAATACTGTAATTTTAATATTTGATTTGATTTTATTTTATTTGTTTCCACGATCGGTTTACATTAATTTTGTACATGAGAAAGCAAAATACAAGTATATAAATCAAATGGCATAATACAAAGGATAATACATAATAACAGCTCAGTATAATAAACATCTTCCAGTAGAGGGAATAAACGCATACAGTATATACACTTGTGGGGGAACCTATTAAAAGCGAGGCTTGTCGAGTTAGGTCCCCATTTAACAAAGAAAAGGATCTGGAAAGTAGAATTATGAGATTAAGATGAGAAGAAACAAAGAGAGGACGGAAATCAGCGTGATGGAAACAGAAGAGAACATAAAAGGATTAACTAATTATAGAGAGTGGAAGGGAAAGAGAGAGAGAGACTTCAAGAGAGAAAAGAGAAGAGAGAAGAGAGAAGCGAAGTGCAGATCGAGATCAGCAACCATGCAGCCTTTTAGTAAATGGATTTAGCAAAAGAGATTTCAGTTATTTTTTAAAACGGTGCAGTCTCTCTATTTCCTTAAGGTTTGGATCGAGACTGTTCCAAAATTTGGGACCTGTAAAGACGAATGTTTTGTGCGCTAAGAGCGTTCTCGTGCGGGGAAGATGGAAAAGGTTTGATTGTCTTGTTGGGTAGTTGTGGAGTGTATTGTTAGTTGTGAAAAGGTCTGAGAGAGCATTTGGAAGTTCATTATTGATTAGTTGGAACATAAATTGACCCAGATTATAAAGGTATAAGTCAGACACTTTGAGAACTTTATTATTATGAAAGAGCTGGTCAGTATGTGAGAGATAACCTGTAAGAGATACAATCCTCATGGCCTTTTTTTGGAGTAGTAGTAATCTGTTTAATTGTTGTGCGGTAGAGTTGCCCCATGCTAAAATTCCATAATTAAGATATGGAAAACATAAGGTTAAGTAAAGAGACAACAAAATAAAGGATGGGAATTGATATTTCAGCTTGTTAATTACTCCTATGTTTCTCGAAATCAGTTTTGACAAGTTATCAGTATGTGGTTTCCAGGGAATTCCTAGGAATTTTGTAGTTTTCACTTTTTCGATAGGTATGTTATCAAAAAGAATATTACCAGGCAGGGACTGAAGAGTATTGCTGAAGAGCATGTAATTTGTTTTCTTTATGTTTAGAGACAACTTATTCGCCTTTACCCAGTCCGTAACAAGTTTCAGTTCGGAATTGACTGTTGAAAGTAAAATTGCGGGGTCTCGATGGGAGAAAAAGAGATTGGAATCATCAGCAAACAATATGTAAGATAAAATGGAAGAAGATTTATAAAAGTCGTTGATGTATAAGATAAAAAGCAAGGGACCAAGGAGAGATCCCTGTGGTACTCCACAATTTACTGGTTTAATAGAAGAACTGTGCCCGTTGAGTGATACATATTGGTTTCTATTAGAAAGGTAGTTCCTGAACCACTCCAAGGCCTTTCCTCTGATCCCGTAATGGGATAATTTATATGATAAAATAGTTAAGTGTGATCAATAGTGTCAAAGGCCTTGAAAAAGTCCAGGAAGATTCCAACCGTGTGTGATGCTTTATCGATAGCGCTGGCTATTGTGTTAATAAGAGTTAAGACTGCTTGGGAAGTGCTGTGTTTTTCTCTGAATCCAAATTGGAAGTTGCAAAAAATATTGTTGTCTTTAAGAAAGGATACCGTACGTTTGTATATAATTTTTTCAAGGATTTTCGATAGTGCAGTTAGGAGTGAGATGGGTCTGTAATTACTTAAGCTCAGTTTATTTCCTTTTTTAAATATAGGGACGACTTTTGCAGTTTTCATTTTGATGGGAACCACTCCTGAGTTTAGAGACAGATTAAAAATGTGCATTAGGGGTTCTGCTATTTGAAATACTATTTGTTTTAGTATACAGTTGTCTAGACTATAGTGGCCGTGACTTTTTTTATTTGGTAGATCGTTTATTATATTACATACTTCATAAACAGTGACGGGAGTGAAAAAGATCGTGTTTGAGACTGGGTTATCCAGATAATTGAAAAATGATTTGTTTATAGGAGGAATGTTTTTGGCCAAGTTCTCTCCAATGTTTGCAAAGTATGTGTTAAAAATTTCGGCTAGACGGTTAGGTTCAGAAATAACAGAACCGCTTTGTTCAATTTGTGAGATTTGAGCTTCAGTTGAGCCTTTATTTAGTACGTTGTTGATAATTTTCCATGTTTGTTTAATGTCGTTTTTATGTTCATTAAATTTGTTTGTAAAATACTTCTTTTTTTCTAGACGGAGAATACGAGTAAGAGTGTTTTTGTAGGTTTCATACTTTTTCTTTAGTGATGGATCGGTTTTTGATTTATAAAACATATTATTTTTTCGGTTGATTGATTTCAGTAAAGATTTTGAGAGCCAAGGCGCTCTCGGTATTTTTTTTATAGCTGGAGCGATTCTTTTCACGGAGGGGGATGTGTGTATTGAGGTGCGACATGATTGTGTTCATAAAAGCGTCGTTCGAGTTGAATACTTCCGTCCAGTCAGCATTCGTTAAACCTTCTTTAAACAAGGACAAATTCTGTTCATTTATAATTCGTACTTTTTCTCTTGTAGAACATTTGGAATGATCACTCAACATATCCATATGACAAAAAACAGGAAAATGATCAGTGAGATCAGATAAAACTATGCCGGATTCGGGGAGAGGTTGAACATTAGTGAGAATATTGTCTATTAGAGTGGCTGATTGCTCCGCCATTCGAGTCGGTTTTACTATTAGGGGGGCAAAGGAATTACTTAATATTATTTCAAGAAAATCTTGTGATACCGAATTAGAATGAGAGTGTAACAGATTAATGTTGAAGTCTCCTAGTATGAAACATTGTTTATCTTTTAGGATCGGAAGCGATAGCATTTCATTGAAATATGTAGTAAAATCGTTTGGATTGGATTGAGGGGGTCTGTAAATTACCCCAATTATGATGTTCTTACTTCTCGCTATGTCGATTTCAATGAAGAGAGTTTCCATTGTGTTGTTCATTGTGGTCAGATTGTTGATTTTCGTGTAATTATATTTTGTATGGATGTATAAGGCCAAAAGGCATTCCCCTTCGGCAATGGGCTGTAGCCCCTCTCCCTCGTCCGCGGATTTTCAAAGTTCCGATATTCATATTCGGGCAGCAAGGTGCTAGAATATCCAAATATTTGGGATGCAAGGTTCCCAGTTAATAATATCATGTAACATGTTTATCTAACTTCTGTACATTTCCACCAAGCAAAGTTTTTTTTTTTTATTGGCTCGCTCTCTCGCAAGAACACTGGAATTTCAATATTCGGGCAAAAGGCGTCCCTCTTCGGCAATGAGCTGCACCCCCCCCCCCCCCCGAGGATGTTTAAAGATCCGATATTCATATTCGGGCAGCGAGGTGCTGGAATATCCAACGTGTGGCATGTTTAGGAAGCAAGGTTCTCAGATAATAATTTTATGCAACTTGTGTATGTAACTTCTTTACATTTTCACTACGAAAAGTAAACAAAAAATTTGCTCGCTCGCAGACATTTAGAAATTTAAAACGTGGTTTTCTGGAAAAAGGCGTCCCCTTCGACAATGGGATGCAGCCCCCCCCCCCCCCCGAGGATTTTTAAAGTTCCGATATTCGAGCAATCATCACTTCATATTCGGGCAGCGAGGTGCCAGAATATCCACTTATTTGGGTAGCGAGGTTCCTAGCTAATTATGTTACTTCTGTATGTAACTTCTAAACATTTTCACTATAATTTTTTTTTTCTTCTTCTTGCGAAAAAAATGGGCCCGTAGTGATCGGATCTCTATATCAGCAATTTTCTTGTATTATTATTTGTGTGGGGGGATTAGGGTGCAGCATTTTTGTCGGCAAATTTGGGTCTCCCACCATAAAAGTTTGTCGGCAAATGTGGGTGTCACACCACCCCATTCAAAATGTTCTAGCGACGCCCCCGGCTGTTGGTTACAGTAGACTCTAAGTAATATAGTAATAGTAATTAGTATATCCTTTTCCTTTGTTCGACTTTTATATCCAATAGAGTGATGAACTACAGTCACAGGGGCGGCGCTACAGGGGGGTGGGGCAGGGGGCGGCCGCCCCCTATCATTTTTCAAGCGAGCAAAAAAAAAAAGGAAAAAAAGGGGGAAGAAGGGGGGGGGGAAGAAAAAGAGAAGGGGAAATGGAGAGAGAAGGCTAGGCCATGCATTTATGACATAACTTTTATAGTCCTATTCGTTATTTCAAGACCCTCGACGTTCGACGTTGCTATACGCGTCATTTTGTCACCCCCCCCCCTATTTAAATACCCTGGCGCCGCCCCTGTACAGTCATATGTGAGCCGGTCTCCCCATGATTTTGACGTTTTAGAAGTAAAATTATTTGTGATGTATTGGTCAGAAATTTCGGGTAAAATGCTCTGAAATAAGGCAGAGATTGCACCAGAGAGCATCTAATACCCCTGAGCTTCCAGGCCCCTTAAGCGGGCCCTGGACCCCGGCCGCAAGGGACTTCGCACTTCGCGCTCGTGATGTGCGCTTTGTGCACATATTTATATATCTCTCGACTGTACTTAAGGTGCGACCCCCCCCCCCCCCTTTAAAAAAAACGCTTGTACGGGCTTGGGCCGCCTATCAACATTAACTATAAATTCTGATTCCATATCACTAATTATCCGTTCTCTTCATTGGCTGCCAGTTGACAAAAGGATTATCTTTGAAATTCTGTTACTAGTGCATCATTCAGTTTCGGCTTCCTCTCTTTCCCCCACATGCCTGCGCAATTCTATTTCCAAATACAATCCGACACGAAGTCTTCGCTCGTCATCAGACACATTGTTGCTTCATACATCTAGAATAAAACATGCTTGGGGCGATCGAGTTTTCTCAGCTATGGATACGAAACTTTGGAATGAACTCCCTCCACAATTACGTCAACTGTCGTCAACAGAAACATTCAAATCACAACTGAAAACTTATTTGCTCTCTTCGTTGTTATTATTACAATATTCTAATTTATTATGTTTAGGAGAATTCTGTATGTATTTTTCTCTAAGCGCCATGAGCACCAAAAGGTTGATCTGTGCGCTATACAAGTAGCCACTATTATTATTATTATTATTTATTATTATTATTATTATTATTATTATTATTATTATTATTATTATTATTATTATTATTATTATTATTATTATTATAGGCTTACAAGCCATATTGGTATGATATTAACATGTCACTTTTTATGGGATTTGATGTGAGACCGTTTTTAAACTGAAAGATGATTTAATATTTGTTCTATTCTGCCTCACTAAATTTGCAGATCAAGAAATGTTACGCTTATAGATCTTCGAATAAGTTTCTGTGAAAAAAACATAATTTCAACATCATTGTGATCGAGGCATCAAAATAGATTCACACTATTCATTCCTGCCAAAATGCATCATTTACAAAATGTTCTTACAAAGGGAAGTCCATCCAAGAACTACTTGTTTTTAATAGAAGCAGGAAAATCAAACAAACAAATTAAAAAAAAGCAAAATCGGACAACTAATAAGAAGGTTATAATTTTCTTTTTCAACTATAGGACAAACAATGCCAAAATCACTTTATTAATGCAATATACATACAAATGTAATCACAATTGATAATTTAGGAAAAAATCTATATTTCTTAGTTCATGAAATATTTTGCTAAGGTTTACATGCAAACGCATATCACTATAATTATAACTTGGTTCAAGTTATGTGTAAATCATATTCTTGGACAAAAGATTGGGGATTTGCACTCATATAAACAAAATGATTGCTGAGTTGTGAAGGAAGGCGTCACAAAATTACGACAAATTTGCTAATTAATATGAATATTGTTGCAATGCCAAAATATGAATATTTTTGCAATGCCAGTTTTAATTTGATAATTGAAATTGAAATTTATTCGACTTTTGATACTATAATGAAAACATTATTACTACAATTCTAATTGATTTGATTATTTTGACAAGTATTGTGTGAACTGACTGAACATTGTACCATTGTTTTTATATTGTACATTACGTTGTAACCATTGCAATTCAGCCTTCGGGCTGCAAGAATGGAATTTGATCACTAAAATCCTACAATCAAAAATCCTTCAATCAATGAATTTATTTTCATTTTTCTCCCAGATTTCCATGTCATTAAAATGTCATTAAAAAGATGCACTGTACTCCATGACGATATCATTCACGAGTACATGTTTAACTGAGGAAATGTTAATACATTATTTTTTTACATTAGATTTGATTCTTTTTTAAAGTCTTTCGCGTCATACAAGACATTGTTTTGGGGGCTTGCAACTTTTAAAAGGAATAAGAATTTTAAAGAAGAAAATGGCTGAAGCTGCTGTAGCTCCTTCTCGAAGGCACAGGGGAAAAACAGTACATGCTATGCTTAGTAAGCTTGTACAAGAACGGAGCTGTCCAAATACATTTAACCCCTGTCTTGGGGGCATCCCGCCCCCTTCCCTTAATCTGTGGGTGTGCACTGCTAGGTATAGGTTTGGGAATTAAATGATGATTCAAATCAATTATGATGGTTAACAGAGAACATGCAGTTACTGCCAGATACGCACTTTGATCAAAGTCAAGACTGAGGCATTTTTGCGCAAACCAATTTTCGCGAGTTTTACAAAAGTAGCCAGTACTCAATCAAGCGTAAATACTCATAGCGTTATTAAACAGACCTTCACCCATACTTGTATGTGAAAAAAATCGTCTCATTACTGTGAAATTATGATTTTGGGGGTATTTGGATATTGTTTATCTTGTTCATTTTAATTTTTTTGAATATGTTTTTCAAATATCTATGTTTCTACAGAGAAACAAAATTTGTTTCAACACCTGTAAAAAGACAAGAAAACCGTACCAGTTTCGATATCCCACTTATTTCCTCCAAAGACAGTGGGATGGACTGTACATTCCTTGGTTTCACCGTAAACATCGATTTCTCCTGTAAAGAGGGAATAAAATAGTGCAGTATGCCTATCAAAGACGTAAACATAATGAATACAAGAAATTATTGATGTGGTTGTTATGTTAATGGAATTTGTGCAGGGCAATTCAACAGGTTGGTGGACACAGACCTTAAAATTGAAATTTTGTATTACACTTAGCTATGAATCTTTTTTTTTTTTCTGTGCTACATAATTGCAGAAACTTGCGCAAACATTGGTGAACCTAGTGTCAGTGGCTTACTTTAGGGAAACATTAAAAGTTACAAAATTGTTTTTTTGTTTTTAATCATCTATTTTTACACTTTTTCGTGATATTTTAATTATAAATTGAGCAGGGTTTTTTTGCAGGAATAATATAAAAAATAAATCTACAACGTCCACTGATCATTTTTCATTGAATAAACACAAAAAAGAACTTAAGACCTGCCCTGCAAGTTAGAATGAAATCAAAGCTGCTGCTATCACATGGACAAAATGTAACGTGAATAACCGTAATGTGAGGAACCATTATTCCTGTAAAATCTGCAAAAATGATGGGTCCATTAATTTTCAGTTGTCACCAAGGGGAGGTCTCCCTAGCATAGTTCTTTGAAAAGGGTACATTCATTTTTCAAGAAAGCCTCATATAAGCACACTTTTAATTTCAGCCCTCTTTGCAATTTATACATGTTCAAATTATGTAACGTGAGTAACCGACTCAATAGTAGGGTTAGCAGTAATTAGAGTTTTTCTTCAAAGGTTTTGGTTCTGTATATAGGTACTCCAATAAGTATGCATTGTGTTAACTAAAACTGATTTAGCTGATACCTGTAATAAGAGAATCAGAGCTGAAGATGTACCCCGAATCCTCTTTAAAGTAGCTGTCATACCTTGGCGATTTAGCCAGCGTATGCCGACGTACGAAAAATTCGGCGAAGACGCTGGCATCAAATAAGTTATGGGTAAGTTTTAAATAAGTTAAAAGCACACATGACGTTGTAGTACGGCGAGGTCGTCGATTTATTTTTTTTCTTATGCATGCACAAAAATGTTCGACGTATGCCAGCGTATGGCTCATACGTCCCCCATACACGGGTCATAAGTTGCAGGTAAGTTATGCGATCGTTGACACACGTTCACACACGTTACTTGTAAGTTACTCATAAGTCGAAATACGTCGCGATAATGTATACCAGCGTGCTTCAAACTTACCCATAACATATTCAGCGTATTCGCGAAATTTTTCATACGTCGGCATACGCTGGCTAAATCGCCAATGGTCGCCAATCGCCAATTACACGTGTCTTCGGGGATACGCTGCCGCGCGCTTTGGATATGTTAGAATATCGTTGGGTGTAAGTTGTGAACGCCGGCAACACGCTACGTCGCATTCGTTGCTATAAGTTATCGAAACCTTCTGTATAAGTTACTAGTACGTTATGTATACGCTAAAAATTGAAAATAAAACAAAACAAAACAAAACAAAACAAAAAAAACATTGATAGTCCAGCGTATGCCAGCGATTAAGAGAAATTTGGATACGTCGGCATACGCTGGCTAAATCGTCAATATGTGAAAGCACCGTTACTATAACGTGAGTACGCGTGGAATTGCACTGCATAAATGGCCATTGTCTTAGAGGTTTGCATCAACACCCCCCCCCCCCCCCCAAAAAAAAAAAAAAAAAAAAAAAAGAAAGAAAAGATGAAAAAAAAGATGAAAAAGTAACCACAAACAGACAAACAAAAACACAAAACACAAACTAAAATAAATTATTAACGTTTCAATTATTATTTCAGTGCTCTCAATATTATCGTAATTATTAATATTATCATTATTATTATATACCGCATACTAAGATTCTAGGCTTCTGATTGGTCAAAACTACAGGTATGAAAGTTGCTACTGACTGCAGGATTGACTGGCAATATTTTTACTTGCGCGTACAGTACAAGGACGCAGTAAATGCGCATAAAGTTAACAATGGATACGCCCAGTGAGGCATGCACATTGATCTTAGATTGGTAAATTTCCATGCAAACGAATACATTTTGAAAGTTATAACTTATCAAAATATCTCTTTTCGAGAATAAAAACACAGGGTACGGTATATAAAACAAAATTACTATAGACTGCATAAATAGTCAAGGAGTCACCCCATTTTACATAAAACACGATAAAAACTACTTTCGAAAAATAAACTCAAGGGCAATTTCAAAGGCCTATTGTACTGCCCATAGAAATCAGGTTCGGATTACGTAATACGCCATTGTAATGTTCGTACAACTCTAAAGGTGATAGGCAGGGCTATTGAAATTGCCTTCAGTTGATTTTTCGAAAATAGTTTTTATCGTGTTATATGATCCACGTTATTCACAAAAAGCGTGTCAGCCTGAACGAAGCCTCCATGCTTTGCCCCCAGAGCCCCCCAAATGGGCCGCCAAGTCCGGTCGATTTCAACCCATCTAACACATGCGCCAAAATTTGTCGGAAGGAAGGTGTATGTCAGACGGCCCCTAAAAATTGGGGCAAATTTTCCCCCTTAAAGCCCATGGAGCAAACTTTGTCAGAAGGAAGAGGTATGGTGTACATTACAAAAAAATAAAAACTGACAACAAAAAAAATATCCCTCGGAAAGGAGGTGTAACACACCCCAGAAAAAACACCAAGTGCCCCTAAACCAAGCTTCGCTGCCCAAATTTGCTCTGGATGTAGAATTTTTTTTTTCTTTTTTCTTTTTTGGCATTACAACCTCAATAACTCGAAAGTGTCTTGTTCAATTCAGGTCAAATTTAGTACAATTTTGAGTATTGTAGCTTTCCTGGCATGCCTGGAGTGCAATTTGGTGTCAAATGATCATTTCAGTAATAAGTTATTTAATTGTGAATATTGCATTTTTTTTTCTCAAAACTAGTCAAATGATATCGTCAGGATTATGTAAACACACCCCAGTGTTGTAGGGCCTTGATGCTCAGCCTTGGCCTTAAGGCGCCTTAAGGTCTGTTTTCCAATGCCTTGGCATTGGACTTGGATGCCTTGGCCTTAGGCATGCCTTGGCCTTGGCCTTGAGGGTTCCAAACCTTGATAATCTCAACAACAACAAAAAAAAAACAACAACAAAAACCTCCAGGCATTTTCAAAGCATATGAAATTTTGCTAATTTTGCAAGTAAACTTTTTTGGAAATATTTTGGTTATTTTGTGCAGTAACACTATATCATGTAGCTAATACAAGATCTACACATTAAGTTATCATAACGGACGTCGGAAATGAATTCATGTTTTAAAACATTTTAGATTAATATAATAGATTGTATGATGATAATGATGATACTAAAAATTGTAATAATTATAATAATGATGATAATAATAATGATAAATGAGAATAATAATAATCATAATAAAATCATAATATTTAAAATAATAACTATAATATTGATAGTAATAATAACAAAAATAATAATAATAACAATAATGATAATAAAAATAATAATAATAATAATAACAATAATAATAATAATAGTAATAATAGTAATGATCATGATGACTTTGATGATTTGAACAAATGTACTTGCATTTCTTGCCTTTCTGTGAACATTTTGTAAGTTTGAACGAAGTATTTGCAAAATTTAGTGAATCCGGCCAAAGGCTTCTGCTATATTGTTAATTCCATTGTCATATGCAAAAACTGGTACTAATTTTATGTATAGGCCTACATCTGTTTTTGTGCACTTTGTTTTGCAGGGGCAACTTGAATGAGGAGCAAAAAAAAATAATTTGAGAAAGAGGAAGAAAAAAACTACGATCATATTGTGGATGATACAAGCCCCAGCAATTTAGAAATTATTATTTTTAGGGTATAAAAAGCTTTGAATTTCTAAAGTTAAAAACGTTGCTTCAAGATCTTGTATTTTCAACTCCCCCCCCCCCCCCCTTATACATGTTAATCATGATATATATTTTAGAAATGGCTCTTTGAATGGTTTAAGGTTGCAATTTCAGTGTTTGCTTTGAGCTCCATAATCCCAAGATACACCACTAAAAGAAGGGAATTAAGAGTTTGAGAGTAGTGACATATCTCCTGTTAGATTTATAATAAAAAAGATGTAAAGTGCCTTGCATGACTTATCAACCAAATGCAAGCTCCCAATCAAGCTTTGTTTAAGATAAAGTCCACATTTTAGGGAAGAGCACTATTAAAAAAAGAAATTTCCTCTTCATATTAGCTAGCTCACTTCGCTTACTCACAAATACATAACTAGTTATTACCAGTTATTTATGTCCAGGAAGATAACAATACCTGTACAATAGGTAGGTGGTGGAAAGGGGGTTTATGAAAATGATTTTTTTTCCTTTCCACCAGGTTTTTGTAGGTGCCCCATTTTTTTTTTTAAAGGGGCTAAAGCCTTAGCCTTGGCCTTGGTCTTGCTAGTCAATGCCTTGGCCTTGGCCTTGAGGGTTTGGGCCTTGACTACTGACACTGACACACCCATTATCCGTCTGCTCCTGTTTGACAAGGCATAATAGAGAGCTTGCAAGGTATTTGAATTCGAAGGGACGTGTTACACCACCTTCCCGAGGGAAATTCTTTTCAGTTTGTTTTATATTTTTGTAAATGTACACCCATACCTGTTTCTTCTGACAAGATTTGTTCCATGGGACTTAAGGGGGGGGGGGGGGGGGGGGATTTGCCCCAATATTTAATTTTAGGGGCAGTCTGGCAACCCATTCCGTTGGAAAATTTAGTCAGTTTTTGTGTTTTGGTAATGTATAGTCATAAACCTTCCTTCTGACAAAGTTTTGTGCATATCTTAGATGGGTTGAAATTGACCCGACTTGGGGGTTCTTTTGGGGGACTCTGGGGGCCAAACCCGGCGGCTTCGTTCAGGCTGACAAGCTTTTAGTGAATGACATGAGGTAACTTTAAGGGGTCAAATCTCATATGTAAGATGGGGTGACTATTTCGGGACAGGCTCCTGGCCTATTAGGGTCACTGTTAAAACTATAGCTATTCGGTGATCTCAAGACAACACTATAAGCCCCTCCGCTTCCTCTCAAGCAGAGTCCAATTTCGAGATCAGTAAACCAGTAAACTCTTCAAGAACAAGACCTACCTTTGAGATCAATAGCCCGGCCGGTCATGACAAAGTTCTGCGCTTGAGCATAGTGTGAGAAAGTAGCTCTTATGCAGACTGCATCAGACGAGGACAAGAAGTAGTCCCCATCCGTGACGAAGCTAAGGGCAGAAAATGTATATGCATCATCTTCGTCATATCCATCCACTGCTGTTATTGTGTTGTGAACGTCAACACTGGCGACACTGAGAAGGACGTGTGAACTAGAAGGTGCCTCCATTAGCCACTCGTAGTGTAAATATTCAAAAGTAGGACTGTCAAGAACCAACCGGCAGTCAATTTTTGATGTAACTCCTCTTGTAAGACTAATCACTATATGAATAAAGGCCAAAAAAAAAAAAAAAAAAAAAAACGAAATCGTTACATTTTTTTTTTTCACTTTGCATGTAACTTTCTATTTCATTTTTCCTTTATTAATGTGGGGGTGCTTCTTTCCCCCTTTTTAACTTGAATATGCCATCCCGCCCTCCCTAATTGCAGCGGAGCAGATTTGTAGGGGGGCAAATAGGAATGAAAGGGCCACGTACAAAGTGTGAATACAAAGCTTAAAGGGTACCTGAGGCCTGAAAAAATAATTTGTGTATAGTTAACTTACATAAAAATCAACCCCAGACAACTTAACAGGACATTAAATGGTGACAGCATACAGGACATATTGATGTTTGAAAATGAAATACCCCCAAAATTAATATAAATAAGACTTGAGCAAAGAATAGTCGATCGATCACGGTAGCTCACTTTTTTTGTTTTTGTTTTTCAGTAATCTTTTATTGATTCCATATGATATAAAAAAAATACATAACAATCAACGTAATATATATATATATATATATATATATATATATATATATTAACATAAATCAGCATTAAGTAATTAATAAAATCAAGTATGTGTTATACTTCAAAACTACTATCACTTCTACAAAAAGAAAAAAAAAAGCATAACATATTGTACATGTATAAACAACTTTTTTAAAAAAATGGAATCACCTGACGATATATCGATTCAGGAACGTCTTCACCGTCAATTTTCGATTCGATAAATGCATTTTGGTTCTTAGTTCTAATTTATTATACTTATTAGTATACTTACGATACTTCATTCATTTGATGTTTTATTTGGGTTGTATATTATCCGTAAGTTACGCGTCAAATCAATTTTAGATTCGATAAAAAACTTTTTGCTTTATATAATTTCTTCATTAATTGTTTTATTTGGGTTATAGATTTAACGTACCTTACGCCCAAATCAATTTTAGACTCAATGAATGTATTTTGCCTTTCAGTTCTACTTTGTTGTTTCATTTTTCTATTCGATAAAATCATTTTGCGTTGTGTACTTCATTCATTTGTTGTTTTTATTTGGGCTGTATATTCAGTTTTCACTTCGATCAAAAAATTTTGCTTCGTTTATTGTTTTACCTGGATTGTGTATTCTCCGTAAGTCAAGCCCTAGATCATCTTCGATTCGATCAAAACATTTTGCGTTTTATACTTCATTCATTTGTTGTTTGTTTGGGTTGAAGATTATCCATTAGTTACGCCCCAAATCAATTTTTCTTTAAAAACATTCTTCGTTTATACTTCATTCGTTTGATGTTTTATTTGGGTTGTATATTATCCGTAAGTTACGCACCACATCAATGTTCAATTCGATCAAAACATTTTTCGTAGTATAATTCCTTCATTTATCGTTTTACTTGGGTTGTGTAAACTTCGTAAGTCAAGCCCCAATTCAATTTTCGATTCGATAATAAAATTTTACGTTTTATATTTCATTCGTTTATTGTTTTATTTGGGGTAGAGAATCCCCGTAAGTCAAGACCCACACTAATTTTCTATTCTTTAAAAACATTCTCCATTGTATACTTCATTCATTTGTTGTTTTTTTTGGGGTTGTAGATTATCTATGAGTTACGCCCCAAATCAATTTCCAATTCGATAAAAACATTTTCCGTTGTATACTTCATTCATTTGTTGTTTTATTTGGGTTGCATATCATCCGTAAGTTACGCCCCAAATCAATTTTCGAGTGTTTGTCATCCCGGCGCAACACATAGCAGACGACGAAGCGATAATGCGATCGCGATAGTTCCACTATCGCGTCTCGGCGTTCGCTGAACTTGCACGCATAAAAAAAAAACGCACACGCATAGAAAACTGTTCGCGCGGAACTCAGTTCGAGTTGAGTTCGGCGCGTCGATCGTTTACGTTATCCTTTATTTTCTTCAAACTCCTTAACCGTTAACCTGTAGAGTGCCGGTTAAAGTTATTGGGGGTTTATTTTATACATTCTAACTGTATACAATTCTTTTTTGTGGGGGGGGGGGGGGGGGGGATGAAACCCTTGGGGGAAATCGATTTTAACTCTTTGAGTGCGAGCCCGCGCACATCGATTGTTCTCCCTGTGACGGAGCGATTTCGGTTACATTGCCGGTAATGGGAAATTTGGCGGTGCTTTCTATTTTAATTGCTCATTGCATCTCACTCGGTAATTTCCGTCATTTTTAGTAAATAAAAACATGAAAGATCAGACTTTTCTCTTTCTAGAAATATAAGTTTTGTTTATCGAAACAAAAAATAAGGTTTGTTATTTTAGAGGGGAAAAGCCGTCTTATTTTGTTGAAGCTTCGCTTCCTTCCTTTTCAGTACACTTACAATACAAATTGCGTAAGCACCGTCGCACGCGCGGTTCGATCGATACCCCATTCATTGGCCCCATTGTCGTCTGCTAATGCTCGGCCTATTATCACCCAAGTCATAGGCCCTACATTTCACATGAGTTTCCAACGCATTCTGATCAACATTGTGACATGATCACTCTAAATGCTTTTTCTTTTAAATATGCAAACAGGTATAGGCCCATTCAGGGAATTGAATTTTCAGATGAACATTATGTTACTCAGTAAGATAAAAATAATCCTATTCACTTTCGACTTCATTTCTCATAATTTGTCGTAATTATTTGCTTTAGTTTTTGTCTCCCGCTTCATTCGTTTATTTTTCTCTATCTATCCATCTCTATTTCAACATTATTTTCCTATGTAGTTGCTGTATCAATAAAAAAAATAATAATTAAAATTGTGTACGCATATTTGATTTTTTTTTTTTTTTTTTTTTTTTTTTTGTAATGGGAAAGAGCTAAATGAATGACAGTGATTGGAACAAAATAATACTTTGTCACATCTCAATGCCGCTCTCTCTCTCTCTCTTTGAATTCGTCAGGAAGTTCGTGCAATTAGAACTTTGTTTCAGTGCGCTTCATTTCCGCATTGCATGCAATTTTTCTTTTGAAGGGGTGTGGCTAATAAGGACTTATTCGCCGTATCTAAGAGTTTGATCAATTTGAAAATAAAGAGAACAGCAGAAAAAGAGCATGATATTGAGAGTATAGTAATTCACTGTATGTTACGAGATAATGAGGAAAGAAGCAAAAACCGAAACACAACAGTTGTGATTGATATTGACGAGAATCATAAACAAACTAAAGCGATGAAAAAAAATGTGTTTAAAAAAAATCCCGATAGTATAGCAACCAATGGTAATGGCTACATCTCAATGCCGCTCTCTCTCTCTCTCTCTGAATTCGTCAGGAAGTTCGTGCAATTAGAACTTTGTTTCAGTGCGTTTCATTTCCGCATTGAAACAAAGTTTCATTTTTTTCTTTTTGAAGGGGTGTGGCTACTACGGACTTATTCGCCGTATCTAAGAGTTTGATCAATTTGAAAATAAAGAGAACAGCAGAAAAGGAGCATGATATTGAGAGTATAGTAATTCACTGTATGTTACGAGATAATGAGGAAAGAAGTAAAAACCGAAACACAACAGTTCTGCTTCATATTGACGAGAATTAAAAAGCAAACTAAAGCGATGAAAAAATGTGTTTAAAAAAATCCCGATAGTATAGCAACCAATGGTAATGGCTAGCCCCCCCCCCTCCCCCCCCCCCCCCCCCCCACCGGCCGTGACAAGAAATCGATGATGACAATGTATCATGTCAGGACGGTTAATATAACACATTTTTTTAAAAGACGAAACATTTCTAAACCCTTACATATCGACCTTTGTTGTGTGTTTTTTTTTTTTTTTTTTTTTGGGGGGGGGGGCGTAGAAAATCATGATCATTCAGAAATAACAGACAATGCTAAAATAAAGAAATGTAAACAAAACACATCATGTACCTCATCATATTATCTCCCCCCCTCCCCCCCCCCCCCCCCCCCCCCACTATTGCCTCTAATTCTATTTCATGGAATAAAATGACACGGAAGATACCAAGTGAACGCAAACTCCTAACATAATGTAATACATGTATAACTATGATCGAATATGATATTTTATGTAGCCCTATTGTCGAAGAAAGACAAATAAGGGCATTCTCATACTCTCGAAACTCGAAAGACCCTCAGTGCGAGCACAGTATTGTTTCAATAAATCAAGATGTTTATAGGAAAAAAATGTATGAGTTGTAAGTTAATTCTGATGTAGGCTTACAGCTGAGTGACCAAATCAAGATTTCGTAATAAAGTAATGTTGCAGTATCTGCAATAACAGCCCCTCCCCCCTCCCTTTTATTTTTTTATTTATTTTTTATTTTTTTTTTTTTTTACAGCGGATGACAGGATCGGGAATAAATTATAAAGACGCATTTAATTAAAGCTTTCATATAGCCAATGAGTGTTGTGTTTATTATCCTTTTGACACAAATCCCAGTCATCAGGTTTAACATTTAACGGACTGTATATACTGAATTTCATTTATATGTGTTCGTCTCCATCTTTGGTCTCGTTCAACCAATATATTTTGTCTATAAAACTTTGTTAATTCTCGGTTCATTTTTGAAAAGTTTTGTATATGACATGGATATAAATATATGATGGTGGTGATGATGATGATGATGCTAACAAGGATAATTAGTAGTAATGATAATGAAGATAAATTTTTTTTTTAATCTTTCTCTCTAATTGCAAGGAACTTGTGTTTATGTTGCTTGGCATTTTTTCAACATTGGCGGAACCTTCCTTCACAGGAAAATTCTCATATTTATGTCTATTCCGCCGGAGTTACTCAAGACAAGGGTATCCTTCCGTGGGAAGAGATACACTGTAAAAAAATGCGACATGTGACATGTTTATTTCTGTGACAGATTTAAAACACTGCGACGTGTTTATATATTGTACGGGTTTAAGAGCTAAACACATGTGCCTATTTTTTTCATCTTTCAGCACGCCTTAGGTGTTTACTAGATAAACATGTTTACCTTTTAAATGGTTCCAATGTATAGGCTAAACACCAAATGTTTACACCTTAATCATTTAGTGTTTACACCTGTTTAAATACTAAACAGTGTGTGTGATTATGGTGTAAACACCACGTGTTTATATATATTGTAGCTAAGTTAAGAGCTAAACACATTCTGTGCTTATTTTCATCACGCCTAGGTGTTTATTAGATAAACATGCTTACCTTTTAAATGGTTCTAATGTATAGGCTAAACGCCAAATGTTTACACCATAATCACACACACTGTTTAGTATTTAAACAGCTGTAAACACCAAATGATTATTTTTTAAACATTTGGTGTTTAGCCTATACATTAGAACCATTTAAAAGGTAAACATATTCATCTAGTAAACACCTAAGGCGTGCTGAAAGATTAAAAAAAAATAGGCACATGTGTTTAGCTCTTAAACACATGGGTTTAGCTCTTAAACCCGTACAATATATAAACACGTCGCAGTGTTTTAAATCTGTCACAGAAAAGTGTTTAGAAACTAAACAATTTTTTTACAGTGTAGAGAGAAGGGTAAGGGGGTGCTTTTCAGAACAATGAAATATGAACATTTCATTTGCCGCATAAATCCAAGACCACTTGGGGTTTGATAGCTATATTTTTTCTCGCAAACATAATTACATGCTCTAAAATGGCTACATGCCCTCATAAACGTAGGCCCGAGTGGCTCTTTGTGTTGTCATGTATTCAGTAGATTGACCTCTTCTTTGAAAACGCTAATCTTCCTTTTAATAGTAGCTGCTTTGGCATTCTTTTGTTCCTCTTATTAGAGTGGGGCCTGCATGGTCCACTCAGCTGAGATAAGCGCTTCATTTTGAAAAAAAAGCATTTCATTTTGAAAGGTCCAT
The DNA here is from genome assembly GCA_025618425.1 of Heliocidaris tuberculata. NCBI lineage: Eukaryota > Metazoa > Echinodermata > Echinoidea > Camarodonta > Echinometridae > Heliocidaris > Heliocidaris tuberculata. The sequence continues at coordinate 13,032,613 of CM046841.1, forward strand.
TCTTGAATGATGCGCTAAATTGGTCAATTTCAATTTATAAAATGAAAGGATTCTTTCTTATGAACTTGGATTAAAAGGAGCGAAGTCGAGCTGTAGCCTGTATGTCGTCAAGATCAAGAACGCATACTCTTCGTGGCCGGCCGAAAGCGATGATATCACGTAATCGGAGCGGACACGTACGCGTTCGTCTCTAGATATACGGGATTTACGATCCCAACAAGAATTTCGGGTAAAGTTGAAACGAAATCTATTTTTCTCGATTTTTTTCCACGTAACCTCATTTTTTTTTTCAACGGGTATTGTGAATGAATATATCTACATAATACTACTAAGAATTTTAGCGCATAAGAGCTGATAGTTCGCTGGAAAACTTAAATCTCGGCTTCTGTAGAAGCCCTCCGTCACAGACTGAACACCTCGCTCGGCTTCTATAGAAGCCCGTCGTCTCCAAAGGGTTAATGACAAGAAAGGACAGAGAGATGCAATTTAAAAAAAAAGCTCCATCAAAATTGGGTACGAAATGAGAAAGTTATGAAAGTTAAAAAGTCTCAATTTACTATCTATGGCGATCCACAAATTCAGATTTATTGACTGTTTTTCAATCATATTAACATAATACTGTAGTGTATAACAAAAAATAAATACAATAATAATAATATATAACAATGATGTTTTTCCATAGATTGGGGCACATAATCAAATTTCAATAAGTACAAAATATGCACAGATATTGACCTACTAAGTGATACTGAAAACAGTTGGACATATTTAAAAGCAACGTTTTATATTATATGTCCAGAAACTTATATAACTTAATCACGATTGGGTCGTTCAATAATATTAAATTCATAAAGCATTATTAAGAGAAGCGAATTATTGATAAGAAAGAATTGATAAGTGAGTTGAGGTAGAAGGACTATTGCCTTAACCCATAAGAAAAACTAAGTGTGAAAGTAAAGTGGAAGTTCAAGACGGTGTGGAAACAAAAGAGAATGAAGAGGAGGGTGGAGGAAAGAGAAAAATGAAAGATAATGAGTGTGTCTGTGTGTGAGAAGAAGGAAGAGAGAAGGCAGGACAAAGAAGGGGTAAAAAAGGAGTAAAACAGAGAATACAGAACAGAAGGAGATGGAGAGAGAGAGAGAGAGAGTTAGAGGAGGGTCCTGCTCAGTTTGAATTCATTGCATGTAGTTGAAGGAGATGTTTTTGTTTTTTTCAGCTTGCTTTTGAAACAGTTTAGACTTTGGGAGTTGATTATATCGCTGCTAAGTGAGTTCCAGTATTTAGAAAGAAACGGTTTTGTGTGCAAAAAGAGTGCGGGTGCGGGGAAGGTGGAAACGGTTGGATTGCCTTGTTGGGTATGTATGTATGGAGCTGTTTCTTGTGTGACAGTTCGTTTTTATTCAATTTATACATGAATTGTCCTGTTTGAAAAAGAAATAAATCTGGAAACTTTAGAATTTTTTATTCGTAAAATAAAGGATCGCTATGTGAATGAACAGGAGCATTATGCATTATCCGTATGATTTTCTTTTGTAAGATAGTAAGTTTATCAGTAAGATATTTATTAGTGTTACCCCAAGCCATTATTCCATAATTAAGATAAGGTAATATCAGTGAAAAATATAGTATGAAAAGTGTAGTCCTTGGAAAGAAATATTTGAGTTTATTCATTATTCCAATATTCCGGGAATTCAAAGTGACAAGTTTAGTAGTACAACTCTCCAAATGTTTTGTTAAAAAAAAAATCATATTTTCCCCATTATCTCTCAAGGTGCAGCTTGTCTCCTTCCTCATATTTGACACAACATATGTTGAGTTCACAAAAAGACAAGCAGTATCTTTAGAGATAATGGAGAAAACATGAAATTTTGGGTACAAAACATATTGAGAGTTGTACTACTCTAAACCTGCCATTTTGAAGCAAGATTGCCAATTTGAGGATCGCCACAGAAAGTAAATTGAGACTTTTCAAACTTTCATAACTTTTTCATTTCGTAACCGATTTTGATGAAACTTTATTAAAACTGCTTCTCTCTATCCTCTCTTTTCATTAAAATGGATATTTCCCCAGTGTTTCATTCTCCTTTAAATGTTATCGTTCTGTGAAACTAATTAAGAGAAACTCATGAACAATTCTGAGAACAATTAAGTCTGATGATTAATAATAAATATTTACATGTTAACCACATAGAGATCACTTCTTTTGGAATTTAACTTTAGTTTGTGATGTCATGTCATATCTATTAATAAATTATTTGTAAAAGGTTATGATTAAAGTTTCTCTTTTTCTCCAACTAAGTGATTACACCAATACAGAATAAGTCATATTTTTTTCAGAAATATCAAAAAGGAGAATTTTACATAAAACAAAATGAAATAATCACGGTTTTAAAAAAGGTATTTGAGAATATTTGTTTGTCTATTATCATTTTTGGCAAAGTACCTGTTTTAAGAAGGTGCACACAAGCAATACATTGACCGTGGAACGGGGGGGGGGGGGGAAGGGCTGCACCCACCCCCGAACACTTTTTACGTAGACACGTTTCATAATGCTTATGCAGTGGAAAAAATATGTTAATTAGCATGCGCCACCGCCCCCCCCCCCTTCCTCCCTACCCCCACATGCACTTTCAGAAATGCTCAGCGGTCCCTGCAATGTGATTTGGCCCCGGTCATAATACTTTTCTGCTGGACAAGATGGAACAGTTATTGTATCGAAATATGAATAAAGGAAAGAAACTCATGACAAGAATATAACATTTTCCCCATTGTATGGCGATGTTCACATTTTATTTTAATAATGACAAAAGTCATTACGTTCTTATCAATTAATTGTTCGATTTTCCTCAGATAATTTTCAAAAATATTTTTCTCTGATTGTCTGGTCTTTTCAATACAAGATATCTGGCGCCAGAGTTTCTCTGAAAAGTCTCTCTCTCTCTCTCTCTCTCTCTCTTAATCACTTTCTGAAGTCTGTCTGTCTATAATCGATTAATCCATGATCTGCTCTATATTCCCTTCCGATTCCATGAAGAAATCATCTCAGCGCGATATCTTTCTCACCTGAGCCGTTGTTATCAGAACAGCAATCAGAATAGTCAAGTGACCAATCAGATGAGGTGCCATTGTCTTGTGTGCATGCCCATACAGTATCATTTGAAATTAACCTATCTGCGATGTAATACGTGGTGATATGTGACATACATGTGTCAGCTTCATATCTAGGGATAGCAAGTTAGAGGTCGAAATACCAAATTCATAATCAACATGAAATCTTTATTCTAGGATTAAGCAGTCATAGAACATTTCATTATGAGGATGCAAAAGCCGAAAAGGTGGTTTCATTGTGAGAATACTTTAAACGCACCTGTATTATGATTTATTTCTTGTTTTTATTTTGTATTGTCGTGTTCTGAAGCGATTACTGATATACACACATTTTACCGTCTTGATTCTTCTAGAGTTAAAACTCTTATCTTATTTCAAAACTTTAAACAGCCATAAATTGCATTTGTAACATACAATTACAGAATGAATTGTTTTACAACTAGTACCCCAACAAACTTAAGTCCTCAACTACTACTCGTACAAATATTACTACTACTACTATTACCACTACTAGTGTGTTGCCAAACTGCGAGTTTCGAGTTTCACGTTTCAAATGTTAAATTTCCAGTAGCCGATAATTGGTAATTGTAAAGCCCAGGATAGCTCTACATCATGCAGTCATTTCTACATAAAAATCTCAAAAAGCCCAAACACTGACAAAAAATGATGAATTACACCTGCTAGCAGAAACCACTAATTTACAAAGCCACGGAAATCTGCGCTACCTCAGGTTTATTGTGTTTGCCCTTTTAGTGTAATGAAACTTGAAAAATACCCCCCCAAAAAAAATAAATAAATAAATAAATAAAAAAATGAAATAAATAAATAAATGGTAAAGACTCCATGGGGAGTCTTTATCAACAGTCCATGCTGAAATGATTCCAGGGAGTAGTCCATATTGTTGGATGTGCATAAATAAGATATATAAATGAATAAATAAATGAATAAATAGATAAAATAAATAAATTTTAAAAAGTCTACTTACGCTTTTCTTGCCGGATTTCAATGTTTTTTTGTTTTGTTTTAATGCCAGTATCTGTTTTATTAAATCTAATTTATTTATCGATCTATATATACATTTATTACTTTCGTTATTATTATTGTAATTATTATTTATTGTTATCATTATCATTACTATTGCCATTCTTCATATCAGTATTATCATTACTATCATCATCATCGTTATTACGCGAACTTCATGCAGCGATCTCGCTACTTTTGATCTTCGCGATACATTTAGACGTTCTCATATGCTCTTTTTTGAAATTTATTTATGCCTGGGGATTATCTCAGTACACTTACGCAAAAAAAAGTTACTGCCTCTTCATGGAATATGACAATTAAAACACCAAAGAATTGTGTGAATGAGAATGCAAGATCTTTTTGGATTGAGTCTTGAATATGAGGAAAATATTTTGTGTTAGTAAACTAATGAGCATTATCTTTTGACAACTACTGATTATGAAAAATATGAAAATCTGAACTAAAACGAATAGAGAGGACAGTAAGTTTGATAAACTATCAATAAGAATCGCAGCAATGCAGGAAGCTCAATGTCACTGTATAAAAATCCACAACGCACTTCCCACCTAGTCACTCAAAAAATGTCTTTCCTCTTGGCAGAAAGGTGAACGCGAAGAACAAAGAAAAAGAAAAATTGTGCCAATTAACAGCAATGTTTTGTTGTTGTTGTTGTTGTTGTTGTTTCAACTCCTTTTTCTTAATCTCGGCAGCAATTATACATTCGAAAACAGGCTAAAAAGGCAACACTCGAAAATGCGAAAAAGTTCAAGTTACAACTTTGTCATTAAATTGGAGCTTTACAGCAATAGCAGTGTTGAGTTTTGTGATTGAATAGTGAAAAAAGCTTTAAAAATTAATGAGATGAAGGAGTGAAATAATAAATAGACGAATATCTGCATAAAACTACGGATAATAAAAGGTTCGCTATCGAAGACATTGAGACACAACCATGGCCTCCTCAATTGTAATCTTTTATGGTCTGATTGTGACGGTATTGGGGGTTGTTCTGCTGGTCTTTTGATGTGAATGATTATGTCAGAGTTGGACGGAATGTTTGATTCGTGACAGATTGGGACCTTGTCCAGGAGTCGACAAACAAGCCGGTTTCTTGTCGAGGTAGTTGCATTTTTTATATCCCGTGTTATACTACGGTTGTGTACCATACGTGCGTTGTTGTCTATTATGGGTGAATGTTCGGTGTGTGTGCTTTTCGCACGTGCAGTAGTATTTCGCAGGTTTGGTATTAAGGATCTCATTCGGCGATTCTTAGTTCAGACAGATGTTTGGTCAGCCCCAGTTGCTACTGGTGAAGGGGAGGATGATGCTTCTGAATCCTCGGCTGAATCTAGTGCTTCTCAGTTAGGTCTTAAGACTCTTGAAACTCAGTTGAAGTTGAAGGAGTTAGAACTTCGGACTAAAGAGGTTGAGATGGAAATGAAGAGTATAGATTTGAAGTCTAAAGAACTAGAGATGAGGAATGGAAGTTCTCCATTGAGGTTTGACGCTTGCCAGAATGTTCGGCTTGTCCCCAAGTTTGATGAGGGCAAGGTGGAGGAGTTCTTCCAACATTTTGAAAAGGTTGCAGTAAATTTGGGCTGGGATAGATCTGTCTGGCCGACATTGGTCCAGAGTGCCCTTGTAGGTCGTGCCCAGGAGGTGTATGCCTCGTTGTCTGTCCAGCAAAGTGGGAGTTATGAGGAGCTCAAGAGGTCCATTTTAAGAGCCTATGCGTTGGTGCCTGAAGCACACAGGCAGGCATTTCGCAATGTCAGGAAGAACGAGGAGGATACTTATGTGGACTTTGTTCGCCGGAAGGTTTGTCATTTCGACCGGTGGCTGACGTCAACTGGGGTAGACAGTTTTGACCAGTTGAAGGAACTCATACTGCTAGAGGAGTTGAAACGTTCTGTTTCACCCGATTTAAGGCAGTATCTGGAAGAACGTGAGGTGAAAGATGTCCCACAAAGGGGTCGAGAGGAATAATAACGTTCCCTGGAAAGGCAGTCAGGGTGTTGGGAAGAAAGGTCCTTCTAGGAAAGGTGAGCCTCAAGACAATCCTGGTTCTGTAAAAAGCGCACAAAAACAGAAACCTGGTCCTGGCTCTTGTTTCTATTGTAAACAAGATGGGGATAGGATGTCGGAATGCAGTAAGCTCAAGAAAAAGAAAGAGATGGAAGGTTCTGGTGCTAGGAAGGTGGTTCCTGATGCACTTGCAAGCATTCAGAGGGACAGTAGTGTGGTGTCTGACGAGTACAAACCTTTCGTGTCTGAAGGCTTTGTGAGTTTGACATGTGGTAGTGAGGAGGTTCCAGTGCGTATTCTTCGTGATACTGGGGCTACTCAGAGTCTCCTTTGTTCTGATGTGTTGCCTTTCTCTGATGACTCATCCGTGCATTCAGATGTTTTCGTTAAGGGAATCGGTGGTATAGTTCAGGTGCCTCTGCATGGTGTCAACTTGACGTCGGATATTGTGTCAGGCGAGGTAGTGGTGGATGTTTCACCTACCCTACCTGTTGAGGGAGTGTCATTGCTGTTGGGTAATGATATCGCAGGTGAGAAGGTCTCCTCATATCCAGTTAAGTTTATGACTCCTATGTGTGATGAGAAAACGGAGCAGTTGGTTGAGGAAATGCCAGATGTATTTCCATCTTGTGTTTTGACCAGATCTATGGCTTCAAAGGTGGAGGAGGAGAAGAGAAAGTCAGAACAGTCTTTGGAAAAGACCATTTCAGATGATGATGTCTGCTTGGAAGACAGTTTTTTCTGTCGATTGGATGATGGCAGTGTTTTCTGTCAGTTAGATGATGGTAAATCAACTGGAAAGAGTAGTGCAGTGCATCAGGTAGATGAAAGTGAGATAGGATTGAATAAAGATTCCTTGATAGATGCTCAGGGGAAGGATCCCGAGTTGGTAGGAATAAGGGATAGTGCTTTGTCTGAAGAAGAGGCTGTTAAAGAAAGTGTTTGTTTCTACAGAAAGGGAGATATGTTGATGAGGAAATGGAAACCAGTAGATGCCTCATTTGAGGAGGATTGGAGAGAAGTTCACCAGGTTGTTGTGCCGAAGGCATTTCGTAAGCTGATCCTTAGTGTTTCACATGATATTGGTCTGGGTGGGCACCTTGGTGTGAACAAAACTGTGCAAAGAATCTTAAAGCATTTCTTTTGGCCCGGGTTGAGACGTGATGTTTCTGATTTTTGTAGGTCATGTCATGTTTGCCAAATGGTTGGGAAACCAAATCAGAAGATCCATCCAGCACCTTCCTGCTTTCGATGAGCCATTCTCAACAGTGATTGTTGATTGTGTAGGTCCACTGCCAAAAACCAAGGCTGGACACGAGTATCTTCTCACTATGATGTGTGCGGCTACAAGATTTCCGGAAGCTGTACCACTTCGGAGAATTACGGCACAGAATGTTAGCAAGGCATTGGTCAAGTTCTTCACCTTGGTGGGTTTGCCGAAAATCATTCAGTCTGATCAGGGCTCGAACTTCACATCAAAGTTCTTTAGACAAGTGATGTCTTAGTTAGGAGTTGAGTGCGTGAATTCGAGTGCCTACCACCCTGAGAGCCAAGGGGCCCTAGAACGATTCCATCAAACCCTGAAAAGTATGATGAGAACATACTGTTTTCAGTGTGAGAAAGAATGGGATGAAGGTCTTCCCCTGCTCTTGTTTGCTGTTCGTGAGTCGGTGCAAGACTCACTAGGCTTCAGTCCTTTCGAGCTTGTCTTTGGCCACTCAGTTCGTGGGCCACTAAAGATCTTGAAAGAGAAGATGTTTGAGGACGAGAAGTGTGGACTACTTGATTATGTATCAAGGTTCCGAGAAAGATTGATTTGTTCTCGTGAACTTGCCACACAGCATATGAAGGAAGCACAGGCTGACATGAAGAAGGTGTTTGATCGTAAAGCTAAGGAGAAAAGCTTTGAACCTGGTTCGAAGGTGTTAGTCCTGTTGCCTATTCCAGGCAATTGCTTGCAAGCTCGGTACTCTGGTCCGTACCTAGTGGATAAGAAAGTCAGTGATGTTAATTACATCATTCGGACTCCTGATCGAAGAAGGCAGAAGCGCCTTGTCACATCAACATGCTCAAAGAGTATGTAGAACGCAATAGGGATGGTGTAGAGAAGCCTGTTGCTACTGTTGTTGTGAGTAGTTGTAGAGGTGATGGTGACGACATCAATGTTCAGAGTGAAGTTGACTTTGAATTGCCTGAATTAAGGTTGAAGAATTCTGAGGTACTGGCAAATCTGGGTGAAAGGTTGAGTCATCTTCCAGTGAGTGAGAGGGATTCATTGGAAAGTCTTATTCATGACCATAGCCACCTGTTTGGTGATGTTCTAGGTAGAACCAGTCTTGTAGAGTATGATGTTGACGTGGGACACTCTCCTCCAGTCAAGCAACATCCTTACAGAGCAAATGCTTCAAAGATGGAACTTTTGAGGAAGGAAGTTGAATACATGAAGGTCAATGACATTATTGAACCAAGCAAAAGTCAATGGAGTTCTCCATGTGTGTTGGTACCAAAGAAGGGTAGGTTTTGTACTGACTACAGGGTGCTGAATTCTAAGACTAAGGCAGACTCATACCCCATACCTCGCATTGATGACCTGATAGATCGAATAGGGAGTGCCAAATTTGTGTTCGACCTGCTAAAAGGGTACTGGCAAGTACCCCTATCATCAAGGGCCAGAGAGCTGTCTGCGTTCGTGACGCCTAAGGGTCTCTACCAATATAAGGTCATGCCATTCGGCATGAAGAATGCTCCCGCCACTTTTCAGAGGTTAATCAACGCAGTAACTTCTGGGCTAGAAGGATGTCAGGCTTACCTTGATGATATCGTGGTGTCCAGCAATGAGTGGGAAGAGCACTTGCAGCGAATAAGGGCTCTATTCGACCGTCTCTCCAAGGCAAATCTAACTCTTAACCTAAAGAAGACTGAGTTCGCTCATACACAGGTGTCGTTTCTAGTCCATGTCGTTGGGCTTGGAACTGTGCGTCCACTTGATGCCAAGGTGGAAGACATCCTGAACTTCCCTGTTCCTGAAAACAAGCGGGCCCTGCGACGATTCCTGGGGATGTCTGGATTCTACCGAAAATTCTGCAAGAACTTCACTCACCAAGGATGTGCCATACTCTTGGACTTCAACATACCAAGTTGTGTTTGAACGACGCTTGCGAGCACACCAGTCTTAGCAACACCAGATTTTGACAGAGCTTTCATACTTGAAGTAGATGCTAGTGATGTTGGTGCAGGAAGTGTGTTGATCCAGGCGGATGATGCTGGCTTGGAACGCCCAGTGTGCTACATGTCGAAGAAGTTTAACAAACACCAGACAAGATACTCCACAGTAGAGAAAGAAACACTCGCCTTAATCCTGCCTCTGCAGTTCTTCGACTTCTACGTTAGCACTAACAAGTACCCAGTGACAGTTAGAACTGACCACAACCCACTCACCTTCCTAACGAAGATGAAGAACAAAAACAGCAGACTTATGAGGTGGTCTCTGATGCTACAGGAGTATGATCTGAACATTGAACACATTCGCGGAAAGGACAATATCATTGCTAACACTCTGTCCCGTGGATAGGTTGTTATTTGTAATGTTAACAAGTAACCAAGTTTATTGTACTTGGAAATGCAAAAATGTGTAAGTTATACTTTTTGCAGGTTTATGTTGTTTGTTTTTTTTTGTTTGTCGTTGTTGTTTTTTTGTTTTGGTTTTTTTTTTTTAGTTGCAGGTAGTCTGGTTCAAAATCATAGGCTGTCCAGGCACCAGAGTTTTACACTTGCATGACTCTTTAGATAACACTACATATTTTATTTCACATGGTCAAATGTAATTCAATAAGTTGATGTTTTAGGTGGTACAGAAAATTGTACAGAAAACTAGTAGTGACAAGTTTCAGGAAAAAAATACTGCATTTGTAAATTCTCGTTTGGGGGCTTGTTTAGATTATAGTTAGGATGGAGAAACATGAACTATTGTCACATGAAGGTTAAAAAGAAAATGCACATGTGTATTTGTAAAGAAAATGTACAGAAAGAAAGTGAATAGAATAATTGTTATATTATTTGTTTTAGAGGGTTTTTTTATTTTAATGATGTTTCTTCAGGAGGAGAAAAAGTAGGTGATTTGTACATGTCGTGTACATAATATATTCAACCAGAGGGAAAAAGTTTGTTAAAAAAACAAAAAAAGATGCTGATGATAGAGAGTACTAAGTACTGTAGTAAATGTATGAAAATACTTCTTGCATGTTGATTTTTGTATTAGATCTCATGCATGTCTTTGATTTATCTATTGGTTTAAAAGAAGCAAGTTGTGAATGGCATTATTTGCATTTATGAACAACAAAAGAAAAGATCATTTACAATTTCAGACATTTGTGACATTGTCCGGTTAAGTCATGTTGTTATTACCTCAACATATTTCCAGGATTTATATCTAGGCGTGTGATCTTGAACTACATGTATACATGTAGGTGCATTATTTCCTGCAGATGAATAAGATATTTATTAAGGTTTTCATATTCACATAGAGAAAACTGTGTGTAGTTTGAAGGCAGAAATTTGTTGTGTTTTATTTATGGCGATAATGTCTATTTTGATATCGTCAGCTGTTCTGTTAAAGGGAAAGATATACCTATATCACTTCATGCTTTGTATTTCTGTGTTTTGCCAGAAAGTTCTTTCATAACTTTCTGTTTAAAGGGGGGGGGGAGGTGTGACGCGCCTGCGTGCGCCTGGAGATGAAACTACGGATAATAAAAGGTTCGCTATCGAAGACATTGAGACACAACCATGGCCTCCTCAGTTGTAATCTTTTATGGTCTGATTGTGACGGTATTGGGGGTTGTTCTGCTGGTCTTTTGATGTGAATAATTATGTCAGAGTTGGACGGAATGTTTGATTCGTGACACTGTACAATTACCAATTATTGGCTACTAGAAATTTAACATTTGAATTCGAAACTCGAACTTCGAAACTCGAAACTCGAAGTTTAGCAACACACCCACCAGCACTACTACTTACTACTACTACTACTACTACTACTACCTCAACTACTCACTAGCGAGGCAAGGGGGCAGGCTGCCCCCTCCCCCTGACAACTTTTGACAAATTTGTTTTTGTTTTTGTTTTTGGTTGTCAGAGAATAATGGAGGAAAACATCTGCTACCCCCCCCCCCCCCCGAGCGACTTTTAGAGGGCTGGCAAAAAAAAAGAATTGACGCCACTTCCCCCCCCCCCCCCCCCCCCCCCCCGTCCTCCACTGAGCGACTTTTGGAGGGCTGGCGAGAAGAATTAAATACGGATCTCCCTCCAAGCAGTTCTCCAAAGTGTACAGCCTTGCATTTGTTTGACCCCCTTGTAAAAAAAACTCTGGCTACGCCGCTGCCACTACTACTACTACTACTACTACTACTACTACTACTACTATACTACTACTACTACTACTACTACTACTACTACTACTACTACTACTACTACTACTACTACTACAACTACGATGTACATGCATCACGAAAGCCCAGTTTGTAATCTATACATAAAAGATGGACATACTTTGCAAATACAGTAATAAAGATAGTGGTCAAAATTTGATTAAATAGCCTCTTACTGACTTCGTTCATTATCTTACCAACGGGGCATTCTGGTGACAATGAAATCATTCCTGACTTGCTATAGTCTGCTCCCTCTATTCGTTGTAACAATTGGAATACGTGTAGGAGAATCCAAACGTTTCTACCTGCCGGAGCCATCTTTAGGCAATTATATCACATTTCCTATAAAACCACCGTTTTCTCATGACCAAGAAGATATCTAGGCTCATGTACATATATTTCATTTACGAACACTACTAAACCACGCATATACCGAAGAGACGGAATCACACACGCATGTAAACAATAGATATGTTTTCTCGATTTCCTTATTTGCGGTTAAACAGTTCAGCGCATTTTCTTTGACAAAATGAAAGGATCGTTTAACCTTAACAAAAATGAAAACGAATCTAGGCCTTTAAAAAAATATTTGCTTGAATATGTGTGTATCCAGAAGTTCTGTTGATTGACAATATGGGTTATTCATTATGGGTTCTCCTCAAAAAGACGCCAGGGGCCGTCTAAAATTTGAGGAAATAAAACATTAACCTTTTTGACGGTAAAATCCTAGCTTGTTTACTTTTCTATGCAAATTAGCACTGACGTCATTGGGTAGAGTCGTATGACCTCCGCGGTACTGCTGCACAACACAGCATGCATAAGGACTGACAACCACGAGTGAAGAGAAACTTTGGTCGACATGATTTTTATACTTCAAAATTAAGTTTCCAAATCCATCAGTTTTGTTAAATATGATATGAAAACTAGTTTACAACATTTTATTCCAACAAGCAACCATTTTTCAGACAGTTCACACAAGTTTACATGCACAAAATCTTTTAAAAGTCGGAGCCGACTTGCTTTCCAACTGGGCCATCATCAAGATTGGATATTCACATACACACACACACGCGCGCCGCCGATACGAACATTTTGTACTCACAATTATTAATGGTTTATATCTCAAAATTTGATGAAGAACTATATGATTAAATGTCTACAGATATTAGATCTTTTGATACTCAAAACCATGGGTCAAAAAGAAATCACATCGCCGGCAATCATACCCAGTAGTCGGACGCTTACACATGGTAGGCTACATGCATGTACAGCGACGCGGTGAAACCCCGTAGGGCTCCGCTTGAGAACTGGGCTAGATCTGATACACTAGCTACCGTGGAAGAAAATAACATAGCTATACTCTACGAGAATCGCTCTTTTCTTCCTAATATTGGTCACAGCAGTGGAATATCTGGTGAAACACCTAATAAAGGTTGGTTTTAACTTGTCACTTGGCATTCGAACTTGACTTCGAACTGAGTCCACAAAATCAGCGCAAGATTTTTCGAAATGGTCGCTACAAATTCGTGCATGCTTGCTGTGTGTTGCTGCTGTGAAATCTTTTCTCCGAATTTTCACAAACTTCACCCACAAATTCCGTTGCTTATTGAGCTTTGGAAAGTTGAAGAAACTGATGTTGGGGTTCTTCGAAGTATTGTAACCCCCCCCCCCCCCCTCCCCCCACAACGCAATTTCGTGGCATTTTGCCACAAAACGTAAAAATTCCCCCAAAAGAAAGCGACTCTCGTTGATGTTGTTGTTTTTACACACGATTTCAATAGCGCGCGTTATGCACCGGATGAATTGACCTGGATGAATTGATCAACTCTACCCAGTGACGTCATAGCAGGTCAACCCCGCTTCGATGTTTATCGGTCTGTTTGGGAAATCTGGCTCAATAAGGGTAATAATCAAGGGTACATTTTATGCAAAAAATTCTATTTTATTTGCTAAAATTGATGAAACCTTTATTTCAATATGTTTATTATTTATTTACAAACCATATTCTTGCAAATGGGGGGTCGGAAAAATCAATATATGAGCTCTTTAAATGGCGAGCTCTTTAAATGGCGAGCTCATTAGTCATTCAACTCAGCATGTATTTATAGCACATATATACAAACAAGGAAGTGCTGAATAAAATTTGATACGGAAAATACTCGGCATGAAAAATTACGTGAGGGAGTTTAGATCATTACAGTTTTTGGACATGGTAGTATAGATTAATATGACATAGCTCTATGCTAAACAGGCGAAAAAATAGGCCAGGGGGGAGTAATGTACAAAGATAATATAAAGATTATATAAATCTTGTATCAGTAAGAGCAGTGTTCTGTTGGAAGTATTAGTAATTGTAGAACCTGTAGTTGTAGGGGTTGTAGTAAAAGTAGTAGTAATAGTAGTACCAGTAGTAGTAATATTAGTAGCAGTAGTAGTAGTAGTAGTAGTCGCAGTAGTAGCAGTAGTAGTAGCAGTAGTAGTAGTAGTAGTAGTAGTAGTAGTAGTAGAAGAAGAAACAGTGTAGTAGTAGTAGTAGCTGTAGTAGCAGCAGCAGCAGCAGCAGTAGTAGTGGTAGTAGTAGTAGTAGTAGTAGTAGTAGTAGTAGTAACTGGCCTGCTGCATCCGAGATAAATAAACATAGGAAGGCATTTCCTATCCTAAGATATCTGTTGTGCTTGTTCAAAAGTGGACAGGTGGAACCTGACATTTTGTTCATTGATTAAAGTCCACCCGTAATTTGTTAAGGCGTAAACTCAGCCACGTTGAGATTGCTTACTGACTAATGGTAATTAGTAGTTAATTAAGCATATTTTCATGAAGCCATTTCTCAAACACGATGCCTATTGTTTTTATAAGAAAGTGAATCAGTCGGAAGGTACACGAAATTCACCGCGGTAGTGCAGTAATGCATGACACTGGAAACCTGACGGAAGTATATATGTGTGTGTGTGTGTGTGTGTGTGTGTGTGTGCGTGTGCGCGTGTGTGTGTGTGCGTGCGTGTGTGTGTGTGTGTGCTGTACTTTTGATTGTGTATTGGTTTGTGCATGAGCAATGTTTACAGTTCCGTTCATTATGATGGTTTTGAAAGTTATATCCATTAAATATACCGTATATACATCTCGAAATTGAAAAGATATGAATGGAAAGTTAGTACAATAAAAATTAAATTCTAAATGGATTCCTAGTAAATTACTGGAAATAAATTTTCTTTACAACAATGTGTGAAATAAAGATGCTTCTTAAAAATATATATACGATAAAAGTATTGCGCAGTACCGTTTAATAGCCAGTTTTCGATAATTTTTCTCCTTCTTAGAGATTCATCATCCATTAATAAGTTTAATTCTTCATAGGCCTATATACTTCTTCTACATATAAAAAAGGGGGGTGTTTGATAGTCTATTTATAGAGCAATTTCTGTACAAGATTGTTATACACATGCTATTTGATAATAGGCCCTTCCATACACACTTCATACTAAAAAAGCTTTAATTACATCTTGTCTTATACTGTTTGCTTAATATCTATATGGACAATATACACAAAGGTGTTTCCTTCATTTGCATGTTTCAAATGATGTGCTCATGTAAACATAAAAGCGTTCAATGACACAGGCTTTGGCGGTATTTTTTTTTTTTTTAACATCTCATGTTGAACGTAAAAAATATACATTATATAAATATACATGAAATACCCCAATCATTACATTAACCCTTACCACGCCACTTATATAATGTAATTTTCCTCCATGGCTGGCCACACATAAACGGCATAGCAATACTCTGAGGCATGTTTCACCCCATTTTATTCTACATCCCTCCATCCTACACAATCAATTTCTAAGTGAAAGGTATTTTCTCATAATCTTATCATTCTAATTAATTCAACAAATGTAATTCTTTCCCATCTTAAATAAAGGAAATAAATGATTAAAGATAATTTTCTTCTAGGCGAAAACCTTTTGGGCGGCAAATGCCGCCCTTGGCCACCTGCAAGGATAACGCCCGGGCGGAAATACGCACCCACAGCACGGTAGGGGTTAATGTCCATGACAAGCTATCGAAGATCTGACGCTAACACTAAACATATGTCTAAAATGAAGGTATCTTCGTCGTTAAATGTCAGCCAAACCCCAAATTCTTTTACTCCGGAATATCAGTCAAATCGGGTGTGGAGTTAGTTACTACAGGCCTCTGAAGATTTGCGAACATTTCGTTGTCATGGTCAGGTAGTGCGATGAAGGTGATCGTTAGGTTTTGCAGGAATTTCTTCGCTTGGATTTTCACAGTCGGATGTCGTCGGTGGCTTACCTGCAGGATATTTATTTTCGGATGCCACACCTAAAGATCATACACATTAACAGGAGGAAGTCCGGATGCCTTCAAGCCTCTTTGGAGCATGTCATAGGGGGCGTCAGATATTGTTTTCCCCTGGTCACCATCAAACTCCAAGACTGCGTATTCCCCGGTGGTGCCATCTTGAACTGGATTTCGGTATGTGTCGCAATCTTGCGAGGTTTCTGGTTTCATGGAGCGTCCACCTTGTTCAGATTCATACTTCTTGCCCTCGAACAAAACATTATAGTCATCTTCTCCTACATGTGTGTAGATACGTTCGTTGCTTTGATTGGTAGGTGGGACAAAGGTAGGTATTTCAGAGTACTCATGTTGCTGAAGATCCTCAGAAGGTCTAATTGGAATGAAGGTATTTGAGGGACCAGCTTCAGAATGTTCCGGAAAGTGCCTATGGAATAAATGGTAAACCTGAAATTTATACCAACAGAAATACGCCATTAGATATGGTAACTACAGTCTTTTTAGGTTCCATCAACACAACTATGGAATAAATTGCCAGAAAATATCAAAAGTTTGTGTTTTAAAGTTGTTGACAACTTTAAAACTTTAAAACACATTTCTTTTCAGAAACACTTAACACTTAACACTTAACTAGAGGGAGCGTATCTCACTCTTCTCAAGCTTCTCAATCCATTTTCCTTTCTTCCTCTCTATTATAAAGCATAGGGACATATTGTGATATGCGCTAAATAAATATGGTATATTATCAGTATTATTACTAACAATATTATTATTATTATTATTATTATTATTATTATTATTAATATTATTATTATTATTATCATCATCATTATCATTATTATTTTCAATATTATCATTATCATTATTATTATTATCATCATTATTATTCTGTAATATGGGAACCTTACTTGAGGCGCAAGAGATTGCATTTTAGTGCACATTGCTAGAAACCCTTTGAAAGTCAATACTACGAGTACGAGGGATATTTATTATTTAGAAAGAATCCGGATGCATTTAAGATGACATGCCTTTGGCGAGAGCAATATGTATTTTATGTGAATATTGTATTATAACAGGTTCTTACAAAAAGATCCATTTCAAACTAAAGTCTCCTTAAAGGCAGTAATATTTTTGAAAAGATTAAGATGAATAACACTGAAATTAAAAGTAGCGAAAATGGTAACTCCTATTAAATTGATGCTAGATTATTAGGGACTTTTAATCATAATCATGATCTCACGCTCACGAATATGCAGGGTACTTATTCTGAATAATTCCTAAAACTTGTGCTCTTTTGTGCCCGTGAAACAATATTTATTTCAAATCAGATTATGAAACTAAAAAGATTTTATAAGAGTATATCAGTTATACTTGTGTAGACATACCGTCTCCTGTAGCAGACGGATGCAGTGATCACAGCAATAACTGCTACCACGGCTACCACCACTACGGCAGCAACCAAAAGGCCAGTTGTATCTATGTATAAAGAGGATAATTTTTCTTCTTACTAATACTGATAAATCAGGGGGGGGGGAATTTGCTTCAAGTTAAAATATATACAGGTAATTGTAAAGGCAATCTCTCAATCCTAAAAAATGTTATGATTCTTTTCTTTAATAAATGATGAATATGATACATTGTCAAAATAATAATATCAATGAAAATAGACATGTATGTGTAGTTCGGGGAGAAAGGGGACGTGGGGAAGAGGAAAAGATGCTGACTATAGCCGTTCTAATAGAAACGTTGTTAAATGAATTTTAAAATCTGAATCGCGTTAGTTGAATCGCGTAAAAGGTGGATCTGAAGACGAAAAGAAAAACATTTAACAGTGTAAAACATACTTATAACAAGTCGATTTCAAACCCCGTGGGTCATTTAAAGCCGACTGACATAACTATGGATTCATTTGGCAAGCTAGGGCGACGTTTGAAAATTCCAGTAAAACTGACCGATGGTTGATGCTCAAAGCTGCAAGCTGTACACATAGTAAACACAAGATGGCAGTGGAAAATGTAGTAGGCCCTACATGCACTGCACTGACGCGTGTAGAATACTACAGAATGTGTCCGACCCAGAAACCTGAAACTCATACCGGGTAATGGGTGTGTGATTTTTATTTTCAATCACTGAATATCTTGATATCGAATTAATTACTTGATTGGCTTATAAAACTCATAAACTTCATATAACACTATAAAATTTGCATTCATGAACGCAATAGGTTAGGATTTCAAAAAATATATAGATGACGAGAAAAGTTACCCACTCATAAGTTACTAGTTCGGAACCTCGGGGAAAACCTTAACCCTTGCAACATGCATTTACACAATTACCAGTTGTTGTCTTGCTTGACAAAGTTGTGCTTTCGGTAGGAGCTATCGTACACGTTGCCTTTACTGTGGTGTTCACGGCTGCACTCCTTTTAGTGTTAGGTAAAAGACGGATTGTCATATTTCGGAGACCATCATTCTTCTGAACTATGATCTGGAGATATGAAAATAGTATCCAGTAAGTTCACTAAAATTGTCTGCCTTGCGTCGATTTATCGACACAATTCAGTGAACTAACACGGCCAAATTATTTATGTAAATTATTAAAGGAAGAGGACCTAAGGAGCTTCTTTGTGGTAATCCGCAATAAACCTGAAGTGTTGAAGAAGTACAATCGTTTATGGTAAAGGTTGCTTAAGCCTCGGTCACAAATACCATTAAGAACTACTACGAACGCCGTACGAACGATTTTTAGACCATTTCGTAAGATCTTCTCAAGAAGGCCGTACGAAACCAGCGTTCGTGGACCGTTCGCAGACCGTTCGTAAGTTCTACGCCTGGTGATGGTCTTGTCCAAGATTTTTTTCAACGTCGTACGAAATCCCCTCTTCGTAAGGCGGCCGTACGAACGTCGTAAGAACATGGTAAGAACCACGCAAGATTTTTTTAGGGTCGAGAGACAATTCTAGAAGCCTTAATTTCTTTCGATGATCGTAAGAACGCCTTAAGAGGCTCTTACGGCGTTCGTAAGAACCCCTTACGAACGGAGATTCGTACGGCGCTCTTACGAACGACTCTTGGCGTTTTGTAAGGCGTTCGTAAGGTGCTCGTAAGGCGTAGGTAGAAAATTTGTGCAATTGTTGAGTTATAGGGGTATTAAGCACTACTGCCACCTTGAAAGTACCAAACTTTCAACAGTCACAGAATTTTCGACAATACACGGCAGCGCCTTTTTGCAACCCGACAAAATATACAAAAATTCGTAAAATCTTCTTACGAATGACTTGAGAGTGCCGTGAATTGTACGTACGACCATCTTGCGACAACAAAAATCGTAAGATGGCCGTAAGTCTGACGAAAGAATAACTCGAGGCATTCTTACGAAAATCGTAAGAACTCTAGGGCCATTGTATAACCGAAAATCACTTCGTTTCTCAAGAAGGGCTTAAGTTGTTCTTGCGAATTAAACGGCGTTCGTCCGAGATTCGTAAGAAGGCCGTAAGAATCTATGCCCCATCTACGAATCTCTACGAACTCCGGAATTCGTACGAACAGTGAGATTCGTACGAACGCACGAACGCATCGTTCGTACGAACCTTTGTGACCGTAGCTTTACATGAACATTCAGCTAACACACTCCGTATGCCTTTCTTCTAACGCGAATACTAGTATCATGCTTGGTATAGTAACAAAAGCATTAAAGAGTTCTTGGGAAATAGCAACAGAACGGTAATGAATACTTCATTATTTTTCCGTATTCCATGTTTTCTTGATGTTTTGTGTTCTATTGGCAGAAGTAACGCTCACCGCTCTCATATACTCCTAAAAAATAGAGGACAGTTTGTACGTGAGCTCTCATAAACATGATGGAGAAACAACTAAAGCTATAGATTTCTCACGAAAGTATTCTTGTATTCCAAGTGATTTAAGAAACTGAGATTTCTTATTCATTTTCTCCTTAATTTACCACAAATAGCGTTAAGCGGTATGTGGGTGAAAGATTTATCTTGTATATGTACTTGAAAATTTATTCTTGTCATTGCAGTCAACAACTACAAAATCCTGTAGCGTTTACAGTAATAAATCTAATCTGAAATACACGTGCGGGTTATTGCGTATCTCTCCCTCTCTCTATCTCTTTCTCTCTCTTCCTCCTTATGTATCCTTGAATATACAGGTTATATCTTTCCGTTAAAAAAAGGAATATACTTGATTCTTGATTCAATAAACACAAATATTGCATTTGTTCGTGATGTAAGCAGTAAAGTAAGCATGGCTTCGAATTCTGATAAAGATATCAGTATGCTCAGCATGCAAGAATATCTTCTAATTGTAAAACATTTTTTTTTAAATTTAAAGTAAATTAATTACGCGTATTTGATTGTCGTCCAACGAAGAAGAATTTATACAGTCAACGTTTGGTAGCAAAGATCTGTTGTTGATGTTAATTTTGATCTCTCTTCTTCTTTTTGAACATCTAACCCTACGGCATTCTCCGTTTTTGTTGCAGACCGAGATCAGTGCGGCATCGTGAATTGTGCCATTGGTGACCTCATAGCTGCATATATAGTTGATATTATCTGTATATATAATCCAGGAGGAATACATCGTTAAAGTTGAAGCCTATATAATGGTGAAATTTAAATCGAGCTCACGGATCTGAAATAAAGGGGGAATAACAGAAATATTGGTAGAAAAAAGAAAAGAAAAATAAGTTCACTGAAAAGAGTAAGTTATGTTATCGTTGTTCTTGAAGGGATTTGGTAACTTTGTGGAGGCTTTATTTAATAAATTGTTGAATTTTGATATCTGTCTTGTATAATGATGTTCAGAAGGATAAATAAATAGCCAGGCATAGAAAGATTTTCAAATATATAATGCTATTATTAAGATATCTGTGACTGAATACTCCCATTTACGAAAGCGTATGGCCATACGCTTTAGTCTAACACTGAGTCTATGGGGGGGGGGGATGAGTCTGGCATTTCCGGTCACTTGCATATGTTTACTTTTGTGAAGCACATGATGATTTTGAAGTGCTTTTTTTTCTGGGCTTCATTTTTACACCATATTACATACACTGGTAGCATGTAAGGCCAGGCAGCGCAGATTTTATCAAACCTCTACAAAGTTACCAAATCACTTTAATCAAGATGATCAACGTAATCTAGAATGTAGAAAGAAAGTCAATTTTCTTGCAGATATTTCTATTTTGAACAAATAAGTAACAGTGTAGTAAAATGACTGGAAACCGTTAGCGTTAAATTTGCTTTTTGTTACGTACAGCAAGGTCACACGGTCCAGTGATTTTCCTAGTCTCTTATTAGTCGTTCGCCCGTATTTGACACAAGGGTTGAGGATACTATGTGCCTGAGCAATGTGGTGAAGTAGAAAACACAACAAAGAAATACAGAAAGAAAAAAACACAAAGGCGAAATGAAAAAAAGGGGGGGGGGAGGGAGAAAAAGAAATTCATAAGGAAACAAGGATAGGCAGAAGAAAAAACAAAGAAATACTAGTACTACAGCCACGCCAGCCGTGTTGGTCATCATTATGATTTTGATTGATTTATAGCAAAGCGGCAAGGTAAAAAAAGGTATAAATTTGTCTTTAAAAGTCTCGTATTTTGCAGCCATCCCTTTGCTTTTGAAGCCGTCCTTGTGAATTTAATGATTGAGAACGCATCTTAGAATCGTTCATGCCTTCTCCATGCACATAGGGTTTGCCTGCAAATTCTCTTGCACAGTGGATCGCGGACAGTGATCTCCTGGTAATTTATTAACTATTTTGACGTCAGTCTACTACGGGTTAGCGTTATAACGGTTTCGCGATATTTTACTACACTGAATAATAATAATACAAATGAACATTGGCAGGGTGGCCATATCATTTACCATTATGTATCAAACATTAGCTAGGAATGCATATCTTAACACATAATTCTTTTAATATCTATAATATTGCAAATTACAACAATGATTACCTTCATTAGAAATACCATGATGTTCGTCTGCTGAAAGAGGTACTGTTATGAAAAATATACTTTGACGTTATTGAGACAAATAGCATAATTTTGCTCACTTCTTAAAAAAATATACAGATATAACATTAAATATATATATTTAAACAGTGTGTATCAAAATAAACGCAACAAACATTATTTTGAACCATATGGAAATTGTCAGTGTTAGTTTACACCAAAATGACTAGTAGCACCTTAGAGCCACAGACCTCCTCTTTCCAGTGATATTTCAGTTATTTACATACGGTCGTGGATGGCTAAATAATCAATGTTTTACACAACGGGATAAAATCAGCTTGGGATCAACTTTTAGGTAGTAATGTTTGTAGGGTTTTTTTTTTTGTTTTGTTTTTTTTTCCAATTCTCCCTTTCTCCTATGAAACATTTGAAATGAATAGCCCAATTCGTTCTCACCGCTGCAGTCAGGTAAATCATTACAATGGACTGAATTTTGGTTACCATGATTTACTTTGCATAGGTTTCAGGCCTACAAAAAGCATGTTGCTCATAAAGTTACCATCAGGGTAATTCCACGGTAACGATATTACAAATTAGAGAGTTTTGCTCACATTTTTGGAGTTGGTGTACTAATTTTGTAATTTGGTCCCCTTCCTATCATTTAATAATTTGCAGGTGTACTCATTCTCTCACCTGAACTCTTTCATACCCCAAATTTTTCACTTATTAATTATACTCTGGTATATTCTGGTGATATACCGTGGTAACGGCATTACCAGAAAATGGTGGCATTTTTAAATCTCTCATTTCCATTCAATATCCTCTAAAATGTACTACCAATTATTCTAGATTCATGTTTGATTCAGCTTTCTGTTTATTCAACTAAATTGTGATAGAGAAAGAGAGAGAGTAAGAGATTGAAAAATAACATGACAGATTTGTAGTATTTGCTCTTTTTCCTAGATAAGTCATCAGTAACGGAATTACATCTTCTGAAATTTACTAAGAAAACTAAAGGTTCTTCAGTCTCCTGTAAACTTAAATGTTGATAAATTCTTGTTAGTAATCTCAAGTGAATGAAGCATATTAAAATGAATACCATAAGGCCATTATGAATTGTGAATATACTGGAAATGGGTAAGACTACGAAGTTTTAGTTGAGGTAAGCAGCAACTGCTTGTTATATTTGTGCTTAATTTTGTCAGTTGAGTTGCAGGAATTTAATCATCAGCGTAATCGAAAATGAGTATTAAAGTAATATTCCATATTATAGTGTCATAGCTATGGCAACGGAATTACGTGATATTTGAAGATTGAAGATTTATGAAGGTGTTCCTCTACTAATTAAAATCCTTAAAAAGAAGAGTTTCATCGCAAAACGGGTTGTATCCATTTTCAATGGAATGAGAAAAAGTGACTTTATAATGACCAATACTAAGTATCCTTCAGTTATGATTCTTTGTGTTATTATATAATCGCAAAAGGATAGTGAAATGACACCATTAATTAAAATTCAGTTTTTTAATTTTTTTCTGAAACAATGATCAATTCGTTGGAAAGCAGTCAGGGCATCGAACTAAAACTTTCCGCCTAAAAAATTGTTTGCTACGAGCCGTTATCATTCTCTCAAATTTGCTAGAACGTCAGAGCTTTCGCACTTCGCGCGAGAAGCGGGAAACTCCCTTCCCCTCCCTGCACCAACCCCTGGATGCAGTGCAGTATTGCGTCCAAATAACTGAAAAGCAGCCCGGGCGTCAAACTAACTTTCCGCCTATACAAATGTGCTACGAGCCGTTTCTTTCAAATTTGCTATAAAACGTAAGAGTTTTCGCGCTTCGCTCGGGAAGGGGGAAACTCCCCCCCCCCCTCCCTTCACCCACCCCTGTTACATTATCTCAAGTTATCATTCTCTCAAATTTGCTAGAACGTTAGAGATTCCGCGCTTCACGCGAGAACCGGGAAACTCCCTCCCCCTCCCTGCACCCACCCCTGGATACAGTGCAGTATTGCTTCCAAATAACTGAAAAGCAGTCCGGACGTCGAACTAACTTTCCCCCTAAAAAAAAAAAAGATGCTAGGGGCGTTATCATTCGTGCTGCACCCACCCCCTGGGGAGCACGCTTTGCATGCTCATCACCAATTTCACTACGGCCATAGCTAAAATGAAATCCTGGCTACGTATAAGCGGTTGGATCCTTCACGTCCCCCCCCCCCCCCCCCCAATTGAAAAATCCTGGCTACCGCCTGTGTACAATATAGTATTGAAACTGCCCTTGAGTCGATTTCTCGAAAGTGTTTGAGATCATGTTTAAAACGCGTAGAAATAACAAGTGAAAGAAAAATCAATTAATCAATTAATACTAAACGTGAAATAAAAGACATGCTTGGCCTACCGATTTTTTGAAAAAAATCAATTTCTCGAGAAGAGACATTGATCCCAATCACAGAGTCAGTCAAAGTAAAATTCACGGTTTGAGTGTCTGCAAACACAATATGCCATGGACCACCGAACCTGTCTTTATCTTCCACCTCAAAACGGGTTTCTTGACTGCTCTTGACTCTTGTAAGGAGACCTCGGGATCCTGATGACGTTGTTGATGGGCGTGTTAATGTCCACGAGTATGTTCCGTTTGGGGAACCACCGTTACATCTCATTTCAAAGCGGAATGAAACAGGAATAGTGCCGTCTGGCGCAATGTGTAGATTTTAACATGTAAAGGGAAAATATGATAGAAAAAAAACAATCATGGAATTGGGAAAGTTTTTATTTGATTTGATTAAGTTTTATTTTTACAGGGTGGCCCCATCAAAAAAAAAAAAAACGTTCTTCCTGCTGGCCTGTATAAAGCCAACATACATTCATATGACAAATACAAAAAAAAAAAAACATAATACAAAATTACCAAATAGGGTATTATATTTAGTGCCATAGAGGTTGGTATATCATTTTATTTTACTTTTTTTTTTTTTGGGGGGGGGGTACAAGTAAATATTCGAAATCTGAGGATGATGTATCATCATTTAAAATTGCATTAAACTGGCAAAACTTGAACAGCACCATCTTACAGTAACGGCTAACTTGAGATCATAATTTGAAAATTAATTGCATTTTATTTTAAATTTTGACACACAGATGTTTTGAAAATAGGCACATTTTATATTTCAAACTATTATTTTTGACGTTGCATATGTGGAAAATTGCCCACAGATACATTCTAAGCTTATACAAACTAGAATGGGGCATGATGGGAAAATTAGAGGCACAGACAAATTTCAAATATTGTTGAAAGATGGCGCCATTAGGAGCTTCAATTTACTGTCACTTTAACATATCAAATACATTCAACCGTGACTCACTAGCATTTGAATGAAATTTCTGTAATGATTTTGTGTAAACTCACTGGGAATATAGAATTCATATTTTAGGAATGCAAACTTGATGACCTTTAGCATTCTGCACCAATTTGGCTTTCAATAATATTGCCCCATAATCAACAACAGGATCTTAACATTGTGACTCGCTTGACAAAGTTGAGTTTAGTGGAAGGAAATTAAAGTGTTGTATGATTTAAATGAACCAATTCTTATATAAAATATAATTTATGAGGCAATAAATAATGTGACATTTTGAACTAAATCGAATTTTTAGAAAATATGTGCATAACTTTGCATAAATTATAGTAATTATTAAATTTATAACTTTCGGGCTAAACGCATTTGACATTGATGGATTTACACTATTATTGATGCTTTCCCAAAATTTCATTTTGAGTGGAACCTTCGAAGGCAAGATACCATAACGGCTGAAATCGCCACCCCCCCCCCCCCTTCCCGTGGAAGAAAAAAAATAACTTTTGACTTGGCAAAATCTAAATCTAAGTTCCAACCAAAAATGAGGCCTTTGAGCACAGTATGTCATATATCTCAATTCTAATTTTTTAGTCAGGTGAAGACACTTACACGGAATGGCTGATATTATAATATAGGGAAACTAAAGAAAGGAATAATAAGAATAACACAAGAACACACTGTATGTGTAGTGATGAAACCACTTCATGCAAATTATCATTAAATTCATATACATACCGGATAAATTGTGAATGTTCGGTGTATCACCAAATGAATTTTATGCGAAAAAAGCAATCTAACCATATATTTCTATTTCTTCATCTAGTAAGATACATGTACAATCACGCATAAATATTTTGCCTATAGGGAAAACTAAATATCAGTTACTTTAAAATATTGCAATGAGTTTTAATTTACAGATATATGACTCGTAATTGAAATGGCTGCCCTGTGCAAAGACGACTAAAATATGTAAAATAAAATAGATTGTTCAGTAGATATAATTACATAAAATAAAAGTTTGGACATTCAGTAGACCTGTTAGAATCATCGATATACCATGAATAACCTGAAGCATGGGTTATTTGCAAGGTAATGTACCTCTATTAATGTTTGTGGATACGAGATTAAATAGAAGGAGTACCGTCTGTAAACTCCTCTGAGAAAGGGAAACTTGACAGTGTCATCATTTGAAATTTAAAAAAAATTCGGTATAGACATAGTTTATTTCGTCACTGATCCATTGACTTAGCTTTAGAACTACGATCTTTGCTCCTTGGACAGTTGGATCTCAATAATCATTCTTTTTTTTTTTTTTTGGTGCTGTACCATTAATCTGCTTTCTCACACTTTGTATGTGTTTGTATGTATAACCTCATTTGATTTTGTATCTATATTTCATGTCATGCATGGAACTAAAATGAATAAATGAATAATGAAGTAAACATTTGTTAAGAAAGCTAGTTTAGCATTTCATTGTTCATATTTAACAATGAAAGCAACAAACCTGAAATAGATATACCACCATTTACAAATGACATTAAATGACATTTAAAAATATAATCGTGTCATGGTTTCACTAACCACAATACTGCTTAATAAGGAAATATCAGCCTATTCATGGACCAAACCACTATTTTTAGCTACAGTGCCTGCTATCGAATTTATAATATGCATGAGAGCTTTGGTAACTCGATCGACGACCATTTCATTATCTTTACAAATTTATCTTCCTTGTGAAAACCATCTTCCTTGTGCCAGTTATACAGAATATATGATTGTATAATATAGGTGTATGAAGCCGGAAGGCTGGGAGATGCAACCCTCGAAGACCTCTTTAAGTTCCCATATTCGGACAACTACCACCTCATATGTTGGCTTTTTTTTCATGTAAAAATGCATAATTTCTGTACATTTTCACCACAAAGTATCAAAGTTATTGGTAGAAAAATTTGAAATTCGAAACTGAAAAGTTGATATTCTGGCAAAAATGTGCTAAACCCGCCCCCCCCCCCCCCCCCCCGTCCCCCTCTCGAATATATGTCCGTACGCCCATGCTATATAATATTCCTAAATAAGGCAATAAGTACATCATAATATGAATTTATCGTCGGCGTTGCACCTGAAACATCAAAAAAATATGTATAGGTTTAAGGTGCAACAGCAGTTGCATTTCAGAATCAAATGGCGGGTAATAGTGTCAGTGGAAATGGTTGTAATCATAATTGTATTATTTGTCATAGTAAAAGTACTGGTTAATTCAGAATGATGGTGACCCAAGTTCATTATTTCTAATTTCTTATTTCTTCATTAAAAATATTTATAACATTATCTTCCACACGACGTTTAGATATTTTCTATTAATAATTTGGTGTGAAGTTGTATCATTTTCTTCATCTGCACACTCTTTTCCCCATCATTATTCTCGAATTTGTTGTGAAGGCCATGAGCGGATTTTTTTTTAATGATTATATTGTTTAATTCTTAATGTTTAACACTCAAGGTACCACATACAGACGTAATAATTCACATGGCTGTTTTAAGAATAATGACCCAACTGAGCATTCTTGTATTTTAATATCCACGGGGTAGCCATAATTTCGAGATGCTTCATAGATCCTTGCAAGGTACGATTGATTTATATGATTTCTTTTATTAATTTATTTAAGTTTTGGTTTGTTTTTTGTATCCGGTCCACTGTGATAACTTTTGTATCAGCATAGAACCTTCGTGGAAAAGGCCATTCCCTGACAGTGTCTACTAATTTTGGAACATTTCGTTCTGATTTTTTGTGTGTTTTCGTTCAGAGGAACTTGCTATACATCTACTGCACTTAAATATAAACAGATATTTACCATCACAGCAATCGTTGCAGCTTCCACTATCTTCACAAAAGCAATACGTTGTATTCGTAGGAGGGATGGTGACGTTACACCGCAGAGGTACCGATGAACCTGTAATCAGAGTACTAGTACCATGAGTACTGGGTATCTGAGATGATGTTTGGTACTGCAAAATCGGAGAAGAGCGTTTACAGAGGCTTACTATGCTAATTCTGCTATCGCTCAGCACTTGCTTAAGGGGGAATGAAAGGCAACAAACATTAGCCGAAGATTTGGCATACACAAGTTGTTGCTTTGTCAAACAAAGGTTTGTAATTTATTCAAAGAAGTGACAAAGACGTACAATACAACTGCTCCTTACAACATCACCTGTGCGAGAGTAGGGGTACCAAGATGGCTTCCATTTTGCATTGGTGACTTTGGTTGTACAATAGTTATTCATTATGCAACACCATATCCATTGCGTACAGGTAAATGGACATGTACTACTATGACATCACAGTTTTTCAAAATGACAGCCCTCATGGGATAATATCTAGCAAGGAATCTGAAAACTTTAGAGAGTTTGTTCTCCTTACTGAGCAATCAAATAGGAGTATTTTCAAGATATTTTGAACAGGCTGACGACTTTCCACATGATTATCAGCTAATTTTTGTTTCATTCTCCTTTAACAACCAAGAGTGCGCTGAAAAATACTGTTCATCTTGGTTCAAAATTCTCAGCCAAGCGAGAAACTTTACTCAACTGCGCATGCTCGAAGCGACATACATTCAGCTGACCGACCCTATTCTTTGCAGACAGAAAAAGTTTATGAGGACGCTCGTATTATTTTAGCGATTATCCCGTTATTACATAAACCGGCTGACAATAAGCATAATTTACTGTTATGCTTACATAGCCAATCAGAGCTCTTTACATTTCGCACCTTTTGTTCTAAAAGTTTACACAATTACACACATTTCTGTTCTTTCTTGCGGTTTACTCTGGTGATGAGTTCAAGACGAAAAGCTTTTGTATGCCTCTGTTCAACGCTATTCTCTAATAGTGCATTCATTTTATGGAAATGACCTCCCACCAATCGTAACAGATAATATTTCAACTGTTCGAGTGGTGGAAAGTGTTGACAAATATCCCAAATCAATGATAACTATTTTCCATTTTCTGTAAACACCTACAGAGCCAACTATACACATAGATTGGCCAACTGGGTTTCAGCTGGACACACTCTGATGCACATTTTCTGTTGTGTGCTTCCCCGACAAAGCAACATATGCCGTATTGTGTCCAACTTACACCAAGCTATGTTTATTCATACATGTATAGCGATGACTCTGGCTTGAAAGGACGTCCTCTGAAGAAAACAAATAATTACATTTCAGAATACATGTAGGCCCGTATGTAGCAAATGTAACACGGGAAAGAAAATGAATTAGGATATAATTATGAGCATAGGAGAGAGGGAGAGAGAGAAAGAAAGAGAAGTGGCGAAGAGCCCTAGCGTATTTGAAAGGGGCGAGGGTGGCAGTTTGCCTCCTGACAAATGTCCGACCAATGAAAAAATGAAAGTGACTTTTCAGGTAAGTGCACTTTAAAAAATCAAATGCTAAATCAGCATTAAAAATGTTGGAGGAGTGACAGCATTTTCAAAAAGGTAGTTAATCATTTCAACATGCTGGATGCAACAGTATGAATGTTGGATCCAGCATTTTAAAAGTACTGATTTACCATTCTGAAAATGTTGTCACTCCTCCATCCTTTTTAATGCTGATTTAACATTTCATTTATTAGAGTGTGAAATTATTGCGAGGTAAGTAATCATCAGATTCGTCTTAAAACCTCATAAATTAATGTCATTTTTTATTGTTTTGACGTTAGATCTAGGTCATGACACCAACTTTAAGAAATACTGCGAAGGACATCTAATAGGTAAACACCAACAGACAAAACTGAACGCCGTTCTTATGTTAAGAATTGAGTTCAATCTGAAATATGCTCAAACATACAAATTAATAGATTAGAAATGTATATAATAAATAATGCACCTGTCAAAAAAATGTAGTTCAAAATAAAATGTAGCCCCGTTCATGCAAATTATGGCCAATAAAGAGGATTTCTCGCTGAAATGCACACTCCACCGGGGGAAGAGTTACGAGATTAGAATACATCAGTTTGATTTTTCTTCTTCTTCTTCTTCTTCTTCTTCTTCTTCTTCTTCTTCTTCTTCTTCTTCTTCTTCTTCTTCTTCTTACTAAATGTGCTCTTTGATATGAGTCTAGTGTCGTTATTGAATATGGCACCCAATTTACGTATCTTCAGTGTGGGCAAAGATCTAAAAGGATGGGATCTTCCTTTTAACAAGGGATTACGCATGTGTGTTTGTGTAAATTAGCAGAAGGGGGGGGGGGGGGGTAAATAAGTTCTTGTACAATTATAAGTCAGGGAGATAGCCGAATCTTAGGGAGTCCCATGGTCCCGCGTTTTAGGGTACAGTGAAGCGCAAGAAGTTGTTATGTACTAGAGCGAAGCGAACTGGTCACAGGGAACCCGGCGTTATAAATTTTCTTATTCCAGTCGCTACGAGAATAATTCACCGAAGCGAGCGAGAGAGAGGGAGAGAGAGAGAGAGAGAAAGAAAGAAATACACACACACACGTAGACACAGAGCTCCGCATCGAGCGGGATGGCGGAGGCCCGCACCCAATAACATACACGCACACACACACACACAGAGTCTATGCATAGGGCATTACAGGCACAGTGTGTGTCGTTGCATTGCTGCAGCAAACTAAGAACGCCTTGAACGAATCTGTGACACGCGTATTCAAAAAATACATTTTCGAATCGCGTTTTCATTTTTCATTTACGAATTTTCCACATGCCTTGTGAATCCTGATTTTTGGAGGGGAGAAACTTTATTTATCCATCTTTCATTGACTGAAATTTTAACATCAGCATTCTATGGGCCGTTTTTTTTTTTTTTTTTTTTTTTTGTGTGTGTGAATGTTTAAAGATATGTATGTCAAAGTGGTGTAGGATTGTCATTCACTTTGTACTTGTCGATGAACGGTCAGAAAGCGGTGAAAGGTCATGAATGATTCATTGAGGCCAATCGTCCCTTTTGTTGGGGACTTTGCTCATTCCCGAAAACTCGGTACTCTCCCTGACTGATTATCAAAGGTTTTTTTTTGTTTTTTTTTTGTTTTGTTTTTTTGTTTGTTTGTTTGTTTTTTTAATGAAATTAAGTAGGCAGTGTTTTTCTGTAAAAAAAAAAAAACAAAACATAAGTTTGATGCGGCACTGGAAAATATAAAGGAAACTACTTCCATGTGTATAGGATCAAAAACCTGGCACCTGCCGCTGTATTGCCATTAAGGAAGAAATCTTATAGTAGGCCTACATTTTGATAGGTCAAATGGCCTTGGTAATCCCCCCACATTTTGAAATGTTTTCAGTCTTTTAATCTATTTTCTAGTTTGTATAAACATGAAATATACTTGTTCCTGTTGCTTTTATTTCATTCAGTTTGTGGAAATAAATGAACTGAACTGAACTGAACTGAACAATTTAAGATTTGCGTATAGCGGATTTGTAATCGTGTTTTTTTTTTTTTTTTTTTTTTTTCTCTCTCTCTCCCTCTCCCTATCTTTTTTCCTTCTATTTTCGCCATTCAATTCTCCGTATCGCATATAGCTCTCCGAATCCGAACGCATGCGGCGCTCTAATTTTTGGATATGTGATTGCTGGCAACTGAGCTTCCGGGTCCGGTCGGAGCGTCATTGACAACGTGTTAGAAGACGTGGTCAGCCTAGCAAAAACTCCCTTTTGTTCCTAATCTAGCAAATAATCGTGTTTTTATACAGTTGATATTTAAATGGGATTCTTCTGTGGAGCCACCCAATGTGGGATGTTGAGCCGAAGATGCAAAACGAGTTTTCAGCAGAACAATCACGCACGAAAAAAGCAAGGAAATATCAGTGTATGCTCACTATAGCCATAGACTGGAACCGGAAATATATGTGCCAACATCGTTGTCCCCGATATCGGCATCGGGAGCTGATATCGGCTGATATCGACTGATATCGGCTATATGCGACAGGGAGAATTGAGAGGAGCTTAAGGTTAGTAGCTAAGCCACTTGTCTGTAATAACGACTTTCTGCGACAGTTGCTCTGTGCTTTATTTCGTCAAAGGTATAAGATTAGGCGTATAGGCTTGCAAATGGGTTTTAGATAAGGTTAAGGGGGTTGAAGTATAGTGTTTAGTCCAGGATCGAAATTAGAAATCTGGAGGGCGTTTCATTAAAGGACTTGTCAGATATTTTATCCGACAAATTTGCTCTCAGCCAATCAGATGCGAGGATTTCAGTAGCTTATAACAGTTGTCGGATAAAATATCCGACAACTTCCTTTCCTGAAACGCTCCCCTGGTTAGTGCAAGATACTGACCACGATTCGCTTGAGCATGTGTTGTATATTCTGATATTTATATACATGTATATTGTAATTTTGCCCCTTTCTGTTTATAGGAAGATCCCGTCCTTTCAGATCTTTGCCCACACTAAAGATACGTATTCTAATTGCCATATTTAATAACGGCTACCTTCTATGAAAATTATACACCATGCTCATATCAATGAGCACATTAATAAAGAAAAAAAATCTTAAAAGGAAATGTCACCGTGCAGCCTCGTACTACACACTGATGTATTTTAATCAACTAACACTTCGCCGTACACTTTCTCTTTCTCCCCCCTCCCCCCCCCCCTCTCTCTCTCTCTCTCTCTCTCTCGTTTTATCTTATTTCGCCCCTCTTTTTATCTATGCCTCTCTCTCTCTCTCTCTCTCTCTCTCTTCTATGCTTATATATCCTTATTCATTTTCGTCACCTCGTGTTACATCGCTACATATATTTTTAACCCTTTCAGGACAGGAATTATTCAAGGGATAAATTTATCACATTTCGTTCTTCAAATTGGCAACAATAATATT
Organism: Heliocidaris tuberculata; assembly: GCA_025618425.1. Taxonomy (NCBI): domain Eukaryota; kingdom Metazoa; phylum Echinodermata; class Echinoidea; order Camarodonta; family Echinometridae; genus Heliocidaris; species Heliocidaris tuberculata. Next base: position 13,065,662 of record CM046841.1, read on the forward strand.
TTTCTTTTAGTGCTAGATGGTTCTAATAGGTGTAATGTCTTTTAGAATAATAAACATGGTTAGTGATTTTATCGATACGTTGAAAAAATTGCCAATTTTGATGAAAAACAACGATTTTGAATCTCTCATTGTGTTGCCAATTTAAGGATTTTGAAGCTTAATCTCCTTTTTAAAATTCCTGACATCAAACGCAATATGGTCATGTGACAAAAATGGACATAGCATGTGTAGAAATTTTTGCTCTTTCTACTCATACATCTGGTATATTTTTTAGAGCTCTGAATCAAAACTTATTAAGCCAAACCACAAAATGTGGTCAATTGTCTTGAAAGGGTTAAATGTAATTATCTGTTTTCTTCAGAGGGCATCCTTGTATTAAAGCCAGAATCACCGATATGTATTAACACAGTGGGGTGTAAGTTGGACGCAATAAGCACACGTTGCTTTGTTGAGAAAGGAAACAAAAAAAGAATGTACGTCAGAGTGTGTCCAGCTGAAACCGGGTTTCCCAATCTATGTGGATAGCTGGCTCTGTTGGTGCTTACAGAAGATTGACAATAATCATCACTGAGTTTGGATATTTTTCAACACTTTCCACCACTTGGATTTCTTAGAGCTTTTCACATGTTGTAAAGTGCATTTTTAGGATAACACAGTTGAAATAATTTCTGTTGAATTCAGTGGGAGGTTCATACCTTCTTTTTTTCACGAAATTTCTGTGCTATAATCAGAGTATGGTATCCATTGATGGTTCTTCAGTACTTGCCTTGCATGTATTACTGTCTTGCTTGTTTTTGAAATAATTTGCCTTCACCTACATCCAATTAATCTGCAACTATCTTTATTTTTCTACATTTACCTTTCTCATGTAGTATTGTTATTATCTATGGGTCACTTCGTTTCCAAACAAAATCGCTTTGGAGGTAAAATGAATTGTAGCATGTTTTGGAACTGAACTCTTAGAAACTCTTTTCATTGGATAACATGTATCGCAATTGTTTAATTGAAAATATAAGAAAGGTTTAAAGCACCACGCCACTCAGTCAGCACTATTACAGTACATGAAATTCATATGAAATCATTCACATGTCTAGGAATATATCGGCCTGCTACTAGAAAAAAAAAAAAAACATATGACCGACTCTGAAACGCATGATTGTTGCATTTTTTTTTTTTTTTTTAATTTTGCATTTAGCATTTGTCTACTTTATTGAGAAAACTATTCATCTCATTTAATCACTGATAGTTTCTAACCAAACAATGACCTTACCCACGCGCATTTGAAGAAGAAGAAGAAAAACGGTAGCACAGCGTGTGGCATGACTCTGGAATGGATGTCTTCCAACATCCATGATTTGTGGAGATACCAAAACCGTGTACGTAACAAGATTCCTCCGACTAGCTCGAGATAGCTTTATCGCCTATCGTGCAGCACCACTTTTGACAGTAATATCTCATTTGAACTAGGTATTTAAACCATATCAAATCGCGTTTGTCCCGTGTTCCTTTAAAAGCTTTGTAACATTTTTACAGTATAGCGTGCTTTGAATACCAAGGAAACAAGTGTGACCTTCTCATATAGCAAAATATATATAATGCGTCTTTCGATTTTCATTTTAATTGCTCATAAACAAACACTTAAATAGAAACAGTACGGTACGTCATATAAAAATAGTAACAATATTATCACTTTGACATTGTCCTGGAATGTGCTTAGATATTTGTTTCTAATGTTAGTTTTGATTTATAATTGAGTGTCTTAAAGTGCTGTACACGGAGTGGCTTGATTAACGTACATTTTAAATGAATTTTACAAGTGTGACCTTCTCGTATAGCAAAAAGATAATATCGTACGACGTCTTTCGGTTTTCATCTTAATCGCTCATAAGCAAACACAGAAACAGAAACAGTACAAAATTGAGATTAGCATTCATAATTCAATCGCTGAAAATCAATGCAAAATCTGTACATTATTAAGAAGTATTTTGCACATCGTTGTTGTTATTAGTATAAAACAAAAAAATTATGTGTTATATTCAGGTACCAATATGAAAGCTTTCCGCTTTTACCAGCAACGTCTACTATATAAAATTTCAGTATTTTTTAATATTTCTACTAAGTGTTTTGCTTGTTTTTGAAATAATTTTCCTCCACCTACATCCAATTAATCTGCAACTATCTTTATTTTTCTACATTTACCTTTCTCATGTAGTATTGTTATTATCTATGGGTCACTTCGTTTCCAAACAAAATCGCTTTGGAGGTAAAATGAATTGTAGCACGTTTTGGAACTGAACTCTTAGAAACTCTTTTCATTGGATAACATGTATCGCAATTGTTTAATTGAAAATATAAGAAAGGTTTAAAGCACCACGCCACTCAGTCAGCACTATTACAGTACATGAAATTCATATGAAATCATTCACATGTCTAGGAATATATCGGCCTGCTACTAGAAAAAAAAAAAAAAACATATGACCGACTCTGAAACGCATGATTGTTGCATTTTTTTATTTTTTTTAAATTTTGCATTTAGCATTTGTCTACTTTATTGAGAAAACTATTCATCTCATTTAATCACTGATAGTTTCTAACCAAACAATGACCTTACCCACGCGCATTTGAAGAAGAAGAAGAAAAACGGTAGCACAGCGTGTGGCATGACTCTGGAATGGATGTCTTCCAACATCCATGATTTGTGGAGATACCAAAACCGTGTACGTAACAAGATTCCTCCGACTAGCTCGAGATAGCTTTATCGCCTATCGTGCAGCACCACTTTTGACAGTAATATCTCATTTGAACTAGGTATTTAAACCATATCAAATCGCGTTTGTCCCGTGTTCCTTTAAAAGCTTTGTATCATTTTTACAGTATAGCGTGCTTTGAATACCAAGGAAACAAGTGTGACCTTCTCATATAGCAAAATATATATAATGCGTCTTTCGATTTTCATTTTAATTGCTCATAAACAAACACTTAAATAGAAACAGTACGGTACGTCATATAAAAATAGTAACAATATTTATCACTTTGACATTGTCCTGGAATGTGCTTAGATATTTGTTTCTAATGTTAGTTTTGATTTACAATTGAGTGTCTTAAAGTGCTGTACACGGAGTGGCTTGATTAACGTACATTTTAAATGAATTTTACAAGTGTGACCTTCTCATATAACAAAAAGATAATATCGTACGACGTCTTTCGGTTTTCATCTTAATCGCTCATAAGCAAACACAGAAACAGAAACAGTACAAAATTGAGATTAGCATTCATAATTCAATCGCTGAAAATCAATGCAAAATCTGTACATTATTAAGAAGTATTTTGCACATCGTTGTTGTTATTAGTATAAAACAAAAAAATTATGTGTTATATTCAGGTACCAATATGAAAGCTTTCCGCTTTTACCAGCAACGTCTACTATATAAAATTTCAGTATTTTTTAATATTTCTACTAAGTGTTTTGCTTGTTTTTGAAATAATTTTCCTCCACCTACATCCAATTAATCTGCAACTATCTTTATTTTTCTACATTTACCTTTCTCATGTAGTATTGTTATTATCTATGGGTCACTTCGTTTCCAAACAAAATCGCTTTGGAGGTAAAATGAATTGTAGCACGTTTTGGAACTGAACTCTTAGAAACTCTTTTCATTGGATAACATGTATCGCAATTGTTTAATTGAAAATATAAGAAAGGTTTAAAGCACCACGCCACTCAGTCAGCACTATTACAGTACATGAAATTCATATGAAATCATTCACATGTCTAGGAATATATCGGCCTGCTACTAGAAAAAAAAAAAAAAACATATGACCGACTCTGAAACGCATGATTGTTGCATTTTTTTATTTTTTTTAAATTTTGCATTTAGCATTTGTCTACTTTATTGAGAAAACTATTCATCTCATTTAATCACTGATAGTTTCTAACCAAACAATGACCTTACCCACGCGCATTTGAAGAAGAAGAAGAAAAACGGTAGCACAGCGTGTGGCATGACTCTGGAATGGATGTCTTCCAACATCCATGATTTGTGGAGATACCAAAACCGTGTACGTAACAAGATTCCTCCGACTAGCTCGAGATAGCTTTATCGCCTATCGTGCAGCACCACTTTTGACAGTAATATCTCATTTGAACTAGGTATTTAAACCATATCAAATCGCGTTTGTCCCGTGTTCCTTTAAAAGCTTTGTATCATTTTTACAGTATAGCGTGCTTTGAATACCAAGGAAACAAGTGTGACCTTCTCATATAGCAAAATATATATAATGCGTCTTTCGATTTTCATTTTAATTGCTCATAAACAAACACTTAAATAGAAACAGTACGGTACGTCATATAAAAATAGTAACAATATTTATCACTTTGACATTGTCCTGGAATGTGCTTAGATATTTGTTTCTAATGTTAGTTTTGATTTACAATTGAGTGTCTTAAAGTGCTGTACACGGAGTGGCTTGATTAACGTACATTTTAAATGAATTTTACAAGTGTGACCTTCTCATATAACAAAAAGATAATATCGTACGACGTCTTTCGGTTTTCATCTTAATCGCTCATAAGCAAACACAGAAACAGAAACAGTACAAAATTGAGATTAGCATTCATAATTCAATCGCTGAAAATCAATGCAAAATCTGTACATTATTAAGAAGTATTTTGCACATCGTTGTTGTTATTAGTATAAAACAAAAGAATTATGTGTTATATTCAGGTACCAATACGAAAGCTTTCCGCTTTTACCAGCAACGTCTGCTATATAAAATTTCAGTATTTTTTTAATATTTCTACTAAGTGTAGCATTTATTACTCCATTAATAACTCTAGTGCCTTTTTTTAATATTATGCCCTCTCGTTGTATTCTTTTCTCACACATCTTCTCTCGCTCTCTCTCTCTCTCTCTTTATATATATATATATATATATATATATATATATATATATATATATATACATATACAAATATATTGAAAAAATTTTTGAAAAAGGTCTTTATTGGATTCTGACTGGCGCCCAAAAGTCGAATTGCACAGAATATACATGTATAAAAGGTTACAAAAAAGATATAAATGGACATAAAAAGAAAAACAAATTCATAAATAAATATGAGAATCAATATACTGAAATTCTATTCAAATACAAAACAAATACATAAACTTAGGGTTAAGCAACTGTAAAAGTATATCATCATGGTTGCCTGATATCTGGTTAATAAAGTCACTGCCAAATATAAACTCAATTCTGATGAATGCTTAAGAATTGTTAGAATGATAATCATTCAGTATGTTGATAAAATATGGTATTGCACTTTTTTTTAATCGGTCGGTTTTACAAAGTAATTGAGAGTATTTTTTGATATATCTTAAATTCAAATTAACATTCCTTTGATCAGGCAACCATGATGAGTACATGGGGTGCTTCTCCAAATTTAAGGCAAAATCTACACACAACTTTATCCTTCTTTCCTTCAAGGGCAACAAATTGCACACTTCCAGTGCTTTTTTGTACGTAATGTAATTGAAACCTAGTATAATTTTAATTGCACGTTTCTGAATTTTTTCTATATCATCTGTGTGTTTTTCTGTAAGGCTTGAGTGAAAAAGAGGAACACAGTATTCTAATATGGGTCTAACATATCCTGTGTACACAGTGATAAGATCACATACAGGTAAATTAAAATGTCTTAATTTACGTAACATAAACAATCTTCTATTACACTTTTTCAGCATTTCTTTAACATGTGTATCCCATTTAAGATTCTGTTGGAAATAAACACCTAGAACCTTGACAATGTTGGCTTCATTCAAAGGTGTTTCGTTAATATACAAACTTTGCTGAGTTGGTTGTTTCGTGAAAGAAATTGTCATAAAAATACATTTTTGAGGATTAAGTTTCATATTATTAGACAAAGACCAAGATGCCAATGAATCAATTTCTTTTTGCATCTGAGATGGTTGATTTTGATTCCTAGCCTCTACAATTGTCAGGTCATCAACATACTTGTAAAAAGGGAGAGGGCAGTCATTACATGCATCGTTCACCATGATCAAAAACAGCACCGGGCCAAGTTTCGTTCCTTGCGGAACGCCCGCATTACAATCTTTAACATCAGAAATATTGCCATTATATTTTACAGCTTGCTGTCTGCAATGTAAGAAGTCAACAATCAAAGAAACAACACATGGGCGTACATTTAAGCATATCAATTTGTGAATTAAAATATTGTGATCAATACGATCAAAAGCTTTAGAAAAATCAGTCAAGACCATAGTTGAAATGGTTTTTTGCTTATCAGCATTTTTATACAAATTATGAAGCATTGCAATAAGATAATGGCAAGTTGAAAGTCCTGGATGGTTACCAAATTGATTAATGTCAATTTGATCACTTATGTCCTCCAACAACCACTTAACAATGAAAGACTCAGCAGTCTTGGCAAAGTAAGACGTTAGAGCTATTGGTCTTAACTCAGACACCACTGGTGGAAATGATTTTGGAATAGGAACAATTTCAGCAAGTTTCCATATTTGTGGGAAGATGCCTTGCTTAAAAGCAATATTAATAATATGACATAATGGAAAACACATCTCATAAGCAAATTCCCGAATTATTCTAACAGGCAAATCACCCGAGACAGTTGATTTCTGCAAGTGTAATTTGCACAACTTATTAAACACATCTTGTGGTTGTATTGTTGGACATTCATTAGGTGATGGCAAGTATGCAGGCAACTTTGATCTATCAAGTTTGGGAAGATCAGATGCTACAAATAAAAACCTATCATTAATACAATTCGCTACACACTTAAAGTTCTGAAGTTCACTATCAGTTAGATTGGGTATGTCAATTTGCATTTGACATTGAGGCCCATGGGTCATCACTTTAATATGACGATACCAATCAGCAGGATTGTTAAGTTTGAACTTTTGTATTCTTTTATTATAAAATTTATCCTTGGCTGAAATTATTGCTCTCTGAACTTTGTTCCTAAAATATTTCCATAACTTTTCATTTTTATTTATAAATGCTTTTTGCCTATTGTTCATTAATGACTTAATTTCACAATTTATCCATGGTTTATCATTTTCATGAAAACTTATTTCCTTGGTAGGTAAAAACTGATCTATATGTTGCTTCAAAACCTGCAAAAACATGCTGCACATTTCAGAAACATCAGTGATATTATAAAGTTCCTCCCACGTGTGCTGTGTTATCCAACTTCCCAACTCTCGAATACCACTATCAGTTAGGTAGCTTAGCGAAATGTCGTGGTGCATAAGCACGGGGGTTTTAGACAAAAGAACGCAAGCGGCCAATCAGCGACAGCGTTTCTCGCTTCCGGGATTTTACCCCCTGGGGAACGAAGACTCAGTGTCTGACAAAAGTGATCCCGTCTCCCGGTGCTGAAAAGCCGCGATTTATTTTTGGTCTTCTCTGCAGACTCGTTAAAACGCTATAGCCCCCTCTACGGCTACATTATTATATACTTCTACGTGTTTTTCTCTACGGGGCAAACCACTATTATTACGGGTCAAGTCTGCGGGACACATTCATGATGATCCGTTGTATTAAATTTTCTCAATACGTATCTATCTATTCTTGTATTTATATACTTCGATGAAAACACTTGTAAATAACAATCTAATTGTTTCGTTCTATCCTACTGGGGACTTTAAAACTAGCATTTACTAAGAGCAGTGAGTCTATCAGTATCGAAATTCTCTGTTTTTTAAAAATATTTTTAATATATATTTTCATGGTAGGCTAAAATCAGTATCTGGGCTTTATCGTTTAACGAGGGAATTCAAGACGAACATCGATTTGAATACCGTTTTAAACATGTTTTCCTCATGAAGAGTATTATTGTTTATTCATAAATATTATTTATTTCTTCTTTCATGGTTAAAACAAATATCCGAGAGAGTCTGGATCATTATTACGAGGTTAAAAGTATTGCGTGCCTTTCAAATATATTGCTCTTATTGACTTCAATTATTTCTGCCCATCACCTTTTTCTGTCAATGACCTCTTCCTAATTGAGATCCCAATTTCCATCAGAATTTTGTGCAGTAATATATGCGCCCACAAGTATAAAGTGCATGAAATAGTAGGTAAAAGGTTCGAAATTCGAAGGAAATCGTAATTTCTGATTGCCTTGCTTCAGTCATAATCGCAAATACAGAGGGACAGGGTTACATGCCCCCCCCCCCCAACATGATGGTAATTGTCATTATGGTGATGATGATGATGACGATGATACTAATAATAGTAATAAGTATTAATAAGTAGGCAAAAGATTGTTTTCTTGTTATTATTGTGATAAGGCTGTGCACTGATGAATATTTCGCATTATATTGTAGATATTCTTGTTGTCATGGCAATAAAATTTCAAAGTGATTTAGAAGCTCGAAGGGTGGGGGGGGGGCGGGCTGTAAAGGTTGTGCCGTGGCTAATTATTTACATATATCAGCCAATCCTTTTCAGTTGTTTATCCATTCCTGAATAGCCTACTGAAGCAGGGAATGATAACATATAAAACGGAAAGAATGCAGCCCGTTCATTTGTCAGTAGTCGGAAAATTAGTCAACGTAGAGCAGGGCCAGGGGGCACAGTGCCCTCCCACTTTTTCAAGTACCCCAAAAGTGCCCTTTTTACATCTGAAAAAATGCCCCCTTCCTCTCTGATAAGTGCCCTTTTTACTACTAAAAGTGCCCCTTTTCCTTTCTAATAAGTGCCCCTTCCCCTTCTGATAAGTGTTTTTTCCCCTCCTGATAAGTGCCCCTTTTCAAAATCTGATAATTGGCTCCTTATCTCTCTAATAAGTGCCCTTTTCTTCTGATGATAAGTGCATTTTTACTTCTGATAGGTGCCCCTTTTCCCTTCTAAATAGTGCCAACTTTCGCCTTCTGATAAATGCCCCTTTTACATCTCATAAGCTCCCCTTTTCCTATCTAATATGTGCCATTTTCCTCTTCTCATGAGCGCCCCTTTTCACTTCTTATAAGTGCCCCATTCCATCTCTGATAAGCGCCCTTTCCTCTTCGGATAAATGCCCCCTTTTACGCATATTTCCCGTTGTTTCTTACAAAAAGAGCCATATCTAACTTCAAAGAATCGATGCGGCTTTATGTAGTAGCAGGTACACATATTACTACAATGTAAGGCAGTGGAGCTGGAGGCAAGAGGGGCATAATGCCTACCCCCCCCCCCCCCCCCAGCAAAGGAATTCTTATTCCGCTCGCTCGAATATGCCCATAATTTACACCAATTAAGGGCAATATTTTCTGAAAATCTCCCCAAAACTCCCTCGCTACGCTCGCTAGCTCTTATGAAAGCAAGCAGATCGCATAAAGTATGTTGATATAGATGTAATCCTAAAGAAAAGCGACAGGGATAATGTATGAATTAAAAGATAATTCGACATTCCCCCAATTAATTTGCTGTTGTCAATTTCATTATATCGCTATGAATGATTCTCAACCAAAGGAATTCAGCATTAGAAAAAAGTCTAAAAAAATTTTGCGCGCTCGCTTCGCTCTCTCGCACATGAGTCATTAGACCACCACACACAACTGCTAATTTATTGGGGAAGCTGAAGCAGTGTCCAGAACCACAATAAAAAAGGAAGAAGATGATGCTTGATAATGTATTAATCATTTTAACTGGACTGTAGGGTAATACCAATGTCACAAAAATGGTCCCTTTTTTCGCTTTATGTTCACCCCTTGTATAGGTGCCCCCTTTTCCCCAAAAGTGCACTTTTTGGCTGGTGCCCCCCTACCCCACTTTGAAAGACGCTCCGCTGCCCCTGACGTAGAGAAATAGCCCAGGCCAAACCCGGCGGCTGCGTTCGAGCTGACAAGCTTTTTGTGAATAAAATGGATAGTCTAAGTAAGGGGGTAAAATCTCGTAATTTATATAAAATGGGGTGACTGTTTCGGGAAGGTTCCCAGACTATGTAAGTTCTATGTAAAACAAATTGCATGGGTTAATCAATGTGAACAAGAAAAGAGTAGGTCCTATTTAAGTTTATTATAGGCTAAATTGCAAGTTCAGTGTATGATAACAGAAGGACGATACAGGTAACAAACCAGTATTATGTAACAGGGAACAAAGAAAGACATCCCAACGGAGTGAATAGGCATTGTCTAGTGCAGGTGTCAGGCCACCGGCCGAGGTGCGCTTAATCTTTCCGTAATGGAGAGTGTTCTAATGGAGAGTGTTCTAATGGAGAGTGTTCTTAGAACACTCCGAGTCATGTGCCTCATAACAACTTTCGAATGACTAAAGTTCACAATTTGAACTCTTGGTAATACAATGAATAACCTATGTTTAACACTCCTACAAAATATCAACCCAATCCGACGATTAATTTCATGGCGGTTGCTATGGCCTTTTGATTCACTCTCTATTGATTTTCTTTCTTGTTTTCTTGCTCCGCACGCTTGAATAGCCCCTCTGTAGAACAGCTGAGCTGCAATGGCACGGCTGAGCAGGGCGATCCTTCCAATATTATTTTCTCATGTTATCATGTATGTTATTATATATATGTTCTTATAATTGTTAAATAAAATAAGAATAGTCTACCCTTAAACATTCGTTCCTGCCCTTCAGCTGAATCTTTCAAAAGAAATCTTAAGACTTATTTGTTTTCTCTACGATTGGATTTGGTTGTGTGCACTTGGAGAGCAAAATAATTACTTTGTTTCATATTTTCTTATTGTAAAGCGCCTTGAGCATGTTTATATGGAAAGGCGCTGTATGTATGTATGTAAATCAATCAAATCAAATATAGGCCTCAACTTTAGAGCTCATTTCCTCCCTAACTGATACCAGCAAACCTATCTTACAAGCTCTTTTCGTTCGCTAAATCAAAAGGGTTGTAAAGTTTCAAGTTTAAAGCTGAAACTTTGTTCTATCCAAATAGAATAAAATCAGATTTGTTTATTTGTTTGTGTGTTTTTGTGTTGTTGTTGTTGGGGTTGTTGTTTGTTTGTTTGTTTGTTTGTTTGTTTTTTCGGGGGGGGGGGACTTTTTGGTGGTTTTGTGGTGCCGGGTCACACATGTTCAAGGACGTTTTTTGTTTAAAGGGCCCTGTCCAAGGGTCCCCGCCGCAATACTCGCAATACACGCGAATACACCCCTCCCCTTCCCTTTCAGTCACATAACAGAGAAAAAAAGAGAAGGTGAAAGAGGGTGAAAAGAAAAGAAAAAAAAATCATTACGAAAAGTATGCGAATTCGCTGGCTCGCAATTTATCCATTTATTTTCATTTTTAGATTACATGCAAACATGATACTCGGTTGAAAGGCATCAGCCCCTCCCACGAGAAAATATGGCCATACGCCAGGATTTGATCATAAGTGAGCTGTTCTTTTATTTACGGGTGTGAAAAATTCGAGAGTGGGAAGGGGGTGGGTCTTGAAGTTCTTGACAAATTAAAGTCGGTTTATTTTTAAGCTTGTGCATGCAAGCCGGTGAATATAATTTAGTAAAAATTAGAAGTGAAAATTCTAAATAGAAGTCCTGCCCCCTCCCCGAACATGATTAATACATATCAAGCATCATCTTCTTCCTTTTTATTGTGGTTCTAGACATGTTTCAGCTTCCCTAACTGGCAGTAATGTGTGATAGTCTAATGATGGCATGTGCGAGCGAAGCGAGGAGCACAAGTTTTCAGACTTTTTTCTAACGTTGAAGTCCTATGTTTGTGCATTTTTTTACGGCGATATAATGGAAATGACGAGAGAAACTTAATTTGGGGAATGTCGAAAGATATTTTAATTCGTGCTTTAACCCTGTCGTTTTTCTTTAGGATTTCATCGATATCAACATATTTTAGTATGATAAATGCTTGATTTCATTATGTATTATAAGAGTTTGGGGGAAATTTTCGGAAAATATTATCCTTACTTGTTAGTATTATGGCATATTCGAGAGAGCGGAATGACAAATACTTTGCTGGGGGGGGGGGGGGCATGGCATGCCCCTCTTGCCTCCAGCCCCACTGCTTTACACTGTAGTTTAGTAATGGGTACCTGTTAAGCCGCACCGATTATTTGAAGCTATATAAATATGGCTCTTTTTGTAAGAAACAGTGGGAAATATTGGTAAAAGGGGCATTTATCAGAAGAGGAAAGAGTGCTTATCAGAGGTGGGAAGGGGCAATTAAAAGAGGTGAAAAGAGGCACTTATTAGGAAGAGGGCACATATTACGTAGGGAAAGGGGTAATTATCAGAAGGGGGAAAAGGGCACTTATTAGAAGGGAAAAGGGGCACCTATCAGAAGCATAAATGCTCTTATCAAATGAGAAAAGGGCACAAATTAGACAGAATTAGGGGCATTTATCAAAAGGAGAAAAGGGCACCTATAAGAGAGAAAGGGAACAGTTTTCAGAAAAAAGGGACACGTTTTGGGTACTTCAGACTATAGAAAAACAGAGGGGGAATCACATCAACTGCACGTGGCCTTTAGTTAAGCACTTTTTTATAGGATGCTGCCAGCAGTTAGGGTTTGAAATATTTCAAGATATGTATCATACACTGAAGCCCCTACTCTGTGCAATGAAAAGCTACTTCAGTGAAAGGCTTGTGTCTCAAATTTTGCATAGAGCTATATAGTTCGAAGAAGAAATAATAATGGGGGATCGGACCTATTGTGTTGAGTTGAATGCATGTAGGACGGAGGAATAATGGGGAGGCGGCTTTGGTTATACGCGCGTTCGAGCAGCGTCAGCGTTTGTTCTTATATTATGATGAAAAGACAGGAAGTCTATTGACTACTGATATAAAGAAGTAATAGGAGAGAGAGAGAGAGAGCCCTACTGCTAATCCCTGTTAAACTAAACTTCCCTCAGTGACATAACAACATGTTATGCATAGGCGGCTATTACAGGACTCAGGCCGACAGCATGGACTGATGATAGTATTGATTTGATTTGGTTTGATGGATTCATGATATATTCTAGAGTAAAAATCCCCTCATTAAACCATACTTGCCTCTTAGCTACTTTTTTTGCTGCATATCTAGATTAGATCAAGCTAGAACGACACGTACTCTAAAAAGAAAATGCTCATGCGGACAAATATTATTGCATGCAAAGGGCTCTTTTTGGTATTTAGTTTTAAATGTAATTTTCAATTCGATAATTTAAAAAGACATAAAAAACTGTATTTCTCATTAGCTTATACTAGTTTCACTTTCTGCAGAGACGTCGCTAGAAAATTTTGAATGGGGAGGGGATGACGCCAAAATTTTCCGACAAATCTTTAAGGTCTGACACTCAAATTTGCCTACAACAAATGCCGCACCCTAAACTGTACCCACAGAGTTCAGTGGCTATACCCTAATTCCCCCCCCCCCCCACACACACACACACACATAGAGAGAGCTTGATCATACCGGCCAGGCGGCCACTATTCTAATTTAAATACAGTAGTTACATAATTATCCTGGCTGCCCAAATATTTGAATATTCTGGCACCTCGCTACATGAATATGAAGTGTTGCATTGTTGCCCGAATATCGGAACTTAACAAATCATCAGGGGGAGGGGGGGGGGGGGGGACGCAGCTCATAATCGAAGGGGGTGCCTTTTGTCCGAATATTAACTTTCCACTATTTTTTTTTTGGGGGGGGGGGGTAGCAGAAACAAATTTCCCAGATATATTTGTGGCGAGTGTGGAACCGAAAATTTAAGCAATGGAAAGGAGAAATAATGGCCAACTTTAAATTCTAACTAGGCATATGATATTGGGAATACACCAAAGGCCTTCCCAAGGTTCTCGAGGGAAGAGGGGAGAGGGGGTTAGGACCAACAACAACCAAAATGATAGCAGATGCAAATCATCTAGAATTGTCAGGAAAAAGAAAACGGTATATATTTTCGCCGACAGCGCTTTGAACTGGAAGTAAGTTTATGGGGGAACCGCTGGCCCTCTAGATCTGTAGGGTCTATCGAGGGATGGGAAAGGGGGGGGGCAATAAAACGGACCCCCGCAAAAAGTAATAATATGTATATGAAAATTGTATTCCGGAATAAGATTCATAATGTATTTTTTCTCAGACACACGAGAAAACATTCCATTTCGCGCCCAAAATGAATGGTAAATGAATCGTAAGCTAATTTCAAAATAATGCCGACTTTAAATATGACGATAAGAGTTATCGGCAGCGGTGGGGGGGGGGGGGGCTTGAGGGATCACACTCCCACTCAAAATTGCTGTCGGCAAATGCGCCACCTCTGTCGGCAAAAAAGGAGGGAGAAAATTGGGAGAGGGAAGAGGAAAGAGAAAAGAAAAAGGAGAAAAGAGAAAGGAAAAGGGAAAGGGGAATAAAAGGAAAAGGAAAGGAACACTAAAACAGAAAGAAAAGAGGGACAGGAAAAGGGAAGCAAAGAAAAAGAAGGAAAACCTTTTTTGGGTTTGTTTTGTTTTGTTTTTTTTTCCTCGCTCTCAAAAAAGTGAATAGATAATATTCGGGCAAAATGCGTCCCCCTTCGGCAATGGGCTGTACATAGCCCCCTCCCGAGGATTTTCAAAGTTCCGATGTTTGGCCAGCCACCACTTCATATTCGGGTAGAGAGGTGCCAGAATATCCACATATTTGGGTAGTGAGGTTTCCTGATATATAACTTCTGTACATTTTTACTAAGAAAAGTTTTTTTTTGTTTTGTTTTGTTTTGTTTTTGTTTTGTTTTGTTTTGTTTTGTTTTGTTTTTTAATTTAGAAGTTGAAAAGTTGATATTCGGGTAAAAGGCGTCAGCCTATCCCCTTGCGAAAATGGGCCCGTATGATCATGACTTCTACATCTGCGTTTTTCTTGTATCATTGTGTGAGGGGAGATTAGGGTGTACCGTGTAGCATTTTTTGGCAAATTTGGGTGTCACACTCTAAAAATCTGTCGGCAAATTTGGGTGTCACACCCAAAATTTTGATGTCAAATTTGGGTGTCCCACCCCACCGCCATTCAAATGTTCTAGCGATGCCCCTGGATATCGGCGTTGATTCAATCTTCATTCCTCTTTCTGTCTGGACTACAAGATCCCTTATCTTTCATAAGCTTTTGTTTTGCCACTTTAAAACCATTTGAAGGGGAAATCTAGGAAAATCTGTACTGTCCCTTTCCTATTTAATGGTTTTTAATCTCCGATTTGTATACTTGAAATACATAGGCGTAGACAGGGGGGCCCAGGGGGGCACTGGCCCCCCTATTCAGCCCCTAAAAAAAAGTGAGAACGAAAAAGCGGGAGAATTGAGACAAAAAAACCTAAAAAGGCGCTACGAGTCGTTACCTTTCAATGACAATTTGCTAAAACGTCAAAGTTTTCGCGCTTCGCGCGGGAAGGGGAAAATAACCCCCCCCCCCCCCTTCCCAGCCCCCACACCTATTACATACAGTAAAATATTGCGTCCAAATTATTGAAAAGCAGTCCGAGCGTCGAACTATAACTTTCTGCCTAAAAAAAATTTTTGCCTCGGGCTGTTATCTTAATTTCTCTCAAATTTGTTAAAACGTCATAGCTTTCGCGCTTGGGGCGGGAGAGGGAAAAGTCCCCCCTCCCTGCACCCACCCCTGTTACAGTGCATTATTGCGTCCAAATAAATGAAATGCAGTCCGGGCGTCGAACTAACTTTCCGCCTAAAAAAAGGTGCTACGAGCCGTTATCTTTCTCTCAAATTTGCTATAAAACGTCAGAGCTTTCGCGCTTTGGGCGGCAGGGGGGGGGGGGCGAACTCCCTCCTCCCTGCACCCACCTCTGTTACATACAGTGCAGTATTGCGTCCAAATAACTGAAAAGCAGTCCGGGCGACGAACTAACTTTCCGCCTAAAAAAAAAGTTGCTGCGAGCCGTTATCTTTCTCTCAATCCCCCCCCCCCCCTCCCTTCACGCTTTGCGTGCTAATCACCAATTTCGCACGCTTCAACCCCCCTAAAATGAAATCCTGGCTACGCGGGTCGATCCTTTACGTCTCCCCCCCCCCCCCCCCCATTGAAAAATCCTGGCTACGCCATTGTTGAAATACCACACCATGCTCTACTCATATGGCTCAATAAGTTTCACTTCTTTAATACACTACCCCCGAAAATCAACACATCTGATGTAAAAAATAGCTCCAATACCATTATGACTATGATGATGATGATGATAATAATAATAGATAATAACAACAACATCAAAACCATAATGCTAATGCTATAATCATAATCTTAATCATAATAATCACGATAACAACAATGACAATACTGATAAATGAAAATCATGTCTATATTGACATTTGATGGGTAGCCTCATCAGTTTTTATACTAATGAGGCTTGGGGGAAATCAATTACTAACCCAGCATTGAAAGCTACATGATTAATACTTTTTTTGATAGGGTCCTGCCATTACATCAGTTATTTCAAGATAATGTATCATACACTGAAGACCGTAGTCTGTTCATTGAAAGGCTACTTTGAACAGTGAATGGCTTGTCTCAAATTTTGCATAGAGCTATAGTTCTTCGGAGAAATAACAATGGGGATCGGACCTATTGTGTTGAGTTGAATGCGTGGGACGGAAGAATAGTGGGAGGGGCGGCTTTATACGTGCGTTCGATCCGCGCCAGCGTTTGTTGTTATGATGAAAAGACAGGAAGTCTATTGACTATTGATATAAAGAAGAATTAGGAGAGAGAGAGAGAGAGAGAGAGAGAGCCCAACTGCAAATCCCCTGTTAAACTTCAATTGTTCTCAATGACAAAGTAAAGTGTTATTATGCATATTATTACTGGTCTCAGGCCGACAGCAAGGACAAATGTTAGTATTGATTTGATTTGGGTTGATGAGTTAATGATATCATAATAAGATATTCTAAAAGTAAAAATCCCCTCATTGTACTATATACTTGTCTCTTCGCTACAACAATAGTTATTTGCTGCATATCTAGAAAATGATCATGGGGAACAATTTAATATCATTACATATAAAGGGGTCTTTTTTGTCTTTAGTTCTAAATGTAGTTTTCAATTCGAAAATTAAAAAGACATACAAAACTGCATTTCTCATTATCCTATAAAAGTTCATTTCTCTCGTTTTCTTTGCCCTTAAATTATAAGTAGATTTTTCCATCATCATTCACGTCTTTAATTTCTGATATTGATTTCCACGTCTTATCCACATGCTATCATTTTAGAACATAACATATTTTTTTAAAGATAACCATGCGAACTGAGGAAAATAGAACAAGAATCAGAATATTTGGAGAAAACTGAGAGGGGGGGGGCACACTATGATCGCTGAAATGCAATAGACATATTTTAGTCATACAATATAAGAAGAATTGGAGAAGGGGAGAGAAAGGAATAAGAGGAGCAATAAAACATAAAGAACAATAAACTGTTAGGCAAGCCAATGCCATCGGAAACTCACTCTATTTTTAGAATAATTATATATTCTATTTATTTTGTTGTTATTGTTCCAGTACTACACACTAGCCTTTCATATACATATACTGACAGAAGAGGGCGTACTTCCGGAATCAGTGAATGGTACCTAGAGCTTCTTTCTTTGAATTTATCAAGAAGATTGGCTCGGATCCGGGAAGACTGCATTATAGGCTCCATGCGATCGTTATGTAGAAGGCTCGGAGCTCCCTGCTGTCTTCACGCACAATCAGGATGCGTCCGTTCCGGATGCGTTCTTATGCACCACGACATTTCGCTAAACTACCTTAAGGGACGTACAATTTTTTTTCTTTTCTTATTGCTTAGATTCCCAGGGTTGCGATAGTGAGATGATGGACACCAGAGAATACAGTTGTGGTCACTCAACCCAAGTGGTGACAAAATCTTAATTGGATCATAAGCATAACTAAAATTTGTAATGATTTTATCCAATATATTCTGACCTCTTGTAGGTTTATTCACAACTTGCGTATAATTGTCTAACAAAAGTATCTGACTAAGATCCAAGTCATTGAAATCTCCAGCAATTACAAAACCTGCATTGGGATATTTTGTTGACAAATAATCTAAGCTAGACAAAATATGATCAATATAAAGTTCTGACATTGGGTGTTTAGGAGGAAAATACACTGTGCACAAGATGATGCCCGAAATTGTCCGAGGTAGTCGAGGAGGTCTCATATATATCCAAATGATTTCAATAACATCAGGTACTTGAACAGAGAGAAATCTCGGTTTAAAATTGTGTCTTATATATGCTGCTACTCCACCTCCTTTTTTGTTGGTACGTGGTTTAGAAAATGAGCTAAAACCAGATAATGGAAAATAATCAATCAGATTACTTTCATCTAGCCAGGTCTCTGTTATGGCAAGAATGTCAACATCGTATTTATCAACAGTAACAGCTATCTCATCGAATTTATTTCTAAGTGAACGTACGTTCGCTAAATAAACATTTGGTAGGTCGTACCTTACATTTTTAACCAGCTTAGTATCAGATTTTATGAAAATAAGATTTTTTACATTGCAATTTGATCTTCTAACCCTACTGGAAATTACAGGTGTACGCGATCGTATTAGTACTGATAAAGATTGCCGAGTTGGACTATGCGATATGTTCGAAGTTCCTTTAAAAAGTTGAGTTATTTTCCTTCCATTTCCCTTACTTCCACGATGTGTTTTCCGCTTACGCGATATTCCTAAATCCTGAATTCGCTTCCAGGCATCACGATTCAATTTAGGCAATTGCTGAGGGATCTGCGAAATTTGGTGACTTCCAGAAACCAACAGTGGAGGTGATCGTCTGATAGGTTGCTGATGGGCCGATGTCGAATACAAACACGGCACACGTGTATGGAACGCCAAATGATCTCCAATGCGGGATTGGCACTTGGTAATCGTGAAATGCCACTGGTGATTTGAAGAGTTGCCGACGTTGGACGACCATTTGTAGGTAACTAGCGTACGATGACCAGCGATGTTTTGATGTTGAGGACCAGGGTTGGGTTCAATATCTCCACAAATGATGAGGGACAGTTGAAATGTCGCTCGCGTGTTCGCATAATATTGTATGCGAGCTCCAAAAAATTTCAGACGTTTCAGTTGACATTGTGATGGATTTGAGTTTGAGTTAAATGAGACTTGGTTGGTTTCATGTTGTGCACACACAGAAGACAGTAGAAGAAATAATATGAAGGATTGAGCACAAGTCATTGATGAGTGGATGAATAGGATTAATTCCAACTGCTAGAATACTACATATCCGAGTGCACAAATTGTAGAAAGACTCAGAAGTTGTCTCAAATGAGTTACAAATTCTCATTTGGTGCAATTTTGTAATTACTGACGCTCACCATGATGAATTTGGAAAGAAGTCGAGTCGAAGTTCATAAAAAGGTACAATAAAATCTATAAAAATACCTGTGCAATCCTAGTCAAGACCTGAAGTTGAGATTATGAAAGATGATAATAATATCCAGTCATATATAAATACAGTATGTATGTTGAAAACAGTTAAAAATTCCAATAAAAGTTCAACTTCCTAGGAGTGAGCTATTGAGTTCGAAGCTAGCTCAGATCTAAAAGAGTGCGCACGCACACTGTAATATGACATAGTACATCGGCACAAAGAATGTGAGAAGCACTTAACGAGTTACGTAATATCAGCTGTACGGAGTCGACCGGCAGTATGTACACGAATGCATGCAGTCAGTACACAAAGCTACATGTAGTAATGCATAGTCCATGTTGTACATAGGAAGGTTCCCGCAATCCAGAAGGCAAGATTGAAAAAAGTTGATTCAAATATATGAAGACAGAACGCTATGATAGTTCTCAAAATTCACTCTGTGCAATCTTGAATGATAAGACAAGGTTGTATTACATGGTGCTAGATGAGGCAAGTCCAAGAAACGTAAAAAAAAGACGAAATTACAGGAGCATTCCGTGGGGCAACCTTCTCAGGTGCGCGCGCACTTTCTTTCAACTTAAATCACTGTATCAACAGCGTATCAACTTAAATCACTGTCATTATATTGACTCCCTGCTCTGACTTTTCATTATTCAAACCCTTATCCTTTGTTTATGTTATAGTTCTCTGTAATTTAAATTTTTTTTAATTTTACTTCTCAGATACGCTTAAATGATAAAACCAGCGGATTTTAGAATAAGACAAATCAGTGCTATTTTGCCTCTTTACTCTTTACTCTGTTACTATAATTTATTTTCCAACACTACTGAACCGTATGCAAATTTAATGTAATGTACTTTGTTTTCTGTCTTTATGTTGCCAGCAGTAATAATGTCAGCACAATACTTTTATCTATATTGACTTTTTTTTACTGTAAATACTAGACATTAATGAATTGTATTTTGTCTTGTTGTTGTTTTGTTATGTATGTATTTTGATATGTAAATTCAAATGTATCAGCTTTTAGCTGCAATCTTGAATATTTTTCAATAAACCAGTCAATCAATAAACCAATCAATCAATCAATATATATATACAGCCCTGGAAAAAAATTAGACCAACTCCTTTTAAAGGCGTATGTGGGAAGTGTTGGCTACATTATTAATTGAACTTTAAAATTGATTTCTACTAGCTAAGTCATAATGAATGGATGAATACTCCCTAAAACAATTTCCCTTAACAAAAACTAACCCAATTGTAGGTTTAGTTTTTCAGGGTTACACCATGTAATATTTCAAGGAATAAGAGCCCTGAAAAGGGGAGGAAGACAAAACCTAAAGATTACGTGTAAAAACCCGAATCAAGCGGATAAACTGAAAACAATAACAGAATTTGCAGGAATGGCTGTCAAAGCTTCTCTTTATGACCAAGACAAAAAAGAAAAAGAAAGCAGTCATAAAAGTATGCACGGATGTTGAAGACTGTGAATTACTCAGAAAAGATCAAGTTGTAGCGGTAAAGAGGTTAAAAAAAAAAGAAATAACGGAGAGTTGAAAAACACGCCATCTGTTCTTTTGACATTCGAGAGAAAAGAAATTCCAAAGGAGTTATATTTCCCTTATGAATGTTACAAAGTATTTGAATATATACCACCCGTGCCCCGATGTTTCAAATGTTAAATCTTTGGGCACATAGCTGAGAGCTGTAAGAATAAAGTGCGCTGTGTGCGTTGCGGAGAGGGACATACTTTATATACTTTCTCTCTCCCTTTCCCTCTCTTCTGTTGTCGTTTTTTGGGGGTTTTTTCACTGTGGGGTGCATTTACAACAATGATCCTTTATGCATCGTTATTGAAACTTATTTTCGTCATATCTACAAAAATCTCACATTTGCCGAAATTGTCACCAGACGATGATACTGTTGCTGATGTGATTTAAATATTTTGTTATTGTGTTTTATTTTTATGCTATATGGAGAATATGGTGTATGTATGAATTATGTCAATAATGCGTTTGTCTATGTTCATATATACACCAGGAACCCTTTTCCATATAAACGTTACCATGACAATAAGTGCAATCATTTTTTAATTCCCCTACTTCTCTCTTTTTCCTTCACCTTTTTCATTTCCTCACATCTGCTCCGGCCATTAACTTTTATCTCTCCTACTACCCTCTCTTCTCTTTTCTTCTTCCTCTTTTTTCCTTTCTTTCCTCCTTTCTTTCTCTCGCTGTCTCTTGCTGACATTTTCCCCCTTTTCTCTCTCACTCTCTCTCTTTGGCCTCCCCTGTCCCTCTGCCTCTCTCTGGCTCTCTTTTCTTTTTTTGTCCCTCTTTTGCTCTCCTTTGTTTTTTTTCTCTCTCTTCCTTTCTCTATTGTCCGCATTCTTTCTCTTTTTCTTTTCTTCTTTACTACTCTTCAGATTCTCCTTCTCCCAGTGGGGTGAATTTATAAATGATTCTTTATACATTGTTGAATTTTGCTATTGTCATGTTTACAAAGTTGTGTATGTATATTCTATCTTATTTATCATATTATGTGCCTATTATATGATTAATGTTGAGTTATATTTTGTAAAAAATCTGCAATTCGGCCCACAAGCCGCGAATGATTTTTGATCTATAAACCATTTTAAATAAAAAAATAAATAAATTGTCCAAACAAAGAGTCTTCCAAGTGTTGCAGGTGTAATCAAAACCATTCAGCGGCATATTTAATATATTTTAAATACAAAGATGCAGTCAAAATCAACGCAATCAAGAAAAACGAAAAAATTTCCTACGCAGAAGCAACAAAGAAATTCCACAAAAAACTAGATCCTAACCTTCAGTCAGTTTCACCCTTGGGAAAGCAAGAAGAAAATAACAATATCGCACAAACAGCCAAACCCAAACCTCCTAGACAAATCCCAAAACAAAATAGGAGACGCTACACCCCATTATCCTTTGATAAGGAACAGGGCATTACGAGTACTCCAATTGCATCTGCAACTAATCACGAGGAGGTTTATTCTACTGCCTCTCCGGTTCCATCTGAGGAAGAATACATAGAAGATGCTCCCCCAAAAAGTGCGGACTCGAACATCACAATCAACAGTATAGACTTTTTAGCATTTATTGTTTTTGTTATCAATAATTTAGAACATGAACACACCCACTTAAACAGAATACGACTCGTAGTCGAAGCAGCCAAATCTTGTGTGGGGATCAAAAAAATCCTTCCCCAAATGATACATCATGAGAGACTAGCAACTTCCAATGAATGATGGGTGGAGGTGGCACAAACCAAGATCGTGTGGCATGTAGCGTTAGCAACTCCAATATTTCATTCTTCTCTTTTCTTTCCTTTTACTGGTTTTACCGATTTTACCCCCAACTTGTCTGCCATGACCACCGCACTTACCATCACATTAATCATGGTTAATATATTACAGGGGACTGCTCAATCCATGAAAGCTCATGGTTTTGTTTTTTTACAGCAGTATAATTAATAATGTTTCTACAGAAGAGAAACCAGGAATTATAATTATACAAGAAACGTGGTATGATGATTATAATATGATACATTTTCCTAACTACCAGTTGGTTACAAAGTGTAGAAAGGATAGGCGTGGAGGCTTAGCTCTATATGTACACTCGTCTATAACATTTAGAGTCCTGAACACCCCTGAAGATATGGAATATCAGATTTGATATTTATTTACAAAACCGTATATTTTCTCTCATCAATTTTTACAATCCTTGTAAAAAAATCAGTCCCTCTTTACTGGACGAAATGATGGTTAATTGCAAAGAACATGTTATAGTTTGCTTTTTAATTCTCATAAACTGCTTTGGGGTAGCATCAGTTTGGATGTAAACGGTAAAACAGTGGAAGATTTCAAATTCAAATTCAAATTCAATTCGGTTTTTTTTTTATCTCAGCCAAAAGTCCGAAGAGTGAGTTTACAGACATGTCATATATTCAATTATTATTTTTTAAAAAACAACAATAATCAAATGCATATACAAACATACAAAATGGAAAATATATGTTTCAAAATAAATATACATGTATATATTAAATCAAAAGCATGAAAAATAAAGAGGCAAAAGAAATAAATTACTATGTCAAGAAAATGTACTAAAGAAAGGCCTACCACATATGGAATAATAATAATAAACGAATGAAGAGCAAAGAGATAAATGAAATTGATTAAGTATTACATATAAAAAAAACAGCAATTAATATTAAGCAATAAAAGTTCAAGCATATTCATGAATACTTAAAATTTGACAATTTAAAATTTTTAAAATTTTTAAAAATTTTAAAAATGGAGTCATGGCAGTATGCTGATATTGATCACAAGTGTGACGTGAGTACAATGAAATTTACATGGTTCCTCAACTCTTTGAAGTCCGGATGCCCATGTCGAAAGCTAGAATCGCGGCGATTTATTGCTCTGCGAATCTTATCCTTCATCCATGGCTGATCATAAAACCTTCGCTTGATAGTTACAAGTTCAAAGTATTGTCTGAATTTGACGTTGATTAACTCAATGAACTCAGAGGCCACGGCACTGGCATCAAAGTCTGGGAGAGTAGACCAGTTCATCTGCTGTACCCACTGCCCAAAAGCCCGGACAGAGGAGTCGCGAAAGAGGCGGTGAGATGTTCTGGTAGATTTCCTAGGAGGTGGCAGGAGACAAGGCAGGACGCTAACAACATTGTGATCGCTAAAAGCAATTGGCGTGGAAATCTGAGGATCATTGTAGTCTTCACTGAGGTCAGTCAGAATCTTGTCCAGGATAGCCAACTCACGGGTAGGCTCTTTGACTATCTGGAATAGCGAGGTGTGTCTTTCAATCTCACCATTCATTTCATGAATAAATACGATCTAGTTCTACTTAATGATAGTAATCCAACCAGAATAGATCTAACATTCATTTCAAAGGAACTTAGGAGTCGTACCCAATGGTCTGTCACAAAACATAATTTTGGAAGCGACCACCTTGTCATTAGTTTTAACATGTTCTCAAATATACAGAATACTTTAGAAACAAGACAAATGCCAAACATACTGTCTGAGCAGATGCCACACAAACATAAACTGGGAATTGTACAAGAGGGAAATGGATTCCCACTTCGAGGATACAAAATTAAAATACTATGACTTAGATATACAAGGCAGATACAACTTATTAGTAGGTATGATGATAGCTTCACTGAACATGCTGAACAAACAAAAGAAAGAGAGTAAACTCAAACATACTGACAAATCGCCGGTACCTTGGTGGAACAAAAAATGTTCTAGAGCCTCGAAAGAAAGAAATGCAGCTAAAAAAGATTTATGTATAAAACCCTTCTTTATGAAGACTTTGAAGTTTATCTATCGAAAAAGAGAGAGGCCCATGCCTTTTTCGAAAAACGAAAAAAGAGTACTGGAAAAATTATTGTGGAAAGTTAGATAGGTTGGTGGATATTAGTACAGTGTGGAAAAGGATAAAAGGTATTAAAGAGGGTAGTAAATCCCAAATACCCAATTTGATTATGGAAAGACTATAGCGAAGTCAGCGAAAGAAAAAGGGGCCACTTTTCTTGAGTGTTTCAATCCTTTAGACTCAAGTTTATCGAAGGAAGAAGTATACAGGAGGAAAAGGAGTGAGGAGGTAATAAAAAATATCGTTCATAACTCAAGCAAGTTCATGACAATGCGCTGAATGATAATTTTAATATAAAAGAATTGGAAAATGCAATCTCAGAATCAAAGGACACTGCGCCAGGTAAGGATAATATACAAGCCAAGATGATCTGGAATTTACCAGGAAAGTTAATCAGCATTGTCATAGAGGTATTTAATGAAATTTGGGATAAAGGCTTATAGCCGTGTCAGTGGTCAGAGGTGATACAAATCCCAATCCGCAAAAAAGGAAAGGACGCTTCCAGTCCATTATCATATCGACCAATTTCCCTTACCCCAACACTATGTAAATTGATGGAAAGGTTGATAAAAACAGAATGACATGGTATATGGAGAAAAATGGTATTATTACCCCTATCCAGTCCGGCTTCAGGAAGAAAAGAAGTACTATAGATCAAATAATACGACTGGAAACGGATATACATAAAGGGATGATTAACAGAGAATATACAGTGGTACTTTTTTTTTACTTGGAAAAGGCATACGATGTCATATGGAGAGAGGGTATCGTGCGTAAAATGTACAAATTAGGCTTTACAGGTAAACTCTTGCGTTGGATTAACGCTTTTTTATCCAAAAGGATATGCCAGGTAAAGGTAGACAACTATATAACTGTACAGAAAAACTGTGAAATTGGAATAATGCAAGAAAGTGTAATAAGTCCTTTGTTATTCACTTTTATGATTAATGAATTGGAGAAAAATCCGCAGCCGTTGTTTTCGGCAGAAAAAAGGAATATGATTTTGATTTAAGAATATACGACGAAAAGATCCCACTACAAAAAGAGCATAAGTTTCTAGGAGTATGGTTTGACTCGAAACTAACTTGGTCGAAGCATATTAACGAAATAGTAATTAAATGTTAAAAGAGACTCAACCTCCTAAAATGCATAGAGGGCATCGATTGGGGTCGGAAATCTGATATCTTATTTTTAGTATACAAAGGTCTTATCCGATCAGTATTGGACTACGGTTTTGAGGCATATGATGGAGCTAGTGATAATCTGAAAAAGAAGCTAGATTCAATACAATATCAAGCTCTTAAAATAATCACTGGTGCTGCGCAACGAACATCTTTGAATGCATTGCAGGTAGGATGTAATGAAATTCCCCTACAACTTCGGAGAAGCATGTTTACAGATAAATAAAATTTCTACTTACGGGCTGCAAAAGAAAATCATCCCGCGAAAAGAATATTATTGCCCTGTTGGCAATATATACAGGAAATAAAGGTGAAAGTCCTTTGTAAAGAGAATAACGAAACCAATAGGTAATAATATCGAAAAACAAGAGGACTGTGTTACAAGAAGACTATTTGGCAATATAAAACACCAAATGTTTCCATGGTTATTAAAGAACACATAAGCAAGAGATTTTCATCCCCAACAGAATCAAAACATATGCCAACGAAATAATTACAAAGAAATGGACACATTTTTTGAGAATCTACATAGATGCTTCCAGGTTACAAGATGGAAATACAAGTTTAGCATTTTTATATTCCGAAACTCAATTTAAGACACAAGTTCAAAATTTGTAAAGTTAATATCATGAGGGCTGAACTAGCAGCGATCCTAATGGCTCTAGAATGGGTAGAGGAGCACCACCCTGTAGCGGTAGTAATTTCATCTGATTCAAACTCAGCTTTAGAAGCCATTAGAAATTTACATGAAAACAGTATGATAGTCGAAATATATGAAAAGCTATCGGTCATTAATCTATTTGGAATAGAAGTAAATTTCGAATGGGTTCCAGTACATTGTGGCCTAGCAGGCAACGAGGAGGCAGACTCATTAGCCAAGCAGGCAGCTTCAAAAAACAATGTAGACATTTTTGTCAATAAAAACAGACAAGAATTTTTAAGTGAAACGGGTGATTTTTACAAAATTGCACGGCAGAAGTTATGGGATATTACCGAGAAAGGCAGATATCTCTACAACATTCAACGATATGTTAAACACACATGTATGATAAAAGGTTTTTGTCGAAAGGATGAAAGAATTTTACATCACTTTCATCTTGGAAAGTGTAGACTTAATTATTATAATTACGAAATAAAAAGACACGATTCTGGTCTTTGTGACAATTGTGATATTGTTGAAACCATCGAACATTTTATGTTATCATGCCCTAAATATGAAAGGCAGAGGAACGGTATGTATCGTAGACTCAACATGACAAATCCTAACCTAAAAAACTCCTTAGAAAAGAAAAAAACTGCCCAGTCATTTTAGCCTTGATAAAAGGCACCGGAAGATATAAAGAACTATAAAAAGAAAAAACAAAAATAAAAAAGGAAATTATGCATATATGTATTTCTTTAGAATGGTTATTCTTTAACATTATGTTTCCAACACATAAAAGTCATTGTGTATGGGTGTGCGCGTGTGTGTGCGTGTGTGTGTGTGTGTGTATGTCTGTGGTTCTGTGTGGGGGGCACGTGTGTGTATGTTAACTCCTAAATGTAAAATGTGAACGGTTACATAAAAAAATTACATGAATGACTGAGAAATCACACCAGATAGAGATATGAGACGAATTTGAATGAAAATTTAACGAAAATGATTGACAAAAGACGAAATTGATCCTGCTGTTATGAGTGCTGCGAGTGAGATTGGCGAATTTGAACTGTAAATGACGAAAATGTATGCCAAATGACTAAATTTAATGGAATTTATTTGAAAATGAACGACGAAAGACGAATTTGAAAGTAAGATTGGCCTATTCCAGACATCCCGCGACGAAATTGAAGTAAAAATTTGTGAAATTGAATGAAAAAAGTTTGAAAATGAATAGGAAAACCTATATATACTAACATAGGACACATTATACATTCAGTAACTATTAAGTTAACACTAAAACTCCAATAATTTTTTGTCTTACCTAGTACTAATACCAAATAATTAACAAATAAGGAGTAAAAAGCACACATTAATCCTCCCTAAACTTGCACTACGCCAATAACAAAGGCCAAAGTAAGTCTTTATCTCACACACCGGGCAAGGTATCAGAATCCTATAACGAGAGACCAAGAAGAGATAAGAGGGCAATGTCGCCCTCTTACAACTAGCCTGGCGTAAATCATCGAAATCGATGGAGATCGCCATCAAACCAGCAACAACAACAACAAGTGTTCTAGTCATTTTCCTAATGGCAATCAGAGCATACTGATCGAAACCTCGAGAACCACAGAGCTCTTAGTGGAGCTCACCAGCCCTTTTCAGGGCTCTTATTCCTTGAAAGATTATGTGGTGTAACCCTGAAAAACTAAACCTACAATTCAGTTTCTCCACCATGAAAAGTATCGCTGATACTTCAGTAAAAACTAACCACTTGGACAATAACCCCAGGGTAATTATCCCTAGGACAGTTACCCCCCCCCCCCCGGACAAATATTCCCAAAGGACAATTAGATCTAAAGTCATGCACCCCCAAATGGATGGATACTTCATATTAACTAACAGAATGAAAATACCCTAGAGAATAATTGTCCTGGGATATTATCCAGGGGTAGGAAGGTTTTTGAAAAAAAGTTCTGACAGTAATGGTCTCTGGGATAATCGTCCAGGAGGTCTGCCTTATTGTCTAGTTAAGCCATGTTCACTTCTCTAGAGGTAGTTTGTTCAATTCTTGGTGGAAAATCTACGTGTACTTTTGATGATAGCAACCATGCCTTGTGCATGCTGTTCATGAGGGGTTGCTTTTTTCTCTTCACAGCAGCTCATTCATCAAGCTAGAATCTTTTTCTTCTTCTTTTTTTTTCTCGATAACTTCAATTTTATATTGTCTTTAATTTTTATGTAACTTCAAATGTTCTAAGTAGAATTATGAGCAGGCCATATTGCTCAAACCAAGACAAGTAACACTTGAAATTCATCCTCTCAGATATTTGTTATTTATTATGTGGTCAAAAACCATTTTCTCATAGGAATATGGGGGGGGGGGGTAATTTCGGGAGAAATTTGTCTGGAACAGTTTGTCCTTGCTGTAGTCGTCCTAGGGGTAATTGTCTTGGGATAATTATCGCAGAGGTAATTGTAATGGGGAGTAGTCGTCCATTAATAAGGAATTTGCTGTTAATAACCATTTTCCTAGTTCTTATATATATATATATATATATATATATATATATATATATATATATTATATAAATAGTGCATGGTCTATCATGCACTATAGTGGATTATGTGCACGACAAATATTAAATTATCCCGAGTGCAGTTTCACTAAGTTATCCCCCGTGCAGATCTATTTCACCTCGGCCTGCGGCGTCGGTGAAACTGCACTCGGGATAATTTAATATTTGGAGTTCATATTGTCCAGTAATAAATATATATATATGAACATGTTGACATTTCACTTACTGGCAGTGACGTAGGCAAAGACAAAGACACAGTTAATGCATTGTAGGCAGTAAATTTGATGTTTTATATTTTCTCAAATTTTCGAACGATAAATGATAATTGAAATAGTTATAGTGCACGCATCTTCAGTCAGATATAGGTTGCTTAGAAACCGTCTCTCTTGAAGATCTGACTGAGGATGCGCGCGCTTTACAATAAAAATGATGGATAAATGTAGATGAGAAAAGAGTAATGTGCAGGCGTTACATACGCATGGGCGATTGTCTGCCGGCCAATAAACAGAAACAAGAGTACATCAACGCCTCCTGGTATTTTTTATTCCAGTATAGAGTAACCTGGAACCCCCTCTCCCCCCCCCCCTCCCACTCTACCCCAAGTCCTTACTACTCGACCCTCTCTAAAATCGATTGATCGATTACTTTAATGATCAACATGTATGTGCAAGCAATTTACAGGTATATTACCTGATTGTTTCAGCTTTAATGAAACATTCCTCTAAACTGTTTTGAACATCAGGATCATTGGCGTCGCTAGGCCATTTTAAATGGATGCGCGATGTTGGACTATTTTTGCTGACAAGTTAGTAAGATTTTTTTTTTAAAGCAAAGGATATAGGAAAAGGGGAAAATCGTCAACTTTAGAGATTTGACGACAGCCTTTAAAAAAATGTCGAATTTAGTTAGCGACAAAACATTTTTCTTGATGGGAATATCACACCCCATATTCCATCCCAGCCATGCTGATAAATCAAGGAAGCTGATCAAAATGACTACCAAATGAAATACAAATCTCTCTCAGTCATGTAAAATGTCACGTAGAGATGATTCTGGCATTTTTCCAGTGTTGCGTTTATGGCAAGGAAGCTGATCAAAATGACTACCAAATGAAATACAAATCTCTCTCAGTCATGTAAAATGTCACGTAGAGATGATTCTGGCATTTTTCCAGTGTTGCGTTTATGGCAATAATCGTAAGATCAAATGAATACAAAAGGGGCAGTGGCGGCACCAAGGGGGGGCATGGGGGGGGGGCATTTGCCCCCCCCCAGTCAGAAGCTTTGCCCCCCCCCCCAGTTGCCCCCCCCCCCCCAATAATTTTCGGAGTGAAAAAAAATAAAAGGGTGGAAAATGAAAAAGAAAAGAAAAGGAAAGAAAAAAGTGAAAAAGGAATGGAGAAAAGAAGGAAAAAGAAAGAAAACGGAAACTTGGAAAGCAGTGGCGGCATCAAGGTGGGGGGGGGGGGGGGGCATGGGGCAAATTTGTTCGCTCAGCTCGTGTAAATATCCTCATATTTGGGTAGTTTTATAGCCAAATAATCATTTCTGTACATTTTCACCACAAAAAGTTTCAAAATTTTTGCCTGTTCGCAATGTATAATTACCACCTTATTATTGGGCAGCAAGATGCTCAAATGTCCTCATATCTGGGTAGTTTCATAGCCGAATATAATTTCTGTACATTTTCACGACAAAAAGTGTTCGCAATAAATAACTACCACCTCATAATCGGGCAGCAAGATGCTCAAATGTCCTCATGCATATTGGGGTAGTTTTATAGCCGAATATGTAATTTCTGTACATTTTTACTACGATAAATGTCAAAATTTTTGCTCGCTCGCTTCGCTCGCTCGCAGTATATAACTAACACCTCTTTATAATCGGGCAGTTCAGCTAGATGCTCAAAATGTCCTCATATCTAGGTAGGTTTATATCCGAATATTCTGTACATTTTCACTATAAAAAGTGTCAAAAAAATTTTTTGTCCGCCCTTGCCCCCCCAACATTTTCTTTTGCCCCCCATTTGCCCCCCCCCCCCACTTTAAAAATCCTAGTGCCGCCACTGAAAAGGGGCAAATGTCTCATTTTAAACACCGGGCAAAAATCATTGTACGGTACACAAATATATCTTAACCATGTTTAGGTTTACTTAAACGGTTATAATTACCTTTACAGTATCGAAACTTCTATTTTCATAACAACTGTTTACTTAACTGAAGTGTGACGAAAGACCATCCAACTGGAAAGTAAGAAGAAGAAAATGATTAAACGAAACTAGAAAATGGTACTTGAGCTATAGTCGTATCTAGCGCTATGGTCACAACCATGTGTGTCCGCAGCTGCGATCGGCTGGCTGTCGGCCAACTCCTGCGATTGGGTACGTCCTTCGTTTGTCATGGTCACAACCGGTCGTGCACCTCTCAGCATCTCCTCTTTGGCGTCTTGCAACCTCCTCATAAACATACCCCCTCTCAGTGGCGGATGTAGGGGGGACAATCCGCCCCCCCCCCCCCCTTGAAAGAAAACAATGCACTGTGCCCACTCTTTTTTGATTGCCCCCCCCCCCCTTTAAGAACAAAATTTTTTTTTTTTTTGCTTGTCAGAGAATTATGGAGGGAAACTGGATCCCATAACCCCCCCCCCCCCCCCCCTCACTGAGCGACTTTTGGAGGGCTGGCAAACAAAAACAAAAAATTGTCGCCACGTGCTCAGGGAAAAATGTGCAGACCCCTGCAACTCAAGGATTTTTTGCGAAATCCGTCGCAGATCACACGGAGGTGCACGACCGGTTGTGACCAACCCTTTACATCATAAATCGATTTATAGCCCAATTATAATGAACACATAGAGTCTTATATTGGCTATCACATGATACACATTCAAGAAAGATTACTTTTACATTTTCTTACTTTTTCCTAGCCTTTCCATTTCTTCTCCTCTTAACTTCCTCCTCTTTCTTCTTCTA
Organism: Heliocidaris tuberculata; assembly: GCA_025618425.1. Lineage (NCBI taxonomy): Eukaryota > Metazoa > Echinodermata > Echinoidea > Camarodonta > Echinometridae > Heliocidaris > Heliocidaris tuberculata. The sequence goes on from CM046841.1 coordinate 13,097,809, forward strand.
ACTCAACAGTCCTTTTCAGGACTAACCACATGGTGAACCGTAAGCCCCGTCAACGTTAAAGTACTACATAATATGCAAAATTAACTGTTTTACCCGCAGTCGCTTTGTTTTTTATGACCTGTATTTTTCTGGATTGTGTGTGTGCGTGTGTGTGTGTACGTGTGTGTTCTAATATATTCATTCAAAATAATGTAAGAATCAATATTAATGATAATGATTGATAATTATTACAAATCTGTATCGTATGTCATTCATACAATTAACCCAGTCAATGGATTCATAAAAATAATGTAATAATATTATTATGTCACAACCAACGTGATAACAAAACAACACATTTAGCATTGTTATTATTGTAAATGTTATTGGGTTTTTTTAATGATGAGTGTAAATAAATGAACTTTGAACTTTGAACACTGTAAGTAGTTTAAAATACAAGATGAAAGACAAAGTATGAAAGACGAAATCTTTTGACTTGATTGACCATACGACAGCTGTCAGAAAGATGATCGATCTCGAAATGGACCCATCGATCATACCCACAATTCGTAGCTTTCTTTCAAGTCGCTCGCAAACGGTGCTCTACAAGGGTTCGACATCATCACCCATAAGCGGATCTAGAGGGGGGGTTGGGGGGGTTGCAACCCCCCCAAAAAAAAAATCTGGGGACCATTTTTTTTTTATCTTATTTTTTTTTTTAAACTTGTAATTTTATTTTATTCTATTTATGTATTTATTTTATTTTTTATTATTATTATTATTATTATTATTTCTTTTTTTTTCTTTTTTTTTTTTGGGGGGGGGGAAGGGAGGGGGGGTGGGCGAACAAATGTCACGGAGTCCCTTGCCCCCCCCCCCCCCAATCAGCTTTTTTGAGGACACGGGCCACCGCCGAAGTGACAAGCTTGGCCAGCGTTGCCATGTGGGGATTCTCATCCCAAAAATCCCCAAATTAAAAAAAAAATTGGGGATTTTTGAAGTCTTTGGGGATGAAAAATAAATATTTGGGAATGAAAATAATATTGAGTTTTATGTAAAACGAATTTGGGGATTTTCTGTCAAAATTTGGCAACTTTGGGGATTTTTGAAGTGTCGTTTGGGTGGGGATTTTGTGAAGATTTGACCTGGCAACGCTGAGCTGGGCTGCTCATTTCCTGGATTACTTGTTCAAGTTGCTCACTTTTTTATCAGTCTGAGTGACAAGCATTATGGAACCTGCAAATAGGGCAAAGAGGTTGCGGCAATCCAGTCTCGCATCTTTCTTTACTGGAAGGTATGTTTGAATCATGAATCATGAATCATGCAAAACAGTTGGTATACAGGGTAAATTACCATACATGGGGGTGTTACGGACGTGTTGTAATACTACAATTTGAGTAAATAAAACACATCCGGCCCGGGGCGCTGCGCGCCCACGCTTCGCGGGGAAAGGGTGCTCAGTCGCCCGACTGGTCAGTTTACAATTTGAGTAGCTGTGTATTGTACGGTGTGTGTGCAAATTCTCTGCCAGAGCGCAGGCGTGTTGACAAGCTGTTCATAATAAGAGTATTAGGCTGACAGTGCTTATTCCAAGGTTCCCAATTCTTTGTATCTGTGTTGTCAACTGGCCTTACATTGCAGGAAAATGCAACTAAATTTTACAAATTTTCATGGGGGGGGGGTTAATTTGGCAATGACCTCTATACCAAAAATAGTGGTGTTTTAGATGCAAGAAAACGCCATTTTCACACACAGATTTTCAAAAATTCTCCCTACTGTGGGAGGGGGGACACCCCCCCCCCCCCTTTATAAAAAGCTAGATCCGCCCCTGTCACCGCAATTATTGACTTGCGGTTTGCCACAAGGTACAAAAATCGGCCCCATAATATTCCTCATAATGGTAAATGATGTTGCCCTTTCCACCAATAAAAGGTGGAAATACGTCGACGACCTCAGTTTAGTGGAGATTACCAAGAAGACTGGTCACAACAATTTGCAATCACATGTTGACTCTATATGCGAATGGAGACATACTAATTACATGAAATTAAAGCCTGAGAAATGTAAACAAATGCATATTAGTTTCCTGCGGACTGATGTCCCTCCCCCATTCATCACTATCAATAATAACCCCATCGAAGTTGTTACATCCATGCACCTTCTTGGCGTCACTATCCAATCAGACCTAAGATGGGACGGTCACGTAAGTGAAATGATCTCGCGTGCCTCTCGGAGACTCTACATCTTTCGCTCACTTTGTAGGAGGAACGGAGTCCGTCGTAATGATGTGTTGTTTATTTATGTCCTGTATATCCGTCCCCTCTTAGAATTCGCTGCTCCAGTCTGTTGTACTAGTCTGACACTTGAACAATCCGAAGCCTTGGAAAAAGTGCAACGGCGAGCTCTCCGCTTCATCACTTACCTTCTACGAGCTCACTACGAGGACCTACTTCGCGATAAGGAAATAACCACGCTCGCTGAAAGAAGGAATGCCCTCCTTATTGGCTGTGGAAAATCCCTTCTTCTGTCTACCCGCCACCGTGACATGCTTCCACCTCAACGCCGCCTTCTCACTGATCTCAACTTACGGAACTCCTCGCGTCTTGATATCCCTAAGACAAGAACGCAGCGTCTTAGGAATTCGACGATTCAATGGTTAGTGCGATTTCTTAACTCATTATAACTGAACTTCCGCATGTAGACCACATGAGTGCAATATATTTTCTCTAATATTCCATACATATTTTAATATATCTTTTAATTGCCAGTTGCTGGTGTTGTTCTCTCTCTTATGTATTTTTTACATGATTTTTAGCTTTTATCTGTAAATGTTATTCTAATAACGCTCCCTTGTCTGAATATCACTTTAAATGTTAAAGTGATATATTTATATTAATTTCTTTATGATCATTTCATACACTTACCTTAGCTTTGCGTATTTCTTTTGCTCCCTTGTCTCAGTATTTCATGAAGATCAATTTCACTTATGTTTGCGATATATGTAAACCTTCATCATTAGTTCATATACTTACTTAGCTTTGCGTATTTCTTAGTGTCATATTTTAACTCTTACTGTGCCAAGGGGTTTAGGTCTCTTCAAGATTTTACCAAAATGTGATAAGTGCTTACTTTTCAAATGTCTGCACTTCATTAACCATCTATTATTCTACAAAATACTTTGTACAAAACTTGTAGGAAATTTATTACCATTTCTTATGATACCAAACATCATTACTTTACCCAGCTTTATGCATAAGCATTATTAAAAATTAAATTTGAGTTTCTGTCCATTATTTTTTGGTTTCTCATTCGTTTAATATTGTTTAATGTTGAAATAAGGTATTATCTTTTTAAAAATTTGCAATTTTCTCTGAAAATTTCTATGGTAGCATATGATTATAACCATATATTTAGAATGCTTGATTTATGCTCAGAATTTTGATGAATGAATTGGTGAATGAAAATGACAAGTCTATCTGTCACATATATGTGACATCGGCACTGAAACAGTTAATAACAGTTGTTTTTTTTTTCTTTTCTTTTCTTTTCTTTTTAGGGAAGGGGGTTTGTTGCAATCTCTAGCTGTCATCTCCCTCTATGCAATAATAACATTACCAACCCTCAATTTTCAGCAATTCTACCATATAGTTTTCTCCAATGCTTATTTCTCTTATTTCTCTTTACCTATTTTCATGTTGTTTCTCGTATTCTCGTATGGTATTACTTTTGTATGCAAACGTATTTCTTGACTAGTATTTATATGTAATATCATTTTTTATTTTTGGGGGGTCTCCATTTCTTATCCCCTCTCTCAGCTGTTTTCTCTTACTCTCTCCTTTTTTCTAGTATTTATCATCATATTTTTGGTCTCCATTTCTTATCCCCTCTCTCAGCTATTTTCTCTTACTCTCTCCTTCCTTCTCCATCTCTCCTTCACACACACACTCTCTCTCTCTCTTTCTCTTTTCTCCCTCTCTCTTTTTCTCTGTTTCTCTATCTCTTTCTCTTTTCCCTTCTCCGTCTTCTCTTTCTCTGCTTGTATACACTTCTCTGTTTTTCTTCTTTTCCTCTTCCCCCTCTTCTCTCTCTTCTCTCTCTATCTCTCTCTCTCTTATTCCCTTTCTCTCTTCCTTTCCTCCTACACTTCTTGGCATGACATTTTTTTTAACTTCAGATTTATGCACAATACCTTGTTTAATCTTCTGTTGATTATCTATAAATTCTATATCATGTATATGTCTCACTTTTATAAATTGGACAATTTTAGCTCTTGAGCTACATGTTCTTTTTATTTCAATAAACCGAATGAATGAATGAATGAATGAATGAATGAACGAAAATGACCTCAGAGTATCCTACACGGAGGGACATGCTAGAAATCAATGTCATCTTTTTTTTTTTTTTGCATGTTCCAATGGCTTAAAGAGGGATTTAGTGGGCCTTTAGATTTATCCCAAAATCTATATATTACAGTTATAGTTAAACATAAGAGATATCTAATGAGGAAGACAAAACAAAAAGAGAACCACGATAGAGAAAGATGGATATTGAAAGATAATGACGAAATAATACAAAACATAGGCGAAAATCATGGAGAGGACCGGGGTGACACAAATCTTTGAAATGTCATGGAACTTTTGTTTGTTGTTCTTTGATTTTTGTTGTTGTTTTTTGCTTCGTTGCTTCTTTTAATGTTTTGTTTTTTTTCGTTTTTGTTTGTTTTGTTGTTTTTTCTTTTTCTTTTCAACAAAACTCGGATGTGTCCCTTTCACGTTTTAAGATAAAAAAAAAACAAAGACTGAACTTTCTTTGTACGGAATGCGGCAGTTGGTAATTGGTAAGTATTGAAAGCTTTCCAAACAGTATACCCCCACCCCCTGCCACGTGATCCATGTGTTTAAATCATAAGACTACCAGTGGCTCCGGGCCTATATAAGTCACCCACAAGATATACGTGGGTACTTTTATATGCGTCTCTTATCCACTCCTATCCTACCACAAAAAGGGGATATATGTACTTTGCACTTAGCTCTACTTGTCGGGTTCTTACTTACAGGGACCACTTAAACTACCTTATCTTTACAACCCACAGTGCGATCTGTTGACACCATACAAAACTTCACGTCCAATAACGGCTGCTGTGTACACCATACACATCAACTGACAGGGGCGTCTTTTCCAGCTACACTTATTCAGAGTTTCAGCATTTAATGTAATAACGTGGCTTACATAATTTGAGAAGGTAAGTTTACTACTGTCATCAGGTCGATGGATTGGTAATTTCCCGTCCGCTAAAGTCACGAGAATATACATCACTGCAGCTAAGTACCGTACAATTCGTTCATGTTGCTATAACTCAAAGCTTAATCTGAATGACTATATCTTCCAAAACATATTTGCTTTTTACTGATTTTTTTTTTAATTTGGGTAAACCTATGGCGAGTCTGGTAGATACATTTTCCATCTGCTGTATTTTCTCATTGTGGGTAGCAGGTAGCAGTTGCACCATGGAGCAGACCTTACAGGAATCCAGGCGGCTGGTGATGAAGGAATAACGTTTTCATAGGGTTCGTAAATTAACTATTTTTCGTAAAACTGAGTGTCAATACAGACTTTTTTCTTCTTCTTCTTTGTCTTATTCTCCTTCTTTTTTTTATTATCATTATTCATCATTTACTTTCCTTTAAATCTTATCCTTCTTATCTTTCTTTCTTTCTTCAGGAATCGAAACCGTGAAATAAGCAGGTACGTATGGAGCGTGACAAAGAGGGCTTTCTCTTTTCCTTTTCTATTGGCATGTTGAAGTATACGATCATCCTGGCGAGGCAATGACAACCCTGCTGACAATAAAAAGAGGCCTATCGATGCCTCGCTGGTGAGATGAGTGAAGTATGCCTTTAAAAAAACACACTCTATATACAGGCCATTAACCCTTTCATGACAGAAATTATTTAAAGGCTAAATTGATCACATTTCGTTCTTCAAATTGGCAACAATAACATTTTTCTTTTAGTGCTACATGGTTCTAACAGAATGCAATGTCTTTGAAAACAATATACATCATTAGAAACTTAGTCGAAAAGTTGAAAAAATTGCCAATTTTGAACCTCTCAATGTGTTGCCAATCTAAGGATTATGAAGCTTATTCTCCTTTTTGAAATTCCTGGCATCAAACGCAATATGGTCATGCAACAAAAATGGACACAATATGTGTATAATTTTTTGCTTTTTCTACCCCTGCATCTGGTTATTTTTTAGAGCTCTGAATCAAAAGTTATTGAGCCTAACCACAAAATGTGGTCAATTGTCTTGAAAGGGTTAAAGGATTAGACAGGATGTGGGAAATGCATTTCAAACACTGATAACTCTAATGTCCATTTATATGTACAATTTAGCAACATTTTACCTTCACTTTTGAGGAAGGAAATATACTCACATTTGAAGATACAAGTTGTTGAACAAAATGTTAGAACTGTCTCATCCTGATGCAATTTTTTAAAACAAGGCGGGAGGTTATTACTTATGTTGAAATGGAGATCAGAGAGCTTTGAAAAGTTATGCTCACTTTAAGTCTGAACAGGGAAATGAGCCTTTTCCAAAACGTGAAAGATTTTCAATTTTTAGGTAAAGGAGACTCCGTGTCTTAATTTGAAGAAAACCCATGCATTCGTTCATTACCCTTGTCCCATTAACACTTTGCCCTGTGCATTATGAAACCCATGGCTGCTGGATTATTTCAAAGGTGCTATATATTGTACGTGATTTCTGTCGACGATCGTCGACAGAAGCGAGAACCCGGAAGTGACAGTGGTCGACAATAGCGGGCTATGAGTTAAAAAAATAATACATGCATTATGATTGTTTTATTATACGTGCATGTGTTATGGCTGTCCCGTTATTTCCAAATACAGCATCAGCCACTTCTGGTGAAGTGCATTTCAAACTCAGACAGTGTTTGAATTTGAGGAGTTTTTTTAGTTTTCAGGTAGCGCCGAAAATGATTGTTGGTCTCGATGAACTTCAGTTTCATAGATTTTCTTATTACTGTTGTTATTGCTATAATCATCAGTATTATTGTTATTATTAATGTCATTATAATTATTCTTATTATACTTAGAATAACTATTATTAATAGTATTATGATTATCAATAGTATTATCATCATTACCATTATCAATATTATTTGCCAATTTAGAATTACCCTATTCGAGACCTGCCATGGCTTCTAAGGTGGAAGGGGAACAACTCCAAGACTTGGTATGCCCTATGTGTCTAGATGTCTTCAAGGACCCAACCATACTTAGCTGTGGACATACCTTCTGCAAGGGCTGCTTAGAAACATATGATGAGCAACGTCGCCTTAAACATTTAGTCTGCCCAGTCTGTAGGAAAGCTACTAACCTAGGTAAAAATCGAATTGCTGGTCTTGCACCAAACTTTTTAGCCCTAGGGATTCAGGATGAATTGAATGTGGTACTACCATCACGAAGCTTCTGTCCATTGCATAGTGAAGTTCACAATGACATATTTTGTGAAGTCTGTAAGAAATTCATTTGCCTTACCTGTTACTTTGATGATCATGAAGATCACAAGATTAAAAAGAAGGAAGAGCTAGAAATGGACTTGAAAAGGAAGACGGAAATCCTCATTCGGACGAGTAATACCAGAAAAACTCAAATCGCAAAGACTGTAAACAATGCTGAACAACAAATGATAGAAATCCATTGTCTCTTCAGTAATGTGGAAAAAGAAATTAAAGATGCGTTTGCTAAAAAATTCACAATTCTTCAGAAAAATGAAGAAACTCTAGTAAAGAAGTTAGATAATATTCGCAAAGACACAGAAAATCATTTAGAAGTTTACATTGCGAACTATAGGCAGGCCATGGATCACATAAACAGGTCCACATTAGTACGGAAAAGCTGTACAGGTAAGAACTTAGATCCAGATACAGTTAAAGAACTGCATTTGCAATGTATTGATCTAGAAAAATCATTGAGGAAAACCATGGACGAGGAGTCCATGATCCGTCTCATGCAAAAAGTAGAGAGTGCACGGTATTGTCCCGCTGATGAGAAGTTTCTTGTCCTAGGTGATATAGAGCTGGAAGTGAAGGAAACAACAAGTAAAATTCAACATTTAAAGACTGCTGCCGGTGGGAACAAGAAAGCAGAACAGGAAGAAAGAAGTAGACAAGTAGTACGGAACAGATCATTGAACATTGTTAGAAAGGTTGACGCACCAGATAACATCAGGGGGATGTCAGTCCTATCCCAGGATACCGTGGTGGTAGGATACGGATGCTTCACATCGGGCTCTGATTGCTTTTCTGTGACAGGTGAGAAGACCCAATATCTTACGGGTGAAGTGGGCAAGGTGTGGGACACTGCATTACTTACTGATGGTAGATCGGTTGTATCACATGGCTGGGATACATTCGGTGTATACAGGAGACAAGATACACGCAGTAAAGGTACGCTATACAAATCCAGGGAAGGGATTTTTTCTATTAGGTTGTGTAGTGACCAGCATGATAATATCTATGCTGTTAATGGTAATCCAAAGATCTACATCTTCCATGGTAGAAACTCTTACCCACAGAGAGAAGTCCCTACTGGTGATATCAAACCAAGACAGATCTGTGTAACCAAGACAGGTGTATTTATCACCAGTACCTGTAACACTACACCTAGCACAGTTACTCTATTTGACAGAGAAGGTCATGTAGGTAGCTCAATCACAACGAATGATGATAACGAATACTTGTATGCCGCAGCAGACAGCCAAGATAGAATGTTAGTAGCTAGTGTGAGGCGGGGATCTGATGTGTTTAGATTGACCAGATACAAGCTTCAGGGTACGACACCTATCGAGCACGTGGCATTCAAAGAGCTGAAACTCCTTTGTGCCATTGACATTTTTTTTTCCTACTGCTACATGACGAGCTTAACACCCAAGTTGATTGCCTTTGCTAATAGCACGGGTGTGTATTTTATAGAGCTTCCAGAGTAGGTCCAATATCACGTCGCACAATCTCCCCATTGTGCGTGCAGTGATAGTTTAATGTCCTTTCAGCTATCGATTTGCCAAAGTACTCAAATTACAATTATTTACTTCCATTTAAAAGCATACAAATACTCAATGTAATAATATGAGTGCTCGGAGATGGCATTATTTGTGCATATTGATAATGTTATATTTATTTATACCAAAATGCTGATATCATAATCCCGTTACAATCAATGGTGGATACGTGGTTGCTGTTTTATATGTCTTTTTTTATGTAGCGTGTAGCGTTAAGACATCGGTAAATAGGAGAAAAATGTTAAATCATGTCAGCACTTCGCTATGCATCAGAAATAAGTATTGCCACTGTGTAGAGGAAATGCTTATTCATCGAAATAATGTGAATTGTTATAATGTTGTTGTGATGAATTTGACGCCACCATCCAATAACATTTCTTTGAATGCGAATTCGATTACTGCGACACAATAATTTTTCTTATATACTAATATTGCTGTATCATGCCTTGCCCGTTGGAGCCTATAACTCACAAGCGTATGTTTCTCCTTGGGCTCCTCCCTATTTCAATTTTATTCTAGCCCGGTCTTTTCAATCAGTGCTGCATGCAAGCGTAATAATATGAGGTACTCACATTCTTTATTTTCTCTGACAATAGATTTCATGTTCGTCGGTACCATTTATCTTGTTTGTACCAATTATATTGTTTATACCATTTATACTGAAAAAGCACTGTAAATGTGAAATATGAAACAATAAACTGAAACTGAATCTTAATACAGACGGTTTAATGAGCATGAAGTAGACATAGAAAGCTTGGTTCAGTTTTTTAGCTATCACGTTTTCAAAAGACATCAATTAAATACACAGATACTAGAACATAGAAATGAATTTTTCTTTTCTTTTCTTTTCTTTTCTTTTTCTTTTCTTTTCTTTTCTTCCCGACTTTTTAGGACTTAATTATCTTATAGGGGTTCAGAATTTTTTTTAAAAGATGTAAATTGGTTCACCGATATTGTAAATTTTGGCACAAAAACTGTGAAATTAATGAGTGCAATCAAAATAGCCTTGCTGCATCAATGTATATTTAATTATGTAATGCATATATTGATACCTTACTATTCTCGACGTCATGTTTTATCTATTTTTTTTAAAACTCATACACCGGGGAAAACCATCGTATTTATTTAAAGATAAATCACTTTCTTTTTTAATATCGAAAGTTTATGGCTTCAATTCTGTATTAATGTAACTTGATATCGGGAAATCCATGTAAGAACTTGTATTTATGTATTAACACTTGAGAAGGCACGGCATCTACCGACCCGATGGTTAGAAGTATAAAGTTAGTCTTGTATAGCTAAATACTGTTTTGGGTTCACTCGTTTACCAAGTGTACACAATTACTATTTTATTATTCTCATTTCTAAAGATGTTATCTGTTACGTTTTATTTATAGCTTAACTTTGAAATGTGTCCAAATTGCAAAGGATATTTTTCTGGTTATGTATATTTGTACATAATATGAAGAACACTTGTCTTAAATGAAAATGCTTTCAATTAACCATGTTACCTAGAAGTTAAACTACGATCGTCTAGGGCTAAGCTCTGGTTCTCAATGACATGTCCATTTCGATACATTTTTGGTTAGCAATGTATTTGTGCATCATTATCATTATTATTCGATTTCTAGACTTTTGACATGAAAATCATAGTCACGTAGATATTGTTAATGTTATAAAGATATAACATTAATAATTTGCAAAAATGGATGAAAAATTATATTTTCAAAATTTTAATGACAACATTTGTGATAACCAACTATGTAAACCTATCTGCTTTATATCATGACCTCTTCATTATATTTTCTGTCACTTCACTAAAATGTTTTCTTCTAAAAAAATGAAACTTCATACTAATATAAATGCTGATGAATATGCACCCTGTTGTAAAGTAGCAGTGAGTCATACCTTCTTATCTCTTATGATTTCCTTTACTTCTAATTCATTGCGACTGGTGACAAATATTATTGGAGTGTCTAATCGCAAAAGCGTCACGAATTTGCAATGAAATTGCAAAAGAGAAATTCTATAAGATTGTTTTTATGTTATATGCGTGAAAATATTGTCGAATTCGAGAGAAATATAAAGCGAAAATATGAAATTAAATCTGCGTTGCCTCCTCTGTAGCAGTGAGCAGTGAGGATTGAAGATTCGCGAGGTTAATCTTCAATATTATGACAGCGTGTGAATGCATCTAAATTATCACCTATTGGCGTGGCGAGTCATCAGGCGATAAGAAGATCAGCGAGTTAGCAATAGCATTACAGTTTGATGTAATTCACTGTCACATGTAGTAAATATATTATGTTGGCCATATCGATACAACTATGAACAATAACAATAACGCGGATGGGGCTACGAACTTTAAGAATTTAGCTGAACTATTAAAAATGGGTAAAATTCATTATTAAAATGATTACAGCACGGATAGTGAGAACAAACGGATGGTGAGAATGTGACATGTTTTTGAACGTTCTGGTTTTCCTTAATGTTGCGTATAAAGAGCGAGTGATTTAGAGTCAAAGAGAGGGGTTCACCGAGATATTACCCTAGGAAAAGAGAGAAATGAGAGTGCAAAGGAGGTTTGGACGGATGGGAAATAGAGAATGAAAGAGAAAACCTACAGGGGTTCGCTTGCTTACTTGATTGATTGATTGGTTGGTTGATTAATTTATTGATTATTTGATTGATTGATCGATTAAGTTTAATGATTAACATGTATGTACAAGCAATTGACAGGTACTCCTTGATTGTTAAAGCTTAAACGGAACATTCCTCTAAAATGTTTGGAACATCAAGATCACTGGCGTCGCTGGTCCATTTAGAATGGGTGGGGGTGTTGGGCCATTTTTCCTGACAAGTTAGCAGGAAATCTTTCAACAATAAAGATAAAACGGAAAAAGATGGGCTATCAAGTTGAAAGATTTGGAAATTGCAAGAGTTGGAAAATTTAGAATTCATTTGGCAACAAACCATTTTTGTTAATAGGGTAATACACCCCATACTCCACCCCTAACGATACCCCTGATCATGAAAGCTGATAGAAATGAATACCAAGTAAAATATCTCTCTCAGTCATGCAAAATGGCACGTAGACACGATGGGATTTTCCCAACATATAAGTTAACAAAACGCACCTAGAAAACAAATAAATAGTGGCAAATGTCTCATTCAAAACATCAAGCAAAAAAATCACTGTACACCCTGTACCTGAATAGATTAGAAAAATCTAACATGTTTACTTAAAAGGTTAGATAGTACCTTTACAGGTTCGAGCCTTCTATCATAATTGGTTACTAAAGTGAAATATGAAATAACACTATCACCTGCGGCCGCTTTGCTCATTTCTATTATTTTTCTGGATTTCTTTCTTTCTTTCTTTCTTTCTTTCTTTTTTTTTCTTTTTTTTTTGTTGTTGTTGTTTTTGTGGGGGGGGGGGGGTGTCTGTGTGTCAGTGTCTGTGTCTGTGTGTTTCAACTCATTAAATAAAAACCATTGTTAAGGACCAATGACAATAATCATTAATGATTACAAATATATTTCGTAAGTCTAAACGTTCTCGATACACATGACATATTACACAATTACCCAATAAACTGGTCTGCAATTAAAAGTTCATAAGCAAAGTGATAACAATGCAACCAATTTAGCTTTATCTTTAATTTGGAAAATACACGGAGAATAATAATGTATTCTGACGTCATAGTATAAACAAAGAAACATGCTAGATACCAGTGTACTTTGCATGTCTCAAAAGCTTCTAGAGGGGACTTTGGTCGACCATTCACTTCCTTCTTTTTTTCAAAAGAGAAATATTATAATCATGTCTCGTACATAAACAATAAGCTATGAAGAGAGAATGAGAGAGAATGAGAAATGATGAAAAAACAAAAATAATAACTGGGTGTGACAAGTACACACCGCAGTCGAATCCTTTTTGAATAGTTTTCTTTTCTTTTCAATAGGAAGGCAGGAAAGGGTAAAGGCTGATTCTCCCAATTAACAGTCAGTAAAAAAAAAATTTTAAAGTATAAGATGTTACACAAACAGTTTATAGCTACGCTGCGATGATACCAATTAGACTGTCTCATTTCTTTTTGTGCTCTGCTACAAACTTCTGAGTTGAGATATACATAGATGATCATCTAATCCATATTTTTCTTCTTGTAAACATTCCTTATGATACTGAAAGATGACAAAATATCGCCATTTTTGTGCAGACAATCGAGCCTTGCAATGTCGATCGGCAATCACAGACTGCACTATACGCTATACTCACCCCCCCCCCTCCCCCCCCCCCCTCCCCCCACTGTGGTATATGAGACCCTTCCGTCTTCCGTCTCTGTGTACGGAGGTCATTTAATAGAGCCAGACGTAGCCTCAACAGGAACAATTGATCGACGATACAAAGAGACTGAAGCTTTTCGTCTAGACCAAAACATGCTGCCGTTTACACAGTACCAATGCACGTCCAACTGCAGGAAAGTTTTAGCAATCTTTCATTACGTGACGTCCATGTTTTAAGAGGTAGGCCTAAATGATTTACCATAGTCAAAAGCCTGGTGATATACTATTTATCGTCCGCTTTACAGTCAAGAGGGTATTAATTACAGCTATAAGCGCAGTATACATACCCATGTACTATAACCTCGCTCATGTTGCTGTAAGTCAGTGCTTACACTGTGTAGTATTCGAACGCGTGACTTTATGTACAAAAATATGTTGTTTGGTTTTTTTAGAGAAATAGACTTAATGTCTTCTCTGAAGATGTCAGCTCAGGGATCAGGCTGAAAAATAGTATACAGCTTTTCATCCTCCCGTATTTAAAGACAGCCTTGGAAATATGATACAAATTATATGATCATAAAAATGTTCCCATGCTCAATATCAATTTGAATTATAACACTGCAAGGCCTTTAAGGGATTTTCGTTATTTGTTCATTTCTTTTGTTGCTAGACGTGTCTATGATTCCTTTATGTAGCAGACTGATGCTTTTTATATAAATATCCAGACAAATATCAAGACATAGTTTAAGAGCGAGTGGGAGAGAAGGAGAAAGAGAAGAAATGAAGAGATTAAGAGCGAGTGGGAGAGAAGGAGAAAGAGAAGAAATGAAGAGATTGAGAGAGAGCTGTATATATGGTTGAAGATAGGGTTGAAGGAGATAACAGGGGAAAAGTGACTGTGAGGTCTCATTCGAGGTTGCATAGCAACTAGTGCTCTAGTGGTGTATCTTGGGAAAAAATGAAAGCCGCCCCCCCCCAAAAAAAAAAAAATAAATAAATAAATAAATAAATAAATCAACAAAAATAACAAACAAACAAAACAAAACAAACAAAAAAAGAAAAAAAAAAAAAAACCCACAACAAATGGGTCGTCAAATTCATAAAAACACAGGAGACTTCTTGTCGAGGAATTTAGTAAGGCAAATGAAAGTTAAGATTTCTTTCAAAGTGTGTACCTTTTTCACTGCTTATTTTAGCTTTATCCTATATTCGGGGCAAAATACTTAAAAACAGGCTGATGAAACTTAAAGGCCTACATGTACATATTAGGGAGCAAAGCAGTGAGAATTACATTTTTCTTTTTTTCTCTTTTTTGAACCCTTTTAAATGCCATTTCTAAACTACATCATACTAGGGCGTGAAATTACAAGATCCTGAAGCATCGTTATGTGAGGGAGCAAAGTGAACGAGCTTTAGAAAATAATTCGCATTTATACCCGAAAAACACTTATTTCTAAATTAGAAATTATTAAATGCAATCAATGAATGCAATTTGCCCTGCATACTGGGGCAAATATAATCCACAATATACAGCCCTGGCAAATATTATTAGACCAAGCTCCAATTACAGGGTGATTACGCATACAAACGAACAAAATTGACATTTTCATTGTACCTTCATCAATAAATAACATCATAGAAATTTTAAGTTGCTATTGTGGTATTTTGTTTCCTCTTACCACAGAAATAATATCATCATCAGTCTTGGTCTATTAAATTTTTTCCGTGACTGTTGATGACAATTTGCCAGACTGGTGATATCTAAAATAAATATGTTCTCCTTTATTCATGAACTCACATACATTCGCTGCCCCATTTTTCTGGTCGGACCCATCTCACATAATAACGTAATAGAATGAGCTATACGAAATCAATTAAGCAGTTCAGTGAGCTGCGGGAATATTAACGTAAATATCTCATTAGGAAATATCATCAACAGCTACGGACAAAATCAGTAGACCACGACTGTTATTCGTGTGGTAAGAAATAATAAAATACTACAAGTGCAAGTTAGAATTTCTGTGATTATGCTATTCATTCCGTTCGGTGTAAAAATGTCAGAGGTAAAATTTTCAGAGGAAATATTGTCGGAGGTAAAAATGTCAGACGTAAAAATGTCAGACGTAAAAATGTCACGGGTAAAACTGTCACGGGTAAAAATGTCACGGATTAAAATGTCAGAGGAAAAATGTATGAGGTAAAAATGCCAGAGGGAAAAATGTTAGAAGTAAATATTTCTGAGGTGAATCAATTAGTCACCAAGGGTCAACTGAATAGAACTATTTAAGGAAAGTAATCTGCAAAGTTGAAGAATATTTAGGAAACTCTGGATTTTAAAAATGTGATATTTCTCAATATTTTTAGTTTGTTTGTAGTCAGTGGCGTAAATCCGCTCGGAGATGAGGGGGCATTCAGGCACCAAGATTTCTCTCGCGAACACACACACGAGGACACGCACAAAACCCTAACTTTATGCATATTTAAGTACTTATACTAGGCGCGTAGCCACGGAAATTATCTTTAAATTTGCTATAAGCAGTGATTAATATCAATGTGTATTTGACTGTAAAGTGTTAAGAGTCGAATGAGGTATAGCCTAAGAAAACTTTCCTAAATTACCACCTGTTCTACGTTACTTTTCTCAGATTTAGATTTCGCAGTCATGATATCAACATATCAAAATAAATACAAGCAAACATGTTTTATTACAAAGTTCATGTAACACTTTGCGGTCAGTTGACAGACCTACGCCCATCAAAACTGGAAATAAACAATATTAAAACTGTTTTTCACGGACAACAACTGGTAGACGATGATTATCTAGTCCGGTAGTTTGCCATGTGCTTTCGACTGTGTTGTAACGCAGCTAATTTTGAAAGGCAGAAGATGTAAGTTGGGGGGGGGGGGTTGATATGCTTTGTACCATGTTGTGCATAAGACATTTTTAAAATACAATGTTTTGATTCCTCTCAAACTAAACTGTTTTTCAAAATTAAAGATGCATTTGTTTAACGTAGTACATTTATCATACGATGTGTTGTGATTAATTGCTAGAAACCGTCGTGTAAATTGAATATTTATATGCGCACTTATCTGAAATCCTGAACTGAATATCCTTCGCAATTTGTGTACACGTATAATTTTTACAAGAAGTATTATAGAACTATGAATTTAAGCATCAGCTTCCGGAAATTACTTTGATCACTCATTATAAAGCAGGAAAAAAGATGGAAATTACAAAAAGGCAGCTCATAGAAACTGTACATAAGCTCATAATTCCGTTAAAATTTGTTTTGCGAAAGACTATGGCTATACCAGGTGTTATTTTTTTTTCTTTACAATTTTGATCCTTTTTTTACTTTTAACTAGTTTTACGGATGACATTCAAATTTTGGTAGTATATAGCAGAGGAGTGTACAATTTATGGGCTGTATTTCGGTGTCATAACTGTCTTTCATAATTTCTGTCATAAATTTTGACAACCTCTGACATTTTTATCTCTGACATTTTTACCTCTGAAATTTTTGCCTCTGACATTTTACCTCTGACATTTTTTCCTCTGACATTTTCTTCCTGTGACATTTTCTTCCTGTGACATTTTTACCTCTGATATTTTTATCTCTGACATTTTTTTCCTCTGACATTTTACCTGGCACCATTCATTCAAGGAGGTTCAATGAAAATGTCACTTTAGTTCATTTGTAAGCGTCATATATTACCCATATTATTGGAGCTTGGTCTAATAACTTTTTCCAGGGCAGTAATTATAATTTTTTTACCTTCCTTTTCTACCCTTTTTCTTTCTCAAATTATGTTTTTTGCGCCCTATTCAAGTGGCCCCCTGCCAAGCAAAGCACACAAAACAGATGTAGGTCTATACCTAAAATTAGTACTGGTTTTTGCATATGACAATGGAATCAATAATAGCGCAGAATCCTTTGATCAAATTCACCAAAATTTGCAAAAACTTTGTTCAAACTTACAAAATATTCACAGAAAGACAAGAAATGCAAGTACATTTGTTCCAATCTGCACCTGTATTTCATATGGTTTTACTGTTATCATCATCATCATAATAATGATATTTAATGATAACAATAATACTAATGGTTATGATGATCATAACAACAACAATAATGATAATAATCATAATCATATTCATTATAATACTAATCAACATCATCATCATCATTCAATCATAGTAATCATTTCCCATGTTTATTATGATTACCTAGATCTTGTATTAGGTACATGATATATTATTACTGCACAAAACAACCAAAACATTTCTAAATTTTACTTGCGAAAATATGAAATTTCCATATTCCTTGAAAAATGCCTTAAATTTTCTGGAAATGTTCAAGGCTTGGAACCCTCAAGGCCAAGGCCAAGGAATGCCAAAGGCCAAGGCATCCAAGTCCAAGGCCAGGACATTGAAAAATCGCCATAGGCGCCTTAAGGCCAAGGCCGAGCATCAGGGCACTACAACACTGATTGAGACAAATGTATATTTCATTTTCCAATTTTCTTTGTGAAATTGATAAACGAATGACACACACAGAAAAAAAATGGTTACTGATATAATGTCTCTCAAAAACAAAACATTGCTGTTGTGTGAATTGATTTCTGGCTTATTCCAAAAGTGTCATTTATATAATTTATTTTTCTTCAGAAATCAAGACCCTGATCTAAGAACCAAATCATCGTATTGGAGCTGGGGAAAGAAGATCGTGAAAAGGAACTTCTCGAAGCTTCTCTTTCTTTTTTTTTTTTTTTTTTTTTTTTTTTTTTTTGTGTCTGGGCATCTTGGAGGATATCATCATCCTGAACCTGTTGGAAGTACGAAGTAAGAGTCTTGTGTCTCTGGTGAGATTAATCACATACAACTATGCTCGCAAAAAAAGAAGAAAAATATACGTCTATATACATCAATATACATCAAACAACTCTAACTTAATATTTCTGAATTATGCACAATGGGCTAAATGTTTGGTAGGAAGAAGAAATTCGTCAGCTAAAACAATGATTGATTAAATTATTGAAGTCTATGAAAAAATAATTCTTAAAATCTTTAAATTGGATATTGTCTATACATAAACAATCTTTGATAATTGTTCAGGTACTCTAAATGATCAACTATCTGATCATCAAAGCTAAATCCACTTTTTCTTACGTGACATCGTCATCCAAAAGACAAGGACAAGAAACTTGAATTTTAGATAATATGTTAACGTTTGAACATGATAAAAATCACATATATGTATTATGAAAGATATACGTAGGCATATACTTGATTATCTTTAATTTAGTCATACGAAAGTCCATGACTGATATTGATGAAAGCCATACAAGCACTTGTCCCGCCCGCCCTGCCCGAAGTGGTTGTTCCCGCCCTACCCTAGTAGGGCGTCTCCATGCACTTCTTTTACACAGCATTATAAACTCAATAAATTGGTATATATATATATATATATATATATATATATATATATATATAAAGATATATATATATATATATATAAAGATATATATATATATATTACGCTAAGGATTTGGGGCCTTTTCTTTTGTTTGAATAGGCGCCTCCCCTGGCTCTTTAGGTCCCCACCTTTTGGTACCCACGGGCGGGGAATAGTTCCAGATGGTTGGGAGGCACTTTTCAAGTGCTGAAGTGCCGTCCATATTTCATAAATTCATTTTTAAACATTGAATTTCCGGAGGGAGTAATATTTCTGTCGATGGAACAGCTCACTGTCGTAGCACGGAAAAGTACCTTCTGTTACGCCCCCAACCCATACCGATTACCTGTGAAGGGGAGAAACTTCATTGGTGTATTGCCAAAGAACAACGTGACGTATTCTCCAAGGCCATATCCGCCTGTGTACATGTATATTGGCTTCAGTGTATACAACACACGTGTTATTTGTTCGCACATGTACATGTACTGCTCCATGTACTATTTGTAGCTTCATGGTTACATAACAGTTTAGTGCGTGTGTAACTCTATGGTTTCACGGCGGGGGGGGGGGGGGGGGGGGGGGGGGTGGTGAGTGGGGTTCGTTGGGGACATGTCTCATTGAAGCCGGTACACGTACATGAAAACGGATAAAAAGGGTACCTTTTCAACAATAAGCGCATAACCCGGATTACGCGTTTAGGGTATCAAAAAAAGCGAAAATCAATAAAAAGGGTAGCAAAGTCAGAGATGATAGATCCGCGGAAGGGGGGAATATAGTTCGGTAGTGTGTTCCAAAGTAGGTTAAATTTCTTTTACGCTTCCTTTTTGGCTAAAAAGAGGTCTATGGTGATGATGTAATCCTCAAATAGGATGTAAAATACCTTAAGCAAGATATAAAATTTAGTTTAGAGTATCAAAATCTGCTCCTACTGCAATCTGCTTTTCAATTCACCAAGTGATTTACGCGGATGATGTACAGGTCTCAATGAGACATCCGGGGGGGGGGGGGGGGGAAGCGGTCGTCGCGATCGATTCGGATCGATTCTGGTACCCGTAAACTTTTCTACCTTTTATTTGTGAAAAATTGGCTCCTTTAGAAGTTCGATTTATGTAAGCATTCCATTACTTTATAAATTGAACTTTCAACAGGTTTTTTTGTTTGTTAGTTTGTTGGTGTTTTTTTTTTTTTTGGGGGGGGGGCTGTTTCTTAGTTGAACTTAATTCTTTCTGTGATACAACTGTTTTCTTTTTTGTTTTTTGTTTTTGTTTTTGTTTTTGTTTTTGTTTGTTGTTTTTTTGTGTTTTTTTTTTTGGGGGGGGGGTTGATGTTCGATGAGACAGGGTGAAGCCGGGAGGAACATGTAACTGTAAGATGTATTACGCGGATGATGTACAGGCCTCAATGAAACATCGGGGGGGGGGGGGCGGTCGTCGCGATCGATTCGGATCGATTCAAGAGCCCGTAACCTTTTCTGCTTTTTATTTGTTAAAATTCGGCTCCTTTGGAAATTTGATTTATGTAAGCATTCCATTACTTTATAAATTGAACTTTCAAGGTTTTTTTGTTTGTTTGTTTGTTGGTGTGTTGTGTTTTTTTTTTTTTTGGGGGGGGTGTTTCTTAGTTGAACTTAATTTTTTCTGTGATACAATTGTTTTGTTTGTTTGTTTGTTTTTTTGTTGTTTTTTTGGTGGGGGGGGGGGGGGGTTGGTGTTCAATGAGACAGGGTGAAGCCGGGAGGAACATGTAACTGTTAGATGTAAAAAAAAGGGGGGAATTCGGCCACTTCATATTTTAGGACTCCTTAGAAAATATTTCCACTATGATATGAATACGTATAGGATACTAGCCCTCGCGCTGGGGGTGACGGGAGGCCGATGGGGTGGGGGAGGGGGTACGGTAGGGAAAGGTCAATCCGTCGGTCCTCCCAAGACTTATAAGGGGGCCATAATCCCCCTGAAAAGAAAATGACTAATTATGCATGTTCATTATGCATGTTATGTTTTTCTGGCCTTCTGGTCTCTGAGTATTAAACCACAGAAACATGGCAAGATCAAATCGCTCACTCTAGCTCTATTCATGGATATACTATTCAAACATAATTATATCCATGCTCTGTGTGCGAGAATCCCGCCCAGGTATATGAGATCGTGTGTCATCCACAGGCCACAGGGCCGACGTAACATAAATAAATATCATTATTCAGTCATTCATAAAGTAAAACAATCGTCATTTAGTCTTCATCAAGATGAAAATGTATTTTCTTCAGAACTCATGCAAGATTTGGATGAATAACACATACTCACATGTTGTAAATACTTCTTGGTAAAAAATTAACACATTACCCGACTTTTTTCTTTATTCACTTGATTATTGTGACAAATATACGGTACTGGGATTAATCATAAACACAGCTATAGCGCCCGTGGATGATATGTCCACGGGCTGCTTCAGCTAGTCTATAATAATTAATACGCTAAGGCCACGCGGGAGGTCCCGCGCCCGCCCCGATTGACTTTGCACGCGCTGCAGGAGGGGGTCCGTTGGACCCTATAGAATTTTTTCCCGCTGCCCGCCGCGAGCCGCCTTCCGTCCTGACCGGTCGGCCTGGCCGTCCGCATGGTTGTCGCCCCTTCGCGTTGCACGACGACGTCGCGTTGGCATCAGGTGAGCGATCTCCTGAACGACCAAACCCCATTGGCCCGCGTGCTTTGCCTCGCCGTCGACCGAATCAGACGACGATTGCGCGTGCGTCCGGCGAACGGTACGTAGTGCAGACTCTGTATCTCTCACCGGGGGAACCCACGTAAGGAAATAATTATGCCATGGGTATGTTCAGTAGAGGTCCGTGGTATGTACGTACGATTTGTGCCATAGTCCGCTTTGTGATTAGTACACCATGTAGGTGTAGCACCCACCAGACTGCGGTCCAATCTCAATGCAAGCTCAGTGCGACGCGACTTATACACACAACCCTATACAAGGCAAACAATACAACAATACACAGCACAGCACTCAACATGAGATGACCGTGAATTCCCGAGCGAACTCATACATTCTACAGATGAATTTGGACGTGAGTTATATTATTTAGAACTAAATAATGTTAGAAACTGTATTTATAGACTTTGTTTGTCTCTATAACATGTTCTCTGTATAGTTAACTGATGAAATTCTTCTCTTTTTAGCCGGACTCTGTCGCAGCGTCGTTGCACTCTGCTCTGAGCGGTACCAGCATGCACTGCAGCCTTGGCTGCTTGAATAACTACGGGGAAGAAACCTGCAGTAAAAGCTGTTTATTTCGAGATTTTAAGGTTAACTTTGGATGTGAGTGACGTTGTTGAAACAAAAAAATGTTTGAGTATAGTATTTGTGGGCTCTGTTTTTGCCTATTCGATCTGTATTTAGTTTAAAAATGATGACATTCTTCTTTACAACGCTGGTAATCTGTCACAGCAGCGCCCACAGTCTGAGGCTGAGCTTTAGTAAGGCTTGGCTGGTTGAACTCCCAGCGAAGAGTCTAGCAGTAAATACCTTACCGAGCGCTGCTTATTTCAAGATTAAAAAATATAAAAAAGATTGAAAATAGTGTACTTACCATTTTTTAAAACTACAGTTAACATTTTAATATGAATATGAATTCATATGAATTCATCCTACCGTATGTCAGAGCAGTGGCGTACCCAGGATTTTTTGAAGGGGGTGGTTTTTAATTCTCTGACAAGCAACAACAACAAAAAAAAGGGTTATCAGTATTTTTTTTTTTTTTTGGGGGGGGGAGGGTGTTTTTACTCTAAAATTCTCTGTCAAGCAAAAAAAAAAAAAAAGGGTTATCAGTATTTATTTTTTTTGTGTGGGGGGGGGGTCTTTAACTCAAAAATTATCTGACAAGCAAAAAAAAAAAAAATGTTATCAGGAATTCTAAAGGAAGGAGTGTTTTAACTTCAAATAACACCAAACGGGGGGGGGGGGGGGGGGTGTTTCGTGTTTGAACACCCAAAACGCCCCTTGGTACGTGCATGTTCAGAGTAGATCTACAATACTTGAATTTTAAAACCCGCACTGCCGTAAATGCCTCACGACGTTTCTGATTTCAAAATTGGAAAAAGGTTAGGCCGAATACACCTGTACTCATTTTTTATTCGATGGTAGATTCATCTTATTTGAGTATATTCTACATCTACTTTGTTTCTTTTTTTAAAAAAATCGTTCCATGAATATTATCCGTTTGAGGGGCAAACATTATGCTAGGAGCGTTATTCCATTGAAGTCATGGGCGTAGATATAGCGGGCAGGGAGGGGGGCGTGGGGTATTTGAATGCATCATTTATTTCCCCCCCCCCCCCCCTCATTGTAGAAAAATAAACTCACAGCATAGATAGCACTAGCAGGGGTGAAGGATGGGATGGGTGATGCGGGATTATGTGAATGCATCAATCATTTTTATTTTCATTGTATTTGGGACCTTTCTATGCCACTGGATGCAGGAGAGTGAGGGCAGGGGCACGATAGGGCCTGCCTTCACCATCCACCATGTCCAACGGCGGATCCAGGATTTTGTGAGGGAGGGGCCAGCGCCGGATCAATGATTTTGTGATGGCCGGGAGGGGGGCCAATATTCGGAAAATTCATACTTCTGTTTTTTGAATACTTTTCATGTGTATTGTAGGATGTGATCGAACGCATGTATTGCTCATACATGTAAGTGTCTGATTGAATTTGAGAATTATAATATGTGTAGGTGAATCTTCACTCGATTACTTATAGAAAATATATAACTACTACCAATTTCTAACTAAAATTGTATTTCTTGCTATAGACTAAGTAATGAGCGACCTCTATGATGACAACAATATTCCATACACAAAATATACATAACTAGGCCATAGTAATTAATTTTACAACTATGTGAATGCATCATTCATTTTTTTTTTCCATTGTAGAAAAATAAACTCACAGTATAGATAGCACTAGCAGGGCTGTAGGATTGGATGGGTGATGCGGGATTATGTGAATGCATCAATCATTTTTATTTTCATTGTATTTGGGACCTTTCTATGCCACTGGCTGGAGTAGAGTGAGGGCAGGGGCATGATAGGGCCTGCCTTCACTATCCACCATGTCAAACGGCGGATCCAGTATTTTGTGAGGGAGGGGGCCAGCGCCGGATTAATGATTTTGTGATAGGAGGGGGCCCAATATTCGGAAATTCATACTTCTATTTTTTAAATACTTTTAATGTGTATTGTAGAATGTGATTGAACGCATGTATTGCTCATACATGTAAGTGTCTCATTGAATTTGAGAATTATAATATGTGTAGGTGAATCTTCGCTCGATTACTTATAGAAAATATATAACTACCAATTTCTAACTAAAATTGTATTTCTTGCTATAGACTAAGTAATGAGCGACCTCTACGATGACAACAATATTCCATACACATAATTTTACAACTATATTTAAGTTCTCATGTAATAAAACAATAAGCTAAATGGAAACACTAACATCAACAGAAAGTCTTTTATCTCTATTCCACTCTCTCTCTCTCTTTCTGTTATGTTTATATTCTCTACATCCATTTCTCTCTCTTCCTATTTGTCTACCACCACTCTCTCTCCCTCTCTCTCCCTCTCCCTTGATGTCATAATGATATCTAACATATAATTAAAATATATTCTGTACATTACATAACATTATACAATATTTTTAACTGAGTATGTGGGTATGTTTGACTAAGTAATTGTGATCATGAGCACGTATGCGTGATAATTTCATTAACAAAAAAATAATAAACTCACAAGAATGTACACATCGATTGTGAAAATGTTGAGAGTACAATGTAAAAAGTGAACCCGTGGATTTCAACGGGTCCCGCTAGTCTTTATATATACTACGCTAAGGATTTGGGGCCTTTTCTTTTGTTTGAATAGGCGCCTCCCCTGGCTCTTTAGGTCCCTAATTTTTGGTACCCACGGGCGGGGAATAGTCCCCAGATGGTTGGGAGGCACTTTTTAAGTGCTGAAGTGCCGTCCATATTTCATAAATTCATTTTTAAACATTGAATTTCCGGAGGGAGTAATATTTCTGTCGATGGAACAGCTCATTGTCGTAGCACGGAAAAGTACCTTCTGTTATGCCCCCAACCCATACCGATTACCTGTGAAGGGGAGAAACTTCATTGGTGTATTGCCAAAGAACAACGTGACGTATTCTCCAATATACACATTCTCCGCATGTGTATATTGGCTTCAGTGTATACAACACACGTGTTATTTGTTCGCACATGTACATGTACTGCTCCATGTACTATTTGTAGCTTCATGGTTACATAACAGTTTAGTGCGTGTGTAACTCTATGGTTTCACCGCGGGGGGGGGGGGGAATGGGGTGGTGGGTGGGGTGGGTGGGGACATGCCTCATTTAAGCCAGTACACGTACATGAAAACGGATAAAAAGGGTACCTTTTCAACAATAAGTGCATAACCCGGATTACGCGTTTAGGGTATCAAAAAAAAGCAAAAATCAAGAAAAAGGGTAGCAAATTCAGAGATGATAGATCCGCGGAAGGGGGGGGGGGGGGGGGGATATAGTTCGGTAGTGTGTTCCAAAGTAGGTTAAATTTCTTTTACGGTTCCATTTCGGCTAAAAAGAGGTCTATGATGATGATGTAATCCTCAAATAGGATGTAAAATACCTTAAGCAAGATATAAAATCGCCGTTAATAATGGTATAAAAATCAGAGATAGACGGGTTTCCCTGTTTAGAGTATCAAAATCTGCTCCTACTGCAATCTGCTTTTTAATTCAGCAAGTGATTTACGCGGATGATACAGGTCTCAATGAGACATCTGGGGGGGCGGTCGTCGTGATCGATTCGGATCGATTCTGGTGCCCGTAAAATTTTCTGCCTTTTATTTGTGAAAATTCGGCTCCTTTGGAAGTTTCATTTATGTAAGCATTCCATTATTTATTGAACTTTCAACAGGTTTTTTTTTGTTTGTTAGTTTGTTGGTGGTTTTTTTTGGGGGGGGGGGTTGGGGGGTTTTTGGGGGGGGTGGGGGCTGTTTCTTAGTTGAACTGAATTCTTTCTGTGATACAATTTTGTTTTTTGTTTTTTGTTTTTGTTTTTTTGTTTTTTTTTGTTTTTTTTTTGAGGGGGTTGATGTTCGATGAGACAGGGTGAAGCCGGGAGGAACATGTAACTGTTAGATGTAAAAAAAAGGGGGGGATTTCGGCCACTTCATATCTAGGACTCTTTATTTCACTTAGGAATATCGGTTGCCACGGTTGTAAAGAAGGAGCCCCCCCCCCCCCCCTACCAAAATTTCCTTCGAAAATATTTCACTATGATATGAATACGTATAGGATACTAACCCTTTCGCTGGGGGTGACGGGAGGCCGATGGGGTGGGGGAGGGGGTACGGTAGGGAAAGGTCAATCCGTCGGTCCTCCTAAGACTTATAAGGGGGCCATAATCCCTTGAAAAGAAAATGACAATAAGTTCATTTTTTTTCTAATTTTTGCATTATTTACAAGGGACGTACCGCTAATTATGCATGTTATGTTTTTATGGCCTTAATTTCTCTGAGTATTAAACCACAGAACCATGGCAAGATCAAATCGCTCACTCTAGCTCTATTCATGGATATCCTATTCGAACATAATTATATCCATGCTCTGTGTGCGAGAATCCCGCCCAGGTGTAAATGAGATCGTGTGTCATCCACAGGCCACAGGGCCGACGTAACATAAATAAATATCATTATTCATTCATTCATAAAGTAAAACAATCGTCATTTAGTCTTCATCAAGATGAAAATGTATTTTCTTCAGAACTCATGCAAGATTTGGATGAATAACACATACTCACATGTTGTAAATACTTCTTGGTAAAAAAATAACACATTACCCGACTTTTCATATACGGTACTGTGATTAATCATAAACACAGCTAGCGCCCGTGGATGATATGTCCACGGGCTGCTTCAGCTAGTATATATATATATATAATAAGCTAAGGATTTGGGGTGTTTTCTTTGGTTCGAATAGAGAGTGGACAAAATAAACAACACTTCATTATACTCTTCACAATGGTTATGGTAGGTAGAATGAAGTGTTGTCTATGAAGTGTTGGTTCTGGTAGTCAAAATAACATCCCTTCACTGCTATTATGTAAAGGTGTCACATGCATATTCGCATGTTCTGCTTCTTTTTTTATATTTATCACCACACAGGTAACACCTTTACATAATAGCAGTGAACGGATGTTCTTTTAACTACCTTCACAGTGGTTCTGGTAGTCCAAAGAACATCCTTCACTGCTATTATGTAAACGTGTCACATGCATATTTATCTTTATCACCACACATGTTCGACGTGCACTGATTGTTATTTAAAAAAACAACCTCTATGACCATTTTCTCTCTATATTCCCCATCTCTGTGTCTGTAAATTCGACTACATATATCTTTCTTCGTTTTCTCTTTCACTGTTATGCAGGTCCTGTTTTAAGACTCTTCTTTCAATCTCCAGAAAATATGATATATCATTTTCATCAAGAAATAAATAGTCATGAATGGGAAATATTACCCTCGTACCGTGTGAAACATGTTTATTCGCCTCCAATATAGTATCCCTTCATTACAGTCTAAATCGATGTGTATGCATCATTCACTTCTAAAAGATCACGCCCCGCGGCACTCAAGGGGGAAAGGGGTATAGGTGCATGAGCTCCCCCTCCTACTAAAATTTCGCTCGAAAGCAGTTTTCACTATGATACCGCAATATTAGAATCCTGTCTCCCCCCGGGCGGGGGGTTAAGGAAAAATAAATACAGGCGGTCCTCCCAAGACAAAGAGGGCCTGCGTGTGATCCCCCGAAAAGAACGGACCCCTAAAAAAATTCTTTAAATTCTTTCATTCTTTAAAAGGGGCAGCCAATGCATGTCATGCTTCCATAGCCTTTCTCTGAGTAAAAAACCGTAGAAAACAAGGCAAGATCAAATCGTTCCTCAACAAGGCAGAGAATCCTGGATGTGAAGTTTGAGGTCGTAGGTCGTCCACAGGCCGTGTAGGGTCGACATGAATAATTACTGGGGCCATTCGTAATTATCAGATCTAAAACAATTGTAATTTGGTATTTATCTAGATGAAAAGGTATTTTCTTCAAAATTCTTGCAAGATTTGGATGAATAACACAGACTCGCAAGTCATCCATACCTCTTGGTTAAAAAAAATAGCAGTTTACCCCCAAAATATGCCATATATTTGTTTGGGTTTTTCAATTTGAACTTACGCATTGTGACAAATATGATGATTAATCATAAACAAAGATAGCGCCCGTGGATGTTCACGGGCTGCTTCTGCTAGTCAATACATACAGAGTAATGAATAACGCTTTGGTCCGTTCCAAATATCCAAAGTGGTGTCATTGCCTTAAAAATAGTTAAAATCCTGAAAATCGCATATTTAAAAAGAATCTCATTTTGAAGATGCGCATTATATAAACTCCTTTCCTGCAAAACTTCAGTCCCCTCGATGCATGTCTTGCATGTAAAGGATTATGTCCTAGGTTGTTTCCATTTATTGATTATCAGGTCCATTCCAGTCCCTCTTCCAATACATGTATTAACGATATGACAAAGCTTTGGGTACTCTCTCAGCACATGCTGACACTAAATCAAGCATTCTTGTATTGATTATGTTATAGAAAAGGACGAGTTGAAATTTATCAGGAAGGTTTATCA
This sequence comes from Heliocidaris tuberculata, assembly GCA_025618425.1. Lineage (NCBI taxonomy): Eukaryota > Metazoa > Echinodermata > Echinoidea > Camarodonta > Echinometridae > Heliocidaris > Heliocidaris tuberculata. The sequence continues at coordinate 13,126,362 of CM046841.1, forward strand.
ATGGGACTTTATGCCTGATGATTCCTACTATACAGTGTGTCCCAGAAAAAAGGAAACCGGATTTCATAGCAGAAATTTTCTACCATAACAAATAATTTCCTTGATGAGTTATACATCTATGAAAAGCTAATAGATGCTTCTCTTCTTTCATTTGATGCACATCTTATAATTCATAATTCACGCATGATTGAATTAAAACAATGGAAAGTGGTGGTACCAAAATTTCATTTGCAAGAACAAATTGCTACTTTGAATGAGTTTTTAGGGTATTAAACGTGATCATTTTTTTTTTAAAGGAAACATCAGATAAAAAGTCATAATTTTCTCTTTTATATGACACCTCATGCGTAATAAAATAAATGATGTGTGTCAGAGAACAACTAAAATGAAAACATTGATTTCTACCCAAATGAGTGGATATTTGAGTAAGAAGTCATTCACCTCTCCTGACCTAGCAGATGACAATTAATGGACTTAATGCCTGGGTGAATTTACACAAACATGGGGATGACAAGGAACATTAAAGATGGTTGGGGTAATAAAAAGGCTAAAAATAAAGCAAATCCTCTTTTTTAGGTTACGTAAAGATGCATCTAATAATAATAATAATAATAATAATAATAACAATCTTTTAAAGTCCACTCCAAATTTTATTCAGTTAAACCGAAATGGAAATTCTTTTTGCCCAATTGATCGTGAGCCCGGCAGCCACTGAGCAGATCGACGTTGCTCTATCCCTTATTGTTGAACGCCAAACAAGGTAGCAGCAACTCCCATCTTTTAACGTCTTTTTGGTATGACGCGGTCGGGGTTCGAACCCACGACCTCCCGGTTGTGAGGCGGACGCTCTACTGACTGAGCCAACACACCGGTATCTGACCACAGAATAAAGGGTTTTCATCTAACGGAATGGGCTCGCTCTGGAAGCATGCAGCAAGTTGCTGCCGCCTTCACCGACAGATTTCCAGATCGCGGCGTTCCTGCGAAGTCTACGTTATGGAGAAACATACGAAAATATCAGCAGGGAGGGACGAGCCTCACTGTCAACAAGGTTCGATCTGGTCAAAGAAAAAATTGCCATATCGGAAGAAAATGTGGCAGAAGTAAGGCGTGTCATCCATGAGAATCCCCAAGTATCCGTAATTTTCAGCCTTATTATACCCCAAGTCCCCAACCATCTCTAAAGTTCCTTTTCATTCCCCATGTTTGTGTAAATTCACTCAAGCATTAAGTCCATTGTCAGCTGCTAGGTCAGGAGAGCTAAATGGCTTCTTACTCAACTATCCACTCATTTGGGCAGAAATCAAGCATGTTTTCATTTTACTTGTTCTCTGACATACATCATTTATTTTTTTACGCATAAGGTGTCATATAAAAGAAAAAAATATGAATTTTTATCTCATGTTTTCCTTTTTTTTCAAAATGATTACGTTTTAAACACTAAAAACTCATTCAGAGTAGTAATTTGTTCGTGCAAATGAAATTTTGGTACTACCACTTTCCATTGTTTTAATTCAATCATGCGTGAATTATGAATGATAAGATGTGCATCAAATGAAAGAAGAGAAGCATAGCTTTTCATAGATGTATCACTCATCAAGGAAATTATTTGTTATGATAGAAAATTTCTGCCATGAAATCCGGTTTCCTTTTTTCTGGGACACACTGTATAGACCAGATTCTTTTTCTTTTCTTATTTTTTGTTAAATATTTGCCTTATTCAGAATTATCCTATTCAAGACCAACCATGGCTTCCAAGGTGGAAGGTGAACAACTCCAGGGTTTGGTATGCCCTATGTGTCTAGATGTCTTCACGAATGCTACTCTCCTTAGCTGTGGACATACCTTCTGCAAGGGCTGCTTAGAAACATATGATGAGCAACACTACGACCTTGACCAGTTAGTCTGCCCAGTGTGTAGGAAAACTACTGAGCTAGGTCAAAATCGAATTGCTGGTCTTACACCAAACTTTTTAGCCCTAGGGATTCAGGACGAACTACATAAATTTACCCCATCACAAAGCTTCTGTCCATTGCACAGTAAAGTTCACAACGATATATTTTGTGAAGTCTGTAAGAAATTCATTTGCCTTACCTGTTACTTAGATAGTCATAAAGATCACAAAATCAAAAAGAAGGAAGAGCTAGAAGGGGAATTGAAAAGGACGACAGACACCCTCATTCAGATGAGTAACAGTAGAAAAATTCAAATCGAAAAGTCTGTTAACAATGCTGAACAACAAAGAACAGACATACATTGTCACTTCAGTACTTTGGAGAAAGAAATAAAAGATGGATTTGCTGAAAGGGTCACAATTCTTCAGAAAAATCAAGAAACACTACTAAAGAAGTTAGATAGTATTCGGAAAGACACAGAAAATCAGTTGGATAGTTGCATTGCGAACCATAGACAGATCATTGATCACATTAATGGTTCCACTGAAGTACTAAGAGGCTATACAGGTAAGAACTTAGATCCAGATACAATTAAAGCACATCATTTGCAATGCAGTGATCTAGAAATATTATTAAAGAAAAGAACAGATGAAATGTCAGTGGTCCGTCTCAAACAAATAGCAGAGAGAACACGGTTTTGTCCCTCGGATGAGAAGCTTCTTGACCTAGGGCATATAGAGCTGGGAATGAAGGAAAAAAGTAACATTCAACATGTGAAGACTGCTGCTGGTGCGAATAAGAAAGCAAAAAAGGTGCAAAGGAGTAGAAATGCTGCAGTTCTTCCATCACTAGTAGATAGTAAGTCGTTGAGCATTGTAAGAAAGGTTGATGCACCAGGTTACATATGGGGAATGTCAGCTTTATCCCAGGATGCCGTGGTGGTGGGATACGGAGGGTTCAGACATGGCGCTGATCGCTTCTCTGTGACAAGTGAGAAGAAACAACATCTAAAGAGTAACGTAGGTAATGTGTGGGACATTGCAGTCCTTACTGATGGCAGATCAGTATTACATGATGCCCATACACTGTGCGTGTACAGCTCACAGGTAAAAACCGTAAAAAAATGCAATACTCATGCAAAACAGGTGGGTATCTCAGTTTGTGTAGTGACCAACATGATAACATTTATGCTGTTAATATTAATCCAGAAATCTACATTTTTCGTAGTAGCAGCCCTAACCCACAAAGAGTAGTCCCTACTGGTGATATCAAACCAAGACAGATCTGTGTAACCAAGACAGGGGTAATAATCACCAGTACCTGTTACGCTACACCTAGCACAGTTACTGTGTTTGACAGAGAAGGTCATGCAGGCAGCTCCATCACAGCGACTGATGGTAATGAATACTTGTATGCTGCAGTAGATAGCCAGGATAGAGTTTTAGTAGCTAGGTTGAGGGGTCGATCTGATGTGTTAAAGTTGACCAGATACACCCTTGAGGGAACAAAACTCATCCAGGAGATGACGTTCAACCCACTCAATCTCCACCATGTGCACAATTGCGTGTCATTCTTCACGTGGTCTTACATGATAAGTCTTACACCCGTACTGCTTACCTTTGCTAATAACAATAGTCTGTATTTCATCGAGCTTGCTGTATAGCTCCTATCATGTTATCTCAAATTTTGTATTTGGAACTTCATGCACGTATGCAGCTATGGCCTTGTCCAAGTATTAATACCTTGATGATCTTACTTAAAGAGAAGGGTGAGTTCTGGGAAAGGTTTTTAAAAAAATAATTTGTGAGCTTTATCATTCTTTTTATGTTAGTTTGGAAGATAATCATAGTAGAAATGTTCCCCGAAAAGGATTGTTCTTCAAATTCCCTCACATTCAAAATATGATAAGAAATAGCCGAAATGTTCTGGCCGTACATTTGTGTGTAGTCCCATATACTCATTTCTGTGTGCAGTGCATGTGACTCTTAACAGGATTGGGTCAATTTCTTATAATTTTGGTGATTCCAAAACCTTACAGCATACACCAATTGTTATGTGCTATATAGTCAACCGTTTCCAGTTGCTTTGAGACAGTTTCTTTCACAATTCAATCTTATGACCAGAACTCAGCTTTATCTTTAAGAACATGCATCAAGCATGCAACAAGATGAAGTAAATTTCAACTCTCCTGACTTCTTTATTTAGGTCATTGTGTTTGCATTCCTGAAAATTACATATCAAGAACTTCAAAAAGAAATTACTGTTTCCATTTCTGTGTTGATTTACCTATTAGAAAATGTACATTTATCAAAAGAACGAAGACTGCTATCGCAGTGACTTGTCTTTGTTTTATTTCATTCGTTTGTTTTGTTTCATTCGTTTTTTTTGTTTTTTTTTTGGGGGGGGTGGGTTAGCACAGTGCTAATGAGTTAAAGAACGTCATGTACATGTTCAGAAAATGCAGATGTATCCTTTTCACAGATATTTCATAGTTTTCACATAAAAACCGTGAAACGGACGAAAAATACATTTGTAATCGGCTAATTGCATCAATGTACATTTTTAATCAATTATCATTCATGAATAATGCATACACTGACAACTTACTACATAATTACTTGTTGATTCTTCAACAAAAGTACTATTTATTGTTAAATGTACTTATCCCAAAGATATTTTAAGAACTAGACATGCTACAAAACACCAAATCGGCATTATTACATAGACTATCAAGAAGAAGCAAAATTGGAAAACTATAAGAAAAATTCTCGATATAAGGTGAAAGGTCAACCTAGAGGCCGTGCTTCGTTGACATCTTATTCCAGGGGCGGCGCTACAGGGGGCAGGGGGCGGCCGCCCCCCCCCCCCCTATCATTTTCAAGCGAGCAACAACAAAAAAAAGAGGGGGAAAGGAGAAAGAGAAGGGGAAATGGAGAAGAGAAGGCTAGGCCATGCAATTATGACATAACTGTTATAGTCCTATTTGTTATTTCAAGACCCTCGACGTGCGACGTTGCTATACGCGTCATTTTGCCCCCCCCCCCCTTTATTTAAATACCCTGGCGCCGCCCCTGTCTTATTCCATAACCGACAGGATCGAGAGTTTACGAAACGCCCCTTCTCATGTAAGGAGGCTTTCTGTACAACAAACTTCCAGTTCCTGTACAGTCATCCAAATCATTTGAAATATTTAACATCGAATAGAAATCGATTAAACATTTATTATGAAATACCCTGTCATTTTAAGTATTTGAAGACAATCTCTTTTTCCTTTCCCTTTCCCTTTTCCCCTTACTCTTACTGCTGTAATCATCCTACTATATACATTATTTATTTTCCATATTTTCATGTATTTTATGTAATATTTGTATTTCATATATTTCATGTAATCAACGTAATTTTGATGTTCTAGCAATTAGTCAAAGTTGGCTCATCAAGGTTATCGACGATAATGTAGTTACTATAAAAGGTTCTTATAAAAGGCTACATTGTCGTGTTGTTGTTATTTGTTTTTATTTGGCAATTACTCAAAACTGACTATTTTTGCCACAAATATTATTTATAAATTCTAACATTTTTTGTCTTTGAAAAGGTACAATGTATTTTTTTTTCTCAACTATAGTTATGAAAATAAGAAAAGGAAATCATCCCGAGTAAGGATAGCCTAGGGTCCCTTTATAGAAAGAGTAACGACAACCGTGATTTGAACGCGATTCGGGGGCCACTATTACGTAACGTTTCTATTCAATTCCGATGAGCATCTGGGAGTTCTAAATAGAAATAAATTGAACGCCATTTTTGGGCCAAAAAATATGACGTCCATGTCGTAACTATCTATAAAGGGACTCTAGGTAGTCAGGTCAGTTAACAAAATTTGGGCGACAGAATTTACAAAAGCGCAATTTTTTGCCTGTGAGTCATATGTATCAAAAACATCAATTTTGGATAGGGGGCACCCTATTTAAAAATGTTAATTTATGCAAATTTTATGCAAAAAAACACAAATTCATTTGTATGTCTTAAAATATATCAACTAGTTTCTTAAATTTGTTATATCCAGGTGAGTCTGCAGTGTTAATTGTTACATCATATTCATTTTTCTTGATCTTTATGTTAATTTATGTTAATTTATGTATAAAACATGATATATGATATACTCACAAAATCAGTATGCAGGGGTTTGTAACACGAAGGTTGGATCAGTCAGTTAGAATGAAATATCAACAAATGCAGTTATCTGATATTTATTAATTTTTGTGCTTATTTGTTTTAATTTATTCAAATTTATGCGAAATTCACATTTCCAGTGGTATATCAAGAAACAACTATACCAGCATCCTAAGATTTGTAACATATTAGTGAATGAGGTCAGGTTAGTGAAATGACATGTCAACTGGATATTCTGAGTATATTTCTTGACTTTTAATACTATTATATTATAAGTTAGGCATATTTATGCATAAAACAAAGTTTCACCGAATTTTCAAGATATGACTATACCAGCACGTAAAAATTTGTTACTCATTGGTAAATAAGTTCAGGTAAATTAAAAGACATCGTTAACTGCAATATTCAAAGTATATTTCTTGATTTTTATAAGAAATGCATGTTTATTAATAATTACTCTATACCATCACCTTAAATTAGTAATTAGCCACAACTTGGCGAGTGTGACGAGTTAGGTCACGCAGGTCAGGTATACTAGAATAACGATGTTTACTGCGATATTGTGATTACAGAAAGTTCTAACTCATGTATCATCTTATCTAGATAGTATTGATATTGTCGATATAATACCACGTGGACTGAGTGACCATTTCATGTTTTTTTTAATAGAAAATTGAACTGTAACAACGGTAACAAAATTAAATTCATTGCAGTCAGCATTTTTTTTTTTTTTTAACATTTTGATGAAGATGCATTTCTAATGGATGTGCCTAGAAAACCATGGCACTTGATTGAAGAAATGGAAGACGTTAAATGATTCATGGAATATGCGGGAGGAAATGTTTAACGAGGTTTGCAATATCCATGAACCCTATCGTTATAAATATTTGTTTTAATGCGTTATAATGTCTTTGAATATGTAAATGAATTCCTATAATATTGTGATTTTTCCTTGTTAATTAACTAAATGAAATGGACTTCATGCCACATCAATAGGGATGCAAGCTCGCATTTCTTTAATGAACTGCAGGTGTTAAAAGTTACGCTTTAAAATTTCAGATGGCAACATTTTGATAACCAACCTTGTATACTTATTGCTTTACATGATTAAAATGACACTTGCTTAAAATGATCAGGGCCCTGTTGCATAAAACTTACCATTAACGGTAACTCTGCTATCAACGGTAACTACCATGGTAACATCACTCAACAGCCAATCAAAATCAAGGTTTCCATGGGAGTTACCATTGATGGGAAAGTTACTGTTAATGGTAAGTTTTATGCAACGGGGCCCTGGTCCAAAGGTCGGGCGTAGCAGAGGAGATGTCTCACAATCATGAGAAAACATAAAGGGTGAGAACAATGAGATGTGAGATTTGTAATAAACGTTCTGGGGCCCCTTGCACAAAACTTGCATTTAATCGCAACTCCTAAAAATCAAACGCAAGTCCTAAATGCGCACTTCTGATTGGCTGAAAATAAAGTTGCGTTTGATTTTCCTAAGTTGCGTTCAAACGCAAGTTTTGTGCAAAGGGCCCCTGGTCTGCATGTTACATTTTTGGTATACTTCTTAAATCGTAGCCAAATGTCACACATTTACCAAAACAGTACACTTACACAAACATGTTGGAACTAAACATTTGTTTTCTTGAGAATACAGTTCAGTAAAATGATGACAATGTTTTTTTTAAACAAAATAGTGTGAATATAGTTTCCTTAGATAATTACAAATACGCTACTTTCGTTCACATACCGTCGCATTTATGTAGGCTCAGTAGAGACCTGAACAATGGATCAATAATTTTGGTATACCTGAGTGGGTTTTAGATACAAACAAAATAATACATAATCAGTAAAGTGATAACGAATTTCATTACCAGGTTGTACTAAGTTTTCATCAGGTGTTCATATGTAATATATATATATATATATATTCGAATTAAAGAGAAATAGAAAATGAAAATGTGTCATTTCTTTTTAATCAGTGTGTTGGCTGTAATTCTAATCATTTAAATTATCAGGTCCATGTTTGGTGTGTTGGAAATATATATGGTCCGCGAATTATTATCATGGGCCGTGAATGTCAATTGCGAGAAAGAAAACAAGACAATTGACAGAGATAAGGAGGAAAATAGTGAGTGAAGAGTCAGAGAGAGGAGTTCACCGAGAGAAATACACGAGGAAGAGAGAATAGAGAAAGAGAATTTATATACATATATATGTATATATATATATATATATATATATATATATATATATATATATATATATATATATAAAGAAAACTGCTAAAAGCGTTTGTAATGCATTGTGGCCAATTTTATTTTTCTACTCAAATTTTCGACGCTCCCTGGCGTCTTCTTCAGGAGAACAATAAATGATATATATAACAATATATATATATATATATATATATATATATATATATATATATATATATATATGTATATGGTGCTTTCATCGACAAGCCTACTGTCGACAGCTTAAGCGAACCTAGCTCTGCAGTCGTCACCCTTCACAGTGTTTGTGTGGCTACTCCGGACTGCCCAGGGTCACTCCTTGAACTCGCAAGTGGTCGCATATGATACATAACCCTATGAAGAAATCCCACCTCCCTGTCAAACAACCCTTCAACCTCTGCATTCAATGCAACTGGTGAACTTTATATTTGGGTGGTGAAGTCAGTTAATGAGATAAATACAGATTAGTGGTGTATGTCTGGTCAATTGACCGCAGCTTTTTATTTTCATTTTACCATGTCGTTTTGGAATAAATTGGTAACATTTACATCACGAATTCCTTCATTTCGTTACATCAGGTGGTCGAAATATTAGCTTGGATGTGATTAACAGGAGAATTCCTAGTTTGGATCTTCATAGAGGATGCTGCGATTCGGGGTTATCTGACAAATGACCTCCGAAAACTACGACCTAGGTCCTAGGATCATACCCCCATACGTCTACCCCGAATTTAATAATCCAAAGGAACTTTGCAATCTGGGTTAGTTGTTCGGGGATAATTGTCCTTGGTTCTAGTTGTCCGTTGGGTAGTTGTTCGAGATTTTCAGCCATGATAATAGCAGTCCTGATATTAGATGTCGCTCTCCGTCGGCTTCCCGTAAGCATTCGTGTACTTCGCCTTCATTCCCAATGGGTATATCTACAGAGCCATAAGCGAACCCATTAGAGGGCGTTTGTCCGCGTATCTTCAAACTTCGCTGTAAATTAACTTTGAGCGTTATCGATTGTTCACCCTCCTGCTGACCTAAGACTTCTAATCGGGTGTATTATCTTTGATTATCTGTTGGTATGTGTTGTCTGTTGAGGCTTGCACTTTTAAGGAGGGGCCTTCCTGGTAAGATTCAAAGACAATATAAGCAGGATCACTAGTGTCTGTTTGCAGAGTTTGGTAGTCATTGTCATCGACCGGCCCAGGTGTAAGAGACGAGTCATTCGCCTCAAGCTCCAGATACTCTGGCTCAGCGGCCTGAAGAGCCTGGTAGCTATCTTCATTCGATAGAACATGTTCTTGGGTAAGAGGATTAGTAGGGAGTCTAGCATCTAAGTGAAGGGGAGTGTAGCTGTCGTCCTCTTTGCGTAAATCTTGATAGGCGTGGTTGTCCAATGTGGCCTCTTGATAGCCTCGGACAGCCGTCTTCCTATCCGCTGGCTCATGCTTCAAACCAGCACCCACGGTCTCCTTCGAATGATATCCTGTAGTAATTTCCTGGAAGGTCCCTTCTCTTAAAAGGTCCTGGTAATGACCACGTGATGAAGTCTCCTGCTCATTATGTGGTAAGTTGTACTCATGATAGTCATCCTGTTCCTTGCCTCCGAACAAGACATTATAGTCCTCTTCTCCTACCTCATTGTAGATGTCCACGTTATCTTTTTCAGTAGGTGATACAGAGGTAGGTAGCTCAGTGTACTCGTGTTGCTGAGCGTCCTCTGAAGATCCATTTGTGACGGGAGCATTTTGGTCGCCCAAGTTTTCGATCTCGAGGCATGGGTTAAGAATAGCTGTCGTAGTGTGGAGATGTGGCTCCCGATCATTTGTTGATGAAATTTTCCTGTTAAAAAAAAAAAAAAAAAAAAAAAAAAAATCGGTATTCTAAACACGAGTGATAAATATCTGTCGTTCTGCAAGACGATGTGGATGGTAACAAAAAATATATATTGATGCTTTTATGATTGCCTTCATATCCCCTCTGAGGTCGAATTAGCGAGTGTGAAGATGGTAAAAGTAGGCCTATTTTCATTTATACATTTCAGTTATGCGTAGGATTTCAGATTAAGTGACTTTAATTTAGTGATTTAGTAATACTTTTATTCTTAAAGCAAAATGATAATGATGAATGTTTTGATGCAATTATCGTCGTCAGGAAAGTAACGGGAAGTAATAATTAATGTTAATTTCGCTCTGCATTTCTGGAATGCGATATTAAGTAGAAACGGTGTGTGAAAACATACCGTCGCCTGTACCAGATGGCTGCCACGATAATGGCGATAAGAATGGCCACAATAAGAACGACTACGGTTGGAACCACTGCACCAAGATCACCTGTTGAAAATAGCAATTTTATATGTTTTACGGAGACTGAATATCGTCTGTTTGCAGCATGGTTAAAGAAACAAATATGTAGCAGAGATTTCATTGGAATATTGGTATTTCTTTATATAGTTATAACCACTGGCGTACCCAGGATTTTGCAATAGGGGGGGGGCAGAAATGAAGGATCCAACAGCGTAGCCAGGATTTCATTTTAGGGGGCGGTTGTGAGAACGCAAAGCGTGCGAAATTGGTGGTGAAGCGCGAAAGCTCTGACGTTTTGTAGCGAATTTGAGAAAAAGATAACGGCTCGTAGCACCTTTTTAAGGCGGAAAGTTAGTTCAACGCCGGTACTGCTGTTCGTTTATTTGGATGCAATACTGCACTGTATGTAACAGGGGTGGGCACAGGGGGAGGGGGGGGGAGTTTCCCCCCCTCCTGCGAGAAGCGCGAAAGCTCTGACGTTTTATAGCAAATTTGAAAGATAACGGCTCATAGCACCTTTTTTTTGAGGCGGAAAGTTAGTTCGACGCCCGTACTGCTTTTTAATTATTTGGACGCAATACTGCACTGTATGTAACAGGGGTGGGTGCAGGAAGGGGGAGTTATTACCCCTTCCCGCGCGAAGCGCGAAAACTGACGTTTTAGCAAATTTTGATTGAAAGATAACGGCTCGCAGCGCCCTTTTAGGCGTTTTTCTCTCACTTCCCCTGCTTTTTTCTTCTTTTTTTAGGGGCTGAATTGGGGGGCCATAGCCCCCTTGTGCCCCCCTGGCTACGCCTATGATTATAACACATTTCAGTCCATTCGGTAGCACTTCATGCTTTATCGTTACCTACCGGAGGCTGGTTGTGTCCCTATGGTTGTGACGGTGTACCCTGGATTTACTGCAGGTTTCGAGATAAAACATCCATAGCAAATCATTATTGTATGCGATAACACCATATTCCTACATGTATATTATGAAGAATTCTTTTTTAATGTTATACACATAGTCAGATTAGTTATCATAGAGTGTGATAAGGCAGGGGGCACACAAATCTCCGAAAAGTTTCTTTCAAGCGAAGGGGGCATAATTCCAAAAGGGGGCACGCCCCCCCCCCCTAAACCCGCAACTGTGATAAGGCAACCTATGTAACACAAGATAGATGTACACCCTCATTTGTAGTGAAGGAAAATTTCACGATGTTATAAAAAGAATTCGGCTTTATATACATGCATGCACTGATTAATTTTGGGGATGCTTCTCTCTCTCTCTCTCTCCATAAAGCATATTTCAAAATATGGTTTGACTTTTTGAGTGAGAAATTAATACCTCATTTGTCAACCTTCGGCCTATAGGATAAGGATAGATGCCATTAGGATCAAAAAGGCATCAAATTATATGAATACAAGATATACCCCGTAAAATATACCAAAAATGTCAAATGAAGAAAAGAATCCGGCAACCTACTTGTAGGGTTTATCTGAATTAGATGTAAAATTTCCATTTGGTTATTTTTTTTTTTAAATATTCTAACAATAGAAGGGCAGGATCCAAGAATTGTTAAAGATGGCACAATCAAGGGGGCAAATTTTATGTTTTGTATTTAAGGTATGCCAATTGGGTTTAAATGGGGAAGTACGGCCGGTCTCCCCCCCCCCCCCCCCCCCCTTCCATCGCCATTGTGTGTGATTTGATCAACACAATGCAGTCAAATTCAAAGTCCAGTTGGCAGTTGCGTTTAGTGAGTTGGTGTGAACGTTACAAACTAAGCGTCATTAAATATCTTAATAATGTGTCATTCGTGGGGTCATGTGCTTACCGATACAACCTGTTCCATTGAAAGTATATCCTAGTTTACACGGGCACGTAAATGATCCTGGGGTGTTCTTGCACGCAGCATTGATGTCACAATTGCCTGTGCCAGCCTTGCATTCATCGACATCTAAAAAATCAACCCCCAAAACACATTCACCATCCAAAAGACACAAGATTAAACAATAGTAGTAACTGTACTGACTAAAGCAGTCCATCAATTAATATCATTCCGATGTCATAATTTGTCCCGAGATAAGCTTTATCACTGCCAAGATGAGTCTTTAAAAGGACATAGATGCTACAAATCTAACGTTACTAACTACTTATTAAAAGTATTTGGTATATTTGTGGAGGCTTGATTTAATAAATTGTTGAATTTTTATATCTGTCTTGTATAATGATGTTCAGAAGGATAAATAAATAGCCAGGCATAGAAAGATTTTCAAATATATAATGCTATTATTAAGATATCTATGACTGAATACTCCCATTTACGAAAGCATATGGCCAAGCATACGCTTTAGTTTAATACTATGGGGGAAAATGAGTCTGGCATTTCCGGTCACTTGCATAATGTTTACTTTTGTGAAGCACATGATGATTTTGAAGTACTTTTTTTTTCCCTGGGCTTCATTTTTACACCATATTACATACACTGATAGCATGTGAGGCGAGGCATCTCAGATTTTATCAAGCCTCTACAAAGTTACCAAATCACTTTATAGTCTGGTTCACTATGTAAGAAAATGGGCTTTCGTTCAAAAATTTTGGAGATTAGCAAAACTATACATTTTTATAATCGTTAGAACATGGGAAATTCAAAAATTTTGAATTTCAAAATGGCCGCTATGTGTAACTCGTATTGAACAAATTAGAAGATATTTTTTTAACAGAGCCTCATCTTACCATGTATGTATCATCATATCAAAGGGCATTAAATTTTCTACAACATGATACCACATTTAATGGGTTTGGTGATGGTTTGCGATACAATTCTTGGCCAAGAATGTGATTGTTTACATAATTTTTTACAAATATGAATTTCTTCAAAATACGTATTTCTCATTATTTCAAAAGTTATTTTCACTAATTAGTTCAAACTTTTCAGAAAACTGCCCATATGTACGGTTGATATCGTATAAAAATTACATGTCCATTGCTTATCAAACAAAACAGTTATAGCGCTCTAAAGTTGACACTTTGTTATTAGCTAAAGTAGAGAATCGATAACAAAAGTGGTTACTAAGTGCTGCCTTCTCCCTGACAATGGTAACATTGGGAGACGTGAAATGGATTATTTCGGTAGTACATGCTATTGTCATGCAGATGAATATTTTAATAGGAAGTGTGATGTCAGATGATTCAGTACGATCATATTTTAGTGATATACAATTGTTTATTAGTTCCCGTTGCTATGATACAAATGTGCCTAATAACCGATGATATGTGTTGAGAAATAAAAAGCCTAACTGTCCAATAATATATATGAGGAAACCTGGTTTTAAGTGATAATCACGATTCACACTCCAACACACGTATATACTAGATTATAGGGTACAGAACTTGCACCCCTACATGTCCATGCCTTCCCCTCCCCCTTTCTGTTTTTAAAACGAGACAAATTGGTACAAAGTAATATTCATAATTAAGTACTTTGGATAATGGTAAGAAAAATCAATGAGCCTTGACAAATCATTAAAATTTCATGGTTACTGGAAAAATATCTGCCAATGCCTTACCCTTCTCCCACCCCCCCCCCCCCACCCCCTTCCCCTCTAAATTTTAACTTAAAACAATTATACAAGTATTATTGGTACAAGGAAGCAATTGAGGCCATCAGTGAAATAACATGGGACCTGTATTTACGTGATAGACAAGATTTACACTCTAAAACATGTAGATACTTGGTGGTGGGGTTCAAAACTTGCGCCCGCACCCCCCCCCCCCTCATTTGTACAGGGAATTCCCGTGAACATATTGATACCAAACATCATCAATCCAAGTCTGGTTGACCCCCCAAATTGGGTCCCCTTTACCATTTCCAAGCACTTTCAATATTAAAACGAGCATAGTCTTACGAGGTGGGGAGGGGTGGGGGCTAGGGGCTGAAAGTAAAGTTTACATTCGGGCATGAGGCGTCAGCTCCCCCCACGACTCAGTTGTAGATAAAGTTCATCGGTTGGTCTCAATCAGCGCATTTCACGCCTCTCTAAATTTTGACTTTCTTCATTTCAGCATTGCAAAAATCTTTTGCCACGAAAGATCCTTCTTAACTTAGTTTTGAGTAAAAAGTGATTTAACACAATATTTCTTGCTACCACTGTTTAAATTGTCTTATTTAAGCTTTACTATTTACCTTAAATAGAAGAACTGAAAGCAATAAAATGTGACCTTTCGAGATTTTTTCTCTGTTTTTGTACAAAGTGGTTAAAACGCAATATTTCTTATTTTATTTGTATATCTTTATTTCTCCTTATTTGTGTTATCAAGCTTTTACTATTTACCTTAAAAAGCAGAACTGAAAGTAAATAAAGTTAAAAACAACAACAACAATATGACACGTAGGAAATGAGCATTTTAAAGGTTGTGAGCTGTCTGTGCTGTAATGGCGTGATCCTACATGTATAGATTAGCCTAATTGGAGTACCCTAAAACGTCTTTGGGCCAAGTAAAGTATGTAATAAATATTTGTTGTACTGTAAAATACAATTATTTAGTTTGCACATGCTGGTCGACATATTAGAACAGGAAGTCTGTCTCTAGTTTGATACAGTATAATTGAGTAGTAGGTTACAATAATACAGCTAAAGAACTGCACTTGGTATTTAATTCAAGGGGTAGTTATCAGGGGGAGGGGGGGGGACTGACCAGTGATGATAGTCGATGGGAAAGTTCGTAGACTGAAAAACAAAAGTCGTTAAAAGTGACTTTATTCATTTGCATATCTTTCTCTATAGGTCTGTTATTAGAGGGTCTTTTTTTTCTGAATCAATATTCAGATAGAAAAGGGATAATAAAAGAAGAAGAAATTACAAATGGTTTACAAAGAAATAAAATCAAATTGCTGTTTTTAATTCAAATTGTACAAAAATATAAATTCTTGCCTGAAGAGAAGAAAATTAGAAACCAAAATATAGCATGACTGTATAATTTTTCTAAGCTTGGTGTCAAAATATGTGCAAGACTTCAAGGACAAAAGCCAGAACGTGGCACAGTTTCAGTTTAGAGACGCAATGAAATTTGTCTGAGGGCTCCTGTGCAAGACTTCAAGGACAAAAGCCAGAACGTGGCATAGTTTCAGTTTAGAGACGCATTTGTCTGAGGGCTCCTAGCGCCCCAAATGCTTAAAGTGAAGGAAGAATCAAGATTATAAGTTTGTGATAGCACCAAATATTTCCCTTATCAAGGAAATAAGCATCATATTTCATGTAGTTTTTATGTTGACCATAGAGAAAGGGCAAAATATGCATTTTATGTCAGTCATTTTGAAAATCCAAGACAGAAGCCACATGAAGCGTTGAGATGGGAACTCTAATGACGTCACCAATGTTTTTCCTGACCCTGGAAACATAGTATTAGAATATTCCAATATGTTTCTAGGCTGCCTTGAAGCAGAGATAGGGCAATATAATATTTCATGGCGGCCAATTCGAAAATCCAAAATGGCCGCCATATGCGATGAAGCGTTGGGAGTAGAAGTCTAGTAATGTCACAGATTCTTTTCTTGACCCAAGAAACGTAGGATTAGCATACTAGTATTTCATTCAGTTTCTACGATGAAAAGAAGCCGAAGTAGGGGAAAAAATGTATTAGTGGCGGCCACTTTGAAAATTCAAAATGGCCACCATGTCCAGTGAAGCGTTGAGACTGGAAGTTTAATTATGTCACTAATCGTTTTCCTGACGCAGGAACAAAGTACTAGCATATTCTGTTAAGTTGCTATAGGTTGACTGGAATATATATATATATATACATATACATATACATAATTACATACATATATATGTGGGCCATTTTTAAAATACAAAATGGCCGCCGTGTGCGATGACGCATTAAGATTAGAAGTCTAATTATGTCACCAATTGTTTTATCGACCAAGAAAAGGATTAGAATATTTTTGCTAAGTTCCTAGGTTGACCAGATAAGGCAACTTATATATTACACGTTTTGAACAAAAATACATAGTGAACCTGACTATTAACGACGTAAACCTTTTATTTGCTACATAGTACGGTGGCATAGCTCCAAAATTTGGCTGAATTCTGCACTTTTGTCTAAGCACCAAAACTGGAACAGTTGTTGAATGATACATACTGAACGATATTAGATATGGAAGCACTTCCAAAAAATAATTTATGGGGTAATTTTGAAGGAATTTGTAATTGCAAAACCTACTCAATTAGATAACTCGAACACCTATTATACTCGGACACTACCTTAGAGCTCCGAATACCACTGTGTTAGGGCGTGAAAAGGTGGCAACCTTACACAATATAAGACTTACTAGAGCGTGTCTATTTTGGTCGAATTGTACATAGGGTATGTGCAGTACTAGGTCTGGGTACACAAAGACAGAAAGTCTATGATAGGTGTTCAGAATGACTCGTGTAGATCGTTGATGTTTATAAGAGCAAGTCATTTTGAGACGAGAAGCGGTTGTATAAGGACTATGATATTCTATTCCAAACCTTCCACATAAACAAGCAATTGTTTGTGGTTCCTGAGATAAAATAGGGGTATTATGAGGCACTGAGAGAAAAAAAGGGAAGAAGGGGAGAACATGAAGAATATGAATTATGAAACAAAAAACGGATTATTTTAACAGACAGGGAAAAGAAGAACCGTCATGACTTCATAAATGATATTGGAAAAACGAGTACGAGAATGAGAAAGGGGCTTCTGTAGGAGAATACGAAGCTGAATGGACTGATAAATGCCAAAAGCTCCTTTCAAGAAGTAATTCTTTATACATGCCCCCTCCAACTACCCCGCTCAAGGACAGAATATAAAAGAAATTATTTTGGATAAGGAGCCAGTTTGTTTAATGCACTCATTAGCTAATGCTCAGACGGGTATATCCCTTTATTATGCTAAGCTTTAAATCTTCACTCAGTGTAATCATATCATTACTATTCAAATATGTACATTTTATGATACCATTATTGATAAATTCGCTTTCCATTTTTGTAGTTTACAATGTTACTTAATTTTGTATTTTCACGTAGAATGATTGTTTAAACTGCAGGGCGCCGTTGGAAAGCAGTTTTGCATAACTGAACAGGCCAACCCTGCAGTAAAATAAAATAAAGAAGACAAAATAATTTTCAATAAACTATATAAAATAATTTTTTAAGAAGAAAAAATAAATAAATGTAAATTACGTTAAAAAAATCATCATTATACAAACGATGTTAATAAATCATAATGTGTATCAACACACCTCCATAATAATCGGGGCACTATATTAGCGTTTTTGATACATGACAAGTATATAGGGCAAAAATATTGTACACCCCTTACAGATTCCCAAACATAAAAAAGGGTTCACTCACATTTCGGTCATTGTGAATCGATCATTTCTATGTAAACTGTATCCAAACTGCATTTAAATCAAGAAATAATTTGTTATAACAATATGGAGTAGATACTGTTAAGCCAACCATCAAAAAGATAAGCATTGCTAATATTGTGGCACACATGAAGCTAAACAATGGGGAAATTTTAACGCCTCTGTAACTAATTCAAATATATTCTGCAATTTCTTAAAATTATGCAAGTAAGTATGGTTTTTGCATGAATGAGAATAAAAATCAAAACACTTTTAATCAAGAAAGAATAAGGCAATTTTTTTCTCGCTCGCTTTGCTCGTTTTGAATTGGCTAGTATGAATACATTGTGCCAATACTTAATTAAAATGGATTAAAAAAATAGGAGATTATTGAATTAAAATTATGATTGTAATGTAAATTATTGTGGAAATGTGAATTGAAGGAACAGCTTTCGTTCTTATCCAAGCAAATTAGGGCCTGGAAAAGCAATTTTATCTGGATCACCCTCTGCTCAGATATTTTGCTCCTCGTGAAGGTCTAGATACGCCACTGATAATGGCAAAGTAGACGGGGGGGGGGGGGGGGGGTCACAAGGGGGCATAGTTATACATCGCTATTTCAGTATGTATAGGTGTAGTGCCTTATGGTGTAATGAGCCGAACATTTTGAGGTGCCGTGGCTGAGACAAGAATAATACACAAATTTTCTATCAAGAGCGCAATAATTATACTCGCATATAAATACATGTAATTTAAAATGGATGGAGGTATCCCCGCCCCTTCCATAAATAATACGACTATGCACAATCAACCCCTCGCCCTTCTTGACACCTCTTTATAAATGATATAGAAAATCTTTGCACTTCTAGTTTGACGCTTTCCATTTTTTACATGGGTAATTCAAAGTCTAAGCCTAAGAGTAATTGCTACCCTTTTCTCTCTTATATAGAGCAGGCAGCTGAAATTGTCACCAATGCTGTAGAGATTGTGACTTTCAATTTCGGGGTACGATTAAGAGAGTTGATTTACCATTTTGAATTGTAAAACTTTTAATTCTAGAACACTTCAGATCCTGTGATGAAGCTTTAAGTTATTTAAACATTCCCCCCCCCCCCCATTTTTTTCCAAATTTCCGGAGGATTTGTCACCAAGTCCATCCACGAATTAAGCTCCTGTCAGTACTAATATTTCACATAATTATTTCACAGAATCATTGCACAGGCCTTCATTCAGGTTGAAAAGAAATTTCATGATAATGTTTGAACCTGTTGACTATTGTAAAGGGCTCTGGGTTAGGTAGGTCTAAAGTGGAAAGTTTCCAACCGGTAATAAGACAATTCTGCAGTCCCATTAAATGATCGTATTTTGATGTTTAGTTGCTATATAGACACATTGGACTAAAATTTGCACAAAACTGTTTCAAGCAACCTATCCTAATTTTGTTCTTATTAGTTTTACGACATTTCCAACCCAAATTCCACGCATTTTTAGACAAATCAAACGTCAGGATCACATTTTTTAGAAATAATTGTCAACTCTAAATAACGTAGGCCTAGTAGCAAGTCAATTGAAACACATTTCGTCTATATCTTTGTAGAACTTCTCGTCCATTAAGAATTCGTCCTAAAAACACTAGAACCTCACGGCCTAACTGGAAGTACCGAATTTCTCATTGAACTAATCGGGGCCGCGGTACAAACTCCCTTCTGCTAGGGTCCGATTTTTTTTATTTATTTTTTTTTTACAGGCGATTTATTGTTTGTTGAACTGCACAAGAATTCCATTACAGTTTAGCTCAAATTCCCTCAAAATTGCGTTTTTGAAAGTGTTTCCATATCAAATATTGTTCAGAATGGAATTCTTAACCCATGTGCCAAATTTGGTGCTTTTAGACAAAAGTGCACAATTTTCAGGCTATGCCGCCTTACTTACATGTACCGATTAGCACATTGGCTGGCGTGTCACAAGTGCCGATATCGGAACGAACAATAAAGTAGGTTCCAATTTACAGAGGGATTGCACTGCGCATGCGCATTGCAACTACTTCGTGCAATTACAGTTTCCCATCTTCAGTGACTGCAGGGCAATATGTTTATAATCTGTAAACAGTATACTCGACATAATACAGAATCCCTTGATACAGGGGCGGATCCAGGATTTTGTAAAAGGGGGCACACAAATCTACGAAAAAAATTCTGACAAGACATCCCCCCCCCCCCACAAAAAAAAAATAAATAAATAAAAATAAAAAATCAAAAATGATTAAATAAATAAATAAATAAATAAGAAATAGAGAAAGAAAGAAATAAGTAGGTTATC
The DNA here is from genome assembly GCA_025618425.1 of Heliocidaris tuberculata. Lineage (NCBI taxonomy): Eukaryota > Metazoa > Echinodermata > Echinoidea > Camarodonta > Echinometridae > Heliocidaris > Heliocidaris tuberculata. The sequence goes on from CM046841.1 coordinate 13,146,640, forward strand.
AGATTTTGGGGTCCAGTTTTCCACAATTTTTGACTTCTCTGACAAGTAAATTAAATTAAAAAAAAAAAAAAAAATCTTTCAAATGTAAGGGTTGTACGGGCCCGGAGGTCCCCCTCTCCTAAATCCGCCACTGCCTTGATAAACCCTTGAGAAATACAATGTAGCATTGGGATACCATCCAACTGCCAAATCAAGAGTTAGAATGATCGTGTATCCTCAATAGATGATTACCTGTACAACTGAATCCATCACCGATGTATCCAGCATTGCAAGAACATTTGAAAGATCCACGAGTGTTGATGCATGCAGCATTGATGTCACAAGTGTCAGTTCTCGCTGTACATTCATCGACGTCTAAAAGCAAGACAACGATAAAAATGGGGCTAGTGAAGTGTAAACATTAATCAAACTGTTCAAAAATATAACTGCAAATGTCATGATTATCATGCCTAATTATCATCGTCAAACACTCTTCATTTGTGAATGAAGAGCTCAGTTCTAAAACATACTACATTCGTAAAACTAAGTTCTAAGAGAAACAAGGAATTTTAATTCTCATATTTTCCATTAGTTTCGATTCTAATAAGATTGGTCCTTACCTTATACTACCGTATGATTGTATAATTAAATCACTCTTTAAAAAGGTCCAGGAGCTTTTTGTGTGGGTGTGTGTGTGTGTGTGTGTGCGCGCGCGCGTGGGTGTGCGTGTGTGTGTGTGTGTGTGTATGTGTGTGATTATTATTACTAATCTATAGGTTTTCCCGGTCAATTTCATAATTTTGTCATTCAAGTTCACAGTGGCGGCGCTACAGGCGACCGCCCCCCCCCCCCCATGATTTTTCAAGTAGTGAAAAAAGAGAAAAAAAAGAAAAAAGAAGAAAAGGGGGAAGAAAAGGGAAGAAAAGGGAAGAAAGAAGAAAGAGGAGTATTAAAAAGAGAGGTCTTAAACATATAACTCTATATTACCCCTGTTATTTAATGGAGAAAAAATATGACGTCATCTTTAGGTCGTCTTGCCCCTTCCTATCAAAATACCCTGGCGCCGCCTCTGTAAGTTCATGTTCTGAGCATTCAATTTCACGCATTTCACGCTCGCAGCACTGAATCGGCTTTCAAATTCAAAATCCGATCGTTCAGATTCACTATCCAAGCAATCAATTGTTCATTTGTGTCATTCAAATTTAAGATAGGAGCATACATTTTGATCAATGAGCATTCAAATTCATTTCAAGCTGGCGACGGAATCTCGTTGGTCATTCATATTCGTGAAAAGGCAACTTTGTCCTTGTTCCAAGTAAGTGCATTCAAGAATCGAAGGTTGAAAGAACAAACATTTCACGTTCAGGATTATTTTACTCTGAACTATGATCATTACTTATCTTTTTTTTACTGGCATGACTGAACTGTTTGTATCTTCGGAGGAAGGTTTTGAGCTTGAGAGGCCTTTGAGCATGTTGAGCAGTGTATACTTTATAATGTTATAATTTCATGCTTTAGTCAAATATCTTAAAGGATTGTGCAATAAATGATAAAACATTATAAACATCTTATTTGTTGTTTATTGATATCTTTTATATTAGCTTCCACTTGTGAGATTTTTAAATCACGTTGTTTATCAGTTGGTCTTTGAATTGACGCATTGTGTGGTTAGTATTGGGGTGTTGTCTTTTTTAAGTGTGATGTCATCAAGGAGTATAAGTTAGAAATGTCGATGTGTTGTTTGGATGCACTGCTGACTGGGCCTTATCATACAAAACTTCTTGAAATGAAAGAAAAGGGTATTGAAGAATACATGAACATAGGCCTATACAAGGACATGGTATATTGAAGAATACATGAACATATAAGAACATGATATCATTGTAAGGAGATACAACTTCAGAATTTTTTTAAAAACATACTACATAGAAGCCTATGAAAATAGGATTTTTGCGTGTACGTGTTAGGGGGGTGCGGGTGGATTGTGTATGTGTGCTCATTTTATCAGAAACAACCAACGCTCGCCCTCTCTGCCCCTCTTAACCCCCTTCTTCAAAATCTATCTTATTTTCTCCACTAAATTGAGTGCACGAAGTAGGAAATTGATCACCTGAAAATGAAATTGAACGCCCCAAACAGGCTCATCGTGATTATTGCGTGTATTTGAATGCACAAGTAGGAAATGCAAATGCTCGCATTTGGAAATTGAACGCACATGTGTGATTTTATTTTGATTTTACGGAAAGCAAATGAGACGCCCATAAATGATATTGATCTATCGGATTCTGAAATTGAAAGCCCGAACATTTTCGCGGGCGTGCGCTGTGTGAATTTGAATGCACGTTAATAAATTGGAATGGAAAAGTATGAAATTGACCGGGAAAACCTATATTAAGTGCAACGAACCATCTCCGACTGTGCGGAAAACTGAGGTCAGCGCGCCATCAGCCATGCATCGCTACTCTATGATTGGTCGTTCCCGGAGAAGGCCACTATTTTATTGATGAAGCATGTTCTGGAACCAGACTGAAATGGATGTAGCATGTTTTGGAACCAAACTGATTTTTTAAAGGCAAGATTTGTTTACTTTCCCATGGGCAATCGTATTGTTTGGTTGTAACAATGTATTCAGCCACTTGAAATGGGTAGATTCATGCAAATATGCATGGAATCGAACTCTTCATTAATCTACGAACTATCATCACATCAATTTATCATCACATCAATTTATCATTAATATTTAAACCTATATTAAGTGCAACGAACCATCTCCGACTGTGCGGAAAACTGAGGTCAGCGCGCCATCAGCCATGCATCGCTACTCTATGATTGGTCGTTCCCGAGAAGGCCACTATTTTATTGATGAAGCATGTTCTGGAACCAGACTGAAATGGATGTAGCATGTTTTGGAACCAAACTGATTTTTTAAAGGCAAGATTTGTTTACTTTCCCATGGGCAATCGTATTGTTTGGTTGTAACAATGTATTCAGCCACTTGAAATGGGTAGATTCATGCAAATATGCATGGAATCGAACTCTTCATTAATCTACGAACTATCATCACATCAATTTATCACTTACCGGTACAACTTGATCCGTTGCCGGTGTATCCAACATTGCAGGCGCAAAAGAAAGATCCCCGAGTGTTTGTGCATGTTGCATTGACATCACAATTGTTAGCAGAAGTAGTACATTCATCCACATCTTAGTAATTCAACAAATTAAATACAAGAAAAGAGTCTTAGAGAAACTTTCTTTTAAATTTTTATTCATTTAGTGCGACTTTAGTTTATGACGAAACGTAAGTACCGGTACTTAACATTTATTTTTTTCTTATAAAGGTTTTTAATCATAGGGCATTCGTTGGTATCTTCTAATCTATCATGCATATTTCATCTCATTCCCTTGGCATTCAACGTTATTTCGGTTTGATTCTATTGTTCCATTCCCTGAACTCAAGGTTTACTTTTAGACCAATCAGTTATGTTTGATATATTCTAGGATACATAGTTACCTTTACATGTGTAGGCGACCTCTAGGTACTTATAGGTTCCTACACACGGATCACCAGCAAACCTATTATTGGATACTCTGAAAGTGCACTGCGTTTGACCGTTACAGAGCGGATCTAGCACAGACAAGACATCCACTCCACAACTCGTATCGGATACTTGTGGATGCGGGCAGGGTGTGCTGTCAGTTCGCCCGTACACAGCCGTACAGATATTGATAATATCCACTCCACAATCGAGGGCAGTAGACCGGCTCTCACAAACAACTATCTCAGTCTCTGAAGAAGAAAAGAGAAGATCACCGACTTTGATTTTTTTCCCCGGGGTTTTTAATTCCTATATTCAGAAATTCCTTTTAAAAACATGTTTTCATTCATACCCTAACTTAGTGACGTGTCCCAGGGGGCATTTCCTATAAATTGTATATCTTTGGTACACAAAAAAATGAACCCACTTTCCCAATTATATTCTTGTAACCCCCCCCCCCCCCACACACACACACACACACACACACACACACTTTTGAAATTATTGAACCAGAAAGGCATTTGACTTTGGAAATCACAGCTTTCTCGGAATTGCACCCCCAACTGTGTAGAATTCGCTTATGCCTAAGTCTATCCTCCCCCCCCCCCCCAAAAAAAAAAAAAAAAAAAAAAAAAAAAATCATAAACTCTATTACACTCGTAACCCATCACTTAGATTTCCAACAATATAAGGAGACCATGTGTAGTTAGAAGAAAGGAAATATGGAAATTGAAATGGAAAGACGAGAAAGGATGAGAAGAGGAAAATAGAGGTATTCTTTCTTGAAAATGAGTGAAGTCCTGAAAAGGACTGTAAACCAGATGAGATGAGCTGAATGTGGCTTGAGTAGCGAAGGTTTGAGTAGTAGCAAGTTGAAGTAGTAGCAACCGAAAACTCACACCAGCCCAAACCCAAGGACACCGTCATCAACCTCAGCGGACACCAACTGACTCAAACCCAACACAAGGTACTCTCCTTAGGACTCAACTTCGCCGTGGCTCCCAAGAAGATTCCCTTCTCTGATGTCATCCAACAGGTCGAACACAAACTCCGATTTCTCTCCAAGACAGCAGCCGACGAAATCCGACGCAAAGTAGCTAACGCCCTCGCCGACGCCAAACCACCCAAACCCAACCTCACCAAGGACGAACACCAAGCCGTTAAGGAACTACGGGAAAACCAAACTATCCACATACTCCAAGCAGACAAGGGCAACGCTACTGTCGTCATGGACAAACAGGACTACAACAGCAAGATCAACGACCTACTCAAGGACAACGACACCTACCAAGAACTCAAACACGACCCAACCCCCGCCATGGAAAGGAGAATTAACCAGAAGCTTCTCGCACTCCACCGCACCGACGCCCTACCCAAGAAACTCTACTTCCAACTCCGATCATCCTCAGGAACATGTCCCATCCTCTTCGGCCAACCCAAGATACACAAACCAGACACGCCGCTTCGACCCATCATCTCTACCCGAGGATCCTCCAGCTACAACACAGCACGCCACCTAGCTACCATACTCCAACCACTTGTAGGTCTCACTGAGCACCACGTCACCAATTCCAAGCACTTCGTCGACATCATCTCCAAGACCCAGCTCCAACCAACTGACACCCTCGTCAGCTTCGACGTCGTCTCTCTCTTCACCAGCGTACCAGTCACTGAAGCCTGCGACATCATCAAACAACGACTCATCACCGACCCAAACCTTGCCTCCAGAACCAATCTCACTCCAGACCAGATCCACGATCTTCTACTCACCTGCCTCAACTCTAACTCCTTCAAGTGGCGCACCAACTACTACAAGCAACTCAAAGGGGCCGCCATGGGTTCACCTCTCTCACCTATCATCGCTAACATCTTCATGCAGCACTTCGACCACCAAGCACTCAAGACCGCCGACAAGCAACCCTCACTCTGGCTCAGATACGTGGACGACACCTTCGTCATCTGGCCCCACGACACTACGGACCTGCAACTCTTCCTCGACCACATCAATAAGCAGCACCCAGACATCAAGTTCACCATTGAAACCCAACTCAACGACTCAATCCCTTTCCTGGACGTCCTCGTCAAGAAGACCACATCAGGGTTCCCCTCGCACCAGGTTTACCGAAAACCTACCCACACAGACCGATATCTCAACTACCGCTCCTTCCACCACCCATCCATCCGGCAATCAGTACCCAACTCTCTCATCAGACGCGCCCACCAACTCAGTGACAAGGACCACCTCCAACAGGAACTCACTCACATCTCCAACGCACTCACCTCCATCAACCAGTACCCAAGGACTAAGGTCTCCACTCAACCACCTCGGCACCAGCACACAAACCCAGCCACCAACAACCAATCTACCGACAACCAACCCGTCACAGTGGTCCTCCCATACCTAGGCAAGACATCTCACCAACTGCACCGCATCCTCACTCAAGCCAACTTCAAAGTCAGACACCGATCCTCCAAGAAACTCCACTCAGTCCTGCACTCACACAAGGATAAGATCCCTCCCAACAAGCAACCAGGCGTCTACAGGATACCATGCGACTGCGGAAAAGTCTACATCGGGGAAACAGGCCGCAACTTCGACACACGACTCAAGGAACACAAGTCCTGCCAACGACTCAGCGACTGGGGCAAGTCAGCCATCGTCAAGCACGCACAACAAGAAGATCACCGCATCGACTGGACAGACAGCAAACTCATCACCAACATCAAGCACTGGCACACCAGACGAGTCAGAGAAGCCATCGAGATACAACGACACAACACAGTACCCCAGGACACAGGACTTCACCTTAACAACATCTGGCACCCAATCCTTCATCTAGGCACCAATCCCACTTCATCTACTCACGCCACACTACCGCCGACTCCACCGACAACCAGACTCGCCGCCCCGCCGACAACTAAGCCCACCACACAACCTACAACCCAGGCCGCCGCATCCCCCACACCCGAGATCGCCGCACCGCCGACACAACAGTGCCGCTACAATCTCCGCCCACGCCCACCCAACGTACACCGAGGAACTTCACCGCCGATCCCTCCGTCGTCCGCACTCACGCCCACACAACTCCCCGATGTCACAGCGCCACCACCGACACACCCGCCGCCGACTCGGCCCGCCACCAATCCCTCCGACGTCCGCACTCACGCCCACACAACTCCCCGACGTCACAGCACCACCACCGCCACACCCGCCGCCGATTCCTCCGACGTCCGCACTCACGCCATAAGAACCCTCCGCTCGTCTAGCATCCTTCACTCCTGAAGACGGACAGTCAACCTGCCCGAAACGTCGAGTATCCTCTCTTCACTTCAACTTGCTACTACTCAAACCTTTGCTACTCAAGCCACATTCAGCTCATCTCATCTGGTTTACAGTCCTTTTCAGGACTTCACTCATTTTCAAGAAAGAATACCTCTATTTTCCTCTTCTCATCCTTTCTCGTCTTTCCATTTCAATTTCCATATTTCCTTTCTTCTAACTACACATGGTGAACCGTAAACCTTCTCCACGTTATAAACTCCACCATGCAAACCTACAAAGATCATCCGAATATAAGGAGAAGGGCAACAAAGGGTGGAGGAACGTCATGATTGGGGTTGTGTGTCCCAACACTTAACAAAAATGAACCTGACAATTTTGCCGTTTGATATTTGCAATTCATAATATTGTTGTCATATCTTGTGAAAGATTAATGATAGTTTGCACGAAAAGTTTTTTTATTTACTGTTCATAAGTGACAACCAACCTCACAACCAACCTGTCCAGACACATACCGTGTGATTATACTATGCTCGGAGGAGAGACAGGAGAAAATCGCGTATACCCTGTCTGAACATTTGACGTACCTATTAGTAACGTTCATTTTAAAATAAAGATGTATATATCTTTTTTTTAAATGTCAATGCTTGAAATTAATTTATAATTGTCCAATGCAATATTTGAATTTTGAGCAATTCAGTGGATGTGTACACACTGGATTATAATACATCACGTCAATCGTACAAAGAATGATCAATTGTTACTATCTGTTCCTACATTTTCTTACCACATTGCTGTATCGACGGAGTTGTAACTGATCCTGCTTGCCCAAGGACTAGCAACACGAGGGATACAGGAAGGAGCACCAAGCCTCTTTTATCTGCCAAATCCATAACTGTCCAGGTGAAAGGTTAAGTTAAAGGGAAAACCAACCTTGGTAATTTTTGTGAAAGCAGAAAAAAAAGAAAACAGGATGGTGACAGTTTGACCGAAATCAGAAATGAAATAAGAACGTGTATGATGTTTGAAAAATGAGATCATTAAATTTATGCTTATCTCAAATTCGCAATTTGGTGAGTCGATTGTGATATATTGGCGGTCAACTCTCCCGTTTGTCATACACTAAACTAGACCAAAAGCTTCAGTCTCTCTGTATCGTCGGTTGTTCCGCTGAGACTGCGTCTGGCTCCACTAGACCTCCGTACATAGAGACTGAAAGACAGTATATGCCGTAGTATGGGTCCGATATTGGTCGGTGACCAGACGGTGTACTCAAAACGAGTCGACGCCAAGTTCCTCCTTTTTATGTCGTCAGCAAAGAAAAACTGACAAAATTTTGTACATAAAACTAGTCTATGATAAATAAGAATTAAGAAAATAGGTACCTTAGACGTCTGCATACTTGGGCATTTGATGAATCATAGTTCAAACTGACAGTGACAGATCTTCGCATATGACTGCAGTCAGCCATCTTGACTCGAAATTATTCATGATTATGACGTCATTGAATAGTCTCCACCCACTATCCCCACCGTACCGTGCGTGCGCGCTGACGATCATCAATGCTTGCCAACGTATATTTGAATATTCATAAACCCAATCTCAAAGATTGCTCCGATTGGCCACTAGCTTTGGGGGTGGTGGCATTACGGCCAGCTTGCAGACCGGCTGATCGTACCCTTGCTTCGTATATAACGTCTTGCCGTCTGTCTGTGGGGAAGGTTGATAAATGTCAGAAATATTAAAGATTTCCCCATAACAGACGGCTATTTCTGTCTCACACTAAACTTGCGGATTTCTCCTAAGCGCCTGTTCCCTCTGGGCAGTTCTCAAAATATATTGTAGATAATATATTGTAATAGGTCCTCATAAAAGAAAATAGTTCTACTGAGTAATACATTTTGAGAGAAAAAAATGACATTTTAGTTATTTTGTGTGTTGGAGCAAATTACCGATTAGCAAAACGTGAAATTCCAATATGAATGGTGATTACACCTTTCCAAAATTCATAACTTTCTTATTGCTTGTCCGATTTCGTTCAAACTTTCGCCATTCTGTTTTTATGATTTTACCTCTTTCTTTCAGAACAACTCACCATTAAGGTTGGATTTCTTTTTCTCTTTCTCTTTCTCTTTCTCTTTCTCTTTCTCTTTCTCTTTCTCTTTCTCTTTCTGGTAATGACGGAAATAAATTGTCACAGAATTAAACAATACAAGGCTACAGATGAATTTTATCAAGATTCAAGTAATTCAAATGATTTTTCCATAAGCACAATTTAAATATTCAAAATTGAATGGCAAGCGCCGTAAAGCTAAATTAACAACATAACAACAACAAAGGCCAACAATTGGTAAAGATGTACAGATTATAAGTTATAAGCAAGGAATTTATTAAGGAAATGAAACAAATGGTTCACTTACCTGTCGCAGTCGAGTGTTTCTCAGTGAATGAGATATTTCAAACAATTTTTCGTCAGTTGATATACTTTACTAGTAAAAACAACCTATCTACGATGTCTACTGTACAGCAGATAATCCTGTATATGCTTGAATAAGCAAGTTTTTTTTTTTGCAACATCCTCATACATTATATGAGCTCATATGGAGTAAATAACTGGTATTCAAACGCGTCATGAATAGACTCCTCTCACGAACTGGCAAAGTATTATGATTGCCACCACAGACCAAGAAAGTGGCTCGGTTCAATGATTCTGTTGAAAGAGATTGCTCTGTACTAACAATTTCAAATTACAGCCTACTCACCGTGCACACGGAACTGGTACTGGTTTACACTATCATGTATTTTTCTTTATTGAAACAGGATTAAAAAAACTTGAAACGGAAAAGAGGAAGAGAGGTTACTTCATATCTGAATTTAGCCACGGTTACAATAATATTAAGCGATCAAAGCTCCGGAAGGTCTTCGCTCTTTAAAGCATGTACATGGGCAAATTTATATCTATATATCATTTGTTTTGTGTTGCTATCTTCTTCTCCTTCGCCCTACCTCCCCCCCCCCCCCCTCATCCCGACAAAAATATCACCCCCTTCTGACCTCCCCCCTTTCTCTCCCTCTCCCTCTCTCTCTCCCCCTTTCTATTCTATTCATCTCCCCCTACCTTGTCTGATGTACTTCTCATTTTTGTTAACTTTCACATACGCTTCCGTTATCTTAGCCCCTCTCTCTCTCTCTCTCTCTCTCTCCTTTTTCTCTCTCCCTCTCTTTCTCTCTCTCTCTCTCTCTCTCCCTCTTTCTCTATCTCTCTCCTTCCCTCTCTCATATTTACGTATACACAATTTCGATATCTTTATTTGCTATCAACATCCACCTTTCTTCAGTTTGTGGGGAGGGGGGGGGGGTTAATTCCTTTTTTTTTTCAATTCCCTAAATGTCTTTGTTGTCAGATATTACTCAATTCCCCTCAGCGTTAAGCAAAATATTATGGATAATAAAGGGCAACACTTTTATCATTTGTAAGTTTATTTACAGCTGCCATATTTGCAAAGCAAAATATATAGGCTTAATATTTTAAATAATATATCAACTAAAATTTGATTTAACGGTTTATCCACGATTTCTAAAAATAAACACATGATAAAGACAATTGCAAAGTACCAAGAGAGGATGCGCAACGACTTTAATAGTCTTAACCCTAAAAAGGCCGGGTTATTTTGGCGCTCTCTTCACCGGGGTTGGATTTGACACCCCCCCCCCCCCCCCCCCTCGGGAACTCGGCCGTGGAGTGACGAAAATATCGGCAACTTGTCACACATTTAGCATGTTTAGAGTATATCTCAAACGTTTTTTTCTAATTATCGCTTATTGATTATTTACATAAATTATTCGCGAATGGACAATTCTGCATTGTATACAATACCCATGGAGAAATGACCACCATGGATGGCGCGCGCAGCACGGCAATTTTTGACGATGCACGGCACCCGTTGGTTCAGATTTTATAAATTTGATATCAAAAGATGCGTAAGACTGTAGGCGATAAATTCAAGAAAGCTCGCGCGCAAAAAAAAATCATCCTCGAACATATCGCGACGAAAGTCCAGGGGGTTGGATTCTACCCTACGGCCCTTTTAGGGTTAAACTGTGACGCATTGCACGTAGGAGAACCCCACGAATTATCTAAAATAACGACTGAGCGATGGAAAATTAGATGAGCTGAAATATGAGGAGGATGATGATAATAATAATAGGGATAACAATTTCGCTTTAAATATATTATCATATGTTTCCTTCTGTAGCTTTAGAAATAAAAAACCTGGTAGAAAGATAAAACAGTACAGAGTCTTTACTTTGAATGCAATGTTCGTGATGATATCTTCAAGGTGTACACAAAATTGGACCTAAGGTAAAACTAAGCCCGTTTATATCTGCGCCATTTTATTGAACAGTATTCAATATTTAACGATCTCGACTGTCACGGATTTTAAAACGAATTTTTAATTTTTCCTTGGATGTTTCTGTTTCCAAACTTTCCAACCCTCCAAGAATGTTTTATCGTTTACGTTCTTCATAAGAAAAATCATGAATATTCTTTCTCCCATGAGGTTCTAAATTTGATATCTCGTTCATTCAAAACGCCCCCTGGTTGGAAAATATTGTTATACAGTATGACATACGGTGTCACATCTGATGAATTCGACCAAACACTACACGCATTCGCATTGGACCAAATCGCAATAAAGCTTGTCAAACTGTTAATGTTTTCTCACTGTGTCCACACATTCCAATGCACAGTTTGCGTGTGTAATTAAAAACACCTTGTTCACACCGATTTCCCCGAACTTGCTGTTGTTGTGTAAGGGTACTGCAGTTTTATATTTTGTCAGCATATACAAATAAGATTCTAAAGCTAAGAGAAATAAGTTTTCAAAATCAGCTACAGCAATGTCATTTAGGATAGTTTGGAGTTGGTCAACCTGCTTAACATTCCAGGATTAATCTGTAATTTGCAACAAACGGAGGTAATTTTCAGTCCAATGAACATGTTCATTATGAGCTAAAAGTCTTCAAATAGGTTGTCAGAATTGACCACCCAGATCAAAATGTTTGCTTTCCCGTTATTTTGATGCGACATCAAAATTGAGTTCCCCGTACTGATTGCTGATATTCGCGATATCGGTCGGATCAGGAGAGGGTTTGCTTCCAATAGACCTCTGAAGATGTGAATATTTTTCGTTGTCATCGTCCTGTTCGTAAGGCAGAGATCCAAGGTTGTCCAAAGTCTGGTAGGTGTTGGTTGCATCCTCATGCAAACCATTAGGTGTTTCGTAATCACTATTGTCATCATAAGCCCTTTGTTTTATCAAACCATTGTTGATATCTGACGTCTTTGACTGTGCGTTGCGCTGAAGATGATCGTATGGTTCTTCGGAGACTTCTAGACAAGGTTCTTCATAATCGGATGTCGTCTCCGGCTCCATGTGAGGATCTTGATAATCTAAATCTGCCGTTTCTGTTGTCTTACCCAAAGAACCAAACCCATTAGAGGGTGGGTTTCCGGATGTCTTCAAGCCTCCTTGGACCTTGCCATAGGTATTACCTTGGATCCCTTCCTTTGTATTGGTTTGACAATGCATGGGTTCATCACCATCACTTTGTTCTACGATTGCGTTGTCACGGCTGGTGTCATCTCTGCACAGGTATTGGTCTATTTTGTCTTGCAACGCTTCTTGCATGGAGACACCACTCTGATCATACTCGCGACTGGAATATTCAGTGCAACTTGCATTTTTCTGAAGAGACTGGTAGTCATTATCATCAGGTGATTCAGAATTTACAGACGGGTCGTTTGAATTAGGCTCTAGACAGGCGTACTCCGGACCACTGGTACGAAGCGACTCGTAAGTATTATCCATTGATGGGGCAGAACTATTGGTCACAGGTTTAGTAAGTGTTTCAGCATCAAGGTGAAGGGAGGTGTACTTGCTACCGTCTTTACGTAAATCTTCATATGCATGGCCGTCGTTTTGACTTAGAACGACATCTATATTTTGATAGTGAAGAGTCTTCTTATCATTATCAGATTCATACTCAATCCCATTGACGAAAACCCCTCTTTCAGAAGTCTCCTCATTAACTGTTACCTCCAGTCCACATTTTAGGTGATCTTGGTAAGGACTACTTGGCGTTTCCTTTGCACTGTCTGGTAGATTGTACTCGTGATAGTCACCCTGTTCTTTGCCGCCGAACAAAACATTATAATCTTCTTCTCCTACCTCGTTGTAGATGTCTTCGCTCCCACGTCTAGTAGGTGAGACAGAGGTAGGTAGTTCAGAGTACTCGTGTTGCTGAACGTTCTCTGGAGATGTGGGCACGTCGGCATTTGAAGCGCCCTCTACGGCATTGACGCATTCTGTGTATTCATTCTGGTCGACACCAGCAGTGGTCATGAAGCTTGGGTTAAGAATGGCCGTTGAGGTTTGATGTTCTTGGTCCCGATCTTTAGATGTTGAAAATTGCCTAGAAGAAAATAAAGGTGAAGTCAAAATTTATATCACGATAATAAAAACATGATTAAAGCAAGAGATTGCCGTAGGTGAAGAAAAAAAAATTCTACAGGTTTTATAATTAAATCGTTGTATTGCTTGCCTAGATTCATCACCGTTGTGTGCTGTAGGGAAACATCATGGATATAATGAACCCAAGTCGGATGGGTTTGTAAATTTAGAAAAGTATTCCTTGTATGACACGCCGAAAATGAGGCTTTTCTGGATCGAAAATCTCGACCCGGTTCTTCATGTATATACCGTTGCTCAACCAGTAAATGGACGGAAAAGTAAAACAATCATCGTATCTTTAGAAAGAACATTATTTTTCCCCGTATGTCATATCAATGAAAACAAAATTGGTTTAAAGAAAGAGGAAATCTGAACGAGTACACATATTTAAAAAAAAAAAAAAAAGGGATTGTGGGATGATTAATCCAACCATAAAAGATAATCTCCATAAATGTTGAAGAAAACTCATCGTTTTTCTATAGGGTTAAGAATCAGTCTGGTAATAACCCAAGAGACAGTGGCGTAGCTAGGATTTTTTACAAGGGGGGGGGGGCTAATTCTGCTTGAATTAAGGGAGACCCGTATTTTTTCTTCTCACCAGCCCTCCAAAACTTGCTCGGTGGGGGGGGGGGGGGGGGGGGAATGGCGACAATTTTTTTTCGCCAGCCCTTAAAAAAAATTCGCTCAGTTTGGGGGGGGGGGGGTTATCAGATGTTTTCCTCCATAATTCTTTGACAAGCAACAAAAAAAAGGAAAAAAATTCATTACAAAAAAAAAATCGAGGAAAAGTTGTCAGGGGGGGCAATCTGCCCCCCTGTTCCACCCCCCCCCTCCCCCTCAGCTACGCTAGTGCCAAGAGATATCGAATACGAATAGAACAAGGTTGAGACAATACCTCCTCTTGTAGCAAATAACTCCAGAGATAACGGCAAGAAGTAAAAGGAACACGACCACGACTACGACTGGGACCACTGGGTTGGTTGATTCTGCAAGTTTAGAATATCGGGAATTTTAATCTTTCTGTTCAGTAACACGCTTACTTATTAGGCTCATACTGTCTTGTAAGCATAAGGTAAAAAGAGGGGATTATGCAGCACATTCACCAATCTTCTCGGAATACTATTATTTAGTCTGCATAAATGTTCTACCCCAGGCCATTTCAAACGTAAGATGCCCCTCCCAACCCTCCCCTTAATGAAAATGCTGGCTACGCTAACGCGTTGGCCTACCCATTTTCTGACTTATCAACAAAGTATGGCTTACAAGAAAACGGATGAAATGAACTATTATTGTGACTATACGCCTAGTACTAGTATTCAGAACGCTATGGAATGCTGTCTACGTTGCATTTGATTGATATGTTAAGCTCCTCTTACAAAATATGTTTTTAAAAACCTTGGGTAATTTTCTGCGCAAATGTCTATAAAATTATTTGAGGCTGCATTCTTGAAAGAGCCCGGGGCGGTTGAATTAGTGGTTTAATGTTGTGATAGCTGTAGAAAACGAGACATGATATACTTGTAAATGGGATCGTATAAAGAAAATACAATGAAAAAGGATAAGTATGTCGTTTTATAATATTTTATAATATAGTGCGCAAGACAAAAGACTTCCGAATCGAAAGTCTAAGGGGTCGTCCAATAATACTGGATTAGCAAATAACTGGACAAATATACTATTAATACATGGTTGGGAGTGCGTTAGTGCGATCTGGCAACACAAAGGTTTTTATCGTGGTGTACTAACATACGAGGCGTAGCCGAGTGTGTTAGACACCACGATAAAAACCTGCGTGTTGCTGGATCGCACTAACGCACGAACTCACAACCATGTATTAATAGTTTCATAAAACGGGTCTACAATTTTAGTGTTTTCTTACAATCTTAGTGTTTGATCCGGATTAGCCGTGCGTTAGTCCCCTCGCCGTGCGTTAGTACTTTTTTTTTTTTTGCGCGGTCACGTGGTGTTATTTGACCAATCAGGATGGCTACATTCTTGAACCCGTTTTATAATAATGAAAACTACTCGTACTTATCTCTAGCCAGAATGATGAAAACATGGGTAAAGGATAGAAAGAGAAGGGTAGAGAGAAAGAGAGAGATGGCAAAAAAATTAACAGATGGTATAGTATAAGTTGCCTTGAATATATAATGATATTATCATTGATTTTGTTTACCAAGAGAAGCCTCATCAGCATCAATGCTGTTTTCCCTGAGGGCACTGCAATTCTCCGTATCGCATATAGCTCTCCGAATCCGAACGCATGCGGCGCTCTAATTTTTAGGCATGTGATTGCTGGCAACTGAGTTTCCGGGTCCGGCCGGAGCGTCATTGACAATGTGTTGGAAGACGTGGTCAGCCTAGCAAAAACTCCCTTTTGTTCCTAATCTAGCAAATAATCGTGTTTTTATACAGTTGATATTTAAATGGGATTCTTCTGTGAAGCCACCCAATGTGGGATGTTGAGCCGAAGATGCAAAACGTGTTTTCAGCAGAACAATCACGCACGAAAAAAGCAAGGAAATATCAGTGTATGCTCACTATAGCTATAGACTGGAACCGGAAATATATGTGCCAACATCGTTGTCCCCGATATCGGCATCGGGAGCTGATATCGGCTATATGCGATATGGAGAATTATTATGACCCCAGCAATATCCATTTACAGCTGGGTGAAGAGGGATAACTGTAGGTAAAACATCTTGTCCAAGGATGTAAGCACTTAGCGAGGATCGAACCCATGCATGACCTCTCGTATAAGACTCAAGAGCCTTCACCAATATACCGCAGTGCTCCTACAATTATAGTCATTATTACCTCTTTAAGATTAGTAGAAAAAAAGAAGGAAGAGAAGAAAAATATTGTAGTCTTTGACGTACTTGTTTTACTGGGTCATATATCATATGACATGGTCATAGTGGGCTTACAGACAATACAAGCAAATCATCTGATCAGATGAAATCTGTTTTATGGAAATACTCCATTTTGCGTCAGAATGGTGGGAGTTGAAGTCCTACCTTCTGTTATTAATGGTTTGGTTGTTCCTTCACTCGTAGCTGCAATCATATCCGTCATCGTAGTCAATGTCGTTGCCATGGGCGTTACCAATGAACGCGTATCAGTATACGATAGCAGATGGAATGTTATGTTATGAACATAAACACCATCGTTGATATTGACCTGTGTGTATCAAAATCATTACAATGCTGTCAAAAGGTATTTGCACATACATGCATCTATTTTTTTTTTTTCCTTTTTCTTTTTCTTTTTTTTTTTTGTGGGGGGGGGGGTCTTTTCATATAAAATAGTAGCCGGGGTGTGTGTGTGTGTGTGTGTATGTATATATATATATATATATATATATATATATATATATATATATATATATATATATATATATATATATACACACACATACACGCGAGCGCGCGCGCGCACCCATTCTTGTAGTGTGTAGGACTTGGGACATTTTATACTTTAAGGACGACTGGGGACAAAATTAAACACAAAACACACCGCGCCCACACACACACACGCACACACACGAACATATATAATTAAATATGCTTAAAAGTTCAATATATTAAGATCGAGATTGCTCTATCATGTTTTTATTCCCATTTATAAAACGGGTTCTAGGATGGAGGTATTCTCATTGGTCAGAATCATTACACCACGTGACCATGCATTTTTCTTTCCTACCGTCATGACCGCGCAAAAAAAGAGTTTACATCAAAAAGTGATAACTCACGGCAAAAAGTGATAATGCACACTGATACACGCATTATACTTTTTGGCTGCGCTCAATGTGATGTCATCGAGGAAAGCAAATGGCGGCCTCCTTGACTATGCGATTCTTTGCATTTTGATGGGGTTTGTAACCAATTTTGTTACTTTATATTCATATTGCTGACAAGTTTTTATAAAACAAATAATTCATGTGTTGTGGCTAAAGCATTAGTGATATGCATTGCACTCAGTTAAGTCACAATGAGACGGATAATGAACTCGACAAGTCTCTTTCATTATCCCATTATGACTTAACATTCGTGAAGTGCATATTTACTAATGCACTCGCAAACATGCATTATTTGTATGATAAAGCACCTTCTAATTATCAGTTTCTTATGAAACCACATCTCTTGTTTCCTTGTAGATTTTTTTTCTTCTAGTGCAGACAGTCTATCCGCCAAATTACGTATCATGGAGCCATTAAAGGGAAATCCCTTATATTCGAAGTATGAATACGTGATTATTTATTTACTTACCAATAGTTTATTGTTCTCCTGCAAAAAAGAAGAACGCATACATTGTACCCTTGGTCTGGTAAGATTCCCCCTCATGCTTATCGTAATATTTCTCTCTCCTCTTCCACATCTAGCCCTACGGCATACTGTGTCATTATTGCAGACCGATACAAGGGTGGAGTCATGACTTGTGACAGTATGGTTGCATAGGAAGCCATTACCTGAATGTAGAAGACCAGATTCGATGCGAAGTGTAACGTGAAATTATGGTTAATAAATTGAGATCAAACTACCATGACGAAACGTAGGAAGCACTAGTTTAAATGGTCTAGGGAATGCGATAGTGAAATGGGGTTTCGATTTGAAAGTATTAAAGGACATAATTTTAAAAGATTTTTTGTGATCGAAATGCCTCTGCATCGCAATACTTTGTGACTGATTTGAAAGATTTGGACCCATCGCAAATGATTGGGCCTTCAGAGGGGAAGTCCGGTGTTCGTATGCAATAACATGAAAGTAGAATGTTAACAAGATTGTGCTTACTGAGACATAAGAGGGACACATGGTCACAGGCCGCCGAAATCCCCCCCCCCCCCTTCCCAGCCAACTTGAGGTACCTTTTGGTTTGTGTGTGTTTTTTACCAGAGATTTTTAGACAGCCTGTACCCCACCCCTGCTCCAACGTTTCCTGGATCCGCTATAGTGCATTGGGAAATGTTGCTTTATAATCACACTTCTTTAAACCCCGTGAAGAGGTAACTATTTTTGAAATTCATTTGATTGTGTATCTCATGTCGGATGTGTGTATTCCATGAATATAGCTTAGAAAGAAGAGTAGACATAAACAATATACCTTGTTTTGAAGATCAATAATAAACGTTGCTAAAGTATAATCTGGAATATTATATATATATATATATATAGGCTGTCTAAAAATCTATATATATTTCATATATTTCAGCAATATTCAGAGGACTTTTATTCCTCCGCTACACTCAATAATATGCATCGCGTTTCGAATTGCCAGGCATTTAGAAGCTTTCGATATATTTTCAGTATACCTTCGAGAGTATATTAAAGAACAAATAACACAACAGATGATATTGTTGTCAATGTAGTGATCTTTTTAAAGACGTATAACAAAAAAACCGAGAAGCAATAAACCTACCATTACTGATGATACAGTGGACGTCGCCTAATGAAGCTGATATTGCGATGACATCTGTGTATTTGACGAAAGTAAAGAAATGATATTGTTTCTATGTATTTATAATTTATAGCAGTAATAATTCTGGATATTTATATCAATACGCAAAATTTTAATCACAGTAAAGAACATCCATGTTTGCTACAAAAAAATAATATGCAGAATGTTTAGTTAGATATTTAATTTCAAAAAAGTATGTCAGAGGATAGTGTATTGGATTGGATAATATTGCTCACTTGTTTACTTCATTTACTGATGGTATTAACTTATTTATGGTAGACCTATATCTACATTCTATCTCAGAAAAAGGTATGAGAATACATTTCTGGAAATAGTTTTTTTTTTTTTTTTAGGTTTATAAACAGTGTAAGTAAAAACCAGAAACCATTGCTCAGTGTCGAATATATCATAAACCAATAAAATTCCCTTAAATTTAGTGTGCTAATATGATAGATTACACCACGTCCTTCAGTAACGGTAGAATATATTTGTTCAGTTTCAGTTTATTGTTTCATATTTCACATTTACAATGTGTTTTTACAGTATACATGTAAATGGGTACAAACAATATAATTGGTACAAACGAGATAAATGGTACGAACAAACAAGAGATATATTGTCAGCATGGTCAGAGAAAATAAAAGAAGGTGAGTACCTCATAGCCAAGCGTTTGCATGCAATATTAATTAACCAGACTGGGCTAGAATAATAATGAAATATTGAGGAGCCTGAAGAGATGATGGAGTATATCTTTCCCTAATTTACATGATCAAGGACATAATGCTGAAGTGTCAATATATATATGATGGATAAAAGAAAAAAATATTGTTTTATCTTGATGTATACATATATTGCCAAATGAATAATAAATGAATAAATGAAAGTACATTTCTAACGGAAAAGATGAATACATACCGCTATTTTCATCAAAATTGACGTCCCACGATGAGACGTTGATCATTTTGCTCCCATTTACCGGTCCACGTAAAGAGATATTCACGCGTTGAGTGCCCGCAAGTACAAAAAACCATGATGGACCAGCGAACCCGTCTTTGTCGTCTGCTTCAATACTGATCGGCGTATCATTACTGCTCCTGACTCTTGTGAGAAGACCACGTGATCCTGATGACGTGGTTGGTGCGTGTGCTAATAATGTAAAAGAGTAATTTCCGCCTCTTGAACCTCCGTTGCATGCCATTTGAAAGTGGTTGGAAACAGAGATCATGGCGTCTGGAAAGAAAGAAAGGGCATAATTAATGCGATATACATGTAGAGGGGAAAACAGAAAGCATTAAACAAAAACAAAAGAAAAACATTTAATTAAATTGTTGCTTAGTCTCGGAAAGGTTGTAAAATAAATCATGATTTTAAGCCTAATATCACTGTTTTCTTGCAATGATTTTATTGGCAGGAAAATGTTATCCCTCATTGTTTTTACACAGAAGAGGAGAACGTTATAATATCTCAATAATCAGCCTAATTTATAATATTACGTCAACATACGCGTCAACATTCAACAGTCATTACAATCTTTTTGTCGTAATATTCGATAGAGAATAAATATTTCAATGAATACTAAATATTTCTTTTTTTCCAATAACAAATTTACCATTTGAACAATCGGCGTCACAGGTTCTAGCCCCTTCACAGAAGCAATACATTACATTCGTATCCGAAGGAAAAGTGACATTGCACATCAGTGGTAGCAGTGCACCTGCAAATAAAGTATAGTTGGTATATGTTTGGTGATAGAAATGGTGTAGCGTGAGTACAGCCATTAAGGTGGTTTGGTATCGTGAGGGAGGGGATATCGGTATAACTAGGTGTATTAACTAGGAATTAACAAGACCACAGATTTAATTGGAGGATATGGGAGCAGGGGATGCTGTCGTCTTCCTTTTTCACGTCCCCCCCCCCCCCCCCCTTCCCTCTCTCTCTCTTTCGCTCTTTCTGTTTTAAAGGAAAGCTTGAGTTCTGGGAAAAGTAAAAAATAATTTGAGGATTGCTCTTCAATTCTCTCACATTCAAAATATGACAAGAAACAGCTGAAATGTTCGGGGCGGACATTTGTGTGTAGTCCCATATACACATTTCTGTGTGCAGTGCATGTGACTCTCAGCAGGGTTGAGTCAATTTCTTATCATTATGGTGATTCCAAACCCTTACAGCATACACCAATTCTTATGTGCTATGTAATCAACCTTTCCCAATTGCTATGAGACATTTTCTTTCACAATTCAATTTTCATGACCAGAACTCAAGTTTATCTTTAACTTATTTGTCGCCATGAAATTTGGGCAAGTGCCCCCCCCCCCCCCCCCCGATAGCTCATGCATAACACATATACTATTTTAACACCAACAACAATCTCTATCATACTAATCCTCGGCATTACATGGATAATCTGTTTAAATATTCTTATACGTAAATTACAGAGAAAGCCAAGATCATCCACCCCTCTTAATTATGTTGGCCTAATATTGTTGAAACTGAGCAGTGCACATTAAAGAGGTAGAAACACAATACACATGATTCCATGGCGAGTAATCGAATACGTTTGCTCCCCTTGAAATGGTTCGAGATTAATAAGCGAGTATATAAATGGAAATTTAGGCCTTGAAAGTTCAAAACGAACACAGTCTTTTACCCATGGATAATGCAGGAACATGTATAAAAGTAAGAGTAACAAAAGGTAGAAGATAAGTGGCCAATCGGTACAACCGTAGATCCATGATTTGCAGCATTGCAGAACCGTGTTTCCCAATAGTGAAGACTCCTCGCTCTTCTTACGATTGACTGTTATTTTGGACAACAACACTCCCCATTCTGACGACAAAATTCCATATTACACCATGTCTTATTGTATTTGTGCATCATTCATAAAATATAAAACCTTGGCTTCCCCTGTACAATAACATATTTTGTTTTAGAACAAACATGCATTTTCTCACGCTGTTAATACCAATTCTTATATGTTGTCTTTTCAGCTCTCATTGTAATTAATCACGGTGCCGTGTGAAGAATGAGGATGTAAAGAACTGATATTAGCAATATTGACTTTGGCCAATAAAAAAAAAGAATCGATTGCATATATGCGACAAACCGTACAGTCCTGAAGGCTGAAATCAGGGGCGTCTCTAAAACTTTACTTTTTAATGTGTTGGGGACGAGGTTGGGACAAATTTGGTGAAATTAAAAGAAAAATACATTGAAGGAAATTCCTTCAAATTCTCTCTCTGTCTCTCTCTCTGTCTCTTTCTCCCTCTCTGTCTGTCTCTCACTGTCTCTCTGTCTCTGTCTCTCTCTCTCTCTCTCTCTTTTCTTCCCCCCTCTCTCTCCCCCATTCTAAATAAATTTGGTTAGGTGATTTTTTTTTTTCTTGAATGATTCATGTGATTTCTCTTGATCTCTTCCTCTTTTTGTGATACATCATAAAAACTAACAATAACCAGTCCTGCGTAGATGAGTTTTGTTCTTCTTGTGGCTTAACATTAATTAGATATTCTCTCTCTCTCTCTCTCTCTCTCTCTCTCTCTCTCTCTTTCTGTCCCTCTCTATCCCATTCTAAATGGATTTGGTTATGCATGTAGGTGATTTTTGTTATTATTCTTTCTTTTCTTTTTTTTACTTGAATGATTCATGTGGTTTCGCTTGATCTCTTCCTCTTTTTGTGATACATCATAGACTAACAATAACCAGTCCTACGTTTTGTTCTTCTTGTTCTTCTTGTTCTTCTTCATTAGATATTCACTCTCTCTCCCTCTCTCTCACACACTCTTTTTTTTTTCTCTCTCTCTTTATCTCCCATTCTCATTCTAAACGGATTCTGTTTGATGATATATTTTTCGACTTGAATGATCACGTGATTTTGTCAGGTCTCTTCGTCGTAGGCTAACAAAAACCAGTTCAGTGTATGAGTATTGTTCTTCTTGTGGCTTACCATTCATTGGATATTCTCTCTCTTTCTCTCTCTTTCTCTCTCTGTCTCTCTCTCTCTCTTTCTGTCCTCTATTTCCCTCTCTTGTTCTATCTTCATCTTCTTTCTCTCTCTCTCTCTCTCTCTCTCTCTCTCTTTCTGTCTCTCTCCCATTCTAAACGGATACTGTTTGGTGATTAAAAAACAAATTTACTTGAATGATTCATGGGGTTTGTTTGATCTCTTCTTCCATTTGTGATATATCAATAACTATACTCAACTAAAAAAGTAAGTTCCCCGGAAATTTTTAGCATTAACTCCATAAATAATTGATGAAATTCGTTTATTTAAAGTATGCAACATTTTCTTACCATCATTTTCATTGGTTATTTTAGAACAATTGAGTATGTTTGCATAATGCTAAAATAGTTTTTATCACGGTCGTAACGACAAAAAAGTGGCACTTTACTTTTCCTAATGCAATAAAGGGTGTACAATGTGTAATGTATTCACACTTTTCTTTATGTACAGGCATATAAATTGCAATACAAATTCATGGGAATGAAATGAAAAATCTTGATTTTTTAGTGTAGTTTCACGAAATTTAAATTGCCAGTTAGCCGCCTTTACTTGAACAAAAGATGAAAATAATCAAAACGTGTATAGAATATGAATCTCTCTCTCTTTCTCTCTCTCTCTCTCTCTCTCTCTCTCTCTCTCTTTTTATCTCTAATTCTAAACGGATTCTATTCGGTGATTTCTTGTTGTTGTTGTGTCCCCCCCCCCCTCCTTTTTTTTTTTTTTACTTGAATGATGTACAGATGTATGTATTTTTTGTTTGATATCTTCCTCTTTTTGTGTGTGATAAATCATAGGCTAGTACAGTGTATACGAGTACTGAGCTATTTGTAGCTTCCCAGTTCATAGGAATATAACACTGGTACAACCTGACTATGAAAAACGACAAGCCATGTAGCAGGAAATAGGCGTACGAGATGGGGTAGGACGGGTAGCGGCTGCAGTAGAAATGCGAGGAAAACATACGCTTTCAACAAACCTCTTCATTACGTGGCGCCAATCTCTTGCATTCAGAATTAAATTTAAATTAATTACTGATACTGGCTACAGTTCACGAGAACGACAGGCATGTCATTTATCACTTTGAATACCTGTATTTTAAAGTTAACCTCATTCGGGACATCCAATTATAGTATACCGACACCCAATGTATACGAGACCGACAGCCCATGAGACTGACATCCACCGAGATTGACACTGTCGCTGGGCCTTCTGAAAAGTTATCAAAGTGTTTACGAGACAGACAGCTTATTATCGAGACCATTACATGCCTGTCTCGCTGGCATTCCGACGACTTCTCTGAGGGTGCATTGAACCAAATGGTCAGTTTCGTGCGATGTCAGTCGACAGTTCCTGACTGAAGCTATACCTTTAATATCCAGATATTTAGAGTCACTGTGATAAATGCTATGCCAGTATCTGGTATAGAGTACCAATAGCAATCAAAATGCTTATAAAATTAATCATTTATTTGACAAAACATAAAATCAATGATTTTAAATATAAGAAACTAGATATAGTGGCAGTACGGAAAGGCACAGAGCTGCAGGGTAAATTTATCACATTCAGATTCCGATTCAAAACACATTTATTTTCTTCTCATAATCGAAATTAGTACAAAACTTAAGTTGACAAAAACATAGTGGAAAGAGGTGAGGGTCCCAGGAAGCACATGACTTGTGTTAGGGTCTCCGTAACAATACATATTTACATAATGTAGTATTATATACAACAATTATAACATACACAACAAATATAAAGGATTTTTCTTTAATGAAAAAGGGAAAAAAGAAAGAGAGAGAGAAAAAAATTTAATTACTATGTACTACTAACTTTTTAGTACAAAGTATATCTTTTAACATTTCGAGTAAATGTATGGAGTGAGGGGCATGTTTTAATGGAGTCATTTAAGTTGTTACAGAGTTTGGGACCAGAAAAACGAATATTTTGTTGAAAAGCAACTGTTCTATCTCTAGGAATATGGATGGCCCTCACAGATCTTGTTGGATAATCATGAAAATAACAATTAAAATCAAAAAAATTACAAAAGTTTTCGGGGAGATATTTGTACATACACTAATACATAAAAAACGTATTAAAAACGTACTGTTAGTAACGGACAATATCTTCAAATTTCAGTCTCAAGTCATGAAATAAGGGGTTGATGTGAGTTCTAGATGGTACTTCGCAGACAATTCTTATTATCTTCTTCTGTAATGTCATTAGCTTATTTAGACGCATAGGTATAATGATGATGATGATGATGTTGATAATGATAATGATAATAATAATAATAATAATAATAATAATAATAATAATAATAGTAATAATCATAATATTAATAATAATAATGATGATAATAATAATAATAATCATCATCATCATAATAATAATAATAATGATAATAATGATAATAATTACAACATTAACAATTGTAATGATAATAATCATAATGATAATGATAATAATATTTGTTTCTTTTTATGGCATTGTATCCCATTGAAAAGTGATCAAAGCGTTTTACAGAACAGATAAATTAATACATGAAACCTCGAAGAATGTAATGTATGAATATAAAACAGTTAAGTACAATGTAAATATAGGTACGTTGCAGGACAGTGGCGGATCCAGGGGGGCTTGGGGCCCGGGCCCCCTCCCCTGGGACCAAAAAGGGGCCAAAAAAATGCTGAGGACCTTTTTTGTAAATATTGAGCCCCCTCCCTCAAGAAATCCTGGATCCGCCAGAGGATTTTCATGTCAAAATTGAGTAATGTTTTGCCAATCCCGCTTATCTTTTACTACCAACTGAAATGAAAATTTCTCCCGTGCTGGGCATATGATTGCTCAAAAGCAGGTCGGACACGTAATATGATACGTGTTTTGGCCCAGTATTCTTTACATTGCATTGTTTTCATTCCCCCCCCCCCCCCTTTAATTATGTCCGTGTGATATTGTTCGATATTTCAGTTGCTGAGTAAGTTTTACTGTCCATCTAATAAGAAAAAATCTTGTGACTTGACACGAACTTTGCTAAAGTTCACAATCACCTTCGAAGGTGTTAGTGTATGGGTAGACTATTCAGGAAGAAGTTGTATTATCAGGGAAATTCCCTGGTATTATTGAGGAAAACGATTTGTTTACTATATTGTATTCGCAATAGAGAGATATCGTACGAAAGCTTTCATAACATAATCGAAAGTAGACCTACTATAATAGAAGATCAGCTACTAAACAAATGTAACACATTGCTTGATGCAACATATCGTAATTGCCCTGACGTTAGCCGCTGACAGGGATTTGAACGACGTACTATGCGATCCACAGTCCGCTCACTTATCCACTAGCTACATCTACAAAAACAGAATTGGAAATTCAAACCCAGACTCAAACCTGAATACAACTCGTCAGAGTTTTAGTAGAAACCCAACGACATGTCATTAAATAACCGTCATTAATTTATTTATTTTTACATCGTTCAAATTGGAATATGGTCCCATTATTAAGTAATAAAATTTACTCCCAAACAAATTGGAATGAGAGGTCTCAACATCTGATGATATTTGTGATAAAAAAATGTGCTCTAGCGCTATGATGACTTCAGACAATGAAACATATTGAAAAATGGAATAATGGATGTGTGCTGAGAAATAAACCTAGCTATAAAAAAACGTTCACTTTACTCAACTAAATTACTGGAAGAATTGCGTTATAATCTAAAAGTATAATTCTTTTCATATTTACGTTGAGAACACTCGATTATCAGTAGACTTTTCTTCAAAAATATTTTAAGTAATTTAGTGAAATCTTTGAAGTAAAGTACGGTTTACTTCAAACCAGCAGTGTATTGTTTAGATTGAAGTCAATTGAATTAAAGTGGATATGTCTGTTTTTACCCAAAAAAAACTATTTACATAAAATAAAGAGTATTAAATTACTTCAGTCAAAAATTCATATAGGTTTCTTTTTTTTTTTTTTTTCCTATGGAGGAATTATACATGATGGCAATATATGAGTTCGTTCAGTGTTGTCCCTGCGAGCATTGACCTATGAAAGTCATTGCACAACTCTTTGTCTTACGTGTTTGACTTGCAGTGGTTTTGCTAATATAGGCCCTTGTACGTGTAGCATCTAATATCTTTAGCATGTTTAGTAAAGTTATTATGAAAGCACTAACTCGGATTGTATTCCCCCTTTTTCAAATTTCAAAAATCCGTACTATTCCGTCTTAACTATATTACAGCAAACTGAAATGACAAGACTTACAAGCTGATACGAAATCTTGTTTCGTGTACATGGTGTCATTATGAGGAATAATTGTTTACTTTACTGGGAAAAATCAGTTAGTTCGAAGGAAGCTGAAATTAATATTTCGAAAATGCCTTATGATAGATGACTATATGTGTTTTATAATGGCTAAAATTGAGTAAACCCTAAATGAGAAAATTGCGAAACATGTACTGATGGTAACAAGTACCACCATTATGAAAAAGTCTGTGAAGAAAATTCATCAGCGTATGATAGGGCAGTGAACTTAGGGAAGTGAAGTTAGACTAGTTCGGCAATGTTCAGGGTGTCGATATCATGAATGTTCTCGCGTAGGAGGCATTGATCTTGAAACATTGACATCAGACGTGCACTTAACTGCAAATTGACATACCTTCGTTTAATCTTGGATAAATAAACGTCCAATTCTATTGAAAATGGCAAAAATATCTAGCATCCATGAAAACCTTCCCGAGTAGAGTTTTATTCCTCTGGCGAAAGTTGAAACGCGCGGTTGTCGAAAGTATGCGGTTCGGTGGTCGTCCCATGCGGGAACACATCCTCCATTTGCTGGATCGAGCCTCCCCCGCCGTTAATCTCTCCTGGGCCACAACCAGAATCTACAGACGGGAACAGGTCCCTCCTCTCCTGCTCCTTCTCTGCTTGACGCATCTCCCTGGTCCTCCGGAGTTCCTCCTGGACCCAGCTCAGCTGTCGTCTCGTCGATCGGTTGATGTAGTAGAGGAAGACAGCGAGGATGGTCAGGCAGACGGCTGCAACAGCTACAAAACCAATGGCGACTTCGACACCTATGACGATGTCCGAGGCGCGCGGTTTAATGGTGGTCGGTGACGTGTCAACTGGAAGTGGTGGGGATGATGCCATATCTATTCTTTTAGCGTTTAAGTCGTAGGTCTTTCTTTTTAAAAGAGGAAATAAAGGAGAAAAGAAAAAGAAACAAAATAGTCCCACTTGAACATTTTGAAAAGAAAGAGATCAGATCTGGGCCCCGTCTAATAAAGGGTTGCGGTTGATCTGAATCAGTCCCAAGTCCTCCAATCGGTCGAGAATTTACAGTCTCCTATCTCGTATGTACATAGTTTTCAATGATATCAATCACAAATTAAAGGAGAATGAAACCCTGGGGAAATATCCATTTTAATGAAAAGAGAGGATAGAGAGAAGCAATTTTTAAAAAAAGTCTCAATTTACTTTCTATGGCCATCCTCAAATTGGCAATATTTCAAAATGCTTTAAAATGGCAGGTTTAGTAGTACAACTCTCAATATGTTTTGTACACAAAATTTCATATTTTCTCCATTATCTCTAAAGATGCTGCTTGTCTTTTTTTGTGAACTCAACATATGTTGTGTCAAATACATTTTCCCATGACATATCTTGGCTAAGAAGGAGACAAGCTGCACCTTGAGAGATAATGGGGGAAATATGAAATTTTGTGTACAAAACATAATGGAGGGTTGTACTTCTAAACCTGTCACTTTGAAGCAACATTGCCAATTTGAGGATCGCCACAGAAAGTAAATTGAGACTTTTCAAACTTTCATAACTTTCTCATTTCGTAACCGATTTCGATGGAACTTTTTTTTTAATTGCTTCTCTCTATTCCTCTCTTTTCATTAAAATTGATTTCTCTCCAGGGTTTCATTCTCCTTTAAGCTGCAGGTAATCCCATCTCTTCATAAGAAGAGGCCCAGGGATCGATCTGAGGAGTGACAAGAGCTCAAAAACACCTGTCGATTTGCCTCTTCTTTCAAGTAAAAATATCTATAGAAGCATCGCCATTATATTTCCCAGAAGTTCTAAAGCATGCCTCCTGTTGGACGGTGCGGAACCTATGTCAACTTTCAGTCAGACCCAACTCCGGAAAACCGAGCACAAGTATATACTCCAAAAACGGAGTATGGAGCAAGATAAATATAGAGCCCCCATTGTTCAGTGCGAGACAGTGTGTACAAAAGGCATGGTGAAAATCGTGCAATGTTCACCTGCTGTTGATAATATATTTTTCAAAAATAATGCTGCGGATATATCTATTTCAAATGTTTGTTATTTGAAAGTAATTTTATATGACGAATCATTCAAGGATTTTCAAGATAATTGACACGCAGCATTATTTTTAAAATATATATATATATATATCGCTGGCAGGTTTACTTTGCAAGATTTTCCCAATGCCCTTTGTACACACTGCCTCGCAATGAACGATGAGGGCACTATATTCATACGCCGTTTTCGGAGTATATACCTGTGCTCGGTTTTTCGAAGTTGGGTCTGACTGACTTTGTAAACACAAAACATCCATTAAATCAAACACCTCGGATAAAATATGTTTCAACAAAGGAGGAAATAGAAAAAAAGACATAACCTGTGAAGAGAAATTGAATTTACATGTACCTAACAATGTAATTAGGAAAAGATTTTTTAACAAGTTGTATAATTTGTGAAAAACCGTATCTACGTACTGTCAGATAGAGCAACCGAATATAATGCCTGTGATAATACAAAATAATCTATGATAATATCATAGATTATGACAGGACTTACCCTTTTGGACATACACAATGACTCCCATTTTATAGACAACCCGTATTCTTGATTTATCGCTTCACAATAATTGAGGCTTTCTTTTTCTCCCGATATTGATTCATATCAAAGCTTTGAGAGAAATGATTCAGACAGATACAAATTTATGTCAACTCTTTGCCCTTGAATAGACGCAAACTCTTAAACGTTTACGAAGAATTCTGACTAAAATATGTACCGAACTTCCTTGCCAAATCTCTACCAAAATTAGGTTTGCACAATAAACATGTAGCACCATGGACCATGAACTTAAACATGGAAGAGTTGGCCTACATGTATATACTTGCAACTGGCATGTGTTGTTTTATGGCACTGGAAGGCGTATGAGACAGGGGAATTAGGGGGGTCAGCCCCCTCCCCTTCCCCCGTCCCTCCTCGTTGGGATTTTGTAACAACCAATTTTTTAACAAACCTCGACTTATTTTTTGAGATACATGTATGGGTCATGTGTCTGTACATTATATTTTTCACATCTTCCTTTAAGTTAAAAACTCTACAATGATGATTGTTAAATAGTATTAATCAACAAACATATTGTACTACCAATGGCCATCCCAATACCAACATTCTCACAAAATCTCTTTCTGAACATTTTGAATTTAATAGTTATTTGGTTGAATAAGTTTCAGGTATTCTTGTATTTCATCGCGTTGTTGGTAAAAAAAAAAATGTGTTGTTTTGCTTTTTTGTGTTCTTGGAAATGGGAATGGGTTAAAAGGACAGTTGCACCTGCAATAATCTAGATTAGAATCATATTGCTCATTTCACAGGGGAGTAGCGTGGATTTAGATATTGAGGGGGCATTGGCATCATGGGGGGGGGGGGGGGGCTCGCACCAGTCTATACTAGTTATATGAAATCGAGTCGGGGGGAGTGTTAATTGGGTCCTATCATCTTCTCTTTGCGTTTCTTTCTTTCTCTCCCCTTTTCTCTCCCCCTCTCTCTATCTCTCTCTCTCTCTCTCTCACTCTATCTTTCCTTTTGTCGCCGCTCGATTGGGGGCACATGTCCCCTTGGCCCCACGTAGCTACACCACTGTCCTTACACATACATGTTTATCATCAGATTGAAACTGCTACCAGTTAAATCGATATCCTCTTTTGCATTGGTGTTAAACAGAGGAGCGACCCTCATGGATTCGTCCCATATTATGTTTCGAAATGAATTTATACAGAGTTCATAAAATGGGGATTGAGTGCCATTGTCCCGGCAGCGTGTCCAGGGGTTCAGAAGGGGCTCGTTTAACCCAATCTGTTGGCATATCTTAACTACACATCGAGTATAAAAAAGAAAGTGTTCCCTTGATGGTGAACCCGGTAGCTAATTTAGTCCAACCATACCAACAAGACACCCGGGCCCTGTTTCATAAAACTTGTCATCAATGACAAGTTGCAATAAATGTTATAAGCTACGGAAATCCTTGCATCTGACTGGCTGAGAGCAAATTTGTCGGTAAAAATCACCGACAAGACACTTGATGAAACGCCCCCCCCCCCCCCAGGAAATGTGAAAACCCTCCTTGTTTTCTGTTTGTTTGTTTTTTTGTTTTTTTCCTTATTCAGATTTTCTTTTTAAAGATTTCTGTTCATCCCTTGCAATTAGGGTATCCTCGTAATACACTTTCAAGGAATCTTTCCTTCAGATGGCGACGTTTTCTTATGTAAAAGTAAATGATGAAGTACTGACGTTAACTTTACAAATACAAATCATTCAAAGGCTACAACCTAGTATGTTCAGAAACAGTTCTTCACCACATGATTTAACTTTTATACCTGTCCGAAATGTCTGAAATTTTTTTCTGACAAAAAAAAAAAAAAAAAAAAAAAAGTTATCACATTTTTGGGGTCTAGTTTTCCTCCAACTTTTCTGAGAACCAACAAAAAAAAAAAAAAAAAATTATCACATTTTTGGGGTCTATTTTTCCTCCAAAATTCTCTGACAAGCCAAAAAAAACCAAACGATATCGCATATTAAAAAATTTTCACTAGTTGTGCACAGAGTTTAAGTCATTTTCATTTGTTACGTTTTATTTAAAAACTGGGTGGGCTTTTGAGATTCTAAAGACCTGCTTTAAAAAAAGAGGCACTCTGTACAAACAAAGGAGGAAATATAACAATGCAACGTACTGATTTACCATCTCCGAAAGTCTTGTCACTTTTAACCCTGACTGCTCTTCTTCACCTCGGGATGTTTTTTTTTCCCTGTCAAGACATCGTTTTTAAATGATCATGCTTATAATCAAAAATATAGGAATAGTGACTACTTGCT
The DNA here is from genome assembly GCA_025618425.1 of Heliocidaris tuberculata. Classification (NCBI taxonomy): domain Eukaryota; kingdom Metazoa; phylum Echinodermata; class Echinoidea; order Camarodonta; family Echinometridae; genus Heliocidaris; species Heliocidaris tuberculata. Next base: position 13,178,536 of record CM046841.1, read on the forward strand.
CTTTCTGTATATTTGACCATTAAGGAATTGTAAACCTGCGAGGAGTATTGCCAGGGGCGGCGCCAGGGTATTTTGATAGGAGGGGCAAGACGACCTAAAGATGACGTCATATTTTTTCTCCATTAAATAACAGGGGTAATATAGAGTTATATGTTTAAGACCTATTTTTGAATACTCCTCTTTCTTCTTTCTTCCCTTTTCTTCCCTTTTCTTCCTCCTTTTCTTCGTTTTTCTTTTATTTTTTATTTTTTCACTACTTGAAAAATCATAGGAGGGGCGGTCGCCCCCTCTGCCCCCCCCCCCTGTAGCGCCGACCCTGAGTATTGCCAAGTTACAAGATAAAAGGTGAATTTCATTATCATTGTCCCACTCAGGTGCCGCTGAGCGTTTTTGAAAATGGGGGCTGATTCGATTTCACTCATTAGCTACAGTTTCGAACCTTTTTTCCGATATTTTATGAAACGTGTCTACTCAAAAAAGTAGGGGGCTGCAGCCCCCCCCCCCCCCGGTTTCGCGGCCCATGCCACTTCACCCCTGTCTCCTATATATGCTGTAGGCTTTACTTTAAGAAAGCGTCCATCTACTTTAGGTTCTTAGGAGCTACACTGTGATACAACTATCTATATATCATGTATATGATTTGGCAGTACTTACCAGTTTTATACACAAAAACTCTCAGGATTATTCACAGCTAGCATACTTTGACATCTTTTCACAAGTTTATCAGTATTTTCTATCTATATAGATTCATACAAAGCTTTGAGAGAGATGATTCACAGAGATGCAGCTTCATGTCAACTCTTTGCCCTCGATTAAAATCTAACCCGGAAATGTTCGCTGACAGAATCCAGACAAAATATTTACCGAATTTCCTTTCCACTTCTCTAGCTCGAGAATATTATGTTTGCACGAATAACGTAACTGTGCACAATGTACCATGAACTTGGGACACATGTATAGAACCTGTAAGCGGCGTGCGGTGGGTGTTAAAACGGCAATATTTCCACCCTGATAATGTAGTTATTTGATATTAAATGGACTTGGGAACAATGAAGAATATTACGTGGAGGAATCACATTATCTGAACAATAAAACAACCTAATCATACTTTGAATTACCAGTTGCTACAAGTACGAGAAAGCTCCTCTCCTTTTTCCAGCATGCCCAGAGCACACAAACACAATTAATGAGACGCTAAAGTTTATTTCATAGACTTGTTAGGCCTTGAGTTAATGATGATGACTGAAGTGAAAAGTATTAGCTGACATGCTTGAAAACTTGATTAATGCGTAACATTTATGTGATTGCACAATTCCAATTATGAGAGCCATAAATCAAATGATCCCTATAATTTGATTTTCTCCTCTCTCTCTCTCTCTCTCTCTCTCACACACACACACACACACACTCTCTCTCTCTCTCTCTCTCTCTCTCTCTCTCTTTCAGAGAACGCTTAGAAGCCCATGGCACACATTAATCATTTTGATTATGATTTTTTTGTGAATAATGTATTAATTTACTCATATGACTCTTTAGTAGGCGAAAATTGGAAACGGGAAGAAATATTGAATTCCTACCAAAAAAATGAGTAGTATAGCTACTAAGAAAACTAATATATTTAGTAAACTTTGATCATTGCTTAATACCATCAATACATATTTATAACGGTACTGATGACATCCTTTAAGAGCATAAAGTCGTTATTTTCAACACAAATTATTGTGATAGCTGGCGTGTTGTGAAACAAATTTATACTATATGACGACCACAGCCCAACTCAAGATTTTGCATTCTTTGGCTGGAGTCTCATGAATAATAATTATTTTTACTTATCTTGACCAACACAGCTATAATGCCTTTTTACAGTCATAGGTCTCTCTGTTGTTGTTTTTTTGTTTGTTTGTTTGTTTGTGTGTGTGTGTGTGTTTTTTGTTGTATTTTTTTTGTTGTTTTTTGTTTTGTTTTGTTTTGTTTTTTTCCTTAATGCCTATGGCATTACTTAGTTCTGTTCTCTGCATTGAAGTCCACTTGTCGCTCCTATACTGTCAACAGTGAACGTAGAAAAGTTCTTTCCGTTGAAGTTTTATTTTTTGTTGATTTGTAATCGTAAGTGGTCAAATAACATGTTCAGCTTTGCTCCCCAAGGGACAACCATGAGCATTCACTTTGCATAATTTGCATATCAAAATCCAGTGTGTAATTCATCTTATGCAGCATAACCTGTGACGCAATGAACGAAGGCCATACCAGGGCATTGTATTGCAGGTTTCATTGCACAAGATTAACAACACTGTTGGCGTTGGGTGCAGTGCAGACATTGTGCGTTAGTTGTCTTGGGTTGTTTAACACTGCCTGTATATGTGAAATTTTTTATTAATGCAAATTCTGCAAAATGCTCAAAAGTGCTTTGGGGCCAACAAAGCTGAGATTGTTCGGAAACAACATGGGATCACAAATCCAAAAAAAAAAAAAAAAAATCTTCAACGGAAAGAACTTTTCTAGGTTCATAAAATGCCAAGTCGACTATTGAATTTAATTGACAACAAAATGTAAGCCCAACACTTTACGTTTCCTTCCCAAATTTTGCCTTATTTCCCCTACCTTGTATGTGTAAAAAAAAAAAAAAAAAAAAACATTACAATGTTCTTAACTATTACGTCTAGACACATTTTCAGCAGATGCCTATCCCCCTCCCCCCCCCCCTCTCTCTCTCTCTCTCTCTCTCTCTCTCTCTCTCTCTCGCTATATCTATCTTTCTATTTATCTATCTCTCTCTTTACCTTCTCTAGCTCTCCCTCTTTCATCTTTCCATTTTCTCCATATCATTTCTAACCAACGCACTTTAATACAAATTGAAATAAATCGATTTCCAAAGTGACATTGAATGATAATTGTTGTTCATTGTCCAATATTATTCATTATGTTTTATTGTGAATTTTTTAATCATTTTTTTTTCACCTGACATAAATTAAAATATTGTTTTAATATCAGCAAACTGAAATAGCTAGCCGTAGGAAGTGCCACGGATGTACTTGCTGTTCATAGTTTGGCTAGGTCATGTATACCCTACGAATCGGGGGCTAAGGGGCGGCAGAATTTTGAAATTACTAACGTGGAATTTCGCCTCCACTTCATATTCTGGCAGCTGCCACTTCAAATTAAAGTAGCAAGATTTTTATCTTTTTATTCTATTTTGTACAGTTTGAATACTTTGATGACAATCTTACATTGTCACTCTAATAAAAGTGTCTTTTTTTGCTCGCAAAATTTAAAAACTAAAAAGCAGATATTTGGGTGAAAGACGTCCCTGTGTATACTTTACCAAAAATTTTGTTGCGAGTTTTGATTCGAATAATTATGGATTTAAGTTTATTTTTGGACGCGTATTACTAGTCATAGCTCCTTTGAATATACTTTTCTCGATAATTAATTAGTAAATAGAGAGAATGAAGCGACATATTTTTGACAATTAAAAATGTAAAGAAATTTACAGTTTAAAAATGTTTCTTTCTAGAGGGGGTCAAGGGGTCCGAGAATATAGACCACCCCCCCCCCCTCCTTTTTTTTTTTATACTTAGTCCTGGATCCACTCCTTGTCTCATAATGAGAAAATGGCAAGTAATAACTTTTTTTTTAATAGACCTATTATTTTATTTCAGACGAGACCAAGTAAAGTAGGCTAAATGCCATTAATCCTGTTAAATCTTCAATTTCATAGATGTTTAAAGGCAATGGTTATTATCATTATTATCATCATGGTCTGTTATCAATTCTGCTGGTATTCATTACTAGTATAAATCTGATGAAGTATTGTTTCTTCTCCATTAGAAAAAAATCCTCTGAAATGGCACACATTGGCAAATCATTCTGCACCGAATTCTCACTTTCAAAAACGAAAGACATATATCCTGGATATACCTTCATCAGCTTGTCTCTGGTTTTTCAGCCATCAGCATTGCTTTTTTCAGGAACAAATCCGTAGGAAGCTCCTTTAAAATGTCAAGAGCATCATTATCATCAACATGTTCCACCACAAAAATGTTCATCATAAAAAGTCACTCCCAGACTGAACGTGCACCTACCAATGTTTCGTTTGTTCTCGGCAAATCAATGCGTTGCTGTCGATGCATCATGTATCACAAATACTTCTGTTCTCTTTGCATTCGGATCGCTTTGGTAAGTTTTCCCTCTAAGCTCCGCCCTCTCTTTATGCTTTTCAAATCTCAGCCTGTCTTTTTCCTTATGGAGTTCTTGCTCCGCCTCCTCGAATTGTCGTTTGGTGGATCGTCTGATGTAGCACAGGAGTATGGTAAGGGCGATGAAGCTGACTAGGGCGATCAGTGCGAAGATGATGGTGAGCTTGATGTCGTCACTTAGTCCTGATGATCCGGTGGACGATGACGTTGTCGAGATGACGGTATTAGAGGTGGTGGTGAAGTCCATGATTCTTTGATATGAAACCTAAAACAAAAGGAGAGAGGAAACACAATGTTCACCTTGCGTATTTTCATACAAAACATTAACTTCATCTTGTAAACAATAAATATTGCAAACGCAAGATTGTGAAGATGGCTATGAACATATCAATTTTATTTGTAAATACATTGTATCGTTATATTGATTGGTTGGAAATGTAAGCGACGCTCCTCGATCTCTCCTATACGCTCTAAAAAAAACTACAGTGTTAAATCACCATTTAAAATGGCCGAGGAGTGACCACTTTTTCAAAAAGGTGGATTAACACTTTTAACATGCTGGATCCAACACTTTGGTTGTATTTAGCAAGTTAAAGAGGTTGATCTGCAATTTTGAAAAAGTGGTCACTCCCCGGCCCTTTTAAATGGTAATTTCACACTTTAGTTTTTAGATGGTACGTAGGTTTTTCATTAATAAAAATCTACTTTGATTATATCATTGTCGACAAGGATTTAGCATTCAACATTCTGGAGCATTTTTATATATATAAACACTAATATCCCAGATGAGCCAGAAAGAGATTAGGTTAGCGAGGGGATGAGCATTGCGTTTCCTATATCTCCCATACATGTGCTGACAAGGGGACCGGTTTATTGTCACATCTGGGCAATTCCACATGGGAAAAACAACAACAACAAAAATTTAATTTCAGATTTATACTAAAGAAATATCAGTTTAATAGTCCAAAATAGGCATATCCTTAAATCACAAGAATCTAAATAAACTTTTCCCACATTTCAATCAGGATTCGCACAATGCATGATTGATGCATGGAAAGGAGAACTTCAAAAATGCAACCATTTTCTGGTGATTCCGTTACCAAAGTTATATACCTCAATATAATTAATGTAAGTGGACACTTTTTGGTATGAACGAGTTCAGGTGAAAGAATGAGTAAATATGCAGATTACGAATTGGTGAGAAGGGACGGAAGTCCAAAATTAGTGCATATAGCCTTCAAAAATGTGAGCAAAATATCTCTCATTTGTAATTCCGTTACCATGGAATTGCCCATTTTTACAGCTTGAAAAATAAAAGCTTACTAAATAAAACTGAAATTTAAGGGGGAAATCCGAGCACTTTGATTCTATGCAAGTATGTGATTAGATAGCCCCCCCCCCCCCCGGGGGGGGGCACTCAATATATTGGACATGCAGACGGGTATGTGCCGCTTTGACGACCCCTTTTTCAAACGCCGATCGCCGTTCTCAAGATCCCCTAATTTCCATAAACTGGCTGAGGCACACCCCCGTCAACATAACTTGAGTCCCTCCCCCGGGATAGGCCCCTATCTTCTTCTCTTTTTTTTTTTTCCTTGGGGCCTATTAAACTTCAACGAGAGAGGTGGAGTTTTGGTGAATGTTTAAGATGATTTATGAACCTTCTAATAATTCCCAATCGGAATAATTACATATAGTTAAGCCATATCCCATGAAAAGTACTGCTCTTGACATTCCATCACATTCCAAATTGAACGGAAAATAGCGTTGTACTTTGGACCAAATATTGATGGCATAATTATGCAGTCCCATCTACCCATACATGTGTGTGGTGTATTTTACTGTATACGATTTGTCGGAGTCCTCTAGCTTTTTCTTGTCATTTTGATGAACCCAAAACCTCCCAATATAATTGTGTTAGATACAATATTATGCTTAATAATATGTACTACATATCCATTTTTCCAAATAACTTCTAAACTTTTCTTTCACAATCCATGACCAGAAATCTTGATATAATATTGAGATATGAGAAGCACTTATACATGTGCAAGCTTATAACCTTGTACTCAGACTAGCTCTTTTATGGGTGAATAGGCCTCAATAGCTTTTGTGTGTATCAGCAGGCCCTTTTCCAGGCTAGATCATTCATACAGGAGAGGAAAATAATTATTTAAAATTTCACTTTCAATTCTGAATCCCCTAATTTGTGGCACAGTAAGAGTGGAAGAGTCCATGAATCAGGTAATCTAGCAAATTTAAGAAAATTAAATCTTGCTTAGAGCAATTTTGTTGTCTGTTTTTGACTGCTGCAACAGTGAATGTTGGACACAGTCCCACATAGGCAAGGGCCCATGAGTGTATGAGAAGTGGCTTATATATCTATAAATGTTAAAAGACATATTTACATGCAACATACTTACATTAATCCAGGAGAGCAAAACGTTTCATTGTAGCCACTCACACATATATGCGAGGTTATCTACAGATTACATTTATTATGCATGAATTGTGGCATAATAAATTCTATATTACAGTGCACCTGTGCCTATATAATGCTGATAAAGTGATCTTGCATACATTGCAATGTCTGTTCTGCAAAGTGAAGGCAATATTAAGCTTGATTTAATTTGAGTGATATAAGTTCCCAACTCACAGTAGCGGATCTAGTTCAATGTTATATATCCTCTATGTCCACAAAATGGTGTACTTAATCGGTACGTACATATAGAATTCACATTCGTGCCCAGTCAGTCTACTACAGCTGCAAAATGACTATTGTGAGTATGAGCGAGGTAAGTGCAGTGTACTGTGACATGTTTACAAAGGGTTACGTGCGATACATTGTTTGCGTTTAACTGGAGAGGTCATATACATGTATAAATTAAGGGCGTATATTCAGTATTTTCAGAGAGGGATCGAGGAGCTAGAAGTCATCCCGACATTAAGTTTTCCCCAGAAACGTGATTTCCGGAATCCCTCCTGTCAGGGCCTCTCGGTGGGGGAGGTGGGGGCAGAGTGAGGGGGCAGGGCCGGGGCCAGGGCAAAGGCCTCTTCCAGAAATTTGAAGCCACAAACATACACCCACTGGGACGTCGTACTTAAGATGGTAATTATTATAAACTCACTTTACAATTAAAGACCTACGTAGCCAGGTCCTGTGGGATGGTAAAGTTATAGTGAACCCTTCTCTATCCTCCAAGGAGCTCGATAGACAGGGTGGAGTCTTGTCTCCACTCCTTTATATCACCTTTATTGACGATCTCATCAAACTCCTGCGCAGCAAGAAACTTGGATATGCAACCTGCTGGGTTGATACTCTGGACTTCTTGTAATGGCGGATGATGTAGCTCTCCTCAGCTCCTCTCCTGCATGCACTGCAATACATGCAACTATGCAGCTACGCAAAAGAATGGAGGTACAAAATTAATCAATCGAAAAGCTGCATCATCATCATCATCATCAATGCAGGTAAAAACAATGCTCTTCAGCATCCTAACTGGCAGCTTGGAGATGACACAGTACAGACTGCCCTAATGCATCCACGCCTGGGCATCACATAATCTAGCATAAGGAGATCTAGAGACCCAACGGAGGATCGAAAGGGCTCAAAACATTTTATGCACTCGCTGGAGCTACAGCATACATGGGGATTACTCCCACAGCACAGTGCTGCTTTGTGGAAGGTCTACTTGTATCCCTCGCACGCTGTATGGAGCAGCCGTCGTAAACCTCACCAAAGGGCGGGATGTGCAACAGACTCGACCAGGCGCAGCAGCAACTATTCAAACAAATTTTGGGGCTCCCCAAATCATCCAGGGCAGCGTTTCATCAAACGGTCATAAGTACAAGTTCGCCGACATCCCATTGAAACGCGTGTATTATAATTAACACGCGTTTCAATAGGATGTCGGCGAACTTGTACTTATGACGGTTTGATGAAAACATGACCTGATGACGAATCAGTATACACCTTCTCACCGGACTCACACCGCTGAGTACCCAAATGGACCTGGAGAAGCTCCTTCTGAAGTTCGGATTGGACAGCTGTTTGATTTCTCCCACGATCGCTTTGAGTACAGGACCATTCCTCCATGCCTATATCCAAGCAAACTACCGCCATCAAAGCTTGGCAAGCCATCCTTAGCAGGTACAATCTACCGGATCTCCACTCACTCACTCTGCAACCAATCCCATATGGACAGTGGAAGAAGAGGCCGGGGCAAAAGCAGCAGTGAGAGTTGTGGTTGCCAGCAACACACTGGAGGCAGTCAGAGCAAAAAGAACACTCTTACTGTGGAGAAACGTTAACATCCCTCACCCAACCCATCTATATATCCACAAAGCAGCAGCTCCGAATTCCTTCGATCGGCAAGCAGGACGATCAGATCACAACTCTTATATGCCAAACATATAGACCGGCAGCCCAGAAGATTTATTCAAGTGAAAAGCGCCGGAACAACTGACCTCATAGGCCGATGGGGAGGACCCTAGACCTCACAAAAATGGATTGCTGCCGGGTCTGAGCCGTGGTCTTCCCGCCAAAATCACACAATTTGTGACGTCACTACCGGAAGTCCCATTTTTCACAATGTACAGAGAGGTGCACATGACACCATCACATAAAACATGTCCCCTCCCTATTTTGAGTGCTTCATTTGTAATTTTTTTTGGATAACTTGACTAGCTTGAGTATACGAGACAACGCAACGAGTTTTCCCGGCGTTTACGTCGCCGAGGTCGACGGTTACGACGATAACATTAAGGAGCGACGTCGTCGACATGCGGCGAATTTGTCCGCTTTTTGTCTGAATTTCGGTTACAAATATTTGAGTTTATTTTAAATAGCTTTTAATTTACCCGATTGCTCTGAAACTTGGCCTAACTATGCAGCAGGTCCTCCGCTTTCCGGAGCATATATGGATGTTAAACATATTTATAGGTTTGGGTTATATTCTGACCATTTAAGTAACACGGGTTTTAGGAAAATCTGTCAAAATATTGTAGTTTTGGGGTAACATTTTAGAGTGAGTTTTATACAAGCGCTCTATGGGGAAAATATTATACTGAACTGATTGATACATATCATATTACATGAAGATATACTCCGCTCTATTCCCTTCTCTCTCTCTCTCTCTCTCTCTTTCTCTCACGTTTTCTTTCTCTCTCTCTCTCTCTCTCTCTCTTTCTCTCACGTTTTCTTTCTCTCTCTCTCTCTCTCTCCGGTTTCTATATCCCTCCTCGTACAACACTTCCTTCTCTATCTCTCTATGCTATTACCCTAGCCCCTCCTATTATCATTACATCACCCCTTCTCCCTCTCTTTCTCTCTCTCTCTTTCTCTCTCTCAGACTGTTTCTCTCTTTCTCTTCTCCTCTCTATATATCTTGATCTATCAATTGCGGTTTCTCTATCCCTCCATGTACATGCTGTACTACCTCACCCCTCTCTGTCACTATTCCTCTCATGCATCCACCATGACTGATATTCTTCTTTTCTAAGTAGTCAAATATCTTCATTTTATCCGAGGAGATGTTCTGTATGTTGATTTGCTATGTTGGAGAACAGTTTCATGAATGGTGATACCACCATCAATCACACTGGCTAAGATCACGGGAAGATTTGGAGCCAACAGAGTTTCTTCCTGTTCGCATTCAAGCTTTCTTGTCAAAGCTGCCTTTTCCGTCTTGAGGGAAGCCCCATCGCTAAGGGCAAGTGAAAGAGGCACTTCGGTGAGTGGGAAGCTTAGAATGTGATGTAGGTCAAGTGCATCAGTTAAATCAGCGGCAACAGCTAACATTCGCCCAAAGACATCCCTGGCTCCCTCTCTCTCCGTACTACCGTTTTGGATCTCTTGGAATTTTCTGCTGCAAAGTTTAACATCTTGATCCTTGTTTCTGGCTTCAGAGACCGTGAAGTATCAGCTGCATATTCATCTTGAAATTTGAGTCGAAGATTTTCTCCTCGTTTAAGTGTTGAAAGGAGAAATTCACTCGTTGCATCCTTTGCTGTTCTCCCTGATGAACAGGGGCAAATAGGTTGCATGTGTTGGTCAGTGTATTTGTTATGGCACTCATGTCAGCATTATCCCGTTCGATTCTCCTTTTCCTCAGCTGATTCATCGATTCTTCCCCTTGGTGAAGACTGACCAGTTCACGAAGCACTGTAAGGGCCATACTTCGTTGTGTGAGTGTAATAGCCCATCTTCTGAAAGCACCGTGGGAATTTGTGAAAGTTGCTATGCCTTTTGTGGGAGATGAAGCATCCCTGTTTACAGTCTGCTCCAAGGTCAAGTCAACTGGGCATCTTGAATAGGATTTCTTCGTGCGCCGAATGGACATGGCTCGAGCCTCCAGAATCATTGTGAAAGAATACAGGAATACTAATAGATATCTGAATAAACATCTCCTCGGATAAAATGAAGATATTTGACTACTTAGAAAAGAAGAATATCAGTCATGGTGGATGCATGAGAGGAATAGTGACAGAGAGGGGTGAGGTAGTACAGCATGTACATGGAGGGATAGAGAAACCGCAATTGATAGATCAAGATATATAGAGAGGAGAAGAGAAAGAGAGAAACAGTCTGAGAGAGAGAAAGAGAGAGAGAGAAAGAGAGGGAGAAGGGGTGATGTAATGATAATAGGAGGGGCTAGGGTAATAGCATAGAGAGATAGAGAAGGAAGTGTTGTACGAGGAGGGATATAGAAACCGGAGAGAGAGAGAGAGAGAGAGAGAAAGAAAACGTGAGAGAAAGAGAGAGAGAGAGAGAGAGAGAGAAGGGAATAGAGCGGAGTATATCTTCATGTAATATGATATGTATCAATCAGTTCAGTATAATATTTTCCCCATAGAGCGCTTGTATAAAACTCACTCTAAAATGTTACCCCAAAACTACAATATTTTGACAGATTTTCCTAAAACCCGTGTTACTTAAATGGTCAGAATATAACCCAAACCTATAAATATGTTTAACATCCATATATGCTCCGGAAAGCGGAGGACCTGCTGCATAGTTAGGCCAAGTTTCAGAGCAATCGGGTAAATTAAAAGCTATTTAAAATAAACTCAAATATTTGTAACCGAAATTGAGACAAAAAGCGGACAAATTCGCCGCATGTCGACGACGTCGCTCCTTAATGTTATCGTCGTAATCGTCGACCTCGGCGACGCAAACGCCGGGAAAACTCGTTGCGTTGTCTCGTATACTCAAGCTAGTCAAGTTATCAAAAAAAAATTACAAATGAAGCACTCAAAATAGGGAGGGGACATGTTTTATGTGATGGTGTCATGTGCACCTCTCTGTACGTTGTGAAAAATGGGACTTCCGGTAGTGACGTCACAAATTGTGTGATTTTGGCGGGAAGACCACGGCTCAGACCCGGCAGCAATCCATTTTTGTGAGGTCTAGGGTCCTCCCCATCGGCCTATGAGGTCAGTTGTTCCGGCGCTTTTCACTTGAATAAATCTTCTGGGCTGCCGGTCTAATATCCTAAGGTCAGAAAAGGGGGCTGTCAGAAGGAGTGTAGCCTAATGGTTAGAAGAAATCTTCCTCTTTTTGCCTTCTTCATTCTTACTCGTTTTCATTATTTGTTTATCTTTATCTCCTTCTTCTTTCTTCTTTTCTATTTCCCCTCGGTCGTGTGCTCTCTCCCTGCTTTCGTTTTCTCTCTGTTAATATATTCCTATATTTCTCACCACTACCCCTCTCTCTCTCTCTCTCTCTCTCTCTGTCTCTCTGCTTTTCCTCCCTCCACCCCCCCCCCACCCTCCCTCCTCCCCCCCCCTCCCACCCCTTTCCCATATCTATCTTAAAAAGATCTGTCTGGAGGGAGGGATATAATCTTTCCATTGGCTTTTGATAAAATATTGAAAGAAGACTTATACACTTAATAAAATGTTTGGTTAAAAAAAAGAGACAATCATTAACATCAAAGAAAGAATTATATAGAGAGAGAGTGTGTGTGTATGAGAGAGAAGGAGAGAGAGAGTACCGTATTTCTTAATGAAAATTCTCATAAGGGTAAGAGCGGGGGGGGTGGGGGGGGTTCAGTTGAAGTTAGACATATTTGTTTCTAAGCGTAAAATGCAATGGGTGATAGAACCAAATGTCTTTGAAAATTCGTTGCCTGTTTTTGCAATTGAAACAACACTCTTAGTCGTATAGCCGTATTCATAGAACTTAGAAGGTCATATTTACTATTTATATTATATGATAAATATTATTTAGTTTCGTTTCCTTATTGTCCTATACCGCGGGTGATTGCGATGGAAACGGCATGTTGCAGTACAAGATAAATCATTAGTCATATATTTCCTTGTATTCGATATTGTAAAGGTATACCAAGATTTTAAAGAAATGAGGAAGAAACACGATGATGACAATATTGTAAATACCGAATGCATTTGAGGCAAGAAGTAGTCTAGTCTTGTTATACTCTACAGTCGATCTTGAGTAATACATGATATACATGTATATCATATCAGCATGAATCGGGAAACGCGTAATTACTAGTAATTATACAAGATTATGGATTTCGGAACGCACCGATTAAAAGGTTATTTTACACTCTTTTCTACCATCGCCCTTATTCATGTTCTGCAAATACACATAGGTAAGAATATTGGTTGGTTAGATCCTTTAGTTTATGAAGAATTATTCCAATGATGTATAAAGTATATAAGTGATACATGTATTTCAGCTATCTAGGAAATGCACTTTTTGTATTTTTGTCTAGAATTTTCCCTATCAGATTTTGTATTTATGTGCTATGATGTGTGCTATATTGGAGTTGGCTCTTGAGGTCCCTTTTGATTATGTTTATTACTATTTTGTCAATAAAAACAATCGAAATACAGTTCATAAATGTCTTTTCCCCTAAAGGATTGTTCTTATATTTCTCTAAGGCATTCGACACTATAGATAAAATTCTCTTAAAACAAATTTTCACATTATGGCATAAGGGGCATTGTTTTAGACTGGTTTCGAAATTATACGAACGACAGGAACATGTCTGTATTAAAAATTGAGTGTCGCAATGAAGAAATATTAATTGTGATGTTCCACTGGGATCTATTCTAGGCCCTTTGCTTTTTATTTTGTATATAAATGAATTTCATAGATCATCGAATTTATTGACTTTTATTATGTATGCAGATGACACTAATCTATTTTTTTTTTCACATGAAAGCCTTGAAACTTTACGGAATGTGATTAATTCTGAACTTGATTCAGTTGCAATATGGATTAAGGCTAACAAATTATCATGAAATCTTTAAAAAATAAAAAATTACATGTTATTTAGTAATGCTTTTAGCCAAATACCTCACCCGATTTCAATAGATAATATACAAATACAGAAAGTTATTGAAACAAAGTTTCTATAGGCACTGTAATAGATAATAAACTTCATATAAGCATCATTTTGATAATGTATATAAATTGATATCCAGAAATACTGATATGATTAACAAACTCCAGTGGTCTTTTCCGCCAAACATTCTTTTATCACTATACTCCACACTAGATTTACCATATCTAAATTTTGGAATGTTGGCCTGGGGAAACAGTACGGCATGTCTGTTAGAGATAATTTTTTTATAACAGAAAAAGGCTATGCGAATTATAAGTAATGTTAATTTTCGCCACAACACTGATGATCTGTTTCCCTCTAATAACGTACTGAAAATTTGGCCGTACCTATGTTTCAGTATCATGATCATAATCATGAATTGCCCCCTGTCTTCAATAATGATATTTTTACAGTAAATAATGAAATCCAGCATTATCCCACTAGACAAATCAATCTGTATCACTTGCCAAGAACGCGTACCGCATTAACCCAGAATACTTTTACATTTACTGCTCCTAAATTTTGGAATTCCCTCCCTTTGAATATAAGAGACAGTAAAAGTTTGAGTACACTCAAACGTAAATTGAAAAAAATCGTTGATTGCTTTTTATGGACACTGATCCCTCACTGATGATTTTTGTTAACCTGTGTAGTAAAATCAATAAACTAAATAAAACCTTCCAGATCCTGCCCCATTCCCATCCTACCTTCCTAATCCCCACCTGTCACATCGTCCTTCTTGTTCTGTTTTTTGTAAAGTTTACTCCATTAAATCGTTTACTGTTTCCAGCTTTTTGTCTTTACAATATCTTTCAATGCTTTCTCTTCTAAAGAGTGTGTGTTTTGTTATTATTTGTTTGCCTTCCATGGCCACGATGTACATGTCTTCTTTTTTCTCCAACTTTCATTTCCTCCTTCTCTACTCTTTCCCTTTTTTATTCTTATTTCTTGTCCATTTTTTGGCATGTTATGCATGATTGCCTAGTCTATTTTTTTTTTTTTTTTATGTATTGCATTTATAGTTTACCTTTTGTCAGGGACTAGCGCTTCTCTGCTGCTTTGCTGATCTCTGTTTTTATTCTCATTTTCATATAATGACTCTAATGGAGTCTTCACTATTTTGTTTTCTAACAACTCAAAGGTAAATGCTCTTTATTTTGCTTGTAATTATCGAAAATGTTTCTGCCCTGAATTTTGTTGTCAATTCTTTTGTAAATTGTTAATTACACAGTTATTGTTATTGTTATATACTTTGAAAAAATAAAAACGTAATGAAATAAAATCTTAATCTGAATCTAAATCTGACAGGGACAAATATGGGGGGCGGGTGGGGGACCTTGACTAACGAGCCTTACCCAACATCACACAATGTAGCAGCAGAATGCAAAATGTGTCTTTATAAACTAGGTGTTGAAAAATATTATTTAAAATCATTTTATGAATGATTAGTATCAAAGGTTCTAGAAAAGCCATTTCAGAAATCTTGATTGTTCGTGGAACTAGCAAAGTAGGATGATAGTATGAAAAACGGTAATAGTATGCTAAATAGTAATAGAAATGCCTTTCACGAGAATCCTGATATAGTATTGCTCGTAGAACTTGCAAAATAGAAATGCAACTGTGCATAAACAACAGTATTATAAAAACAATCATTAATGCAGAGGAAAATATAATTTTATCGACAGGTTCATCGCTACCTCTGCTGTGTAACATCACATATTCTGATACAACTTATTGCTTTTGTGAGGATGGCGGAACCTGCAAGTCTTGTTATAATGGTAATTACATGAATTTCCGTTTTGTGTTATTATAATTAGTAGTAGTAGTAAAATGAAAAGGGAAAGTGGACCCCCATAACCCCCCCCCCCCCTACTGAGCGACTTTTTGAGGGCTGGCTAGAAAAAAAAATGTCGCCACACTCCCCCCCCCCCCCCTTTTATAACGGAAAACCTTTTTATTTTCATTTTTTTCTCTTTTTTTTTTTTGCGGGGGGGGGGGGGGGGGGGAGGGGGTTGTCAGAGAATTATGGAGGGAAACTGGACCCCCCTCCCGGGAGAGACTTTTGGAGGGCAGGCGAGATCCAAAAAATAAGGGACTCCCTCCAAGTAGTTTCCCAAAGTTGACAATCATGCATTTGTGTGTCCCCTCCCCCCCCCCCTTATACAAAATCCTGGATCCGCCCCTGCCCTGTATATCAATGCTATCTTAATCATGTTAAATATGACAAAAGAGCCTGCTCTGAGCAATGAATATTGCTAAAAACGATATGAATAGATGTTGAATCCACATCATGAATCAGTGTAATATGGTTTATTTGTAATTTGTACTTAATTTGCAGTTTGGACAATCAAAAAATACCCTAACAATTATGTGACACATATGATTTTCTAAACTCACACCTTTTTCCAATGAAAAGTTAAATTGAGTTAAAACGTGAAAAGAAAACCTCCTCATTATTTGCAAATGTGTATAATCTTGAGCCATATAGCAAGGCTTGATATCCTATAACTATAACTGAATATGTGACTTATCAAAATTAATCTGACCACTTAATTACGTTACACGAGTATCACTTCCCTGTTCCCATTTTCCGAGGGAAGTTTTCAAAAGGTAGTCAATTTTTACTCTTTTATAGAAAATACTGTGTATTTTGGTATTCAAAAGGGAATCACCACATTGTTTTTCCACTCTAGTTTACTCTATTTCCACTTTTTTCAGTTTATATTCCTTTGAAAAAAACTTAATTAACTATAATTTGCCTTCTAGGTACTTTTTTGTTATAACAATCTTACTTTTCCTGCAATGAAATAATGATGCGTGATGTTTGATAATAGATGAAGAGACCTCTGCAACAGTATGCCAGTTTTAGATTGTCATAGGAAATTCATCCAATGGTACACAATCATTGCATGTATCCTACTTATAAAGATGTGTCTGTCCAATAACAGCACAAATCTACCATGCAACGCATCACTCTAGATATTTCCGGGGTCATTTATTAATAATTCTTGTATTAGCCGTTTTCTCCCGCCATTGTGTTTATTTGTTTATTTTATTTACTTTTTTTATTTTCTAAATTTACATTTTCCCTTTTCTCCTTTACGCAGGGCCGTTTGTCACATCAAACAAAACGATACCTGTTTTCGGCCGCTTTCATATGACCTGTAATGGAGGGTCGCCTGGCGGAACATACTCGTGGACTCTCTCACACACATCAAATACGTCATCAGAATCACGTGGTCTTCTCACGAGAGTTAGGGGCAGTGCGGACGCTTCCTTCAGTGTTGCAGTCGACGACGAAGACGGGTTTACTGGTGTGATCTTCTTTATCGTGTTTGCAAAGACTCAGTACGTGAATATCACAATATTAGATCATCTTGATGGCGATAAAGTACTTACCGTCACTTCACGAGATATCGAACGAGCACAACATGGCGGTAGTGTGTATACAATTTTACTCATTTTTGTATGGATTAAAAATTTTTGCTCTGTCCGCTCTATATTTCAAATCACCTTTTATTAATCAATAAAGGGAGTATATATATATATATATATATATATATATATATATACACATTAACATGTATGTATATATATATATATATATATATATATATATATATATAATGTGAGAAATCAATTGAATTGAATGAGAGAAATTGTTCCTCCTTACTGACTTCCTTTTTGTGGAAATAACTGCAGGGTTTGCAAAAACTGTCTCCGCCGGGAGTCGAACCCGGGTCTTTGGCACTGTACGCCAAACGCCTTAACCACTAGACCACGGAGGCGGGTTGAGTGGTTTTCGGCTACACAAGGTACAAACACCGACAGGCAGCCCTTGCAACCCTTCGCAGTTAATTTATTCCTCTTCTTTTAGGGACAGGGGAGTACTGAACAATGAAAAGCCGCATACCTAGCTAGATCCATGGCGGATTCATGTATTGAATTAATTAATTATTTACAATGTGTGAGAAATTTGTTCTAATACTATAGCATCGGCAACTCTCGTGGGTAAATTTACATAATGTGAGAAATCAATTGAATTGAATGAGAGAAATAATTTGCGTAGCTAAATTCATTGTTCCTCCTTACTGACTTCCTTTTTGTGGAAATAACTGCAGGGTTTGCAAAAACTGTCTCCATCATATATATATATATTCCTGTCACGATTTTTGGACGTTTCCTAACGTATTTATATATATGATAAATATATAAATAAAAAATATAAAAAGGTGATAAATATATATATATATATATATATATATATATATATATATATATATTTATTTATTTTTATATTTGTACACACGCACACACACACCCACACACGCACAAAAATTAAACAAAAATAGTTTCATCCGTCAATCCAACGGTTCATGTATTCCTGTCACGATTTTTGGACGTTTCCTAACGTATTTATATATAATTGTGTCTGGCTCTGTCACCCTATATTTCAAAATGTCTCGGCATTATAAACATGATCATAAGCATGGTCAGCACTGTGTACATCACGGCTATCAGTAATGGGGGTGGGGCGATATTAGACAGTCGGGTTATTTGCTCTCAAGCCAAAGCCCCTACCCACCTTTTATAAACAAAATGCATTAATGCTTGGTTTTTCAAATTTCACGTTCTGTCCCTCTATACCTCTTTACCCCCCCCCCCCCCTCTCTCTCTCTCTCTCTCTCCCTCTCTTTAAGATTACCCCCTGCCCCCAACCTACCAATATGCAGTAAAGCAGTATATAAAAATAACTTTGCATTTTCTATATATTGATTTTTTTGTGTGTGTTCAACTTCTCGGTGAGGAAGAAGCGAGAAATGTCGTAAAATCATATATCTATATTACATTTTTTTTTTCTTCTTTTTTACCATCAAAATGTAAAAACCGCAGAGGTCATTAGGATACCGGACATAGTAGACGGAGTCATTTGCACAGCTGATAACGGTAATTATAATTTCACTATGTATTATTATTCAACTACTTTTTAATATTGCTTCTCAGTCTTTAATACAAGTTAATATCGATCGGGCTCAATAAACAATGCGAATTTCTACACTTGAGAATTTTTGTTTGATTTTTTAAATTCTAGTTTCACAGACAAGCAAAGTAGGTGGTACTAATGAAGCTACAATTCATATTTTATGTATACACTTCATAACAAATGGGCTATTCTCAGTCATTTGTCTTGTAGGAGAAGTCTCTCATTTTGGATATTTGAATAACAATCATACCCCCAAAAGATTAAGGGTAATTATTTTAAATGAGAATAAATCATTTTCTTTCAGAGGTCAACATAAGGTCCGTCACGTGTGTGACCTCGAACGAAAAAGGGTCTTAGTTGTTGGTATTCAAACCAACTCTCGTATTTCCCTTGAAGTGCAAGTTTCCAATTTTCATTGCTGTGAGGTTGGATTGCTCTGAACAGTTTGAAAGTAATTTTAAAATAGTGGGCATTCTTTTCCTTTAGAGGTAAAAGTTGGGTCGGTCACGTGTGTGACCACTCAAAAAAAGGACATATTTAAATGTCTCTGTAAAAATATTATGGTTGGGAAATGACCTTTTCTTGTCAAAGAAAATGAAATATTTCCCATAAAAGATAAGAAAAAAATAAATAACATGTAATCTGATTTTCCGGCAATGAGGCAAAATGAGATGGTCACGTGTGTGACCAATAGTTTCACTTTACAAAGATGGCCCGAATGTGCACTAATTCGTTTACTAATTTGAGAAGTTCATGTCCCATCTCATCATGCAGAAACAATACTACCCACGCAGGTTTGGAAATAAAGGAGAGCACTTGGGGGGGGGGGGGGGTCTTTGAGTACCTGATCACCAACACACACACCAACCGACAACCATATGTTGTTACATTCTTGGTATATGTCGTTAAAGATTTCTTTTCTAGTCTTTTGTATCTTCTGTTCTCTATATAATTTATATACAATGTATCTTCTCTCATTTAATTCATTTTGATTCATTTTTCCCCCTTTTCAATATAAGCATACATGATACATACTGGTTCAGTATCAAGACCAGTGTTGCGGCCCAAACTCTCAAGGCCAAGGCATTGACTAGCAAGGCTAAGGCCAAGGCCAAGGCCAAGGCCAAGGCTTTGACCCTCGAGGCCAAGGCTAAGGCCAAGTCTTCAAACCTCAAGGCCAAGGCATTAATAAATAAACGATGGAGAAATGGAACTTATAAATATGGACAGTGGCGGAGATGTGTTACGCAATTCTATTCATTAGGGGGGGGGGGGTGGTTGGGGACGGCCTATCATTATATCCCGTCGCCTGATGAAATAAATTTCTTGCATATTTCCACCACTGAATACGGAAGTTCACACCCCAAAATAAGAAAGTAGACACTTCCTTCAAGAATCAAATGACAGCAGAGGTGGCTGAACATTGTTCAGGAGGGGGGGGGGGGGGGGGGGGGGTGTCATTGCAAAAAGGCATCGTTTTTGTAAAAGAGGCTCCTACAAAACCTGGTGGAAAAATATATAATACTTTTCATAACCCCCCTTTTCATGACCTATTGTTTGTACATGTATTGTTATCTTCTCAGACATAAATAGCTGGTAAGTGAAGTGAGCTTAGTAATAAATAATAGTGCTCTTGACGATAACTCATGCAAGGCTAGATAGTGAATGTGAGGTTTCATTCAATGGTTCAATAGCAACTACTGCTCCAGTGGTGTATGTTGGGATTATGGCGCTCAGAGCAGACACTGAAATTCCCCCCCCCTCCCCCCCCCCCAAAAAAAAAAATATATATATATATAAATAGAAATAATAATTTAAAAAAATAAGAAATAAAAATCATATAGATATTTATATATATCAGTGTTATAGTGCCTTGATGCTCGGCCTTGGCCTTAAGGCGCCTTAAGGCCTGTTTTTTTTTTCAATGCCTTGGCCTTGGACTTGGATGCCTTGGCCTTTGGCATGGCTTGGCCTTGGCCTTGAGGGTTCCAAGCCTTGATCATCTCCAGATGTGCCCCCTAAATCCGCCACTGACTTCATTCAGACTTACAAAATGTTCATAGAAAGACTTAGTAAACCAATGCAAGTACACTTTGTTCCAATCTGCACCTGTATTCCATACGGTATTAATGTTATCATCATCATCATCATTCTTTCATATTAATCTAAAAATTTGTAAAACATGAATTAATTTCTCAAGTCTATTATGATTACCTAGATGTTGTTTTAGCTACATTATTTAGTGTTACTGCACAAAGCAACCAAAATATTTTAAAGTTTACTTGCAAAAATAGCAAAATTCCATATGCCTAGAAAATGCCTTGAATTTTCTGGAGATGATCAAGGCTTGGAACCCTCAAGGCCAAGGCCAAGGCATACCAAAGGCCAAGGCATCCAAGTCCAAGGCCAAGGCATAGAAAAGACAGGCCTTAAGGCGCCTTAAGGCCAAGGCCGAGCATCAAGTCACTACAACACTGATCAAGACAAGGTAATACATTAATTTTGTACATCAAACAATGGTGAAGGTATTGAGAAGAAAACAGCAATTAATGAAAATGGGAAAAAAAATCATTATTGACCTAACCATTATATTGAAACGGATGGGCATGTCATAGAAAGTAATGCTTGTGTATTACGTGCCCCCAAGACTTAGTGACATGATAGAATACTGTCAAACAATTTACAAAAATTTTGATAGATAATGGCCACAATTACAAACGAATTCACGGTATACCTACGCAGGTTTCTCGTAAGAGAGAGAGAGAGAGAGCCAATTCAGGGTCGTTAGACACGTGTTCATAATGAAAAGGTACATTAAAAAGGATGAGTGTTTTTTTTTTTTTTCTTCTTCTTCTTCTTCTTAGACATGACCTGTAGGCCGGAGGTATATCGGCTGAGCAGATATCTTTTAGGTGTACGTTTAAAATTATTCAAAATTGGGGCTTCTTTAATATATTTATCTAAAGAGATCCAGCATAGAGAACCTTATGCAGAGAGTGTTCTCGTCAGTGTTAAGTGGTAAGCACTGCCTTGTCTCGTTTGATATTGTATTTGTTTACCTAATTTCTACAAGAATTGCATTTGTATAAGAAAAAAGACAATTTTGGCGTCATCGGAAAAATAATGAATTAGAGGAAATTCCAGGATTTCTCAATTTCATTTATATAAATGATAACAAGAAGAGGACCTAGTATAATGCCCTGTGGTACACCAGATTTAACCGAAGCGTAGACGGACAGTGGTTGTCTATAGATACAAATTATACTCTGTTTGTGAGGTAATCCCTGAACCGCTTCAAGCCCTTCCTTCATATGTCGTAATATGAGAATCTATGAAGAAGGATTTCATAGTTGATGGTATCGACGGCCTTGGAGAAGTCCAGTGTACCATCTGCTTCTTTCGTGATTTAAAGCAAGTTGTACCTCAACCCTCTCTATCAGTTTGTACATTTATGTTCTATTCACTGTATTTTTGAATAATTCCTATATAGTCTTACCTCTTCATACTTTTCACCTTTCTGTCGTTTTCTCTTGATAATTTCCTTATCGAATGTTACTCTTTCCTTTAATCCTGGTCTCCATAGCCTAGTACATTGGGAGCACAGTCACTGTGCTATATTGGTAAACATGGTAAAGGATCTTGACTCCCATACGAGTGATCCTGTGTTCGATCCTCCCACGGTGCTTATATTCTCGGACAAGGTGTTTTACCCACATAATGAGAACCTGGTAATACTGAGGTGATACTAATTACTGCAAGGCCCTCAGGAGAGAAGTATCGATATCAATGAGGCTATCCTGGGTAGATAATTCTACATTATTATGATTATCATTATCATTATTACAATTGTTATCATTATTATTATTATTACTATCATCAATATTATTATTATTATTATTATTATTATCATTATTATTATTATTATTATTATCATCGTCATCATCATCATCATCATCATTATCATCATTATCCTGATAAATACAGAAAACATCAGCTATACATGCACGTATGAAGTGCCCGAATACGATACGGCTCTTGCCTCCATCTACATCCCAAACACCATATCCCGTAGGTACAGATGTGGAAAAGAAAAGAAGAGATATATGAAGATCAGCGTGGATGAATCTGCCCGTGTTGGTATAACCTGCCTGAAACCTTCTCCGATGCAGCAGGATAATCAATTAAAGGTAACAAAACTTATTTATTTATTATTCTATTTATTTGCAGTTTTATTTATACAAGGTAAAATTGTCAGTTTCAGAACTGCTTTTCACAACGGCCCTGTCAGCCTTCAATTTGTACAAAATCAGTATTTCTAAAGATGGAAATAACATAAAAATAATATAATCCATAGTAGAAATTAGCAACAAATAAATGAATTAATTTACATATAATCAAAATATCCATTTGAAGACATACTATGAATGATTAGAATGAAGCGAGGGGAAAAAGAAATACACACAACACAAACAAGATAAAAAAAAAATTATAAAAAAGAAAAATAGAAAATGATTTAACAGTAAACTTAAAGGGAAATCCAACCTTAATAGCAAGTTGCTTTGAAAGAAAGAAGAAAACTCAGAGATGCAGTTTGGTGAAAGTTTGAACGAAATCGGACAAGCAATAAGAAAGTTATGAATTTTTGAAAGTTGTAATCACTATGCATATGGGAATTTCAAATTGGCCGAATAGGTAATGTCACTATGATGTAGCTGTGGGCAACTCTACCATTTGCTCTAACACACAAAAAGACTAAAATGTCACTTTTTTTCAAAATGCATTACTCAGTAGGATTTTTTCGTTCATGAGGACCTATAACAATATGGTATCTCCAATATATTTTGAGTACTGCCCCGAGGGTAAAAGCGCTTCGAAGAAAACCGCAAATTAATGATATTTTTGTGTACGACAAATGGGAGAGTTGTCCACAAAAATGTCACAACTGACTCACCAAATTGCCAATTTGAGATTCGTATAGATGTAGTGATCTCATTTTTCAAACATCAATAACTTTCTTAGTCCTTGTCCGATTTCTTTCAAACTTTCACCATCCTGTTTTTCTTATTTTTCTGCTTTCACACAAATCATCTTATTACCAAGGTTGGATTGCCCTTTAAACTTACTGAAAAGCTGACTTTAAAAATTGGTTATTTGAAAAAACAGCATATTCTGGGGTTGATCATATCTAAACATTTCGTTGACGCTTTGTTGAAATTACGAGCCTGTTAAAAGGGGGCTTTGGGGAGATTTGTCAATAAAAACTAACCGACAAAATGCCATAAGTGTATTTCCAATATTTCGACTTAGATATATAAAAGTCGCTCACTTCGCTCACTGCCATCGTATCTCAACGAACTGTTTGTCCGTCTAATTTTCAATCCTTTTGCTTTTGATATAATTGCAAGAAAAAACAGAATTTTTACCGACAAAAAGATTATTTGGTACCCTGCTCTCTTCGCTCGTTCGAACAATCAAACTTTTAAAACGTTTTGGTCCATTTGAAAGAACATTTTGATTTAATAAAGCTTTAAAAAAAAAAAAACATTATTGTCACCTTATATTTTACCAACAAAATATGCTGTACCTATTATTTATTTTATTTGTTTAAATTTCATTTAAATATAAAAGTGTGAAATCTGCGTATTCTTTTAATAAACACCCGAACAAAGTCATTTATGTTACATCGCCTTAAAGTGAGTTAAAATGATCTTGATTCGTACTATTTTCAAAGGTCCAGATCGCAGTTGACAGGGCTGTTGATGTTCAATATATAACACTCCGTCTTCTGTCTTACATTGACTCAATTTCATCGACAGCGTGTACGACGGCGCCTACGACGAGCATAAGAGCAGAGGAACGAATACCGGAAGGTAAGTCTTCTACACAATACTCATTCACAAACAAATAGCGAGTTGTGTCAGCACTGCTGCGCATTGGTGGGGGGTCAAGGGGTCCTAACCTCCTGTTTTTTGCATATGAGAATTTGGGGGGAATTGGAAGTCCCCCCCCCCCCTTTATTTCCAACAACATTCCTCTTTTAAGAATGTCATCTGTTGTTATAAAATATAATAACATTGCCAGCAAGGTTGATATAATAACAATGACATCTTCTTCTTTTTTAATGGCAATAAATATATCCCATGCCTAAATAAACCACATATACATATATGTTTTTAAAGGACTGGAATGGGCGGTGAGCTCCACTACATACCTTTGGGAGAACTTTGTTTTGTCTGTTTTGTTTTTTCCCCACTCGGTGTATCTGATTAAATTGTTTTTCATACCTATTTTGATACACTTTACATTATGTTTTCATGTTATGAAACAAAATGCGGTTAACATATAGCTATAATCAATTATCATTTTGTCATCTTTGTTAAGCTATAAACAGACAAGAGAAAAAAAACACGAAATTATACAGTGTGAGTCAATAAAAGGGAACCCCATATTCAATCCTAAATATTGTTGTAATCAAATATGGATTTAATCAAATATACTCGCATTGTAGCCCATCACGTTTCCTTTAAAGAAGAATGAAACCCAATATTTGTATGCACTTTAAGAGAAGCAGAAAAATCTTTTAAAAGCATATCACTGAAAGTTTGAGGAAAGACGGATAAAGAATAAAAACGTTATGAAGATTTTGAAAACCTAAAATCGCTAAATGAACATGATGAAATTGGCAACATACTCATTATGCTAATGAGATTCTATGACGTTTTTTGTTGTTTTTGTTGTTGTTGTTTTTGCTTTCTCACTTTATAGATAATGAATAAGAAAATTATCAGATTTCAGCTTTTAAACAAAGAATATTGAATTATCAACATTGTGCTTGAAATGTATTGCGAGGAATAAATCTATGAACACCACCTATTTACAGAAATCAAATTTTCAAGGAAAGTGGCTTTTTACAACTTTATTTGTATAAGGTAATTGGAAAATATAGCGCATTTACATCACAGCATCTCATTAGTGTAATGAGGACATTGCCAATTTTTGATCTCCACTCATTTAGCGATTTTAGGATTTTTTTTTATTATTACTATCACTGATATGCTTTTTTGATTTTTCTGCTTCTATTAAAATGCATTTATTTTTTTTTATTATTTATTTATTTTATTTTATTTATTCATTTTTTTTTTTTGGGGGGGGGGGGGTCATTCTCCTTTAACTTGACACCTTAATCAATAAAATCTGACCATGTACAGCTGAACAGTAACATTTTTCCTGATTCATGTCTTTTCTAGCTCTGCCAAAGTTTTGAATGAAATGGATGATGTGTGATGGTGATGTGAAATTTTTACCAGTAAATGATTTAAACGTCATCATGTTCCGAAATATGACGAGAAATACCTGAAAAGTTTAATCCAAACATTCATCCCACCTATATTTGAAAACCCATCAGTCATTTCTGAGTGCAGTGCATGTGAATTTTAGCAAGATTGCCCTGAATGGGTAAATTTCCTATCATTTCCTGATTCCAATTCTTATGTCCTCTATACAAAATAATCCTTTCCTGCATAGCTTCAAGACAGTGTCTTTAAGAACTTTTTTTTCTTTTAGTTTTTATTAATCAAAATTAATAAAAAAAACAATTACAGAATCACGACAAGCTATGTACATAATTGCACAAAGCAGCATATAAAAGGTAAAGAAAATTAAATCTTTTAATCATTAAAATGAATTCTCCACTTTTTGAAATGTAAAGAAAGCTTTTTTTTTTCCTTATCTATAAACTATTCTAAATCCTTGCTAGATTTCCAAAGACCAAAAAAAAAAAACCCTCAATATTAGGGGATTTACCTTGAAATTTACTAATATAAAGGTAATACTTCAACGTAAGAAAAATATAAGTTAAAAATTTATCTTCTTGTATAACAACCATTTTCTGAAAATTGGAAGGCTGGATAAGCTCTTCATCTTTGCATTGATAATCTTAATTACTTCACTCCAAATAGGTAACACTCTGGGACATTCACAAAAAATATGAATAGGTGTTTCGGGATCTTTAGAGCAAAATGAGTAAAGAGGGGAGCCATTTCTTTTAATTTTGAACAAGAAGACATTAAAGGCAATTGTCCTATGAAATATTTTGAAATAAAATGCACGTAGGCGAGTATTTATTTATATCATCTGGCAATGACTTAAGAACTCAACTTTATCTTTATATTCTCAACATTCAAATAGGCACAATCTTCCCGATGATTCCAGCCGTAGTAGCCGGAGTGGTAGTCATCTTTCTGATTGCTGTGATCGTTGCTGTTGTCTGCCACAGGCGACGGTATGTTTACACAAACATATGGGATAGGAAAATATATGATATCTTCTTTGGAATAATGATCTGAACTGAAGTTGATATAGTTGCACTCTGAAAAAAGCATATGTATTGCGAACCAATACCCTACCTATAGATCCGTATATGAATTTACGATATGGATATGTATTCCCAAATAATTTACACAGTATAATGAATCTGCTCACTGTGAAGGAGCTAATTAAGTACGTCCAATAAAAATATACACTCTTAAAATGTTGGGTAAATTTAGTTGGGTAACTGCTGGTTGGTTAAAAATATTCCCAATTCTGGGCTATTATTAACCAACTGGACACTCGAGTGGTGTAACCAATATTGGTCAATACTTTTTACCTAAATATTGGGCATATATTTACCAACAGTATTTGGTAATTATGGGTTGGGTACTTGTTGCCCTGTAGTTGTGTAATTTTGTCACATTTCCTTTGCCAGTTGGGTAAATTTTGTTGGGTAACTGATGGTTGGTTAGAAATTCGCTTTTGCCCAACTTGTGGTAAATATTTTTACCCAATATTGGGGAAAACACTTATATGAATATTCATGAATTTTTAGTAGCGTATGGTTTGGGGTGGCCCGATTTACTAACTGCCACCGAATGCATAAAAAAATATAAGGGGTATATAAGAGCTTGCACTAGTTTGCACTAACTGGATAGGATAGGACTAGGATAGGATAGGTTAAGATATAGGATAGGATACCTTAAAATTGGATAGGTTAGGATTGATTAGGTTAAGACCCAGAAGGACGTAACAAGCAGATTTTTTTTTTTTTTTACCTAGGTTGGAGGAAAAAGGAAACAATAAATTGGGCAGCTGAATTTGCCCAACCACATGATATTTGTTACCAAACAGCTGAACAAATAGAGGGTTGGGCAATCCTATTGTGTAAGATTGGTTGGGCAATAATTACCCAACTGAGAATATAACTAACAATTGGGATTGTAGAGTTGGGTTAAATCTAATGGGTCACCAACTGATGGGCAATTCAATTTGCCCAACAAAATAGTAAATGGATTGCCCAACATCAGTTGGGCAAATTTTAACCAAAAGTTGTGTGGACAGTATGTTGCCCAGTGTTGGTTAAAAATTGGGCATTTTTTTGCCCAACTTTTTTAAGAGTGTAGTGGCATATGGGTATATATTTTACATTTAAAAAAAACCCCACTTATTCTGAGCATTATGCTTACGAAATATAAGAAGATTATCACTGATCAACACAGGCCTATCACAGATGAGAAAGATATCATTTCATTGGTTTTATCAAAAACCGTATTTTTTTAAAGAACAAAATTAGGTGTAGCTGAATATGTAAAAGGGCTTTTAAAAAGGTATTTAAGATGTGCGTGCATGTGTGGGGGTGTATTTGGGAGGGGGGTTGTTTGTTTTTTGTTGTTTTTGGGGGGTTGTTTTTTTTTTTTTTTTTTTTTTTGCTGGGTTTTGGGGGCTTGTCATTTCAAATAATCCTATCATTAAAATATGTAATTCAAAAAATTCTCCCCATGGCACTGAAATGTCATCAGCAATCTTCACCAAGGTGTAGTATATGGGTACCCAGTAAAAGAGAAAATCCCTGAATGCTTGAGCGCCTTATCATGGTAGCTTGGCTAATGGTAATGGTGATGGTAATGGTTTATTAAAAAGTAATTTGCAGCCAACTGGCTGAATTGCAGATTTTTGTACAGCGTATAAAAACATCATAAACAATAATTTTTACATAATCATAATGAAACTTTTCAATGAAAATGATACATTAAATCAAAGAGATAATACATAGTAATTATACTTTCTGAATGAATGGTTCATGCAAGTAAATTCATAAAGTATACAGGTACAAGACATAACAAACATTAATCAAAATATATCAAGCAATCTCAATTATCTCTGAAAACAAGCAAGATATGCATATACTACTCATCTTCACCAGAACAGAACAGAACAGTAAAGAGGGAAAGTAGAAAAAGGGAAATGCAGGCACCAGGGAGTAAGTATAGTTGGAAGGAGAGAGAAAGAGAGAAAGAGAGGAAATGCGATAGCGCGCACAAGAGAGAGGAAAGAGAACAGGACATACAGAGAGAGAAAGAGAGAGAAAGAAAAACGGAGAGCGAGAGAGGGAGAGAGAGAAGCCTGGAGAGGTTGAAAGTGTACAAAGAGTATAACATGATATCAAGGATTATGGTACTACATATATTATGTATATCTTTAAATTTCCGCAAAGACTTTTCGTTGGGTTTTCTAATACATTAATAGTTTTTGTGTTATTTATTTTCTGAGCAATCTAATATAACAAACTCAAGAGCACAGGCAAAAGTAACGAGAGCTTTAAAGAAGGATAGAAAGAAGAGCAATGATGAAGCCAAAAAAAGAGAAGATTATTAAAGGGGGAAGTAAAATTGTAAAGGAGAAGATTTTAAAAAGAAGTAAGCAAGCTGTCATATAATACCTGAAATAGGTTTTTACTCTTCTTTATAGTAATTACAACCAAAAAACAACAACAAAAAACAACCAAAACAAACTAGAAGAAATGTATCATATTTTGTATTTTGTTAATAATCTGTTAATTGTATAACCGGTTGTGAACGCAGGAAAAAAGGACTATACTATCACTGTCAAAGCCGGGATGATAATTATTGATGAGACTACCCTAGGTGAACAGGACATATTATTATTATAATTATCATTATTATTATTATTATTATTATTATTATCATTATTATTATTATTATCATTATTATTATTATTATTATTATCATCATTATTATTATTATTATTATTATTATCATTATTATCATTATTATTATTATTATTATTATTATCATTATTATTATTATCATTATTATTATTATTATTATTATCATTATTGTTATTATTATTATTATCATTATTATCATTATTGTTATTATTATTATCATTATTATTATTATTATTATTATTAATATCATTATTATTATTATTATTATCATTATCATTATTATTATTATTATTATTATCATTATTATTATTATTATCATTATCATTATTATTATCATTATTATTATTATTATTATTATTGTTATCATTATTATTATTATTATGATTATCATTATTATTATTGTTGTTATCATTATTATTATTATTATTATTATTATTATTATTATTATAGGTTTTCCCGCCCAATTTCGTCAAAACTGCATCCGATTTAGCGATGCGATCATTCAATTTCAAGCGAATTCGAATGATCACCCAGATCAGCATTCAAAAAGCTAACTAGTTCACTCAATTTAATTTCATTAGCATGCGATTTCATGATTTTCTCACATAAACGTGTAAAAAGCGCGTTCATTAAAAATGCACGTGAAATGCATTCAAATTCACACCCGCACCGCCCTGATGAACGTTAAAGAATTCAAATTCACGAATAGGCAAGCATTTACAGCATTTGCTTTTTGGGCAGTGTTTTTCGTAACTGCTTTCTTTGTTATTTGCATCTGTTTGAATAAATTATGCAGACATTATGGACCTTGAAATGGGACCTTTGCCTTATGTTAACATTTCTCATTCCTCTGACAAACCGTCATTAAAGCAACAGCTCATATAACTCCACTTTCATACACATACATTCATTTATACACGACTATGGCGGCGGCTCGAGGAGAGTACATGAATATCTCGAATACGGACAGAGCTAGGTTGGCTGAAGCATTTGACAACCAGCAAGACCACCTATAGAACTGATTTAATGCGTAATATGTATCAAACCCCAAACGTGACATAAAGCACAATCTGAAAAATATATACATCATACACTTAAATGTAAAAAAATATGAGTTATAACCATTCTGTAAGTGTTATATCCATACTGTTAGGGAATAAAGTGAAACTGGAAGAAAAGATTCGAAAGAAAGAAATACATGTATATAAAATATGATTAAAATAAACTTTGAAATGAAAAGGAAATTATAAAATCATGATGATTAAAAACAATGAAAAAGGTTGAATATGACGTGAAAAAAATGAGGTAAGAATTACATAGAACTACGTTACAGAACTTGTTTATGTTAATTGAATTCGAGCGTTCAAAGTGCGAATGTGTGTGCCTATAAATGAAATTGAAATTTGTATTTGGGACGAAAACTGAACGTCTATCCAGCTGGCGCGCAATTGAATAACAACTTCGCGTCGTTAAAATAAATGAATTTCTCTCTAAACTGAATGAAATAAAATTTAAAAGGAATGATATAAAACGAAATTGAATGCTCAAAGAATGAAAATGAACCATGGTAGCAGAGAGTTGACGAAAATCGTTCGAACTTGAACGCCTATTCATGAATTCGAATGCAACTCTGATGAAATTGGGCGGGAAAACCTATATTATTATTATTATCATTATTATTATTATCTTTATTATTATTATTATTATTATTATTATTATTATTATCATTATTATTATTATTATTATTATTATTATTATTATTATTATTATTATCATTATTATTATTATTATCATCATCTTCTTCTTTTCTTTTTTAAATTCATGTGCATGATGTAGGCGGATTTCATCATCTTCCAAAAATAAGTCACAGCCCAAATCCACGACGTTTGACATGAACCGAAGCGATGACGCCGCTGATTGTGACCAGACTGGACACGCAGACATTACGTCGAGGGGTACTTCTAGTCCATATAATTACGCATATGCGTATACCACCGATGAAAGTAACCGCCGCGAGTACGGTATCAAACACGAGTATGACGATAGAGTCAATGCCATTCCAACGGCTACAAGCTCTGGCACGCATCACGAGTACGAGGGTATGGCTGACTTGAAGACTCCCTTGCAAGACGTCGAGTACGAGCACGAGTACACATGTATCAAAAACCCTTCATCAAGGCCTTTACCGTGTTTACCCTCTGCCATCCAACATGAGTACGATTTGAGGCAGATTCCTTCAGAATGTCGCACTCCCCTGGAAGCTAGTCAGAACTGCGATTCTACTACTCCAGAAGACAACAGCTTGAAGTATGATGACGTCGTAGGGCCGGACCTCAACAGCATGGTTGGGGAAAATGATGCAAAGTACGTTAACAACATACAGATGACAAGCCACCGGGCAACGAGGCAGAACCTTATCAAGAGATATTAAAAAGAGATTGAAACCCCATTCAATGTTGCTCAGCTGACTATTTTTACTGAATTGTGCACTTTGGTTCCCGTACTTGTATAAGCATGATCCACAACTCTTTAAACTACAGCTATTTGATTACTTCCATAAAAGGCTACAACACACTAGCTGTTTTGACTGATACTTGCTCTGATTAAGAATAGAATGTCTTCTAACTAGGTCGCTACTCTCCGTCCCAGTACTCGAGATATCTAGAGAATGCAAATTTTCTATATCATAAGGCTATATTACTTCAAAATGTAAATTTTAAAGGAGTTTCCCGTCTCTGATCCACGAATTGTATATAGAAATTGTCCTAAAAATGTATCTAACTAACCCAATTGAAACAGGCTTTTGTAGATACTAAGATCGGGCTTTGACTTTAAGTGTGATCATATTTATTGCTTTAAAAATCCAAAGTTCACTGCAGAATGCAGATTTCTTAATCGGTCGCTACCATTGGCGGCAGTCCGGTGGGGACACGTCCACCGAAAATTTTGTAGACTGTATAGCAACTAATGTTAAAGGCTAGTCAAGCCCCCCCCCCCCCCCCCCCGTCGACGGCCCTGACAAGAAATCGCCGCGCATGATCGCACGTAAACCATCCCCCCCCCCCCCTCCCCGCAGTTATGTGCCAACTAAAGTATCCGTGATGCTTCGAATCATTGCAATTTCTAATCATGTTTATTTAATAGTGGGTATCTGTACTGTATAATCACTTTACCACTGAATTTGGCTTGTCGTTCACTTTTTAATCAGTTTATAGCTCCTGATATTCTTTAATCAGAGTGCAAATATTTCAAATAAATGTTTTATTGTTAAATGAAATATCTATCTGTATAATTATTGAAATTAATGAAAGTAAATTGACATAAGTATGTGTAGGCCTAATTCATCTGACTCGTAGAGGCAGGTTTGTTGTAGTTGTATTTTTGTTGTATTTATATATATATACAGTCAAACCTGCTTTAGCGACCACCTGTCTATAAAGACCACAACTTTTGTTTCCCTTGAAAAGTGTTTCTCATTGAAACATGTATTGAAGGAACCTGTATATAAAGACCACCTGCTCATAAAGACCGCTTTTCTTGTCTCCCTTGAGCGGTCTTTATAGACAGGTTTCACTGTATATATATATATATATATATATATATATATATATATGTATGTATATTGTAGTTTCTGTTTTTGTTTTTTTTTTAAGTACGGTATGTTATTCTAGAGCTTCGTGCACACCCTTCTTCTTATATATTTTTTTCATTACGAGAGTATTGTTTGTAGTATTATTTTCTTTGAACCAATTCTTGGTCCCATTTCATAAAACTTGTTATCAATAACAAGTCACAATAATTGTTATGAGCTATTGAAATCCTTGGTTCTGATTGGCAAATTTGTCATAGAAATGGGGCAGTTTTATAAAACATGGCCCTGATCTTGATTCCTGTAATTTAGCCTTCATAAAGTACCTATTATCATATTCTATTCTGTAACAAATTAATTACATTTGAAAACTTCACTTTTTGAATAAATGATTTTGTAGTAACCGTTTTGAAAAAAAACAATATTTTCTTAACAAAAAAAAATATGATCATCTGGAACAGAAGAAGATGCTTTAGAAGAAATTCTGTCACATATTTGATTTTGTTACAACATATATTTTCGTTTAAGTCATTTTGGATCGAAATTTTGAATCAAAATATTCTTTTCAGTTACTTTATTAAAAAATAAAATTTGTCCCCAAATACCTCTGGGACTAAACATTTTTTGTAACAAAATGTATTTGTTTACCTTATGAAATTGTTTTGTTTTTTTTTTGTCACAGAGTGACTTATTAAAATTTTTGTAGTGAAATAAATTGGGCAAAGTAATTTTTGTTACAAAATGGCATTAGCTTCAATGAATTCGTCACAAAAAGAGTTAATTTTGTACCGAAAACATAGGTTGACACTTGGCGTCCCATGGTTTGACCAGCCCACTTTTCGCTTGTCATACGTCATGACAGATTTCACTCCAAATTGTGTAATCTATTTCTTCAGTCGAACAGACGTTAAGTGGAAACATTGTTATGTAAAGCTTTAAGAAAATCATTCCACTTCATTGTAAGATATTATTCAAATATAAGAACAACCCGATATCCGTTTTACTGTAGCGTATTAGAGCCTATTGTGTATATTAACATTCAATTTCAAGTCAGCCAGTTGGACCCATTTTCTCCAGCACACTTACCCGCGGCGGGCCGGGCGAAAGGCGATGGCGTGTTTGCTAGGTAGCAAGGCGGACGAGGAGGCCTCAAGTGAAATTGCTCTCCGGGAACAATCGCCCTCATCAAGTTTAGCTACAGATGGGCATGATGGAGGAAGCAAGACCAATGACTTCTTGTTGCAGACATTGGATGCATTGGAAGTCCGTGTTGAGAAAATGAGAGAGACGGCAAGATCAATTGACGATGAAAAGACTCGTTTGCTTGACTCTCTCAATACAATGATGCAGAGCAAGGCAATTGACCATTTATCAGAAGGTTAGTGCACTAGATTTTAGCTAGTGTAGTGGACAAAATTGAAAATCATTCTGTCACATGACATGAGTAAATGAGTATAATATGCTATGCCATGCAAACTTTACAGTCATTGGTGTTTTTACCTCTTCAACGACAGGCCGAAAGTGACAGCCCCATATAGTCATGATAGTGATGGTCCTGGGAGCTGAGTGACGTAGATTAGACCTACTAGAATCTAAATGTAGTTTATAGATCAGATCTCGGATATTATTTGTTTAACAAAAGTAACTTTGTGTAATGAAAGAATAGAACAGAAATTAGTCACATTAAAGGGAAATCCAATTTTTGTAATATAGTTTGTTCTATAGTAATAGGAAGAAAAATCTTTAGAAAATATGATTACATTTTTTTCCATTCTTGACTTCAGCTGAACGAGAGGAGCTAGGTCTTTACATCGATCGTCTCATCACCCGCTGCCTGACTGTGGATATCAACATCCAGACCGTCCGGACGGCAGCCCAAGAGGAATCTTTAGAGAAGGTCAAAGGTTTTCTGCGTGACCTGATCGACACGCTGCAGGCTAACCTGGAGCAAAGCAGACAGCGACTGAAACTCTACCTAAATAGTTGCTTGGATGGGACAGAATCGGGTCCAGTTGACGAGAAGTTCCAGGGGGCCATTCTAGGATGTGCGGCCGAGGACCAGAAACTGATCAGGAAGAAATTGCAAGAGATCAGGGAATCGCTCTCTCAGACGGATGAGTTTATGGCAAGGTTGCAAGCACTGAGACTGGATTTATAATTTGAGGCTTCATGAAAGAAGATTATTTCTTTATCTCTGAAGATGTCTAATACATGTACATGTACATGTGATCAGGGCCCATAACACACAGAAAAGTTTGCAATTGATTGCTTTTTTTGTTATTGATCACTATATCAGATGAAGATATTGGTTATATGATTGATTGATTGATCGTAGGATCTATCACTAAGCTTTGTATTACAGGCCCTGGTGTGTATTAATGTTCACCAAGGTACATGACTCTTTGGGAATTCTCACTGTAATACTCTTGTAGGGAGTAGAAATGCTTGTTATTATGTCTTTTTAGGCAGTTTTGGAAACAAAGAATCGTTTTGAAAGCATTATGACCCATATGAAGTCAGAATTTTGCTTGTAAGTTTTTGAAACAGTACTTCATGTACATGTATGTTGTATTTAATGGAGAGAGAACAATGATTTCAATATAGCTTAAATGTATAAAAGTAAATGTATACCGCAAACTTACAGGTGGTTTAGAAAAGACAAAGTGGACAGTCCCCCTCCCACGTACTTCTTGTCAACAAAATTTTGTATGGTGATTTTGAAATCTTTCCCGTATTCCATTCTTGTGCCAAAAATATTAATCATATTCTTGAGGTTTTGGGGGGAGCTGCACAAAATTTCATGTACACGTAATCACCTTGTTACGTTTTTTTTTGTGTGTGTGTGTGTGTGTGTGTGTGTGTGTGTCAAAGATTTTCTTGTGAATTAAAGTCAACACCCCAGAATCTGATAACTTTTAATTTTTATTTTTGTACTTGCTACTTGGACACTTCTTTTTAAAAATCCTGGAGGCGCCTTGCCACCCCTACAAGTTAACCCTTTCGAGACAATTGACCACATTTTGTGGTTTGGCTCGTGCTCAGTAACTTTTGATCCAGAGCTCTAAAAAATATACCAGATGCACGAGTAGAAAGAGCAAAATTTTCTGCACACACTATGTACACATTGCATGACCATATTGTGTTTGATGTCAGGAATTTTAAAAACAAGAATAAGCTCTGAGATCCTTAAATTGGCAACACATTGAGGGGTTTAAAATCATTGTTTTTCGTCAAAATTGGCAATTTCTTTCAACTATTCAACAAATTTCTAACCATGTATATTGTTTTCAAAGACATTACACCATATTAGAACCATGTAGCACTAAAAGGAAAATATTATTGTTGCCAATTTGAAGAACAAAATGTGATCAATTTAACCCTTAAATAATTCCTGTCCTGAAAGGGTTAAAGAGAAGGTCAAGTTCTGGGAAAGATGGAAAATAATGTGTAAGCTTTCTCATTCCTTTTATGTCAGTTTGGAAGAACATCATGGTAGAAATGTCCCCTGAAAAGGGTTACTCTTTGAATGCCCTCATTTATTAAAGATATGACTAGATACAGCTGAAGTGTTTGGGCCGAACATATACCGGGTGTCAAAAAAAAAAAACGGAACGGCAGATTTTCAGTGCTTTGCCTTCAAAAAGTATGTAATTTTTGTACATCACTGGGTAAAGCATCTTCTGCCAAAGAGAATGATATCAAGATCATTGAATTTGGTTAAGTACATGTAATTTTGATTCTATGCCTGTTTCTTAAAACAGTCTTTTTCAAATTTCGCTTGATTTTTACATGTACGACCGATGAGTGTCATAGTGCAAAATTTGAAAATGACTGTATTTTAAGAAACGGGCATAGATTTTAGAATCACAATTACTTTACAAAATTTAATGATCTTGATATCATTCTCTTTGGTAGAAGATGCTTTACCCAATGATGTACAAAATATATATATACTTCTCAAAGGTACTGAAAATCCGCTGTTCTGCTTTGTTGGGGACACGCGATATATCAATACCTGTGTGCTGTGCATGTGCTTTTCAGCAGGATTGAGTCAATTTCTTATCATTTTGATGATTCCGAAACCTCACAGTATACACCAATTCTATACACACATGTACATGTACATCTGTAGACATAAATCAACCTTTCCCAAATAGTTTGAGACAATTTCTTTCACAATGTAATCGCATGACCATACCTGAACTTTATTTTCAAGGGGTACAAAAAGAGGGAATCCTTGGTGCCACCTGTGATGATCAATACATGTATGCAATTTAATTGTGTCTTTCTTTTTTCCCCCCTAGAGTTTTTCAGTTGCCTATAAGTTGTCATATGTAACAAATTTAGTTTTCATTGAGTAAAAAATATACACTGTATTCATGTGTATTGCAATTATGAAAAATAATGAGAAGTCTCGTAACTATGTATTACCTTATTATGCAAAATGTGCCTGTACTATATATTTTTTTTTTTTGCTCTTGCAAACTGTTGAAATAATTTTTGTGTACTAGGTATTTATAGGTATTTATACAATCTAGAACTTGAAAAGATGTACATGTAGCCCTTTGCTGTGCAGTGCTCTTTTGGGTTTGTGTGTCAACCTTTTTGGCATGACTATATAATGTAGGTAAGTGATGAAATCTGATTTTAAAAAAAAAAAAAAACTCAAGATATGTTTCTTGAATTCTTCACCCCTTCTCATTTTTCATTCCCTCCCCCCCCCCCCCCCCCACTCTCTCTCTCTCTACCTTTCTCTCTCCTTTGTCCCTTTTATTGTAAAAACCATTCCATTTCATGCTTCGTTCATTTATTACAAATAAGCGTTTCAAAAATAGTTTCTTAGAGTATGTCATGATGTGTGATTTTTGAAATACAGTGGAATCTCGTTATAACGAGGTCTTTGGGACCAGAGAAATTACCTCTTTATATCGAAACCTTGTTATATCAGGGCCAAAATACAATAGAATACAAAGAGATGGGACCAGGAAAATCAACTTGTTATAACGAGAGTTTGTTATATCAGTGCTCTTTATAACGAGGTTCCACTGTACATGTTAGTCCTAAAAACTTCCTTGTAGAAACAGGTTTATTAATGTGAATTGCCATTCTCTTTCAAAGTTTATGGTACTGTAAATTGTGATTCATGCTTTTACTAAGACTTAATTAGTAATTAATCTTTAAATGCAGGTGTTTCAATGTCTTTATAACCAAAAGAAGTTGTCCTATTAAAAGGCACTGATCTGTTTGTTTTGCCCTCCTGCTTTGCTACATGTGCTGTATTGACCAGTATTTACACATACCAGTACCTACTGTGCAATATTTGAATTTTGGAGCCCTATTTGAATATTGACTTGTTTCTACTTTATAACATTATATTATGTTTTCTTTAAAAATATAAAAATGCCTTGTTGTTTTCTTATTGTTGTGTAAAACCTCTGCATTTGAGAATGAAATAAAAATCATATTATGCTCTTATTTATTAGCTTTGTCGTAATGTAGTACATGTATCTTTCTGTCGGTCACAGCTTGTTCCTTCTGAAGTTTCCTTCAAATGTTCTGCAAACTGAACCTCATTTCATTTTAGAAGTAATGTCATGAAACAATTGGTAAAGGCAATTTGTGTAATCGGAACCTTCAAAATTAATGAACATTTCGCAAAATGAATCTTTATACTAACGAACATCCACTGTTTCCCATATGAAGTATAATACAGTTAGATATAAATGTCTATGTGCTAGCTACATGTACATGTACCCCTGTATTTTAGGGGTCCGCTCGCTATTCATAAGGACTGCTATTCATAGAAAACCGCTATTCATTTAACACACATTATGAATAGCAGTTCTTATGAATAGTTATGAATAGTGGTCCTTATGAATGGAGGTCCTTATGAATAGCGAGGTAATTTGTCTGTGGTTTGCTCGCTATTTAGAAGGACTGCTATTCATACAAAACCGCTATTCATTTAGTCACGCGTTATGGATAGCGGTCCTTATGACTAGCGGTCCTTATGACTAGCGAGGTTACCCCGTATTTTATTCATTGTATACTGTTCTGGTACTCTATAAAAGAAAATGATTTAGATGACGAGACTTGCAACGGCCGCAAAACAATGCACAAATTACTGTACATGTAATATGTATGTATTTATATTTGATGAAAAACTCTGTTTACACAAAGACATGTAAAATCTTCCCGGACTCTGGTTTCTGCATGTAATAGTCAAATGATGACATGAAGATAGAGGGGTATCATAGGCAGACTTAGAGGGGGGGTCACAAGGGTCTGGATCCCCCCAAATTCTGATTTTGTTTTGTTTTTCAAATTTTGCACAGCAATTTTTTTTCTTAAGATATATATAAACAGCCCCCCCCCCCCCCCCCCAATTTACAAAATCCTGGATCTGCCCCTGGATTATGTAAGCCTTTCATATTTGATAAGATCAAAGGCTATTAAAAATCAAGGACAGTTAAGGGACTAATGTGAAATCATTGTTCTTCCTTTTGATGCAAAGGTGTAATGCCCTGCTATTGTGATTTACATACATAACAAGTGAATGAGTAAATTACGCCATGCGTAATAAATGTCCCCGCCGGAAGTGCAGATCTGTGGAAATTAACTAGCCTGAACCTTAAAACTTCAGTGAAAAACTTTAGTGAATAAAATAATAATGTTACTGCATGCAAAAGAAGAGAATACCAACAATGCATGTATACAACTGAAATATAAAACATGAAAACATTATGAACCTTCAGCCATTTTGAATAAATTGGCATAAATTTGCATGAATAATGAATTTCAAAATTCTGTGTAGAAGTTTGGAAGCCCCCACCCAGCCCTATCAGATAAAACAATCGGAATCAAAATCCGATGTGAAATAGAGGAGAAGTAGCATTTTTCGTCAATTTTGAATAAATTTGCATAAATTTGCATAATTAATGAATTTCAAAATTCTGTGTAGAAGTTTGGAAGCCCCCACCCAGCCCTATCAGATAAAACAATCGGAATCAAAATCCAATGTGAAATAGAGAAGTAGCATTTTTCGTCAATTTTGAATAAATTTGCATAAATTTGCATAATTAATGAATATCAAAATCTGTGTAGAAGTTTGGAAGCCCCCACCCAGCCCTATCAGATAAAACAATCGGAATCAAAATCGGCCAAGAAATGACGGAGAAGTAGCATTTTCTAACATTTGAGCACACACGGACAGACGGACGGACGGACGGACGGACACACACACACACACGCACACACAAACGGAGCCCGTTTCATAGTCCCCTCGCGAACTTCGTTCGGCGGGGACAATAACCCTTTCAGGACAGGGCTAAATGTTCACATTTTGTTCTTCAAATTGGCAACAATAATATTTCTCTTCTAGTGCTACATGTACATGGTTCAAATAAGGTGTAATGTCTTTGAAAACGATATGTATGGTTGGGAATTTTGTTGAAAAGTTGAAAAAATTGCCAATTTTGATTTTAAAATGATTTTGAACCTCTCATTGTGTTAATTGCTAAATTAATTTAAGATTCTAAAGCTCATTTTCATTCTCATTTTTAAAATTCCTGGCATCAATTGCAATGTGGTCATGCACGAAAAATGGACATAGTGTGTGCCGAATTTCTCTTTCTGCTAATGCATCTGGTATATTTTTTAGGGCTCTGAATCAAAAGTTATTGAGTTAAAATACAAAATGAAGTAAATTGTCTCAAAAGGGATAATGAACGACCAGTCAAATGTGACAAATTTTTCACTTTGAATTTCGAGCTCCGTAATGTCACTTTCATCAACATTTTGTCAAAGTCAAATCAGTTAGTGTATTGTGGGCTAGACAGAAATTGCCTGTATCAAAATATAACATAATCATGAAGACTTCCAATTTATAAACCCGAGGCAATTTCTGTAGCCTTGTCCATCAACTTTTGAAATGTATGAACATTACACATTACATAATTTAAACATAATTTCTATGGGCAATTACAGAATAGAAAAAAATCCCTTGAATTTATGATTTCGTGGAAGTCTTTGCGATCATGTTATGTGGACATATGTTTTGGGATGACATGCATGTATTTTTGCTCCAGTGAAAGTAAAGACAAGAATGAAGGCTAAAAATGAAAGGCAGCCAGCTTCATTCCATTGTTATTAACTTTATTATTATACATATTCATGACTATGATCTTTCAAATAATGGATTCATAAAATGATTGTATACAAAGAACTCTCTTTTCATCTCTCCATTCTTCAAATTTCATCCGAATCAGTGAATTCATATTGAGCAAAAATATCTTCTACATAAACTCTCAAGAGCCAGAAGTCTACAGATATTGGGAAGCTGTGCATTTCATTAGACACCGAACAGACAATGTACATTTACATTAAAATTCTCTGGATTTTCTACACTATCATACCCATGGATCCTGAAAGGTTTGTCAAAATTGTCATATACTCCCTTCTTAAAAGTACTGTTAGCAACTTGCAAGCCGTGAAAGGAGATAATACAAAAATTAGTCAAAATTCATTTAGGCAGCAGGACCATTGTAATAAAGAGCAAACCCTATTAATAAATTTTTTTTAACATTTTTTTTTTCATTAGTCAAAATTCATTTAGGCAGCAGGACCATTGTAATAAAGAGCAAACCCTATTAATAATTTTTTTTACCTCTTTCTTTCATTAAACTTGTGATCAATACATGTACATGTAGTTTGTAAAGAGCTGGAACTACCAGGAATAATTGCTTTAATTATTTTCTCTTTCCTTGGCAATTGAGAAACAATAGATCACTCTGCTAAAGCCTCCATCATGTGGCCTAAATATAATCTTGAATTTCAAACATTAATGTCGATGAGACCCCCTATTTCAATTTACACAAAAAAGCAGTTCCATCAAGATAAAAATAATTA
Source organism: Heliocidaris tuberculata (assembly GCA_025618425.1). Taxonomy (NCBI): domain Eukaryota; kingdom Metazoa; phylum Echinodermata; class Echinoidea; order Camarodonta; family Echinometridae; genus Heliocidaris; species Heliocidaris tuberculata. Next base: position 13,220,567 of record CM046841.1, read on the forward strand.
GTCCCCCCCCCCCCCCCCCTCCCCATTTATTTATAGTGCATGAAATTTGTGCACTGTATGTATTTTTAAAAAAATAAGTCCCAGGATTTTTTCAGCAATAATTATCTGTCATTGTTTTTTTGTTTTTTTACAACATACTGTATTATTCAATATAATCTAAAATTCTAACTGTATTCTCAATTTATTTTTTAGGCATGTAACATAATAAGAGACAACAAGGAATTTACACTGAATTCACATTACTGAGAGCTTCCACATGTATGCATGCATATCCACATAAATGAGATGATATTCAAAAGGAAAACCTAATTGAACTATTAACATTTTTTTTTAAAGCATTGAATACATGTACATCATAAAGATCTTGGACATGCTAAGTAGATGCGAGTACAGTTTAGAAGGATTATACTGAATATAAAAGAAAAAAATCTTAATGAAATATATCATCCCTTCCTGTTCAACCAAAAATACAAAATTTAAAAGAAAAACAAATCTTAATTTCTATTACATAGGAATTTCTTTGGAAGCCGTTTACATAAAATATATTTGATCATCTTTTCTCTTGTGCAAATTAAGCGTACATTTAATCTAGAAAAATTTAAGGGATTAAAAGAGAATACCATGTCAAAAAAATGTATCCACACACCTTGAGTTAACTAATAGTACAATATCATTACCTATAAATATCTTTTTAAAGATCAGGGGGTGCATTCTGACAACTGTGTGATCTTTCATGTTACTGAAACTCTTTTAAATGTCATAACAAGTTTAATTTAGGACAAGTCATTGATTCATTCTCTGCAAACCTGGCTGCATAACGGAGATGTCTTAGGCTCTGAGCGATCACCAATAAAAGGTGTTATTTTGCGCAATTTAATTTTGTCCTGACAAAATAATAACATACTTTTAATCAACATAAAAGATAACATAGTGTTCTGAATACAGCCTCAGAGAAAGTAGGACAGTTTCATATTCCAAAAAATTGCATAAATAACATTTAGCTTTATCTCTGAAAATCAGCATACATGCATGTTGTACATTTCATTTCTCATCATATTTTTCTATGCATGATATAAGAGGTGGGGGGAAAAATAGGAAATTGTGGAAAAAAAACCTATCAGGCATTAAAAAAAAAGAAAAGAAAGAAAGAGTATACATGTATGTTTGTGATTCATCATATTCAACCACTGTGTGGGAAAAAAAAGTATTTCTAAAACGTTACGTAACATTTAATTCTTAATAAAGAGAAGGTCGAGTTCTGGGAGAGGTGATAAATAATTTGTGAGCTTTCTTATTCCTTTTATGTCAAATTGGAAGAACATCATACTAGAAATGTCCGTTGAAAAAGACGGCTCTTCAAATGCCCTCATATTCCAGATATGACGAGAAATAGCTGAAATGTTTGGGGCGAACATTCATGCCAGTTGTGTGTGCAGTCCCATGTACCCATTTCTGTGTGCAGTACATGTGCTTTGCAGTGAGATTGGGCAAATTTCTGATGATTCCAAAATCTCACAGTCTAAAACAATTCTTACATGATTTTCCAGTTGCGTTGAGAAAATTCCTTTCACAGTGTAATTGCATGACCAGAGCTCTACTTTATCTTTAATATGAAATCAATTTTGATTGAAATTCAAAGGCAGAACATATATCCAGGATAAATAATCATGGACATACTTTGTCCCCTTCCTTGAAAGTACAGATACAGATTCCTAGATTCTACAATTAGGAAAAGTAATAGATACATGTATATATATATAATATATATATACACCTTTCATAGAAACAATAATGCAAAAAATAGTACCTGATTCTAGAATAAATATAATCACTCTCAATCTACGACTACCATAGCAAATAAATCCTGCTGAGTTAGAATCATAATTTTCCATTACCATTTGGTCAAAACGTTCTACATCAGAACAACTTCAGGTAATTAATTCTCTCAGAAACAGATTCTTTCAAGTTTTCATTTCATTTCAAATGAGACATCAAGAAGCATTTCACAATGCATCTCTTAGTTGCTCTCATTTCAAAAGAACTATACAGTAATGAAGATAGTAAAAGCAATAACACCCATTAGCTATATACTAATCTAAATAGTATGTGTACATCATTCATAGTACTACATTGTATGCAGATGCGCATAATTGTGAAACAGCTTGTATACATTTTCCCTGTATGCCTTTCCTATAGTACTCCAGTACACTGGTATTATATATTGAATAAACTCTGCAGTGAACTAAACATCAAAGAAAACACATGACTGAGCAATGTGTTCCATTTAGGAACAATAGACGCAAAATTACAACAAAAACAACAACAAAATAAAAGAAAAAGAAAAGTATTTCATACCTGCGGTCTACTATGTACATGTAAACTACATGTATGTAAACACCCATATCAGCATGTTTTGAAGAAAAAACAAATAATGCTCTCATGATATGATAGACATACAGTAGCCATAAACATAAGGACAGTTACTACATGTAAATGAAGAAAGAACAACATTGTACCAATTTGATTAAGATGTCTATTTTTTTCTGGTGGAACAAAAAGGTGGCAATAAAACAATAACACACTCCCTTGGTGAATGCAAGAACTCACTCTATATGACAATTTCATCAGTTCCCCTACTTCCTACAATTTTGTATGATTGCCAGTCATTTATTTCAGCAACTATTATCAGTTCAGTCAGGTATTAACAGATTTAGTGTCACAGACAAGTACCAGTGGCAGCTTGGCAACCAATTACTGCTCTCCTTAAAAAAACAAGAGAGAGATGTGAGTTGGTAGAGTGGTCAGTTCCCTGTCGGATCGTGACAGATGGTTTCGGATGGTCCCCAGATGTAAATAATCAGATCTACGTCCCCTTGCTTAAAAGTTGTGTTTACACACAACTTTCAACTAATCAGGATCGCATATTTAGGACTAGCCTTCAATCTTCTGAGTTGCGTACAAGAGGGCCATCGCTGATAAACATCTGTATTAAAATATCAATTATTATAAACACACACACACACACACACACCTAGAAAACAGGAACCTGCCTTATGATGGGTCAATCAAGTCATCCAATTTGCATCACAGAATGACTAGCACCTTGGCGCTTTACTGGCACGTGATCATGTGAATAACGAAATCAAGGCTTCATTTTTAATAGCGAATACAGCGTACAAACTGGACGGCTTTGTAAAAATTTTATAAATACACTGAAAAATAGAAATTACGCACACATTGATAAGTAGGTTGCCAGTATTCTGAATGCTTCAAAGGAAATCTACATCTATACAAGGCTTTATTACAAAAGATAACCCCTAGATATTGACTAATTAATGTCTCCTCTGGTAAAAAAAAAATAATTCACCTTCATGTCTTAATTACACATGACTACCTGTATCCAAAATTAGATAGGCATCAATTTACATTATGCCACTTTACCAATATTTAAATGTATAAAACAGGGGTGGGATGGGAGGGGGGGGGGGGGGGGGGGTGGTGATCTAAATATAATGTAAAGAATATACAGGTAAGATTATATGATGATGTAAAATTATACTGTCAAACCTGCTTTAGCGACCACCTGTATAGAAAGACCACCTGTCTATAAAGACCACAATTTTTGTTTCCCTTGAAAAGTGTTTCTTGTTGAAATATGTATTAAAGGAACCTGTCCATAAAAACCACCTGCTCATAAAGACCGCTTTTCTTGTCTCCCTTGAGCGGTCTTTATAGACAGGTTTCATTGTACTTCATTTCTTAACAAAATGCCAGACATTAATTTTGGTACAGGCCTTAAATTGTTAACCACAGGATCCACATATTTCTTTCTATAGATAATATACAGTATGTAAGTAAAGTGTAGATGTACATGGAGGAAGGCCAAATTTGTACTCTCTGTAAATTGTACTGCTTTTCAATCCATCAAGGTTAATTGTAAGATCAAGGCAAAGATAGCATGACAGGAAAACTAATTACAAAATCAGATTAAAAGATTACATGTACATGCATATTAGATGCACATCATCAGTGTGAAGCATTCTAATCATCTACAGTGGTACCTTGTTACATGTATAAAGAACACTGTTTTAACAAACTCTCGTTATAACAAGGTAATTTGACTGGTCCCACTTCTTTGGATTCTTTTCTTTTTTTAGCTCTGATATAACTTGATTTTGATATAACAAGGTAAATTCCATGGTCCCAAGGAGTTTGTTATAACGAGGTTCTACTGTATAATATGTAAACTTAATATGCACCAAAATGTCATGAACTGATTCAAGTCTAGGGGCGGTATTCAAATCAAAATGCGCATTAAGTTAGCATTTTACTTAGCATTGGGATTTGCTAAGTAAACTGGCTTAACTCGTATTCAGAGATAAAATTTAAGCACTTTACTTTAGTAAGCCGAATTTAAAGCAAAATACTTACTGATATCCATTGTGACGTCAGATATCCTGTCCAAAAACATGCGCAACAGATGCGTCACAGTAGATGTGCGCTTAATATGATTTGCTCGTGCGCAGCTTATACTGCTCTGCGTATGTATGAAAGCCACATACCTCCCAATCCAGTAATTGGTTTAAGTCTACTAGGGAGCTGTCTTAGACTTAGGGTAAATACTTAGCCAAATGATTCAATTGAATACCAAAATTGCTTACCGGTAAGTATTTTATCTCAGCCCAAAACTAATTAAACTACTCATATTTCATTGTTAAGTATTGAACTGAATACGGGCCCAGATTACCTTTAAATCTATGACAAGGTTGAGGGTTCGAATTGCAGCCAAGCACTAACTCCCTTTGATAAGACATTAATCTACATTTGCCACTCTCCACCCAGGTGTAAATGGGTAAGCGATATGCTAGAGTGCTACATATTTGGCTGCTAAGCTTTGACCGGGTAATAATGCAAGAGCGCCAGAAGCATCTCAGCATGACAAACATGAACGCTATACCAGCAACCACCATGATTATTATTATTATGAAGCCATTAGGTAAATAATAACAAGTGAATAAAATTCTGAAAACCAGTGTACCAGTAGTCACGTTCCTTCGGGTTCTTATTTGCAACTTTTCTATCCTGGGAGAAGAATATTGTTTGATTTCCTGGGACAACCATTTTTAATAGCTTCTTGAAAATTGGTACCCGATAATATCAAAACAGTAATAAAAACAGACGTCCATGTACATGTTCATGGTTGTGTGATTCAAATTGTGTGATTCAAATCTGCTAGAGAGCAAATGCAACCCTGAACATTCTACAACACAGATATGCATGAATACAGCATAGACTAATTGAATACTATAATGCTAAATATCTTTGTCTAAATATAAAAGAAATTGATAACACAAGAGTTAGTACAAATACAGATCGCAGGAACATGGCAGGATACACTGTAGCTAAATGTATTAACTTTGATATAATATAACAATCTTTAACATAAATACAGTGTTGCAGAGTCAAAAAGCATGGCAAAAATGCCTCTCTCCATAGAAGTGCCTCTTCACATCTTGGTAACAGGTAGTAATTTTCTAGTGGACATCTACTGCACATGACGAAAAGGATGTGTTGTTGACGTGAATATGTGCCAAGTGACATGAAATTTGCTTAGAAAACATACATAACGTTCTGTGTAGAACTTGGCATACAACAGCTGTAAAAGATACCTGTGCATAATGCATACCGGTATATGAATTCATATCTTGAAAGAGATACATAATGGATGGCTTTGTAGTAATCTGCATGTACATGTACATAAACCAATGTGGCTAATGCACTAGATTGCTGAAAACATAAAAATAGATTGTTTAAAATGTAGTCCAGCTTGAGAATACATGATTTGAACACTGATAAAAGGAATGACGTCTAAACATGCTTCAGGGTAATCATATCATACTAGACTTTGGGACGTAAAGTCAAACAAAAAATTTGAATTTTCTTTTCGCATTTCAGGTCACCACTGAAGACTTTCTTTTGATTGTGATGCAACAAAGAGAATTGGAGTTTTCTTTACACATTCAGTATAAATTACTTGTTTTCGTAAGCTTTCACTTGCTGTTTGGCAAGCTTCTTCATATCCAGCAGAGCATTAGTATTACAAGAATAATAACTGAAGAATCATCCTTTTGAAATAAACATCACATACTACTTCTAATTTATCTTTACCCAGTCTTGTCACATTATAAGTCACCTGATATATGTAGGTCACCTGATACTGCATCACATGCTACTGCATCACATGATGTTATAAGACTTTGAAGTCATACGCACATGTACCAATCTAATAAATCTTATCTACATTTTTTCCTAGAAGGGAAGTCTTCCTCAGAGTAATGTACATTTCAGTGCACTCTTCTTGCCCTTTGTTCGTTGCTTCATTGGTTTCAGCTGTATCGTTTGACTGGCGCCGTTATCGTTGCCGTTATTTTCACTCTGCGTTGAAGGGGCGGTAGATGTGTTGAATATACCTGCAGGTTGGAAAAGTCGAATGAAGGATTGTAAAATGAGACTGGGATTCAACTTCATTTGTTTTATACCCATATCAAAAGTGCAAGTCATACTACTAACATAAGATTTCCCAAATATACCAGTGTACCAGAGCAAACAAGGTTGGGTTCTACCTTCATAGTCATATGCACAAAATACAGAATATTCAGGAATTTATATTTTGGCTCTTTCCCCTGTTACGCACACTGTGCATTACTCTGTGTGTGTGTGCATTGTATGGTGCTGCTAAACTTTAGTCCCATGATAAACTCTGAACAGTTCTCATTGGCAAAGAGGTATTGTTATGAAGTAAATGACTGTTCCTCAGGGCCTCATTATGCATCTAACTAAGTGCCCATTCCTCAGAATAGCTAGAGGTAAAGAGCATATGCCTGTAAACACTATCAAACTGCTCACAGTTTATTGTACAGGACTTTAAGTTTGGTTCTCGCTTCCATAAATGCACTTTATTTCTCTGGGCCAATGGTGTGGTTGAAAAAAAAATGGAAGCAGTACCAAGACAGTTCTATAATGTAACACCAGAAAATTAAGCATGACAGAGACTTTTTTTCATGTCATGACTTATCATCACTCAAGATCACAGATTTGTGCAATTCCCTACATTTCATCCAACGAATATTGATGTTATTTTCAGTATGGAATCTCTTGTGGAAGTTTCTGGTTGATAATAGTGTAAAAAATGTAAATATCCATAATTAAATAATATTGGGACAAGAAAATGAAGGTCACAAACAGGAGATACAAAGACTCCATCACTGACAAAAGCTAGAGAATGGCAAACCTGTAGCATAAAACTGAAGTGGAGAAGTCTGTAGACCAAATTGGCAAACCACATAGAGGGTTGTTTACATATATCCTTCCTATTGCTATATTTCTTACCAATCTTGGCACTTATCGTTGAGTTATCTTCTGGTTCTGTTGCGTGTAACCTCTCAATGTACCTCTCTGTCAGGTAGCGAAACACATCCTCTACATTCAAGTTCTCTTTGACCGACGTCCGATAGAATCTAAGCTTCATCCTTTTGGCTAAGGCTTCCGCTTCTTCTCTATAAAGACGTAGGGAATTGTAAAATAAAGAAGATCAATCATCAAAATGCTTTGGCAAAGGCTTCCACTTTTACTCTGTAAAGACATAGGATAAGGAATCTTAGAAAATCATGAATAAACATCAAAATTGGGCCAACTTGGATAGATCAGGGCATGAAATTGGGTAAAAGCTCAAAGTTCGGTCTTTCATCCTGGATACATGTATATGCACATGTAGGTGCCATTCAGCGACTGAGAAGAAAAAGAAGATGAAATAAGTGGCAGCCATTGACCACATAAATTCAGACAGGTACCTGAAAGTCCTTCCCTTTGTTTTCAATGAAAGTATCTAAAAAATATTACAGAATATCAAAGTACTATTAAAGTAGTTTTTATTATCACAAGTTCATGCAATGCGACCAACATGTAGCAAAATATCTTCCTTCTTTTTTCCCTTTTTTTAGAGGACAAATTTTTCTACAAGGTGGTCATATGTTTTCCATCCCTTTAATTTCTGTTTGTTTGTTTGACTTTGGCTTACTCTTCAGAGCTTCTCAGTTCAATGACCCTCTTCTATACTGATAAAGAACACTGGTTCTATTAGTACTGTACATGTATGTGTAACTGTCCAGACAAGAAGGAATTTTGGAGGACTCAAAAATGACACATTCAAAACTTAGCTTTGAAATGTCTTTTCATTTCCACATTTAGTCACTTTGCACATGTAGATATATCATTTGAACCTAACACATCAATAACCACCTCCCCCCCCCCCCCTCTAAAGAAAAAGAAAAGAAGAAAAAAGGATCATCAGTATTTACAAATAACATACATGTAGTAGAAAAAGGTTTCTGTAAAAAACCTACATCTACATAATGTACAACAATATATAACAATATACTGTACAAAATGTAGAGCTGTTTATCCCAATTGCTTATCACATGCCTCACTGTCTATTCAAATGAGATTAAGTGAATTGTGAAATGTACTCTGGAATACCTGTCACATTTAATAAAATGCAATGACCTTGGCTGTCCATTTAATAATTACGTAGGCTGTCATTTCTACTTCACAATATCCCTCAGCATACATGTACAAAACATGTACATGGACAGGTACATGTAAGCACACATAGAATCGACTAGTACAATTTTTTTTTTTAATGGGAGCCATGGGGTGAGGATACATGTACATGTACTTGTACATGTATGTAGTTGTAAATGTTCTTGACTTCATGTCCCAGTGAAAATGCAGGAAACATTGTGGTTACTTTGGTACAATACATACGTCTTTTAACATTATTTCAAAAGAATTAGATGTTAAGATGGAATTGTGGAAAGAGACAATATAGAATACATCTTGAATAGATTTTTTTTTTAAATAATAAAATACATTCAAGATCAGAGGAAAAGGGAATGAAACTGAGAGAATATTTGTATAGGTCCATGTATATTTTCTCATTCTTTCTTTCCCTTCAAAAAAGGGGGGGATGAGAAAGATATTGTGTGTGTGTGTGTGAGAGAGAGAGAGAGAGAGAGAGAGATGGGGGAGGGGGACAAAGGAAGTGAATAATATTAAATAAAGTGAGAGGAAAAGAACATCTATTGTAGATAAAAGGGGAAGGAAAAGGGTGACAGAGACGGTGAGAGATAGAGGGGAGATGGAGAAGAGTGAGAGAAAAATAAGAGTCTGGAGAAAAGAAAATGAAAAAGAGAATAAATAAGGGGAATGGAAATTAGAAAGAGACAGACTGTGTGTGATAAAAAAGAGAAAGAGAGTGAGAGAGAGAGAGAGAGAACAGGGGAAGGGATGTATATTCGATTCTTCTGGGTGAAGCTTTTATTGCAAAAGGCATGCAAAATAACATGGGCTACAATACATGTACATAATGGAAAAGGAATAATGCAAAAACAGACTAAAAATTACTATTACGATAACATCACTTTCATCATCCCTCCTGTGTACCAAATACCATAAATAATGCATCTCATTTCATGCCCCGACCATCACTTGAAACAGTCTGTGTCCAATACCCCCAGGCATAACATGCATAATGAACGCAGCTGCCGAACTGCTACTGTATGATCAGGTCGCAATGCAGTCAACATTACCGCGGCCTCTCTCTCTCTCTCTGATCTAATATTATCCAACCACTGTAATTGATTTGAGAATTATGGAAAGAGAGTTGAGATGCGGCTGGAAGGGAAATTCTTGAGAAGACGAGCAATCAATGTCTCTATTGTTGCTCAGTGGGCTGAGAGATTTGAAAGATCAAAGACTGGTGACTTTTAGGGTAGAACTCCATTTTCTCTAAGTGATGGCCAAAACATGGAAATTTGCATCACTGGATGCCTAATGCAATAATACAGTGAGTGCAGATTCATATTCTGAATGAAAATTGATTTTCAATAATTCCACATCTACAGCAGTATTCTGAAGAAAAAGTTGATTTTTTAAAGAACAAAAAAATAAGAAAATGTAAAAAGCAGCAAAAAAGCAGTTTGTCCAATCTAAAACAGTCCTTAGAAAAATATATATACTGTACATATATATATATATATATATATATATATATATATATAAATATATATATATATAAACATATAAACATATATATACATATACATATACTGTATATATATTTTAGGAGTTACATGCAAATTTGTAAATTCAGTACTTTTCCGTCATTTTTTTTTTCTCATCACTTTAGACGTTACATGTATCTGCCTAATTTGTGACCATGAGAATGTATTTGTTTTTGTTTTTTTTTGTTGTTTTTTGTTGTTGTTTGTTTTGTTTTGTTTTTAAATAGATGAATAGCAATTGATATCATTTTCAATGAAATTAAAAAGTCCATAACTTTCTCATCTGTTTTTTATTCAAAATTACATAATTTGACATGTAGTACAGACTTCCCCTTCAAGGTAATAGTACAAATTTTGTTTTTAAAAAAATCATCATTTCACCCATTTTCAGTCCATTCTTACGGTTCTACATTTGTAGCACTGCTTGTTCTACAATGCCTGTCTTGTTCTGTACAATAAATGGAATTATTTTTTTCTTTTTCTTTTCACAGCAACCCAACTTAATTGTAGATTTCCCCTTCAAGGTAAAATTTACATTTCATAAAAATAATCATCATAGCAAAGATTTTCAGTCTGTACTTACGGTTCTAGTACTGCTTGTTCGACCAGGTCTATCTTGTTCTGTACCAGGACTAATGGAATGTTACCCACTTCATCCTCCACTTTCACCCTCCATTTATCAATAGCTTCAAACGAGTCTCTGTCGACTGTGGAGAAGACTAATACACCTGCTTGGGCACCTGTATTGAGAAGACAAAAACATTAGAGGTTCTTGGGCAAGTCCAATCCAAAGTCCAAACATTACTTGCTTTAAACACAGATAGAAGCAGAATAATCAAACAGATTTAAAAAGTATGAGGAAAACTGGATAACTACTAAAGAAAGCTATGAATTCCTTAATATAAAATGAAAATCTATGGAAAATTATAAAAATCACAAAAGAAAATGGCAACCTTGTCATGTGTTTGTGAAGTAAAAAAGTTCCTTTTTTTAATAAATTGTCTGCATGATGCAGTGCATATAAACTGACCGAGCAAAACTTTACCCAGCATTCTATGTTTTATCGCTAAAGGAGTAGGAAGAAGAAAATAAATAAAAACATAAAAGCCCCACGCATGAAACCCAAGTCAGACTTGGGTTCCATGTGCACCATTTTCTATAAGAGTGTACATGTACATGTATATACATGTATGGGTGCATCAAAAAGTCTACTCACTAGTTATTTTTATTTTTACTGAGAACATCTCATAAAGGGATAGTCCACCCTGATTACAAGTTGGTTTTAAAAGAACTAAGCAGAAAAATTAAAGAAACAAATCAGTGAAGGTTTGAGCAAAACAGGGCAAATGGGAGAGGAGCTCACAAGATATGTCACGGAGTTGCCAATTTGTGTCTGATTGATTACAACTTCAAAAATTCATAACTTTCTTATTTCTTATCAGATTTTGCTCAAACCTTCACTGATATGTTTCTTTAATTTTTCTGCTTCTTTTAAAACCAACTTGGAATCAGGGTGGACTATCCCTTTAATAGTAGTAACACTTGGAGTTCACATTCTGAAGCAGCATGGAACTCAAACATATACTGTACATTGTAGAGCACAGTATCTTTTACTGATTGGTCTCTAATTTAACAATACATACCTCTGTAATATGATTTTGTAATAGCATCAAACTCCTCCTGTCCGGCTGTGTCCCATAACATCAACCTTACATCTTCTTCATTGAATCTGAAACAGTTGGAAGAAAAGATATTACTCTTCATTAGCTGTTGTCAACTCTACTATCTTTTATATTTTTGTGATTTATGTCATTCCTGTTATAATTTTGATCAATAATGTTATTTTTTTAATTACAAAAATAAACACACACTCCCTCACTTACAATGCACTGTTTTTTTTTAGATACGCATATATATCTAGATACACCTATCTTGATAGCATTTAAGCTGAGCCTACAATGTATACTCCCTTGATTACTTGGCTCCATGACACAAAAGTTTGCAATCCATTGCAAAAATGACAATGCCATGACCAATCAAAATCACTGTTGCATGCAGATTCACATTGTACAAAAGCTGACCATTAACCAATCAGAATCGCTGTTTCAAATTTGCAATTGTTCGCAAACCTTTGTACATGTACATGTAGTTTGTAGCTCCATGATATTTCTTACTTAATTTATATTAAATCAATTTGAACACAATGACATTTGTTAGCATCCACATACATGTAGTGAGGCTCATCCTTGGTGAAATATGTACAGATCATGAACAAAAAGTATCCACCAAGTACATCCAATGATACACATGGTTCCAGGTTTGGAACAGGAAAAATATGGACACTTTTTTTCACATTTTGAAAAAAAAATAAAACATCCTCTTTATTCATATCCATAAAAAGTTGTCAATACTCACTCTATTTGTCTTTCTAGGAAATCCACCCCTATGGTCTTCTTATAGTCCTTTGTGAAGATGCCTTTACAATATCTCTGGATCATACTGGACTTGCCTACAGCTCCATTCCCGACAATCACTACCTTGATGGCTATCTCAATGTCCTCCTCCTTCATGGTGATTGGCTAATTCAAATGCAGGAAAGTCCCTGACTGGCTAATTCAAACCCAGGAAAGTCCCTGATTGGCTAGTCTGATCAGGTCCACTGAACCTGCTTGGTTAATTGATTAAAAGGAACACCAAGGAAGTCTTGGTGAAGTCTTCAGACTTTCAAATTACGTTGCGCCAAAGAATCGTCAAGTTCTTGATTTAACTCTGGAGAAGGATGATGGGGCCAAGGTGAGCTTCAATGATGAGGGCTTGTTTCTCAAGCTGCGAGTGCCCTGGTTCAGCTTTTCATCTCAAGCTCATCCTAGAGTTGATAGTTTTCCAGTTCATGAGATAATCTTTCCAAATCTTTGGTCGCACATAAAAAGAATCCTGGAGGGAGAAAAAACATGGGAAAGAAAAGGGTTACAGTACATCAGATCACATGGAAACAAATAACAGGAAACAAACAAAAAATTAAAAAGAGAAGGACAAGTACACAAAAAAACAAAAAACAAATGGTTGCTTGAAGTCTGCACAATTCCATTTACGCTTTCTTATCGAAATGAAGAAAAAAAAAACAGATCATACTTTGTAAAATATTCAACTTCTCTTATCTACATGTATGATAGCTAATGTGATCAGAGCAGGCTAGAACAGGAGTTTTTTTTAAAGAAATCACATTGCTTCACTGTCTTCACAACATCTTGCAACTTCTATTAATATTTTTTTTTAAGTATGAAACTGTTTGTAATGCTTTGATTAAAGGGAAATCCAACCTTTATAGCAAGTTGCTTCGAAAGAAAGAGGAAAAATCAGAGAAGCAGATTGGTGAAAGTTTGAACGAAATCGGACAAGTAATAAGAAAGTTATGAATTTTTGAAAATTGTAATCACTATGCATATGGGAATTTCAAATTGGCCGAATAGGTAATGTTACTGTGATGTAGTTGTGGACAACTCCCCCATTCGCTCTAACACACAAAATGACTAAAATGTCACTTTTTTTCAAAATGCTTTACTCAGTAGGATCTTTTCGTTCATGAGGACCTATAACAATATGCTATCTCCAATACAATTTTAGTACTGCCCCGAGGGTAAAAGCGCCTCGAAGAAAACTGCAAATTAATTATATTTTTGTGTACGACAAATGGAAGAGTTGTCCACAAAAATGTCACAATTGACTCACCAAATTGCCAATTTGAGATTCGCATAGATGTAGTGATCTCATTTTTCAAACATACATAACTTTCTTATTCCTTGTCCGATTTCTTTCAAACTTTCACCATCCTGTTTTTCTTATTTTTCTGCTTTCACACAAATCATCTTATTGTCAAGGTTGGATTGCCCTTTAAGTACACTACATTGCATGGACACAGAAATTTGAATCTAATCAGATTTGAGAAAGACCCAAGGAACATCTTCTGTCTAGAACTAAGCAAAGCTTTATTCACTCAAGTTTAAACTTTACAAATTGCATTTTGTGTTTCAGCTTGTTGACTTTTCCAGGTTCATGAACTTCATTGATAAAAGGGGAAGACTGAAAGTATTGCAGGAACTCTCCTGGACCCTGTTTCATAAAACTTATTATCAATAACAATTACTGCTATATACATGTGTCTATGACAAATTTGCTCTCAGCCAATCAGATGCAATATTTCAGTAGCTTACATGTATAACCGTTATTGTAACTTGTTATAGATATTAAGTTTTATGAAACGGGGACAAGGTGGTGAATTTTTGTGTTCTTGAGATACATGTACAAGGGTACACTCAATCACCTTACAGCACATCATACTTGCCAACCTTCCATAGAAAAAAATTAGGAATCTCTCAAAGCAAAAGTAGGAATCCAATGTATTTTGTATGCATTTACACATAAATTTTCAGAAAAAGGAGTGGAATCTATGTAGGGTTCGTACATGTACATGTCACTTCAGTTTGAAGGCTGAAAATAATCATCATTCCTCCAAAATAGGAATGGTCGGCAGGTATGGTACACTGTAATAATAATAATAATAATGATGGTGGCTTCTTGTATAGCTCTATGTATGTCCATCACGTTGTGACGCTCCTGGCGCTCCAACATTATTACCGTAGCTAATAAAAATATTAGCTTGGCAGCTAAATACATGTAGTGCTCTAGCATGTACACTCTGGTACCCAGCTGGGTGGAGAGTGGCAAATGTGGATTAATGTGTTGCCAAATGTTTGGCTTACAAATGAGCAGAATTGTTAGCTCTTTTTAATAATACATGTATGTACACCTTTACATGTACATATTCCAACCAGACATGTGCTAATGTTTCAGTGGTAGGACAAAAAATGTCTACATGAACATGTATATTATGTACATGTAGAGGTGTCGTAGTCGAGTGGTTTAAACACCTGAATGGAGATGGGAAGGTCGTGGGTTCGAACCCCGGCGTGGCATTACTGTCCTTTGGCAAGACATTAATCTATATTTGCCACTCTCCACCCAGGTGTTAAATGGGTACCGGCAGGAATGAATTCCTTGAATGCTGTGAGCGCTGAAATCGGTAGCCCAGCTAGAGCCGGGGTAATATTCGAGCACCTTGAGCACCATTCATGGTGGATATTAGCGCTATACACATGTACATGTACATGTATGTATTGACGAGAAAGATCATAATAACAATAATAATAATAATTATCTAAATTAACTTGTATAGTGCTTAATACAAAATGTCTCTAAGTGCTTTACAATTACAGGTATTACATACTGAACATGTCTTATTGCCACAGCCATCGGATTCATTCATGAATGCACACAGAAATAATAACACCCCAATAAAAATACTCCCCACTCAACCTTTGCTCACCTTCATGGAGAAAGTATCTAGACACAGTAGCCCCCACTCACTCATCATTCATGTTCCTTCTTCAGTCATAACAACACAATTGAACTGAAATTCAAATACAAATAGGGCAGATACATGGCGCTCTGCAGACAGTATTTACACCTGTAACTCGATGTGCAAACGGAAGAGGATAATCCGTGCAAAGTCATTGTATAAAAAATGCATCACTACTGTCATGGTGAAGTGTCCTTGCTTTTACATCACATGATGTATGTGCATGTACATTGTAGGGTTCTATAAAGCCCAACATACAATATCGGTCTGCGATCCCATTTCGAAAAAAAATGTAATTTGATGTAAACATTCAAACACGTAAAATATTTTTGATGGAGGTTCTGAATAGCCATAAAGATAGTAAAATCAAAAATGCTGCCTACTGCAAGCTTTCTAGTCAGAGGAAAGGCCAAATCGGCACTGAGTCGTAGTGACGTCAGAGCAGTCCTACGACTGTCTACGATTTGAAACTGATTTGGCCCTTATTCCGGGTATAAGGCTGACAAAGCACTCCAAAACCTTACATTACATACATGTTTAGTATTCTTATACTGTACATTACTATTGTTCAGAGCCTGATTCTGGTACACTGTAGATTTTATTAGTTTAAATGCCCATATTTAACGCTACTGTGATTTATTTCCAAAATTGCATCGCAGTCGATCACAGTCTGCGGTGGTCTTCATTTACACTCATCAAACCCCCCCCCCCCCCCCCCCCCCCCGCAAAACGTCTGCTCTTTTCTAAATGGTTTAGATGCAAGCCTACAGGTGTACATGTATGCATGTATGTATTCCTTTAATCTACACAAACATTCCCCTCTTTTCCCCTCCATCCATCTCCCTAAAATCTAGCTACAATTTTCTTTTCTTGGAAATCCTTTTTTCTTTTATTTATTTTTATTCCCTCTCAATCCCTCTTTCATTTTCTCCCTACATTTGCCTACTTCACTCAATACAACATGTGCATTGTATCTTTCTTTTATCTCATTCTGGTTGCCTCTCTTGGTCTTCCTACATTGTACATCCTGGGGGGCATTTCATGAAAGGACTTGTCAGATATTTTATCCGACAAATTTGCTCTTAGCCAATCAGATGCAAGGATTTCAGTAGCTCCCCTGGTAGCATCCTTTTTTCCGTACCATAGCAAGGCCAAAGTCTTTATGGAAGTGAAGTGATAATACGGTTTATCCCGTCAAGACTAGTCGGCATGAATATTCATGAAAAACAAATTGTAGGGATTTAATAAAACCAGCAAACCCACTGAGCAGCTCTTCCATGTGGCGCAATCGGATCATCGGTGCGCTCTCATGAAGAGATCCCGAGTTCCTATCTCGGCAGGGGTATATTAGAAAATTTTCTTTTGCTGAATTAAAAATAAGGTGAAACTTTGAGAAAATACAAATCTTATACATGTACTTGTAGTCTCTTTCAAATCCTTCAAAACGGGGTTTCTGGCCTCACTGTGGTACGGAAAAAAAAAAAAGGCGCATCCTGGTATCCCTGCATTTCTTTCACCTACATGTACATTATATCATTTCTCTCTCTCCCTCTCTCTCTCTCTCTCTCTCTAGATATACATGCATCTCTCTCTCTTTTATCTCCCTACAAACATGAAAATCTTACTCCTTCTGTCTAAAAAAAACACAAAAATATTTCCATCCATCTCTATCATATTTATCACAGCGCATCAGTACGCCAATCCCTACCCATTAGCTGTCTCTACCAAATCCATTTCCATGCAGCCACAGCCATTCAGTAGAATGGTTGGCAATTTACATTCTGAGCACTGTTCACACTTACATGTACCCCCAAATCTAATGTATATGGAACTACTTTTGAATAAATTGACTGTGAGCATTTGATATCTGCTTTACCAACTCAGATTTTGTCACATATGATGGCCTTAGGACATCCTGTAGCACAGGTGGCAATGTAAAATGTCATAACACTCACCAAGACAACGGCACAAACAAATACTATAGTACATGTAACATCATGCATTCAGTGTAAACATTGAAATAGTGAATGTACATTGTACAATATATCAATAAAAATGTGGACAAAAATGGCCTATACACATACATGTACAATACTTGAACCTTTTAAGCAAAGTTCTGGCAATGCATGATTTCACCTTGGTTTATTCTGAAATTATTAACAAATCGCATTTTGGTCATGATTATCGGAATACAAACATGTACATGTACTTTTCTACATGTACATGGAGGTGTTTTTTAATCAATTTGGTTTGCTCACTAAATCCCACAATCACACAGGATTTGATGTGCAAACAATAGGCCAACAGGTTGCAAAAGATTTTACACAGTGATAATCTTTCTTTGTCTTTAGTAAGGTTTAAGGAAGATTTGAAGATTATAATCCATTGAAATGATTCAAAATTATCTGCTGTATGCCACAGATCTATAGATGTAAAAAAAATTAAGAATCCAAATCAACATAATCACTTGCCTAAACCAATCCCTCCTTCCTCACTCCATTAATCCAAATTAGATTGTTAAGTGCATGCATGCACATGTGAACATACCTTCACTTAATTTCCACAACCTTCTAAGGCAAGCACGCATATTTCTTGTAACACAAATTACCCTTTTCTTTGATTCCCTCAACAAACACGGCCTGAAAGCAGGCTGAGTAGGAGGAGAGAATGCTGAAAGCATGTGAATGAGAGGACTGAATAATGGCAGGCGGCAAACTAGTCAAGGTCTCCTTGGAGGAAAAAAAACTACCCACAAAAAAGCAATCTTAAGTTCTTTATCATGACATGGAACTTGTCTTTGCTCATGATATTTGCTTTGCATGTACCACTTTCTAGTCAACAATACATGTAGCTACATTCACACGGTGCTTGTGGTTTCAAAACTTTTAGCAAAACTTTAAAACGATACTTTAAGTTAACAAAACGAAGACTCACTAACAATGACGAGGGTTCACACATGCCCGAAACAAAGCGCTCGTTGTTCTGAGATTACAATTTGAAAGAGAGGTCATCGGAACAAGTACATGTATGATCAACTTAAAGTTTATTCTGTCCACATGGTCCATAACTACGAGGGAGGACCCCCCCCCCCTTGTGGTTTCGGCGTTAACTTAAGTAAACTTAAAGTTTCCAACTACAAGTCTTCCTACAGTCTGAAACTAAAAGATACAATGTAACTTAAATTTTTTTGAAGTTCTACAAGCGGATCTTAAAGCCCTCTGTGTGAACCTGACTACCACTGGTTTCATTTTTCTTTCCAGAAGGAAGAAAAAATGGGGGAGGGGGGTGGGGGATATCCTATGTACATACATGTACACTGTATAATATGGGATTTGGTTACGAAATGGAAAAATGGCTACTGTGGGGAGGGGGGGGGGGGTGGGGGATATCCTATGTACATACATGTACATGTACACTGTATAATATGGGATTTGGTTACGAAATGGAAAGATGGCTACTGTAATCACTTTAGTAAAGAATTGGCTTGATTTAAATCAACATGATTTACAATGTAGCCTTGATTACTTTAAAACAATCACTGATTTACATTGTACAGTGTAGATATAAAAAAACAAAGAAATATCCTGTTTCAGTGTCTTATGTAAATGTACACAATCGGTTATTGTAATAAGTTTTACAATACACTATCCTGGTACTCTGGTACATGTACATTTACATGTGTGAACATGCCTTCACTACATGTACAATGTACAAAAAACTATACAGATTTCCAAAACCTTCTAAGGCACGCACATATTTCTTACACGAATTACCCTTTTCTTTGATTCCCTCGGCAAACACAACCTGAAAGCATGTGAATGAGAAGAATGAATGGCATGCGGCAAATTAGTCAAGGTCCCCCTGGAGAGGAAAAAAAAACTAGTACCCACAAAATAGGCGATCTCAAGTTCTTTATCATGATGTGGAATAAGCTTTTGCTCATAATGTTTGCCTGCCACTTTCTAGTCAAGATTAAAGAATATTGGTTTCATTTTTCCCAGGGAGAAAAAAGAAAAACATATACCAGTATATCACATCTAGTCATCCACACTGTACAATGAAGGCTTTGGATTTTGTATACCAATAGAAAAATGCAAGGCTTCCTACATATTTTAGTACTGGGGAGCGTTTCATCAAGTGTTTTGTCAGTGATTTTTACCGACAAATTTGCTCTCAGGCAATCAGATGCAAGGATTTCAGTAGCTTATAACAGTTGTCGGTAAAAATCACTGACAAAACACTTGATGAAACGCTCCCCTGATCTCTTCTTTATTGGCATCATTTAAGTATACAAGTAGCAAAATTAAAATGTAATCAAATGGAAATCGTAAATCGCATGGAGATATCAAAAGAAGAATTGAACCATTATTTCTCTGCTTAGTAGGCTATGCAAGTATGTACATTGTATATGTCCTTGTTTCACAAGCACAGAAAATGTGACTGAAAGAATTTCAATTTCTAACAATCTAAAAATTAAATTCCCATGAAAATATTTCATAGAATGTTTGTGAGGATCTTACACACAGGACGTGTACTTTTCATGGAGTTCTGGATTTACTTGTTGGACAGTGTCAAAGACCTGCAAAGATGCTTGCCACAAACAACCTGTGCGGATAATCAATTGAGCATCTTAACTCCCAAGGCTTAAAGACTAAAATAAATCAATAACTGTTTACCACAAATTGCATTCCCATTGGTCTTGGAGTACATGTAATGTAGACAGTAATTACAGACTGATATTTGTAAATGATGAAATGTAGATTTGTACAGTATGTACATGTAGATAGTATACTTGTACAAATACTTTTCTTTTCAGGGGAGCTCTCTTAGGATTTGGTGGAGTAAAAGTGTGTGTGAGTGTGTGTGTTTTCTGTTGTTTTTTTTCTCAAAGCAATTCATTTTATAGGGTTTTTTTTTTTTTTTTTTTTTTTTTTTTTTTACTAAAGCACATTTTTAGCTACATGTACAGTATTGTATTTATGCAAACTAAACTAATCGCTCACTGCTTCCGTTCATTTTTTTTTTTTTCTAGTACAAAGTACAGTATTCTGTGCTTTTAAAATAATTTAATTATAATAATGTGCAGTTATCACTTTTTAAAGGTTACATGTATGAACAACTGCTCAAAAGCAATCCACTGTATCATCTAGATTTCATAACTTTTGTATTCATAAACATGTACATGTATGGCTGATTAAAAATACAAAACTTACATGAATTACATGTAACTCTTTTATTCCTTTTTTTATAATCCAATACTGGATTTCCCATAAACTTTGTGTAATGGAGATCATGTACATGTAGATCTCTGACTAGTTATAGTACATGTCGTTTTTCCGAAAGTTCAGAATTCTGATTTTCAGAATTACAAACCTTTGGAATAATGAACCTTTGGAGTAATGCATCAAATCAAGGTGAACCCTATTTCATTTTCGGAATTATGAACCCCTGCTACGGGAAGTTTGTGTTTCAGAAAAACAAGTAACCCTTCCCCCCCCCCCCCCCCCCACCCGCCTCTGACCACCCTTACCACCTACATGTACATGTAAAAGGTTATTTTTAGATGCTATTAATCCACAGGTCTCTGACAGGGAAAAAAGGTTATCACACTTTTAAGGCCCTCCCCCCATATTTGCTCAGGTCTAGTTCTGAGGGATTAGTGACTGGTCAGTAGAATGCCATTTTGACATTGCCCTACCAGACACCTCCTACATGTACATTGTACCTGTACATACAAATGTACATGTACATGTACACAGGGGCGGATCCAGGATTTCGTATAAGGGGGGGCACACAAATGCAGGATTGTCAACTTTGGGAAACTGCTTGGAGGGAGACCCATATTTTTTTGGTCTCTCGCCAGCCCTCCGAAATTCGCTCAGTGGGGGGGGGGGGGGGGGGGGGGGGGGGGGGGGGGGGGGCGAGCAAAAAAAAAAAATTCGCCAGCCCTCCAAAAGTCGCTCAGTGGGGGGGGGGGGGGTTATGGGGTCCAGTTCCCCTCCATAATTCTCTGACAAGCAACAAAACAAAAACAAAAGTTTTTCTGCTTGAAAAGGGGGGGGGGGGGGCAGTCACAATCGCAAATAGGGGGGGCACATTGCATTGTTTTCCCTCAAAAGGGGGGTCACGGGCCGGGATTGCCCCCCCCCCTGAATCCGCCACTGCATGTACATATACATTATATATGCTTACTACTTTTTATGTAAACGCCTTCTACAATGCAAACCCAGTTGGTGACCCCACTGGCTACATTTACATTTCCCTGCTTGAATGAAGTTCATTGAAGAGGCATACAAAACACTGAGACTCAAGCACAATTGTTCTTATTTGCTGACCAGGATGGACTAATCCCTGAAGCTTTTACGGTGAAGTCATGGGGAACACCACAGGATGAATTCTTTTTGGATGGGAGGGTAGTTAACTGTGTCTCATTCATTATAATTTGGCATTCATTTGTATTGAATGATAAGTGAGTATTGCTGGGGATGGAATGCATTTAGCTGGGTGATTTATTGATCATTTGTCAGGAGGAGTCAAGTTGGTTCAGAGTGCAAGCACTCCATTCACCTGCACCCCATTCAAACTTTTTTTCATATTTCTGGGCCCATGGGCAGAGCCTATTTTTCTGCCCACTTGGACATGTTCTTTTTAATTTAATTTATAATATTAGAATTCTACTCACTTTTTTTTTACTACTTTGTAAAGTACATGTACATATGCCATTTTAGAAGGTTATACAATATGCCTCCTAGGATTCAAGAAAACACAAATACATGTAAATACTTTTGAAAACATTTCTTCAAAAAGAAATTTGAGGTAAACCATGTTGGGCTTATGATTTACAGCCATTTTCAAAATTGGAAACAAAGATATCTTAGAAAGAAAAATTTACTTTAACAGTCTTCTTCTTCTTCGCTGTATTAAAGTACAGGCCGGTCTTAGAAACACTACAGTAATCACTTTCTTCAAATTAGTGTAAATATATAAATTGTTGGTACTGTACACGTATGTACAGTGTACAGTGTACAGTGTACATGTTACACTTGCATGTCTAGTTACGTGTTTAAAGATTAAAAAATGATTCACACTACCAAGAGAGTTTGTCCATAGGTGTACACTACAGGTTGTACATTTACATGCAGAAGATTCTACACAATAAAGTACATAACTGTACATTGTGCATGTACTTTAACAAATGTACATTGATCTCCAAAAAGATGCACTGTAACTGATTCCAGGATAACCATTATCCTTGGGAATTTGAGAGAGAATCAACAAGTTGCAGGTTACAGGTGTAGAGCAATGTGTATTTATTCAAGATCAGTTTACATCCCAACCTGCTACAGTGTGTAACAGGCCACAGTACTGTAGTCTACAGATCCGGGCTAACTCGGCACTATGGACATCTCGGCCTGAGGCCGAGATGTCTAAAAGAGCTGAATCAATCAGAAATACTTACAGTAATTTTTGTACTGATTAAATCTGTCACATTACCCACATTCAAGGATATTGGATGAAAAATGTCTAAAATAGTTACAAAAGAAATAATGAAAATTTCAAGAATCAAAATTTAACAAATTAACATAACATTTGAAGCTACATGTAAATGTACGTACAATAGAGGTCCAGTGTGTAGCTTGCACTTCAACATTGGAAACCTTGTTGCCACGCTATGCCGAGTTTGCCCTAGTGCCAAGTTAGCCCATCCCTGACCCCTAGTCTAAATATGTACGTGAACATATGTATACATGTAGATCTATAGTGTAAATGTCCTTCTTAGTTTGTGCAATTTCCTTTGCAAAGTTCATGTCTACAGTAATGGTGGATGGGGGTGGCAGGTGGTGGCATGCGCCTCTTAGCAAACAGGCTTTTAGCAAGGACTCCAAGTCCAGGAGGACATCTGGGTGTCCAAAAGATTTAACCATTTCTCTTGAAGACACCCTATAATTTTGTTATTAATTTAATCAGTGCCACTTTTGTTGGGGAAAGGACTATACATCTACATGTAGGCCAACTGTTGAACTGTACCTTTTCATTTAATTTTGGATCTTTCAAGCATATTGAAAGTGAACGGCACTTTGGTTACAGAAAGAGAAGGAGAAGGGAAATGACATTCAACAACTTGAGTCTTCATTTTCCAAATCCTTGTGCAGATGCTTGGAAAATGAAGACAGATGACTGGGGATCTTTTCTTTGCTCATCTCTCTTTCTCTCTCTCTCTGCCTTTCTCCAGTTAGCTCAACACACATACTGATCACAGGTACAAGTAGAAAACATACATTGCAAGACAATCATTCAAACATCCATTCATTCCTTTCCTGGGGGTGTTAGTTGTTTATCTTGCTTTCTTTTTCCCCCCTTTCTTTCTTTCTCTCTCTCTCTCTCTCTCTCTTTGCTTCTTTCTTTTCCAACAATGTTTGGCATGTGTGTTATGCCAGCTAAAGTGGATGGAGAAAGAAATTACTGTAAAACCAGAAAACTTTGCAAGCATGTAATGTTCGCATATTTTGCGAGTGGTTCATATTCACGAAAGTTTCATGCAGCGAAATCATTGAATCATAATTGACATATAACACTAAATTTTTGCAAATTTATAGCAAAAGTTTCTTGCTGTGAAAATGGCTGTCATTTACAATTCGCGAAAGTTTCGTGTTGCGAACGTTTTTTGGTTTTACAGTATCTTTTGTTTTCCAAAGCCATGTACATGTATGATTGGGGGACCTAAAGCTACGCACTTTGTTTCCAGCGGCTAAAAAGTCACTTTTTTAATGATTAATGCGAATTTCTTTCATGTATCTTGGTTCTAGTACATACTCTTGAATTAAATCCCTGAGAAAATTACGACGGACAAATATCAATAACATTAATTTTCAAGTCGATGTCGATAGTACCCATGTCGAATTTGGTCGAAAAAATGAAAGGGTCCTAAAGCTATGCACACGTAATAATGAATGCAAATCATGATTTTAAAGCTGACAAATGCGAATTTCACCCCGATTTTCAAATAATGATATTATCACAAAAATAAAGGAAAATTACTCATTCTTTATTGGCGAACGAAAATGATAATCTCATAGCTAAGTCCCACCAAAAGTTTGGCACATTGAATGCGTCGTATTGCGCATATTTGCGGGGTGCGTAGCTTTAGGACCCCTGACCATACATGGGTTGTTTCAAAAATGAAATTGAAGGTCTACTCAACACACATGTACATGTAGGGTCTTTTCTTTCTTCCTATCTCTCCCTTTCTCTCGTTTTTCTTCTTCTCCCCAGCTAGCCAGAACAACAAACAAGGTGACCAATGGTGAAAAAGAAAAGACAGAATTAGATCTATAAGAAATTTGAAATTTTCAAGTGTCCCCTATCTTCGGTCTTTATATCCCATACACTCGAGGAGCAAGACTCAAGACGAGCAATGCACGTGCTGCAGGAGAATCAGATAGGTCTACATGTAGGAAGAAAGAAAAGACCCTTGACGTTTTTACCTGAGTCTTCCTTTTCCACACATCCACTGTCTGGTAGCAAAACCAACATTTTGGTCTTACATATTTCGCCATTTGGTCAAAGCCTTGTCATTGAATGTATAGGAATTCGCTTTGAGCGTATTTGCAGGAAGCGTGGCACCAGTAACTTTTTTAGGACCTCTTGGAGTCTTGCCTCTTGTTTCTCTCATTTTCTGCAAATTCTTCTCAGCCTCAGTCCCTAGTCGTATACTACATTATAGTCCAAGCCCCGGCCCTGCGCCTGACCCGAGCCTGAGGCCCAGCCAGCCAGCCACTGCACAGACTAGACTGGGACAAGGTCCACTGTGCGTACGTGTGCATGCAGTAGGCCTACACAGTTGTCATGGGAGGGAGACGCCGTTTGCAGGTGGCAAAGACACACACACTCAGAAATTACGCCACAAACACACACTTTATTCGCAAAAACGAAAGACATGCAACCAATTACAGTGCCTATAATCTTCATAGAATATATCATTCACTCACCATATTAAATTTAGATAGACAAAAACATTGTAAAATACCATCAGAATTAAGTTTCGTGATGGCTAGTTGATCTCAAAATTCTCCGAGACGCACCGGTCATTTGCCATTCATTTGCACAGCATTCGTATTTGGAGCACACACTGTTCCCAATGCGAATGCAATCACACACGCCCATAATTCGTCGATAAACGATCCGATAACATTGTTTAGTCGCAATCAGAAATCAAGAAGAAATAGCAAAACTAACGAAATGTTAAGTAAAATACATACCAATCAGTCTAGAGCATTGAATTTCCAAATCACCTTTATATGAGTTGAAAATTTCCTCAGAAAAACAGTCAAGAACGGTGGCACTTTCGGGACTTCGTCGGCATTCCTGCGATCTGACTTGTTAATCACGTGATATACCGGTGGTTTTAGTATAGTAGACTATTTCACAGACCAAAGTTTTACAATGATTATCATAAGTAGTCTTCATCCATCTGAAAATCAGACACTACTACTACAAGTAGGCCTATTCCAAAAATGTCAAATCGTTATTGGTTCATATTTCACTTGCAAAAACGAGATTTTCATTTTTTGAAGAACAGAATAAACCGGTAAGGATAGTTTGAATACAAAAGTACAAATGATATACATGCATGAACTTTTCTTTGATAAGTGAGCAATTTTGCCAGTCTCATGCATTTTGCAGCCTGTTTACTTTTCTTGTCTTCTTTTTCATGTTTATTTATTAATCTTTCTTTAATTCTATTATATTCTACTTGAACTTTGAGTGGTCACTATCCCTGCTAATGGTTTATCTTCTTGTGCATTCCCCCCCCCCCCTTTTTTTTTAAATTCCATCTACTTTTCTCAAATCATTCACTCCCTAGCTCTCTCTCTCTCTCTCACTCTCTCTCTCTCTTCTATATTTTTTTTTCATTTCAACCCTAAATTTTGCAGCCACCCCCCCCCTTTTTTTTTTTGAGCTGAAGACCTTCTGTTAGGAATTTTCTATTGTTCCCCATCTTTTGCAAAATCCTGGATCTGCCTGTCTTTATTCCAGTTCAATATCCCCATTTAGAATTGTTTAACTTGAAGCCCAGCCCCAAGGGGCCACGGAGCGTCGGGCTTAGACAATGAAAGTTGGGGGGCACCTTTTGTCCTCCAAATATAAGGTCCCCCCCCCCCCACTTCCATTGTCCGAGCCCCCGACGCTCTGCCGCCTTTGCCAGCCCCATTCTCTCTCTCTCTCTCTCTCTTTACCAATCCTCACCCAAGTTCACTTTACACTGCATTTTTTTCTTCATAATTACAACAGCCTTGTGGAAGTGAATGAGAATACTCAGATTTTTTGTACGAGTCATATTTCTCACGAAATTTGGGCATGCAAAGACATACTTTTTAGGCAAGCTAATGAGTCTTTTTGGAATTTCTTAATGGCAACAGCCCAGATGACCGCTGGCCCAAGAGACCGATACAAAAACTTATCTGAGGAATGAGGCTCAAGAGAATTGCATGCTGTTCTCTCAGGGAGTGCACACTTAGTCAACTTGTAGGCTACCCCACCCCACCCCCCCCCCCCCCTCAATTAAATTCTTTCTTTTTTTCACACAGAAAAGGTCGAGTTCTGGTATGGTAAATACTAATTTGTGAACTTTCCTATCATATTCATCTAAATATGTAAGAATGTCGTAGTAAAAATGTCCCATGAAAAGGGTTCCTCCTGAAGTGTTATCAAATTTGAAATATCAAAAATAGTTTACAGCTTTGTACCAAATCTGCAACATCACTATCCACTTAGAATAACTCCCAGATAGTTCCTTTCACAATGCAATCACATGACCAGAACTCAACTTTATCTTTAACTTACAGCACTAGGTTTTATTTGCCAAACTGCAGAATAAGGGAATTCAGTTAAAGGGGAATTCCACCCTGGAATTTAGTTTATTTTAATAAAAGCAGAAAAATGAGAGGAACAGATTAGTGAAAGTTTGAGCAAAATCCAATAAGAAATAAGAAAGTTATGAATTTTTGAAGCTGCAATTAATCAAGCACTAATTGGACACTCTGCAATGTATCTTGCGAGCTCCTCTCCAATTTGCTAGCACAGAAAATTTCATATATTTTCATTTTCTTTATAGTTGTTGATGATGGAATCCGGATGGAATAGATAAATTTGTTTCGTAAGGTTTTGTGTACAACATGTGCAATAATTATATCAACAGTGCACGTATGATTTAATATTTTCAAAAGAGAAAATGGAACTTCATGATTTCTTTTATAAGTACAGGGCAATTGGGAGAGGAGCTCGCAAGATATATCACGGTGTTGCCAATTTGTGTTTGATTGATTACAACTTCAAAAATTCATAACTTTTTTTATTTCACATCGGATTTTGCTCAAACCTCAATTAACCTTTTTGTTTTATTTTTCTGCTTCTTTTAAAACCAACTTGATATCAGAGTGGACTTTCCCTTTAACTACAAAGCAAAATCTCATTCAACATTTCACTTCACTTGAAAAATTTTGCTATTCATATCTTGTCTAACATTTAAGAATGAATGTACATGTACATGTATTTCCTATTCAGTCAAAAAATAAAGGGTTCCAAAAATGATGAACAATACCTATAAAGGAAACATACATGTACTACAAACAAGCACCAAAAGTAAAAAGGGCAGAAGAAAAAAGTAAGAAACCATACATCAATTATTCATAGACATGAATGACGCAAATTTATTGTAAATTGTGGTGGTCACAAATTAACATGTCAAAGTTACTTCCATTTTGTTTATTTACAACATGTAATAAAGCAATCAACACACTCCCTTATACCTTTTGCCTGCTCCCCAACACACAGTCTATTTGACTCAATACAGTGGAACCTCGTAATAACAAACTCCTTGGGACCAGCGAAATTATATCTTTGTATCAAAACGTTGATATGAGGTCTAGAAAACAAAAGAATATAATGTATGAAGAAGCGGGACACGCAAAAGTTCCTGGTTATAATGAGAGTTTGTTATAACAGCGTTCTTTACAAGGAGGTGCCACTGTATAATGCAATCCACAATGATGGTTCTAGAGAAGTTGAGAACACAATGTCTGTATATACAGTATGTGTCTAATTTAGTGAAACAAAAGACTAGATGTACTAAATTCTACATGTTTTCTATTTTTGGATGAATAACTTCTTTGTCCTCAAGTAGAAACAGGTACAAGCATTGTGTATGGTGATCTACTAGCTCTGTTTTTAGGATTTACACCATCCAAATTACTAGACAGGATTTGCCGACAACCACCTTGAGCAAAACATTGAAATATGACTGCTGATTTACATACGATTGCTGATTTACATGCAAGCCAAAATGTTCTTTCATGGCCATGTCCCTGTCCAACAAGAATGTCTTCCATTCACTGGAGACAGCGTTTGCAGTGAAGCAAATCATGAACACACATCTTTTGGTAACTTTCAAAATATCCTCACTGCTTTTTTTTTTTTTTGTTTGGAATTCTGAATACCTCTGAACGCATCTCATGTACCTTCAGAAGTTATGTACATGTAATGGGTGCAAAGGCTGCAAGACGATTGGTGTGTATCATACTGATATATAAGAATTCAACTAAAACTATGATGAAGTGACCATTATTGCTTGGGTGGCGGTGTGTATTTCCCTTCCTTGACTAGTTGATCCCTGCGCTTGATAATGGTCTTCATCCTCTCCACCTGTACAAGAGAGAGAGAGAGAGAGAGAGAGAGAGAGAGAGAGAGAGAGAGAGAGAAAGAGAAAGAGAGAGAGAAAGAGAAAGAGAGATATCTCAATGCATTGTGCTCCAAAAACCGTATGAACTGTGCCCAAATTATATGAAGCTTGCCCCTTTTTTCTGAAGTATGCCCATTTTCTTGAAGTGAGCCCCCTTTTCTTGATCTATGCCCCCACTTTGTGAAGTGTGCCCCAGGGGTGCACACTACTACTGAAAATCCGATGAACTGTGCACCTGTTGTTGGGGCACAGTACATGAAATTGGGTGCACAATTACTGGAATCGGGTGCACAATTATTGGATCCCGCTACTTAGTCGTCGTTCAGCAACTCACCGGATAACCGATATTTGGTCGCTGGCACTGCGATAAATTGAAAATCGATCATGTCCTGGGTAAGCATACTCCGCTTGATACTGCGTTCTATCATTATATTTATAATGGGTGGGGAGAAAAGTTTTTTTGAAACTTTAAAGACAAAAAGAGCCTAGTTTGTTAACTTTGTATGGTCAGATCGTGTTCAGTCCCACATATCCATTCTTGTGTACCGTAAGTCAGAGTTAGACCCATAACCTCGTACGTAGTACGTGAGTGAGTTTCAAGTTTGACCTCACGTTAGCTTTAAAAGTAAATCACTTTAACATATCTTGAAAAGTAAAACACAATTGATTTCATTAGCAATGTACACCCTGAAATTATCTTAGTATTATGAAATATGTGAATGCTCACTCACACGACATACGAGGTGCTTGTTAGCAAAATGAAGAATGAAGGCAAAATAAAGACTACTGAATTTGATTCATATGGTCTTGTGACAACAAGTGGTACTTTACAGAATCTCTCTCTACACTAGTTCTCCTGTTCAGGAAATACTGAGAAATTTCATAAACTCTTTTCTGAGTACTTTTTGCCACACTGAATTCTACTAAGGGAATATGAATAATGTGGTAGCCTTAGGGTAGCCTCATCAGTATGAAAAATGTTCTCCCTGAGAGCCCATATATTTTGATTACTCCAACATTGCTAGGTGACTGTTTAGCACCTGGGTGGAGAGGGAAAAATTTGGCTGAAACATCTCATCCATGGATTTAAGCACTTAGTGGGGATAGAACCCAGGACCTCTACCAATCCCTCAATCATCAGGAAGACTGTAGTTACCTCGGTGAGTAATGATATAATGTTGAATGTCTTGAGTGGGATACAGGATTACATTGCCCAAGCTGAACATATCTCATGAATCATTATGATGAGTGAAATATTTTCACATTGAATGTAATATACCCCTTTGTGTCCTAAAATATAAAAGTCATTTAATATTATTAATGGTAATGTATGAAACATACTGGTATAATTTGCATAATTTGACAATCATTTTGCATTAGAATGTAAGTTTGATATTGATTACAGGTTATTTGGACATTGATATGTCCTACTCAATGCAGATTTTAAAAGGATGCATAACATAAGTCCACTATCTATGTGCCTTTAAATGCATGTCCACTTATTTGCATGGATAGTTATATTCCTATAAAAGTGTACACATTGAAAAACATACATTTCCACTTTTTTCTTTGTTGAAGTAGAGGGTGTAGGAGCTGTATGCAAATTATCAGATGATCAACCAATTGAATTAGCTGGTAATATTCATGAGAAATAATACGATTTAGAATTAATTTTAAAGTAATATTGAAAGTAAATAATATTCTTTGTTTCTTTGTTTTGAAAGGATGATGTACATGTATTACCTAGTAATCCAAGGCCAAGCACCTCATCAGCCCCATCTAGTTTATGGGTTGCCACTTCAAGCTTTTAACAGGTAATTTATGTTTGACTTCGTGCTGTCTGTTACATTTTATCATTTCTAATGATGAATAAGGAGAACCCATCTTTTTGAAGGGTCCTCCTTTGACATAATTTTGTTTATTGTAAATTATGTTTTTGTTTTGAAAGACAATCATCTGGCATTCTTTGCAAAGGTTAAAGTGAGGGTGAAAGGTTTAATGTAGTACAATGTCTACTATTTTATCACCCCTTCTCTAATTAAAAAAAAAAAAAAAAAAAACCTACTTCCTCTTCTTCATGTCCTCCTTATTGCTATACATGTTTTCTTTTGCATGGATAGTTATATATTCCCATAAGAGTATACATATTGGAAAACATACATTTACCACTTCTTTCTTTGCTGAAGTAGGGGGTGTAGCAATGGAGCTGTATGCAAATAGGATTTAGAAGTAATTTTAAGATAATTTTGAAAGTAAATAATTTTCTTTGTTTCTTTGTTTTGAAAGGATGACATATTGCCTCCTACTCCAAAGCCTAGGACCTCATCAGCCCCATCTAGTTTATGGGTTGCCACCTCAAGCTCATTACTAGTGAGTAAGGTTTGTCTTCTTGCTGTCATATCACTTCTAATAATAAATAGCTTTATTTACTTCAAACTGATCGGGCTCTGTTGAGAGTGCATTAAGTATCATAAATTCTTGGACATATCTTGCTTGCTTGTTTGAATATTTGTGTGCAATAAATTTTATGTTACCCAAAATTCAGGACTAGTAACTACCAAAGAGTAATTCTAATTCAGACAAATTTACTGGAAATAACTTGCTGTTGCAATCATATATAATTTTGTCTTTCTTTCTCCAAGGTTGATGCACCAAAAAACATCAGCACCTGCACCAGAAGCACCAGCACCAACATCAGCACCAGCAGCACCAGCACCAGCATCAGCACCAGCGCCAGAAGCAGAAACACCCAACACGTCTACTGTAAGTAATGCATGTATGCTTACTATGCTGTTAAGATAGTACTGCTATTCAAATCTACTAGTATTTACTGTGAAAATACATTGCTAGAAAAAAAAAATACTCTGATCAGAGTTATGTTGAATGAGTTTCTATTTTTTGACCTTTATTTCAGATCATCTTCAGGAACTAAAACATTAGTGAACGTGAACAGTTTATATATAGTGTGAAAGTT
Organism: Heliocidaris tuberculata; assembly: GCA_025618425.1. Taxonomy (NCBI): domain Eukaryota; kingdom Metazoa; phylum Echinodermata; class Echinoidea; order Camarodonta; family Echinometridae; genus Heliocidaris; species Heliocidaris tuberculata. Next base: position 13,252,816 of record CM046841.1, read on the forward strand.
TGACATCAAGTGAACTCAATCAATCAAATTACAAATAGAAAAGGAATGAGATTAAAAATACAAAGGAGAGTGGCTGAGAATTATACCATCCAGACGAATGTTAAATGGGATCAAATTGTAAAGGGGTGCACTGTAATTTAAAAAGTCATTCGGGAAGGCAAAATAAAGTAGAATGTAACAGAAAGAGGGAGCTATCATGAGAGAACAATTAACGCTACAAATAAAAGTCTGAGGTCATGAACATAGCTCACTGTCTTAAAGTTGAGTGTTTTGTAGTTCATTGCCCGAATGACTTTTTAAATTACAGTGCACCCCTTTACAATTTGATCCCATTTAACATTCGTCTGGATGGTATAATTCTCAGCCACTCTCCTTTGTATTTTTAATCTCATTCCTTTTCTATTTGTAATTTGATTGATTGAGTCCACTTGATGTCAAACTTTCACACTATATATAAATTGTTCATGTTCACTAATGTTTTAGTTCCTGAAGATGATCTGAAATAAAGGTCAAAAATTAGAAACTTATTCAACAGGACTCTGATCGGAGTATTTTTTCTAGCACTGTATCGTCATACCTTCTGTGGTATTAATGGGTTACCATGAAAAGTAATGCCATTATGCAAAATATGAATAGGATACACATAATTCCAAGCAAAACAATATTAACCCTAACTGCACTGGGGGGGGGGGGGGGGGGGGCCTGGGAGGCCCCCCCTAGACAAATTCTGCCGCGCATTTCGAATCGCTCCATTTCACGCCACGCCACTTTCTGACTTTTTTTCTTTCAAGTCTTGCGCATCTTTTGACACCAAGTTCGCGAAAATCGGTCATACCGTTACCGAGTCACATGACCTTTTGTGACCTCATGTCAGCCCGATAACGGAGAATTTCTGAGTTTTGTGTACAAAATGAATGGAAAACTACATTTCCTCATGTTTCTCCTTTATCACGTGTAATTTATTCTATAAGCTGTAATTATCATCTGTTTTAACTGAATATTAGTTCAGATAACACTCTGAAAGAGTAGACTTTAAAAAACAATAAAAAAGTTAAAGTTGAAAAACAAAGAAATACATAAGAAATTTGTAAAACAATAGAATACATAAGAATTGAAATCACTTTTGCATTTTTTTCTTATATAATATTGATTTTAAGGTTTAGAAAGAACTTTTTGCATTAAAATTTTATCTCTAAGGCCTTTCTTTACTTAATTATCAACCAAAATGCATATTTATGCATATAATTTGCATAAATAATATTAAATGAAAAAATAAAGATTTACATAAAAGTAACGATGGACTTGTGTTCTTTACGCGATTTTCGAGGTCTGTGCAAAATTTTGCGGCGATCCGTCATGTCGCGGCCGAGATCAGGGGGGGGGGGCCTCCGAGGCCCCCCCCCCCCCAATTCAGAGAGGAGCTCGAAATAGCCCAGTACAGTAAGGGTTAAATGGCCTTAAACACCAAGTTTTCCCTAAATGCTATATTTAAGATGGCTCTTATTCATGTTAAACGAGAGACAGTGTATGCCTCATTCTAAGTTTTTGTTTTTGTTAAATTTTTAGTCTCTTCATTAAAACTTGCCTTTAGATTAAGCTAAAACCCTGCTGTGGAGTTACATTTGCCATAATGTCTCGCATAAGAATAAGTGAGCACATTGCTCCTACCTGCTTGTCTTTACATCGTAGTCAGGACCTGCCACATTATTAGAATACACAGAGACTTTTGTTATATGATATAACCAGTAAGAAAGAGATAGATAGTAAGATATTTTCAGTATAAGTAAACTAAACAAACAGCCATGTTTGTTTAGCACTGCTACTACAGACCTCCTACACCGAGCTTGACTAATGTAGTTAAATTTCATTTTTCCATTCTCTTTCTCTTTTCTTTAATGTTTCATTTCATAAACAGCTCAGATTAACCTATTCATCTTTTTTTAAATTTAAGGGATTAATGAAGTCAATGTGTTTGCTTATTTATTCTTAAAGGATGATGACCCAGGTTATGTCCCACCTAAGCCGGCAAAAAGCAAACCTCAGGTAAGAAATGCTAGTGTGCATGCTCTGTGTTTTCCCCCTCATATTGTCATATTGATTATTGAAATTCCAAACTTAGACTCAACTTTGATTGAAAATTTATGAAACTATAATATGTCTCCTAAAATTGTTTCATTCAATATTTGTCAAGTTAATAATTATGTCAGGCAGACTCACTCATGATCTTTAAGATTATCAAAGGATTTCTAAATTTGATGTAGTTGTTTGATTACTTCATTAGGTTTTTGGAAATTCAATATTTGAAGTTTTCTATTCTTTGCAAATGTCTATGGGAAAATAACATCATGCTTTATAAATGAAATATATAAAACTCTTCTCAACATGTCAGACTTTTGTCTGTTCTTTTAGGCAACAAGTCAGGATAAATATATTCCATGTTTTCCCACTGTCATTGATTAAGTGAAACATGTTCTCATCAATACAAATATACAGTTGGTCTCTGAAACATATCTTAGACCAATATCATGTTGTGTTGACATTTGTCTGTATAATTCAAAATAGAGAAAATGTTGCATTGTAATCCCTTTCTGTTTCCAGAGAAAAAGGAGGCTTCTCAGTGAAAGTGATGAGGAAGAAATGCGCTCTGCTATAGAAAAAAAGAGCTTATCTCATGTTGTTCTTATAGCTTTTGTAACATCTTTAGAGAGTGGATTCCCATTGCATGGCTATATACAATACCTGTTTTTAGATCTGTGGGATCACATTGCATTCCTTATTCGACGAATTATTTCAATTTACAATGCATGGCTAAGAGGACATATATTTGTCACAACTATCACTAGTTTATGTCAGTTAGCTGTTGTATCTATAGCATTGCATTCCTATTCTCTAACTTGTGTGTATCAATAGTTTTATCACTTTATGTGCCATAGCATTGGAAATGTAGAAATATGTATTTATGTTCATCAGGATAAATCTTGGATTATCTTTCTAATTTCGATCTTGATTTTTTTTTTCCTTCTGCAGACAAAGTTTACCAAACCATGAGCAGTCAGATGAAGGAGGAGATTGACGAAGACCAATTCTACAAGATAAAATTGTTAAAAAATAAGAAAATTTTCCAAGTTTTAGGGAAGAATTTGTTTGGTTAACTTTCACAAATGCAAATAAATCTAGGATGTGCCAGTTGCAAATTTCATCATTAGCCTCCATAAATGTGCCTTCATAAGAAGCATGATTTCATATGGAATGTGTCTCCATGAAATATTCAGGAGATAATATTATAATCATGGTGTATGGATGCTATGCATTGCACTCTTATTTATTACATTTTAGATGTGCAAGGTCTTACCAAAAAAAACAAAAACAAAACAAAGCAAAACAAAACAAAACAACAACAACCAAAAAAAAAAAGGCAATAACTTTCTCATTAGTACTTATTAGTACTTAAAGTTCATTCCAAGTCTAAAAGATATGTCAACAACACTTTATGTGGCCTTATTTTATATAGTATAACTGACATTTTAACATGGTGATCTCTAGTTATGTCATAAAGATTTAGAAATGCCACACAATTTGTTTTCATATGAGTCACCTATTTGAGTGTTACCTTGATCAGCATTGACTTCTTCTGGGTTACTTTCTTCAATTTTTTAGGCACATATACTATAAAAATGACCTTCTTGGTGTACTGAAAATCCTATGATTTTTTAGAGTGACAGTATGGTTTATTTTCATTCTGCTGAATTGAAGAAGCTCAACAAAAACTGCTAATGAAGTTAAACATAGCTAGATATCAAAAGAATTATTTGACAGACTTGATAACATAACCACATCTACTACAACAATTTCAGAGGTATTGGTCTGTTTATCATTATCCATTGTCATGTTTGCTTTCATTCACTGAAAGTACAGGAATGTTCTTGGTGTGACTGGTTGATTACTATATTTTTATGATAGACAAGAGAGTCATATCTTTTGGAACAAATCTGATGCTTTTCTCTGATTTCTAACTTTAAAAGAATGAGAATTGCAAACCTTACTGTTCGTAACTATTGCAGGCATCATTTTAGAGAAGAAAGTGCACTTTTACCCAACTATTGACAGTAGGTTAGATGTCCTGTACTAATAAGTGCGTTAGCCTTAGCTTCATCACAACATACTTGAAAAAGAAGGTTGTTCAGTTTTCTTTGGAGTTACATTTCCTTTGGTCACTTTGACCCTTTCATTTGTATGATCCAACCCTAATCTGGAAAAAAAAAATGGAAAAAAGTATAGAATCATTTGAATATTGGTATATATGTCATGCATGGATGATGCATGTGTGTTTTTTATTTCATATTTGTACATATTAAAGTGTATTTGATTTACATTGATTAAACAATAAATAAAACGCAAATGATTTGTTGTCATTGCTTATATGGCAAACATTATTTTGTGGACATGTTTTCTGTACATTTTTCAGTCTTTTACTTCTATTTACTGTGCTGACTGTATCTGCATGTTTTCACCCCCCCCCCCCATTTTCAGTGACCTTTCTTACTTACTTTACTATATTCAATTTTATTCAGTCTTGTCCTATCTATAACATATTTATCCTATCACGTTCTGTTCACTTCTGTTTTATTTGATAAATGTAGAAATAGTATATTAGTTCAATAAAATGCTATGCTACCACTTCTATTGCCAGTGAACCCTGAACTACTACTACTACTACTACTACTACTACTACTACTACTACTACTACTACTACTACTACCACTACTTCTACTACTGTACTGCTACTACTACTACTACTACTACTACTAGTACTTCTACTACTGTACTGCTACTACATGTACTACTACTCCTACTACTACTACTGCTACTACTACTACTAGTAGTAGTAGTAGAGTAGCAGTAGTAGTAGTAGTAGGCCTAGTAGTAGTAGTAGTAGTAGTAGTAGTAGTAAGATGTAAGATTTTTAGTCATACTAGTAGCAGTAGCAGCAGAAGCAGCAGTAGTAGTGGTAGTAGTAGAAGTTGTTTTAGTTATTATTATTTGTATTATTGTTAGTAGTAGTAGTAGTAGTAGTAGTAGTAGTAGTAGTAGTAGTAGTAGTAGTAGGCCTATAGGTAGTAGAGGAAGTATAGGCCCGAACCTTCAAAGGTATACCTTGGCTTTGCATGATTAGGCCTATATTTCTAGTTTTGCATTGTTTTTCAACATTCCTTACTGAGGTAATTAAACAAATGACTTATAAAAAATATAAGGAACAAAACAAAAATAAGATATACATTTCTGCCTATGTTAGGTTTTGATGGTGCACAGTTACTTCATAAATAACACTGTGCGACACGTTATGTATAAAAACACCATTATCAAACAAAGCGAACGAACTATTATGTTTAATTGATAACACAAGAGGGCGACGTTTTTTTAATGAAAACGTAACATAATTTCTTCACATGCATTTTTTGTTCGCTATTGCTTATATTCCACTCATTTTGCAAAAGAAGGCATTCTTTGCTATTGACCATTAGAAAAAATAATAATGATGAGAAAATACATCCTCACAGAGCAAAATCTCCTTCGAAAATTGTAGAAAATAAAGCTTTTGTTTGTGGTGCACAATTACACTTATCCATGTTTCCCAATAGGCTCGTGTATAAGCCGGACAGAGACGAGCTATATCAGAATCGACATTAACTGATCTAGAACGGTTCTCAACCCCCAAAAAAGTTTTGGGCAACAATCAAATGTTTTTATTAACACTTTTCATCGCCATAAATAATGCTTCTTCGCATATTTCAGAAGAAATTGTTATTTTATGCCGCACACTTTCCACTTAATCTGTCAGAGGAAATATTGTAAATGACTATGAAAATTGATTTTTTAAAAATATAATCAAAGCACTACGGGTGCTAAAACTTTCAACAAAGGTCAAACAGAATATATTTTCACAATTACAGCAAAAATTAGCTTTGTTGAAGCTGTCAAAATGTTTAAAAAGTGATTTTTTCCGCAGCAGCTGCACGATCATGAAAATATTAAATATTATCAGATGATGCTTGTTCCAACTTATAATGCAAGAAGCTCTTTTATGAGAAAATATGAAGCGAATAAAAATGAATAGCAACGAACTTTTTATTAATCTAAAAGAAAAGGAATCACGAATATTTTGTCTAAATTTCGTCCTTATTCTTTCATAAATTACTTCAAAAGGTGTGTGGTGCACACTTTTATTGGCTATAGCACGTACTGTGCGACGTTTTTGCGTGCAAATATCCGTAGACAAATAATCGGCTCAAATTAGCGAAAGCCAGCGAATACTCAAAAATCATGGTCGCATAGTTAAATGTGCTAGAGTACTAGAGGGGGAAAGAGAGATAGAGAGGGTGAGAGAGAGAGAGAATAGGAAGAAAATAAGAGAGAGAGAAGACAGAGATGGAGGAATAGGGGAAGGATAGACAAAGAGATAGAGAAGGATAGGGAGAGGGGAATGAGAGAGGAAAAGAGATTAAGAGAGATGGAGAGAGAAAGGGGGAAGAGAGAAGGATAGAGATGAAAAGAGATAGAGAATGAGAAAGTTGAGGGGAGATGAAAAGAGAATGATAAAAAGTAGAGAAAATGGGAGAACAGAAAGGGGAGGAAGAGAAAGTACAGAGGGAGATAGAGAGAGAGAGAAAGAAAATAGAGAGGGAGAAGGAGGTAGAGAGAGAGATAAAGAGATGAGTGATGTGATGAGAGAGAGTGGGAAGAGGGAGTATGGGGAAGTAAGGAGAAACATCGTGAGAGAAAAGGAAGTGGGTTAGGCCGATGTAAGCCATTTGACTAGGTTACAAAGCCACCACAGAGTAATTACTGTCAGGGCAAATGCAGAGCCATCCATATAAACAGAGTTTGGCCAACGCATTTTGGTTGGTCTCAACATGGCGTATATTCCTTTGTTGCATGCTTTCCGAACAAAGCAACATGCACCATATTGCTACCTACTGAGGCCGAGTTGCCCCAACTTTGTGTATAAATGGCTCTGGAGAAATGTCCTACAATCACCCTCTATACATGTAGCTATTTAAAACACTGAACACCTGATTGGATAATTCAAATTTGAAAGTGCCACAACTTACCAGTACTTAAAATTTCCCCTCATTATCCCTTTTCACCAGTCCAATACATTATAAACTGTCAACAAATGATTTCAATAGGCCATTTTCGTAATGTATGCAAATTTATTGCCCAGTGACAAACTATTAGATTCACCTATATAGCTTTCTCGTTTTTCAATAGTCAGAATGCAAATTGCATGTATTAGGCATTGTTAGGTAGGACAAACACTGTGGCTTACCCAACCTAGCAACACTTGATGTATGCAATCTGCATTCTGACTATTGAAATACAATGACTTGTAACAGGCTGATGTGATAGTTCATTACTAGGAGTTTGACAAAGAGGTAAGCATTAAATCTAAATTCCAGCAATATGAGAAAAAGTAGCAGCCTTTAACAATTGTCCTTGTGCATGCATATACATGTACTTTACATGTACTCACTTTATATGTTATAAGATGCAGAAATGCATCATTTTATTTTGCCACAGCACTCTTTTTTTTGGAGGGGCAGGGCAATTTATTGCTTAACCCTTTCAAGACATTTGACCACATTAAGTGGTTAGGCTCAAAAATTTTTGATTCAAAGCTCTGAAAAATATACCAGATGCAGAAGTAGAAAGAGCAAATTTCTGCATATACCATGTCCCTTTCTGTTGCATGACCATATTGAGTTTGATGCCAGGAAATTTTGAAATGAGAATAAGCTTTAAAATCCTTAAATTGGCAACACATTGAGAGATTCAAATTCATTGGGTTTTTTAAATCAAAATTGGCAATTTTTTCAACTTTTCGACAAAATTCCTAACCATGTATATTGTTTTCAAAGACATTACACCTTATTTGAACCATGAAGCACTAAAAGTGTAATATTGTTGCCAATTGGAGGAACAAAATGTGATCAATTTAGTCCTTAAATAATTCCTGTCCTGAAAGGGTAAATGCATCAACAAGGCTCTACTCCTTACCCTCTTTGACCCTGTGATGCACTCCCTGAAATCAGCTAACTCTGGAGCACACTCCTTCTGGGCCCTTGTGATCCCGATCTCAGCCGCACACCTGATGTAGTCGGCCTCAAAGTACTTGCACTTGGGCTCCGGTAGGCCGGCGTAGCCGTCCAAACCTTGGTGTGTGGTGTACAGCTTGTCAAAGTCGTAAAACCTGAAGAGAGGCATATCTGCAAATGAAAGGAAGAAAGATGAATGAAAAACTCTGCCGTCTGCTGTCGACCACTCCCTGAAACTTAGTTCAGTGGAAGCTCGATATAAGGTACACAGTTCATGTACATGTACAAGTACACTGTATGTCCTATACGTTACGCAAATATTATGGAAAGGTATTGGATCTTTGAACATAAAGGCCAGAATTCACAAAGGTGGTTTAGATTTAGACCATTGTTTATGCAGATTTTGTGGTATAAGTGCGCTTGATTTTGCGCATACACTTAGAAAGATCCAATAATGAACGCGCGTGATTTGCAAAGGGTGCAAAATTTACGCCAGTTGCCATGGTTTAGAGTTAGACCATGGTTTATTTAAATTTACCCGCAGTTTATTTAAATTAATTTACATAAATCATGGTAACTAGCGTGAATTTAGCGCCCTTTGCCTATCACGCGCATTCATTATTCGATCTTTTTAAGTGTATGCGCTAAATCAAGCGCACTTATACCACGAAATCTGCATACATGTAAACCATGGTCTAAATTTAAGCCAACTTTGTGAATTCCAGCCAAAGTGAACTACAAATATCATTTTAGATATTTCCTTGATGTTTTGTCTGATCCAAGCTCAAGGAGGGCTATTAGCTTGATACAGTCATCAGATAAAATGGAACAAAAGAGCTTGGATTTGCCCTTTAAGTATTTAACCAACTCCTTGGAATCAAGAAACTGACTATACATTGTTACTGGGAAACCTTGCTGTATTAAGGCTAAGAAGAAGAAGTTTAATTTTCAATAAAACATCGATTTATTAAAAACAATAGAGTATTTCATGACTTGAGTATTTATTATTTTGCTACTTGAGTAGATCTATTGATAACTTCAATGGACAGTGTAGTGTGAGTAGTCCCTCCTGTCGAACTCTGGGCAGTTTCGGTAGGAGACGCCGATGGGGATGGTGTGCTCGCGGTGACTGTGGCTGTGTGCAAGAAGAAGTCCTTGCACAGTGGAATGGCTTGAAAAATTGCAGATTTGCCATAACCAGTTGCAAGATTAACAAATGCATCTTCCCCTTTCAATGCTGATCTTATAGCTTTTGCTTGTAACTCCTTAAAAGGATGAAAATTTCAACCTTTCAGCCGCATATTCAAGGCTCTTTGATAGATCTTCTTCGCCGCTCGCCATGTTTGTCGGGCAGAGATATGATCGCTCAAAAATTTATTTATGAATATGTATGTTAATAATGAATGTTTATATATTCTCTCGAATTGTCTACTCTGATTGGTGCATCGGATTGGAAGGGGTAGTTTGGCCGGCTTTCTTGGTAAGCTACTTGGCATCTAATTATCTATGGATTTGGGAGCGGAAATGTAATACAAAACAAAAGAAATAAACTACAACAACCACTCGGGTTAGTAAAGGCCTCGGTGCTGACGCACCTCGGGCCACGGATATCACAGTTGTCACGCGATTAGTCTAGATGTATTCAGGCGCGTTTAAGGAAATAACAGCACTGAGTGCCTTGGCTAAAGGCTAGGTAAGCTTGTACATGTATAAGTGGGTAAAGCCTAAAGGTGATTTTCACTTTTTTCAGGAGGTTCTTTAGAGTTTAGTATAGTCAAGGATTGTAATTCCGAACAGATTGTATTACCGAACGTGTACAGTTAAGCGCCTAAAATGGGTTTTCATACGCGTGGGATTACGCGTATGAAAACCACACTATTGATAGGGTGTCCGGAGAAAAAAATTATTTTTCTTATTTCAAAATGATATTAAATTTTCTTTCTGGATTTGAAAAATAATAACCATCAAACTGACAGAAATATGATATTTCATGAAAAATTCCAGTTAATTACTGTAAAATAAGAGAATGAAATCGGACCATTTTTCAGCTTTTTCCTGCCATAGGCTATGTAGTTAAGAGATGGGACACACACAAATCCAAATTTTGAGCTTCCGAAACCTGTTACGACTTTATACTTAATGTCAAAAACTTGACCCTTGCATGACCAGATAGGAAATTTTACAATCTTTCTGATGGTATGAATTTTTTCAAGGTTTGAATATCAGATCACAGTGTAAAATTGCGAAAAAGTGACAAAATTTGTGTAAAACAGAAATTTCAGTTTCCCATAGGAAACGCATGGGGAAATGGCAATCTGAATACACACAAATATAAGGGTTTGCAATTTATCTCTTATCTTAATATTCTAGTGAGCTTAAAAACTTGCCCCTAGTGTCAAAAGAATGACCAGGATTTTTCTCTTTCCATACATTCCAAATATGAGATAAAAATTAATTCAGATCACATTGTAATAACAGGATGAATTTGCCCCAAAAATTGTGCCATTTCTCCCCCTGAATCAGCACGTTTTTAAGCTGACACTTTTCAGTGTGACTTCGGACACCCCACTATTGAAACAAAGGTTGTCTCTTTTTCTCATAGGTTTCACACGTTCAGAAATACAGTACCTTTTTCAAGGGACCAAAACACCGCGTCGTTGGGAAGGGGTTCACTCGGAACCCCTTCTCCAATAAACCTTATCTCCAATAATCTCGCTTAAGTGTGAGTGACTCGGAAGGGAATATCGTATTAAATCTACGTTGTCTTTTTAAAATTGCATCAACTTCTTTTTCTGTAGGACTTTGAGCATTCATTATGTAAATTTGACAGATATTCATCTGATATTTAATTGCTATCGTTGATTTTCTGGAAAGTGTTCGGACACTGGATCCACCACCATATCTAAAGACTAAACATGCTAAAATGGCAGTGCTAAAATTGCAGAGCGGGATTAAAAAACCAGGCTCTGTGAAGAGTAGCATCAGCTTTTTTTTTTTTTTTTTTTTACTCTTCAGAGAGCCTTCCAGGCTACACAAGTCTGTACAAGCTTATGTATAAGTGACTTTGGATAGTTAATGATTTTCATTTCGTAGACGGACTAACGTTACACAAAAAACCAATACGAGGGACTGTTACTAACATTACAGAAACACACCACTCAAAGCTCATGCCTTACAATTACAGAGAGTTATAAATTAATTTCAAAGATTAAAAACACAATTTAACATGACTAAATAAATTGCTGGCATTTTACAAACATTATAAAATGAAATATAATACAACTTACCTGCAAGATGCCAATAAAATAGGGAGAAGTCAACACAATCTTTTTTTCCCCAAAATTCGGCAATTGCAACAAATAAACGTAGATGGCGCTGTCGTTAACTAGTCCATATTATGGTAACTGACATTAAAAAAAATATATAATTTTTTTTTTTATTTAAATCGATCATTTTATATGCCCTCCGACATTTCCAACAAACCTTACCTGACCATTGGGTAAGCCTGACCAATGGGTAAGCTTCTGGGATGTTACCTGACCACTGCACTGTGTAAGCTTCAGCCAATCAACGTTACCTAACAGGGACCGCGTCACCGCGGAGCGTTTTTGAAAGCGGGGGGGGGGGGGGGGGGCTGATCTGATTTCACTCTTTAATGACAATTTTCGAGCCTTTCTTCCTATATTTTTTTTAATGTGTCTACTCAAACAAGATGGGGACTGCAGCCCCCCCCCCCCCCCCCGGCTCCGCACGGCCCATGCCTAACAAGTTAGATGGGTAAAGCCAGTGATAATTTTGGTCTTCCCCTCTTTTTTTATTAGAAAAAAAAGGCCTTTTCGGTCGGAGTCGGACGACATGTAAGTGTATAGCTATAGTTTACTAACAATAAGAGTGTATTTTTAGAGACCCCCCCCCCCAAACCCCCTAACAAAATGTGGATGATCTTGTAGTCCCCTATCCCAAGTGTCCGGACAATTACCCCCTGGGCAATCACCCCCCCCCCCCCCGAAAACTACCAGCCAAGGACAATTACCCCCGGATAATTACCACCCGGAAAGTTACGGCCAAGGACAACCACCCCTCCCCCCCCACCCGAAGACAATTAGCCCCGGAAAATTACCCCCAAGGACAACTACCTCCCCCTCCCCCAGGACAATTACCCCCAAAGACAACCACCCCTGAGGACAATAACCCCCTGGATAATCACCCCCCCCCCCCCCCCCCCCCCGGCCAGTTACCTCTCTCTCAGATAATTACCCCCCCCCCCCCGATCCAACAGCAATCCCCCGAAAAATTACTCCCCAAGCACAAGCACTTCCCCCCCCCCCCCCGACAGCTATCCCCCCGAAAAATTACACCCCAAGGACAAGTACGTCCCCCGAAATTACCACCAAAGACAACCACCCCGAGAAAATCCCCCCTCCCCATATTCACACTCAAAGCTGTAGCCATCTGCCAAGTCTTTTTGTTTCCTCTCGCTCCATACCCACTCCATCCTTGTGAAGTTTGACTTTATGCATGGACATTGGCGTACACAGGTCCTCATACCTGGGGGGGGGGGGTATGATTTCCCCTAAGAGCCATATATATATATATATGTGTGTGTATGTGTGTGTGTGTGTGGGTGTGCGTGCGTGTGTGTGTGTATGTGTGTGTGTGTGTGTGCAGGGATGTAGATAGCGGGAGGGGGGATGGGGGATATGCATTCCCCCCCAACTTTTCGGGTGGGGAGGGGGGGGATGGTGTGTACAAACATCCCCCCATGCCCCCCTCCAGGTTTCACCCCACCAAAAAAAAAAAAAAAAAGTGGTGGAAAATATACATTTCTATATTATGTTGTAGATAAAAATAATTTGATGTATTATATCTATTAATTTTATTTTTATATATTCTTTATTTCAATATAAATGTTATATATCTGTGTACAATAAGGTAGATTTATATGAATTTATTAATATTTATCTAGTTACAATGCTGTCGTGGCTTCTGATTTTTCCCAATATATTTTTACACCACTAGAAAGTGAAAACCATCTACTTCAAATTATACAACTTGGGTGTTGATCTGGGAGTGATATGGAGGTATAATTTTTTTTAATGAAGTGAGGGGGGGGGGGTGTTTGCCTGCATGTGTAACCATCCCAAAATGTATTTAGAGGTGATTTTTTTTTCGAAGCCATAATGCAGACAAATTATTTAGATTAAATTGATATGTAATTATTCTGGATTTAGAGGGTTCAGTCGGTAACTTTCCTTTCTAATGCACTTCTGCAAAACTGAAATGAAAATAGTCACAGGAATCGAATGTGGCGGAGAAAGAGAGAATACATCACACCCAATATTTATCGAGGATGATGATGACCTGTGTCATCATCACCCAACTATACATAGAAGAATAGACCAGTTCGTAGTTAGCACATGGCACAAATGACCCCAAATATCCACAGATATTTTAAAAATGGAGATGTCCAACTTTGTGCACTTTAGAATAATCACTCTCAAAGTGATAGATGTGCCTCATGAATAGCTTTTGTTTCGCCTTTTGGAAAGCATACTTCCACCTGGGTATCATGGAATGCACCATTGGTGAATAATTGAATAATGATTACATGACATTCATGAGCACATATCAAGTATTCGTGTCAGTGGGTTTTAGAATTTGGTACAGATGACCTTTATCTGCTCATGCTAAGATTGTATCTACGAACTGGCTTATTATGAAATGACAATCGTAACATGTAGGCCCGGTCAGAAGCACCGCTCCGGGCCTTGCATGTGGGCACTGTGGCCCTTCTTTTCCCTTTAACTTCAGATGAGTACCCCCATTTTTCTTTCGAGTAAGTCCCAGTTCCATATTCTTTTAAGTGTCCATTTTGATAATTACACCTCATCCCTCACCATATACATTGTTTACACACCCTCACACCTCACTTTATATATGTATATACATACATATATATATATATATATATATATATATATATATATATATATATATATATATATATATATATATATATATATATATATATATATATATATATATATATTATATATATATATATACGTATTTTATTTTCAATGATCTTTATTTTGATTCCACTCAATAATTATACATAAATCATAAATCAACATTTCAGTGAAAGTATATAACATGTAACATCTTCTTTAAATAGATAATTGAAAGTCAAAAAAGCACTGAATGAAATCTTTTCATAAAATAGCCCCCCCCCCCCCCCATGAACATGGGAAACAATATTTATATCATATGACTGCATATACATACTGGCCTCCCTACACCCAAACCCCTACCCCCCCCCCCCCCCTTCACTCACACACACACACACACACACACACAATGCACATTCTTATTATCCTTTTCTCTCTTTCACTCACTCTTCCTCTCTCTCTCTCTCTCTCTCTCTCTCTCTCTCTCTCTCTCTCTAGTCTCTACATGTATATTACACATATCTGCCCCTCTTTCTCATTTGCATTGGTCATCATACTATGATGGTGGGGTAGCAAAACTATCAAGGATAGACCAGGCCTTCCAATTTCAGTTTACACAAAACAAAGCAAGGCTTATAGCAAGAAAACATTTATTTACAACAATATACATAAATATCGTTGTTGTTGTTGTTATTATTATTATTATTATCATTAGTATTGTTATTAACTATTAGAAAAAGTCCCAACGCACCCTTTCGGCAAAACAGGTGAGGGGGTGGGGGGGGGGGGGGGGTTGGACGAATGGCAGCGTTCCAGTCAACGTGACGCTCCCATTAAGACGCTACCCATCCTTTCGGTACTAGCAGTTTTGGACTGATGTTGGGCCAGGGTAATTTGAGAGTTTTGTCTCTTGATATGTAGTTTAGTGCATAATATCATTGTCATTATGAGTAAGAAAATACCGAGGGAATGGTAATACTTAAACAAAGTATAATGTTGTAACGTATGGAGACGAGACACCGTAGAACATCATGGGAGCATTTAGATAAATATGGAGAAAAAAAAAGGAAAAAAAAAAACAGGATGCGCCCGTGTATTTAAAACGCATACGCGTGCACCAACTTATAGCCAATCAAAACTTATTAGTTTACATGCAAGATGCAATTTATTAAAACAACAACTGCACATTGATGACAAAATAATGTGAAGTTATGCGCGCACTAACTTTTGGCCAATCAACGCCAAGCATCTACACACAAGGCGCATATTGATGACGTCACAATAGGTTCTTACTACGGAGGCTTACGTATATTTACAAAATCTTCTCCCGTACGCATGGTTGCCATGCAAGTAGCTCATTCACGTATCTGAAGTTGCCCAATTTGGACGCTTTGATCTCTATAGTCTTCTTGTGATACTATTATCATGTCTCGAATATTATCTAATAGCCGTCAATTTCTTGCGAGAAAGCGGGCCAGTATCGCCAAGAGCGCTAGAGCATTATGCTGCCTTTGTTCAGGTAAAATTATAACGCGAGAGTGAAAAATGCACCATATTGTGCCTATAATGATAGCATAATTTGACATTGGTTACAATGTCTATGTCTTCTTTTATATTTACATATTTTCTTCGGCTTGACAGAAAGAGAGAGGGGGATAGGGAGAGAGAGAGAGAGAGCGAGAGGGAGAGAGAGAGAGAGAGAGTGAGAGGGAGAGAGAGAGAGAGAGAGAGAGAGAGAGAGAGGAGCACATATAAATGTATGATGAATGAAATTATTTTTCCCCCTTGAAATACTTATACCTTTCACTTTTTATCTTCTCTCTTAGATTCATGGCGTGATGATGACGTCATCATTGATCATGTTGATCTTGAAGCCAGCTCATCTATCTCTTCTACTGAAAAAGTTCGAATGGTAAGTGAGATTTTCAAGTTTCATTCACACCACCAAAAGTTATTATAATAGATATTACTTTATTTCTACCCCACAAAACATGTTTGCAAACCTGTTTAACTATTAAAGTCCGCTTTTTATACAGTGGAAAATGCGCTATATATATAAATGTTGTGGAATAAGTTGATGTCGTAAAACCATCATCATATCTTTTACTACCGTATAAGTATGACGTTTAATATCAAACTGCAATATGATGTATTTTCATGTTGCTTTATATTATTTTCAGATGAAAAAAAAAATCGTTGTTAATAAACAACGCTACTTTCGAAGTATCTTAGAAGTACCTTACATTAAAAAAGGAGAAGATAATTTTTATTTAATAGAGATGGAGAGAGAGAGAAAAAAAAAGATTCCTCTAAGAAACAAATAATATGATCAATATAATGAATGCTTACAGGTTTGACATTTTCTTGTTTTTTCGGTTTCTCTTTTGTTTACAGTCAGATGTCGCAGAGAAAAAGGAGGACGAAGTGGACTTTGAAGATGTCCCCGCATTGGATTCCAAGAACAGCAGCGACATCGAGTCGGACGACGATAAGGAGAGAGAGGAGGATGACGATGAGGAGAGTGAGGAGGATGAGGATTGGATGGATGATTGGATGACGGACAAAATAGTACCCTTCCAACATCCTGATTACGAAAAATATATTCAAAGATTCAGCGATCCCAATGTCGATCTGGGTTACATTTGGGAATGGGAGGAGGAGCCAGAGGAGGAGTATATTGACAGCGATGAATACGAAAGTGGTGTCGATCTCGACTTTGAGGGGAGTGAAGATGGAGTAGGCCCAAGCAGATGTAACGTGTGCAACCCCCGACCGTCGTTTCTTGAACGCTACTTTCTCCAGTTCCTCACTGACAGTGATTACGAAACAGATGTCGGCTCTGACATCGGTGAGGAGGATGATGAAGACGAGGAAGAGGAAGAGGAAGAGGAGGAGACAGACGATGAAGAGGAGGAGGATGAGACAGACGATGAAGAGGAAGAGGAAGAGGAGGAGACAGGAAAGGAAGAGGAGGAAGAAAAACAGGAGGGGAGCAGTAACAAAGATGGAGAACCTGAATGACCGACGTCTCGATATAAGATCTTTTGATCATGTTGGTGGTCATGATAACTGAAAGCGATGAGGGAGAAAATTCCGAGCCTGACACCGATGATGACCAAGGCTGATGACAAGAAACTGAGAAATGGTGTCATGTTACTCGAGCATGAACGAAGTCAGTTCCTCTTTCATAACCATGATGACGAATTAAGTGATAAGTTCAAAGGATTCGAAATAGAGAAGAGGGGGAAGATGGGAAAGAAGAGGGTACTCCGGCCGAGATGGCCGGAAGAGCAATAAGGCGGCATACGGACCAGGTCAGGGAGAAAGTAAGGATCTAAGAAAGGACCGAAGAGACTACAAAAAAAGATCCATGTCCAAAATCGAAGGAAGAAGAATAAAATTTACAAAGAAGGGGACAAAAGGCGAGAAGGAAGGGAAGGTAAAGGACTGAGACATAATGAGGGTTACGGAAAAATATCTTGCTGCCGTTATGACGGAAATAAAGCAGGAATAAATCAGGATAATTTTTGTTATGATTTGTTTATTGCAAATTTTATCACGAGTTGACATTTAACATAATAGGAGAATTGTAAAGGATATGACAATAGGTAGATTGGGGGTGGAGGCATACTGAGAGGGAGAAGTGCTGACCCTACTTTAATGATTTTATTAGAGAAAGAGATGGAGAGTGAGAAATTTAGAAAGAGAGAGAGAGAGGGGGGGGGGAGAGAGAGAGAGGACGAGGGAGAGTGGGAGAGAGTAAACTGTGTGAGTGGCGTGGACATATAACAGGAATCTTCTTTAAAAATATATATCAGGATATATAAACAAAAGAATATAAAGACGTGGGACCGGAAAAATTACCTTGTCATATCAGGAATCTTATATCAGAGCCCTCTATAACGAGTTTTCCATTATATGTTATGTAAACCCACACTAACATACAACAAATGGACCACCCCCGGGGTAACCTCGCTAGTAATAAGGACCGATGTTCATAAGGACCACTTATTCATAAGCACCGCTATTCATATTAAGGACCACTTATTCATATAAGGACCGCTATCCATAACCTGTGACTAAATGAATAGCGGTTTTGTACGAATAGCGGTCCTTCTGAATAGCGAGCAAACCATAGACAAATTACCTCGCTATTCATAAGGACATCTATTCATAAGGACCACTATTCATAATTACTCATAAGGACCGCTATTCATAACGCGTGTTAAATGAATAGCGGTCCTTATGAATAGCGAGCGGACCCCCACCCCCTCCCTCCCGCACACACACAATGCACATTCTTATCTCATTTTCTCTCTTTCACTCACTCTTCCTCTCTCTCTCTCTCTCTCTCTCTCTCTCTTTCTCTCTCTCTCTCTCTCTAGTCTCTACATGTATATTACACATATCTGCCCCTCTTTCTCATTTGCATTGGTCATCATACTATGATGGTGGGGTAGAAAAACTATCAATAATATACCTGGGCCCTCTTGCATAAAAAGTTGCAATTAAACGCAACTCTAAAAATTAGACGCAACTTGATTTTCAACCAATCAGGATCGCGTATTTTGGACTTGCGTTTAATTTTTTGAGTTGCGTTTAATCGCAACTTTTCACGCAAGAGGGCCCAGGCCTTCCAATTTCAGTTTACACAAACAAAACTAGGTTAATAGCAAGAAAACATTTATTTACAACAACATTATTGTATACAAGAAAACACATAGTGAGCATGAATTTCAACTTTCCTGCAAGGTATCTTCTGAAAACATGATTAATATTACATTCAATATTTAGCACCTTTCTACTACTAATACATGTATTTACACTAAAAAAAAAATACAACACTATCTGCTTTCAGCAACTTGACATTGACAGATACATAGAGAATATCATAAAAGGACACCTCAGAGTCGGACAGAATAAATTCCTATTACAACAAACGTGTAAGGTGTTAAATGGGTGTTTGGTATAAAGCAAGAATCACAAAATTAAGGATATGATTTACATTAATTTGCAAACTATTTTTTTTAAAGGCATTACTCCCAGTGTTTAAGATCGTATGCTCGATCTGTAATTAAAAATCACAAGTCAGAAGAAATTTGGAACCAGCGGGATTCGAACCTGTCATCTACTGCTTGCCTTCGAATCCAAATTTTTTTTCTGACTTGTGATTTTCATTACAGATCGAGTATACGATCTTTAACACTGGGAGTAATGCCTAAAAAAAATTGTTTACAAATTAAGATTCCTCCCATTAAGCTTCTTCATTTACTAACTACTGTCTACTATACGGCGGACCGTTGAATATTAATAAGTCAGAAAGAAAAGGATCTTGGGTATTTGATTCCAGTTTATCGTGACAGTCGCTGCCCGGCAATTCGAATCCCGCTGGTTCCAATTTTTTTCTGACTTGTGATTTTCATTACAGATTGAGCATACGATATTTAACACTGGGAGTAATGCCTTTAAAAAAATTTGTTTACAAATTAAAATTCCTCCCATTAAGCTTCTTCATTTACTATGATTGATATTGATATAATTTTCACTGATATCTTGTAACGTTCGGAGACGTATAGACACCGTAGAACATATGGGAGCATTCAGATAAATATGAGAGAGAGAAAAAACATGATGCGCCCGTGTAATTAACACGGATACGCGTGCACCAACTTATCGCCAATCAAAACTCTTTAATTTACATACAGAAAGCAAATCGACAGCACATTGATGACAAAACAATGTGAAGTTATGCGCGCACTAACTTTTGGCCAATCAATGCCAAGCATTTACACACAAGACGCATATTGATGACGTAACAATAGGTTCTTACTACAGAGGCGTGCGTATATTTACAAAATTATCTTCTACCATAATTATGCATGGTTGCCATGCAAGTAGCTCATTCACGTATCTGAAGTTGCCCAATTTGGACGCTTTGATCTCTATAGTCTTCTGATTATTTTTATCAATGTCTCGAATATTATCTAATAGCCGTCACTTTCTTGCGAGGAAGCGGGCTAGTATCGCCAAGAGCGCTAGAGCATTATGCTGCCTTTGTTCAGGTAAAATTATAACGCGAGAGTGAAAAAATGCACCATATTATGTTGATAAATATAACATTGTTTCTATATTGACATTGATTACAATGTATATGTCCTCTTTTATATTTACATATTCTTTTTTCGGCTTGACATAAAGAGAGAGAAGGAAGGAAGAGAGAGAGAGACGGTTAGTGAGTGAGAGAGAGGGGGGGGGGGGGGGGAGGGGAGCACATGATTATATGTATGATGAATGGAATTATTTTCCCCCCTTCAAATACTTACCTTTCACTTTTATCTTCTCTCTTAGATTCATGGCGTGATGATGATGTCATCATTGATCATGTTGATCTTGAAGCCAGCTCATCTATCTCTTCTACTGAAAAAGTTCGAATGGTAAGTGAGATTTTCAAGTTTCATTCACACTGCCAAAAGTTACTAAAAATCTATATCACTTTATTTGTACACTACAAAACATGTTTGTAAACCTGTTTGACTATTAAGTTCGCTTTTTATGCAGTGGAAAAGGCGCCATATAAATGTTGTGGGATAAGTTGATGTCGTAAAACCATCATCATACATTATACTACCGTATAAGTATTACGATTACTATCAAACTGCAATATGATGTATTTTCATGTTGCTTTATTATTTTCAGATGAAAAAAAAATCATTGGAAATAAACAACGCAACATTCGAGGTATCTTAGAAGTACCTTACATTAAAAAAAAAAAAAATTAATAGAGATGGAGAGAGAGAGAAAAAAAAAAGAATCCTCTAACAAACAATTAATGTGATCAATGAATGCTTACAGGTTTGACATTTCCTTGTTTTTTCCGTTTCTCTTTTGTTTACAGTCAGATGTCGCAGAGAAAAAGGAGGACGAAGTGGACTTTGATGATGTCCCCGCATTGGATTCCAAGAACAGCAGCGACATCGAGTCGGACGACGATAAGGAGAGAGAGGAGGATAATGATGAGGAAAGCGAGGAGGATGAGGATTGGATGGATGATTGGATGACGGACAAAATTGTACCCTTCCAACATCCTGATTACGAAAAATATATTCAAAGATTCAGCGATCCCAATGTCGATCTGGGTTACATTTGGGAATGGGAGGAGGAGCCAGAGGAGGAGTATATTGACAGCGATGAATACGAAAGTGGTGTCGATCTCGACTTTGAGGGGAGTGAAGATGGAGTAGGCCCAAGCAGATGTAACGTGTGCAACCCCCGACCGTCGTTTCTTGAACGCTACTTTCTCCAGTTCCTCACTGACAGTGATTACGAAACAGATGTCGGCTCTGACATCGGTGAGGAGGATGATGAAGACGAGGAAGAGGAAGAGGAAGAGGAGGAGACAGACGATGAAGAGGAGGAGGATGAGACAGACGATGAAGAGGAAGAGGAAGAGGAGGAGACAGGAAAGGAAGAGGAGGAAGAAAAACAGGAGGGGAGCAGTAACAAAGATGGAGAACCTGAATGACCGACGTCTCGATAGAAGATCATTGATCATGTTGGTGGTCATGGTAACTGAAAGCAATGAGGGAGAAAATGCCGAGCCTGACACCGATGATGAATAAGGCTGATGACAAGAAACTGAGAAATGGTGTCATGTTACTCGAGCATGAACGAAGTCAATTCATCTTTCTTAACCATGATGACGACATTAAGTGATGGCTTCAAAGGATTCGAAATAGAGAAGAGGGGGAAGATGGGAAATAAGGGGATAATCCGGCGGCGATGGCAAGAAGAGCAATAAGGCGAGATGACGGAACAAGGTCAGGGAGAAAGTAAAGGGTCTATATAAGAAAGGACAGAAGAGACTATATACAAAAAAGATCCATGTCCGAAATCGAAGGACGAAGAATAAAATTTACAAAGAAGGGGACAAAAGGCGAGAAGGAAGGAAGGTAAAGGACTGAGACATAATGAGGGTTACGGAAAAATATCTTGCTGCCGTTATGACGGAAATAAAGCAGGAATAAATCAGGATAATTTTTGTTATGATTTGTTTATTGCAAATTTTATCACGAGTTGACATTTAACATAATAGGAGAATTGTAAAGGATATGACAATAGGTAGATTGGGGGTGGAGGCATAATGAGAGGGAGAAGTGCTGACCCTACTTTAATGATTTTATTAGAGAAAGAGATGGAGAGTGAGAAATTTAGAAAGAGAGAGAGAGAGGGGGGAGAGAGAGAGAGGACGAGGGAGAGTGGGAGAGAGTATACTGTGTGAGTGGCGTGGACATATAACAGGAATCTTCTTATATCAGGATATATAAACAAAAGAATATAAAGACGTGGGACCGGAAAAATTACCTTGTCATATCAGGAATCTTATATCAGAGCCCTCTATAACGAGTTTTCCATTATATGTTATGTAAACCCACACCAACACACAACAAATGGACCACCCCCGGGGTAACCTCGCTAGTAATAAGGACCGCTATTCATAAGGACCACTTATTCATGAGCACCGCTATTCATATTAAGGACCACTTATTCATAATTATATAAGGACCGCCATCCATAACGCGTGACTAAATGAATAGCGGTTTTGTACGAATAGCGGTCCTTCTGAATAGCGAGCAAACCATAGACAAATTACCTCGCTATTCATAAGGACATCTATTCATAAGGACCACTATTCATAACTACTCATAAGGACCGCTATTCATAACGCGTGTTAAATGAATAGCGGTTTTCTATGAATAGCGGTTCTTATGAATAGCGAGCGGACCCCCACCCCCCCCCCCCCCCACACACAATGCACATTCTTATTCTCATTTTCTCTCTTTCACTCACTCTTCCTCTCTCTCTCTCTCTCTCTCTCTTTCTCTCTCTCTCTCTCTCTCTAGTCTCTACATGTATATACATATCTGTCCCTCTTTCTCATTTGCATTGGTCATCATACTATAATGGTGGGGTAGCAAAACTATCAATGATAGACCAAGCCTTCCAATTTTAGTTTACACAAACAAAACTAGGTTAATAGCAAGAAAGCATTTATTTAAAATAACACACATGCATACAAGAAAACACATAGTGAGCATGAATTTCAAGTTTCTTGCAAGGTATCTTCTGAAAACATGATCAATATTACTTTCACTATTTAGCACCTTTCTACTAATAATACATGTATTTACACTTTTAAAAAAAAAATGCAACACTATCTGCTTTCAGCAACTTGACATTGACAGATACATAGAGAATATCATAAAAGGACACCTCAGAGTTGGACAGAATAAATTCCTATTACAACAAACGTGTAAGGTGTTAAATGGGTGTTTGGTATAAAGCAAGAATCACAAAATTAAGAATATGATTGATATTGATTTGTAAACTATTTTTTTTTAGGCATTACTTCCAGTTTTAAAGATAGTATGCTCGATCTGTCATGAAAATCACAAGTCAGAAAAAAATTTGGAACCAGCGGGATTCGAACCTGTCATCTACTGCTTGCCTTCGAATCCAGCTGGTTCCAAACTTTTTCTGACTTGTGATTATCATTACAGATCGAGCAAACGATCTTTAACACTGGGAGTAATGCCTAAAAAAAATTGTTTACAAATTAAAATTCCTCCAATTAAGCTTCTTTATTTACTAACTACTGTCTACTATAAGGCGGACCGTTGAATATTAATAAGTCAGAAAGAAAAGGATCTTGGGTATTTGATTCCAGTTTATCGTGACAGTCGCTGCCCGGCAATTCGAATCCCGCTGGTTCCAATTTTTTTTCCGACTTGTGATTTTCATTACAGATCGAGCATACGATATTTAACACTGGGAGTAATGCCTTTAAAAAAATTTGTTTACAAATTAAAATTCCTCCCATTAAGCTTCTTCATTTACTATGATCAGATGATTGATATTGATATCATTTTCATTGATATCTTGTAACGTTCGGAGACGTATAGACACCGTAGAACATCATGGATCATGCTGGGAGCATTCAGATAAATATGAGAGAGAAAAAACAGGATGCACCCGTGTAATAAACACGGATACACGTGCACCAACTTATAGCCAATCAAAACTCTTTAATTTACATACAGAATGCAAATCGACAGCACATTGATGACAAAACAATGTGAAGTTATGCGCGCACTAACTTTTGGCCAATCAATGCCAAGCATTTACACACAAGGCGCATATTGATGACGTAACAATAGGTTCTTACTACGGAGGCGTACGTATATTTACAAAATTATCTTCTACCATAATAATGCATGGTTGCCATGCAAGTAGCTCATTCACGTATCTGAAGTTGCCCAATTTGGACGCTTTGATCTCTATAGTCTTCTGATTATTTTTATCATGTCTCGAATATTATCTAATAGCCTTCACTTTCTTGCGAGGAAGCGGGCTAGTATCGCCAAGAGCGCTAGAGCATTATGCTGCCTTTGTTCAGGTAAAATTATAACGCGAGAGTGAAAAAATGCACCATATTATGCTAATAAATATAACATTGTTTCTATATTGACATTGATTACAATGCATATGTCATCTTTTATATTTACTTATTTTTTTCGGATTGACAGAAAGAGAGAGGGAGAGGAAGAGAGAGAGAGAGAGATAGTGAGTGAGAGAGAGAGTGGGGGGGGGGGGGCAGGGGAGCACATGATTATATGTATGATGAATGGAATTATTTTTTCCCCTTCAAATACTTACCTTTCACTTTTATCTTCTCTCTTAGATTCATGGCGTGATGATGATGTCATCATTGATCATGTTGATCTTGAAGCCAGCTCATCTATCTCTTCTGCTGAAAAAGTTCGAATGGTAAGTGAGATTTTCAAGTTTCATTCACACTGCCAAAAGTTACTAAAAATCTGTATCACTTTATTTATACACTACAAAACATGTTTGTAAACCTGTTTGACTATTAAGTTCGTTTTTACGCAGTGGAAAAGGCGCCATATAAATGTTGTGGGATAAGTTGATGTCGTAAAACCATCATCATACAATTTATCCTACCGTATATAAGTATTACGATTAATATCAAACTGTAATATGATGTATTTTCAGTGCTTTATTATTTTCAGATGAAAAAAAAATCATTGGGAATTAACAACGCTACTTTCGAAGTATCTTATAAGTACCTTACATTTTAAAAAAAAAGCTAAATTTTTTTAATAGAGATGGAGAGAGAGAGAGAAAAAAAAGAATCCTCTAACAAACAAATAATGTGATCAATATTATGAATGCTTACAGGTTTGACATTTCCATGTTTTTTCGGTTTTTCTTTTGTTTACAGTCAGATGTCGCAGAGAAAAAGGAGGACGCAGTGGACTTTGATGATGTCCCCGCTTTGGATTCCAAGAACAGCAGCGACATCGAGTCGGACGACGATAAGGAGAGAGAGGAGGATGACGATGAGGAGAGTGAGGAGGATGAGGATTGGATGGATGATTGGATGACGGACAAAATAGTACCCTTCCAACATCCTGATTACGAAAAATATATTCAAAGATTCAGCGATCCCAATGTCGATCTGGGTTACATTTGGGAATGGGAGGAGGAGCCAGAGGAGGAGTATATTGACAGCGATGAATACGAAAGTGGTGTCGATCTCGACTTTGAGGGGAGTGAAGATGGAGTATGCCAAAGCAGATGTAACGTGTGCAACCCCCGACCGTCGTTTCTTGAACGCTACTTTCTCCAGTTCCTCACTGACAGTGATTACGAAACAGATGTCGGCTCTGACATCGGTGAGGAGGATGATGAAGACGAGGAAGAGGAAGAGGAAGAGGAGGAGACAGACGATGAAGAGGAGGAGGATGAGACAGACGATGAAGAGGAAGAGGAAGAGGAGGCGACAGGGGAGGAAGAGGAGGAGGATGAGACAGACGAAGAAGAGGAGGAGGAGGATGGGACAGACGAGGAAGAGGAGGAAGAAAAACAGGAGGGTAGCAGTAACAAAGATGGAGAATCTGAATGACCAACGTCTCGATATAACATCTTTGATCATGTTGGTGGTCATGATAACTGAAAGCGATGAGGGAGAAAATGCCGAGCCTGACACCGATGATGAATAAGGCTGATGACAAGAAACTGAGGAATGGTGTCATGTTACTCGAGCATGAACGAAGTCAGTTCATCTTTCTTAACCATGATGACGACATTAAGTGATGGCTTCAAAGGATTCGAAATAGAGAAGAGGGGGAAGATGGGAAATAAGGGGATACTCCGGCGGCGATGGCAGGAAGAGCAATAAGGCGAGATGACGGACCAGGTCGGGGAGAAA
Source organism: Heliocidaris tuberculata (assembly GCA_025618425.1). Taxonomy (NCBI): domain Eukaryota; kingdom Metazoa; phylum Echinodermata; class Echinoidea; order Camarodonta; family Echinometridae; genus Heliocidaris; species Heliocidaris tuberculata. Next base: position 13,279,146 of record CM046841.1, read on the forward strand.
GTAAAGGGTCTAAGAAAGGACAGAAGAGACTACAAAAAAGATCCATGTCCGAAATCGAAGGACGAAGAATAAAATTTACAAAGGAGGGGACAAAAGGTGGGGAGGAAGGGAAGGGAAAGGACTGAGACATTATGAGGGTTGGAGAACGATATTTTGCTGCCGTTATGACGGAAATAAAGTATGAATAAATCAGGATAATTTTTGTTGTGATTATTGTGTTTATTACAAATTTTATCACGAGTTGACATTTAACATAATTTAGGAACATTGTAAAGGATATGAGAATTGGAGGTGGGGGCATAATGAGGGAGAAGTGCTGACCCTACTTTGATGCTTTTATCAGAGAAAGAGATGGAGAGTGAGAAATTAGAAGAAAAAAAGAGGGAGAGAGAGTGAGAGAGAGAGGGGGGGGGGGGAGGATGAGGGAGGCAGTGTGTGTGTGTCGTGGACATATTGCTTAATAAATAAACTATCCACCCTATATACATGATTGTATAACAGGAATCTTCTTATATCAGGGTATAAAAGCAAAAGAACATAAAGACCTGGCACCGGCGAAATTACCTTGTTATATCAGGAATCTCATTATATCAGAGCTCTTTATAACGAGTTTCCATGTATATCGTCTATTGAGAGCCAGAAGGGCGTTAACAGATATACTTTAACACGGGGTTTTTTGGCCCTTGAAATTACAAGTTATTGCCGTTATTTCAATTTTACAGTATTTTTCTGTAAGACAACAGCAAGTTTGTTGGTTTACCGGAAATCAACATATATTTAGAATCACCCGACATAAAACACTGTTTAAAAAACATTTTCTCATATTCTAACAAGTTACCCTGTTAAATTACAAATCGTTTCCATGGTTCCGTTTGAATTTACATACAAGGGCAATTTCAAAGGCCTATTGTACTGCCTATAGAAATCAGGTTCTGATTACGTAATACGCCATTGTAATGTTCGCACATTTCTAAAGGTGATAGACAGGGCTATTGAAATTGCCTTCAGTTGATTTTTCGAAAGTAGTTTTTATCGTGTTTGTGGAAAAACGGCCATTCCCAGCATCCTGACTGCCAGGAAATTACCCGCGAAAAAACGGCATTTTTTTAGTGTATGTAAACCCACATCAACACACAACGAATGGACCCCCCCCCCCCCCACACACACACACACACACCCACAATGCACATTCTTATTCTCCTTTTCTCTCTTTCACCCACTCTCTCTCTCTCTCTCTCTCTCTCTCTCTAGCCTCTACATGTATACATATCTGGCCCCTTTCTCATCTGCATTGGTCATCATTCTATGAAAGCATTTATTTACAACAATATACATGCATACAAAAAAACACATAGAGAACATGAATTTCATATTTCCAGCAAGATATCTTCTGAAAACATGATCAATATTACATCCATTATGTAGCACCTTTCTAATACTAATATTTACACTAGAAAACATGTAACACTTTCTGCTTACAGCAACTTGACATTAACAGATACATAGAGAACATCATAAGAAGCATACCTCAGACATGTCAGAGTCAGACAAAATAAATTCCTATTTATACAACAAACGTGTAAGGCGATTCATGGGGGAAGTCCCAGGTATATGTTATAAGCAAGTATCACAGAATTAAGAGCATGATTGATGTTGGTAGTATTTTCCTTGATATTTTTTTTCTGATCCGAACCCTCATCTTTACACAATCTGCAGGTAGACTATTAAATTCTTTGACGGATGTATTCCATGATACATGGGACAAAATACCTAGGATTGCCCACTGAATAATACACTTTTTAAAGCTATTGAAAAACAGCTCCCTTAACGATAACCTTGGGGCTGGAGACTTCGTAAGTTTCCATTAAAGTATTATTTACATCAATTGATGTAAGTTCTGATCCATCCAGGGAAAAGTTCAAATAGTAAACAAATGATTAAATCATTTCATCTGGACTTACCAATTATTTCCGAGAACGGTTTCACGTCCGATCCTGGACGCTTCATCAGCTCGTCTTACTCGGAACAAAAACACTGATAGTGCGTCTGCGACGATTGGCAACGACGTTTTCCCGTCACCAAATCAGACGAGCTGATGAAGCGTCCAGGATCGGATGTGAAACTTCTCGGAAATAATTCTAAGTCCAGATGAAATGATTTAAAGGGTGACTAAAATAGAAAATTAATTGCCCATTTTTCGTAGGAAGGAGTCATCAGGAGCCAAAAAATATCTATCACACACTATTTTATGCATTCAGTCGTACTTCACAATCATTTGAAAAGTACATTTTTGCTGATTTACACAGTCATAAGCCCCGCCCCTAAAAAAACTCCATCGAAGCGACATCTAGTCTAGTTCTGGACGTTTGTAATTATTTTGTCCGTAAAACCCCATGTACGTGCACCCAGCGTATAACCAGGGAGGTGGAAGGGAGACGGCGCGAAGTCCTCTGATTCACTCTCCCTGTTTGGGAGAGTGAATCAGAGGACTTCGCGCCGTCTCCCTTCCACCTCCCTGGTTATACGCTGGGTGCACGTACATGGGGTTTTACGGACAAAATAATTACAAACGTCCAGAACTAGACTAAGCGACATCATGATCACGTGATCTGTGACGTACAAGAAGTAAGGGAAAATATTCCACCAACCTATATACCGTGCGCGCCCGCAGGCCCCGGCAGGCCGCGCCCAGCCCGGTGCCGAGCATGACATTCACCGCATCGACCATTTGCATCGCATATTTTCGTGTGTTTAATTCCTCACAATAAATTTGATTTTGGGACACAATTTCATCAATAATGCCAAATCGGTGTATAGTTGCGGGCTGTAGCAAGACCCCTAAAGATGATGTAAGCCTACGTACATCATTTTCCTAAAGATAAAAATCTACGGAAATTGTGGGTCGCAGAGGTATGCTCACGCAGGCAGAGTGGCAAGGGCCAAGCGAGTGGAGTACAATTTGCAGTGATCACTTTTCTTCTCCAGCAGCTGCAGCAGCTTCACCCGCGGCCCCTTCCCCCGCGACCCCTTCACCATGCCCTGGCGCGTCTTCTGCGAGGGTTGGTCGAATTCCCCTTGCCACTGCACTTGAGCTTCTTCTCTTTCGGGATCGATAAATCATCTGATAAATCAAAGTTCGTATCTGGCTCAAAAAAGTCCTCCAAATCGGACTCGCGATCACTATCCATCTCTCTAAGTTACTCGAAGACTAATTCAGCCAAAAATCGATCTAAGTCAGTACTTGTACCGTATAGTACATGTAAAGCGAAGAAAAAAAAAGGCGAGAATCGAGAGTAAAAACAAACCAAACAAAAGCGTTCACCAGTCGCTTAGTACGAGGGGGAACATAGTTGCCGTACTAAAGATGTGTAGTACATTGCACAGACGCATAAAACGGCTGTGTACGCGTTTAAGACCAATGCAAAACTATCATAATCATATCTGATTGATACACGTCTGTAAAAACCCAAATACACACATATCGTTCGGCAAGCTCAGATGGATGAGAACATTGTTCAAAGAAAAGTTAAAAAAAACAAAACAAGAGCCGTATATTGGGGCAAAAGCATTCACTGATCTTGTAGAAAATATATTATTCACTCCTAAGACTATATTGATTAATTTCCCTTTTTCATAAATTATCCGTTGAACAGAGGGGTCAAATACCGCATTGTGTGTACAATGTTACATTGCCGCAGCCTGCAGATCTTGTGCCTCTTACTCTTCATACGTCACTTGGGGGTGTGACGTCAATTAGCCAATCAGCTCACGAGTTTTAAGGAACGGTCCCAAAACCTCTACTTTTTTCCCTTTTTCGCCAAAACGAGACATAATTTTGACAATCAATTGCCAGATTCGTGATTTGAAAGCAGAAATACATGGAAACAGCACCTTTTTTCTCTCTAATTTAGTCACCCTTTAATTATTTGTTTACTATTTAATTTACATCACAGTGTACCAATCACCTCTTTTTCTATAAAGATTTTATGGTACTCCTTCGCTTGTTTTATTACACTGACATTTCTTTGCGTTAGCTTTGTTACTTAACGTGTCAAAATCGGGAAAAGGGGTATTCTTTTTAGTTTGGCATTTAGGGTATCCTTTTCCCCATCCTCAGTCTGGACTTTGTCCAGCCTCGAAATGAAAATGCAAATGTCTGAAATAATGTTTTCAATCATTGTAACCTCTTTCTATTACTCAAGTCTTTCAACAACATTTTGACCCTTCCCGGAACTCATTGTTCTCTTTAATCAGGAACAAGTTATAACTTTCGCTTGCCATATACAAAACAAATTACATTATACATACTGTATTGTTATAGTCCTTTTCTTTTTTCTTTTTTTCTGAATAAAATTTTACAGAATTAAAAAAAAAACAGGCATGAAAGTTATCATTTTTTATATCTCTGTAATATCTATAGTGAGAGGTCTCATGGAGAAATAACTTAGTGTTTTTATCATGACACTATATAAACTGGAGTTGTTAATATAGTTATTTTAAGCTAGTATTTTTAGAGATTTAATTGAGGTAGACCTTGTTTAGGGGATGTTCGAGGGGGTAAACTTATTTAGGGGTCAGTTTTTCGAGTAAAAGTGCGAAGAAACTCGAAAAGGGTGTTTTGACCAATGTATGTCAGTCTTGTTTCAGGGTTTTGGAACTTATTACCTGTGGCGTGAACAGAAATATATTTGACGCCCCCCCCCCCGGCCGTATCCTATCATGACTGTACTATGCTGTATGTAAAATACAAATAATGAAGATATTAAATAATACTTTATTTGAAATATGATTTATGTTGACTATACTGTATATAGTTGCGTATAACACTGCACTATTAAAGGGCAATCCAACCTTGGTAATGAGATGATTTGTGTGAGTGAAGCAGAAAAAAAGAAAGAAAAACAGGATGGTGAAAGTTTGAAAGAAATCGGACAAGGAATAAGAAAGTTATGGATGTTTGAAAAATGAGATCCGACTACATGGCAATTTGGTGATTCGATTGTGACATTTTTGTTGCGGCCGCAACATCTCTCCATTATCATTTGTCGTACACAAAAATATCATTAATTTGCGGTTTTCTTCGAGGCACTTTTACCCTCGGGGCAGTACTCAAAATATATTGGAGACAGCAAATTGTTATAGGTCCTCATGAAAGAAAAAGATCCTACTGAGTAATACATTTTGAAAAAAGTGACATGTTAGTCATTTTGTGTGTTAGAGCGAATATTGGCCAGTTGTCCACAGAGCTACATCACAGTGACATTACCCTTTCGGCTAATTTGAAATTCCCATATGTATAGTGATTACAACTTTCAAAAATTCATTACTTTCTCATTGCTTGTCCGATTTCGTTCAAACTTTCACCAATCTGCTTCTCTGATTTTTTCTAGCTCTTTCTTTTAAAGCAACTTGCTATTAAGTTTGGATTTCCCTTTAATTAAGTGAACAGCATCTCTAGAGTAGCAACGTGAGCGTGCCATAGATTGTTGGAATTAATCGTGGATGAATTGTGCTAACTTCAGCCAAAATAAATACAGAGTAAGTTCCCTTTGTTTTTCTACTTTTCTAGATGAACTTGGTTATTTTTTTTTTTTTATTCTAAGTCTTTGCGTATGCAGATCCATTAGGTATATAATGCATGATTCTAATTATCATATTTGATGCGGAAATCGCAGAGGAAATGTGCGTAATAGAATAGGATGTAACGTTAGTGTAGATGTTCAGTCCCACTCGTTCAATTTCGTGATGTAAATAAATTCGTCACCAATTTGTGTTTGATTCACTTAAAAGTTATAGCCTACATCTTACGATAACCTCGTATGTGTATGAGTGACTTATGCGAGGTTATTGGAGATGTGCCTCTTACTGTGCCACAAGTTTGGGGATTCAGAATTGAAAATGAAATTTTAAATAATTATTTTCCTGTCATGTATGAATGATCTAGACTGGAAAAAGGCCTGCTGATACACACAAAAGCTATTGAAGCCAATTTACACGTAAAAGCTAGTCTGGAGTACACTACAAGGTTATCTTCAGATAAGCTTGTACATGGTTATACATGTACAATACAAGCTTATCTGAAGATAACCTTATACTCCAGGGGCCTGTTTCTCGAAACTTATGTAAATTATATGATGGATTCGCTTGTAAAATGAAAAATATGAGTGATTAATTTCATGATCGGTGAGCCAGTTTTACGTTGGATAGGTACCCCCCGGATGTCGTCATTTGATAGTTTATCAAAATAAACCCATATATTTTCATTGTAATAATAATATGCTTTGAATGTTTTACATAATGTTTTGGGGCTTGAGTATGAGATTGAAATTACAAAAATAAATGTATGTTATAAGTTTAAACACGTATATTTCAAAGTATTCATTTTAAAAATCGTTGATATAATCTATGTTTACACTGATATGGGTCTGAAAACCAGAGAATATGCTGGTGACTATGGCTGGCCTACGGTGTCATATTACAGTTCCCTCATCGGATTTTAGTTCAACAAAGAAATCTTTATAGAAATCATTTACGAAGATTGCCCAATTATTTGTTTTCACACAAAAAGCACTCTTGTAATTATTATATAAGAAGTAACATGTGATTTTCAAGTTTATTATGGTAGCACGTCATTTTTCATGCTAATTGATCAGATATGAAGGACCCATATCGTAAAATAGCTTTGCAATCAGAAGTTATTTGAGACTTACTAAATTCATTTTGACATAAAACATACCTAGCAACAGTTATGAATTTTTATTTTTTCTAGATTATAATACTTCCCATTGCTTATCAGTAAGGCTTGTATTTTTTTCTTGCCCAATGTTTATTTGTCAATAGTTTTTTTTTTTCCAGTTTCCAGTGATGGGATTAATTTGACAATTTTTGGTTTAAATTTTTTTTTAAATCCCACCACATTTTAATACAGGCCTATCTCCTGTCAGTCTATTATTGTTATCGTTTTTATTATGGTTTTCTTTTTCATTTGAAAAAAAAAGTTCCTTTCATATTGAAATGACCTCAATTAGACTATTGTTTTGTTTTGTTTTTTATTTTTATCCATTAGAATGTGGAAAGAGTGTGTTGATTCACTAGAGTTAAGTGGAGACAAGCCTTGAAAAAAAAACACTATGTATTTTCATATAATTTTCATAATATAAACATGGATAAATTCCAGATAAAGTGAATGCGTAGAAAGAGTTGCATAGAAGTATGTAGTGTCCCGTTTTGCCTACCATAATCTACCCAATAAATAACATGTGATGGCGCTGTACGTCGACTAAAAAAGATATGACAGGGTTGGAGGCGTCCTTAGTCAGGAAGTTGTCGCGCACCTTGGTAAAGATGGCTTCGTGAAACACATAGCGGACAACTAGAGAACTAGCGCTGACTTAGTCAAGAACTTAGACATATGACGGTTTTGAGAAACAGGCCCCAGACCACTCACACTTATGCAAGGTTATTGGAGATGACTCCAGACTAGCTTTTACGGGTGCATAGGCTTCATTAGCTTTTGTGTGTATCAGCAGGCCTTTTTCCAATCTAGATCCACTCACACTTATGCGCACTTATACAAGTACAAGCTTATCTGAAGATAACTTATGCGAGGTTATTGGAGATACAAGAAGTCTTGAGAGGAAAATAATTTTTTATTTAAAATGTCACTTTCAACTCTGAATCCCCAAATTTGTGGCAGAGTTAGAGTTGAAGAGTCACCGGATCAGATAATCTAGTTAATTCAAGAAAATTAAATCTTGCTTAGAGCAATTTTGTTGTCTGTTTTTGACTGCTGCACCAGTGAATGTTGGACACAGTCCCACGTAGGCAAGGACCTATGAGTGTGTTTGATTCAATGATTGATCACTTATAGTCATGATAGTTACCTATTATAGATACTCATACACATACGAGGTTATCTTAAGATAACCTCATACTCCATACATGTTATACAGTTAGATTTTATTGTCTACCATACTTTGAACTTCCCCCATGTCATTTGCAGGATTTTTTCCTGTCTTCTTGAAGACTTACCTTTTCAGTGTTGCCCAAATTGTCCCCAGTTTTCCTCCCATGATTTTTGATAGGCAGTGAATACAGCCAGTGTTGGGCTAACTCTTCTTCATCTCCACCTAGTGATTATCACTTTTTGTTCTTTTTCTTTTCCTTCTAATCCCCCCCCCCCCCCCCTCTTTTCAAGCAATCTTGATTACTTGAAAAGACAAAGATAACACATCTTTGAAAGATTCAAATGATTGATAGACGGCACAGTATGTCTGTCAAATCTTAGTTTTCTTTTTTTTTTCTTTGTAGACTCTGTTGTTGACGACCGCTATTCATAGAAAACTGCTATTCATTTAACACTTGTTATGAATAGCGGTCCTTATGAGTATTTATGAATAGTGGTCCTGATGAATGGATGTCCTTCTGAATGGCAAGGTAATTTGTCTATGGTTTGCTCGCGATTCAGAAGGACCACTATTCGTACAAACCGTTATTCATTTAGTCACGCATTAAGGATAGCAGTCCTTATGAATAAGTGGTCCTTATGAATAGTGGTCCTTATGTTTTAGTGTCTTATTTGCCTTTATTGTCATTTAAATGTACAGTGTGGTTTGATCACAGTAGATATCAACTTGAACTGAAGTATGAGTCGAGTTGATGAGTCTGATTTGTAATATTCTTCTTTTTCATCTAGTAGGCTCTACCATCCTCAAGGCAAGAAGTGACTAACACCACACTATACTGATGTGATGAGTGGTGTACTGTGTAGAATTCTTTATCAAGACAGACTTCACCTACATGTAGCTTCGCCATGGCAGTCACCGTCGGAATAGACCAACAGCTGCAGGAGATGTTGGCAGATGTGCTGGTAAGAGATAGGGCCGTCGTTGTCACCAAATTTATTTTCGCTTTCAGATTTATTGACTGTTTTCAATCATACTGTAATACTGTAGTGCATAACATAAAATATTAACAACAATAATATAACAATAATTTTTTTTTTTCCATAGATACGTGTATGGGAAGATAATTGAACATTAATAAGTAAAGTACAATGTATATGATGCACAAATGTTGACCTACAGTAAGTGATGTTGAAAACAGTTGTGACCAGGCACCACAAAACCACCCAAAAGTCGCACCCTGTGATTTTCAGTTAGAGCTCTATAAGGGTGTTTTTGGTTGACATGGTCAAATTTTAGTTTTAGGTATTTTCTGAAAGAGAATACATTTTTCTAAGTAATTTATAAATGTGGAGGCACCAAACAAAAGTTGTACATGTATATTTGACAGTTTTTTTAGACCTAAGTTTGACTTCTCTGGATTTTATTGTATTAGTGTTCTTCTTTACGACCCCTATGCTTGTGCCATTTTGATCTTCCATAACTTTAATACCAAGAAGATTTTGTATTAATACTTGTCCACTATTATGAGCAGGATGTGCTTAATTAATATGCCAAGTTTTAGGACAATCTGATAATCCCTTCATAGAAATTTATATTGAGTTCTAATCCTCCTTTTGTCATTTTTGCACAATACCTCGCAAGTCAGAGTGCTTCAATAGGCTGCAAGCTTTAAACCCTTATTTTTCAACAGTAACATTCTGCGGGACTGGGCATTCCACTCTTTGTAGAGTGAGTTAGGAACGACCAATGCTAATGAGTTATATATCATTTGAAAGCTCAGAATCTCAGAATCTCCTCTTTCAGAATCAGACCTTAACTAAAAATTCATTTCTGGCGACTTTTGGTGGTTTTGTGGTGCCTGGTCACAGTAGGACATGTTTAAAAGCAAAGCTTGTATATTTCATGTCCAGGAACTTATATAACATAATCATGATTGGGTCATTCAATAAAATTAATTTCATAAAGCATCATTACGAGAACTCAAATATTGATGAGAGAAAATTGATAAGTTTGTTGATATGTTGAGATAGAAACTCCTGATATAGACACTGTCCATATACATGTTACTGTGGCAACACAATTTTTACTTTCTTGGGCTGGTCAAATCAGTCAACAATATATTAAATATGTCATTAGAAAGTCAGCAACAGAATTTTTGTATGATTTACATATACATGTATTTGCATGACATCAAAGTTTGCGGTGCTTGGCAAAATGTCTCTTGAAATAACTCTGTCCTAGTGAATTAAATAACATTTTCTAATAGGCTCTTTACACTTGCAAAATTTTGCTTTGTCCAGTACTATAGAACAGCAAAAAAAAAAACCAAAAAAAAATAGTCCAAGGTTAAGGATAGTACATGTACTGGATTTCAAAAAATCAGGTGTAAAATTCCTATTAGTGAATATATCTTCAGAATACATACAATTTCATTGTAATTTGTTGCTAGATAAAAATGTTTTTTGCACTAAGGATCTTTTCTTATTTTCCTTTACAGAGAACAACTGCAATCGAAGAAGCATTTGCAGGGTAAGTAGAAAGGAAACCTTTTTAATGTATCCGTCTTCACACAGTTTAACCTCCCAACTAAGATTTTTGTTTTGTTTTGTTTTGTTTTGTCTTGAAAGCCAAGAAATTGGCTCATTCATTAATATCAAAGAACACAGTTATTTTGTCAAGATTAACATTGTAAATGGGAACCATCTTTAACTTATAAAATGGTTGCTTTAAATTTTGAATAAGAGGAACTAATCAAATTTAAGTTTTCATTTCTAGTTTATAGAGAAGGCTTGACTATGCTTTAATCTTTTCTGTTTTACAGATTTGTATGCACCCAAGATTCAGAGAAAAACAAGTTAATTGTTTGCTATGAAAATTTCATGCGCTTCTGGGTGACTGTACCAGCTGTGAGTATCATACAATATTGTAAAAGTCATCAAATTTCATCGTCGAATGAAGTTGACCTTTTACCGTGTAAACAAAACAAATGATGTTATTTTTGTGGAATTAACATACAAGTTGATCTTTTAATTTCTTTCCTTTTTGGGGGGTATGGCAATAATCCATGAGATACATGTATAGTAGGCCTGTGTCTCAGAACGTTCGTGACCCCCGTTGAAAATCTGTTTTTTCGCTATCCCTTTGCAGCCTATCCTCAGTGCGTATGCGAATGAGACTTGCAGTGCAGATTTATTCAACATTCATGGCCTTGCTGAAAAGCAGCTTTTAGCGGATAGCAGGTCTTTTACCGTGATTAAACAAATAAAATAAAATAAAATAAACATCCCGTTTGCGGACTTGAGTGATTTGCGTGCACTTAACCAAGCGCGACTTGCGGGGTGATTTTTGCAGTGTCGCACTTTTGTGACGACAGAGAGCATTATCTTTAGTTGTCGGGACAGAATACAATTGTATATTCTTCTTCAGAATTTGCTCTTCATTTCAATACATCAGTTACACAATTAGTTTTTATAGGGTACCTATCACCAACAAATATTTTTCTTCTTATGTTAGAGGTTCCATGTCATTGTACTGAATTAAAAATATTGGCTTCAAATAGCATTTCTGTAAAGAGATATTGAAAGTCTCTCTATAAGCGTAAAAGTGACTCCTGAGTAGACTACTCGACACACACATACGCGCTCGGGCGGAACCAAACTCGGAATTCGGTTCCGCTTGCGCACCTTCATGTTATCCTTTATTTCCTTCATACTCCTTAACTGTTGAGCTATAGAATTCCAGATAACGTTCTTTGAGCTTGCTTTTATACTTTCTAGCTGTACACAAATTATTTTTTCAGGTGATTGGTACACTTTAAAATATTATTTTCACAACTTGAATTGACTGTCACTTTTATACCTTTTATCAGCAATTTTGCATGGTAATTTTTACTCATGGTTCCTGACCCTATTACTTACGAGAGAAAATCGTTTGATTTGACCGGTTTACACGAGTAAACATTCCACTTAACAAAATATGTCAAAATGGATGTATTCTTGGGAATTTCTGAGAAGGATTTACCCAAGAAAAACAAAATATTTAGGTTTTGACGTACAGTACCACTTTGATAATATTGAGCTGGCGCAAAATTATGCATATTACAGGAAGTGTAAATGGGTACATCATATACTTGAGAGCTACATTGTAGTTACCTTTTGCGGTTTGACTATAACCAGGGACTACTGTTTGAACATCATAAGTGTCATAGCGTGAGGGATAAGATGCCAGTAGAGGTGTCCTAGTCGAGTGGTTAAAACGCTTTACTGGAAATGCGAAGATCATGGGTTCGATCCCTGGCACAGCACTCACGCCCTTGAGCAAGGCATTTTATCTTCATTGCTATCTTATCGTACATCAAACAAAATCATGTTTGGCATATAATACCAATGTGTGTGTCTCATTAAAAGAATGGAAAAAATTATTATTAGTGTTTAAACATGGGGTGGTGGAACTTCTAAGGCCGACACTAGTAGAAAAGCTATGAAACTACCATTTATTTCTGTGACTGCAGGAATCTCAAGATCGTATGCTGAAGCTGTACGTCAACCACATCTACACTCTGACATCGCACCAGAGGGTTAGAATTCTTTGTGATATCCTTGCTACTGCTGTTGATAAAGGAATCGTGCCAGCCAAGTGAGTGTAAAACCTGCCTTTTGTGACCACCTGTAAGAAAGAGTACCCTGTCTGTGAAGAGATACATGTGTATAAATTACCCAAGTGTGCACACACACAGAAAAAAAAGAAAAGGTTATCAGCATTTTGAAATGCCTTTTTTACACCAAAATGGGTATCAGCGTTTTTGCGTGTCTTTTTTTTTTTCTGGCCAGAGGAGGGGCCCCCTGGTGAAGAACTCTAATCCAAGATTACAATTGTAGGCTAATGTAGACTAGATTTATTCTGTTTGTTCTGCTGTAGGCTTGTGTGTGAGGCTTTACTGACATCGAAGGCTTTAGACTACAAGTCCTCCTATATGTGGTGTCAGTCATTCCACATCATACAGAAGATCATCAACAGTGCCGACTACAAGGTAAGAGCCAAGGACAGTCTTGCTTACGTCCTTAACCCTTTCAGGACAGAAATTATCAAAGGGCTAAATTGATCACATTTTATGCTTCAAATTGGCAATAGTAATATTTTTCTTTTAGTGCTACATAGTGCAAATAAGGTGTAATGTCTTTGAAAATAACATACATGGTTATAAATTTTGTCGAAAAGTTGAAATAAATTGCCAATTTTTATGAAAAATAAGGATTTTGAACCTCTCAATATGTTGCCAATTTAAGGATTTTAAAGCTTTTTCTCGTTTCTAAAATTCATGACATCAAATGCAATATGGTTATGCAACGAAAATGGACATAGTGTGTGCAGAAATTTTCACTCTTTCTACTCCTGCATCTTTCAAATTTTTCAGATCTCTGAATCAAAAGTTATTGAGCAAACCACAAAATGTGGGCAATTGTCTTGAAAGGGTTAACCCAGAGCAGTTCAAAATTGTCTTATGGTCTAATTAATCAGTTTTCCCTCCTTAAATTGGCAACAATGATTCTTATTTCCTACTCCTACATAGTTTATATAGTTTATGTAAATGAAATTGTCATATTTCACAGAAAAATTGCCAATTTGTACTAAAAAATAGTGATTATATCTTTTATACAGCATTGCCAAATCAGAGACTTTAATGATTAGTTACAATAAAATCGCTCTTATTTGTGAATGGCACAATGTACTGCACTGGAAATAGAGTCAAATTTGTCTGTGGTTTCTGCTCATGGAACCTCGTCATAGCAAACTCCTTCGGACCAAGGAAATTACCTCTTTATATTTAAACTTTGTTAAATGAGGATTAAAAAATAGAATACAAATAATTGGGATGGCAAAATCACCTTGTTATAAAGAGAGTTTGTTATAACAGTGTTCTTTATGACAAAGTTCCACTTTATATCTCAAAATTTTGTGATACATAAGAGCACCATAAGAGTTAAAAAAAAACATTTTATTGAGAAAAGAAAAGAGAAAGAGAGAGAGAAGGGGGAAAGGGAGAACAAGAGAGGAAAAAAAAAGAGAAAAAAAGGAAGAGAGAAAAACTGAGAATGAAAGAAATAAAAAGAGAAATGAAGAAATTAAGGAAGAAAGAAAAAAAGAAAGAAAGAGAAAGAGAGGAATCTGGGATCATTCTATCTGGAAGCCAGTCACAATGAAAGGTTAGTCTACAATTTGTAATTTTCCTTCTCAAAACGAAACATTGTAGATTACAATCTCAATGTTTATCCTCATCTGGGCAAATAGTGAATTTGTTTCAAATATGGTCACATCATTCACATGTGTAAAATTAGTGGCATGTCGTCTTTAAATCATGTCCCGTTCTTCCCCCTCTAGTTCAAGTGGTCTGATACTAGTGCTCAACATGTGTATGTCATTCATCTTTCTTCCAGGGATGTCGTGACGTTCTGCGTCTTGTTCTGGAAATACTCAAAGACATACCCAAGAGTGTCAACGTATCAACCGGTAGACAACTGGATGCAGTCACCAAGGTATCTGTCCTCAGTCCTGAACACATAACAATTCACGTACCATTGTACTCTCATAATTATGCTATACATGTATATTATTATGCATCTATTTGTATTTTTGTTTATTATTATCTGTATGGATATTTTCATTTGTCATGCGTATAAACAAGACAAATTTCCTTAATATGGACAATAAAACAATATAATATAATATAATATATGAAGACATTCATTTAATTAAGTATTCAGTTATGTAGAAATTTCATCACTGACTTTTGAATTGGGATACGTGTCACTTGAACACTACTAGCAAGATTCTCACTGCCATCTTTTACACTGCACCTTTATGTGCATGTCATTTGATACAGAGAAAGAAAAGCTGTTGTAAGGTACACTATGAAAAATTGTGTGTAAATGTTTAGCACTGTAGTTTTACATTTGAGATATCAATACATTTACTTTGGTTTGGAGTACTATACAGTACATGTACTTCCCTTCATGAAGTTTGAATAAGCCAGTTTGTAGTTAGCGCAAGGTAAAAATGACCCTAAAATTACCCCAATATGCATGCGTACACACATTTTTTTTTTTTGTGGACGCGCAACTTGTTTAACATGTGAAGTCATACTGGATAGTACACTATGAAAGGTCAATTGTACTTGGTTTAAATGACCCTTATCTGCACATGCACACATTGTGAATATGAACTGGCTTATTAAAGCACAAACTTTTATTATCCATTTTGGAGCACTAGTATGGTTACAGTGGTTCATTCACTTGACTCTCAATGAAAAGGATGTGGGTTCAAATCTGTGCCTGGTGCATGTGCCCGTAATTAGATGATGCAGTTGTCTCTCTCAAGCCAGGTGTTGGATGTGTCCTGATGACTCATTCCTTGTAATCCAGCCTGTGTTGTTAACAGCTGTCAAAGCAGTAGCTCGGGTAATAGTTTCATAACCTCTTAAACTGCGCTTGGGGGTTATATTTCATAATGTGATGGGACTTGGAGAAAGGATGTTATAAGTAACCGATTATCTTTTTGATCCATCTGTGATGGAGTTAGATTAGTCCCATGGTGTGTTAAATATTCTTTTTATACTATCTATTATTGAAGGTTGTGTTACACATCATAGACAGGAATAACTGTCTGCTGCCAGCTTACTTTGCCGAGACTGAGATCCTGAAGCTCTTCCCTGAGAATGGACCAGCCAAACATTGGGTGAGATTTCTTTCTTCTTCCCTTGCTTTTAGTACAGTACTTGTTAACCCCCCTTCTAAGAGTTATATTTTGACTTATAGGCCCAAATTCTCGAAAAAGAGGTATATTTTAAACCATTGTCTAAACCATGGTTTAGATTAAATTAAGGGTAAGTAAGTGTATATAAAAAGCGCATTACTGTCTGCACATTGACAAGAGGACATGCGCATACTATACTTACGGAGGTTTATAGCATGGTTTGAAATAAACCTCTTTAGTGTCATGCTTTCTTTGTTTGATTTGTGCAAAATATATATTCCACATATAATATAGTACCTTTTATTATAGACACAGACACATTTATGAACTTCTTCAAAATGTTTTTGTACCGGATTAATGTATTTCTCTTTTGCTTTTTACCCCCCCCCCCCCCCCCCCCCATGGCAGGCTATTGGTGAAGAACTGGCTAACTATGTGGACTCCTTCAGACCTGTTGCTAACCTGGTCACAGTCACTGGTATTTGTTATTTTGATTCGTATAAATCATTTTTCAACAGATAAGAAGAATATTTTAACCATACATTAATTTCAGTCATTAGAAATCTGTAAAGCCTGGCTCAGGGAGTCATTTGCTGACAGTAGGACTGCGTCAGTGACGGGTTCAGTCTTTTGCGCATGACGAAAAAGCGATTACAAAATAAACAGTGCAAACAATACTTTTATTAAGTGGCGTATGGGTGATTGCCTTAGCAGACTGTTTTAACACTGGTAAAAGTCGATATACATTACACAGATACCATATGATGGGTTGCTGTGTACAGTGTATGTTTACTTCTGTTTTAATTTTGTTTTTGCTGTTATTATAAGCTTATCATTACTGAATTGTTACCAGTTATAAATCAAGGCCTTGTGGAATAAAACCACCATTGGTGAAAACGTGCCATCCTGAATCTGCAGATTGTGTATTTAGTATTAAGTATTTCTTATATTTGTCATTCAGGACGTAGTCTACTGCTACCTGTCATTGGTCATTCCAACAATACAAGCAACTCATGGAGATTGGATCCTGTCACTTTGGCGTTCCCCACTAGAGGGCTCCTTCCATTTGAACCGGTAAGAATGTTTTCACCTAATTCTCATTTCCAGTACCATTGTGTTTAAAATTTCAGCTTTTATTATGGCTTTCATAAATTCTGTTCCATTATTAAACTTGTTTTCTTCCGTTATTTTGCCCCTACTTCTTATTCTTGTTCTCCGTCCTCTTGCTCCTTTTGTTCTCATTTTTTGTTTTCTTCATATTTTTTTTTTCTTCATCATTTTTCCTCTGTTTATTTCTGTTCAATATTCAGTTGTAACCCTATGGTACATTTTTATTTCATGTATCATATAGAGGGTTCCCACAAGCAGCCATGCTGGAATACATAACACTAAAAACCTTTGCATCAGACTCTGAAAAGCCATTGTTCTGTACTCAATCATGACATCATCTGGGAACCCTCTATAGGCATACAATTTTGAATGTATGCAAGTGTTATATACATGTTACTAACATTTCACAAATGTTTTGTTTTGCCATTATCTAGGAGACAATCAAAGCCCAGACAGGTCTGTTACGCTATGTCTTGAAGCAGCCTTACTCAAGGGATATGATCTGTACCATTCTCTCACTCAACAAAGGGGTAAGATACTCAACTCATTGAAGACTGAATTCTCTTATTCCCATAGGCTTAATACAGGAACAACCTAATTCTGTTGAATATGGGTTAAGATACTTGCTGAAGCTTTTTTTTGTACATATATTTTGTGAAATGTGAACAAAAGGCTTGCCAAACAATTACAAATTCATCCAATGTGCTGAAATAGACTCTCAGTGAGAGCTCTGGTGAACCAGTCAAGCGGTTCACTGCCTCTCAAAATTGATAATTCATTACATACCATACAAAATGAACGAAATATGCCTATTACCACGTGAAAAACAAAAACACCAGCAAAAACCCCAAACCAAAAAAAATCATGTCACATTGCAGAGCTGAAATGTTTCCTGCAACCCTGGTAGGGAGAGATTTTTTGAGAAAGAATTTTGCTGACAATACCAGTCTCTAAAATCATATCTCCAGATGAATGAAAGACAAGTCATATGAAATCTTCAAACTTGGGAGGTATTCGAACCCATTCCATCTACTGCTATCCAGCCAGCATCTATTTTACAGGTCATTTTTGATCCCTGGCAGGGACAACGATCGTCAACTAAATTTGTAGAAACAGGCATCTCAGTCCTCTCCTTTTTTTTTTTACTTGTATCAACACAATAGGAAGCAAATATCATAGTTATTTTCATTTTGACTTTTGTAAATAGTGCAGAGCAGGATATTGCAGAGTCAGTAAAGATTTTTGAATTTTTTTTTTCTATTTTCAGCAAAAGCAGAAGAGTGTTCCTCTTGAGGAAGAAATTGCCAATTTGCTGATCATAGCGATGGAGAAGGCCGAGCTGCAAGATGGCAACCAGTCTTCATGGCCTATGGCACCATGGCAACACCTCTCCACACAACTCATCATCTTTGCACTGTTCCAGTTTGTCAGTTTCCCTAGTATGGTGGAGTCACTGCATCAGAAGGTGGGTTTTGTTTCCATAGTATGATTGAGTCCCTCCTTGAGGAGGTGGGTTTCGTTTCCCTATGCATGGTTTTATCACTGCATTAGAATGAGGGTTTAGTTTCCCTAGTATGGTTGAGTCCCTGCATCAGAAGTTGAGTTTTGTTATCCTTGTATTATTTGGTTCATACATGTACATGAGGAGGTGGGTTTAATGTACATGTAGTACAAAGTATATTTGTTTTAACACAATTTGCAAGATGTTTTTCTCACATTTCAGGAAAAAATATTTTCTGTTTTTTCCAACACCACAATTTCAAAATGATATTGCTTTGTACTAGGGCAAGAATATTTCTCTACAATGGCTTTCATTACAATCATCACTCATTATAATCATCTTGGATCCATCTAATAAAAAGTTGCAAGTGATCCAAATCGATCACAAGTTCTGCAATTGCAAATTATCAGTGGTGTATCTCTTATATACAGAATTGCAATTGATGTCAAACTCATGTTGAGTTTCAATTGATTATAATCAACTGCTATTTTTTGTAAGATGGGGACCCGGTATTTTAAGATCTTTGATGTATACATATGATGACACAAAAAAATGGACTTGACCATAAAAAGTGTGTTAACCTTTGTATGAAATGTTTGTTAAATCTCTTGTGTGTACAGCTGAGTGGTAGGAACCTGAGGAAAGGGCGAGATCGTCTGATGTGGGTCCTTCTTCAGTTCATCTCTGGTAGCATCAAGAAAGCACCCCTCTCGGATTTCCTGCCAGTGCTCAGCCTCGCTGACCTCCTCTACCCAGAGAAAAAGGTTTGTCGTTTACAAAGTTTACATAATAATAATTATTAGTTTGTGTTTATACAGCGCTTCCAGTGCATATTTAAAGCTCTTTGCAATTTGCAATTCATACAATTACTGACAACATTAATCAAAGAGGTACATGTAATATTTGAATGCTTTTAGTAACCCTATTCTAGAGCTCAACATTAACAGTTGCCTGGGACATGTTGGCGACCCAAACTCTAAGTCTGAACCCCAAAATGTAAATTTTAACATAGGGCTCATGGATACAAAGCCTGAAAAGTTCATTCTGGACCCCCTCCACAAATTCGCAAATCATATCTGTCTTGATGTCATACATATATGAGGATAGGTGCGGTAAAAATTATACGCTGGAAATGATGTCATATACTTGTACATGTTGTACCACTGATTGCTCTGTGCTCATTTGCATAAGGCTGGATGGAGCTATTACTCATATTGTAGTGATCGTTGTTTGTCCAGATTCTTTTGATGACAGGTATAACACTTGATATGAATGATGTTCATTATAATTGTTGTTTTGGGGGGTTTTTTTAACTGTAGGGTCTTCCAGTGCCAGACATCAACCAGTCGATGTGTACACATGTGTTCTCTATGGCCTGCATCTGGAACCATCTAGACCACAAGAAAGAAAAGGAGAAAGAGAAGGAGAAGTCTTCGTTACAGAGGCCTCCTCCGCCATCCATCAAAACACACCTCGAGTGAGTGATAGAAAGATTGTGAGAAAGGGAGAGATAGAGAGACACAAACTTAGGTAGCTTAGCAAAAAGCTATGGCGTACAAATACGCATGAAAGATGCAAAGAGCCAAATTGCTAGTTTTGTCTGTGCATCTAAAATCACAATCAGACTTATCTGAATAAAAGTTTTCATATTATTTTGCTCAAAAATGTTCATGGAGTTAAATATTAGTTCTGCATCCTAATATTTTGGTTCTGCGTCTATAGAATGATATTATAATTTTGAACAATTTTGTCATTTGTGTCTCTCCTGCGTTCTTACGCGCCATCCCGTTTCGCCAAGCTACCTTAGAGAGAAGGATAAATTGTTATTCCAGAAAGAGAGAGAGATATGGGGAAAGCGAAAGTACAGCAGTGCTATGGAAGTATGGAAGAAGAAACAAATGTGTTATGGTATAAAACTGTTGAAGCTAAGCTAGAAGGGTGTTGGTTTCTTCTTCTTGATAAAGTGCAGACCACCGTTTGGTGTAATTTCCACAGGGATTTTAATGGGTAGGAGAAACTGGAGATAAAAGGTATGAAGGAGAAGAGGACAAATTTATTATGAAGAGGAAATAAGGATGGAGGGATACAGACATAAAGAGAAGGTTGAGTTCTTGGAAAGTTAAAAATGATTTGTGAGCTTTCTCATTCCTTTCATGTCGTTTTGGCAGAACGCCATCTTAGGAATGTCCCTTGAAAAGGATTGCGCTTCAAATGCCCCCCCTATTCAAAATTTGACATGAAATAACATGTAAAATAGCTGAAGTGTTCGGGCCAAACAATCATTTGGCATGTGTGTGTAGTCCCATATACCCATTTCTGTGTGCCGTGCAAATGTTTTCAGTGAAATTGGGTGAATTTCTCATCATTTTCAGGATTCCAAAACCTCATAGTATACACTAATTCTTATGTAGACATGATCAGCCATTCCCAGTTGCTTTGAGGCAATTTCTTTTGTAATCGCATGACCAGAACTCAACTTTATTTTTGATATGAACAGAAACAGAACAAAAGCAGAAGTTTGTATCATCTTTTAAAGTGTGTCCCGGCTATGTTTATGTTGTATAATTGTCACTTGTGCCATGTCCTCTAAATGTCACAACCATGACTAATTCTTTTGATAGGTATTTGCAGCAGACATACAAGACACAACATCTTCCTCTGTCAGACTTCAGGATAGCATTGCAGTTCAATGCATGTAAGTGTACATACTTGATTTATGCAGCAGTCACCTTGTAGCCAACTCTCTTCCACAGAATTTCACCTTCATTTCACTTGTTATTACATCAAGTTTTACCTTCATGATACATCTACCTTTCTTAGAAAACAATTGGTCAAGACTTCACTCATTCCGTGTCTTCATTAAAGATCCTTGGATCCATTTAAAAATGTTTTACAAAGAACCATTAATTACAACTAAGATTTATGTTTTCAGTTCTAGTTTCACCAATGCATGTCAACCAAACCCTCAAAAATGTTTGGCCATTAAAGTTACAGCGAAGATTGACTAAAAGGCTTTCCCATCTTCAGTTCTAGATTGACATGCATGTATGCAATGCATGTCAATTGATGAACCAAACGATGAAATTTTTTTTACCAAGATTCGCCATACTTATATAAAGTTAAGGTAAAGGAATTGCTCAAAACCTTCAATTTGTCAACTGACCTTGTTTGACCCTTGTTCACTCCTGACCCCTGTATGACCCCTGTATGACCCCTGTTCTCTCCCTACAGATTCCACCGTGGATGAGATGTTGACCCGACCTCTCCAGACCCTAGTAGATTACATCTACTGTACCAACGCCAACTCTACCGTCCCCCTGCCTGGACCAGCTACCTGTGTGGCCGTGGGATTGACTGTACCCATTCCACTGTCCCTCCTGGACTCGCTGACCGTCCATGCAAAGATGAGGTAAGCTGACCTGACCTGACTTGACCTGACTTGACCTGTTTCTAGAATTTACATCCTCCAAAGTCACAGACATCATAATGATTGTATCCACAAGAGAAATGTGTCAACACAAATTTTGGTCAAATTCTTCAATTCTTTAAGCTTTTTCATGAGGAGATGAAAAAATGATATGGAGATGTTTTAATAATCATAATTGTAAATGGTTAAAACGATGTACTGACAGAAGCGTGATGTATTGATGTAACTTTATGGAAAGCATGACAAAAATATGTGTATATACATGTACATGTATCTTTCAATGTTCTGAAAAAAATAACTGATTTTTATTATTTATTTGAATTTAGTGCATACATGAACTTTGTTTTCAAGTGCCTTTAGATGAACTGTTACATTCACCAGTTATGAGTTTTGTATTTCAAAAGTCAGTGTGCAGGTTGCATAATGTGAATCTGGCATTGTTGGGTTGGACAAGCCAAAATGTTTGTCCATCATGACCTACTGTACATGTATATTGATTTAATCGTTCAAAAAAAAAATGAATTCAATTCAATTCACTTTTATTTCACATCTCTTTAAAAACACTTTAGAAAATATTCAACAATCAATATAAATTGAACAATATACAACATATTAAAAGTAACAACATTTATGTACATGACAATATAAAAGAAAGATGAAGTGTGGAGGATGTGGGGGATTAACAAAGGCCATTGGCCTGTCAAGGTTAATCCCCTAATTTACCACACTTCAAAAATAAAATACATTACGAAAAAATGACCAAAAAGAAACCGGTGCTCGCAACCTTACAGTGCTTTTTCAAATCTCTCTTTATATGTAGTGTAATCCATCTGATTGTCAACAAGATTCTACAGTGGCACAAGCACCCAGGGACAGCCCTCTCTCCTGCCTTGGTAGAAACATACAGTCGTCTGCTGGCCTACATAGAGATTGAATCACTTGGAATCAAGGGATTCACGTGTAAGTTGGATTGTGTGTGGGAGTTGAGAAAAGGATTTAAAGTGAGTAAAGGGGAGTTCTCCTTAAATCCTTGTAATTTTTTTCTCCCTTTAAATAATGAACAGTAAAATACAGCTGATAGTTGTGCCTTTCAGTGTTATTGGAGCAAAATCCTCAAGATTGTAGGAAAATATACATAGTGGTTAATAGTGGAACCGAAGTCAGGTTTCTAATGGGAATACAAACGTGCACAAAGCATTAAGTTCATAACCACTTTATACAGTATATATTCAACGTTGAATTGGAAATTGAAGATGCAGATTTAACACATGAAATTTTTAAAAGGTGTTTCTATGTAATATATACATAACAATACATGTATGCGTACCTCAAGGAATGCAAAAGGGCTGAATATGAAATCAGATGTTATTACATTGTATATACAAGTGTATCTTAATCCCTTGCAGGTAGCGTATTTCCCAAGGTGTGTGAAGTGAGAGCATGGGGCATCCTGAACACTCTGCTTGAACTGCTGAGCTATCGTCTCCATCACATCCAACCCCACTTCAGAGTACAGCTCCTGTGTAACCTGCATAACCTCAGCACGCTACCACAGGCCAACCATAACCAACTCTTCTACTGGTAAGTTGAGGATGGTTGATGATGGTTGTGTTTTTGTTGGTGGTGGTGGTGGTGGTGGTGATGATGATGAAGATGATGGTAATGGTAATAATGGTGGTGATTTTGATAATGATGATGGTGGTAGTGATAATGATGGGTATGATGATGATGATGGTGATTATGGTGGTGGTAATGATGATGATAATGATAATTGTGATAATGATGGTTATGATTATGATGATGATGATGATAAGAGTGATGGCAGTGTTGATAATGTTGATGGTGTCAGTGATGCAGTGTAAAAATTAAAATTTCTTTCGTGAGGGCGACTTCGAAGTCCACCTATTGTGTTCAGAGATTTTAGTTCACTAAGACCCATGGGCAGAAATATTATTTGACAGTGGCTCTTTTTCATTTACGGTGGCTTTTTCAAGAGTTTGGGGGGCTAATCGCCCTTAGCCCCCGCTTATTTTTTTCACTGCAGTGACGATGATGATAATTGTGGTGATGACGATATCCAATTGATACACTTCTCAGATGAAGAATACTGGGAGTTACATCAATCTCACTTCTAGTTACAGAAAAAAGTATTTCTTAAGAAATCTATTCCATGAAACTTCCTAGTATTTCTAGCTCTCTGGTTTTACAAGAATAATCAATGAGCAACACTCATCTTACCTTCCTAACCCTCTACCCCTTCCAGCATTGAAAGCACAGCCCTGCGTATCATCACAAGTCTAGGAAGTGCCGAGGTTCAGCCGCAGCTCTCCCGGTTCCTCAACCAACCCAAGCAGTTACTGTCTCAGGAATCAGAGGAGTTGAATAGGGCAGTGGTCCTAACACTGGCCAGAGCTATGCATGTTACAGGTACAGTCATTATTGGTTTTGATTAAAATGTTGAAAGATGATGTTGAGTTCTTGGCTGCATCTTATATAACAGTTGCGATTGATTTAAATCAGTCACAACTTATATCAATCACCACTACATGTATGTACTAAAGAGATAAGAGAGGATGCATGATCAAACCGGATCAATTACAACTCTTTATAAAACAGGGCCCTGGTCAAGCAATTTTGTTATGAAAGAAAATGTCCGGAAGGCATTCTGAAAGATTGATGTTATAGTAATTAGGAAAGATAGTACTGTATTGTGTGTGCAGTACTTAGTAACTGCAACCAAAAGGTATATAAATACATGTACCTAGATTGAATTGGATTGTGAGGTTTTGGAGACATATAAATTTGATTGAATTAATGAAATCTTTCTGAAATAAAAGAGCAATGAATCGCCTTGGTACGAATTTGGTTATACTGGACCACTTAGATTTGTTGCATCAAAATAGTCATATTTGACCATCAAAGCCTGTCAAGATTAATTCTTTTCATGTTAAAATTGCTACTTTGTTATACCACTTCCACATTTTGATAATAATCAGAAGCTGTGGACTTTGTTAATCAGTATTTGATTTCTAATTCAATCCTTTCCAATCCTTCCAGGCTCTGAGACCCTGAGTGGTAGCTGGTGCATAGACATTCTCTCGACCCTGGTCAGTAACACCCCTCACAGCTGGGCTAGCCACACCCTCAAATGCTTCCCATCGGCACTCCAGGTCTTCTTCGAGCAGCGCAACATGCCCACAGAGATGAGGGGACTCAAGAGGGCGATAGAGGATGAATACAAGAGGTGGACCAGTAAGCACGTGTCCTTATTTTTATCCCAGTATCGGCCAAAATGCTGATTGAAATTAAGTGATATAATCCATGATTCTTTCTTTAGCAAAACTTTGGTTTAGATAGATATTCATTCATTATAAATTTTGATTTAATCGTTGATTTGATTACTGTTATACATGTAGTAAAAAAAAAAAAAAGGCCAGCCCTGATTTGTTTTCAATCCTTTAGTTTAAAAAACAAATTTTCGAGGAGAAATCATTAAGGGGTTTCAATTCCATATAATTATGTTGTATCATTTCTCAGTCTTATTCCAGATAATCATCATGTCTATGATTTTCAGCAACACCTTTCTGTTATTCATAGTTATTCAGACAGTTATTTTCCTTGAAGTTAAGTGATATTGCCTTAGTAGAATTTTAAAAAATACAGATACATATATTCTGAATTCAACAAGGGGACTATCAAGATTGTCAAAATATATTCCTGTAATTTTCAAATGAAATAGATACATGGAGTTGAAAAAATGCATCATTGTGTGATCTTTCTTTATAACTCTTTGTTTCAGCCATGATCTCAGAAACTGAAAGAATTCGTCATTTTTCCAATCCCAGCACACCTCCATACTTTTTGTGGTGAGTTAATAAACTTTGATTGAATAAACACATAGTTGAATAACATATCAGTTCAACAACTCTATATGCATGTCTATAGTACATTTACAGAAATACAAACATTTTCCTGAAGCAGTCTGTTAGAATGTGTGGCCATCGTTACATAGGAAAATGAACACTTGTGTATCAGGGTCAGAACAAATTTTAACCTGATACCCATTTCATTGTTTAATTGAGCAAAAAAGTCTTGTGTGCACATTGTAAGTTTGTTACTTGACCAGCCTTCCAAAATGTTTACACTGTACATTGATGTCAGTCTAGTAGTCCTTTCAAAATTTCTTCAGTCTGTATTTTCACTCCTCATCCTGTGGCCATCTTTCTCTATTCAGCATCATCTGGAAGATGTTGCTCGCCATGGATACAGAGCGCATCTCTCCCACGGTGGTCAAGGTCCTAGAGCTGATCGGTCCTCGGGGGTTGTCCAGTCACATCAGGACCTTCGCTGATTACCTCGTCTGTGAGTTCTCCACGTCGGCAGGTGGACAGCATGTCAATATGGTGGGTCTCTTTGTCTACTTCTAGCTTGCTTTGTTTGCCCAGAGGTGGGGGGGGGGGGGGGTTGTCAATCTAGTTTATGTATTGTGTACCAACTGATGGAGTTCACGACAACTAATTTTTTTTTTTTTTTTTGATACTCGCCATATACAGATTTGGAAAGATCGTTTTGTGTGGTCTCAGATTTTATCATGATGCAGCTCTGAAAACAAGAAATTCACTAATCTCCCTCCCCCTCCCTTCCCCCAAAAGAGTAGGAAAAAAAATATTGGATGTTCTCTCTATTATCTAAGAGGCACACCTATGCATATTTTTCATTTGTTTATTTATGGCATGTCAGTTTTTTTTATAATCTTTTATTTTTTTTTTACTATTTTTAGTACTATTTTTAGGAGAGGAGGGAGACATACACATGTATGCCTCTGTGCCCCCTCTCCCTAGTATGCAGGCACCAAACCTTTGTCAATCATCACTTGTAACACAGAGTCAGAAATTTGAGACAGAATACTGCACCTCACAGTCTGGGACTGATAAAGTTAGGCTAGCTTGAAAGCTCAATCAAATTTTGTCATTCGTCAAATAGCGTCTGTGCTTCCAGACTACCCTCTCCCTATGCATCCTCTGCTGAGAGTACCAATTTTTTTAAAAATTACTATTTTCCTGTTTGTTTTTTCAGTGTGTTGAGAAACTGAAAGCCATGGTATGGAAACTCAACATCATCACCCTGGACAGACTTGTTCTCACATTGGTAAGTTGGTCTATGTGAATCAAGGGAAACTTTCTATATGCCATGGTCACATTTGGCCATGCACCTCTCTGCGTCGGGTCTGCACATTTTGTCCAGGCATGCAGAAGCACGCAAGACATGCAAGGTTTTCTGTGGAATGTCCAACAATCTCTCTGTGTGGTTAAGTTTTTTTTTATGAAAGCAATTGACATGTGCAGTCATCATACTTCTTGCAAACATTGCACTGGCTTCTTGCGGTCATCGCAAGAGCTTCTTACGCTGGTCTCATGAACGCGTACACATTTGTACGGAGCTGTAACACATAGCACGGCATCTGCACATGGGTTGTACGTTCACTTCAGGGGTCCCTTCACGTCAGAGGGAGGTACATACACATGTATGATTGTGAGGAGGGTGCAAGACAGCCAAGAGCGATTGTACGAAAGACTTACGAATCGCAGGAGTGGGTCTACAACCACACACATTACTATTGAAACTATTATCAACTTTTCCCTTTATCCATGTTATCTCTTTTGATTTGTTCTAAGTTTGATCCTTTTTATGTTGGTATTTCAATCTGTAAGATCAGTATGTATCAGCTTTTTTTATATGATGATATTGTTGAATAAACCTTATCAAATCAAATCAAATAAGGAAAGATGATAAAAGAATGTTAGGAAAAATTCTTAAATGATATTTAATGATATCCGTTCTCTCCTAGGCTCTAAGAAGCCACGAGGGAAATGAGGCTCAGGTCGGCTTCTTCATCATCCAGCTCTTGATTCTCAAACCCATTGAGTTCAGGACCAGAGTGAGTGACTTTGTGAAGGAGAACTCCCCTGAACACTGGACACAATCAGACTGGCATAGCAAACATATGGCCTATCATAGGGTAAGCATTTACAAACATACTACATATAATAGATGGATAGATGGACGGATGAATGAATGAATGAATGAATGAATGGAAGAATTAATGAATCGATGGATGAATGAATGGATGGATGAATGGATAAATGGATAAATGGATGGATGGATGAATGAATTGATGGATGAATGAATGGATGAATGGATGGATGGATGAATGAATGGATGGATGAATGAATGGATGGATGGATGGATGGATGGATGGATGGATGGATGAATGGATGAACAGATGAGCTCAGAACTGGAGTGAGGGTCTTTGTGAAGGAGAACTCCCCTGAACACCGGATTCAATCAGACTGGCATAGTAAACATATGGCCTATCATAGGGTTAGTATTTAAACATGTTAATGTGTATATGGTGAATGACCTATCATAGGCCATAAAATTTGATTTGCCGTGCATCTGTCTGCTGCGGAAATGTTCAATATTTTTCTATATTTATAAGTTTCATAAAGCTTTGGATTATAAAAATTACACTTGGCTGCCTAATAAAGGAATCTTTACTGGATTTTTTTTTTAAACTGAGAAATTAAATGAGCTATAAGCAAACTTTTGTTCCAGGCTCTCACTAAAATGTGTATGAGATTATATAAATTGAAATAAGTTTACTTTGATGTCCGAAAATCAGCAGAAATTAAATTACCTCTTTACATTAATTTTGTAAATATAAAACTATAAGCTGTATAGAGAATTGATTTAAAGTTCCCTTTTTGTGCTTAATCAACCAAGTAATTTTGGAATCCGTAGTTAGTTTTAGTTAGGTAGCTTAACGAAATGTAGTGGCTTGATAAGACACGTCCAGAACGCAAAATGCACATTTGTTGAAAATTATTTTCATTTTCAAGTTTATTACATTATTGTAGAACATTTCATTAATCCATAGAGCTGGTAAAAATACATCTACTACCTTGATTAGGCTTAATATTACCCAAACTGTGGTTACATATATCAAATTATTAACTTTTAATTCAATTACTGTCCTCAACATTTTCGCCCTTTGCTTTCTTGACATGTCTTTTGGTGCCAATGCATTTTGCTTTTAAATATAAAACTCTATGCCATGCAGAGCATCGATTTAGAGTTCCACTTCAATGAACCAAGCATTTTTTGAATCACTTATCAGTAGTTAGTTTTAGTTACATGTACATGTACCGGTACATGCAATTAGCTTCTCTCTCTCTCTCTCTCTCTCTCTCTCTTTCTCAAGAAATACCCGGAGAAGTTCTTCTACGAAGGACTGTGCGAGGAGACTGGTGCCACGCTCCAAACTACACCTCAGTATCTACCAGTCTACTTCAGCAACGTGTGCCTCAGATTCTTGCCTGTATGTATGAAAAATGACACCATTCCCATTTTCACTGTGTTTCTAATAAATTTAGTAATAGGGATTCATGGTTTAGTTTTATTGTACTGTAAGCGTGGAATATCTTGTGGTTTGGAAATTTTCTCACTTTTCGTGCAGAGAGACATTGTCGTAGAGAATAAAAGCACCCCAAATTATCGTTTATGTAAAATTTTTACCCATGACCCTAGCAGCGAAATTAAAAACACATGAAATTCAATTTACTTCTCCGAGCACAAAAAAACGAATGGCATGAAATTTTCACTTTTACAGTATTACTATCTGTCCGGAGTCGAACCTGGGACCTCTCGCATCTCATTCCTGTATTTCCAGGTCCCCTGTCCTTAAATTAATCAGACAGAACATCACAAGAATATTAAATCTTTCACACCAGTTGTAAGTATAAGAAAAAAAACATGTAGAAAACTCTACTAGACACCAAAACATCTCGCCCCGAGGACGTTCACATGTGAAAGAACATAGTTCCTTATGTACATTATTTACACTCCATGACACATTGCATTGTAATCTCTTGTGTGTTTGAACATGTAGGTGTTTGACATCTTGATTCATCGGTTCCTGGAAGTACCTCAAGTCACCAAGTCTCTAGAAACCATCCTGGAACACCTAGGTTGCCTCTTCAAATTCCATGGTGAGGAGAATAGAGAGAGAGAGAGATGGACAGTGACAAGGGGCTGAATTCACGAAAGTGGTTTATCTTAACCCATGGTCTAAACGTTGGTCTAAACCTCCGCCGTGGACTAAATTAAGTCTAATTAAGCGTATATAAGTGCACTACTTTCCGCCAATTGTACATGAGGACAAGCGCGCACCAAGCTTTTGGAGGTTTAAACCATGGGTTACAATATATCTCTTTTGTGAATTTGGACCAAGGGGGAAAGGGAGTTTCAAGGAGGTTCAGAAGAAAGAAAGAAGCCCCCAGGGCTGCGATGCATATTTTGAATAAATAAACCATTATTATATAAATAGAGAAAATAGCTGGATAGAGAGCTAGAGACAGAGAAAAATAATTTATGTATAACTGCCCTACAAAGGGGGGGGGGGGGGGGGAATCAGTAGATTTCTGCATAATTCCAGTCATTTGAAACTTTTTGATAACTACTCTTTTATAGACCGTCCAGTGACGTACCTTTTCAACACACTCCACTACTACGAGAAGAAACTCCGAGAGAGACCCGGTCTCAAGAGGAAGCTAGTTGGTGTCATCATCGGAGCTCAGAAGGGCATCAGACCAAATAATTGGTAACATAATGATTCACATTACGTATGTCATGCCAGTGTTGGATCCGAGATCAGGGGTCCTGAGACTAAGACCAGGGGGAAAACTTATGATTACATTCATTTCATATTAGGTCTCGGGGTCAGGACCAAGACCAAGCCACCGATAGTTCTAGACCGAGATTGGTCTCGGACCCATCACTGTGCAATCCATAAACAAGATAATTTTATCACAGGTTGTACATGTATGAATGAAAGAGACAAGGTGGTGTGATTTTGTTTTTGTTTGTTTGGTTGTTGTTCGTTTTCTTTGGGGGGGGGGAACCACATTCAATATCTTAATATTTGAGTATTCTGAGAACGGTCTATCCAATATTCAAACCAATTTATATAGCTGTATGAATGTGGTATGCAAATTTCTATGTGGTATTTGATTGGACTGTGATATATAATGACCTTTGTCCTTTGACCTCATCAGGTGCTTGACCCAGGCTTACCTTGACTTCTTCGAGAAAGGACCTGAAGACACTGCCTGGGAACCAGATCATGACTACTTCATCCATGTCATCAAGAGGCTCGTAGACAGTATCCTTTTTCATATTCTGCCGTTAAACTGCCTAGAAAAAAATACTGTTGCAAATATTTAGGTTGCGAATGGCAAGAGGCAACATTGCTGAGATGAAATATCATTGATACCTAATCATGGTTGTCGGAGCTAAACCTGGGGGTAATGATGTCCAAACTTCTCTGGAAGCGCACAGAGACTTCATGTCAGAATGTGACTGCTATGCAAGAACAGATTGTTACATGTAGCTTTGTTGTTGTTATTCAATTGTTGTTATTGTAGTTGTTGTTATTATTGTGTTTGTTGTTTTTGTATTTATTATTGTTGTTGCTATGAAGTTGAAAGAATCACTTTCTTTGACCATGGTGTTTGTAAAGCTCTCCTGGACAAGTCTTCATTCCCAGTGTTTGACTGGAGATTCAATGAGTTTCCTAACATCTCCGCCCATGCCCTACACTGTGTCTGTGTGGAACTCATGGCTCTACCCCTCAACCCAAAGGTGGTCGGCAATGCTGTGCTGGACGTGGTCCTTAGAAAGTAAGCATCTTGTATCTTTTCATTGCCGTAGGTTATTTCACCCACTCAATATAAAGCCACTGGCCCGAATTCACAAAAGAGGTTTATTTTAAACCATGGTTTAAACCTCTGCCATGGACTAAATTAAGCGTGAATAAGCATACACAAGCGCATTACTGTCCGCCTATTGGAAAAGAGGACATGCGCGTACTGCGCTTATGGAGGTTTAAACCAAACCGTGGTTTGAAATAAACCTCTTTCGTGAATTCAGATCTACATGTAGATGTATGTATAAATTTGTTCAGGGCCCCGTTGCATAAGACTTACCATTAATGGTAACTCTGCTATCAATGGTAACTACCATGGTAACATCACTCAACAGCCAATCAAAATCAAGGTTTCCATGGGAGTTACCACTGATGGCAAAGTTACTGTTAATGGTAAGTTTTATGCAACGGGCCCCAGGCTCCAAAACAACTCAGATTTCTATAGTTTTGTTGATAAATACCAAGACGTTAATATTTTCAAGCTGCTGTTTTCCTTGTTTCTGTATGATTTTAATGACATAAAAGTTGAGAGGTTAATGAAATCTAGATCCTGGTGCGTCTACCTCCAAGAAATTGACTAGCTGTACAAGATTTGTATGAACTCTGTGAGACCGTGGTGCCATGAGCTTCACAAAAGAAGACAGGTTTCAGCATTCGCCTTACTTTTGCATTCCTTTCAGATATTTACTTCTCTCTTGTTAAGAGAGTAAGTTTGTACATGGAGAATAATGAAGGGATTTTTGTAGATGGTATTTTTAGTAAATAGACTTTTAAGCCCAGTGGTTGGAACATGTTAGTATCAACACATGTGTAAGAATGTCTTATGCTTTGCTTCCTGTATGTATATTACTCAGAGGGCATTCCTTACAGTTTCAACAAAGCTTACTTGAACAATTTTATTTAATTTATTTCCCCATGACAGCCCATCTGAGCTCCCTCGTGAGAATGTGATGATGTGGATTAATGCTATCTCCCTTGTCTTGACCTCTCTTCCGGTAAGTAATACTACTGGTAACTTTGGATGACAAGTGAGATAAAAAGTATTATATACCATATATTACACTTCTAGGCTTCTGATTGGTCAAAGCTCCAGGCCTAAAATTTTCTATTGACTGCTACATGTATGTCACAACTGCTCGGCAATGGTTACAGATAATACCTGACTGCAATACATGTATGTAGCTCTTTGAAGCTTACAAAGCAAGGACTTGTTTATATGCTGAATAAGCAGATTCTCCCATTTCAAGAAACTTGTTATCAATGACAAGTGCCAACTTTCTAAAAGATTCCTACACCCAAACAAATGCAATTATTTCAGTAGTTTTTATCAATCATTGGAACTTGTTATTGATAAAAAGTTCAATGAAACAGAGCCCTGGTGCCATTTAAGTGGTTCTTTGCTTATTTAAAAGACATGTACATGTATGTAATCAGATGATACATTTAAAAGCATGCAACTTTCAATGTCATCCCCCCCAAATTGTCCATTGTTATTCATTATGTATATATTATCAGGAGACATACTGTGAGATGATCCAGACCAGGATTGTAGAGGTCATCTGCAGGGAACCCCTGGCAGGGTCGAAGGTCAACCCTATGACCCCAAGGTCAAACCTGAGCCACCTGTTTGCCGAGTTCAGCTTCGCCTCAGCCCATCCTCTGTTTACTGAGGGAGAGAGTGCGTATGTCATTGCCATCACACACGCCATATGGCACCACTCAAACATCGGCCAACTGACGCCATTGCCACAGTAAGTTGAGAATAGCTCTTTTTTTTCACAGTCATTAAACAAATTATTAGTTTTCGTAAGTTTTTTGTGTGCTGATCTGCGAGCTTATTCAGACCTTTGTCATAGTAACTTACATGCTGTTTCGTCATATGATGAGTGATCCTAAAGCTACTTTGTATGACTTTGTTTTTTTAGTATTAAAATTTATACTTTTTTGTTGTATATATATGTGAAGTTTTGTTTAAGATTGTTAAAACTGATCAAAAATCTATTCATGGTACATGCTGGTAACCTGGGTGGCACAAGAAAGATTTATAGTCTTTAATTTGCCATGTGATTGTTATTCTACGAAGAGGAAAATTAGATAACAAGAGGAGAGATGCATGTTCTATTAAAAGTATTTTGTCCCTTATCAGATTCCTGAGAGAGCAGGTGAAGCCCCATGTGAAGACTGAAGATCAGTTCCTCTTCATCTGCCACATAGTAGGACCATTCCTGCAACGCTTCCATGAGGAAAGAACAAGATGCTTGATGGAGGTACTCTGAAAATGATGACTGCATCATAGTTACATTTCAGCACTCGATAATTCTCTCTCTTAGTGTTTTCTTTAAAATTACCCCAGTCATTGGATTTAACTGCTACATCTGACATAACAGTGCACCCTCCCACTCCACATATGCATTTTAATAGTGGCTCATATACTTTTTACATGTCTTTTATCGACTTGATATCTTATAAAGAAAAGTGTTTTGTTTTACTATTTCATCACTTATTTTCAACTACTTGTTAATTAATTGTAACTTGAACAAGGTACATGTTTGTCTGTGTTGATAAACTATTCATTTATCTTTCCAGAAAATTTGATAAGCAGAGCATTAATATTTCTTGAGTTACTTAACTTTGAATATGACCATGCAGAACAGCCCACTGGTTGCAAGGAGAGTGCACCATTTTAGGCACTGGAAATAAAATAAGCATTTCTTGCTCGTTTGCATACGACCTGCGGTCTGACTGCTATGGGATTTGTGTGTAGAGTCTGTGCCAAATGGCACAATGGCACAGTTAGTGTTAAAGAACCTGTGTTTAAAGATCATTAGCCTGTAAATGCCACTCATCTTAACTATCGCAAGAAATCCTGAAGAAGAAAATATTCATTTAAGTTTCTTGCATTTGAACTATTATTCAATATAAATATGACCACCACCCCTTCCCCTGGCTGCCCTGTAAAAGTAACGCAGAGAAGATAAGAGCAGTCTTTGTAAGCTGTGTAGTGTCATTTAGTATGAAATTGAATTATGAAATCTTCTTTATCATAAGAATGTGTTATGACAATAATAGTAGACTTTTTACATCATTTTTGTAATGTATTCCTATTTTCAGATTGCCGTAGAGCTGTATGACATGCTGCAGAGTGTGGACAGACACAGTCAACAGATCACTCATGCTGACACCATCTGCGACTTCTTGTATCCTTTAAAATAGACTTTCCAAAACAGACAAATCACCAAAAATTATAATAATAATAATAATAATAATAATAATACTTGGATTTATATAGCGCATTTTTCCATAGTATACAAGGCGCTTGTCAGTTAGTCTATTTAACAGAGTTGTACAAGTAAGTTTTCAGGTGTTTTTTGAAGATGTCTAGTGAAGCCCTGTTTCTTAGAACTGATGGGAGATTGTTCCAGATTGTTCTAGGGACTGAAAGGATATAAAGCCAGCTGTAATATAATTTAATATTTCTGCTTTAAATATTACCTTTGTAAAGAGATACAATGGCAAGTTAAATGCCTAAATTGCACTCTAATGTGACCAGCGAGTAGACTAGTCAGTGCATTTGTCTAAAATTTAGTGTGCATGGAAATTAATTCTGATATAACACCCATGGAAGCGTAAATGTAAAATTATTTTCCCCTGTATTCACTTCTCCAAGTCGAGAGTACACCTTGCTTTGTTACCTGTACTTCTGTGTTGTTTACCCCTTGACATGATTTCTTTTTCACCAGTTATCACATGAAGTACATGTTCACAGGAGACGGGGTCAAGGCTGATGCCGAGAAGGTCATCAGGGGGCTGAAGCCACCCCTCAGGACCAAGATGAGGTTCATCAGTAAAGGGGTGGAGAGTCTAGCAGTCAGCTCGCGTCCAGCCCTTTACAGCATCAATGCTCTCTAGAGGAATCAA
Source organism: Heliocidaris tuberculata (assembly GCA_025618425.1). Classification (NCBI taxonomy): domain Eukaryota; kingdom Metazoa; phylum Echinodermata; class Echinoidea; order Camarodonta; family Echinometridae; genus Heliocidaris; species Heliocidaris tuberculata. Next base: position 13,314,521 of record CM046841.1, read on the forward strand.
GTTGGACACAGTGAAGACTCTACAAGTTAGCATAGTACCTTCAAGTACAATGCGTGTCTTGCAGAGCAACTGCTTTGCGCCAAAGCATTGAACAATTCGCAGAATTGATATTTTGGAGAAAATACAAGCATAACACTCCCTGTACAGTGTAATTTCCTTGTTGAGACACTTTTCTTTTGCATGCAGAGAACACTCTGCCATGGCAGCACCCAGCACCAGATCCAGGGGAAGGCCCCCTCCCCTGTGAAAAAAAAAAAACACTCCAAAAATAATGATGACCTTCTTTTTTTTTGCTTGCTTGTCAGATACTTTTTGAGGTAAGGAGAGACCCCAAAACACTGATGACCCATTTTGGGGGTTTTTTTTGCTTGTCAGAAAATTTTGTGAATATTAGGCCCCTTCCCTCACAATATCCTGGATCCACCACTGGCAGCACCATACATCATTGGTGTTTGAACCGGGCTCAAGATGAAATTCATCAGTAGCGGTCAGCTCGCATCTGGCACTGTACAGAATTAATGCTCTTCTCTTATCAAATTATGCCTGGAAATGTACAAGCATATCACTGTACGGTATCATCGTCTTGAAGAGTACCTGCTTTGTGTATATTAAACACTCTATAAGCACTGCAGCATAGGGCATCACGATCATTAAGGGTCTCAGAACCAGTAAAGGAGTCAAGAGTCTAGCGATCAGTTTGAGATGGTTGTTTACAGCTGCAAAGATTTTTTTTTTCTTAGACATTATCATAAGTTACATTCCATTTTGTGATTCTGCCTGAAAACAAATTCCTGGAAAAAATTTGTAATTTGTATGATCTGTTGTAGTGCTTTCTGTAGAAATCGGCTTAGCCTTTACACACAATGTGCTAATGTTGGCTGTAAATGGTGAACCGGTTTGTATTACATGCTGGATGGCACATATGTATATGAAAGGAACTACATGGACTTCATATTTTTTAGTTTAAAAGATTAAGTGCATAACATTTAAGTGTACCAATCAGCTGAAAACATAATTTGTGTACAGCTGGAATGTGTCAAATTAACCTCGAAACACTTTACCTGACCTTTTGATAGATAATGGAGTATGAAAACAAATAAAGGAAAACATAGAATACCCTCACGCAGAACCCAACTGTGACTTTGGTTCCATATGGGCCCTATATATGCGAGGGCATACAGGTGTGCCGACTAGTCTACTCACAACTGACTGTAATGTTTATTTAGAGGGTATTTAAACTTGCAATATCTCTTTGCAAAAATGAATTTTGAAGCTCATACTTTGAACGTAGTATACTGACATGGAACCCCGAACAGACAGAGCAAAATATTTTAGGGTGATTGGTACACTTTGATGTAAATTACTTCAACGGAAACTTACAAAGGCTCCAGCCATAAGATTATCATTAATTAAGGGAGCTTTTTTTTCAATAGCTTTAAAAATATATTATTCAGTGGGCAAATCCTAGGTGTTATGTCCCATGTATTACGGACTACATCAAAGATTTGGGTATACTGTAAGATTGTGTGGAGATGAGGGCCTTGATATAGCTCGGATCAGAAAAGATATCAAGAAAAATAATACCAACATCAATCATGCTCTTAATTCTGTGATACTTGCTTACTAAATACCTGGAACTTCCCCATGAAACACCCCACACGTTTGTTCTAATAGGAAGTTATTTTGTCTGACTCTGAGGTATGCTTCTTATGATGTTCTCTATGTATTTGTCAGTGTCACATTGCTGAAAGCAGAAAGTGTCGCATGTTTTCTAGTGTAAATATTAGTATTAGAAAGGTGCTAAATAGTGAATGTAATATTGACCATGTTTTCAGAAGATACCTTGCAGGAAAGTTGAAATTCATGCTCGCTATGTTTTTTCTTGTATACATTTATATTGTTGTAAATAAATGTTTTCTTGCTATAAACCTTGCTTTGTTTGTGTAAACTGAAATTGGAAGGCCTGGTCTAACATTGATAGTTCAGCTACACCACCCCAATGCAAATGAGAAAGAGAGACAGATATCTGTATATACATGTAGAGAGAGAGAGAGAGAAAGAGAGAGAGAGAGTGAAAGAGAGAAAAGGAGAATAAGAATGTGCATTGTGTGTGTGTGGGGGGGGGGGGGGAGGGGATGGTCCATCTGTTGTGTGTTGATGTGGGTTTACATAATATACAATGGAAAACTCGTTATAGAGAGCTCTGATATAACGAGATTCCTGATATGACAAGGTAATTTTGCCGGTCCCAGGTCTCTATGTTCTTTTGTTTATATACCCTGATATAAATAGATTCCTGATTCCTGTTATATGTCCACGCCACTCACACACTCTCTTTCTCTCTCTCCCACCCTCCCTCCTCTCTCTCTCTCTCCCACCCTCTCTCCTCCTCTCTCCCTCTCTCTCTAATTTCTCACTCTCCATCTCGTTCTCTGATAAAAGAATCAAAGTAGGGTCAGCACTTCTCCCTCATTATGCCCCCACTCCCAGTCTATCTATTCTCATATCCTTGACAATTTTCCAATTGTGTTAAATGTCAACTCGTGATAAAATTTGCACTAAACAACTCACAACAAAATTATCCTGATTTATTCATGCTTTATTTCCGTCATAACGGCAGCAAAATATTGTTCTCTAACCCTCATAATGTCTCAGTCCTTTCCTTTTAATACCTTCCCTTCCTCCCCGCCTTTTGTCCCATTCTTTGTAAATTTTATTCTTCGTCCTTCGATTTCGGACACGGATCTTTTTTAGTAGTCCTTTCTTAGATCCTTACTTTCTCCATGACCGGGGGGGGGGGGGGGGGGGTCATCAAGTTGTCTTGTCAGTTATTTTTACCGACAAATTTGCTCTCAGCCTATCAGATGCTAGGATTTCAGTAGCTTATAACAGTTATTGCAACTTGTCATTGATGACAAGTTTTATGAAACAGGGCCCTGGTCTGTCTTCTCGCCCAGCTTATTGCTCTTCCGGCCATCTCCGCCGGAGTACCCCCTTCTTTCCCATCAGCCCCCCCCCCCCTTTATTTCGATTCCTTTGAAGCCATAACTTAATGTCATCGTCATTGTCTAGAACAGATGAACTGACTTCGTTCATGCTCGAGTAACATGACACCATTTCTCAGTTTCTTGTCATCAGCCTTGTTCATCATCGGTGTCAGGCTCAGCATTTTCTCCCTCATCGCTTTCAATTATCATGACCACCAACATGATCAAAGATGTTATATCGAGACGTCGGTCATTCAGATTCGAGTAGAACACCCCAAAGTAGACTTATGCTCGCTTTCATTGTCGTCGAGATTTGAATCGACAAAGCAGTCGTTTTCATTATCATGTTTTTCGATGTCACAACTCGTTTGTTTTTTAGCTATTAGCCCCGTGGTTGTAATCTGGTTCTCCATCATTGTTACTGCTCCCCTCCTCTTCCTCTTCTGTCTTCTCACTCTCCTCCTCTTCCTCCTCCTCCTCCTCTTCCTCCTCCTCCTCTTCCTCCTCCTCCTCCTCTTCCTCCTCTTCCTTGTCCGCCTCATCCTCATCCTCTTCCTCGTCTGTCTCATCCTCCTCCTCTTCCTCCCCTGTCTCCTCCTCCTCCTCTTCCTCGTCTTCATCATCCTCCTCACCGGTGTCAGAGCCGACATCTGTTTCGTAATCACTGTCAGTGAGGAACTGGAGAAAGTAGCGTTCAAGAAACGACGGTCGAGGGTTGCACACGTTACATCTGCTTGTGCCTACTCCATCTTCACTCCCCTCAAAGTCGAGATCGACACCGCTTTCGTATTCATCGCTGTCAATATACTCTTCCTCTGGCTCCTCCTCCCATTCCCAAATGTAACCCAGATCGACATTGGGATCGCTGAATCTTTGAATATATTTTTCGTAATCAGGATGTTGGAAGGGTACTATTTTGTCTGTCATCCAATCATCCATCCAGTCCTCATCCTCCTCGTTCTCCTCATCGTCATCCTCCTCTCTGTCCTTATCGTCGTCCGACTCGATGTCGCTGCTGTTCTTGGAATCCATTGCGGGGACATCATGGAAGTCCACTTCGTCCTCCTTTTGCTCTGCGACATCTGACTGTAAATAAAAGAGACACGGAAAAAACAAGGAAATGTCAAACCTTTAAGCATTCATAATATTGATCAAATTACTTGTGAGAGGATTTTTTTCTCTCTCCCTCCCTCTCTATTAAAATTTTTTTCTTTCTTTTTTTAATGTTGTAAGGTACTTCTAAGATACTTCGAAAATAGCGTAGTTTATTCCCAATGTTGTTGGGTTTTTGTTTGTTTGTTTTTTGGTTGTTTTTTTTTTTTGGGGGGGGGGGTTCAGCAGTTTGATATTAATCATCATACTTATACACTAGTATAAGGTATGATGATGGTTTTACGACATCAACTTATCCCACAACATTTATATAGCGCCTTTTCCACTGCATAAAAAGCGGACTTAATAGTCGAACAGGTTTACATACATGTTTTGTAGGGTATAAATAAAGTAACATCTATTATAATAACTTTTGGCAGTGTGAATGAAACTTGAAAATCTCACTTACCATTCGAACTTTTTCAGCAGAAGAGATGGATGAGCTGACTTCAAGATCAACATGATCAATGATGACGTCATCATCACGCCATGAATCTAAGGGAAAAGATAAAAAGAGAAAGGTAATTATTTGAAGGGGGGATAATTCCATTCATCATAAATTTATATGTGCCCCCCCCCCTCTCTCTCTCTCTCTCTCTCTCTGCCTCTCCCTCTCTCTTTCTGTCAAGCAAAAGAATATAAGTATATATAAAAAAGGACATATGCATTGTAATCATTGTAAATACAATATGTTATCATTATAGGCATAATATGGTGAATTTTTTCACTCTCGCGTTATAATTTTACCTGAACAAAGGCAGCATAATGCTCTAGCGCTCTTGGCGATACTAGCCCGCTTCCTCGCAAGAAAGTGACGGCTATTAGATAATATTCGAGACATGATAATAATATCACAAGACTATAGAGATCAAAGCGTCCAAATTGGGCAACTTCAAATACGTGAATGAGCTACTTGCATGGCAACCATGTATACGGGAGAAGATAATTTTGTAAATATACGTACGCCTCCGTAGTAAGAAGCTATTGTTACGTCATCAATATGCGCCTTGTGTGTAAATGCTTGGCATTGATTGGCCAAAAGTTAGTGCGCGCATAACTTCACATTGTTTTGTCATTAATGTGCTGTCGATTTGCATCTCGTATGTAAAAATTAAAGAGTTTTGATTGGCTATAAGTTGGTGCACGCGTATGCGTGTTAATTACACGGGTGCATCCTGTTTTTCTCTCTCTCATGATGTTCTACGGTGTCTGTACGTCTCCGAACGTTACAACATTATATTTTGATTAACTATTACCATTCCTTCGGTACTTTCTTATTCATAATGACAAGGATATTATGCACTAGACTACAATAATTATCAAGAGACAAAACTCCCCAAATGACCCTGGCCCAACATGAGCCCAAACCGGCTTGTACCGAAAGGGTGGGTAGCGTCGCGTCGGGTCATTGACTGGAACGCCGCCATTTGTCCAAAGCCCCCCCCCCCCCCCCCCCCACGGTTTTATATAATATTACTGATAATAATATTAATAATAGGCCTACTGATAATAATAATAATAACGATATTTATAATAATAATGATAATGATAATAAAATCCTAATAAAATAATATTTAAAATGATACTAGAAGAAGAGGAGTTTAAAGCCCATCCTCCCCCCCCCCCCCCGGCATTCCCGTGAAAAGTATCCCTTTATTGTACTGTTCATTATAATTTATTGATTTTATTCATACATTTCTCCTTTGGGGGGAGGGTGAAAATCTATATTTTTGTTTATGCGAGAAAAGAATAAAAACTTGTAAAAAAAAAATTAAAAAAAAAATCACCATTTGCCACCTTGTATGAACTCGTACATTCGGGGAAAGCCCCCCCCCCCCCCCCCCCCCCCGGTTTTGCCGGTTGGTAGCGTTATCTGAACCGACGCGCCCTACCCTTTCGGCAAATCGGGGGGGGGGGGGCTTTGGACGAATAGTGGCGTTCCAGTTAACGCGACGCGACGCAACGCTACCCACCCTTTCGGTACAAGCCGCCAAAAACACTGAGGTCTAAACCAGGAGGGGATTTAAAGAGGGGGGATAGACGCCAATCGGCAAATGTAAAAGACATGTCCAAATCTAACTGGACTGGTTATGCACTGCAAAACATACATCGGTAATACAGATCACGTGGTTTCTATTGACCGTATACGTCATCAAAATGTTTGACCAATGGCTGGGTCCTAGGATTAACAAGAGATATTTTGTTGGTAATGTCGCTATATATGCAAACTACATGACATATCGAGTGAGCAGTGGGGCTAACTCTCTTCAGAACTTGAGTAGCTGCAGTATTTTTCCAGACGTGGTACAGTAATTGCTATTTTTCATTCATTGTCATCAGTCATTGTTTCGTACTCGCAGTCACCTGAGAGAGAGCGAATCTAAAGATGGACACTTTTCACATTCCTTTACTGTTTACAATTTTGGTAACATGCATCAACATCGGTGAGTATCATGAGTATTAGCTATACAGGTGCTAATCATCATGGAATTCTAAGGAGAAACGAAGCCATCGATATTGATTTTTTTTCAGAGAAATAGTTCACATTTCACCTATAAACAATAAATTACAAGGAACAATTTTTTCCCCTCAAATCTCAGCATAAACCCATCGGGCATATATTTGATTAGTCTACATCAAAATAATGATATGGCTAAGTTACCGACCTATAGCATTAACAATATTTAATTTACTTCATCAATATTGTGAGCCAAATGCAGAAAAAAGTTTATTTTAATTTAAGATCTACAAAAACATTGATAAACTGAAAATTATCATCACGGAAAGTTTGTCTTTCGTTTTACTCCATAACAGAATATTATAGAAATGTCGTAAGCAAAGAATAGTGAAAGTAGGATTAAATCTGTTACTTTTTTCTATTTGTTAATGTTGTGATGAAGGTTGTTAAAAAGTTCTGTTATTATGATTATACCTAACTTTTATTCCTATTTTCCAAATCAAATATAGGCTATATTTTACCAAAAGATATGGACTTCACGATGTATTCTATTTTTACAAATGGTCAATATCAGTGTTGGGTACCTCGAGATTGATCTTGATCTCGAGACCAGTCTCGAGATCGGCATCAGTAACCTCGATCTTGTTCTTGATCTCGAAGGTGTTGGTCTTGGTCTTGATCTTGATCTCGGAGCTTCTGTTCTCGGATATTCGCTCGAGATTGCTCGAGATCAACATTGTTATTACGTAAATTATCAAACGAATTTTTTTTTTTAAATCGTTCACCAATCGGCGAAAACACGACTCAGTGTTGGGTACCTCGAGATCGATCTTGATCTCGGACATATCTGATCTTGATCTCAGATGTTCTAATCTCGATCTTGAGCTGCGGATCTCGATCTGGATCTGGATCTCGGACTGTCTGATCTTGATCTTGATCTTGATCTCGGACCCTCTGGTTAATATGTCTTGCATTATCAAGGAGTGTTTGAAGGCGTAAAACGAGATAAAACAAAACAAGAAAGACGAGGGAGAAAGAAAAAATGGAAGAGAGGGGACTGGAAGAGGGGAGATTGAGAGAGATAGGAAAGAGACAAAGAGACAGAGTGAGACAGACGAGGAAGACAGACCGAAAAGAACACCCTTTAAAAACATGATCAATCACAATGTGGCATTCCCTCTTACGTCGCAAACTTTTGCATTTTAAGTGTTGTCGTAAAATCACTTGACATGGCATATCAAAAGGTATGACTGATTTTATTGACAATCGTGAAGGCTCCTTGGGAATACTAAACATCTTTTTCTTCTTGAGTATACCGCATCAACACGCTTGGAGGTGCGGGCGTCTGTGTCGTTGAGAGTGCTCAACGCGAAATCCATATACCATGTATACATATATAGATCCTTATAAGGTCTCTGCACATGGCGAAATCTTTTCTCTCTTTTTCTGTTTGATATACATGCACGTGTTTTATAAATGTGACTTAATTGACCTGATTTCATTTATTTATTTCTATTTCAAATTGTAGGATTATTCAAACATTCCATTCAAAAAAGGTATCCTTTTACAATTTATGAGCGAATAACAAAACAACAACAACAACAACAACAAAACACGAAACGAATAACGTAATTAGAATGATCTAGAAGTAAAAATTACTTGGAAATTGACGCCTATTCTAGAAATTATTGGGCTTGTACAATTGCCGGTTTAGTAGACTCGTCTGTTGCTGACCTGAAGTATAAAATACCAAGATTACCAAGTTAAGGCGTAAACTCGTTTAGGCGGATCAGGAGGGCAACACGATAACCCTTCCCCCTATTGAAAAAAAACCCATGAAAAACAAGTTTTTCGTGGGTAACCAGCCCCCCCCCCCCCCCCCCTCACACACGCGCACACATATACACACATACCACCTTCCTGAGCGAGCTGTTCGGCCAGCGGGAAGACGATTTTTTTTTTTTTTTTTAATCGCACCACCCCTTTAAGATAATCCTGGATCCACCCCTGAAAATTTATCTTTATGTTCATCGTCCTGCAGCATGGTGCCAAGAAACGACAGCGCCGTACTGCTACGACGGGGTCGGTGCTCTCACCTTCTCCGTGAGTGTCGGTACCTGTCACCAACGCTCCCCGAGACCCGCGGCGGAGATCTGCTCCAGCTTCACCCTCCTCTCGGAAGAGACCCGGGAGAAGGGCGGGGTCGACGTGACCAACCTGTCCAACCCTCCCTTCAACGCCAGCCGTGATACCAAGATCCTGATACCAGGTTTTGCTAACGATGAGCTGGATGAGAAGTGGGATCAACTCAAGGAGGTCTTACTAGATGAGGTATCTTGATATAACCCCCCCCCCCCTCTCTCTCTCTCTCTCTCCCTCCCTAGCCTCTTTCAGAGAGTCTGCAATAAATGATATTGAAAATCCCTCCATTATTCAAAAATGCATAGGTTGTATGTAAATAAGAGCACACATATTTTTAAAGTTCCAGACATTATGACAATTTTTTTTATTGATCAAATGAGAGGCAATATAATGTATGTATATAAAAATGTCATGATTATCATTTGACAGGGAAACAACGTGATCATGGTGAATTGGAGCCAGGCAGCCAACCTGACCAACTACGCTCAAGCTCGTGCAGACGCGCGCGTGGTCGGCTTCCAGGTCGCCAAGGTCATTTCCGACATCGTGGAAAACACCAACGCTACGTACGATCAGATGCACCTCATCGGAGGCGGGATGGGCGCTCACGTGGCGGGCTATGCGGGGAGTACGGGAGAAAAGGTGGCGAGAATTACAGGTAAAATTATAGCGTTTGTTTAGATCTATCATTAAAAAGGGCGTAGCTATTATAAAGAGGAAACCCTTTCCCCCACTTGAAAAATAACGAACTTTTGGAACCCATTTTTTTTTAAACCTCTGTCGGCTCTAAAATGAGAAACTTTGCCCAACGGTTTTCATACCCTTCTCAAGATATTTGAAAGTTCTATAGGATCTTTTTGAAAGCGGGGGCTATGAAAAAAAAAAATCTAAAGTGTTTGGGACATCCAGATATCTCATAAAAACAATTCTTAGTGACTTGTTAGGCTATCATTAAAGCCAAGACTCAACAAGATCATGAAGATATATTAATGCCCAATAAAACCACTTTTATCTTTTTCACATTAAGTGTCAAATAGCGAATAGTATGTATAAGTACAGCTTAAAAGTTAACGAAAAGTAGTTGATAACTGCACTTAATATATTTTGTTTTCAACCTCCTCTTCATCTGTGACGATTGGACTATAGGTTTGGATCCAGCAGGGGGCGACCCGGCGACTTACGGTCTCTCTGAAGGGGTATCCCGTGGTCAGCAGTGTCGTCTGGACATCAGCGATGCCGAATTCGTGGACGTCATCCACACCAACGGACACAGCGGGCTTGATGGCGGTTTTATTGGGCTCCTGAACGAAGTAATGATGACCATGCAGGAAAATGAAAAATGCTTAATTGTAATCTGGCCTTATACAACTAAACCCCTCCAAAAAAAAATTTGCAATTCAAGCTTCAGCGTTTATAAATCTTTCTTGTCACTATTATCATCATACTTCGATTTGGTATCATTGAGAATCTGGTTATTCTCCTTTAACCCTTTCAGGACAGGAATTATTTAAGGGCTAAATTGATCACATTTTGTTCTTCAAATTGGCAACAATAATATTTTTCTTTTAGTGCTACATGGTTCTAATAAGGTGTGATGTTTTTTTAAAACAATATTCATGGTTTTAAATTTTGTTGAAAAGTTGAAAAATTGCCAATTTTGATGAAAAACAATGATTTTGAACCTCTCAATGTGTTGCCAATTTAAGGATTTTAAAGCTTATTCTTGTTTTAAAAATTCCTGGCATCAAACGCAATAAGGTCATGAAACAAAAATACATTTATTTAGTGTGTGCAGAAATTTTTGCTCTTTCTACTCATGCATCTGGTATATTTTCTAGAGCTCTGAATCAAAAGTTATTGAGCCAAACCACAAAATGTGGTCAATTCTCTTGAAAGGGTTAAAGTGATGCTCCATTTGTACTGACAATGTCATTATAGAATGTGCAGTCCACCTGAATATTATTATTGGCCCAAGTCAAAAGTGAAACGTTGCAAAATGGATTTTATTGTCAACAGAGAAATCTCCATTTGTTTGGATTTGGATTGGGTTTTGAATGATATCGAGGTGGTCATTCATGAATGCAAGATGTTTTTCCTTATTTTGTTTGGAAGATGAAGTGTGCCTGGAATATGAAACTAAAACCACATGTGGGGCATCATTATAAAGGGGAATAAAAAAAAAACAGGCTCTCAATGATAACAAATTAACGTATGGCAGAAAATATGGTAACAAGTAAGATATCAATGTTCAAACTTGAATTGCAGAACCTTTTGAGGGGTTTATGATCATCTTGGATATAGTGCAGGACATAGCAGGCGGGGAGGGAGGGGGCACCAAACCTACTTTCCAGCGTGAATCTCATCGGCTTTATTTACGCTCTCTCGGAAGGGAGCGGGTAGTAGAAGCGAAGAAAATCCAAAAATTACCCCCCCCCCCCCCTATGATTATTTCCTCTCGGGATAAATTTTCCTCCAAAGTCGTCTATGTATGATGTAAGGATTCGACTATATACACTCTAAGATGCAGTTTAAGAATAATGACAAAACAATGAATTCTGCTTGCACTATAATGAGTACTAATTATCTACACACATTTCCATACTTATTTACACTTATACTTATACTTTATACTTATTACTCAAATGAATGTCACCTTTTTTTTATTTCAATAGCTTGGACACCAGGATTTCTACCCTAACGACGGCATCAACCAGCCAGGATGCGAGGAGGGTGACGAGTTCTGCAACCACGCGCGAGCTCTGGACTACTTCATCGAGAGCGTCCCGATGGCCAAGTACGGGAGCTTCCCATGCGAATCTAAGGCTTCCACCCTAGCGGGACTGGAGGACGGCGTCGAGTGCAGCCCCGATAACCCGTGCCCGGAGATGGGGTACTGGTCGGAGAAGATTAAGGGGGACGGTTATTCTTACCGCGTAGAGACGAGCGCTGAGCCACCGTATAGCATCCACCACTACTACGGCACCACCGCTGCACCTATGTAGCAAGATTGAAAGAAATCAAATCAAAGGGGCGTGATCATTGGCTGTGACGTAGCGCGTGTCAATTAAGAATTGTAAACTGAATCCATGTAACAAGTTCTCTTTTTTAAGTAAAGGGGCATGATTATGCGAAGTGATTATAAGAGAGCATTGGTGTCATTGCGGGGGCACTGGCGATGCTAAATTTGTTGAAATTTAAGGAAATCCTAAGGCCATTGTTTAGAGGAGGGTACGCAAGGTGGTCGAATCATCGCCTTTTCAGCTTTCTTCCCCCCTTCCTGTCCCTCTTTCTCTCTTTCCCCATTTTCTCCATTTTTTTACGGTGCCCCCCCCCCCCCCCCGCCCGTAGGCATGCTATTAATGACGGTTTGGGTAATAATTTGAAGAAACATAAAACGAAGTATTGAATGCATAGATTGAATATCACGTCTCTTAACCCGTTAACTACTGAATTCTCCCATTGCCATAGGCTTGATAAAGGGACTATCCCGTTCCCGTACGCAATTGATTAATCATAGGAAAAGCAATGAATTCGTTATTGGAGGAAATTGTTAAAGTTTTTTTATTTTTGACACTGCTTAGTCTCTGAATAATTTTTACCGAAAAAATGCTAAGATATTTACAAGTTAGAATTCCTCTTTGATGTCTTGTGTAATCTAAGAAAGTCGTATATTTTGACAATAACAAGTACAATCATTATAATCATTATAATTATCATTATTTCTTACTAGATGCCCTCATATTTCATGCCAAATATGTTTGTCGTATCCCAACTTTAATATAATAGAATAATGATTTGTGTCTCTGTATGTTCACTTGGATTTTTGTTTTTGTTTTTGTTTTGAAAGTATTGAAGACTTTTCCTTTTGTAGTGTAATAATGCACTCAGGTCACTGTTTATGTTCCATGTATATGATATAAAATATGAAATGAACTGAAAGTGAAACTGTTTACAATGGACTTGTAGCAGATTTTGTGTCAGTCATAAGAAACGAATAGATTTCTAAGAGAATCAGTTAGCAGCAGAAATACTATTATAGAACCTTTCTGCAAAACCATTTAAAGAATTAAAGAACTGTCTCTTTGAACATGTTGAATCAATTAGAAAATCCGTATTGAAAGTGTCTTCTTTTGTTTCTAAAGATGCGCAATTTTCGATCCACAGCAAGCGAACGCGTATACCAGTTAACCATTTGACTACTGAATTTTCTAATTCCTATAGATTTAGCACAGAGACCATCCGGTTTCCTCAAGCAACGAGTTAACTTAATAAGATATATACTAGAATATATTGGATCTAAATAGCCATTGTTATCCTTGGTTGGAGCCCCTTTTGTTTTCAACAATTACAGCGTTCTTTTTAACATTTATTTGAGTTGTGAAATTTCATTCTTTAATTCCTTCATTGTGATTTGCAACAAAAATTTAAGATGTTGTTTAAAGGTATTAAACAGTAGTGGTAGCAAAATGAAAGTCGGCATGAAACTGCTCAAAAACAGTCTCATATTGTTCAGCTTGCCTAAAAAGATACATGAGTGAGATAATCCGATATTCTATTCATGATTTCCGGTGATTTTCAGTAAAATAATTCAAATGATCGAATATCAACGGTTACCTTATACCCTCGCTAAGGACCACCTACCCCGACGCTCCCGGCTCAACGGCGCACAGCGGTTCGCACACACTGTTTACACGTGTGTGAACTGTCAACGCGGTACCGCGCTTGTAATTCGATGTTTATTTTTGGGGATATTTTAGCCATTTCTAAACCATTTTTCTTCAAACAAACGTCACCTACGTTCGAAATTAATCATTTCACAACAGTATATGTAGTAATTTCCATTCCAGCTGACAAAGTAGTTAAATATCCAAAGCGCCACCTTTCCCACTACTGTACGATACCTTTAAAGTTTTGTCTAATGTATCTATTTACTTTATCAACTTTTTTTCAGTAAGGACACAATAAAATGAGATACATCATATATTCTGTAACATCTAGAAAATATGAATGCACCTTAGTCATGTTTAGACACAAGTAGTAAAATATGATTCACAGCAGCATAAGACACTGAGAAAAGAAGAAAGAAAGAAAGAAAGAAAGAAAGAAAGAAAGAAAGAAAGGGAGAGAGAGAGAGAGAGAGAGAGAGAGAGAGAGAAAGATAGTGTGTGGAGGAAGAGAGGAGGGAGAAAGTGAGAAGGTAAAAGAGAGAGGGAGGAAGGAGAGAGAAGGGAAGGGCTAAAAACAGACAGAGAGAGAGAGAGAGAGAAAAAAAGAGGAGTGTTAATAGGATTCAAATCATGATAGGGGGAGAGGAAATTCAGAAATGGATGGAAATGGAAATTGCCGTGAAGAAAGTTTTTGATTGTCTTGATATGGCCAAAAACTTTTGATGGATGTCTCGTCAAAGCACAAAAATCATAAGTAGTGCTTCTTAAAATCTAAAGTATAATCGATTAGGTAGACAAGGTATGAGCGAAGCTTATTTCCTTCGATCCTTCTTTCTTCAGCTGCTGGTCAGTGGAGCAATGGTACGTTGAAACCATTTGCATGCGTGTGGGCGTGTGGGCGTGTGGGCGTGTCTTTGAAGTTTCATGTTTATTGTCAGGTTTTCATCTACTTTCTTAAGAATACTCGCTTAAACAGAGCTAAATATAAAAGAGCTACTAATTCACTTTGTTACCGTTTACTTGTAAATAATGTATCATAATTGCAGTATGAGATGGCGACTCTTCATTAAAAAAACAAACAAAACTAATTGTTTTCCTCTTTAAGTGGATCCCCTATTTGTTTGGGCATTAGCGTGACTTGCAAATAACTAGCAAGGAGTTAAAGTTAAAAAAAAATTAAGTGTTGCAGTAGGTGATTCTTAAACTTAGCAAAAAGGCTTAATTTTCTCTTTCTTGAAATAATTGTTTCCAAGACAATTTTCGGGGGATGCAGGGCGCGGGGTGGGGCAATTTCTCGTCATATTTCGAATATGAGGGCATTTAAAAAGCACTGCTTTTTCAGGAAGCATTTCTACTATGTATTCATCCACACTGACGTAAAAAGAATGGGAAAGCTCACAGATTATTTTTTCACCTAGATCTATACGACAACTCGATCTCCTCTTTAACATAGAAATTTGATAACCTTATCCTGCTCATTTTTTTTTTCTAAACCTTTTCCATCATTCTGTCTTCAGATGACATCAGATACCAGCAAAAAAAACTATGACGGATCACCAAAAAAATATTAAAAATTTAAAAATGATGGAGTTTTGTCCAAAGATCGGAAAAGTAGGACTATATAATTTCAGAAAGCATGGAGTCTACCACACGTTAGAAAAACTGTGTTTATTTTATTACGTATAAAGTGACTTTTCCCTCTAGGGTTTTTCCCAGTTCCTCATGAAAGCCAAATTGTTGTGATTATATGCCCTTAAACATTTTTTTCCTACTTGTTTGAACGAACTTCTTCCCGAAACGCGATAAGCCTATAACAAAGCAGAAACGTGCATATGACTTTTAAAAAAAAATCATGTCATGACAAGGACCTGAATATGCTTTAAAAATAATTTAGTCCTACCTGCACAAAACCATTGTTGCTCGTCCGTTTTAAACTGTATAATTTCCCTTTCCCGTCATTTTTATAGACTTGACTTACTAATATTTTCCGGTAAAAAGGACTATACGAAGAGTTTTATGTAATTTGCTGGTATCTATGTGCACAAGTCCTAATAAAGGATTACACTTTCTTCCACACTACACTTGTCAAAATACACTGAAGAGCGCTGGGCGTTAACACTGTTTTTTTAAAAAGAACTGGGCATGTGTGTCTATAATCCTTTGCTATAAGTGTGCCATTTTGTAAGTAATGTACAGAAAGAAAAGCCGATTATATCTCTCCGTTTTTCATTTGGAATGAATGTGGTTGGATTAAAAACAAACACAAAACAGCTGAAGTATTTCTATGCTTCACTAAGCGAATAATAATAACATGAGACGTTTTAATGCTGATGGAATGAAGGATTCGACGATGTGATTATCATGTGCGAAGATGGGCCTCGGAAGAGTCTTCCGACTTTACATAACGTGGACAATATCAACCTCCTTATTGACGTCGGGTACGTATTTTGATCTTGTTACTTTATTTGTCGTTTTATCTTTGACAGGGGATCGTTTTCTGTTAAAATAATTCCTCGAACAAGGGGGCCCTGCACCAAGAATAATAATACACATTGTCATAGCATATAAACGCATGTAAAATTGAACCGATGAAAGTTCGGAAAAAAGACGTGCAAAAACAAAGGAGAAAATATCGGTAGAAGAAAGAAAAGGCTACCTAAAAAGAGCTTATTTTAATTACTGTCACGTAATTATAAGAGGGAATTTATTGCTTGGGGGGAAATAGTTCTCCTTGTACGTGTACAGAAGAAGAAACCGAAGTAAATAAATAATTTACTTTGAGTCTTCTTGATTCTATTTCCAAGTATTCCGAAGCAGAATACATCCTGTATATGATATATGGAAAAGAAGAGACTGGTATAGAATAATACCAGTGTCTTCTTTATCTTCTTTGACATTGACAATAGTGGATGTTTGGAATAACGCTATAATGTATTCAAAAGTCCACTATTGGCGCAATGTCAGAGTAGAAAAAGAAGAGACTCGTAATTGGCATTGATGAATTACGAGTCTCTTCTTTTTCTATATAACATATACGGAGGCGCCATGGCTCAGTGCATGGTAGAGCAGTGGTCTCGTAATTCGAGGACCCGGGCTCGAAACTAAGTGGATGCGCTAGCGCCCTTTGGTAAGGCATTTATCCTATTACTAAGTCCCTCGGAGAGGACTTAAAGCCGTCGGTCCACTGGTTGCTTACTTACAAGTGTACACATGTTTCTTAGCAGTCAGGTAAAATTAAACCATCATCATCTGTCAAATGTTTTTATGCATTCATTAATGTATTTCGTTTATATGTCTTTTTATGATTTGACTCTGTCGTTTCTGTCTCACGGATTTACTGAAGAACAGCCGGAAGGCTCAAATGAGTTATTACCGTGATGAAATAAATAAGAGAGAGACTGAAATGAAAAAAATATCAAAAAAAAAAATAAATAATGATAATAATAATAATCATCTACATATACGTATACATGCATAAAAATCCAGTGCTCGGGAACCCGAGTCATATGTACGAACGAGTCCATTGCAATGGCCAAGATAAGGAGTTTAGAGTCGGTTTAGCGGTGTGAGGTATGACTGAGGTCTATCAACAGAGTAATTTGTTCCATAATGAAATGAAGCCTTGGCCATTGGTAATGAACAGAATATATTTCATTTTATAATAGTCAGTTCTGCTGGTTAATGATAAACAACAACATTTAAAAATGCCCAGATTAGTCCTTGCTTTACTCTTTATACAGTTGAAGAGTTATTTGAGAAGGAGAAAGCTTGCTACGATGGCCTTGGCTGTTTCCCCACGAGTTTCCTTAGCTGGCATCATCGGCAACCGTCCGCACCCGTTAAGATCAACACGACATTTACTCTCTTCACTCCGGCAACACGCGAAACTCCTGGAGAGAGTCTAGCGATTGGCATGAGTCCAGAGGAGTGGAGAAATTGTTCCTTTGATCCTCGAAGAAATACCAAGATGGCTATCCATGGGTTTCAAGACACAAGACTGAACCGCTACTGGCTCAAGATGCAGAACATTCTTCTAGATATGGTGAGTTAAATAAAGGCGGATCCAGGTTTAAGGGGGGGGGGGGCAATGTTTGAAAAAGGTCACAAATAATTTGTAGAGAGCCATACAGTATCGTACACATTTTTTGTTTCCATATGGGGGAGGGGACGTGGCATTCCCCTTCCCCTTTGTGAATCCTGCCGGCTGTGACTAGGGGCGGATTCAGGATTTTATAAGGTGAGGGCGCAATTCTGAAAATGTTCTGAGAACTATAAGCAAAAACAAGACAAAAAAGTATCAGGATTTTCAGTCGGATTTCTAGCAAGAAATTGGAAGCAACTTTTTAACAAAAAAATGAGCACTGTGTGCTTTTGTTAGTGCAATTCTATGGACAACAGGACAAAGATTACCTTGTGTAGTTGTTGCTGTTCTATTTCTCCTTCCCCCCCCCTTCCTTCTTCCAGGACGTGAATGTGATAATGGTGGACTGGAGCGAAGCAGCCGCAACCCTGGACTACGACCAGGCCCGAGCTGATACACGCGTAGTCGGCGTCCAGGTCGCACGGTTGATCGAAAGGCTAACTGAAGAGACAGGAGCGACCCTCGACAGTGTGCACCTGATAGGACATAGTCTTGGTGCTCATACGGCCGGGTACGCTGGTGAGGCCCTTGCAGGCAGACTGGGAAGAATCACAGGTAAACAGGAAATTATGATTTTTTTATTTTTATTTTTTTGGTCGAAAAACGCATGGTAACTCACAATGTGAACATAGAAAGAATTTGGGCAATGCGGATTCCCTACCCTCCCCCCACCCCCACCCCGTCCTACCGAACATTTTTTCTGGGAAATCCCAAAGGCTTCCAAGGCTCTTTCTAGGGAGGGGTTAAGGGGTGTTGCTGTGTTGGGTGGGGAGGGGGGGGGGGCAAAGAAATATGAGATGAGTTTTTTTTAAATTTCCAATATTGTCTTCTTTCCTACTCTTTCCATTCCTTTGGATTTTTAGTTTTCTTTCTCAATAATAACTATGATGTTCTTCCAAACTGACATAAAAGGAATGAGAGAGCTCACAAATTATTTTTCGCCTTTCCTAGAACTCAAGATTCCCTTTAATACAAAAAGGTATGACGTTCTACAAATCCTCCTTTTAAAAAATAGAAACATTACGATACAGATGGAAAGGGAATACGAAACAAACAAACAGGCAAACATGAACTGAAATAGACTAGATATACAAACAAACCATACAGCGAAATTCATCTTCTAATTATTCTCTCTAAAAAAAATCAACAGGTCTTGACCCAGCTGGACCTGAATTTGGAGGTTCCCTCACTCGAGCCGAGTGCAAACTGGACCGAACGGACGCCATCTTTGTTGACGTTATACACACTGATGGGGAGATCATCGTCGCAGGGGGCTTCGGTTTGATGGATGAGGTAATTACTTGACAGACATTTCTTTTCTTTAATCTCGACAAAGCAAAGATAATTACTTAATGATATTTCGTTTGTTTTCCACCCAGTTCATTCATATGATAGGCTGCCTAAAATATCCTCTGAACAGTTCTCTTTTAATTAGCTGAGTTCAGAAACGGAGGATTAAGAACGAGAAAAAAAAATAGATTGAATTTTCAAATACCTCTTGACGGGATCAACACCGCTGGCCATTTTGGTTTGATGAATGGGATAAGCGATAGTGAAAATTTTACCTACATTTTGATTAGGGGCGGATCCAGAATTTTTTAGGGGGGTACAATTCCTGAAAAAAACGTCAAGCAAAAATATACGGAGTCATATTTTCCCGTGCTATACTGTTTACCAAAAGTCCAGAAACAAAAGCAAAATAGCAAGGAAATATGAATAGGCAAACGGTTTAATGATCATGACTTTCACGCTGCTAAATAAGATGAAGATTCTATATAGTAATCAGTGCAGTCAATAAAGCCGTGATGAAAATCAAATTTGATGTGTCACTGCAATACGATTGAATCCAGGAGTTTTTCTCCGATGTAACACTTGTTCACTATTACGACACATGTCTCTTAAATGGAGGACATCCGTTGTCCTCCATTAACGGCTGTCTCCCAGACTATAAAGCCCGGTTCACACCAGGCGTCATTTTGCTGACGTTGGGACAACGTAAGTCAGGGGCGGCGCCAGGGTATTTTGATAGGAGGGGCAAGACGACCTAAAGATGACGTCATATTTTTTCTCCATTAAATAACAGGGGTAATATAGAGTTATATGTTTAAGCCCTCTCTTTTTAATACTCCTCTTTCTTCTTTCTTCCCTTTTCTTCCCTTTTCTTCCTCCTTTTCTTCTTTTTTCTTCTTTTTTTTTTCTTTTTTCACTACTTGAAAAATCATAGGGGGGGGGCGGTCGCCCCTCTGCCCCCCCCCCCTGTAGCGCCGCCCCTGACGTAAGTCAATTCTACGGTCCTTCGCGCGTCATGAAAGAGTGATATCGTTAAAAAATTGATTGCAAAACGAACAGTGCAAACAATGCTTTTAATGACTGGCGTATAGTTAAATTACCTTCTCAGAGTCTTGATTAGCGCAGGTACTGACGCAATGGAAATGACGCCTCGTCTTAGCCGGGCTTAACGTAACATAATATCATTGCAGGTCTTGGTAGGCTTATCCATTTTTGTCACATTAGTCCCTTCATTTTGAAAAGGTCACTGCTAGTCACTCGACGGCGATAAAATTATTAATGCATTAAGGACATGGCATATAAGTGACATAATTTTCTATGAGAGGCAGAAAGGAGTTAACGTTTAAAGCAAGACTCAAGAGCCCTTCTGCCTCCCAACAGAAGATATTTGTTTATCAATTTTGTTACAATTTTTTTTCTCTCTCTCTTTCTTTAAAACCAACACCCTAGCTGGGCCATCAAGATTTTTACCCAAATGGTGGCGAGTCTCAACCGGGCTGTGTCGTGAACCCTGTTTGCGATCACCTGCGTGCACTTGATCTCTTCCTTGAATCCGTCTCACACTCGGCCACTGCAAGATTCGCCTCAATGCGAACCGCCACCAACTGGAATCGAATGGAAGAAGGAGACTTCTTGCAGTGCAACCAGACTGAACCGTGTCCACATATGGGGTACTGGGCCGATAAGGGGAAAGGAGAGGGTGTTTATTATCTGGAGACGAATGAAGACTCGCCGTATAGTCTGAGTTAGGAGTGTGATATTTGAGTCAGTATCCTGCATCTCGGCTGCCGGCTGCAGGGTCCTGTTTCATAAAACTTATTATCAATGACAACTACCATATATCTATGACAAATTTCATCTCAGCCGATCAGATGCAAGTATTTCGGTAGCTTATAACTGTTATTGTAACTTTTTATATAGATATCAAGTTTCATGAAACGGGGCCCAGAGAACTTGTGATTCTTGCGCGATCTCACGGAAGCTCAAGCGGTAACCCCCACCCCCCCCCCCCCCCCAGCCCGGGTGGGGGGCCATCAATATATTGGACAGACGGGTATGTGCCGCTTTGACGACCCCCTTTTTCAACGGCCGATCGCCGTTCTCAAGATATCCGAATTTCCATAAACTGCCGTTCTTACCCTTCTCACGCGTTCTCAAGATACTAGGCCGGAACAAAAGCGCTCGTCTCTCTCCCCTTTTCCCCCGGCGCGTCCCGTTCCCTTGCTCCATAGATCCACCGTTCCAAAGACCCTATGTTTTTTCGCTTCTAGTCAGTTCCTTAGACCCCCATTTTGGGGTTGGCTGAGGCACATCCCCGTCAACATAAATCTTGAGTGCCCCCCCCCCCCCCCAGGGCGGTAACACCGTTTGGATCCTAGAATATAAGCATGACCATCAAGAATTGCATGAATATTTAATTGACTACGCGCGCTATTTGTGAGAATAGTTATGATATGTTTTGCATTGACTGATTTGCTCCGTAAAAATTGTCAACATGCATCTAAGTTTAAAAAAAAAATAAATAAATGCAGGCTCAATGATATGATTATTGCATTGGAATAATTCAAGACGTTTCCACTTTACTGTTACACTTTCTTTACCTTAATATTACTTCCCTATGCTTTTTATCTGTGAGTTTACAGCGTTGGTGTTTATTCTTGAAATTCTCTTTCGGTCTTTACCACACTCACGTTTTCATCTTTTTATCAGGTGGAATTTTACTTCATTTACCAAATAAGATTGTAATTAAGAATCAGTATAAATATCTATTCTCAATTGAACAACGAAAGAAGCAACAAGGGACAACA
Organism: Heliocidaris tuberculata; assembly: GCA_025618425.1. Lineage (NCBI taxonomy): Eukaryota > Metazoa > Echinodermata > Echinoidea > Camarodonta > Echinometridae > Heliocidaris > Heliocidaris tuberculata. The sequence goes on from CM046841.1 coordinate 13,336,165, forward strand.
AAAATATGAAGAAAAGATGAGACTTTGCTGTGCGCGTGTGAGCGTTTCATGTGTGTGTTTCGTCGGATAATTTGAGTTGTATATATAAAAATTTGAAGAACATCAACTTATACATTGTGTAGGTGTGTATAAAAAAATTGACAAAACAAAACAATGATAATCATTAACAGTAAAGACAGGGGAGTTGAATGTAAGGGGGGGGGGAATGGGAGTATACAACGAAAATCAAATCTCTTTGTGGTGTGGGAACTGACTATTAAAACTAGGGACATGAGCATGATGAGGGAAGTGGATCGAGGCTGTGACGCCGTAAGGGAGAAAATGCATCTCCCTCACTTCCCTTTGGCACCGCCATTGAAGATAAACGTATGTCTTGTGCCGTTGTCAGTAACATTCTTAATACAAAGGTCGTCAGCTTCTCAGTGGCACATGCACGTAGACACGGATTGTCATACAGTTCACAATACTGGTGATCGTTAGCTCTTTACACAGTAAGTACAATTAATGTTACATTATTTCAGCGAAAGAACGAATGAGAAAGAGAAAGGGAAGGCCAAAATAGTAAGAAATACCCGTATTTTGAAGAGAAGGGAAGTGAAGAAATTGATGAAGAAGATAGAGAAGAAAAGAAGAAGAAGATGACGATTGTGATAATTATGATGATGATGATCGAGAGGAAGTAGAAGAGGAAAAGACGAAAAAAAAGAATAAAAGATAAACTTTGTATTACCTGGGAAAACCAGGGGCGGCGCTACAGGGGGGGCAGGGGGGCGACCGCCCCCCCCCTATGATTTTTCAAGTAGTGAAAAAAGAAAAAAAAAGAAGAAAAAAGAAGAAAAGGAGGAAGAAAAGGGAAGAAAAGGGAAGAAAGAAGAAAGAGGAGTATTAAAAAGAGAGGTCTTAAAACTATAACTCAATATTACCCCTGTTATTTAATGGAGAAAAAATATGACGTCATCTTTAGGTCGTCTTGCCCCTCCTATCGAAATACCTTGGCGCCGCCCCTGGGGAAAACTGTTTCATTCACAATGGGAATTGAACTCTCGTACAACTCTGCGTCGAAGCAGGAAATAAAATAAACAAATTCAGTGGAAGTTTGAATTTCAATTCAAACTTCCACTGAATTTGAATTAGATAGATATAAGAAAGTTGTCAATCTCTGAAAGTTGAGATCACTTTTGGGGGTTTGAATTTTATCATATTGGCACTTCTCTTTGCTGTCATACTGCGATTGACGTCTCTACTCTTTGTGAACTTACAATTACTTAAAAGTTCCTCTCTTATGATTAAAGGTGGAAGAGACGCATTAATTCCTGATATGTAATGGTAAAGTGTAAGTTTTTTTCCACCATGAAAATGTACGAAAGGCCATGATTTATGCATTCCTTTATCTTTAAAGAGAGAGAGAGAGAGAGAGAGAGAGAGAGAGAGAGAGAGAGAGAAGGGTTGTGGACATTTATATTCAGGGACGTAGATAGCGGGGGGAGGGGGGGGGGGTATGCATCCCCCAACTTTTCAGGTGGGGGGATGGTGTGTACAAACATTCCCCCCCCCCCCCCCCAGGTTTCACCCCGCCAGAAAAAAAAGGAAAATATACATTTATATTATATGTTTTAGATAGATATAATTTGATATATTATATCTATTAATATTATTCAAATTTATATATTCTTTATTTCAATATAGATCTGGATATTATGTACAATATTGTAGATTTAGACCTATATGAATTTATTAATATTTATCTACAATTTTATCGTTGCTTCTGATTTTCCCGATATATTTTTATACTACTAGAAAGTGAAAACCATCTACTTCAAATTATACAAACATGAGTGTTGATCTGGGAGGGATATGGAAAGGTTTTTTGTTGTTGTTGTTGTTTTTTTTAATTGAAGTGCAGAGGGGGGGGGGGTGGCCTGTGTTACCATACCCCAATATATTTTGAGGTGATTTTTTTTTTCAAAGCCATATAATGCAGAAAAATAATTTAGATTAAAGGTACATGTAATTATTCTCGATTTAGAGGGTTCAGTCGGTAACTTTCCTTTATAATGCAATTTTTCCACACTCATGTTATTGGTAATACTAACAATTTTCAAAATTGAAATGAAAATATAGTCACAGGAATCGAATGTGGTGGGGAAAGAGGGAATACAGCACCCCCAATATTTATCGAGGATGATGACCTGTGTCATCATCACCCAACTATACAAAGAAGAATGATGAAATGACAATCATAACATGTAGACCCGGTCAGAAGCACCGCTCCGGGGTTTGCATGTGGGCACAGTGCCCCTATTTTCCCCTTTAACTTCAGATAAGTACCTCCATTTTTCTTTCGAATAAGTTCCCGTTCCATATTCTTATAAGTGCCCATTTTGATAATTACACCTCATCCCTCACCTTACCTTTGATAAATGATCCTATTTCAACAAGAGCATTTATCCCTTTTAATCCCTTTTAACCCTTTTAATGTAACAAGTCAGTTTTTTTTCTTTGTAATATATAGGCACTGATTTAATTTTTCTACTTTATAAGAACATTTTTCCGTTCTTATCAATACCCCCTTTCACCTCTGATAACTGTCTTTACTACCTTTACTACACATTGATTTATTTTTCTAATAAGTGTCCTTTTCCTCATGATAAGTACCACGTTTCCCTTTCCCATAACATGTGCCCCTAATCTAAAGTGACTTAGAGCCAATAGTTCCAAATGCTCGCTCGCTACGCTCGCTCCTATTAAAAGTATAGCTTATTAAATAAATTTTCATTGTGAAATTTTGCAAATGAAACCCCATCAGAATTGTGTTTCCCCATTTTTATATTACGATGTAGTTGCGACCTCACAAATTTTGAATATTTTTTGCTCGCTCGCTCAATATTCAAATCATACTACAAAAATGCAAAGCGTGATGCTAAAGTTGTATCTTGGACATGTAAAGAGAAAAACCATATACAGGTTTACACACCCTCACCCCACACTATAGGCCTATATATTTATCATTTCCTTTCAAATTGTATTTATTTCCACGAGAGTTGCCAAAGCTGTTGTATATGTTATTTCCTTACAATTATATATATATATATATATATATATATATCCTTGATAAAAATCATACCAATGCTTATATTATATATATGTATTATAATATTTATAGATTTATTATAATATTTGAATATTTCAGATGATATGTAATGAAAACAATGTCTGTTCCACCATTATAATAAGAAAAATCTAGGTCATTAAAATCCATAATCTAATCAGGAGAGAGAGACAGACAGAGAAAGTGAGAGAGAGGGGAGGGGGTGTAAGGAATGTAATATTGACGAGAAAAGTTATATTTATAGATGTTAGCGGATGGAACATAGACTAACTTGTGTTATTTAATCAGTAAATCATAATAATTAGTAAAATAAGTGTCGACATAATGGGGAGCAAAGTCTAAATAACAGCGGCTGTCTAATATAGCTCTGACGTAGCAATTATCATCTCAGGAAATCGATTAGTTACTCATTTTACTGTCATGTACAAAATATTTGTTTGCCTGTGTATTTGCTTGATAAGCAATGGTTACGTGTTTAACGAAAAAGAAGAAAAAAAAATCCACAGAGGAAGTCTATTATCTTTTGATGCGCACATATATTTATGATCTGTTTTTTGCCAAAAGATACCAAAGAGTCTTCTATTAAAGCAACTTTTTAAGAACTGTTTTATAGAAGTCTCTGAGAACCTACTCCACCACAGTTTTAAAACTTTAATCTGCAACTTCAGCTTGATATATATCACTTCTATTTTCCGACTTGTTATTAATTTAAAGTGTGTTCCATTGAAAGGAAACACCAGTATTGTGCCCTTTGTTCTACCTCTATTTGTCAAAAAGAGCAACGCCCCCCCCCCCTCCCAATCATTAATAGTATCTTTCCCACACAATATGAAGCTAATACAGGCTTAATAAATCTCCTAGCAATACTGCTGGTTGGTTACAATGAAATTACTCAATCAGATATTAACTTTATCATTTGTTTGCAAAAAATTAATGGGCGACACGTTCATTGTCAATGACTGATAAGGGCTTGTTCAACCAAGGAGTTATCACAGAACTGTGGTTCAACTTGGTTCAACTTGACATCATGTTCCTACACATTATTTTGTTGGGTGAAAAATGAGTATAGAGGTCTGGAAAGGTTTTTTTTTTTTTTTTAATCTGATAATTGACTCATCACAATGAAGCATGCTTTTTTTCCCTTGATTATTATAAAAGAATACCCATAGTTAAATTAGTCCATCACGACTGCGACGAAATTCACCCGGGCCTCGTGCAAATGAGCAAATTGCCATCAGGGGTACCATATGACGTCACAACCAGGGTACAGTAGTGTTATTCTCGGATACTGTCATAACTATACTGGGCGTATAAGACATCCGTCACAGACAATAAGTAAATACTTTATTGGGACGTCATGAATTCATCTATTGTTTAAGACATCGGTGTTTGAAAATGTCATCATTTCGGTAAAAATTTATTAGCCGTTTACACTTCAGGATTGTCTGCACTGTGCCGAACAAACCCCTGTTAAATTCCCAGGATCGGAGGGTTATTCCTCTTACTTCATGAATATATATTTTGAATAAATCTATTTCTAAATCTCTGTCATCAAGAAAGCAGTTCAACTAAAACCTGAGTGAGTAAATGTCCATTTTATCATTAATAACTTCATAATATTTTTACCAATTTTAATATAATACATGTATAATAATTCTATATGATACATATATGATGATTTGATATAATATCATTAAATATTCTAAAAATTCATAAATTTTGATATCAGTCACTTCACAGACGTAAACTAACAGTTAGATGCAGATATAAATGTTATGTCTTATTGTAGATCTGCGGCCAGTAGATCTACCTAATACTCTATAGTTAAGGGTGAAGGATATAAACTAAATATACCGTATACTGCCTATATTCTCGTAGCTGTTTAATTCAATGGTATCCTCGGTAAAAAAAAAAAAAGTGAATTGGACAATTTTCCTTCAACACTGCTCTCCTTGGATAATAGGCGTATTCATCTCACATCTGGTACCGTAGTTTCATCCAGGGCCTCAACTGGAAGTACGCATTTGTATATTATACACGTCCTGAATTATTCTGTGTCATTCCTCCATTTGATAATGCCATAAACGCTAAACTGTAAAAGCTTCTTAGTTTACAGGAAATTTCTTGCACTTCCTTCAATGTGTTTATAAAGCAATGTAGGCCTACCTATATTACACATCTGATATTATTTTTTGCCTTAATGGCGCAAGTGGAATGCCTATATGAAAATAGCCTACCAATGGTAAAATATCATGGCAGAATGCCTATAATTATGAAAATACCAATGGTAAAATACCATGGGAGAATGGCGATGGGGAAATGCAAAAGGGAGAATGACAATGGGAGAATGCCAGTGAGAGAATTCCAATTAAAGATTGCGGATGGGAGAATACCAATGGGAGACTTGCAATGGAAGAATTTCAATGGGAGAATATCAATAGGAGAATACCAATGGGAGAATACCAATTGGAGAATGCCAGTGGGAATATACCAATGTGAGAATGCCAGTGGGAGAATACTAATGGGAGAATGCCAATGGGAGAACGCCAATAATGGGAGAATTCAAATGGGAGAATGCCAATGGGAGAATGCAAATGGGAGAATTCTAACTGGAGAATGCCTATGGGAAAATACCAATGACAGAATAATAATAATAATTATGAGTATTTATATTGCGCCATGTCTGTCAAAAATGACACTCCTGGCGCAGTTAAGAGAGAGAGAGAGAAGAGAAGAGAAGAAAAAGAAGGAGAGAGAGAGAGAGAAAGATAGTAAGAAAGAGAGCGAGATATGGGGCATATTACTGTTGACATGGAAATACATCTAAGTTGAGTAGGAGATAACATTATACAATGATTCATTATTACACAATTATTATTAACAGGAAACAAACAAAAGAAATATCACAATTTCAAATTAGATTGCATTGACTAAGTTGAACTAAGCTATTACAACAACAACAAAAAATGGTTAAAGCTACAAATTACGATTCTAGGACAACTACCCCCTAGACAACTACCCCCGGACAACTACCCCCCGGAAAACCACCCCCTGGACGATTACCCCCCCCCCCCCCTAGGACATCTACCCCCCAGGACAACTACCCCCCAGGACAATTACCCCCAGGACAATTACCCCCCAGGACAACTACCCCCCAGGACAACTACCCCCCAGGACAATTACCCCCAGGACAATTTTTCCGGGGTAGCTGTCCAGGGGGTAGTTGTTCGGGGGGTAGTTGTCCGGGGGGTAATTGTCCTGGGGGGTAGTTGTCCTGGAGGGTAATTGTCCTGGGGGGTAGTTGTCCTGGGGGGTAGTTGTCCTAGGGGGTAGTTGTCCTGGGGGGTAGTTGTCCTAGGGGGGTAGTCGTCCAGGGGGTGGTTTTCCGGGGGGTGGTTGTCCGGGGGGTAATTGTCCAGGGGTAGTTGTCCGGATACGACAAATTACAATAATGGGAACAAGTAGGATTTAAGCTTAGATTTGAATTGGGAGTATGAGTTCTCATGACGTAGGTAAGGAGGGAGTGTGTTCCAGAGCTCAGGGCCAGAGCATGAGAATGATCGCCTTCCCCAGGAGTGCCGTGATCGTGGGATGCAAAGGAGTTGGGTGTCAGATGAGCGAAGTCTTCGTGGTGGTTCGTAGTGCTTCAGTAAGTGCTGTAAGTATGATGGTGCTGTGCCGTGAAGAACGTGATAGACAAGAAGGATTACTTTGAAGACGCTACGTTTGCGAACAGGAAGCCAGTGCAGTGCTTGGAGAATGGGTGAGATGTGAGTTGTGCCTTTGGTGAGGGTGACAAGTCTGGCAGCTGAGTTCTGGAGTAACTGAAGACGTTGCAACTGGTAGTCAGGGAGATGTATTAAGAGAGAGTTGCAGAAGTCCAACCGAGAAGTGATAAGGGAATGCACCATGTTTTCTGTAGCTTTACGAGTGAGGAATTTTCGGATGTGGGATAGATTGCGAAGTTGAAATCTGATGCATTTACTCATATGAGATATATGGTTATTTAAGGTCATTTCAGAGTCGATCAAGACACCAAGGTTCCGGCATTTATTCGTGGAGGAGACCTGAACATCACAGACTGTGACGGAGCTATCCGGAATCTTCTTCAGCATGGCCTTTGAGCCAAGAACCATGAACTCGGTTTTACACCCGTTGAGCTTCAAATTATTATGAGTCATCCAAGAATTGATGTCTGCCACACATTCCTCCAAGCACTTGACGACATTCATCAAATTATCACAAGATGGTGGAAATGAGACAAAGAGTTGAATATCATCAGCGTAGAAGTGATAGCCTATGTTGCGACTCTTGATGAGTTGACCGAGTGGTTGAGTGTAAACAGAGAACAGGAGCGGGCCCCCAACAGATCCCTGAGGCACTCCGTGTATCAAAGGCGTTGCTTCAGACTTTACACCATCGATGGACACACGCTAGAACCTTAGATAGAAAAGGAAGGTTGGAGATAGGGCGGTAGTTGTGCATATCATTCTTGTCAAGCCCTTGCCTCTTCAGGATTGGTCGAACATTGGCAACTTTGAGAGACTTAGGAACAGTCCCAGACCTGAAGGAAGAATTGATGATGCTAGTGATAGCAGGGACAACAGCAGGAAGACACTTCTTCAGTAGATGAGTCGGCAGTGGATCCAGATCACATGTCTTTGAAGGAGACTTGAGGATGATGGACATTACTTCATCATTTGTCACAGGTCGGAAAGAGTTGAAAGGATCAATGGCATCGGTGTTAGGCTCAACACCAGTAGGACATCTTGAACTGGTACGGGCCACTGATAGATTTGAGCACAGATCATCCACTTTCTTTCCGTAGAACAAACTGAAGTCATTAACAAGTTCCTGAGACGAATCGTGATCTGGTAGTGAGGAATCGTCTCTTCTGTTGAGCAGTTCATTCGTTAAACGGTGTAGTTGTCCAGAGTCACCGTGACATTCCTCCACGAGTCCACTGAAGTATTTCTGCTTGGCGGCTCTAATAAGAGACTGTACTTTCCCTCTCTGCGTAGTATAGAGTTGCCGGTGGATTTCCAACTTCGAGGTTCGCCACTGTCTCTCAAGTCGTCTCCGGATTCTTTTCTCTCTGGCTATTTCTTCATTATACCATTTCTTGTTTGGTCGAATCGTCACAACTCTGGTTTTCAGGGGAGCGTGACTGTTTAGCACATCCTTGATTATTGTGTTGTAATTATCAACAACTATACCAGGATCATCGGTGTTACATTGTTCAATAAGATTCCTCTCTCTAAGATCTTGAGTGAAACGGGCTAAGTCTATTGCTGCAATGTTTCTTGTAGATAAGGTTTTTCGGCTAGCTTCCGGTCGCTGGAGATGAAACTTGCAGAGTAGAGCATGGTGATCCGATATTCCTCCAGAAACTCTAAGGTCTGAAAAGCTACACTCATCGGACTGTCTCGAAATCAATAAGTCTAAGGTGTGTCCATGTATATGCGTTGGCTCAGAGATGTGTTGCTCAAGTCCATGAGATCTTAGGAGATCTTTAAATGATGTTGTCTGCGCCACAGACTTGTTCATATGTATGTTGAAATCTCCTGTGATGATGAATGATCCATTTGCAAAGAGATGGCCATCAAGGAATGAAGAAAATTCCTCTAAGAATTTGCTGAATGGACATTTGGAGCCTGGTGGTCGATAAGATGCCGTAGAGCTGATTATATTAACATGGAGATCACTTCTGAACAGTAAGGCCACACCCCCTCCCCTCCTGGAGAGTCTGGGGACATGCTCGAGGGAGAACCCAGAAGGAGTAAGCTCGCCGATAATAGCTTGGTCATCTTTATTGAGCCACGTTTCACAGATTCCGAGAATATCCAGGTTATTGTCCAACATGAAGTCAAGAACCTCGGTAGTCTTGTTCCGAACAGACCTGGCATTCAGAAAGCCATATGAGAGATTACATTTATCAACTGGCTCAATGACTTGTTGGTGTAAAGGAAGATGTATAGAAGGGTGATGCTTTGTCCTTCTGGCCCAAGGTCCTCTTCTGTTCTCTGGTTCTTTACTAATTCCTAAAGTCCTTAGATGACGTGACAATGAGGGAGAAATCCTATTGTCTCCAGGAATCCGGTCTCTAAGAGCAATCAGTTCTCCGACTGAATAGTGGTGAGTCATGCTTGAAGGCTTTGTCCTCTGTGTAGTCCCCAAATGTGTCATCACAAGTAGGGTTAGTAGAGTAGAAAAGATCATGTGGCTCACTCCACTGACCGAGAACAATGGCCTCTGCCTGAAGAACATGGTAGATGTTACCAAATAAATATCAAACTCCAAAATGTTTCATGGAAAATTATTCCATCTTGAAGTACTTAGTCCAACAGAAATATGACCCAGTGCAATCTATAGACAAAGACAATTCATCTGGTACAAATTTCCAGTAATGGGAGAGAGCACAAGCAACTCGAAACAGAAGGAAAGACAGAGCCCAAATCAAGCTCTGCAGCAGGTTCAATCTCATCTCTACATTATGCCAATGGGAGAATGCCAAAGGGAGAATACCAATGGGATAATTCCAATGGGAGATTGCCAATGGGAGAATAACAATGGGAGAATACAAGGGGAGAATGTCACCGGGGAATGCCACTGGGAGAAAGCCAATGGGAGAAAGCCGATGGGAGAATGCCAATGGGGGAATTCCAATGGGAGATTGTCGATGGGAGAATACAATGGGAGAATGCCAATGGGAAAATTCCAAAGGGAGAATACCAATGGGATAATCCAATGGGAGACTGCCAATGGGAGAATGGCAATGGGATAATTCCAATGGGAGAATGGCAATGGGAAAATGGCAATGGGAGAATACAAGGGGAGAATGCCACTGGGAGAATGCCAATGGGAGAAAGCCGATGGGAGAATGCCAATGGGGAAATTCCAATTGGAGATTGCCGATGGGAGAATACAATGGGAGAATGACAATGCGAGAATGCCAATGAGAAAATGGCAATGGGAGAATACCAATGGGAAAATACCAGTGGGAGAATGCCAATGGGAGAATACCAATGGGAGAATTCCAATTAGAGAATGCCGATGGGAGAATTCTAATGGGAGAATGACGATGGGAGAATTCTAATGGGAGAAAGGCAATGGGAGAATACCAAAGGGAGAATACCAATGGGAGAATACCACTGGGCGAATTCCAATGGGAGAATGCCGATGGGAGAATATCAATGGGAGAATTATAATGGGAGAATGGAAACGGGAGAATACCAGTGGGAGAATACCAATGGACGAATTCCAATGGGAGAATACCAATGGGAGAATACCAATGGGAGAATGGCAATGGGAGAATACCAATGGGAGAACACCAATGGGAGTATTCCAATGGGAGAATCCAGTGGATGGGAGAATGGCAATGACAATACTCCGCCGATAGAGCAACTCCCAATAAGAGCATGTGCTGGTAGTCTGTGTATCACCAAATATTGTGAAAGAATCGACAAATGAATGGGTTTGCCATATATTAACAATGACATTAGCTGTCAAAATTCTAAATTTCTTATTGTTTGTAGGCTTATGGTTCGCCTTAAAACCACAGTCACACCGACGAGATCGACATCAAACCAACCGACTATAGGCCGAACAAAAAGAATCGGTTTGGTAGTGTGATAGAGGTACATGTACTAACTTTCACTAATCTAACGTTTTTTGAGGGCTTTTCTTATTTCTTTGCTTCCACTCAGGTAAACTTTATAATCACGGTATGATTCTCGGTTTATTTATTTATTCATTATTATTTTAAATCTAGAAATTACCGAGTGATACAATGACGACCTTTAACCCCGCACCAGTGACGTCAAACATGTACAGCGTGTCTCAAGGTCAAAATCAGGCCAGTCAACATTCTTCCTACCTCTCAAGATTAAAGGTAGGTTCATGAAATGGACTTTATTAAATGCTCGTCCAGATACGGCCTTTTAAAAACCTTATCTTATTAGAAAACCTAATTATGTAATCACAAACGTTACGGCTCAATCATAAAACTTTCTCATTCAATTAGAAAACCTAATGATCCAAGAAAGAAAACTTGCCGATTTAATAGAAAGGCATTGATGCATTCAGAAAACTACCGATTCAATAATAAACCTGACTGATCTGATCAGAAGACTTCTTTTTCACATACAAAAATTACAGATTTGATTGAAAGACTGATTCAATCGGAAAAGTTTTTTTTTTTTTTTTAATAAGAAAAGTGCAAGTATTCATAAAGGGTTGGTCACAACCGGTCGTGCACCTCCTTGCGTGTGGAGCTGCGACAAATTTCGCAGCAAACCCTCGCGTCGGACACACGTTTTTTTCCAGGCACGTAGGAGCACGCAAGACACGCAAGATCGAGGCTGTGGGACATGTCCAACAATCTTTGCGTGTGTCTACGTGTTCTCATGGACGCACGTGATACGCGCAGCCATCGTACTTCCAGCACGGGCTTCTTGCGAACATCTCACGCTCACGAAGCCGCGAGGCCAGGGCTCCATAAGCCTACGGAGCCGTGACATCGCGTGTCGGTTGCGCGGTTCCTGTACACGACAGCTGTACGTTCGCCTCAAGTCCCAAGAGTTCTTGCATGTCAGAGGGATGCGTTTTTGAGGAGGGTGCAAGACGCGCAAAACGAGATGCAGAGAGGTGCACGTCGGTTGTGACCATGACAAACGAAGGACGTACGAATCGCAGGAATTGGCCCACAGCCGATCGCAGCTGCGAACACGCGCGTGCAAAATCACGCACGATCAGTTGTGACCATAAGGTGGCAGATGACTTTTTTTTTTTTGGGGGGGGGGGGGGGGGCCAAAAGCATGCATAGTCCCTGAAATTCATGGGGGGTCTATTCGACTTACTGAGCCTTAATCATTCCTTTCCAGAGCTTCATATTTCATGTAAGTCACATTTTTAGAAATAATTTCAAATTAATTCTGGGGGAATTAAAATCATTCACAAATCCCTGTTTTTGTGTGTTAACCTTTGGCAGCTAGAAGGCCAAAAGCATGCATATAGTCCCTGAAATTTATGCGGGGTCTCTTCCACTTTTCGAACCTTCATTAAGCTTTTTCAGAGTCTCAAATTACAGGTCAGTCACATTTAAAATAATTTCAAGTTACAACCAGAGAAACAATAATCATTCTTAAAATCCATGTTTTCACGTTTTAACCCTGTGTTAAAAAAGTTTGTTTTCTGTCAAAAAACAGGCATAATCCCATGGATTTATAGTGGTATGTATCGAAAACAAAAGTTCAATAAATGTTTTTTTAACTATCCATCCTCCCTCTCGTGCAAAAACCAGACTTGAACAAAATAGAATAAGCTAATAATATGAAGAAACAATGAGACATCTTTTCACGAGTTATACCTATGGCAAACGTAGTTTTTCGAGGCTTTCTTGACACAGCAATTTAGGCCTGTCGAAGGTACTTCGGATCGAAGTACGTGGGAGGACATTGTCTTGACACTATCAAATGTCTCTTGTTAAACCTGGGGAGCTTTTCATCAAGTGTTTTGTCAGTGATTTTTACCGACAAATTTGATCTCAGCCAATCAGATGCAAGGATTTCAGTAGTTTGTAACAGTTGTTGGTAAAAATCACTGACAAAACACTTGATGAAACGCTCCCCAGGTTCACTTTAGCCAAAGATCTTAAAAGGGATCTTTGCTTTAGCCTAGTGATTTATGGAGCGCGAACTGTCAAAGTCTTTTATTCTGCACAAACTACTGTAATTAGTTAACAAAGAATATTTAAACATAATTTATCCAGTCATGAAATGAAAATGAAAAATTTATTTCGTGTTATCATGTTTTTCAGTTACTGACAGAACAGTAATGGTTATTTTTTAGGGATGAACAGGTTGACACTTGGCGCTCTGGGCACTGGCTGTTTCATAAAACTTGTCCTCAATGACAAGTTGCAATAACTGTTATAAGCTACTGAAATCCCTGCATCTGATTGGCTGAGAGAAAATTTATCGGTAAAAATCACCCGACAAGACACTTGATGAAACGCACCCCAGGTAAAGGTGAAATACGCTATCTAATCCAATCCAATCCGGGAATTTATAGAGCGCCAATATCTAGTTGCCTAATCAATAAGCACTGTGAGCTTTCTCATTAATTTACATGTCAATTTGGAAGAATAATATAGAAAAATATCCCCTAAAAAGGATTGCCCTTCAAATGCCATCATATTCGAAATACGAAGAGAAATAGCTGAAAAGCTTGGACCAAACTTTTATGCCAAATGTGTGTAGTCCCACATACCCAATTCTGTGTGCGGTGGATGTGACTTTCAGCAAAATTGAGTCTATTTTATATCATTTTGATGATTTCAAAACCTCACAGAAATGATAGAATACACACATTCTTAGGTACTACATAAAGAAAGTTTCAGATTACTTATTTATACGCATGACCTGACCCGTACTTTATATTTATCTTTAAGAATACCGGCAAATATTTTTCATGTATTGTATCAATTTAGAAGACAGCCATCATGCAGCTGACTGGTGGATGCGTGCTGGTTCTGTTAGGAATAGTAACCATCGCAATAAAAGCCTTCTGGTCCGTCTTTGCTACGGCTCTCTGGAGTGGACTATTGGTAATATTTCTCGAATTGTAATAAGGAATTGTATTAATGTAATGCACCGGGTTTTGTTGATTGTTTTTGGGGGGAGGCTCAACCGTTACTACTACTACTGCTGCTGCTGCTGCTGCTACAACTATTACTATACTACTATATTAGTTGTAAGTAAAAAGTTAAAAAAGTTAAAGTAAAAGTGATTTTTAAAAGTCTGCCATTTATAAAAAAAAACTTCGTCTCTGGTTTCGCAAACCAACGTATCTCCTGTTCCGGGGGGGGGGCACTCAACTATATTGCTGTACACAAGCGCGACCCCCCCCCCCCCCCCCCAAAAAAAAAAAAAAAAAAAAAAAAATGTCAAAAACGCCAAAAATTGGGGGGGGGGGGGGGGAAGGGTATATTTGTGGACTTTTTCCATACGCGTTTAGGATATCTTTTCCCCCCGTATAGTTGTCTGGATTTCGCCGGGGGATTTTGTGCGATCTGGAATTGCACGAGTCTCTTTTGCAAACTTTAATTTAATTCCAAATCAGGGTTTTTGATGACTTTGTATGAAAGCCGCATGGAGGTACGTGGTTTGATTATTCTCTGCATTTGAACTAAATTTGTACCCAACGACTGAACTCTTAGCTATAAAGTTGAACCTATTCGTTGCTTTCAAAAGTTGACGTTGATGTTATACAAACGTAGTGTTGTGCAGATATAATTATGTTGCTTTTGCTTTCAATACTGATGCAAAACCAAAACCTTGCCACCAATTAATATGTACTGTGCATGCATACCTTGTGTATAATTTTTTATAATGCTGCTCTTGCCTGTAATTGTTGTTGCCAAACTAAAAGAAATGAAGATGAAGGAAGGGTCTAGAAAAATCTTATTTAATGTTCAACCCATTTGGGAAAATAAAATGCGTCAAATGACATGCTTCATATCTGACAAAATTTGAATGTACTGATGGAATTCCTTTTACACGTACTCAAAAAAATGAGAACAATGTATTATGTTTGTCGTCAACAGCTTTTAATCTTTTTGTGGTGAAATACAAACTCTCAGACTGAATTAATATGAGACATATAGGGGAGTGCCTAAAATATTGTTCTTTATCATTGTAACCTCTTCCTCCCTCTTCCTATTACTCAACAACATTTAACCTTATGAAGAACTCGTACTCTTTAATCAGGAACGAGAATACATGTATGTTTTAATCGTGTTCATATTTATTTTTTCTAAATGAATTATTCTAAGATGTTTTCAGAAACAGACTATCATCCTTTGTTATTCTACACAAGCATCTAAAGGGAGATATCCAATGGAGAAATAACTTGGTGTTGTCACATGCTGTATAAATTGCTATTGTTAATATCAGAAATAGTGGCTACTGACAGGTACGTTTGAGAGGTTTAATGTAAATTGAGGTAGACCTTGTTAAGGTTTAAATGTTTAAGGTGGTTAAACCTTGACTTTTTAGAGGTTTAATCGAGGCAGCCCTTGTTTAGGGGTACGTTTTACGGGTTAAACTTATTTAGGGGGTAAAATTTTCAAGAAAGCACGCGAAAATCCTTGAATAGGGTGTAAATTTGACAAATGGATAAAACTTGTTTAGGGGTGGTTTGGAAAACCTGTGGTCGCGCTTGTGTACAGCAATATAGTTGAGTGCCCCCCCCCCCCCAGGGTCTCCTGTATTTAAGCCGATGCGCGTATACGTCAGTTTGCGAAACTATTGACGATTTACCTTTACAACAACAACAACAAAAGATTGGGTGTAAATTCACAAGGTATTTTAAAAAAATATTTTTTAAAACAGATTCTGTGTAGTAATTCACATTTTTCAATGTTTTTTTTAATTTTTTTTGTGAAAAGACGTGCCTTTGCGGGGGAGTGAAAAATAGAGTGAAAATTTACTCCGTTTTCTTTTCAGAGAGAACTCTAAAATAAATCGATGTTCACTCCTAAACAAGTGATCACTGACGTGACTCCTAAGGGAGAGTAAAAAGAGTGAAAATTCATTATTTATTTATTTTTTATTTTTTATTTTTTTTAAAGAGTTTCATGTTTTTGCTGTGATTGTTCTCACATTTCAGATCTTTGCTCTCACTGGAGTCATTGGCATAATGGCAGCTTCTAAGAATACACAGCCTTTGGTAAGCACTGTTAGGTTGTATACGACCCATGCTCCGGCGACAATAAGCTAGTTCGTAATTTGTGCATGGCAAAAATGACCCTGAAATGACCCCAATTTGTTCTTAATTACAATTTGTGCATGTGCATCGATAAAGGTCATTTGTACCGAGTACGATTGACCTTTATACGCTGTCCTTTTGTGCGCATGTATACGCACCACGACGCGCTCACGGGTACGATGTTACACGTTAAATAAGTAGCGCGTCCACCAAAACAAATGCTCGTGCGCGTACCAATTGGGGTCATTTCAGGGTCATTTTTTTTTTTGGGGGGGGGGTGCGATCGACCCCCCCCCCCCCCGTGTTAGGATATCGGTACTGATGGTTACCGGTCGTTCAATATATATATATCACCGAAAAATGACCGGGAGTGAAAATATGTAAATTGCGATCCCCGCAATCGATATCACGTGACGAGCTGTGGACCAATCACACCTTCGTATTTGTATAAGAGCGATCTAATATTTTGTAATATTTGAGTAGACAAGGCTTCACAGTACAGGCGCTAGAACCTGGGAGGGGGAGGGGTAGGTATTCGCACTGTATATAAACCCCTCAAAAAAGTTTGGAAACTCAATTATGATCGATTATAAATCTCTTGTCATGGCACAATCATTGCTATGTTTAATAGGCCTATCATTATATAGTGTATTTATTTTTCTTTAAAATGACATCCCATTTGTTATGATTTTGCAGCCATGGAATGTGCAGTACATCAAAATAAGGGGCAGGCTCAAAAGTGAAAAGTTGCAAAATGCAGTGCTCTTGTTCGGCTTTGCATTCTTCTTTCTTTTAAAAGTGTAGGGCTGCTTTGTTTTCAAATGATCTTTCATGAGCATCATAATAGCCTCCACACTGCACTGAAACAAACATGCATGAAGTCGAACAAACATACAAGCACCAAAACAATCATGCATTATCACTCAATCAAACATGCATGAACATTCAAACAAAACATGTTACTTTATTTCACATGAATTTATCTCTGTAAGAAAAAAAACCCAACAAAACAAAACAAGCACGATAGAAACTTCAAGGTTAAATTCAAAATTTTCATGTTTATTTTCATGTTTGAAACTTAGACAGTGGATTAATTTAATTTTCAGGATTCTTCAGGATTTGTCATTCCTGGATGACCAGTTGGGAACAATAGTCCCACGCTCATTTACTCTCTTATGTCAAAGAAAGAAGAGTACTCTGCATAACAATACCAGTGCTTACCAGTGAGTGCATTTTGCAACTTTTCACTTTTGACCCTGCCCCTTATTCTGATATACGGTACTGCTCATTCCATGACTGCAAAATCATAACATATATGGTATCACACATTGTAATATGATACTAAACAAAGCGATGATTATGCCATGACAAGAGAGATATAATCGATCGAACTTGAGTTTCCAAACTTTTTTTGAGGGGTTTAGATATGTGTTATAATTATGTTATAAGCTACTATTCATTCTGGGTTTTTTTTTAAAGTAGTGTGGAAAGATCATTATGTTGATGTTCGTTTCCCAGAACCGTAACAATCTGAGCATGTCCATAAAGCTCGGCTCACACGAGGCGTCATTTCGATTGCGTCGTTACATGCGCTGATTGAGCCTGTGGAGGCAATCAACCCGCCACTTATTAAAAGTATAGTCTGTGGGCCACCGTAGACCCCCCTCCCCCCCCCCCCCCCCCCTTAGGCACAATTTTTAGTGATGTTTTCCTGGTAGCTAGGACCCTCGGCTATCAGAATCTGCCTGTTTGCCATAAAGTTAGTGGTGGGTGTGGCCACCAGAGCCGTTGCCATGGCAACGTATCAAGGAAATATAGGAATTTACTAAAATACCCAATATTTCTAATTGAGAAATTTGAAAAATGACTGGTAAGCATCTAAGTATATGTATTTTGAGCTTCCCGATTGATTGAAACCAAAATCTAGGTCATTTGAAGTCACGGTCATGTCAAAAATTGACCGTTACTATGGAAACGGTACCATAAAAAGTGGACATTTTTGAAAAAAATTTAATCTTATCAGTATAAAATAGACAGAGAGGTGTCTACACAATCTTAGATTATATTTTTCTATTAGCTAGGACCCTCAGCTATCATAATCTGCCTGTTTTCCATAGAGTTCAAGGTGGGCGTGACTGCTAGGGCCGTTACCATGGTAACATATAACGAAATACTGGAATTTAGAAAATACTGTATATTTGTCATTTAACAGCATAAAATATATGGTAAGGATTCTAATATATGTATTTCAAGCTGCCCTACTGATTCCAACCACAATCTGAGTCATTTGAAGTCATGGGCGTGTCAAAAAAGGCCGTTGCTATGGAAACGGTCCCACAAAATGTTGATATTTCAGGAAAATATCTATGATTAATCAATACAAAATGGAAAAAAACTGTCTGCACAAGCGTAAATCATGTTTTTCTGTTAGCTAGGACCCTCAGCTCTCATATTCTTCCTGTTTGACATAAAGTTGGTAGTGGGCGTGACCACTAGGGTTGTTACCATGGTAACACACCAGGGATTTGAATTTTAGAAAATACCATATATCTGTAATTCAACATCACAAAATCAAATTGTAACCATCTAACTATATGTATTTTGGGGTGCCCGTTTGATTGCAAGCAAAATCTGAGTCATTGGAAGTCACCTTCATGTCAAAAAATGGCTGTTGCTATAGAAACGGTATAGTGAAATGGTAAATATTTGTGAAAAAATCTGTAACTATTCAATACACTGTATAAAGTAAGGGTCTCCACAACCTGAAATGATGTTTTTTTCTGTTAGCTAGGACCCTGGGTATTATATCCTCCCTGACTGCCACAAAGTTGGATGTCGGGCGACCACTCAGGCTGTTACCATGGTAATAAAATAGGAAATAACATACATCTGTAATTCAACAACGTGAAAATACTTATTAGGCATTACATCTATTTCAAGCAGCCCGTTTGAGTGCAATTTTTTTGTTTGTGCTTTCAAGGTCACAGTCAGGTAAAACAATTATAATTCTTATTATCGGTTTGGTCTCAAACTGATGACGATATGGTGGGTGTGAGCACCAGCACCATTATTACTGTGGCAATGCACCATCAAAATATTGGAAATTGTTTGAAAATGACTTATATTTCTGTTTTAACAGTAGAAAACACAAGATATTGGTCTTGATATACATATCATAAACTGCCTGAGTTATTACAGTCATAATCCAAATCATTTAAGGCCATAGTAATGTCAAAACAGGGTTGTTGCTATGGTAATATTATAATATGAAAATTCAGAAATTGAAAAAAAATGGGTGACATATTTTTGTTATTACACAGCAGCAGTTATGTTGCAAATACATTTTCTAACTGTTCGGATAGTTCCGGGCAAGATATAGGTGTCTGAGTTGATAATTGTGTTTGAATTTGTGACCTTTGCAGTAACAACAGTTGATCCTAACTGGTTAGCTGTACTTGAGTAGTTATGCTTCCACCTCTATGCCTTGTGGAGGCTTAATAGATGGATTAACCTCCAGTCACAGAACCTAATGTATTCATAAGATGATAAACTTGTCGGTCTGTAGCTAAACCTGTCTACTTGAAATAAATATGGGGAGATTGGAATAGAATTTAGCAATTTTTCCCCTAATCCTGCTCATAAGAAATCTGCATGTTCATTAAGGATTAACCGCATAACCAAGGTGGTCTAGGATATGGACTTCATCAGAAACAGGGCCAAAGAATTGAACTTTTGGGTGCCTTATCATAGCTCTAGTCCAGAACTAAAGTGCTGATAGCTGCCTGGAGGTTTTTATGTTTGCTAGAAGGTATTCAAAAGAGCCACTGAGAAGGCCTGTGGTGCAATTGCAGCTCAGCATTCTCATGACTTGCATGACTGGGGTTACATGTATATTAGCCATGGACTTGATGCGTTGGGGACCATAAGACCTATAAGTTTACACATTAGTTGCCCTTACAGGTAAGCTGCAGTTCTCTTGGCTTTACAGGAGATATAGCCAATAGTTTGTGAGATGGTTCTTGAACTATCTTGCCTTAAGCATGGTTGGATAAAGGATGGGGGTAGCGCAGTTTAGTGGCTAAGTCCATGATATCGTGAAATTAGTGAACACCAGTGGGTTTGTCTATATATATTTTAAAGCTTTAAGGCTTTCTGCAGCCTTACTTGAACTGAGTATTCTCTTATTAAAACTTGGTTGACTTTCTTACAAGTCTGATATGGTGAGGCACTCTTATCTGGCTTGAATCACAGGCTGAGAAGGTCATGGTGAGGATATTATCAAATCTTGCTGGTGTTTGGTTTGGCAGAATAAAGTCAGAACTCAGGATGGAGATATAGGTGTCATCTACCTCCACCACTATGTTGGAAGAGAACACAGTTTTTTGAAATGCTGGAGTAAGGTCTCTATGGTTTGGATTATTAAAGATGATGAGTGAATCCTCACTTCACTCTAGAGGGAATTCAATTAAGTTAGTATAGTTCTGTATGTACTTCTGAAGTATGTAAATGCCCTCTTGTATCTGTTCTTCATGATAACTCTGACGGGTAATCCTCAACCTCATCCAAAGTAGCGGGTGTTACTGCAAGAGGAATTCTGCTGAAAATGTTCTGTACCTCTATTCAAAGGATGCTCTCTAACTTCTGATTCCTAATGGCATCCATTTATAGAACCCCTTGCAGGGGGAAAGTGGAGTAGCTCTCAATCATGTCAACTGCGTGATGTGGACAATTGTGTACCTCAGTTATCAGTTCACAGATGACCGTGAAATGACCGTGAACTCAATACCGACACATTGCAGTTCGCAGCACAGACAGAAATTCATTTTATAAAAATAATATCATCACCAACATTATGTTTCGTGTTACAAACTCACAGAAATATGGCACTTTTTTTCTAAAAATAGATTTCTCGATCATACATCTGCCTTCGCAGCGATTATGGATATGATCATCGTCTTTAATAAATGATTAACATTTTCAATGCAGTCATTCAGGCTGCTTGCAATGGAGATATCTAGCATGTCTAGACTGTTATATTATTTTAAATGTTAAACTACAACAATGCCACTTTCTGCAATGCCAATATTCTTAAGGTGATGTTGGTGCTCACAGCCACAGTACGACACCTACCAAGCAGTCAAGGTTACAGTAACGGATCCTGTGTAATACGAGAACACAGTAGATGAGAGTATCTAAAAGTACAGTGGTACTGTTTCAATATTATATGAATTGGCTTATGCAGTGAATTTTCAGAAGCCATGCATATCTATTTTAACATTTGCATCTTCATTTGCCATTAGAAGTGTCCTACCAGACATGAACTTGAGGCCTCCAACCTGGAAAATATTCTTGATCTGGATTTGAACCAATAGGACAGTTACAAATTTATGAACTTGGGCACTTGTTTATGATAATTCATGATTCAGATACATGAATATCCCTTTCTTCAAAAACAATATTCGCTTTATTATGCTATTCATATTTTTATATGACTGTGACCTAAAATATCCCGGCTTTTGATTGCAATTAAAGGCGCAGCTTCATTTGTGTATAATTAGATGCCTACATTGTACTTCGTTACATTACAAATACATGGTGGAAGCACTGTGGTATATTGGTGAAGGCCTTTCATTCTCATACCAGGGGTCTTGGATTCGATCCTTGATCAGTGCTTACATCCCTGGGCAAGGTATTTTGCCCACATTTGTTTCACTTGACCCAGATGTATGAAATGTGTACCCCGCAATGATTGATAGTTGCAAGGCATTAATATTACTGATGTGGCTATCCTGGGTAAGTAAGATCAATTTATGATTATTTATTATTCTAAAACTCTGTTTCTTGGTGCCTTACCATGGTATCTACCTTGACAGTCTCACCCACAACCAACTTTGTGGCTATTAGGAAGCTTTTGATTATAGCTGAGGGTTCTAGCTGACAGATAAACACCATTTCAGGCTGTACAGACACTTGTTCTTTGTTTTTTATTGATTAGTTACAGAAATATTCCAATTTTATACTGTTTCTATAGCAACAGCCATGTTTTGACATGACGGTGACTTTCAATCACTCAGATTCTGCTTGCAATCAAACGGGCACCCCAAAATACATAGAGTTAGATGGTTACAATTTGTTTTTGTGATGTTGAATTACAAATATATGGTATTTTCTAAAATACAATTCCTTGGTGTGTTACCATGGTAACCACCCTAGTGGCCACGCCCACCCCCAACTTTATGTCGAACAGGAAGAATATGAGAGCTGAGGGTCCTAGCTAACAGAAAAACATGATTTAAGATTGTGCAGACAGTTGTTTTCTATTTTGTATTGATAAATCATAGATATTTTCCAAAAATATCAGCATTTTGTGGGACCGTTTCCATAGCAACGGCCCTTTTTTACACGCCCATGACTTCAAATGACTCAGATTGTGGTTGGAATCAGTCGGGAAGCTTGAAATACATCTATTAGGATCCTTGCCTTGTATTCAAGGTTGTTAAATATCAAATACATGGTATTATCTCAAATACCAGTATTTCTTGATGTGTTACCATAGTAACAGCCCTAGCAGTCACGCCCACCACCACCTTGATGTCAAACAGGCAAATTATAATAGCTGAGGGTCATAACTAATATAAACACATTATTAAAGATTGTGCAAACACCTTTTTCTTTCTATTTTGTAATGGTTAGTTATAGATTTTTTCACAAGTAACAGCTTTTTGTTGGACCGTTTCCATAGCAACGGCCTTTTTTGACACGCCCATGACTTTAAATGGCTCAGATTGTGGTTGGAATCAGTGGGGCAGCTTGAAATACACATATCTGGATGCTTACCATATATTTTATAGCTACTGAATTACAAATATACAGTATTTTCTGAAATTCCAGTATATTTTGATTTTACCATAGTAACGGCCCTAGAGGCCACACCCACCACCAACTCTACATCAAATCGGCAGATAATGATAGCTGATGGTCCTAGCTAATAGAAAAATATACTTTAGGCTTGTGCAGACACCTTTTTGTCTATTTCATATTGATAAGTTTAGAAATTTGTCAAAAATACCCGCTTTTTACGGTACCGTTTCCATAGTAACGGCCATTTTTTGACATGATCATGACTTTAAATGACTCTGATTATGCTTGCAATCGATTGGGCACCTTAAAATACATATATTACGATGCTTTTCAAGTATTTTTAGATTGGTGAATTGGAATTATATGACTTTTCCTAAAATTCACATTTTTCTTGATCCGTTACCATGGTAACGGCCCTGGTGGCCACACCCACCACAAACTTTATGGCAAACAAGCAGATTCTGATAGCTGAGGGTCCTAGCTAACAGAAAAACATCATTTAAAATTGTGCCTAAGGGGGGGGACCTTTTCGGTTCCTGGCCCATGGACTAGTATTGTTTGCACTGTTAATTCTGCAAACACCTTTTAAAGGATATCACTCTTTCACTGACGCGGTCCTAACGTTAGCAAAATGACACCTCGTTCGAGATGAGCCGAGCTTTGTAAGGCAAGCTATTGTTCTAAGCTACAACTTCAAACCATTTTGACTTTTTTTTTGTTGTTGTTGTTGAAATCCTAGATCCGTGCCTACATGGGATTGTCCATAGTAGGCTGTGCGATGGCCATCGCTCTGTTTGTGATGCATATCATTGCCCCTTTGAAAGAGCCGCTTGGTGGGTATTACTATGGGGAATACTATCCACGAATATGCGCGCCAAACGGATACTACTGGTTAGCAGAACCCTGCGGTACAGCAGCGGTGAGTTATACATGTATGTTTAGTAGTCAACTTTAGCCAATTAGAAATCAGTTAGGCATAACATGGCGCATATAAAGTTGTGTGCTTGCCCATTATTGTTATATTATCATTATTGTTGTTGTTATTATTACTATCATTATTAGTAGTAGTCAAGAGTAGTATTGTTATTATTTTTATTTTGGGGGAAATCAAAATTCATGGAAATTTTTTAAAAAAGAACAAATAATACAAAACAAGAAGGTTGAAAATATTTTTTAATCTCTTGAAGTGCATTGACAAGTTGCCTGGAACGAGGCAGGCAAACTGAATCACTGAAACCTAAGGGTCCCTTATTCTATTTGACACCAAAGTGCGATACTAGAAAATCCAACAGTCCAACTCGTACACTGATTAATTAGCACTTAGACCTAAATGAATTAAGCTCTCAGAGGGTACCAATTACACACATACACACACGCGCACACACACACACACGCACGCACCCACGCACTCACGCACACACACACACACACACACACATATATATATATATATATATATATATATATATCCTGAAGAAGACGCCATAAACATAAAAGATACTTGTAAGTAGACTAGCTAGGCTACCCACCCCTACGCGCTCACAAAGAATAGGGCTTGTGCGGAACCCACGTCGGAGTTGGGTTCCACGCGCGCATTTTCATGTTATCCTTTATTTCCTTCATGCTCCTTAACCGTTAAGCTATAGACTACCAGGTAAACTTATTTGAGATCATTTATTTTTTGCTTCATAGACAAATTATTTTCTTAGGTGATTGGTATATACACTTCATGCAACAAAGGACCCTGATGAACACACTCACCCATCTGAGAATTATACAGAAATTGGAAGCGACCATGATTTCATTTCCCTTTTTTATTTTTATTTTTCCAGTTAAGTTTGTGTGTGTGTGTGTGTATGTGTGTGTGTGTAGGGGTGTGTGCGTGTAGGTGTGCGTTTTTGTTGTCTTAAGGCTGTTTTACCGCGTCATAATGTAAACGAGCTAGGCTTGATACTCATACTTCATTATCTTTATTTCCACGTATAGGGCGCAAGACAGGCGATGAATGCCCTGATTGCGGTCGACGGGTTATTTCTCATCGTTGTGTGCAGCATCTCAGCATCGTTCGGCTGTTGTGCGTCATGGCCGGGTTGCGAGAGTTGCTGCAAGAAATGTTGCAATGATTGTGGTGGCTGTGACCAATGTTGTGCTCAGTCTCAGTCTCCACAACCTGCCCCGGTATGTCATATTATAATAAATGAAAATCAATCAGTATGTACAATTTGAATAAATAAATTGCAGTTTTTAGGCTTAAATATAAAAATAACCAACTTCCTTCCTCATTTTGAAATCTATTTTCACACATACCCTACCCGTATTTCAGAAAATTTTCATCTAGCAAACCCAAAATTATTAATAACGCAGGCATGGCCCTGACTTGTGGAATAATCCACCTAAAAATGTTAAAATGTGTTCCTCAATTTACTCTTTTCAAGCGACTATGAAGCGCAATCTAACAACATTGTATTCAAATCCACCACATTTCCTATTTATAGAATTTGATTATTCAAATCCACCACATTTCCTATCTATATAATTTGATTATTTATTTTATCCATACAACAACTCATGAATACATTTTGACCCCACCGCTAATGCACTTGCACTGCACCATCATGATCTCTTTTCTTCAAATTTGTTAGTTCTATGTCGCTTTTTCTACTTTGAGGCCGCCACCGACATCAAGTAACTAGCTCATAATGACGGTCTCCCACCCTTTCACAAATTCTGTTAATTGTAAAATGTTAATTTCCCATATACAAATTTTCTTTGTATTCAAGTAAATTGATAAAGTCTGAAAATGTTTTTATATATTTTTTCTGTAATATTAGACTATTTTGTATCATGTTATAAGACATGTAATATTGTATTTTATTTTGTTGGAAGTGGAAATAAACGACATGAAAATGAAATGAAATTAAACTCAGAAATAAAATTCAGTCAAAACTAAACAAACAAATTATGTGACTGAAAAGTAGGCCTACAATTATTATTATTATTATTATCATTATTATTATTATTATTATTATTATTATTATTCAGTTATTTATTTATTTTCATTTATTTATTTATTTTGTTGTTGTTGTTGTTGTCTCGCTTGGAAATTTGGGGAGAGAGCAAGCTGCACGTTTTGGGGGAAATTTTATGCCAAAAGTAAATACATGAATATAATTTTATATTTAGACCGATCATTTCTTTCCAGACCACCTTTCAACTTCAACCTGTACAAGGCACGACAGTGTCTACGGCTGGCCACCAACAAGGTATTTTAAATCGATTCAATTATGAGTTCACTTAATAGGAAACATAATCCTAACAAATGGATTCATTGCGATAGTTTATGCAATTAAAAAAAGAACATGCAAAAAATGCTCTATTATAAATATCCGGACTAGTCCTGGTATAAGGTATGCAATGAATGTGAATGGAATAGTTACATAAAGATCGAGAAGTCTTACACACATACTCTCTCTCTCTCTCTCTCTCTCTCTCTTTCTCTCTCTCTCTCTCTCTCTCTCTCTTTTCTCTCTCTCTCTCTTACACATCCACATGCCCACACAAGCCGAAGCAAAACATGAATAGTTTTAAAATCATCAAATAATAATAACAAGTTTATATGACGTTTCTGACGTTTTGCCTGACGAAAAAATGTAATATATTATAATAATATATAAATATAACCTATATGATATGATCCGTAGTTCTGTCTAAGTCTTGGGTTTTTTTCCATTTGAATTTGAATTTGAATTTGACTTCCAAGTTCCCAACCAAGCTGGAATGTTCATCGTGCAGCAGGGACCCTCTCCTGCCATGCCAGCGCCTGGATCCACCAATCAGGGACAACCGTCTTACATTCTGGTGCCAGCGGCCAATCAGATGCAGCCGCAGCAGCCCTCTAATCTTGTTGCTCCGCCCAGTTACTACGTAGCCGGTCCAGGCCACGCCCAGTTTCCTGCTGCTGAGCAACATCACAATGACGCAAAGGAATAATACCCTGTGGCGCCGACCGACACCAGACCGACAACAGGGCAGACCGAACGAAAATTTCCCCTATATAAATGCCATGATGCGATCGGTTGGTAGTCGATTTGGAGTCAGCCGGCAGTTTGAATAGTCACGTCCCCCTAAGAGTACATCTGTGCATGAACTGATCGTAAAAAGATTACGATAGCCCCCATTACAATTATCGATGCTTCTCACGAAATGGAAAATTTCATCCTTTAATTCAGTACTCGTCAATCTCTTTCTTAAATTTGTATCAGTACTTTTGTATTCTTTCCAATGCATAAATGTATTTTAATTGATATATTATCATCATATGGTTGTCATCTGGTAATTCTTTTTTCAGCAATACTTTCATTACGTTTTTAATTAGTAATATTCATTATGCCGAGTGTTGAATTGCTTTCGCTTGTTTGTTTTGTTTTTTGTTTTTGTTTTTGATTTTGTAATCTCAAATCGACTGTGGTTACTTTTAAGCACTTCTCATGTTTGTTGTCATGTTTTGAATACTAGGACCAAGATGCAAAACAGTCCTACTACCTATGTTGTATCGTATAATCGTATACTAGTATGATCTATGAATATACGTGTACATGAATAAATAAATTCATAAATACATAGATAAATGAGAGAAATATACATGTATATATATATATAGAATGGAAATACAACGGCTCTCTTGCACTATGGTGCAAATGGTCTTTGTGATCATGTTTTCCACACTACCGTGTCGGTACGACACCCGTGAACCTTACCCGTGAACCTTACCCGTGAACCTTACCCGTGAACCTTACGCAGAATTATTATAAAAATCAGTATTGTCAGCCGCTTTGTATTTATGTTTTTGAAACATATGATTAAATAAACCATAAATGAAAACGACGAATACTAGGAAAATTATACATGTTGCAAAAGAGATCGAGCTTTTCCAATTTGTAAAAGGATAAAACAAAATCATGACGAATTTCAAGAGCTTTATCTATGGTCTTTAAAGGAACAAAATCGTATATTGTTTAACGGGGGAAGAATCCTCATAATGCAAAACAAGGTTATTTCTTATTATGAATATGAAGAAAAACGTACTGTATTTCATTTGCAGTTAGAAATCATTGAATTAATCAATCAGCAGAACAGGGGCCAAAACTAGAGGGGCATAGTTGCACTGAACCTTAAAGGGTGACCAATGAATCACCTAAAGAATGTAAGAATTATAACAAAACAAAACAAAACAAAACAAAACAAAAAAAAACCCCTTTCTCTGGCATTCTTTGGTTAACGGTTTAGGAGTATGAAGAAAATAAAGGAAAACATAATACTCTGTGCATGTTACACCGCAGATGTATTTATACTTTCAGTTGTGTAAATATTGCAACAGTATTAACAACGTAAATTTTATTCACATCACAAATTGTATTCACATTGCAGTAGTATTCACATTGTAAAATGTATTCTCATTCCAATTTTACTCACATTTTAAATGTATTCTTATTGCAATTTTATTCACATTGTAACATGTATTCTCAATGCAATTGTAGTCACATTGCAAAATGTATTCTCATTCCAATTTTATTCACATTTGTGAAATGTGTTCTCATTGCAACTGTATTCACATTGTAGAAATCATCTGTTATAGATCTCATTTTTTATTGTTACTAAATTATGAAAATTATAAACAAGAGCAGATTTTTTTGGTTTTTTTGTTGTTGTAGTTGTATAGTAAATTTCGAAATATATTGCATTTCATATTGTGTATTGCGCCTGTCCTTTCAACGCAATAAGAAAAAAAAAAAGGTTTTTTAACGTTATTGAACAATGTTTCAATTTGTAGGAATTGTATACATGTGAAGCGCCTAGAGATAGCTATGCTATATAAGCGCTATACAAGCTTTACCTATTATTATTATTATTATTATTCAAATTATTTTTGTGATAACTTCAACTTGTAAACCCTTTGTGATATTTGCTTTGCATTGTTTTGCTTATTTCTAAATGAAAGCTTGTTTGCTATAGTGATCAGAAGCTAATATTTTACACGGAAGTGATGAATATGTGGGTGGTGTAAAAACGAAATATGGATATTAAAACTGTTGAAACGTTTTAACAGATCCTTTTACTACTTATCTCTCTTTACGTTAACATTAAATAAGTTGTGATTATTGACTGTTGACATTTAGGTATAACGACCTTTACGGTCACCATGAGAAAGAAGTTTAGTAGGCCTACTTATTTCCGAGCAATTTAAAAAATCAATCAAAATACATGTACATCTACCTCTCTTTCCACTTTAGTGACAAGACATTTTCCCTCGTGAAAACAAAGCAAACAAACCTGTAGTCAAGAGATGGGGTAGGGCAGGGGCACACTGATGCAGGCTTGTCAACTTTTGGAAAAGGAAGACCCGTATATTTTTGGTCTCGCCAGCTCTCGAAAAGTCGCTCACGGGGGGGGGGGGGGGGGGGGGGGTTATGGGGGTCCAGTTCCCCTCCATAATTCTCTGACAAGCAAGCAAAAAAAAAAAAAAAGGTTTTCGTTCTAACGAAAAAAAAGGGGGGCCACAAATGCATACTTTTCTTTCAAAAGGGGAGGGGGGCACGGGCCGGATGTGCCCCCCTCCCCCCCCCCAAAAAAAAAAAAAAATCCGTCACTGGGGTAGGGTATAACGTTTTATTGGCATGATTAGTAATGTTGGTACAAGTGGGAGAGTTCTGATTCAGTGATTAACACGTGTAAAGCCAGACACAACACATTGTTCTCTCTTCTTCTCTTCTCTATCTCTGTTATTTTTTTCTCTCCCGCCCCCCCCCCTCTCTCTCTCTCTTTTCCTGTTCTTTTCTCTTCCTTCTCTCTGTTCTTTATTTTTATCTCCCCTCTTTCTCTCTCCTTTTCTCTCTTTGTAATTATTTTTTCCTCCCTTCTCTCTATCGCCGTTATTCTTTTTTATCTCCCCTCTTTCTCTCTCTTCCTTTTCTCTTTGTTATTCTCCCCCCCCCCCCCTTCCCCTCTTTCTCTCTCTCTATCGCTGTTTTTCTTTTTTCCCCTCCGCTTTTTCTCTCTCAAACGTTCACAAACCTATTGCTCTATTTTTCTGTAATTTCAAATCTCCATAATGCATGAAGTACTTGATCTCCACATGTTTTCAGTCAGGGAGTTCACAAAATCAGCTTTTCTTTGTTGGCTTTACTCCATATGACTAAAACACCTCATGCATACAAAGATAGTCATTTTACATATTCCACTGAAAATGTCCCACTTTTATCAGGGTGTTCCTATAAAAAAAAAACAATTGTAGAATTTTCAGTATACTATATAGCTTGGACTCGCCCAGTAACAAACACTGACCAGACGAATGCGACTGCATCTCCTATATGCCTCCGCCTAAATTCAGTTCCCCAAAACAAACAATAAACCCCAAATTTCAGCCAGTGACACTGTCATATTTATTGACATCATTCCTGAGATTGGCTAAATGAGATGATAGAATACAAAGGCTTGATATGGAAATATATTTCTTTAGGGGGATACATATCATCAAAAGATCATGTGTTCTATCAAAAATTGAAAATTTATCTTACTATGCATAGTTATATAAATTGTAATATGGAAGCATATACATTATACAATCAGCATGAAGCATAGCCATTTAGCGATAAAGG
Source organism: Heliocidaris tuberculata (assembly GCA_025618425.1). NCBI lineage: Eukaryota > Metazoa > Echinodermata > Echinoidea > Camarodonta > Echinometridae > Heliocidaris > Heliocidaris tuberculata. The sequence goes on from CM046841.1 coordinate 13,366,558, forward strand.
AGTCTCTGAAGGAAAATGGCAAAAATGGGGCATAATTTTCCTTTAATTTTATATACATATTATATTATCATATTATATTGACAGTCTATATGAAACTTTTTATCAATAAAGAGTGTCCACTTTCTTTTTTTACTGAGTGTATATTAGGAAGCAAAAAGTCATACATCTACGTAATACAAAAACAATACATAATAAGCATAGTAAAAAAAAGAAGAGTATATTGTACAATAAGCATTCTGAATGCTCCACATATCAAATGTTAGCACACTGTTTCATAGAACCATTATGGAAGTATTAATGGACAAATCTGAATACATGATATATAACTACAGCATGATCATAATATAAATAAGTAAATTGTTATTAAAATAAAAATAATGTAGGGAAAAGCATGGATGGATGGATTGTAGCACCTTCAACAATACATAAATAGTAGTACAGTACATAAAATGATAACATCAATGCTAATAAAACCCCTACTACATATACTACTACTACTACTACTACTACTACTACTACCACTACTACTACTACCACTACTAATGATAATAACAAGATAGTAATACAGTGAAAACTCAGTATAAAGAAGTCTGATATAACAGTATTCCTGATATAACAAGGTAATATTCCTCGTCCCAGCTCTTTATATTCTGTTGTTGGTTTTTTTAACCTGATATAATGAGATACAAGGTTATTTTTGATGGTCCCAAGGACCTTGTTATACTGAGTTTCCACTGTACATCTACTCATAATAATAACAACAATAACAATACTACTACTACTACTAAAAAAAACACTAAACTATAATAATACAATGTACATGTAATAATAATAATAATAATAATAATAATAATAATTCTAAAAAATTACAATGCTACAGCACTGACTCCCTGTTTTTAAGCACTTTACAAAATATTTTGTCTAGGATAATGAGTATAAGAGAAAGAACTTGAATAAAAAAGAATAGAATACATGGAAATACAGCGCTGCTATGATTATGATGTACTTATTGCATAAATGTAAATATTTTTACAAAGAAACTATAAGAAGTATGTGATATTATGCAGTCCAGCAACAATATTCCAATACCTGTATAAATGTAATACTTCAGGTCAGAAATGCAAATATTGTACTTTAGAAGTTTAATGTAAATGCCAGGTAAAATACTGACTTAATCCAAATATTGAAGTGAATACCGACACAGGTCATGTTGAATACAAAGTAGATTTCATTTAAAATATTAAAACCATAAGAAGATTCGATGAAAAACTCAATACTACAAGTACAACATATAAATAGTAAAATGTTCTGAAAAATCAGCCATGGCTTCAAGTAATACAGTGGAAACTCACTATGAGTTCCTTGGGACCATGAAAACTACCCTGATATATAAAGGTGATCAGGAATCTCCTTATATCATGGTTTAAAAAAAAAAAAGAACATAAAGACCTGGGCCTATCAAAATTATCTTGTTATATCAGGAGCTCTTTACAACGAGTCTCCACTGTACTAAATGATTTCTTGAAAACAAAATATTGATTTAAAAAAGACCAAAAGAAAAAAGAGTTGTACTAATGTTAACATCAATAATACAATCAGCATTTCCTATTAGAAACTAACATCAAATTTATTGTTGAAAATATAACATGATTTTGTTAATTAATGCATATAATGGCTTTAAAGTGGGCTAAATTTGAAGCAAAAAGTTTGGGGGGTCATAACAATCATTTGTTACTAGTGTCTTTCTATAAAAAAAAAATTTGTTTAAATGTACACACAAGCCAGGCTTTTTGAACGCATACATGTTCTTGCAAAATTTCTGGATAAAAGAATTAGGAATCTGTCAAGACAAAATTGGAAATACAGTGTATTTTGTATGCTTTTCAAACAGAAACTTGAAGAGAATGAAAACTAGGGAAACATTCCTCCAAAATAATAATGGTCGCCAGCTATGTGAGCCTGTGAAAAAATCACATAAATTCAAAAAACACTTCTGGCTTCTCTTAAGCCCTCAGTGACTGGTGAAAAGGCCTCACTGTAAATGTTTTTTCATATGCTTCGTAAGACCACATTGCCTTGCGAAACATTCCTTACACTCAGAACATTGGAAAGGCTTTCCTACTACAGCCCAGCTCACACGACCGTCAACCACCAGGTTTGGCATATCTGGTGAAGAGTCTGTTACACTGGATGAAGCATGCAAAAGCTTTTCGGCTTCATGTTTCTTCCTATGCCGTTTCAGACTCCCCTCCATTGGGAAACACTCGTCACATTCCGCACACCGATAAGGTCCCACGCCTCGGTGACGACCCATATGGGCACTGTAATTGAGTATATGATCAAATACCTTCCCACATATGAAACACAGAAAAGTCTGACCAACAGCTTGAGTGTGTGTATTCTCGTGTTTAGGGACGTCGCTCTTTCGAGCAAATCGCTTGTCGCACATCGAGCATTGAAAGGGTTTCTCCCCTGTATGAATTCTCATGTGTCTTATGAGACCAGCCTTTGAGGTACACCTGACATTGCATTCAGAGCACGGATGCGACTCTGTTCCTGTATGTCTACTTACATGTCTTGCAAGATGAAACTTACCAGGATATCTCTTATCACAGTGAGGGCAATGGAAGGGCTTCTCACCCGAGTGAAGCTGCATGTGTCTAGCAAGATTTGGCTTTCCAGAAAATCTCTTGTTGCATTTAGAACACTGGTATGGTTTTTCCTCTGAATGTGTACCCATGTGGATGCTGAGATAAGAAGGGTGTGCAAAGGTCTTTTCGCAAACAGGACATTCGGAAGACAATTTCCTATGTTTGAGCATATGTGCATCAAGATCGGATGAGATTTTGAATTTCAGAAAACATCTAGAGCATTGATATGGCATAGGTTGAATGTGCGTTCTCCTATGCTTCATCAAATCTGTCTTCAAACAAAACTTTTCATCACACTTTGGGCAAGGATGTGAGTTCTGACCTGAGAGTTTTCCTTTCTGCAGATGCTGCGTAAGTTCAAAACGTGTATAAAACCCTCTCTTGCATTCTGGACAATGGAAGGACAAATCTCCAGTGTGCTTCTTCATATGATCAGCGAGCCTATACTTCGTTGCAAATGCCCTACTGCAATAAGAACACTGAAAGGTGTGTGTCAAAGGCTTCTCAAGAATGCGAGGAACATTTTCGGGATTCCCATAGGGAATCTCTGGGTGAGCTTTTTCTGCATGCCGCCTGACATCTTTTTTCCTGCTATACTTCTTCAGGCATACCGAACATTGGAAAGGTTTCTCACCTGTGTGGGACAAAAGATGTCTCGTTAGATCAGTTTTCGAATTAAATTTCATGTTACACTCCGAACACTGGTATGGCTCGTCTCCCGTGTGCCTTCTGAAGTGCGTCCTGAGTGCGGACTTCGAGACAAACTTCTGATGACACTCCGAGCATTCAAATGGCAGGTTGCCCGTATGTAAGAATACGTGATGTTTCAGATGTTGCTTAGTAGTAAACCTCTTTCCGCATTCAAAACACTCGTGTGGCTTTCCTCCAATGTGTGATTTCATGTGCGTCCTGAGGGAATATCTGGAAGCATAAGTCTTTTTACACATAGGACATTCGTTCGACAGTTCCCTATAGTGGGAAATCATATGTGAAATCAGATCGGACTCTATAGGAAATCTCAAACTACACTTAGTGCAATCATATCCCTGCTCATCTCTAGAGTCTTTGTCATGGACATGTAGAATCATTTGATCATTCTTACCCTCTTCTACCGGTAATTCTTCATCATGACCATATTCAACTGTAGGAACAATGGGACTCGAGTCTTGATCATGAAAATGATGTGGACTAGGTGGATCATCTGTGCAGCCATCAAATTCAGGTTCACTCTGGCTAGTACTGCTTTCCCTGCAAGTTAAAAGGAAACCAGAGTCTTTTGTGACGATACAACTACCTTCAGGTGTTGGCCTTGAGCCTTGATCATGCAAATGATGTGGACTTGTTGAGTCATCTGAAAACTCAAGTTCTATATCACTCTGGCTACTGCTTTCCAGACAAGTGAGAAGGAAACCTGAGTCTTTCGCATTGGTACAACCTTCGGGTGCGGTCTGCAATCTTGCATTTGAATGGTAAGGGTCGTCATCTTCAAATGCTTCTGTTATCGATTCTTCTTTGAGGTCAACCACAAAGTAAGTATTCCTCTCTGATGATTGGTATCTTGACATCTGTTGCTGGCATCTCCAATTCTCTGAAGTCATCTTTGAAATACAGCATGAATCTGTAGAAAATATAATGTTACTTCTAAACAACATATTGCAGGCAAAAAGTCTGTTTCTAATTAACTTGGAAGAAAGGGATAAAGGGATTGAACTCACAAAATGAATGGGTACTTCATCCATGAACTAAAGACAAATCTCAACCCCAACCCTAAAGCTACTCCATAGTCAATTTCTTACACCAGTTGAATTTCCGCCTAGGGGAAGTCCATCCTGATTACAAGTTGGTTTTAAAAGAAGTAGAAAAATTAAAGAAATAGATCAATGAAGGTTTGAGCAAAATACTATAAGAAATAAGAAAGTTATATTTGAAGTTGTAATCAATCAAACACAAATTGGCAACACCATAACATACCTTGCGAGCTCCTCTTCCATTTGCCCTGTACCCAGAAAATCATTAATTTCCATTTTCTCTAAAGAAAATATTCAATCCTACATGCACTTTAGACATTATCATGGCTCATATGTTTTTACACAAAGCATGTATCAAAAACTAAGAAAATGAAAAATTATGAGATTTCACCAACCTGACTTAAACTCAAATTGACCCCCAAACTGAACCCTATCTAGTGTCTACTCCGTGGTCAATTTCTTACACGAGTAAAATCCCTGATCTTATCAAATTACATACATGTATATCATCTTTAACCCTGGTCCAAACACAGTTCACCAACCTGACTTAAACTCAAATTGACCCCCAAACTGAACCCTATCTAGAGTCTACTCCATGGACAATTTCTTACACTAGTCAAATCCCTGATCTTATCAAATTACATGTATATCATCTTTGGATTTGGAAAACTAAAGCCTGGAGCAAACAAGCAAATGTTCAATCACCTATGACTGCTCTTACCGGTCTGATGATGTATGGCATCTTTGGAATCTTCCTCCTTGACATAGTAGGTCTCATATCCATTCATCTTTTGTGACTCCATTTGTTCTCCTGAAAAAAGAAAGGAAAAAAAATTATAAGAACTAGACTATTTCATCTCTCTTAAGCTGTGACAGAAAGTCAATCAAAGGTGATTTCAAGTACAAAATTACCAGAAAATATCAGGTACAATACCTCAATATGACACTCACAAAATATAATTTGTATACTATAGTATTCACTGCACTTTTCTCATGTTTTCTCACTTTTCTCATTTTCCTCATGTTCTTATTGTATAAAATGCACTTATAACAAACAGAAAAATCTAAGTATATTTCCTCATTGAACATAATAAATTACTTGTAAATAAACACTTTGCTTGGAGCTTTCAAATTTCATTTTCTCAATGGTTTATCATGTTTATGATAGCTTTTATTTAAATACAATGCAAACACTTTCATTTTTCACCTGGAAACAAAATCAAACATTCATAATCACATTCATTAAATTGCTCGAACGCATCATGATCATCCTAAATATGTCGAAAAGAAAAATAAAGTGTCATAAACAGTTAAACACCATGTCCATGGTGCTTTTCTGAGTCATAACATAGATCTAGATCTACATGTTAACAATAACATTAGGGTGTCTGGAGGATTTTTCTATCTCAGAAACTACACATTCAAATGATTTGATTTTTTCAGTTCTTGTTGAAAAAACTGTAAAAAATACATGTACCAAATTTTATGTCAATCCATGCATTAATTATTCAGTAATGCTCAAATGAATTCTTGTAAATTTTCAGCTTTTTTTTCCCCATAGACGTGTACAAATGAAATGGCACAAAAACGTGCTGCTGAAACACTGGCAGTGCGCACACACAGTGTGTGTAGTTGTGTGTAAATTTGCATAGGGCCCAGTGGGGCAGTAGGGGGAGGGCATTTTCAAATTGATATAGCAACATGATCTCATATTAGTTTCTCTAAAATTCCTGCAGAATCAAATTTGGAACATTCCAAATTACTTAAGTTCTTATGGACAAGTTTATAGCTCAACAACTTGCCGAGATGTCACTTTAAACATATCCCTTTTCAGTTTTTCTTAATGAAGGAATTAAGCATACAACTTGTCCTTAACACCAAAAGATAGGAAATATAATTTCCTATCATATGATACCAAATTTATTTCAAACTGCCAATGGGATCACATTTTTTTGTTAGTTCGAAAAAACCCTTACGCTGAAAAACTGTGCGCCATATTTTGTGCTGATTCAGCATAAAAACAGCTGACAGTATTTGGCCAACCTTCAGACACCCTAATAACATGTAGAACATTTGGCCTTCTTTTTTAATTTGGGGTTCTGTTGACATGATTGGAGATCTCGTTCTACTGTATCGTGTTGAATGAGGTACAAGAAATGAAAAGAATACTTAAAACTTTTTCTTGAACATACAGAAGGGAAACAGACTAACGTTAGATCGATTTCATCAGCATGTGTATGTTGTCTTTGTTGAAGAAAAAGGATTGTAACAGTTAGATGATTAGATCTAACTTAAATTATCATTTTCATTTCTGCAAATTCTGGTACATCATTCAATACAACATAGGAAGATATTTCCAGTAACTGCGGAGGAAGGAGACCAAGGTAAGTTGGCGATATCGTGAAATAGGTCCCCCCCCCCCCCCCCCCCTCATTCACTCCGCACACTACATAGTACATGTATCATGACTATCGGTTCATTGTGTGCAATGCTATTCTGCTATTGCCCCCTCAATAGACATAACACGCAAGTGTTTGCATACACACTAAATGAGAGGAGACTTATTCCAAGATTAGGCCGGTAAGTTAGAAGAAGAGCGATGGTGATCATGCTGATGGCGGCATGATCAACATGATCAAGATCAGACATCATGACGTGAGGAGTTGGTTGGATGCCATCGGACAATCAACAGCGTACTAGCGGAGAGCCACCGGGAGAGCGCGCTGGAAGATCGAGCCTTGCCAGTCATTGACATTGTCACAGTGACTGAAAAATACTTGTCAAATAATGTCGGTGACTACGCTATTTCGTATATCTCACCTTGTATATTACCGATGTTGTATCCTTCTATTAATCATCGGAACTTCAAACAACGCCACAAATATGGAATACGGTACATGCAAAGCCAAAGGCAAAGCCAAAGAAGTCAAGCTCCGTGTCCAAGTTGGGTTTGCAGAGTGGTATGGTAAATCTATTATACGTCTATGGGTATGGTGATGAGTGATAAGTATTGTGTCTTCCAGCAAGCAAATGTAAAAAGCAAATGGGAATAAAATCAATACAGTAGTTTTATTGTATCAAAGACTATAACTTGACTTATTAGTATTACTGTTTTTTGCTGTTTTGCAACATGTTTTGAAAGTAATTGATATTGAATTCCACACCGATATTCAGTGGAGAGCATAATATCCCAAATTATTCACGTACAAAATAAATCATCGTAATGACAAAGAATGCAATCAAATTATTATGATGCAAACATAATGGGTATGATATTAGGAAATTCCCCTTTCTGAAAAGTTAGGTCTGAAAAAGAAAGTGTAACCTACCAGCATTAGGAACAAAATGTCTGTGTAAACTATCCCGGGTAACTATTTTGGGAAATTCCCCCCCCCCCCCCCCCAAGTTCCGATATTCGGGCAACCACCACCTTATATTTGGGGAGGGAGGTGCCCGAATATTTGGGCAGCGGGATGCCCGAATATGTAATTTCACATTTACATATGCAGGGGCGGATCCAGGATTTTGTAAAAGGTGGGAGGACACACACGCACACAAAAGAAAGGTTATCACATTTTGGGGGTCCAGTTGTCCTCCAGCAGAGTTTGGCCGATTCGCCCCCCCCCCCCCCTCTGGACAGCCTAAAAAAGGGGCGCGGCCGATTCCCCACCCCCTCCCGGATCCGCCCCTGCATTTGTACTACAAAAAGTCATTTGCTCGCTCGCAGAAATTTAGGAAGTAAAAACTTGCTCGAAAATGTGCTCGTACACCTAGATGGTAATGAAATTACAGCAAACACCGACGATTATGAAGTGTTGCATCGGGCAAAGGGCATGGCAACTTGAAAGTAATTGACATGGCCAGGAATCAGGGGTATACAATGTATTGTGCTTCGATTTATATCCAGGAAAGTTTACAATATATAAAAGTCATGTAGGTTCAGTTTTGTACATATAGGCCTTACAACTGTACGTAGGTATCACCTACGTGATATTTAAGCAACCAAATACCGTTGTAAAATCCTTTAGAGGCTGTGTATGCCTAATGATAACGATAATATTATGAAGTAAATATAAACAAATGAATGAGAATGTATATAGACCGAAAAATCAATATAGGTCTATTTCGTTCGGAGACAGGGCTCCGCGTTAAGCAACGTCTGGCTTCATGGAATCCCTCTCCTCCATTGGCCCTCAAAATTCAAAAAAATGTTGTTTTTTTTTAAACATAGGCATTTTCGTGAGGGGCGGGGGGGGGGGGGGGCTGACAGGTTTCGCCCGAACATCAACTTTCCGGTTTGTAGTGTTTTGCGCGAGCGAGCACAATTGTTGAAACCTTTTTTTTATAGTGAAAATGACAGAAATTACACATTCGGGCACATAATTACTACCCTAACATTTTGACAATTAATATTTCAGGTAACTTTTATTGTTTCTTGCAGTGGCGGATCTAAATAGGGGGAAAACTAGCCCGTGCCCCCTCTTTTGAAACCCAACTGGCATACCTTAAGTACACAATGAAGAAAATTGCCCCCCCCCTCTACTTTTCCGGCTCTGTGCCCCCTCTTTTACAAAATCCTGGATCCGCCCCTGCTTTCTTGTATATATTTTTGTATGTATTTGTTCTGTATATATGTATATATTTATCAATGTTTTGCGTCTTGAAATATGTTTCTTTTATTACTGAATCAGTTGTTTTTGTTGTTGTTTTATGCCTTTTATTTCTCAATTGATTCATAATAATTATTTCAAACAGGGGGGCCTACACCTTACAAGCTCTTCTTTTTAGTCGGCCCTCTTTCCCTTTCAATTTCATATTATTTATGTATTGTATTGTGCTATTTGAGCAACATGTTAGCACGTAAATATGTAAACTGTATTATCATTGTAAATATGAAAGTTGGGTGGAAAATAAATGAATGAATGAATGAATGAATGAATGAATGAATATGAGAACATTCGGGCACCTCACTGCCCGAATAATGAGGTGGTGGTTGCCCGAATATCGGCATTTTTCGCAGCCCCCCCCCCCCCCGTAAGCCTATGCTCCAAACAGACGCATTTTTTTTTGGGGGGGGGGGTTGTCTTTATATATTAGAATGCACACCCTCTTTATAAATAAAAGTGCCTATTATTGACTAAATCCGCGATCCTGAGCATGTAAAAAAAAGTTGCGTTTAATATTTTGTAGTTACGTTTAAACGCAACTTCTTATGCAAGAGGACCCGGCTACTTGGTGAATATTGTCCCCTTTTTTCTGTTGTTTTACGGCCGTGACAGGAAATCGCCGCACATGGTAATATTAGGGCCTATACACAGATCACAAAAGGGATCCAAGCTTGTGGGATTAATGTTTAAAACCGTGAAAGTCCACGATACCTGTTTAATAGCGACTTGCATTATTTTTGTGTCAAAATGGAGATAGAGTAGTGCCTTCTAGATGAATATAAAATATAGAGCAATAAAACAGAGATGGATTCAAGATTCAAGATTCAAGATTCAAAATACATTTATTTCCTTCTCATAATCAAATAGATACAAAAATGTACATTCATAAAAAACATGGTGGAACGAGTCGAGGGTCCCAGGAAGCACATGGCCTAGTGCTGGGGTCGCCTTGACAATACATATATACATATATGATATTATACAACAATAATAACATACATACAAAATTTAAAGATGGGGGGAAAAAGAAAAAGAAAAAAGAAATCTGCTATATATGCTACTGACTATATTGTGTGAAATATATTTTTGTACAGTACGAGTAAATGTATGGAGTGTAAGACATGTTTTAATAGAGTCATTTAAGTTGTTCCAGAGTTTGGGACCAGAAAAACAAATATTTTGTTGACAGGCAACTGTTCTATGTCTAAGAATATAGATGTCTGTCACAGATCTTGGTGGATAATTATGAAAATTACACTTAAAAATCAAACAGACTACAAAAAATTTCCTGGAGATATTTGTAAATGCACGTATACATAAAAACGTAATGTTGGTATACTGACAATATCTTTAAATATTAAGACTTCAAGATTCTCAAGTCATGAAATAGGGGGCTGGTATGAGTTCTAGACTATTCTTACTAGCTTCTTTTGGAATGTAGTGAGCTTACTGATGTTAGACGCATAGGTATTGCCCCACACAAGAGTGCGGAAGAGCCGCCAAGGAGAAAGAGAGAGAAAGGAGAGAGAAATATTGTACAGATGGGGAGAGGGAGAGATAAAGAGAGAGAGAGAGAGAGAGAGAGAGAGAGAGAGAGAGAGAGAAAGAGAGAATAGTAGAAAGAATAAGCGTATCTCTATACTACTTGATTACACAAACTGTAAGCAATATTGTACTGTATATTTGAATGAAGTTTTCAAATAGGGTACAATATTTGAATGAAGTATCCTCTCTCTCCCTCCCCCCCCCCCCTCTCTCTCTCTCTCTCTCTCTCTCTCTCTCTCTCTCTCTCTCTCTCTCTCTCTCTCTCTCTCTCTTTCTCTCTAGCCCTCTTGCAGTCTAGCCTACGATGAACTCTCATCTTTGCATCTGTGATATCTCGTTACGCCTGGTCGGAACTAGGGGATTATCCCGTGACATGTTAAAATCGATGCACGAGCTCCGCTTAACCCCTACATTACACCGAATCCGAAATGCAAATGACCTCACTGACTCCCGCTAACGAGACCGAGTTTGTTACAGATTTCGATCTAAACTAATTGAGCTCAGTAAACATGCAAAATTCATTATTCGTCTAATTAGTAAGAACACAGTTCATTTGATGTATTGATTGATCTAGTCTTAATGTAAGGGTGAGTAATGTATTTTTAACACAATCGCACAGAATTTCGAAAAATAAACACAAGGGCAGTTTCAGTACCCCATTAGAAATCATGTTCGGATTATTGTGTCATTCTTTGATGTTCGCACATCATTTTAGATAATGTGCAAGGCTACTGAAATTGCCTTATGTTGATTTCTTGAAAGTCTTTGCGATCGTGTTAACTTGTATAGGCCTATTCGGGGTCAAAATTATAATTATGATAATTAGTTATTGCCATGTTTCGCAAAGCTTTAGCAAAACTCCATTTATTTCTGGTGGAGGATTTCCATGAAGTACTATACAGTATAAGCTCTTAAATTATTTCGAATGATGTTTGCCAACATTCCCACGCATGGCTCTTATCGGGTGAGAACACTGCGCTTCGAATACTGGCATGATTTTGTCAATGTCCCTTCGTATTATTTATCTTTTTTTATGTACACTGCATGATGTAATGAGTTTGCATATTGTAAAGCGCTACATAAGGTAAATAATGTCATTGTTACCATTAGAAGCAGTATTCTCGTATATTTAGTTTTTGCCATAGTTATCCTTGATTCATAATTCCTTTATCAAAGTTTCAAAGTTTATTTATTTTTCCACAAACATATATCTTTTACAGTTTTTTTTTAACAGTACTTAAGAACAGAAAAATAACAAATATATGAATTGATTGGAACATAAATATAACAGAACATCATTCAATGTACTTGCACTGATAAAGCGATAATTACTGGCATAACGTAAATTGCAAAGGAAATAAGTAGAGGAGTCTATAAGAATGGCTTGTAGTTCATTGACCCCTGTTTGGAAAAAAAAGTGAAAATAGTTACAGTCCTTAAATCAAAAGAAAAAAAGAAAGAAACGTGTTAATTGGAGTAATGCTTTGTTACTATTTCTAATTCATTGTACAATTTTGTATGACTCTTTTAGAATGTCGACTTACACAATACCTCATATATCACTGGCAGAAAGGGTCGAGGTGCTGTAATTCGAGACAGCAATCAAAATTATTTTTATCATTTTTGTACTGTCTTCTGCCTGCACTAAAGGCTAGTCAACACAATTGGACTATTATGATTCGAGCGGAGCGAGAGTAATTTGACTCGCCATAGCTACTATAATAAGTCGTAAAATATGACTCAATAATTCAGTAGCGTTTGAACTCACAACGAAGAAAATATATGTTGCTGAAGAATACAGGAATAGAGCACTGCTCGTTCTAGTCATCATCTGAAACCTGCCAGTTCGACTCACTGAGAAAATCTTCGTACAGAGGAATATTTCTGTTACTGGATTCACTGCAAACATGAGGTGTATTCCCTGGCCCTTCCTACTGGTTCTGTTATTTTCCTTCCAAGTTGGTAAGATATCTGGAATTTATATTTTAATTCCATGACTACTGAATTTCAGCACATCTGATTGTCGTCGAATCATCGGTTATTTAAAGGAATTGGCATCTGAACTGATGAAGCTTTGAACAAAGTTTTTTGTTTGTTTGTTTGTTTGTTTGTTTGTTTTTATATAGTGAATGACAATCAATGAACTCTATAGAGTTCAGTGATGACAATCAGCGTATCCAGATCCAGTTCCGGTATTAAAGGGGCTCCATGCCACTTATACCCGAATACCCACTTTCTTCTTTCTAGATTCAAAATTCAAATAGGCCACCTCACGTCACGAATATAAGGTGGTGGTAACCACAATGTTGGTAATTTAAAAATTATCAAGGGGGCTTTACAGACACCTCAGCCCCCCCCCCCCCCCGTATTCATATCGGGGGGGGGGGGGCAATACCAGCTTCACCCTATTATATATGTTGGAAATGCCACATTCATCATGACAAGTTTATGTACGCCTAATTGTGTTTTTTGTGAGAAATTGCTGGAAACAACGTCACACAATTTTTGTATCCCTAATTTGGCAGAAAGTTGTTGACATTATACGAAGTAAACATGATCCGAATTTCATTTTGGCAAATTTCAGTAAGCTCTTTAGGGTTATCAGTGATGAATATTTATCTATATGTTATCTTTGCATATGTAAGTTTAAATGTACAAAACCCACTTTCAATACTTCTTATTTAACTATCCTTAAAGAAACTGAATACTTTACCTCGCTATAAAAAAAAGGAAATCACCAGGATATTTCTGGAAATGGAAATTTGACCTATGTCGTTTTTTTTTTTTTTTTTTTTTTCTTGGAAAATCCTGTCAGTATATTTTACATGTTTTCTCTGTAAGACCGTTGTTTTCTTATATATTACTTATGTACTTTTGTTATGATGCCATATATTGTTGATGTATTTATATATCTTTTTTCATTCTTTTTTTTTCTTCTTCTCTTGTTCTAGTGGACTGTTGTTCTGATTAACCTGTGCATATTTTGATTGAAATCAATAAAACATATTTTTAAAAAAATAATAAAACAATTTTATATACAGCTATAACTACTTGAATAGAAATTGATTTTGCTATAGGCGTTTTGGCATATCGTAGATCTTGAGTATGAACGCCCTAATTTGTATTACAGAAAATCATTTCCCATTTCCTCTCTGTTTTTAAGACATGCAGGCCATATATAGTACAAAAAAAACAAAACAAATGTGCGGTAGTCAGGTCTGCTAAACCCATATTGGGGACAGAGTTTACAAAAGCTCTAAACTTTGCAGATATACTTGTTAGGACAATAGCTTTATTTTTTTCCCACAGGACCCATCGAATCAAACCAAATCTTCATGCAAAATTATGCCAACTAATGCGATAGGCTCATAGGTATCAATACCCGACTATAATTATAACAGCACGTCCAATTTGATACTCACTGATAAAGAATGTTAGGTAAATGAAAAGACAAAGTTAAACTGCAATTTTCAGAGTATATTTCTTGATTTTAATGCAAATATTGTACGTCATGAAGAGCTGACGCTCTAATGACAATAACACTCAGGTAATAATATCTTCATGAAAAATTATACTAATTTATGCCAATTTATTGTACTATATGTACCTAAACAAGGTAAAAATCAAAGTGCTAGAAAATGTACCAAACTTTCCATATATATTTGTTGTGCCTACAGATTTATTTTTTTTCCCACAGGACCCCTCAAAATAACTCACTTCTTCATGCAAAATTTCCCAGATTTAAGCAAATTATCATAATGGAACTTACATGTATCCAAAGTGTATATATTGTCATTAATAATGTATAATATTTAAGAACGTCAGCTACTCTAAAACTTGCAGTTTAACCTTGTATTTTCATTTACCTAACATTCTTTATCAGTGAGTATCAAATTGGAAGTGCTGGTATAGTCAGTTATTGATATACATGTACCATTGAACTTTTGTTTTATGTAATTTAATATGCATAAATTACAGTAAAATAGTTTTAAAACTCAAGGCTGCAAGGAATATACTCAGAATATCACACCTAGCATAGTCATTTCATTAACCTGACCTTATTCAAGTTCATCAATATGTTACAAATTTGAGGTGCTGGTTTAGTCAATTCTTGATATGTCATTGTGCATTATGCATAAATATGAATCACTTCTAACAAACCGCCAGTAACACCAATAAACATTACAAAATCATTGCAATTATTAATGTTATTTTAATCTAACTGATTGATCTAACCTACGTGGTAGAATATAAAGCCCTTCCACATTTATTTTGTGAGTATATCATGGAATATATGTTTAATGCATAAATTAGCATAAATTAACATTAAGATAAAGCAAAATGAATTTGATGATTTCATCAAATTCACAAGGAAATTAGTTTTTATATTTCGAGATAAACGAATTAATTTGTGTTTTTGCATAAATTAGCATTAGGGTGCCATTCACCGATTTCGTGGCAGCCTATCTAAAATTAACGCTTTTAATACATATGACTACAGGCAAAAAATTGCGCTTTTGTAAATTCTGTCCCAAAATTTTGTTAACAAACCTAACTATAGTACAAAGAATCTAAAAGGAAGGAATATTATATACCACAAGGTCATCAGAGATGTAATCAAATCGAATTTTAACATGTTGAGTGGGTCAGCTAGAGCTTGGAAATTTTCTACTTCACAAATTGGTAATTGTTGGCTTATCCCTTGTTTTCTGCCAATACCCACAAAGTGCATGATTTTATAGGCATCATGTATATGTATATAACTATTATGCTTTATATCATTTGAGAATGAAAGATTTGCATCTTGATTGATCGCTGATTTGTGGAAATGAAATAAATTAAAATTCTGTCATAACTGTGATAAGATTTTGAGAAGATATGGGTAAAGGAATGATATATTTTACCCAAAAAAATTAGTTTCGAAACCCTTTCATTCCTCTTATTTTTTTTGTATTCTAATTTGCTTGTGTGCATCCGGTGACACCCCCCCCCCCCCCTTCCCGACCAGACTTTACCTTTTCTTTTTCAAAACTGGGGCCTCATATGTTTGCTTGGTGGAATACATAAATGGCTCGCCGCTCAACTCGGCTGTTATGCAGCAGTGCACAATTATTTTATTCCTATGAGAAAGTGATCAATCAGATATTGTGGGAAAACAGTTTTAAACGCTAATTGACAGACAGGTTCCGGAGCATCACAGTGGGGTATTGTTGTTGAAACCTAAACTTGAACTTTTAGTAGCTATATTCCGTTCATTCATCGCAGTACCATTGTGTTGGCCTCTCAGTCAGTATGAAACTTCTTTTCTTTTTTTTTTTTTTGGGGGGGGGGGTAGAAGCTTCAGACAGTGGAATTGCGGCGCTTCAGGGAAGAGGAGGAGCAGGAGGAGCAGAGGAGGATGGGTTATATCAGTGGCGGATTTAGAGGGGGCAATGCCGGCCCGTGCCCCCCCCCCCCCCCCCCTTCGAAAGAAAACTATGCATTGTGCCCCCCTCCTCTTTTAGAATAGAAAACTTTTTTTTTTTTCTTTTGCGTGTCAGATGATTATGGAGGGAAACTGGACACCATAACCCCCCCCCCCCCCCCCCACTGAGCGACTTTTGGAAGGCTGGCGAAAAAAAAAATGGTCTATTTATACATAGCACAAATAATTACTGATATGAAGTCAACAAGAAATTCTCAGACACTGATTTCCTTTAAAGGTCAGACCTACCGTTTTATTTTTCGCACACATGCATGCTGTATTCGAAGAGTGTGGGAATATTTTGGAACTGTGTTGCCTGCACCTCCTTCAGGTCAAATAAGCGAGGGAAACTTTTCATCACTTGACCCCCGTTGCACTATCGAAACAAACCCATAACAATAAAAGCAAGAAAGTACTTGAAGAAATTAAACTGTAGACCATTGCATAAATGCTACTTCAGCTAGCGGTCGAATTCTCACCAACGCCTTATAAGGTCACTAGTATTTTTCTGCCGGTCCCTCTTGACCCTCAGTCTCTGGTTCCTTTTGCGTCCTTTAATTTTTGACCCGTTCTCTCTAAGTGTACGGTGCCGTATTATGTGACGGTAACCGTACAAGGTGGGGGGGGGGGGGGGGGGGCTGCAGCCTCCGTAAATATTTGATTATAAATTTGGGCAGATAACAAGGAGAGTTATAAAGCTCTAGCCCTAGTTTGTTTTATGATTACATCTTCTCTCTAATTTAGTGTCAAAACAGAGCTCTTTTTTTAATTTTTAAATTTTTTAATTTTTTTTTCTCACGAGCAAAATTTAGAAAATGGTAACTTTAAATATTCGGGCAAAATAATAGAGGCCAGTCCCTGGCCCAAAATTGCGCTTGACAGGTGCTGCAGCTAGCCTTAGAAATCGCCCAATTATATAGGTTATTCCTTCCTTGAATTTTTGAAGATTTAATTAACTTATAACAGTTTGGGTTGATTTGGTTTTTGCGGATTTCATCTCTCTCTCTCTCTCTCTCTCTCTCTCTCTCTCTCTCTCTCGCTCTCTCTCTCTTACCCTCTTCTCGCTCTCTCTCTCTCTCTCTCTCTCTCTCTCTCTCTCTCTCTTTCTCTGTACCCCTCTCTTTCTTTCTCTGTCTCTCTGTCTCTCTGTCTCTCAGCTCTCTGTAAAGTTTGCTTCGATGATCTGGGATGCTTCAGGCGAGTCTATTTCACCTGCCACCATCGTCATCCAGAATCGCCGGCCAAGATCGACACGACGTTCACGCTCTTCACCCGGTCGACTGGCGGCGACGTCGGGGAGTCGATCGACAGGACGATCCCGACGACCATCACGACGTCGACGTTCGATGCGAGGAGGGGTACAAAGATCCTGATCCATGGCTGGAGGGGCAGCATGGATGGGTACAGGTGGACTGATATGAAGGATGCATTGCTTTTGAGGGTACGTCGGAGGGGCGGATCCAGGATTATGGAAAGGGTTGGGGAGGGTGCATGGTTAAACTACAGTTCCGAACATTTTCTGACCCCAAAAGAAAGAAAAAGGAATATCACATTTGGGGTAGTCATACACTCTACAGTTATGAAGAATTGTCTCGCTTTAATGAGATAATTACGGAGCCCGGGAAGGGACGTGTGAGAAATATTTTTATCTCATTAAACGAGATAATTTTCTCATTATAACGAGATAATTATCTCATTCAAACGAGATAATTATCTCGTTTTAACGACATCTTTAAAACGAGACAATTATGTCGTTTTAACGAGATAAAATATTTTTCGCAATGTCTCTTCCACGGCTCCGTACCTTCTATTAAACCAGTGTCAAAATCACTGATGAAGCCACCTTGGTAAAAAAAAAAAAAAAGAAAGAAAGATAATAGATAGATAAATAAATAAATAGATAGATAAATGAATGAATGAATGAGTGAATAAATGAATTAATAAATGAATAAATGAATAGATAAATCAATCTTTCCTACAAACATGACTTGTATCCCTCTCTTTCTCTCTCTCTCTCTATCTCTCTCTCTCTCTCTTTCTCTTGTGTCATTGTTCGTCCCTCATCCTCGTCTTTCCCACTTGACTTCACTTTCTCTTTTTAAACACATCTAGGAGGACGTCAACGTCATCATGGTCGACTGGGCTTCTGGTGCTCGAAGACGGTACCCGACGTCGAGGGCAAATTCCCGCGTGGTCGGTCGCCAGGTGGCCAAGCTGATCGAAGCCCTCAATGTACACGCCGGGGCACTCTATATCGACATCCATATTATTGGACATAGCTTGGGCGCACATGTCGGGGGTTACGCAGGGGCGTCTACCCCTGAAATGATCGGAAGAATATCAGGTATGATTTATTAAAATTTCTTTTTAAAGTCTATCGCCATCCTTTCCTCTTCATTACAGTAAGAAAAATGAAAAAATTACCTGGTAAAGTGCCTTTGAGTGAACAGTTGAAATAAAGACAAGAAAAAAAAAAAAAAAAAAAAGGTCATCAGTTCCAAAAGGGGAGGGGGGCACAGTTGAAAAAGAGGGGTGCCCTCCCTAAATCTGCCACTGGTCGTTACATCGGACAAATGTGACAAGCCCTGTATACCAGACTAAGAACGTGGAAATAATGTTCAGTCATGAGGATTGACCCAATTTTTCTCCATCTTTGATGCAAGGTTTGGATCCTGCTGGCCCAGGGTTTGGCGGGAAGCGGGTGAGGGACTTCTGTCGTCTGGATAAGTCAGACGCAAGTTTCGTTGACGTCATACACACAGACGGTGAGCTGATCGCGATGGGTGGACTTGGACTCATGGATGAGGTAACCATGGAATTCAAAATATAGAATGTTTCTTCCTTCTTTTTTATTCTCTCTCTCTCTCTCTCTCTCTCTCTCTTTAGGTAGGAAAGAAGTGCTAGGAAATAAAAATGCAAAGACGAGTGATTAGGAGTAAAAGCTCATCAGAAGACAACAAAATTTGATAGCGATAATATCTCAAATATCATGTTTATATCAACTTTTTTTTCACGCAGATTCTAATGCTCCTTCCAGCCCCCCCCCCCCCTCTCTCTTTCTCTCTCTCCTATATCGTTCCCCCGGACCATTCCACAATCCCAATAACCCTTTCATTTTTCTATCTCGTACGTTTTATATTACAGCTTGGACACCAAGATTTCTACCCCAACGGAGGGACGGACATGCCCAACTGTTTCTTCAGCATCCTCTGCGATCACATGAAAGCCATCGCTTACTACACAGAAAGTATCTCCAACACTACCTCATGCCGCTTCAGGTCGACTACTTGGGCCCCTACCTGGGACGACTACAAGAAGAGCAGACAAACCCGGGCCTGCCTGGAAATGGATTGTCCCGACATGGGCTACACGGCCAGTCCCGATCATGTAGAGGGCGTGTTCTATCTAGAAACAAATAAATATTACCCTTTCTGTCAAGGATGATTGTGACGTTTTAGTAAAACGACGATAAGGGAACATGAAATTAGCAGGAACTTTTATGTAAATTATACGAAACGTTGCAGTGAAACTCTATATAGGCCTATAATGATCATAAAAATACTTTATATGATATTGTTTTCTTCCATGTGTCTGGTACCTCTTCCTATTCAAGGTGAATTATGATCGTAAATAAATGAAGTGGAATCTGCATAATGTACTATTTTGTAATTGGTGTAGATGTTTTTACATCCTTAGTATCATATTCATAATGTTTTACTAATGAAAGAGGGTGAAATTTACTTAGTAAATAGACATACATTAAAAAAAAGATAGTATGGTACATAACTTCATATATTTGATGTAAATGTTTGTTTAAAAAATAATATATATGCTATGGACCAATTCCACTTGAAATCAAATGCTCAAGATGCACTATTGCAAAAGTCAAGATGAAACCACATAAATGCACTTTAAAGAACAACATGATAGGATATAACGTCAAAAAGGATAGGCCAAACAAACAGCTCATTTATCATTTACACACATTTTATTAGGGATAGAAGGATAAAGAAATAACACAAAGTGAATGTAATCTGTTCACATCTTATTCCTGATAGCGTTAACAAAAAGAATGCTGCTAGTATACAGTGAATTCAAAAGAGTGGAATCGGTCGTGCCTCTGATAAAAATCAACATTGAGATTATACTATGAGAATAAGAAAATTATGAATAACGAAGTACAAATAATTAACCCTTTGCCTACGGGAACCAGGTGGCTCCTGTATTAAGCCTATGGGAATGAGAGAATTCAGTAGTCAACGGATTAAAAGAAATTCAACTAAAATTAACAGGAATTTCTCCAAATCATTGAAAATGAAAATAAAAAGTATTATGTAGAAGATGAGTGGGAGCTGAGAGTAGTAAAAGAGAACTAAAAAAAAAAAAAAAAAAAAAAAAGACGGAAGGGAGGGCAGGAGAGAAATAGAGAGAGAGAGATAGAGAAAGTATTATGAAGAAGATAAAGTGGGAGACCGGAGTAAAATAGAACACATAAAAAACGGAGGGAGCCTGAAGAGAAACAAACACAAAAATATGTCTAACAATAGAGATAAGACATCGGAACCTTTAAAGGGAAAGTTCACCCTAAAGATTACTAGAGTTTAAAAAATGCAGAAAAAATAAAGAAAAATATTGGCGAAGGTTTGATGAAAATCGGTCAAATAATAAAAGAGTTATGACTATTTAAAGTTTTGGATTCGTGACGTCACATGCGAGCAGCTGCCCATTGGTCATGTAATAAATATTCCATATTTTCACATTTTTTTTTACGTTCCACGATAAATTAATATTGTTTCTTTTCAGAATCTAGTATTGAATAACATTTCTGACAATATATCAAATGCACAGATGAAAATATTCTAAATTTTCTGAGAAAACTGTATTTTATGGAATATTTATCACATTACATAATGGAGGAGCTGCTCGCATGTGACGTCACAAAATCAAAACTTCAAAAGTCCATAACTCCGTTATTCTTTAACGGATTTTGTCCAAACTTTCGCCAATATTTTTCTTTATTTTTTCTGCATTTTTTAAACTCAAGTAATCTTCGGGGTGAACTTTCCCTTTAAGAAACACAAACAATAGTACGCCCAGTTAAATGAAGGAGCTACACTAGTATGGAAGTGAAGAACAATATGCCTACAGTATTTCCTTGCCAGTATTCAACTGTCAACAGCTTATATATATATATATATATATATATATATATATATATATATATATATACAGTGAAACCTGTCAGTAAAGACCGGTCAGGGGAGACAAGAAAAGCGGTCTTTATGAGCAGGTGGTCTTTATGTACAGGTTCCTTTAATACATGTTTCAATGAAAAACACTTTTCAAGGGAAATAAAAATTATGGTCTTTATAGACAGGTGGTCTTTCTACACAGGTGGTCGCTAAAGCAGGTTTGACTGTAAATATATATATATATATATATATATAAATGAAATGAGCCAAGACTCAGGACGTAGCTAAATACCACGGATTTATTGATGCCGTCAAGCTTTCGGCATTATGCCTTCTTCAGGAGCTATACAACGAAAAGCAACGAAAAAGGAACAAAATGAAGGTGGCGCCACAATGACACGCATCAGTTAACTTGCTTTTGCGGTGGATGACGTCACGTGATCCATCATACAAGCAAGCGCTGTCCATAGCATAACCACAAACAACCTAACAGGTAATGATTTTAATTATAATATTAAACTTTACATTGATTATCACTATATCAATTTATATATAAATTGTTCATATTGGATATTAGTTATTGTCAGCAGAATTGTATAGCTCATTACTTTTCTTTTATGCATGTAGTAGTAGTATTATCATTTTGTTCCTTTTTCGTTGCTTTTAATTTCGTTGTATAGCTCCTGAAGAAGGCATAATGCCGAGAGCTTGACGACATCAAACCCGTGATATTCAGCTACGTCCTGAGTCTTGGCTCATTTCAGTTATTCAATTTATTCAACCAAGACGGCCCGTCATGTTGTGTTTTAGCCATATCCTTACAATTATATATATATATATATATATATATATATATATATATATAAACATGAAGAGAGAGAGACACTAAAATACAATTTTGTGAAATAAGAGCTAAAATTTCAATTACTGTAGATGTTTTTAGAACATGATGTATTAAATATTCCTTAGAGCACAAACACAAAACAGTCAAGGGCAAGACAAAAATGCAAAATTTTCTATTGAAACTTTCCATTTCTCTCTCTTATTAATTTAGAATAAAAATTTCAGGCCTACACTATTGAACATACTTTCGAAATGCTTATGGCATTTGAAACCTTTACCACCCCCCCCCCAAAAAAAAAAAACACACAAAAAAACAAAAAAATGAATAAATAATAATAATAATAATAAAATCATAAAAAATACAAAAATAAAAATAAATAGAATAAAAAATAATAATATTAAAAAATAAAATTAATTGATTTTAAAAAATAGAAGAAAAAAAATAAATGAATAAAAAAAGATAATTATAATGATTTAAACAAGACGAATGCGACTGCGTCTCCTATATGCCTCCACCTAAATTCAGTTGATGGCTCAAACTGTTCTTGAAATCTGGTGATAACCAGAATAAAAAGCCTCTAATTACATGTTAATTGACCTCTTTGACATTTGACCTTACACCTTATAACTCAAAAGTCTGATCACTTTATCTCCACCTAGTCATGAATACAAAATAGTTGAGATATATATGGTGATAACAAAGGTTAAAAAAAAACACATTAATCTCATATTCATCTGTATAATGACCTCTATGACCTGTCACCTTTGACCTACGTGAACAAAAATCTAATCATTTCGTCTCAATATGGTGATGCATACTAGTTCCAAGTTTGAAGTTAATGGATCAAATGGTTCTTAAGATATCACGTTAAGGCTATTAAAAACCCGCAATTTCAGAAATGACCTCTATGACTTTTGACCTTTGACCTACGTATCCCAAAATCTAACCAGATCGTCTTTCTATGCTGATACATACTAGTACCAAGTTTGAAGTTCATACCTCAAATGGTTCTTGAGATATTGCGTTAACAAGGCTAACACCTGAAATTTCAGAAATTGACCTGTGACCTTTGACCTACATACCCCAAAATCTAATCAGATTATCTTCTTATGGTGATACATACTAGCACCAAGGTTGAAGTTCATACCTCAAATGGTTCTTGAGTTATCGCGAGAACGAGGCTAACACCTGAGATTTCAGAAATTGGCCTCTGCGACCTTGACCTTTGACCTACATACCCCAAAATCTAATCAGATCGTCTTCCTATGGTGATACATACTAGCACCAAGTTTGAAGTTCATACCTCAAATGGTTCTTGAGTTATTGCGAGAATGAGGCTAACACCTGAAATTTCAGAAATTGGCCTCTGTGACCTTGACCTTTGACCTATATACCCCCAAATCTAATCAGATCGTCTTCCTATGGTGATACATGATAGCACTAAGTTTGAAGTTCATACCTCAAATGGTTCTTAAGTTATCACTATAGAACGATCCTAACACCTGAAATTTCAGAAAAATTGGCCTCTGTGACCTTGACCTTTGAACTACGTACCCCAAAATCTAATCAGATCGTCTTCCTATGGTGATACATACTAGTACCAAGTTTGAAGTTCATACCTCATGTATGTGGTTCTATATAGTTATCGCTCGAACAAGAGAGCGGGACGGACGAAGGCGGGGACAACCCGAAAACATAATTAATGCCTCCGGCACTACCTTCGGTGGGCGGAGGCATAAAAATAATGATGATGATGACAATACAAAAGAAAAATATAAGTGACAGTGGAGGAGAGGGATAGTAAAAAAAAAATAAAAAGGAATTATGTACAACAGAACAAAATAATCTGCTACACTATTAATTCTTCTTCATTTCTCTTTGCATTTTATGCTCCTTTATTACTTCATTTTTCTCATAACATTGTAAAAAATATACATCTTGATTTAGATTATACTTCATCATCCCAAAAGAAATACACAATACGATAAAAACTATTTTCGAAAAATCAACTCAAGGCAATTTCAATAGCCCTGTACTGTCTATCACTTTTAGAAATGTGCGAACATTACAATGACGTATTACGTAATCTGAACCTGATTTCTATGGGCAGTACAATAGGCCTTTGAAATTGCCCTTGAGTTTATTTTTCGAAAGTAGTTTTTATCGTGTTACACACACCATTTCTGCCAATGACTAACATCTAGTACATGAAGCACTTTATTTTGCATGATCAAAGACTATCAAAAGAATGTGGCAAACATATAAATCCATTGGTGGATTTATTAGAGGGGGCAGAGGAGTAACCCCCCCCCCCCATATTTTTGGACAACTCCAAAATAACATACACACAGAGAAAATTTCTGGTACATCCCTCTTATTTCAAGCAATTCCATAGCATATGTATACAACATTTTGAACTCGGTAGGCACACGCCACCTGTATTTCAAATTCTCGATCTGCCGCTATAATTTAATGCATACATGTATTTGTATCAAAGGATGAAGCTACATTGAATGACATGTATGTTTTAAGGACTGAGTGTTTTTTGTTGTTTGTTTTAAATCAGCCTCAATGTGGTTTCATCATTAATTTTTATAGGACATCACATCACCAGAAGCACATAATGCATTATTCAAAAAAGAAAGAAAAGGCACATGATATTTTCCATGCAATCTATATCATAACAATTACCTTTCATTATCACTACAATTACAGTCATTTCGTTCATATAAGAAAATGTGATATTTCACCAAATGCCTGTACGGTTGTAAAAAAAACAAAAACAAAACAAAAAACAAAACTAAACAAGTATTCATTAAACCAATCTATCAATTGAATAAGCATATTTCACTGGCATTACCTACATGTATACATATATTCAAAAATGGAAAAGAAAATGAGAAAATTTAAAAAGTGAGAAAATGGAAGAGGGGGGGGGGGGTGCATCTGAAATGTTTCAAACTTAGAGCTAAAAGAAGGGAACAGTGATAAGGAGAAAAAAAGTGAAAATATGATTCTGACAATGATTTGGATTCATATTCAAATTTAGTGTACTTTATAAGCATAATAAATATCATTTTTTCCTTATTCATATATGGGGGAAATGGCATTTTTTTTCTATTCACTAACTCATCCCATTAATTTTCTTCAAAGTGAAGTATATTCAAATATATACATATATTTCAATATGATTCAGAGTTGTGGTCCCCACAAATCATGTTTGCATTGTTTTCAAGTAAGAGAAGACGTATTGGGCAAGGAAAACTAAGTACACATGTGTTGTTTACATGGCAGCAACAGTATCACAATAAATGAGAAGGAACAATATCAAAAATTCAAAAGTCAAATTTAGATTTTCATACAATTTTGTTTGAACCACAAATCATGGCAATCATATTTCTTCTTAAAGAAAAAATAACCTTTGGCTTACAGATTGCCTATCACCAAATGTAAAAAAATATACATATTTCAGATCAAACTTAAAGTTGCACAAAGCGTAAAAGTGTGCTCTATTTCTGAACTGAAGGTTTTCATGTCAGGTATCATAAATCTATCCATTGGCAAGCAATCTGTATGTATCATATCCGCTTTTTATCTCTCAAAGTCAGAACACACCAGAATCTTTGATACACTGTCTTCAATGATCTCTCTTAAAGGGTACCAATCACCCAAAAATATTATGCTTTGTATGTTAGAGGTTAGCCTATATGTCGCTATACTATATTCAAACTATGAGCTTCACTAGAGATATTGCAAGTTTAAATTCACTCTGAAAAATATAAAAGTGACTTGTAAGCAAACTAGTCAACTCACCCATAAGCGCTCGCATAGAATAGGGACCCAACTCCAACTTCGGTTCTGTGTGCGCCCTATTCTATGGCTTTTATGTTATCCTTCATTTTCTTCATACTCCTTAACCATTAACCAAAAGAATGTGAGGTAAAGTTGATTTCATACATTCTAGCTGTACACAAATTATTGTTTTTAGGTGATTAGTACACTTTAAATATCTAATCTTAAGACATATTATGTGGCTGTCATAACTTTATTTTCAACTTTTTACTCTATTTCATACTATCAGGATGATTTTGCAACAACAATAATAATAAACCATTCTTGTATAGCACATATCACATTATGATATAACGTCCCTATGCGCTTCCAAAGGGTTTGGATATTATATTACCCTGGCTTTAGCTCAGGTGGCTGTAATCAGCGCCAGTGCATTTCAAGGAATAAATCCTGCCAGGTACCCATTTAACACCTGGGTGGAGAGTGGCAAATGTGGATTAATGTCTATTGTCAATTGCACAGTACAGATTTCACACCTGTTTCTCCTGTATGCATGTAGATCACATCACCTACACAGGGTCTACACATTAACAGAGGACAAAATTCACAAAATCACATCACACTATCACAACAACAAAGAATTTGTAATCATACATCTTTCCAGCCTCAAGTCTTTTCAGATTTCAATTAAAATTCAATTTTATTTTGCAAGATAAAATCAATATACATGGTAACAATAAATTAAAATACATATACAAAATTATGCGGGGCTTTCTATAAAAGTTTTTAAAAAAACAGTAGTATTTGAATCGCCCATTAGACAATAGAAAGAGAGAACCAATTATATTTAGGTACAAAAAAAACATAATGCATTTAAACACAAACAAACACCTACATTATAACAACAACAGAATTTTTTTTTTTAAGACAAACCAAAAGAGGAAGAAGAAGAAAAAAATGTAATTTTTCCTTTTTAAGTGCACATTTTTCTAACATATTTTTTTTCTAAATGCATAGGGCAAGTCTAATTACAACTACAGTACTGACAGGGAGGGCCTATATCATAATGAAAGTACTATCAATGCAAATGAATAGTTTTTAATGCTATGCATGGTAAAATAAGAGTCTAAAAGTATTATAAAAATGACATTGAAACATAGTTCCTGCAGAATCTGTGTGATGATTACTTTGTGTCAGCAGTATATCTACATCTAGTACATACTACATGTAAATATTTATTTCTTGTGTTATATGTGATGAAAGAAAGCCTTAAAGTGTCTGGTATAAACACACCACTGGTATCCATTTTACCTTCATTTTTACACAAGTACTTTACAATTAATTTACTTCAGATCTACGAATTAGAGAGTAATGAAAGTGATGCTAAAAAGTTTCTTTAACATTTCTGGTAGACATGAATAATCCGCTGTAAATTTACTACCAGTGTACCTTGCATAAATCTATACTCTGCATTATTGTGACATACTGTAAAACCGGAAACTTCCGCGACATAAAACTTTTGCGAATTGTTCATGACAGCCCATTTTGCAGCAAAAGGCTTTTACTTCCTGCTGATGAAGAGAAGAATGTTACTTCTTTACTAATCATTTACCTTATTTAGACATCTGAAGTATTGCTCTAGCAATATAGATTTTACCATCCTCTTACTTAAGCTCTACATATGTAGCAGTGGCAACACCATAATTGGTGTCTTTCATGCTGATGATTATGAATATATTAGTTCATTACTACACATTTACCTTATTTTTACACAAGTTATATCATTATTGCGACACAGACCTTACCATCCTTTTACCTCTGTTCTACATCTAGGTAGCAGCTACAGCCACACTACAATTGTTGTGATTCATGCTGATGAAGAAAAGAATATAATTTCTTTACTATGCATTTATCTTATTTCTAAAACAGAAGTATTGTTACTGTGATATATATAGTCTTTATCATCAATTTACTTCAGTTCTACATACATGTATGAAGCAGCTGTAGCCACACTGCAGTTGTTGTCCTTCATGCCGGTGACAATAATTTTATTAATTCTTTACTAATCATTTACCACATTTCTAAACAAGTAGTATAGTTACTGACACATAGTACAGTATTCACCATAATTTAATATAAGTTCTACTTTAGGCACTGAAACCAAATCCCTCCATTACTTCATTAATAATCATTTAACATATTTCTTCACAAATTATATTGTTACTGGACATAGTTTTTACCATCCATTTACTTCAGTTCTACATAGGTAGCAGCTGTAGCCACACCACAGTTGTTGTCCCTCACGCCCATGAACATAAATTTACTACTTCTTTACTATTAAATCATTTACCAAATTTTTAAACAAGTAGTAATAGTAACTGAGACATATCCATCCATTACTTTTTTAATAATCATTTACGATATTACTTCACAAATTATATTGTTATTGGACATAAATTAAAACCACTTGAATTGTACATAGGTAGCAGCTGTAGCCACACCACAGTTATTGTCCTTCATGCTGATGGAGATATATCCATTGTTGCCCCAATGGGTGGACCAAGAGTTCTTGATCAGCCAGTAGTCTTGACCGTTCTGATCTGTCCCGTAGCCGACCGCCAGCACAGCGTGGTCCAGATCATCCGTTTTATTTCCTGTAACAAAAAACAACAGAATGTGTGATCAGCTTGACACGTAGCTGTTTCCCCACATCCCAAATCTGTCACAGATCTTCAAACAATATCAGCTAGCATATTTTTATAAGGATTGGTGTACAGGGTGGGGGCTGGGTTTCCAGGAGTAATTGTTTTATTAAATGTTTTGTATATATATTATGAGTGATTTTTAACCCCGAAAGAAATACAAGAAATTTCTTTTGTCCTTGGTCCCTTTCAAACACACATGAGAATTTGAGAGTGACATACCACACTTGCTATCATAATATGTCCCATAGGAGTAGAAGCTGAAAGAGGGAACAGCAGCATTGATAGCAACAGCAATAGGTCCTTTCTTAACCAAAGCTGTTTTGAGAGCCTTCTGGTCGCCAGAAGTGACATTGAAGTACCTACGGATACTAGCTTCAGCCATAGTCTTGTTGTAATGGCACACACCATTCTGGAAAGAGGGATGCACAATTACAAGAAGAAAGAGGTTAATGAGATTTCATGCAAACAGAGTATATTATACAAGTAGATTCACTCTTTAGAAAACTGTAAGGATTGTCCGTCATAACAGGGAGTCCCCAAAATGATATCAAAAGGCGATTCAATGGACGTAATTAAATCAGGCTTACACATGCAGCTATAGGTTTAATTAGTTTTTCTCAGTTTTATCAATTTGAAGGGATTCATATAGCCTAACTCTAACTATGCCTAAGGGTTTTCTTGTTTTGAGATTTTATCAAAACATGAATGATGCTTACTGTACCAATGCCTGCACCCCGTTAACACTTCCCTGTAACTAAATTTTGTGTAAAAAAGAAATTATAAAAAATTTAATGCCCTTTCTAATGATAACACTCATATTCTACTCAATTTTATGCATATAAATATTGAATGAAATGAGTAACTTTACACACCTTATTTGTTCATTATTGTTCAAAAGTCGAAGTGACACGGATCTTGTGCAAAAATCTGCAAGTTTCTCAACAAATGTTTATGCTATTATATCATATTTCATACAAGTCTGGAACACTTCATTCCTGCTATAAACATTGATACATGTAAATGTAACACCACATTTTGTTGCGGAGAGAGGTGCGACTAAACATAGTCTAGTCTGTTTGTCAGATTTATGTATCAACTGTTTTATGTACATAACACAGTGAAACCTTTAAATAAAGACCACTTAAGGGAGACAAGAAAATTGATCTTTATAGGCAGGTGGTCTTAAATGTATGCACAGGTTCTATAAATACATGTTTCACTGAGTAATACAGTTTAAGGGAAACAAGAATGTGGTTTTTATACATAGGTGGTCTTTCTGTACAGAATGGCATTAAAGCATGTTTGACTGAAGTTTTACTTTAAAATTCTGCTGCCTCAAACAATAGAAGAAGGTTCATGTATGACACAGCCACAGCAAGATTACGTTTAAGCATATAGACTGAAGAAAGATTAAGATTAAGCATGTTTGACTGAAGTTCTATTTTAAAATCCTGCTGCCTCAAACAACAGAAGAAGGTACGACACAGCCACAGCAAGATTTAGAATATCTCTGCCTTTGAGTTTATATATACCTGTCCAAGGTATGGTCCGTAGGTCTCTTCCAAAGGAATGCCTCCATTTTTGATGAGCCACTCGTACACTCTCCATTCCTCGCCCCCGTCGCACCCGTTGTTCCCCACTGCCCAGGTGCAATCCATCAGCATCTGCTGTGAGAGGCGAACTCGCTTCTTATACTATAGTATAGAGAAAAGACATGGAGAGAATTTGTTGAGCAGCTGTACAGCTGTATGCAATAAGAAATCTGGATATATCGATTAACGTCTCTAAGGACTTAACAGATATTACCCCGGGGGGGGGGGGGGGGGGGGGGGCAGTGTATAGTGTGCGGT
This sequence comes from Heliocidaris tuberculata, assembly GCA_025618425.1. Taxonomy (NCBI): domain Eukaryota; kingdom Metazoa; phylum Echinodermata; class Echinoidea; order Camarodonta; family Echinometridae; genus Heliocidaris; species Heliocidaris tuberculata. The sequence goes on from CM046841.1 coordinate 13,397,016, forward strand.
GGGTATGTGCTGCTCAGAAGACCCCCAATTTTACACTCAAATTTCCGTTCCAAAGCATACCATTTTTTTCTTGATGAGAAAAAGAAGAGAGAAAACCGTTCCAAAGCACCGCTGTTTTTTCATTCCGTCGTTCCGGCCGTCATGGCCCGCCCCGGCCCTTTTCGAAGAATATGATTTTGGTGAAAAGTTGAAAACAAGTTTCATCCCAGGTGCTTAATTCCTCCGGGCTTTCCCTATTGCTTCCAATCCGGTTCCAATCCACCCCAGGGAATTCAGTTTTCATTCATGCTGAGCGCATGCATGCAAATTAACCCCGCTTATATGAATACACACACCATACACTTGCTATGACACACAGTGTATTTAGCTAATTAATGGGAGCTTGTGGGAACCAGTTCTGTAGCATCATATTTATATTGTAATCCAGTTCCAAAGTCCCCCTTTTTTCAAAATATTAGTAGTTCTGAAGACCATCCTTTTCATGATACGCTCGTTCCGAAGCCCCCTTTTTTTTGTCTTGCCAGGGGCACATATCTACCACTTTTGGGTTCATCACCACGAGAGCATATGGCAAAGACATTCACGGCTTTCATCATCCTGATCCAACCAGTTCCACATATTCCTGGGTATGGAGCAGCAAATACAGATTAATGTGTTGCCACAGGGGATCGATACAGGGCTCAAATTCTGATGCCTTAACATCTTCAGTCAATTTGCTATTAACCTTTTTGAGACAATTGACCACATTTTGTGGTTTGGCTCAATAACTTTTGATTCCGAGCCCTAATAAATATACCTGATCCACGAGTAGAAAGAGCAAAAAAAATTTGCACACACTGTGTCCATTTTTGTTGCATGACCATATTGCGTTTGATGGCAGGAATTTTATATAGGAAAAAAAGCTTTAAAATTCCTAAATTGGCAACACATTGAGAGGTTCAAAATCATTGTTTTTTTTATAAAATACATTTTATAAGAACCATGTAGCATTTAAAGAAAATTATCATTGTTGCCGATTTGAAGAACCAAATGTGATTAATTTAGCCCTTAAATAATTCCTGTCATGAAAGGGTTAACCCACCTTCACGAAGTAGGCCCCTTCGATGGTTTCAGCCGATCCAAAACTCCAGCAGGATCCACAAATAGCCTGATCCTTTACTGGACTCACAGCACCTAAGGTAGGGGGTGAAAGGGAAATCACAAACCAATCATGAACTATCAAGCTATTCAAAGATTACAGAATAAGGCCCTCTTGTGGCAAGAAACATCCACAATCTGCGGTTGAATTTCACTTTAAGAATTTGGTTAGTGTAGGATATAGACTGCGGTGCAATTGTCGCCAGAAAACGGTCGTAGAAAAGACTAAGAAGCAGGATACCTCAGCAATAATAATAACCAGGGGATAAACATGAATACTAACCTCCTTGCAACAATCACTCACCTAGCTCATTCCAGTTGATGTAGTCTGGTAGGGAGGCTTCACTGACGTCAGAACCATCGTAGGGGAGTCCATTGTTAGGTCTGGTGGGTCGCAGACGACCTCTCATCCTCTTGAGCTCACCATGTGAGTGGTCGGCCATGTGGTTGATGTCCAGCACGTAGCCCAGATTGGCCCGGTTGAGCGAATGGATCATCCTGATGAGAAAATCAGAAATTCAAAGATAATCTTGAGTTCTAGTAACAGTGAAAAATAAATGTGTGAGCTTTCTAATTCTTTTTATGTCAGTGAGGAAGAATATTGTACAGAAAAAGTCCCCTGAAAAGGACTGTTCTTCAAATGCCCTCATATTCAAAAAAATGCTACATGATTTTGAACACATGGGAATGGCCATATTAGATAACACTTACTATAAAATCCAAATTATTGTCCTTTTCATTCAACAGTTCTAAAACTTATCAATTTTACTACCATGATTTGATTTGATTTGGAAATTTCCATCCTTGCATAGGATGTCATTTACTTTTCATCTCTAATTCATTTGATATTCTGTTAAATATCTTCACAGCATCTGTTTGTCTCTTGCAGTTCCTCAACCAAAATCAAGGAAATCTGAACTTCTTTTTTTTTCGGTAGGGTGGGGGAGGGGGGAGAGATTGGCTATCAAATTTGTACCTGGACTTTAAAGACACAGGGGAAAAGTCTGGGAACCAGCTAAATGAGCGCTGTCTTACCTCACATTCTTGGTGAAGTGTCCCTTGCGTTGTACATGCTCCTTGTCTGTCTTGTATGTCTTGCCGTACTTCTGCTTGAACTCATCAAAGAGCTGATGGTAGCGGTCTCCCTGCTCAGGATTCACCATCTCTTTCATGGGGTTGGTCTTGATCTTATGCTCCACACCAAGACCTGGGAAACCCTGACATGTCTTATCTGTAAAAAAAAAATTAAAAAAAACTAGAAATGTCCATTGCCGCGCAATGCGAATGTATCCCCCGGCATTGGCAACTATTTTTGTGTCATCCTTTTGTTCGAAGGAGGGACAAAGAACTTCCCCCCTCCCCTCCCTCAAACAAAAGGATGACATAGAGATCACCACCAGTGGCCTGGACTATTGTCAACACTAGGAACAGCATCGGATTAGAGTATAATGCATCTCTATAAAAAATTCGAAAGAAATCTGTCAAGAAATGTGACCTGCAGAGCGCACACAAGATATCCACTAAAATATGACCTTTGACCCTGTTAAAGATGGAACACTGGGGGCAGCATCACCAAAAACTGTAGAGGACTAGAGTAAACTATATGATGGACCTCCATACAAAATCTGAAAGAAATCCATCAAGAAATGTGGCAGTTAGAGCGCACAAAAGACATATGACCTTTGACCCTATAAAGGACGAAACAATGAGGGCAGCAATATCAAAAAGCATAAATTTTGTAGACTGTACCAAGATTCATCTCCATAAAAAATTTGAAAGGAATCTGTCAAGAAATATGGCCTGCAGAGCGCACACAAGACATTGTCCAAAAGACATATGACCTTTGACCTTATAAAAGACAAAACACTGGTGGCAGCATCACCAAAAACTAAATATGTTTAGATTTGACCAAGATACACCTCCATACAAAATTTGAAAGAAATCCATCAAGAAATGTGGCCTGCAGAGTGCACTAACGCCATCCTCCAAAGTATGACCTTTGACCCTATAAAAGACGGGACACTAGTGGCAGCATCACCAAAAACTATAGGTACATGTACGTAGATTTTACCACATAAGAGATGCACACAAGATATCTATCAAAATATGACCTTTGACCCTATAAAAGACGGAACACTGGAGGAAGCATCACCAAAAATTAGAGGTGTGTAGTTTATACCTAGATACACCTCCATACAAAATTTGAAAGACAGCTGTCAAGAAATGTGGCAGTTAGAGTGCCGGCGGCGCCGGCGTAACGCTGCTGAATCCAAAGTATCCTCGGGGGATACAATAAAAAAAAAAAAATAATAACTGTTTTTTATATAGCACCTTTCCAATTAAGAAACTGATCAAAGAAGTCTATTATTGCCAAAGCATTAGGTTCCATTACTACCACTTCCATTGTGCACTGTACACATGTTGCAACCTAGCCTTTAGCCAAGGCACTCGGTGCTGTTATTTCCCTAAACGGCCTGAATACATAGACTAATCGCACGACAACTATGATCCATGGCCCGAGGTGCGTCAGCACCGAGGCCTTTACTAACCTGAGTGGTTGTTGTAGTTTATTTCTTTTGTTTTGTATTATATTTCCGCTCCCAAATCCATAGATAATTGATGCCAAGTAGCTTACCCAGAAAGCCGGCCAAACCAGCCCTTCCAATCTGATGCACGAATCAGAGTAGACAATTCGAGAGAATTTTAGGAATATTCATGAACATACATATTCATAAATAAATTTTTGAGCGATCATATCTCTGCCCGACGAACATGGCGAGCGGCGAAGAAGATCTCCTATCAAAGAGCCTTGAATATGTGGCTGAAAGGTTGAAATTTTCGTCTCTTTTAAGGAGTTACAATCAAAAGCTATAAGATCAGCATTGAAAGGGGAAGATCTGTTTGTTAATCTTCCAACCGGTAATGGCAAATCTGCAATTTTTCAAGCCATTCCACTGTGCAAGGACTTCTTCGTGCGCACGGCCAGTCACTGCAAGCACACCATCCCCATCGGCGTCTCCCCGGCGGGAGGGACTACTCGCACTGCACTGTCCATTGAAGTTATTATTTCACCTCTAATTTCTTTAATACTCTGTTGTTTTTAATAAATCCATGTTTTATTGAAAATTGAACGAGATATTATTATTTAGTACATTTGAATACGAATTCCCCCATAATTTGATAAACGAATCCATGTAAAACACCGCGGTTAAAAAAATTACGATTGGCCACGATCGTCACTAGCTGCTGTATATGTAAGACCCTGATTTTTTTTTTTCGGGGGTGTGCCTCAGTCAACCCCAAAATGGGGGTCTAAGGAACTGACTCTAAGCGAAAAACATCTATAGGGTCTTTGGAACGGTGGATCCATACATGTACCCAGCTGAGCAAAAGAACCTGGGGCGGTATTCTGAAAACTGTTTTATCTCTAATATTATTGTATCTCCACACTTAAGATAAAATTGGTATTCTGAAAATTGTTGTAACTTTTGTTGTAACTTTTGTTGTATCTTTGTTCACTCTGCGCATGATCCTGTTTTACATATGTGCGCTGAAGATAATATCATGACATAATTGGTATTCTGAAAATTATCTTATCTTTTGATGTATCTTATCTTCCATGGTAACTACAAAAAAACTTACAACAGCTTCTAGCTGTTGTATCTCATGATCTCGGCAATTTTTCTAGTTCAGAATCAGACAGTACATGCTCAAATAGCAAGATGGAGACTGTGTGTGATTCAAGATCTCATAGAAAAGACATTTTTAAGAAATTACAAGTGGAATTCGGTGATTTTACATCAATATGTGACTTGGTTCGAGCAGAAGAGGGTGAGCCATTATGTTAATTAATTGTAGTCCAGTAGCGCATGGTGCATTATAAAACGCATAATTTAATAACTATGCCCGAAATTGATATACGCGCAAAGCCAATCCTTATGTTTGACATAAGGGGTTCTCCTATTGGTTAACCTACCTATGTAAAATCCATCTTGATTGGTAAAGTGTCAAAAAATGGGCGTGTCAAAGATAATATAAAGGCGGTCCTTAGAGAGATAATATCTACTTAAGGCCCTGTCACACCTTTCCGGGCAAGCCTTGCGTGTGACTTGCGGGGAACAGTTTTTGCTACCCGGAGGTCTCCGCAGATGGCCCGCACCTGACAGTACCTAGCACGTATCTCGCCCGTAGTTGCCCGGAGGTGCGCACGCTAGTCCGATTTACCCGCAGCCAAGTTTTGAGCATGCCCAAAACTTGTTCCGGGTGAGTCGCGGGGGACTGCCGCAGAGGTCCACGCAGACCACCAGTAGGAGGCCCGTAGCGGCCGCAAGTCACAGGCAGTTAACCCGCTTGAAGTACGTAGGTTGCCCGTGGATCTGTGGCTATGCGTCGGAAACGCGTGTCATCTGCGGGCATTCTACGAGCATAATACGGGTGTTTTACTGGCAAGGAACGGTGTCGATACTGCCAACATCCGTGTAGCTGGTCAGTTCTGCGGGCGTGGAGCGAGCTATACGAGCAAATTGCGTGCATGTCGCGGGTCACTTACTGCCTTTCTGCTGGTTAGTTGAGGGTCGCCTGCGGCCAAGATAATGACGTTCTGTCATCTTTATTCCAACTGAAGAAAACGAGAAATGATGGTCTCTCCATCCACTCGACCAGTATTACCCAGGCTCGCACCTCGCAGGCAACTTCCATGCAGGTAACACGCAGTTGTGACGCAGGTACCTCGCAGCGCCCGTATGTCGCCCGTAACTGACACGGATCAGTTTCGAAGCTCTCACGCGCCACCCACGCGCCTGACACGCAGGTCACACGGAATACACGCAAGTAGAACGTAAGTAGCACGCGTCCAGCAGGTAAGACGCACGCGAAACTCGCCAAAATCCTTGTCCGCCCGCAGATATTATTCTGCGTGCTGGAAAATCCATACACGCAACAAGCCCGCGTAGCTTGCCCGGAAAGGTGTGACAGGGCCTTTAAGACACTTTTCAGAATACCAACTTACAATATTAGCGAGGTATTATCTCTGGAAGATACAACAAAAGTTACAACAAAAGTTACAACAATTTTCAGAATACCACCCATGCTAAGGAACTACAGCACTTAGTGTGGGGATTCTATAGTGCATGCTTAAGCAATTGCGCACGCAAGTGAATGGACGTACGTACCTGAGAGCTAGGGAATGGGGCTCGCCGGGGGAAACGGAGAGAGACCGTGCGCTTTGGGTATCTTGAGAACGCGTGAGAAGGGTGAGAACGGCAGTTTATGGAAATTCGGGTATCTTGAGAACAGCGATCGGCCGATGAAAAAGGGGGTCGTCAAAGCGGCACATGTATACCCATCTGTCCAATATATCGAGTGCCCCCCCCCGGGGGTTTCCCTTTTTCCAGTCGTTATTCCATCAAGAAGAAAGAGAAAGGACAAAGATTTTATCGTGTGCCACACTTTTGGTGATCTGATACATGCTCCAGCGACATCAGCTCCATCAAAGATACAGGGTAGGGGTAAAGGTTACGATTGGGTCACAGGTTAGGTTTAGGGTCAAGGTTAGGGCCAGGTATTGCGTTTGGTCCAGGGTTGAAGCTAGGAATTTGATTGAGTAGGGAAGTGATCGCTGAGCGATTGTCGTTGGAGCATGTATCGTAGAACCTCACTATTTGGGACCTCGAATGTAGCGTCAGAGATCTCGGTTGTTTCATCGTAGAAGTTGTAATCGATGATATACTTGTCGTAGTGCGACCCAAGGAGGCTATCAGAGCCCATCATCAGATACTGTACAGGCCTGGGAGGCACTGTGGCGGTGACAGCGAACGTGTACGTGTTGGTACGCGAGATGTTATAATACGTCATGGTGGTTTTGTTCTGCCACAAGTTGACGCTCTGTCCGTTTCGTATTCCACCGGATATGAACTGGGACAAAAGAGTGCAAAAACATGCATAATACACATGAATAGAGCATGCTCTGAGTTCAATATTAAAGGGCAATCCAACCTTGATAATAAGATGATTTGTGTGAAAGCAGAAAAATAAGAAAAACATGACTGGTGAAAGTTTAAAAGAAATCGGACAAGGACTAAGAAAGTTATGGATGTTTGAAAAATGAGATCACTACATCTATGCGAATCTCAAATTGGCAATTTGGTGAGTCAATTGTGACATTTTTGTGGACAACTCTCCCATTTGTCGTACACAAAAATATCATTAATTTGCGGTTTTCTTCGAGGCGCTTTTACCCTTGGGGCAGTACTCAAAATATATTGGAGATAGCATATTGTTATAGGTCCTCATGAACGAAAAGATCCTACTGAGTAATGCATTTTGAAAAAAAGTGACATTTTAGTCATTTTGTGTGTTAGAGCGAATGGGGGAGTTGTCCACAGCTACATCACAGTGACATTATCTTTTCGGCCAATTTGAAATTCCCATATGCATAGTGATTACAACTTTCAAAAATTCATAACTTTCTTATTGCTTGTCCGATTTCGTTCAAACTTTCACCAATCTGCTTCTCTGATTTTTCCTCTTTCTTTCAAAGCAACTTGCTATAAAGGTAGGATTTCCCTTTAAAGCTCATCATGAGCTACAGTAAGGGAATTGCATTTTGAGAGAAACAGAAGGTTGAGTTCTAGAAAAAGTGAAAAATAATTTGTGAGCTTTCTCATCCATTTTATGTCAGTTTGGAAGAATATTATAGTAGAAATGTCCCCTGAAAAGGACTGCTCTTCAAAATGCCCTCATATTCGAAATATGACAAGAAATAGCTGAAATGTTCGGGCTGAACATTCGTGCCACTTGTAGTCCCATATACCCATTTCTGAATGCAGTGCATGTGCTACTGAGAGAGATTGGGTCAATTTTCTTATCATTTTGATGATTCCAAAACCTCATAGTATACACAAATTCTTACCATAAACTCTAAACCCTAACCCCAACCCTAACCCTATATATTTTTTTCATTTTGGGTGGCTGTCGCAAATGGAAGTCTACCCTAGAAATGCTTCCATGATATGAGTAAAAAGCAGAAATAAATTAAATTGAAGTAAATTAGAGTCCTAAAATATGAAGTGGCTGAAATCCCCTTCCCTGTTACATATCAGTTACATGTTCCTCCCCTTCACCCTGTCTCATCGAACATCAACCCCCCAGAAAAACAATTGTAGCACAGAAATAAGTAAGTTCAACTAAGAAACAGTCCCCCCCCCCCCCCCCATCAAAAAAGAAACCCTGATGAAACTTCAATGTATAAAGTAATGGAATGCATAAATAAATTAAACTTCCAAAGAAGCCGAAGTTTCACTAATAAAAGGCAGAAAAGGTTTACGAGCACCAATCAATCGCGACGACTGCCCCCCCCCCCCCAGGGGAGGGGGCATGTCTCATTGAGACCTGTACGTCTGCGTCAATCACTTTCTGAAAAGCACCCTACAGTAAACGGGGATTGCAGTAGAAGCAGATTTTGTGTACACATGCGCTGTGCGAACGAATAACATGTGTTTTGTTGTGCCGTATTGAAGCCATACATGTACATGTACATCAATGCGCTAGTACGTGTACACAATACAGCATGTGGAGCTATATACATGTAGGGCCTAGGAGTACACGTCACAATGTTCTTTCCCAGTATCCCAATCAACTTTCTCATCCCAATCAGTATAAGTTGCGTGCATAACAGAAGGCGTGCATAACCGAAGGCGTGCATAACAGAAGGCATGCATAACAGAAGGCGTGCATATAACAGAAGCAGAGCTGCCAACCTGTCACTTTCAAAAAACATATCATTCAGCTTGAAAAAACATATTTTTAGGTGAAAAAACATATTTTGCCGGTTTAATATGTTTTTTGTTATTATTCCTTAAAAATGCTATTGCGACTACTGTACATTTCTTTAATAAGAACGCCTTCAGTTGCATAAAGTCGTTTCATGTGAATGCATTAAAAAATAAAATACTGGTCAACATTGTGGTTTAAAGTAGATATTCATTGATTTTTAAAACTGACTTAAGTTTCATTATTGCGTAGGTGAAGCTTAGACCGGACAAGTTTTTCAAAGTTCGACGCTTGCAAACATTCGAAGTAATGATTATTATCAATTACAAATTGCTAAAATACAGCCCCGACATAGCACCTGAACAGCTCTCCGAAAGCCGCTGAAATGTGTGACGTCAAAGGGAGGACGTTAATTGCACAAGCAGACGATGTCCCATAACATCTCACATATTTTCAGTGCCTGTTTTGTCATCTTCTCTTCAGTTATTTCACTTCACTAGCATTAGTCTATTACGTTTAATCCATATATTGCCTCACTCTAAACCCTGTGCATGGGTTTATTTGGATGGAAAATGAAGCGTTACAAGAATAAAGGTATTGCTTGTAAACAAAACAGACGCCATTGCATTCACAGCTGCATACACCGCTGGACGTTCGGCGTTGAATGAGGGATAAATACCGTCCTTGCAATCATTCAGCGGGCTTTTCAATTTGAAAGTGTGATTTCGACGATGATGCCATGATTATTCCTCACTAATAGTAATAATCCACGATAAAATCCATGGAAATGTGCAGGAGAAAGCATCTGCGTAAACACTAAGATCAAAGATTTTTCGCCGCACAAACAATATCGATGTACACACACAAACGCAGTATACACAGCATGCATATCCATAACACGTGCAGCGCAGCGCGAGAGCACGTACAGTCGTACACACACCATGCATAGGCCATAGGCGCACACACAGATCCATGCATGGACTGCACACAGGGAAGTGCTGCGCTGATGCACCATATATGCTGTAGTCCATGTATGGACTACAGCACATGGTGCATCAGCGCAGCACTTCCCTGTGTGCAATCCTATGGTGCAAACATCTGTAGTGCACCCGCGCACGCTGCATAGGATCTGTATGTGTAGGAATTGCTCGCACAACACAACAGCACAACCATGCATACGCTCGTTCTCACAGCCAGTCTAGTCACGTTCGCATAACATTACTCGGAATTTTCAAAAAACGTATTTTCACACAGAAAAACGTACAGACGTATTTTACTCCAAAAAAACGTACTTGGCAGCTCTGCAGAAGGCATTCGTTCCACAGGCTGCATGCGCTCCCTCCGGAAATTTAAAGTTTAGAAATGAATTTATGAAATGTTGAAGGCACTGCAGCACTTAAAAAGTGCCTCCCAACCATCTGGGGATCATTCCCCGCCCATGGGTACCAAAAGGAGGGGACCAAAAGAGCCAGGGGAGGCGCCTATTCAAACCAAAGAAAACCCCAAATCCTTATGGTAATATATATAGATACATGTAAACAAGAACTTCAACAAAACCTACTTGACAAATCTTGTAGACTACCGGTAAATATTTGTTTAATTCATCATTGCCACTACTTACACTACTATTTCAATAAATAACCAAAGTCATTTAATTCAAACTTACCGTGAAGCCAGTGAGGTCTGGAAGCATACTCTGAGGCTGGACTGGGTCGCCCTTCTCACCGGAGATGTTGAAACAACTATTAAGTGGGGGAACACCTTTCAGGGTGGTAGGAGAGATCTTGTAGATGTTACCATAACTCCCATCGTCACCTCGGAAGTAAGTCTTGTCCAGGCCTTTCATGGTGATCAAAATAAAAATATCAGCTTCGATTTTAAAAATGTACCTAAATACTAATGAAATTTTAACAAAAGATTACTACTGATGAGAGGCGTATAATGCACTTATCTCAGTAAATTGCATTAACCGTCCTCACAACGCTTGCAATCTTTAGTTCATCTTCGTGAGCGGTTGCATAGCCCTAAGTAATTCAGTAACCATACTAAAGACTAATAAATGATTGACAACAACTAGTGGAAAAGTTGCAACTTAGTGAGAGTTGCAAAAATGAATACGTAATTTATAACTGACCTCAAATTTAAATTTGGACAGTTTAAAGTGCCTTAGGTTGATAAGGGAGACTCACCATTGTACATATCGATCCTACTCCTGTTCTTGGCCCCCTGGAAGAAGATCTCAAAGGGTTCGTTGAGTTCAGCATAAGGCAGTCTGATGTAGCCTGAGGCATGGTAATGATCCTTGAAGGTAGGTTTCACTGGAGAAGCCTGGAGGCAAGACAGACCTGGGTTATCACAGAAAGGTAGGGAGGGAGGAAAGAAAATTCATTAAAAAAAAGTCAAACTAATCAGCTGAAAAACACATCTCCTGTACTAGCTGTTTCAATAAAATTTTAGGCACTTTAAGAATCAGTCAGCACTGTGGCAGTGTGAAGTCCTTTCCACTTGTAGGTCGGAAAGGACCAACAGTTGGTGAATACACATTCTACACTGTTCCATTTCCGACGCAGCATGCTAAATTTAACTGTGCTAATATCTTGCACCGTTGCACCCATAGACAGCAGTATATGCGTACGGGATATTCGCACAATTAAATTTACCATGTCGCGTCGAAACTGCTCAGCATTGCACTGCCTTGTACTCCGTTCATCTACAGTGCACATTCTGTGCCGATCTCCTATCTTTGTAATGCTATGTAATGCAAGATTCATCCATTTCCACTTATGGTGAACCTTGCAAACCACCTTCGGAGTTTGCTAAAATCTTCCTCTTTAAGCTCATCTGACCACTTCAACGATCGGATCATGAGAATATATGTGAAAAAAATGCAATCTATGGCGACATTGATGCTATAGACGGCAGTATATACGTGTGTGGGATATTAGCACAATTAAATTTAGCATGCCGCACCAGAACCGCTCAGAGTTGCACTGCCTTGTACTCCGTTCATCTACAGCGTACATTTGTAATGCTAATCGCACAGCGAAAGCTACACGTGAACAGTAAGTAAATCCACATCGATCTCGCCGAAAATTGTGTTTGTTTTTTTTCTTCAGATTTCTCATGATCCGATCGTTGAAGTGGTCAAATGAGCTGAAGGAGGAGATTTTAGCGAAACTCCAAAGTGGTTTGCAAGGTTCACCGTAAGTGGAAATGGATGAATCTTGCCCACTGATTTTTTTGTTTACTTGTCTCTCCATATTAAGGGAGATTGCCTCCCGTGTATGGCTTGATATTCAAAGTCGTATTTCATAAAACATCAAGCCCGTATGGCTAGTATGGCTATATAGGCCCCGCTTCTCTACTGCTGACTTTTTTTAGTTTGTACCTGGAGCGCTACCAGCCTTAGGCAGCGGCATTCATAGCGGCATGACTATACTTCGTGTGTATACTTTTGGACGGTCATACACCTCAACACTTTCAAACACCACTGCACAGTCGAGGCGCACGGCCGATATTGGAGACTGTTTCCTATTTGGGAGACTGTATGTCTCTATTGTCAGAGACTTTTGTCAACATTTTTGGTAGCCTATTTAGGAGACAGTCTCTATTTAGGAGACAAATTTTCTTTGTTTACATTTGTTGCAAACGGATTACCTCGCCTCAAAATGAAAATGTGATTATATTTCATGAAAAAGTACCCCTTTTGACCGTCTTCTTTAAAAATTCACCGCCTACTTTTGTTGTCATAACATTTTTTGTTATGACCCACACACCAAACAAATGCACTCGCACTCTGTACCTTCGTACCACAAGGAATTGCCTCCATAGCAAGTGTGTGATCTCTAGCACATACATGTATGTGACCAGGCACCACAAAACCACCAAAAAGTCGCACTGTGTGATTTCCAGTTAGAGCTCAATCAATGTGTTTTTGGTTGGCATGGTCAAATTTTTGTTTTTGGTATTTCCTGAAAGAGTATACTTTTTTTCTAAGTAATATAAAAATTTGGAGGTACCAAACAATCTAAAAGTGGTATTTTTGATAGTTTTTTTTATTAGACTTATGTTTGTCTTCTCTGGATTTTGTTGTATTACTTTTCTATTTTACGACCCTGAATACTTGTCTCATTTTGATCTCCCAAAACTTTAAAACAGAGTAAGTTCTTGCTTTGATACTTGTGCACTATCATGAGCAGGATGTGCCTAATTAGTATGCCAATTTTTAGGACAATCTGATAATCCCTTCATAGAAATTTCTATTGAGTTTTTATCCTCCTTTTGTCACCTTAGCACAAGACCTTGCAAGTCAGAGTGCTTCAATAGAAGGCAAACTTTAAAGCCTTATTTCTCAGAATTAACATTCTGAGGGACTGTGTATTCTACTCTTTGTACAATGAGTTAGGAACATCCAATGCAAATGAGTTGTATATCATTTTAAAGCTGAGAATCTCCTCTTTCAGAATCGGACCTTAATTTAAAAATCATTTCTGGCGACTTTTTGGTGGTTTTGTGGTGCCTGGTCACATATGTGTGCTGGAAAGGAGCAAAGATCACCGGCCAAAAACAGCCTGAAAATTTCACTTGATCAAGATGATAAAGATTTTATTGAAGAATGTGGCATGAAATCAGATATTCTATCATCCTAAAATGTAGACGAAGTATTTTCTCAAAATTTTGCTGATTATATTGTTGTTTTTACCTCTTCAACTTAAAGGGAGCCACCGCTCGATATCCACGTACGTTCAATTTCATTCGCTTGCCCCTATTGCAAGGCCGTGCATAACAACAATCTTGGAGCAGCGAACAAAATTGCCGTCGAGGGTGGGGTAGTTTGTCAGTTGGGTTGTTCAGTTCGTCTTTCTTCGGTCGAATGCGCATCACTGCAATTGCGTGCTCGTTTACCGAAGATGTACGGAGATTCCTGAATATTACCCGAGCCGGGCCAAGCTCCAAAACACCACGATTTGCGACTTTTCGGTCCCTTTAAGGGTCGTGACCGCCGCTGAAATTGACACAGCCCTACATAGTGATGGTTCCGTGAGTGAAACAAATGGGCTTCTGACGGCCTCAGCGAGGCAAAATTTTGGCTGAGAGAAACTGCCTTTTTGTTGGTGTTGCTTCTTTTGTCCATTTGTAAGCTACATGTAAGTCTCCAATATGGGAGACAGTCTCTCAAATCCAAAACAGTCTCCAATATCAGCCGTACGCCTCTACTGCTGGACTCTGGAGCTAATGGGAGAGGAGCTCGCATGTATAGTCATGGATTGTATTACCGAACAGAATTGTATTACCGAACCGTACAATTAACCCTTTGACTACTGTATTCTTTAACTCTCATAGGCTTTATACAGGAACCTCCCGGTTCCCCTGGTCTATGGGTTAAGCGCCTAAAATGGCTTTCATACGCGAACAGCATTGTATTACTGAACCGTACAATTAACCCTTTGACTACTGAATTCTTTAACTCTCATAGGCTTTATACAGGAACCTCCTGGTTCCCGTTGTCTATGGGTTAAGCGCCTAAAATGGCTTTCATACGCGAGGGAGGGAGTACGCGTATGTTCTCTACACTATTTGACACAGAGAACACAGGGCAGAAGATCATAAAATGAGGCAAAAAAACATACCAGGTAAGTAATATCTTATAACCTGCTCTCTCGTCAACCCCCCCCCCCCCCCCCGTCATCACCCCTTTGGCCCCAAATCGGGGTAGTTCGTGTATCTTTTTCCCATAGGGGGCACACGTTCAGTAATACAATACCTTTTTCAAAGAACCAAAATGCCGCGTCGTTGGGAAAGGGTTCGCTCGGAAGGGAATATCGTATTAAATCTATGTTGTCTGTTTCAAATTCCACTAACTTCTTTTTCTGTAGGATTTAAAGCATGTAAGTTTGACAGATATTCATTGGATATTTCATTTGCTATGGTTGATTTTCTGAAAAGTGTACATGTTCAGTAATAGGATCCACCTCCATAACTTAGAGATCGATGGGAGCTCACAAGATACATCACGGAGTTGCCAATTTGTGTTTGAGTGTTTGATTTAATACAAAACAACTTCAAACTCAAAGTTCAAAAATTCATAACTTTCTTATCGCATTTTTAACCTTCACTGATCTGTTGATTGTTTCTTTAGACTTTTATTTTTCTGCCTCTTAATCAACTTGTAATCAGGGTGGATTTCTCTTAAATTTGAAGTTTAAGTTGAACGCTGGGCCAGTTCGTTATTTCAAAGTCAAAGAGTAAAAAACTGTGTCTGTACTGTAGTTGTCTTAATAGTAACCCTAAATTGGGGTTCATTTGTGAATTTTTTTTTATGAAAGCAAATTTCAACTGATTTTAGTAGGTATGGGTATCAACATTTACCAAAAAAAAGTGAGGTGGGATAGGGGGTGGGGAAAATGCTTTTTCTAGGGGTCAAAGGTCATTGACCTTTGCTGAAAACATGAAAAAAATGTATCTCAGGTATAAAATATGGTATGTAGATGATTTTAGTGTCAATATGCTAAGAAATATAAAAGTAGTACACACAAAATAAAATTTGACTCCGATGACCAAGTCGTGACCTCTAAATTAAGGTCAAAAACAAAAAAATATCACCTTAAATCACCCAAAATTAGCCATGTACATGTAACACTAGTCTGTGAAGATAAAATTTTATAAAAGCAAATTTCAACTGATTTTAGTAGATATTGGTATCAACATTTTAACGAAAAAAAAGTTAGGTGGGATAGGGGGTGGGGAAAGTGCTTTTTATAGAGGTCAAAGGTCAATGACCTTTGCAGAAAACATGAAAATTGTATTCTAAGTATAAAATATGGTTGTGGTCAATCTTGGTGTCAAAATGCTTAAAACTGTAAAAGAATCAAGTGCACACAAAATAAAGGTTGGCTCCGATGATGAAGTCGTGACCTCTAAATTGAGGTCAAAGGTCAAAAACTAAAAATATCACTTAAAATCACTGTAAATTATCCATATGTAAAATTTATACTGATGGGTAGTAACACCCCTCCCCCCCCCCCCCCCCCCCCCCCCCAGAGGTTACATGTAGGTGGCATAGGGGGTGGAGAAAGTCCTATTTCTAGGGTTCAGAGGTTAATGACCTTTGCTGAAAACATGAAACTCTGTTTATCTCGGGAATGAAATATGGTATGCGGATTACTTTGGTGTTAAAAATGCACAGGACTGTAAAAGAAGTACACGCAAAATAAAAGTTGATCAATTAAGTTGTGACCTGTAAAATAAGGCCAAAAGTCAAAAACAAAAATAGGCCTATCACTTAAAATCACATATTACTTACTATATGTTAACCAATCTATTGACAAATATTTAAGCAGAAATTTTGAATTTACCTTACACACATTAATATCTAGGTATAGGTGATGGGTAAATTCTTTTCTGGCCAGCTTGGGCTCAAAGGTCATATAATCTCTGCAGACATGCGGTATCTGCAAGACAAAATATGATTATAGAGTATCTTTTTTCTCAGGTGGGAAGAATTGTTCTGTATATTAATGAATAGTGTATTATTCAATCTGATGGTCAGAACCAAATCTTGATCCTTCATATTTTAGGTCAAAGGTCAAAATAGTTGGTTTCTTCTTCGTCACGATAGCCACTGCTAATCAACTGCTTGACAGCTATAAGTTCATCTAAGAAGGTTTTTGGAGTGATATCACCTAGTATTGGTCTGAGTTTCTTGTGAAACTCCCATTCTCTTTTGACAGGGTCAATGATTACTGTATTGGGATTCTTTCACACTCTAACCTACTGATGAATGTGGCTTTCTAGAGTTTTACGTTGCTTTTCTGTAGGGGTAGTCTATCAGGGTCGAGTCTTCCTTTTCAGCTTGCTTCTGAAATTTCAGGAAGTGAGTCTTTTTTAAAAGAGTATCCTCACAATCAGAAGTGATCTCCATGGCCTTTATTCCAAGTTGTCTGATTTCTAAGGGATTTGAGGTGGTGCATAAGAATGTGTTGATAAAACTGGAGGGCAACCTTTGTGTGTCCATGAATACAGAAGACTGTGTCATATTCCCTAGTCATAGTTGAATGGAAGAAAAACTTTTTTCTTTTAGTGATGTTAATTTTTGAAATGTAGAGTTAACCCGGAATTAAGGTTCCAGTATTTGTGGCTAATGAAAAGTACAAAGGAAATGTAAAATCATATCTACAGAGATTGCATGTCACCACATCACTGTACACCAAGCAAAAGATGATGGTTACACGTTGATTGTAGAGAATTAAATTGATTTAGTATATATAGTGTTTACTCCAGTTGTTGTTGCGTTCCCAAGAAACCGATGTATTGGCCTTACTCATCTAACATCGAACAAACAACTGTACAAATTGTACTTGCAATCAGAAATGAATGCATGGCCTCTATGACATTTCAACAAATGACATCACTAACAGAGATGAATTTTTTTTTAGCTATGCCTATATAGTCTGGAAATGGTTTGGTCTTCTCTTTTCATGGACAAATAAAGGTTATACCCTCTACAAAATAATACCGGTACTTATTTCCTGTATATTCATAAACACACATTCCTATGCTGAACTTCAAATTACTCAGAAATAGACAACTTTGATTAAAGGCTGGCAGATCACTTACATGTACAGCTGTATGCTTGTGGGGATACTTATTTCTTTTCTGAAATTTCAGAAGCTAGCAGCAAAAGGAAGGATCAACCCTGACAGACTACCCCTAAACAATATGCAACAAAAAACAATCTCTATGTCTTCATCTGCAGATTGGGGTATGAAAGAATCTTTATGCATGCAAGCAATCATTGAGCGCGTTGGAAGAGGATAGGATCCTAGCAGTAAAAAGAAACTCAGATCAAAGATGCTATTGGCAGTGGCGGATTTAGGGGGGGGGGGGGGGCCGGGCTGGCGAGACCAAAAAAATATGGGTCTCCCTCCAAGCAGTTTCCCAAAGTTGACAATCCTGCATTTGTGTGCCCCCCCCCCTATTATATTCTTATAGAAGACCAGTTGAGATACAATTTTCATGTTTTCAGCAAAGGTCAGTGACCTTTGACCTCTAGAAATAGGACTTTCCCCATCCCTATATCTTACTTATTGGGGGTAATTTATGTTACCCATGGGATATCAACTGAATTTAGATAAAATTTGTTTTCATATTTTTTCCACGGATTGGTGACAAATATGATTTATTAAAGGCATTGATTAACTTTGCCCGGGATTGAAAAAAAAAATCACTGTTCCAGCTAATGCTGTAATCATAATTGCAAACCTTTAGCTCAGACAGGAATCGCCTGAGTTTTATAAGCTGATCGGTCGTTTATATATCAAGATATTTACGATTGAACATTGATGTCGGGATAGAGTACCACCGAACCCTAAAGAACTCTTACGGTTGGCATACCTCGCTCTATCACAGAATACCGTACGGGCTGGAAACCCGCTCTGAAATCGCCAAGCGCTGGTGCTTGGTTTTTGTGACTGCAGCGCAGCGAAGAAGCCGAGCGACTTGCGCTAGTGATTGATCGCGATTTTCTCTTTTTTAGGATAGTAAATAAACAGGTTCCATTTTCTCTCATACTTTCACATATCCTTAATTATATATGTAGTTAGAGGACTGCACACAATTCACTGGCATTTGAGCTGATTTTACAATTTTTCACAAAGTTAATCAATCACTTTAAGGGTGATTTTAAGTGACATTTTTTGTTTTTGACCTTTGACCTCAATTTAGAGGTCACGACATGGTCATCGGAGGCAAATTTTATTTCATGTGTACTTCTTTTACAATTCTGAGCATTTTGGCACCTAGATTGACCACATACCATATTTCATACTTGAGATACAATTTTCATGTTTTCAGCAAAGGTCATTAACCTCTGAACCCTAGAAATAGGACTTTCTCCACCCCCTATGCCACCTAGCCTCTTGGGGGGGGGGGGGGGGTAGGGGTGTTACTACCCATACTTACTTAAATCAGTATAAATTTGCTTTCCTGATTTTTTCTTCACAGATTTGGCATATGGATAATTTGCAGTGATTTTAAGTGATATTTTTAGTTTTTGACCTTTGACCTCAATTTAGAGGTCACAACTTCATCATCGGAGTCAACCTTTATTTGTGTGTACTTGATTCTTTTACAGTTCTAAGCATTTTGACACCAAGATTGACCACATACCATATTTTATACTTGAGATACAATTTTCATGTTTTCTGCAAAGGTCAGTGACCTTTCACCTCTAGAAAAAGCATTTTCCCCACCCCCTATCCCACCTAACTTTTTTTTTGTTAATGTTGATACCCGTATCTACTTAAATCAGTTGAAATTTGCTTTCATAAAATTTTATCTTCACAGACTGTTGTGTTAAATGGCTAATTTGGGGTGATTTCAGGTGATATTTTTTTGTTTTGGACCTTTGACCTTAATTTAGAGGTCACGACTTGGTCATTGGAGTCAAAATCAAATTATTTTGTGTGTACTTCTTTTATATTTCTGAGCATTTTGACAATATTCTTTCATAAATTTTTTTCACAGATTGGTCAAAAATATGGCTAATTTGGGGTTTTTGTAAACTCTGTCCCCAAAACTAAAAGATATGGGCTTTACAGATCAGGGCCCTGTTGCATAAAACTTACCATTAACGATAACTCTGCTATCAATGGTAACTACCATGGTAACATCACTCAACAGCCAATCAAAATCAAGGTTTCCATGGGAGTTACCATTGATTGCAAAGTTACCGTTAATGGTAAGTTTTATGCAACGGGGCCCAGGGCCCTCTTGCATAAAAATTTGCGATTAACCCTTTTGAGGACAGGAATTATTCAAGGGCTAAATTTATCACATGTTGCTCTTCAAATTGGCAACAATAATTTTTTTATTATAGTACTACATGGTTCTAGTAAGCTGAAATGTCTTTGATACAATATACATGGTTAGTAATTTCGTCGAAAAGTTGAAAAAATTTGCCAATTTTGATAAGAAACAGTGATTTTGAACCTCTCAATGTGTTGCCAATTTCAGGATTTTAAAGCTTGTTCTTCTTTTTCAAATTCTTGGTATCAAATGCAGTATGGTCATGCAACAAAAATGGACAGTGTGTGCAGAAATTTTTGCTCTTTCTGCTCATCCATCTAGTATATTTTTTAGGGCTCCGAATTAAAAGTTATTGAGCCAAACCACAAAATGTGGTCAATTGTCTTGAAAGGGTTAAACTGCAACTCAAAAAATCAAACGCAGCTTCATTTTCAACCAATCAAGATTGTGTATTTTGGACTTGCGTTTAATTTTTTGAGTTGCGATTTAACGCAACTTTTTATGCAAGAGGGCCCTGCACTACTTCACTTTGTTTTTTTTACTATTGCCTGCATGTCTTGAAATCGGAGAGGAAATGGGAAATGATACAAATCAACTAGGACCTTCATACTTAAGATCTACATAATGAAAACCTGCACTCATTTGCGATGTGCAAGATTCACAGAGCAATACACACGCTACAACACAGGACAGCATTTGAAATTACATGTTATGATTGTAATTATTTGCTCATAGCGCTTTTCTTTCTGAGCGTTACCAAAAATGGCAAGCTGTTTATGAAACTTCACTTATTCAGCTTTCTGATAATACATGTACAAATTTTGTCAAAATTTGCCTGATATCCAATTTTTCTTCAAAGTTGTTAATGTCCGAGTCTCGTTATCTATGGCAAATCGTCTGAAAACAGCCAGAATTCCCACATTTTCACCGACACCATATACCTAAATGCGTCTCCTACGTAACAAAGAAAACTCGTCCTGCAAAAGGGCAAACTGATCTGGAAAGCTTATTAACCCTTTCAGGACAGGGATTATTTAACAGCTAGATTGATCACATTTTGTTCTCCAAATTGGCAACAATAATAGTTTTCTTTTTAATTGCTCTATGGTTCAAATAAGGTGTAATGTCTTTGAAAACAATATACATGGTTAGAAATTTGTTGAATAGTTGAAAGAAATTGACAATTTTGATCAAAAACAATGATTTTAAACCTCTCAATGTGTTGCCAATTTAAGGATCTCAAAGCTTATTCTTGTTTTTGAAATTCCTGGCATCAAACGCAATATGGTCATGCAATCAAAATGGACATAGTGTGTGCAGAAAATTTTGCTCTTTCTACTCATGCATCTGGTATATTTTTGAGAGCTCTGGATCAAAAGTTATTGAGCCAAACCACAAAATGTGGTCAATTGTCTTGAAAGGGTTAAATATACAACATAGTGATGTAAAACTTTATGTGATTGGTCCAATATCCAGTGATGATTATTTCCTTGAAGTTTGACTTCCAATCACAAGAAAGCTACATAAATTGAGAGATTGCGACAAAAAAAAATTTTTTCGCCAGCCCTCCAAAAGTCGCTCAGTGGGGGGGGGGGGGGGGGGGGGGGGTTATGGGGTCCAGTTCCCCTCCATAATTCTCTGACAAGCAAAAAAAAAAAAGGTTTTCTGGTCGAAAAGGGGGGGGGGGCACAATGCATTGTTTTCCCTCAAAAGGGAGGGGGGGCATGGGCCGGGATGGCCCCCCCCCCCCAAATCCACCACTGGTTTTTGGTGTCTATTGACGATTATGCAATTTCAACCTTTTGACATAAATATGTGTTATGTATGATTGCAGAGCTCACCACTGCTGAAGTTTTTTATTAATCAGAATCTCTGATTTGGAACCACAAAGGTGTTTTTTGGTGTGATTGTATGATTGATTTCTTCGAACCCCTCTCAGCAGGCCGACCGAATTGAGCGAGTCCACTGTGTTTTAGATACATGTATGTAAGAGCAACGCCCTTTTACACGTGTGTATGCCTCTTTCGAATTCACTATGTAGACCCTACACTCCCTACATTGAACTGAATCATTGATATGCAATTACAGTTAACCTTGCATAACTCGAAGTCGCATAAGTCGAACTTTCCCTAAGTCGAATCAGTTTTTTTGACCAAACTATGCAAAACATGTGTTATTTACATTTCCTAAGTCGAATTTTGCATAAGTCGAACTATTTTTTGTGGTCCCAACAGATTCGACTTAGCCTTAGGCAAAGTTAACTGTATGCTTTTTAACAAAATTACATCAACTGTGATCTAGTGTGCATGTGATTGGGCATGTATGATTTAACTACATATTTAGCTAGACTACTAGTACTAAGTTATAAGTCTAGTATTAGGAATCTACATCTACTCTAGATCTAGATCTAGATCTCAGAAAGGGTGGGAACAAAATATGCTTCCATGCAGTGAGTCAACGCACACTCCCCCTTATGCACAATGGATATGGTCCTCCTCACTGAGATTGACGGTGTGCGGAGCTGTTCACTCAACCGCATAATGATCTATACACACGCAGGATCTTTTGCTCGAAGTCACTGAGGCGGTTTTCATTATGCAATATGACAAAACCTATAGCAAAATCAATTTCTATTGAAGTAGTTATAGACCTAGCTGTATATAAAATTGTTATATTATTTTTAAATGTTTTATTGATTTCAATCAAAAAATGCACAAGTCAATCACAACAACAATCAACAAGAGCAAGAGAAGAAGAAGAAAAAAAATAATGAAAAAAGACATAGATCTAACTCAACAATATATAAAACTAAAGTACTTAAAGGGTGACTAAATTAGAGAGAAAAAAGGTGCTGTTTCCATGTATTTTTGCATTCAAATCACGAATCTGGCAATTGATTGTCAAAATTATGTCTCGTTTTGGCGAAAAAGGGGGAAAAGTAGAGGTTTGGGGACCGTTCCTTAAAACTCGTGAGCTGATTGGCTAATTGACGTCACACCCCCAAGTGACGTATGAAGAGTAAGAGTCACAAGATCTGCAGGCTGCGGCAATGTAACATTGTACACACAATACGGTATTTGACCCCTCTGTTCAACGGACAATTTATGAAAAAGGGAAATTAATCAATACAGTCTAAGGAGTGAATAATCATTATCAATATATTTTCTTTAAGATCAGTGAACACTTTTGCCCAAATATACAGCTCTTGTTTTGTTTTTTTAACTTTTCTTTGAACAATGTTCTCATCCATCTGAGCTTGCCGAACGATAGTTTTGCATTGGTCTTAAACGCGTACACAGCCGTTTTATGCGTCTGTGCAATGTACTACACATCTTATAGTACGGCAACTATGTTCCCCCTCGTACTAAGCGACTGGTGAACGCTTTTGTTTGGTTTGTTTTTACTCTCGCCTTTTTTTTTTTTACTTCGCTTTACATGTACTACGGTAGTACTGACTTAGATTTTTGGCTGAATTCTTCGAGTAACTTAGAGAGATGGATAGTGATCGCGAGTCCGATTTGGAGGACTTTTTTGAGCCAGATACGAACTCTGATTTATCAGATGATTTATCGATCCCGAAAGAGAAGAAGCTCAAGTGCAGTGGCAAGGGGAATTCGACCATTATGTTTGAACCCCTCGCAGAAGACGCGCCAGGGCATGGTGAAGGGGTCGCGGGGGAAGCTGCTGCAGCTGCTGGAGAAGAAAAGTGATCACTGCAAATTGTACTCCACTCGCTTGGTCCTTGCCACTCTGCCCGCGTGAGCATACCTTTGCGACCCACAATTTCCGTAGATTTTCATCTTTAGGAAAATGATGTACGTAGGCTTACATCATCTTTAAGGGTCTTGCTACAGCCCGCAACTATACACCGATTTGGCATTATTGATGAAATTGTGTCCCAAAATCAAAGTTATTGTGATGAATTAAACACACGAAAATATGCGATGCAAATGGTCGATGCGGTGAATGTCATGCTCGGCACCGGGCTGGGCCTGCCGGGGCCTGCGGGCGCGCACGGTATATAGGTTGGTGGAATATTTTCCCTTACTTCTCGTACGTCACAGATCACGTGATCATGATGTCGCTGGATGGTTTTTTTTAGGGGCGGGGCTTATGACTGTGTAAATCAGCAAAAATGTACTTTTCAAATGATTATGAAATACAACTGAATGCATAAAAAAGTGTGTGATAGATATTTTTTGGCTCCTGATGACTCCTTCCTACGAAAAATGGGCAATTATTTTTTTATTTTAGTCACCCTTTAAGTCTTAACGTTACTTTAGTTTAGAAATTAGGCCCAAGTTACATACAGGAAAACAAGAGTCTTACATGTACATAGAGAAAACATGTAAAAAAATACTGACAGGCTTTTCCAAGAAAAAACAAAGATAAAACTTACATTTCCAGAAATATTATATGGTGGTAATTTCCCACTATAGCTAATGTCAAAGATCATAATTCATATTCATAATCACAGATCATGACGATGGCGATGCGTAACTAGTAACTGCATCAATCATGATGAATCAACCATGGAAAAAATACAACCTGTTGTAGAGAAATCATGATCATTATTCTTATTACTTACTTGCTGCCAGAATGAAACAAATGAGCGCCATATAATTTGACGACATTTCATCAAAATGTGACATCAGAAAGTCAGAAAGTCGGGTCTAAACTTCCTCGTTCGGCATATCAACATGTGATTGAGTCATGTGGTGATCTTCGAATCACGTGACTGTCTTTCCCCCGGGTCGATTTGTTTACATAAATTTGTCACAAGGTATGATATGATAATGATATGATATGACAGGGGCGGCGCTACAGGGGGGCAGGGGGGCGGCGCCCCCTATCATTTTTCAAACGAGCAAAAAAAAAAAAAAAAAAAAAAGAGGAAGAAGGGGGGGGGGGGAGAGAAAGAGAAGGGGAAAGGGAGAAGAGAGAAGGCTAAGCCATGATTATGACATAACTGTTATGATCCTATTTGTTGCTATACGCGTCATTTTGCCCCCCCCCCCTTATTTTTTAAATACCCTGGCGCCGTCCCTGTGTTATGGTATGATATTTGTTCATCTTTCTTCCTTTTCACATGTCACATAGAACATATAACATTCAATTATTATACGCATTTACAATGCAAACAAAATCATGACAGTAAATTTAATGAATTAAGTGAATTGAAAGAAAGACAAGGAGACCCTGGTAAAAGCAGGGCTTGTAAGATGTAGGGTCCCCTCTGCGCCAAGTAATTGGCTGATACATAGGCCTACATGAGCAACAAAATAAATGTATTTGAAGGGAGTATATATTAGTGACTCCCTAAGGATACAACTTATGAAAGGAATGGGGTATGTAAAAAACAAGCTATATACATATAAAAAGGGAGAATAGAGTTATACATAACAAGACGGGAGAGAAGAAAGAAAATATGAGAAAATAAAAGTAAAAATACAGCACATCAACAATACCCAGGTAACATGCCCATATGGGGCCCATATGGGCATAATCCGGGCCATCCGGGCCATCTGGGCAAAAGGGAACCCATATAAATCCCATAAGTATCCCTTATGGGACCCATATGGGTAAACCCATATGGGGATCTACTTGGGCCAGCCCATATGGGAATCATGTGGGAATACGCTGGGCAAACCCAAGTGGGAAACATAAGTAAATGCCCATATGGGTTTCATATGGGAACATGCTGGGCAAACCCATCTGGGTAAAATATGTAAATTCCCATATGGGAATCATGTGGGAATAAGGTGGGCAAACTCATATGGGAAACATTACGTAAATGCCCATATGGGTATCACATGGGAATAAGCTGGGCAAACCCATCTGGGTAAAATATGTAAATACCCATATGGGAATAATGTGGGAATAAACTGGGCAAACCCAGATGGGAAACATTTGCAAATGCCCATATGGGTATCATATGGGAATATGCTGGGCAGACCCATGTGGGAAACATAAGTAAATGCCCATTTGGGTTTCATATGGGAACATGCTGGGCAAACCCATCTGGGTAAAATATGTAAATTCCCATATGGGAATCGTGTGGGAATAAGCTGGGCAAAAACATATGGGAAACATTTGTAAATGCCCATATGGATATCACATGGGTATAAGCTGGGCACACCCATGTGGGAAACATAAGCAAATGCCCATATGGGTATCACATGAGAATGAGCTGGGCAAACCCATATGGGTAAAATATGTAAATGCCCATATGGGTATCACGTGGGAATAAGATGGGCAAACCCATGTGGGGAAAGAAAGGGAAATGCCCATACGGGTATCACATGGGAATAAGCTGGGCAAACCCATCTGGGCAAAATATGTAAATGCCCATATGGGTATCATGCGATAATATTTTGGGCAAACCCATATGGGAAACATCAGTAAATGCCCATATGGGTATCACATGGGAATAAGCTGGGCAATCCCATGTGGAAAACATAAGTAAATGCCCATACGGGCATCATATGGGAATATGCTGGGCAAACTCATGTGGGCATTTACCTAAGTATCCCACATGGGTTTCATGTGGGAATATGCTGGGCAAACCCATCTGGGTAAAAAATGTAAATGCCCATATGGGAATCATGTGAGAATAAGCTGGGCAAACCCATATGGGAAACATTATGTAAATGCACATATGAATATCACATGGGAATAAGCTGGGCAAACTCATGTGGGAAACATAAGTAAATGCCCATAAGGGCATCATATGGGAATATGCTGGGCAAACCCATGTGGGAAAATTAGGTAAATGCCCATATGGTTTTCATGTGGGAATATGCTGGGCAAACCCATCTGGGTAAAATATGTAAATGCCCATATGGGAATAATGTGAGAATAAGCTGGGCAAACCCATATGGGAAACATTATGTAAATGCACATATGGGTATCACATGGGAATAAGCTGGGCAAACTCATGTGGGAAACATAAATAAATGCCCATTTGGGTATCAGATGGGAATATGCTGGGCAAATCCATCTGGGTAAAATATGTAAATGCCCTCATGGGAATCATATGGGAATAAGCTGCGCAACGCGCATCTGGGTAAAATATATGATTGCCCATTTGGGTATCAGATGGGAATATGGTGGGCAAATCCATCTGGGTAAAATATGTAAATGCCCATTTGGGTATCATGTGGGAATATGCTGGGCAAACCCATCTGGGTAAAATATGTAAATGCCCATATGGGAATAATGTGAGAATAAGCTGGGCAAACCCATATGGGAAACATTATGTAAATGCACATATGGGTATCACATGGGAATAAGCTGGGCAAACTCATGTGGGAAACATAAATAAATGCCCATTTGGGTATCAGATGGGAATATGCTGGGCAACGCGCATCTGGGTAAAATATATGATTGCCCATTTGGGTATCAGATGGGAATATGGTGGGCAAATCCATCTGGGTAAAATATGTAAATGCCCATTTGGGTATCATGTGGGAATATGCTGGGCAAACCCATCTGGGTAAAATATGTAAATGCCCATATGGGAATAATGTGAGAATAAGCTGGGCAAACCCATATGGGAAACATTATGTAAATGCACATATGGGTATCACATGGGAATAAGCTGGGCAAACTCATGTGGGAAACATAAATAAATGCCCATTTGGGTATCAGATGTGAATATGCTGGGCAAATCCATCTGGGTAAAATATGTAAATGCCCATTTGGGTATCAGATGGGAATAAGCTGGGCAAACCCATATGGGAAACATTATGTAAATGCACATATGGGTATCACATGGGAATAAGCTGGGCAAACTCATGTGGGAAACATAAATAAATGCCCATTTGGGTATCAGATGGGAATATGCTGGGCAAATCCATCTGGGTAAAATATGTAAATGCCCATTTGGGTATCAGATGGGAATATGCTGGGCAAACCCATCTCGGTAAAATATGTAAATGCCCTCATGGGAATCATATGGGAATAAGCTGCGCAACCCCATCTGGGTAAAATATATGATTGCCCATATGGGTATCACATGGGCATAGGCTGGGCAAGCCCATATGGGAAGGACATGTACATGTCCATATGGGTGTCACGGGGTGTCATATGGGGAAAAAAGTTGGGTAAAGCCACATGGTAAGATATGTTAATATCCATTGGGTTTTTTTTTATAATGGTATAACCTGCTTGGTGGGAAAGAAACAATAAATCACATAAAGAGAAAAAATACTTTTAATGTTCACTTTCATACACATATGAAGAAAAAAAATACATATTTGTGATGTCACTCTTCTAACGTTCAATCTATGGGCATTGGGTATGAAAGACAAACAAATCAGAAGAATTAACACCTTCCAAACACAGGAGCTTTGACCCCTACTAAAAGTGGTTGAGTCAACTGTCTTCCAAGAAATTCAAGCCTGTTCCATCTTTGGTTTGACCGTTAAAATAGCCGCTCGAATTGATACTTCTTACAACAGTAGAAAGGAAACACTGAAGATCTCTTCCACTTATTGAAGGTAAGTCATATTCTGTCATTTATTCATCATTTGTTTTTACTCTTTCTATTGTTGCTTTACATTAACAATATGAACCTATATAATTCAGTGAAATTTTATGTGGTTTTATTACTTTTATGACTGTAATACTATATGAGTTTGAATTTGATGAGCATAATGTGTGATATTTGAAATGTTAATTTGACTTTGATCATTTTAAGCAGTATTTCTATGGAAAATAAATTGCTATATATTTGTAGAGAACCATAAGAAAATACATTTTGATTATTACTTGAGAAATGTATACAGGTATAACTTGACTGAACAAATAAGAGTTAACTGTAGACTCTATTCATGCAGTAATGACTTCGGTGTTTTGAATGAGCTTTGTTACAGATAAATGTTATATTATGAAGGACGGTAGAGCTACAAATATTATTTGCAGTAGTCATCAACTTTTTATTGCTCTCTTTCAATTGCGCTCATGTCAAAGCAAAGTTAGATTTAAAACTAACAGTAACACGGACATGACGGACTAATGCGTCTTGATTAAAGTTAAGTCAGATTGAAACACGAAGGTACACTATGGATTGAAACTAGCAGATTCTGAATAGAAC
This sequence comes from Heliocidaris tuberculata, assembly GCA_025618425.1. Taxonomy (NCBI): domain Eukaryota; kingdom Metazoa; phylum Echinodermata; class Echinoidea; order Camarodonta; family Echinometridae; genus Heliocidaris; species Heliocidaris tuberculata. The sequence goes on from CM046841.1 coordinate 13,425,826, forward strand.
TAAATACTACAGCACAATGTACGATTCATAGTGATCGAGTGTGAACAGTATCCCGGAGCAATATAGGAGTAAATTGATAAGAACAGTGTATTTTAAACAGTTGACGAATGTGAAAGTGTCTGTTCCAGATGACTCATATAAACAGTGCAGTTGGAACCTGTGACAGTTTAGTATGAGACCATAATACTCCCTTTGTTTTACTTCCAAGGACTAAGTTTTAGGAATGTGCATTTCCCTGGTGTAGGTAATCGTTCACACTCATATGTGATTACACATCCGGCCCGACTAGTGAGGTATGGGTCTGGCTGTAATTGTCAAGTGTGCATGTATTAGGATTCAAGAGGTTCAGAAAAGATAATTTTGTAATTGATGTGAAAAGATTAGAAAAGTTAATGATACTTGGCTAATTGGCTTTATATTTCTATAGAGTAATTTCCCATCCTAGAATTAATGCTGTATTATCAATATCCTACCTCAATATACAGTAGATTGTAATATGGTCTTGTTTACACTACACAGATCAAGCTTAAACATATTTAACTTTAGTCTGGTTATTGCTATGACTGATTATTTAACCTAATGATGGGTCTTTGTTTGTATTTATCAATTTCTTTTTCTTATTTCCATATTGTCTCTTTTGGCAATACCCTCCAGCATTAGAGTTTTGGACATAACATTATAGCTCAAGGGCTATCTTCTACAAAGAATGCCATTGCAAAATTAATTTGGGTTTAGGCCATTGCTAGCATGAAACGTCACATACAGTTGCTCTTTCAGTGAAATTATCATATCCAATGCCATTTTAAAGCTCACCCACCATACTCTGGTCAATATATAGGTCATCAGCTTGCGCTATTGTAGGCCTACATAAACGCATGTGAGACAAGACAGATTTTGAAAGCTATTTGCTACGACCTTACACTTGAACTGGGGTCACATGCATGAATAACTACTAGATCATTTTTACCATCTAGCTTTTCCTTCACATGTCAAACCACACCTTTCCTTTCTCATCAAATACTGGCAGGAAAGTAGTCCCAATATGAAATATTAATATTAATGAGGCCTAGTCTATTATGCTGAGAGGGTTGTGAATGTGCATTTATTCCAAATTTTGCAAACATATTCGAAATTGCATCAATGTTTCATTGTTTGTTACTCAAACCTTTTATCATTTGCTATCTTGAGTGGATAGATAGGACTGATTAGACGGTTAGAGACATAACTATTATCCGCATTGAACAAAGTGTAGTCCTATAGAGACAGTCGATCAGTCTCACAGTTCACGGTGAGAGCTAGACACGGTTGTGTGAGAAAAATGATACAATCGTATTATATTTCTTTTCCTTCTCTTTATTCTCTTCTCTGCAGCTATAATATTTTCTGCTATTTCTCGTCATTTCACATTTTACAAAGTATAATTGCTGTTTACCCCTTGTTTTGCCTTCAAATCAAGTAAAAAAAACCAAACAAATATCGACAATCACAGTGTTATCTTAATGTTATTTGAAACTAATCTTAATTGTGATGAAATATTCAATTGGTACAACTTGTAATGGAAACGCTATCCATCTCTTGCCCTCTTTGAAGGTTACTTTTGCTAGAGTGAGGTTGCATTTGGCTAGGGTTTTTTTTTAATGGATAAATGAAATAAACAAATTTAACCCTAATGAGAGGAAAGAAAACAAAGGCTCACATTCGGATGGCCTTGCTATACAGTGTGTCCAATATTAAAGAAAACAGGAGTTCGTAGCAGAAATTTTCTGTCATAATTCCTTAATGAGATAGTATGAAAAGCTCTGCTTCTGTTTTTTTTTTTTTCCATTTGATGCACAATATTCATTATTCGTAAACCACGCATGACTGAATTTCAAAAATATGGAAAGTGATACTACCAACATTTAATTTGCACGTGAAAATTGTGTGTTTGGGGTAGTACATGTATACGTAATTACTCAGAAAAAGAAGTAACATAAACATTCATAATTTTCTATATGACACCTCATGCTTTAAAAAAAGGAATGATGTATCCAAGGGAACAGATAAATGTACATGTATATCTCATCAAGAAAAATATTCATTATGACAGAAAGTTTCTGCCATGATATCCAGTTTCCTTTTTCTCTTGGACACAGTAAGGCCTAGTATATATATATATATATTGATTACAGCAAAAAAAAAATTCACTGTTTAAGTCCACTGTTTACGATTGAAAATAGTAGTGTACAATTTTTGGTGAAGATTGTTATTGCCATGCACATATTTCTCTTTCTGTCATTTCAGATCTGGTAAAGAGAAAAGATGGCAGGAAACAGCAAAAATTCACAGTATGTATATCAAAAACTCTAAACTTAGAAAATAAGATAAGTGTATTGAAAAAAAAAACAACAACTATGTCTCGATGGACAAAGCGAAGGCGACTTCTGGCCCAGGTTCAGGCACATTTAAGTGATATCAGCAAACTGAATGAGGCTGTTAGGATGGATCCAGAACCTGCAGGACAAAATGTTTCCACTACGCAGAAAAAAAAAATCACATATGATCATACTCAACAGGGGTATGCAGAATCAATTGATGGACAACAAGCAGCTTCATCACATGCTGGTGATCTGCATGATCATACAGAAGTGCCAGATAGATATAACTATTCTGTTGATACTGATAATGATGTGTCTCATCTGTCGGATAATGAAAATTTTGACATTGCAGGTCAGCCATCTGCTAATAGTGGTGATGGAGCTGATGAATTAGGTAGTGATAGTGATGGCGTATCATATTCTTCTGATGGGTCAGATAGAGGAGAATGGCCTGTGTCGGGTGATTCTACATTTATTTCTAATGCTGATGTCTCTCAGTCTCAGCTGTCACATGAATTGTCAAAGTGGGCCGTTGGGCACAATATTTCCCACTCGTCTCTTCGTGATCTATTACACTTACTTCGAAAAGAACATCCCGAATTGCCTAATGATCCGCGTACATTGTTAAGAACTTCTCCAGATGTCAATGTTAAACACATTGCAGGCGGTTCTTATTACCATTTTGGATTAGTATCATGTTTAAAAAGGACAGTTGAGCAGTACAGAGGCAATCAGAATTGTGATCACAGGTTAAGAGTGCAGATAAATGTTGATGGCTTACCGCTGTTCAAAGCATCTGATGTTCAATTTTGGCCAATATTGGGATTAGTTATGGGTCAGAAAACAAAGAAACCATTCATAATTGGTCTGTTTTGTGGTAAAGGTAAACCAACATCTGCCAAAGAGTTCTTTCAAGAATTCATTGATGAGATCAACCAGATAAAGAATCAATTGGTTTCTCTTAATGGCAGTCAGTACTATGTAGAGATCGCAGCCTGTGTATGTGACACCCCAGCAAGAGCTTTCATAAAGGGTGTCAAAGGTCATAATGGGTACTCTGGATGTGATAAATGTACACAGCGAGGTGTCTACCTGAATGAGGAAAGGCGGATGACTTTCCCTGAAGTAAACGCTCCATTGCGCACGGATGAATCTTTTGCCACTATGGAGGATATGGGACATCACAATGAGCCATCACCTTTGTCTACCATTGGGATAGGGATGGTTAGCCAATTCCCACTAGATTACATGCATCTTGTTTGTCTTGGGGTCATGAGGAAATTGCTACAGATGTGGGTAAAGGGTCCACTGAAGACAAGGCTTGGGCGGCAAAGTATTGCTGACATCTCAAACAGTTTGTTAGCAATGAGAAATCAAGTACCAATGGACTTTGCAAGGAAACCTAGGTCATTGCGAGAGTTGGATCGTTGGAAAGCAACCGAGTTCCGTCAATTTCTCCTGTATTCCGGACCTCTAGCTCTTAAAGATATTCTGGCAGACGACCTGTACAAAAATTTCCTTCTCCTTTCTTGCAGTATGTCAATTTTGCTGAACCCTGCCCTGTGTTCCTATTACACGAACTATGCTGAAGATTTGATAAAGGTGTTTGTTCCTCATTTCAGTTCACTGTATGGCAAAAAGTGGGTGTCGTACAATGTTCATGGGTTGGTTCATTTGGCAGACGTAGCGAGGCATTATGGTCCACTGGATGAGGTTTCTGCCTTCCCATTTGAGAACTTTCTTGGGAAAATTAAGAGAATGGTGCGCTCACCTGTTTTGCCCCTTCAGCAGGTGGTGAAGAGATTGTCTGAATCAGATTCTCAGGTCAGAACCAATGTTGATCATCTTAAACATGGTGTTTTTCAGAAGCAGCATGTAGATGGACCGTTACCTCTCGGTGTACAGCTGTGCGAGCAGTTCAAAGAATACCACCCTCTTGGGAAAGGCTATGTCATTACAACTAAGCCTGGGGATAATTGTATCCTTGTGAATAATTCTGTTGCCTTTGCGAGAAATTTTCTTCTGAATGGAGGAACTCGCAAAGTAGTGTATCAGAAATTTCATTCAATGGATCCGTTTTATGTTTATCCAGCGGATTCAACTCTGGTTGGTATATACAACGTGTCCAGGTTAAGCAGAGTCCATTCAGTTGCCAGTGTGTCTGATATAAAAAAGAAGTATGTTCTTTTAGGCAAAGAAGACAAAGAAAATAACTCAGAGACATATGTTGCAGCTCCATTATTACATTCAGGTACATAGTGATGACCAATAGACAGCAATTCAAGTTACTTTTGAAACGGTTTGGATAATGTTTCATACTTTGAGAAGAATATCAGTAACGTCAATATGCTTCTGGGAAATCAAGCAAGCAACAAAAAAAGATAGTAATTAGAACACAAACCATCCTGGCAGCAACTTTTACAGAATGACACTGAATCCTAGACATTCCAAGTACAATTTCTCAATGAATGAAGTCATGTTTGTTGAAATGGACAATAGCTGAATTCTAAATGTGCAATGTAAACTCTTACTGGACAGGAAGCAGAGTAACGGTTTGGAAAAGAAGTATGCAGTTGTTAGCTTCTCCGATGGACTTGCAGTTGTGTCAACAACATGGATGTCTTTCAAAGAAGGGATAGATGGAACCGCCGTCTATTCATGCTACTGGCCAAACTCCAAGTCAGTGAGGAAGCTGGCTAAGGAGCAAGCTGACGTCGATAAGGTTAATTGGATCCACTACAGTCCAGTTCGACTGATGACATCATCAGGTAAATAACCCTTTATACTACACAATAACAAATCAATAGGTGAATTTATACAAGTTTTCAACAACAAAAAATGTGTTATATTATTATTTAAGAATGCCAACAATTAACGATAACTTTCAGTACATGTTTGACCAACAAGCAAAACTTATATTGATTATTGTTTAAAGAACTTTGTGTAGAACAAAAATTGTAAAAATGTAATTTTAGGAGAATCAATATCACAGGACAGTTTGGCCCATTAAGTGACTTTTGACAGGTAGAACTTGATTGTGATGGTCCTTTCAAGGTTTATTAAAGTATGATTTTTTTCTAAACGTTCTTATTATCGTTAGTTGATTTAATAATCAACAACTGAGTCAATACGCCTTTATCCTTGAATAATGATGTTCAAGAACAGTCATTCATTGATGAATTTTCTGCTTACGCTTGGAATCAATATCTACAGTTGTTATTGGGCAAAAACATGTTTAAAAGCTTGAATTGATTTTTACTGGACATAAAATCTGAAACACATGTATTGTCACCCTTTGCAATTGTAATTTTTTCCTCTTATATCCAGATGACTGGGAGAAAATAGTAGAGAAGGAGAAGACGGCAGAAGACACTTCTTGTCTTGATACAGATAAAGAAGGAGAGACAAGACGTCCTACTCGGTAAATTATGCAGTGATATCAATAAGTCCCCCCCCCCCCCCCCCCGCACCGAAACATAATTGGCTTCTCAATCAACAATGAAGTCTGTCTGTATAAGGTTTATCAAATATTTCGGTTTATTTCTCAACTATTTATTAATTTCTCAACTATATACGGCTCACGTAGATGGGTTTCAATATCATTCTTAATAAGTTCATTCCTTGTTTCAGTGTTCCCGCTCGATTTGCGGATTCTTCTTCTGATGAAGAGGATCAACCACGAGCAAAGCTACCACGTGTGCCCGCCTTTCCATTGCCCGCCACGACAAGCTCTCAACCGACATCAGCTGGAACCAGCGAAACTTTAAGCAACAATAAAGGTAAAAAAGAAAATAATAAAAGCGTCTATAATTTCTTAACATTTTTGTTGGGGACAGATAATCTCATTTCTTGCAGTACAGACAGTAGACGATAAAACAACCAAATATCATTTGACAATTTAATCATATCTTCAGAAATTCAAAATATAGTTATTACAGTATCAATGAAACACATTTCTCTATACATGTATATTAAAATGTTGGACATTACGTCAGTCAAGTTCCTTCTGCAGTAGTCCAAAGGTCATTTCAAATGAGAAATAATGTATTTGAGGATATTGTGTGAAACTTTAGGACGGTGACGTAAAAGGTCGGTCCCAGACGTAAATAATCATATTTGATCACGTCTGCAGAAACCCAATTAGCAACAACAACTTCACAATTGTAGTGGCTGCGAGATAGGTCCTTACAATTTGCAGCATTTTTCATGCCAAGTAATGTGAACAAGTCTTGAAAACATAATTATGACTATGTCCTACACAAGTGGAAACATGATAATCTTGTCAGTCTTTTTGAGGCAAGATGACAGTTTTCTACTTTGATTTATTATGAAGAACATAAACCAACTGACAGTATTTTTATCAACCAGTTGATTGTGGTCGCTCACCAGGAAGAAGCAAGAACAAGTGTGCTTTTAGCTAAACCTGGACTGATACATGCCTTTCAGATTAATTTTGAAAGCAGGGGTGTTGCTAAGGGGGGGGGGGGGGATGGGGTGTTTAAAGAAATATTTTCTTTTGGCAAAATGTACATTCTTATTGGCCATCAGCGAATTTAAAACATGACGACCTAAAATGTAGCCTAACTACGTAAATATTTTTTTGCAAGATGAGAGCAAAAAGAGCATATGCCTGCAAATTTGGAAATCCAATAGCCTGGGCACAACCCAGGCTATTGCTTTGAAATTTGAAAATGTGTTGAGGTTGGTTGTTTTTGTTTTGTTTGCTAGAAAATCTTTCGCTACCTTGTTGGCAAATTCGGTCTGACCCCCCCCCCCCCCCCCCTTCAAAATAGTATAGCAACGCTCTTGGTTGAAAGTATACACACTCTTTAAATTATCATTGGTCTCACATTTCTTTCAGGTTTTGAGGTTACAGTTATAAAAATACTGACTGAAGTATCTGCCAGTATCAAGGAGCTAAGAAAACGAGTGGACAACAATTCATTGCTCCTTGGGGATTTAAGTAGGCAGAAGGCAGGTGGAATCATACAGCAACAAGATCCATTTGAGGTGGATCTGAACATCGACCTCCCGGTAGCAACTGCAGATGGCTTCCAGGCTATGGAGCTGCAGTTAAACGATCCTGAGTTTACCAAACAAATGGTAAGATTAATGATACACAATTGGTGGAAACATTTAAAAACCAGCTTTATAATTTGTCCTTATCATCAATGAGCTGACTTTTGTTTCAGATTCGAATATAATATTGTTTTTCTTTTACATGAATGTGCTTTCTTAAGGAGTTATTCGTATGTGATATTTGATACCCTGCTTTCCAGTGAATTACCTGCCAAATTATAAGAGTGTCAATAAATGTATTGTTTTCTTATGCAGGTATTAAAGTTAGGTGTGCTCGGTGGTAAAGACATCCCCACTACGACGAGGACCATTCTATGCAATCTTCTTGAACCGGAGATCGCTCGCCAATATAACTGGACGGGAGTGAAAGGAAAGAAGGAGTTCCAGAACCTGAAGATCAATGATGTTATACTACGTAAGTCTTCATAACTTAGTGTATCCAATAAAGAAGCTCTCTTAAAAAGAATGTATTAGCTCTATATCGGTGTAGGAAACTTCCTGTTTCTCATCATTTCATAGATACATATATGAGCTCCAATATCTACCTTTTTAAGTTAAGAAAACACAGATACTTAGTAAATTTATCAGTGATAACATGATGATAATAATAATAGAAATAGTAATAATACTAATGATATAGTGACAAAAACAAGGATAATAATAATAATGATAATGATAATAATAATAAATGGCATAATTATAAGGGTGATAGGGATAAGGATGATAATAATGATGATAACAATTTATATAATGGTGCTAAAAAATCGACAGCCACAAAATGTTTTCATGAAATAATGATAAATAATTTTTAGTAATATTTTCAAAATATTTTGTTTGCATTTTGATTTACTAGCAATGCATTTTCCATATGAAATTTGCACATGCATACTGCACTAATAAATACCTTTTCCTTTTTCAATCATACACAGCACATGATTTATAGACTTTATATTGTTTTTCTTTCCTAAAGGAACTATTTTTTATCAGTTTTGGATAATTTTGCTGTCATTTTATTTTCATGTTCTCACCCAGGTGCTGTTCGTCAAAATGCGCGAAGCAAGAGCGCGACCAAGGAGGACGTGAAAAACAGCATCATCTCCTTTCTGTATAATGCACGTGACCTCAAAGGAGGGAGGAGCAAGAGAAGAGCGAGCGGGCAGGGGAAAGGTGAAACCAAGGAGTTCCCTAATGCAGACGGTGACGTCCACGAGTCTGATGGTGAACTTGAGTGAGCAGCTCCCCACGTGTTTAAAGGGCAATCCTACCTTTGTAACAAATTAATTTGTATTTAAGCAGAAGAATAAGAGGAACAGGGTGGTACAAGATTGAAAGAAATCGGACAAAGAATAAGAAAGTTATGAATGTTAAAAAATCAGATCACTTCATCTACGCGAATCTCAAATTGGCCATTTCGTGAATCGATTGTGACGTATTCACGGTCTTCTCTCCCATTTGTCATACACCAAATTATCATTAAATTCATGTTTTCTCTTAGCGTCTTTTCCATCGGGGCAGTACTCAAAATATATTGAAGATATATTTCTAAAGGTCATCCAAAAAGAAAAATAATCCTACTGAGTTGTACATTTTTAGATAATAACATTTTAGTCATTTTGTGTGTTGGAGTAAATGGGGGAGTTGACCGCCGGTACATCACAGTGACCATGCCGATTCGGCCAATTTGAAATTCCCATACGCATAGTGATTACAACTTTCCCAAATTCACAACTTTCTTATTGCATGTGCCATTTCGTTCAAACTTCCAGAAATCTGCTCTTCTGATTTTTCTGCTTTCTTTCAGAACAATTTGTCATTAAGGTTGGGTTTCCCTAGCTGTAAAATCGTTCTGCTTTTGATGATGGTAAAATCACTTATAATACTTCTCTCTTTTTTGATCTCCTCTTCTCTCGTACACTTGAATTCCTTTCCTTCCTTCAGAACGACTGGGACTTGTCTGCATTAAATATGTGCCTTGGCTTCGGGTTTTAGAGTTTAATGTGCAGGTAAAAGTATAGTTTGAGATCTTTCTGTATTCCAGTGGACGTATGATAGAAACAATCGTTGTTCAAACTTAAAATAAGAAAGTTATTGTTGAATGTGTTAACAGAGAAATTGTTTTATTATGTTCTTTTGTTTTACAAAATGCATTTTGAATATAAACTAAGACAAAAGAAAATAGCACATTTGCCATGCAGGCCTTCAAATTTCTTTTCTTTTCTTTTTTTGAGGGGGGGGGGCGCAGCCTACAAAAGTTTGGTGTACAGTCAGTTTCATGAAAACTGAATTACAGAGAACAAAAATATTTACCTTTGAGTAGAACAAAATTATTTCATAATAGCAGGTTGCCGAGAAAAGGGTGATTATGAGAAACGTACTTAAAAGAGATAAATTCCATTTTTTGAATTTTCATGGATGAAAATTTCACTTGATGTTTGTTTTTCTTGGTATTATTACTGTGTAGAACACTTTGAACCAATTTTTATGTCTGGAGCATGATACATCCATCTTTCACCATAAAGTATCAACTTAATATTCAGTAAAATTCTTAATACATGTACGTAAGTATCTGATATGTGAAAGAGTTGCCCATACTTTTCTATATGTCATTTTCTTAATGTTGTTAATTTAACTTTTACCTGGATCTATAAGTATTTGCTTGCATCAAGTGGATGGTGCACTCTTTCTGAATTCTTAATCTTTCTGTATATAATCATCGAAAAAAATTGTAGATTAAAATATATATATATATCTACTTTGATAACCAACTTATTGCTCTTAAGTTTATTCATTGGTATTTGAATTCAAGTGAATAATGATGAATGGAACCGGGGGGGGGGGGGGTACTCGTGTAAATGAGATACACGGGGACGTGCCGCCCAAATAGGTATGATTTTCGGGAAAAAATTCTCGATGGGAGACAGCTGTACACATTGGATGGCAGGTTCCCGTCAACTCGTAATGCAAGTATCCCCACCCCTTAATTTGAAGAGCTGTGGTAAATCATTATGAAGTGAGCATACGGATGGTCGATGACTGCATGATGAGCAGGTCGTTTTTGTTTGTTGATGTATCCCATGCCATTCTTGAAAACGGCTGCCTTATACTGCCATATGGGTATGAACTAGATGGGCCCCATAGTTAACCCATATGGGATTGTGGGTCATCTTGGATGGCCCATATGGGTCTCATGTAAATCTTGGGGGCCCATATGGGCATACTCATGTGGGACCCATATGAGAACCCACAGATAATGCCCGTATGGGATAGCCAATGACTTGCCCACATATTACCCATGTGGTTTATAAAGATGGGCCCCAGGGTGAACCCTTATGGGCCATCTGGGACGACCCATATGGGCCCATAATGAATCTTTGGTGCAAAATCTTAGGGGGCCCATATGGGCATACACATATGGGACCCATATGAGAACCCACAGATAATGCCCATATGGGATAGCCCATGTCTTGCCCACATATTACCCATGTGGTTAACCCAGATGGGCCCCTGATTGAACCCATATGGACCATCTGGGACGACCCATATGGGCCCCATATGGGAGTTGGGTCCAAAAGCTTAGGGGGCCCATACGGGCATACCCATGTGGGACCCATATGAGAACCCACAGATAATGCCCATATGGGGTAGCCCATGTTTTTTCCACATGGTTTGCCCAGATGGGCCCCAGGTTGAACCCATATGGGCCATCTGGGACGACCCATATGGGCCCCATATGGGTCTTGGGTGCAAAATATTATGGGGCCCATATGGGCAGACCCATGTGGGACCCATATGAGAACCCACAGATAATGCCCATATGGGATAGCCCATGTTTTTCCCACATGGTTTACCCAGATGGGCCCCAGGTTGAACCCATATGGGCCATCTGGGACGGCCCATATGGGACCCATATGGGTCTTGGGTGCAAAATATTATGGGGCCCATATGGGCAGACCCATGTGGGACCCATATTTAAACCCATATGGGGCCCACATGAGCCCCATATGGGCTTGCTACCTGGGTAGGGACATCACACGACGAGTACAGAAACGTACATAGGGAACAAAGGAATAACAGACAATCTGAAAATATTCAGTCAATACACAGGATATCTATAAAACGAAACTACACATCTTATAGGCTAGTAATTCACAATAGGCACCAAAATAACTTCAATAATATACCGATACTCTAAGAGTCACAATAATTATCAAGAAGAAAAACCTTAAGTGTACGCTGAAATGCAGGGAGGCTAACTGCAGCTTAGCGCTAGAATCAAGAGAGTTCCAGAACTGAGGTCCAGTACAAACCAATGTATTGAAAATAAACTTTGTCCTTACTTGGAGTAAGTGAAACGCAGAAGCATTTCGTGTATCATGGTGATGTACTTGACTATTTTTCTTTAAAATGCTGGCCAGAGCCAGTGGTAGGACACCCGAATTGAAGCCATACATGAGAGTACCCAGTTGAAAGTTATAAATATCTTGCAACTTTAAAATTCTATGCCTATAAAAAAGTGGGTTATCGTGTGCGTACGAAAGCTATAACATTACAAATAATTCTTAAGACTCTCTTTTGAATCAAATGTAATTTTTCAAGATGACTTTTAAGGGAATTACCCCATGCAAGAACACCATAATTGAGATACGGAAGAATTAATGTTGAGTACATTATGAGAAGAATGTCTTTAGGAAATAATGATTTCAATTTATGTATTACACCACTGTTTGAGAGATGATTTATATGAATTTTCCAACTCAGTTGCTCATCACTGTGCAAACCAAGGAATTTTGTCGTTGTTACTCTATCTATCAAATCATTATTAAACGATACATCTCCAGGAATTACTTTAATTGTATTACTAAAAAGCATATAATTTGTCTTTTGCAGATTCAAAGATAATTTATTTGCTTGGATCCACAAAGTAACTTTACTTAGTTCAAAATTAACTGTTTCTAAAAGAGTCTGGGGATTTTTGTGCGAGTGATACAAGCTGGAATCATCAGCAAATAAAATGAACAACAATACATCAAATGAGTAATGAAAATCATTAATATACACAATAAATAATAGCGGACCTAGAAGAGATCCCTGAGGAACGCCGCATGTGACCTTCTGTAACCCTGAATCAATACCGTTTAAAGAAACAAATTGTTTCCTGTCAGCTAAGTAACTCTTTATTTATTTATTTATTTATTTGTTTACCAACTTGTGGGAAGGAAGCACCCTCATCAGCAAAAGATGCTGTTTTTCATATAGGGGTCCATTCACAAATTAAAAAACAACAAAACAAGAACAAAAACAATATAAACATAAACATACATAAAGGAATGTATAGAAAGCAAAGAAAATTATAACATGAAAACAAAGTAAAAGATTAAAAAACAACAAACAAAGTACTTAAACCTAGATACACCAAGTGAAAAAAGAAGGTATATATCAACTGGGGGGGGGGGGGTGTGAGAGGGTAAAGGGGGTACAGGGGTCATTAATACATCATAAAATTATTAGCCAGATAACGGAATGTGATTTTTTCTAAGATACGTTTTAAAGGAATTAGTTAATGTGACACAATGTGATATTTTCTTTTCAAAAGTATTCCACAACTGAGCCCCTCGATAAACGAAACATCTTTTACCGTAGTTTGTTTTGGGTTGAGTCAAGATCAATTGGGTGTTACCAGATCTTGTATCATATTTAGTTTTACGAACGGAAAAAAGTTTGCTGATATATTCAGGGCCTAGCTTGTAAACTGCACGGAACATAGTAAGGGCTAATTGTTTTGATCTTCTAACATTAAGACGGTCTAATTTGAGGATCTCATAAACATTTTTAGTAGGAAAAGAATAGTCAGTATTAAGTATACTGTTCGTAACGATCTGTTTTGTAAAACTTGTAATTGATCGCAGTTGTTTTTTTCTCATGTTACCCAAGACTACACTGCAATAATCGAATTCAGATTGTATCACAGTTTTATATAGAATAAAAGGGCCGTACCTTGATCAATAAATCGTCTTATCCTTTTAAGGAGATACAGACTTTTGATGACCTTCTTTCGTAAATGTTGCATTATATGGTCATTCCAAAGTAAATTTTCGTCAATATAAATTCCCAGATATTTACAAGTTTTGACTCTTCTAATTTCAGATCCATCCATGGAAATTTTACATTTCTCAAGTTCTATTTCCCTATTCTTGAGTCGTTGATTAGAACCAATAAACATCGTTTCGCATTTATTTGTATTAATTATGAGTTTGTTATTTTCAACCAGGATGAGACGTGAAGTAAATCTTCATTGAGTTTGCGGTTTATCACCTTTGGATCATTAGATGAATAGAATATACACGTGTCATCTGCATAAAGAGAGACATTGCAATGGTTTAATTTATCAGGCAGATCATTGACATATAAAGAGAATAGTAAGGGCCCAATTAACGAACCCTGTGGCACACCGCAATTTACTTTTCTTTTTGAAGATGATATGCCATTTACACAAGTAAATTGTTGCCGTTCATATAAATAATTCTCAAACCATTTAACAGCAAGGTTGTCAAATCCATACAGCTTCAGCTTCTTCAACAAAATACTGTGGTCAACCGTGTCAAACGCTTTTCTAAGATCAATCATAACCAGGCCTACGAGTTCACCCCTATCAATAGAAGAAAGCCATTTATCAGTAACATTTATTAATGCAGTTTGGGTTGAATATTTAGGCCTAAATCCTGACTGACAGGGGTAAGTATATCGTTGTTAGTTATATAATTTATCAATTGATCATATACGACTTTTTCCATTACTTTGCCCAGGATCGAAATAACAGAAATCGGGCGATAATTATCGATACGCGATTTATTACCTCCTTTGACGAAAGGTGTAACCCGCGCCGTTTTCCATTGATTTGGCACACAACTTTGAGTTAGAGATTGATTAAGAATATAGGTTACAGGAGGTGCTATGGAAAGAGCAACGCACTTAAGTATTTTCGAGGGTATATTATCTGGTCCAGTTGCTTTATCACAAGGAAGATTACTCAGTATTTTAGAGATATTATCAATATTAACTTTTTCGAAACTAAATACAGTGTTATATTTATCGAAAAAAGAATAATTAGTTTCATGTCCATCACATATGTATAAATTTTCTGCCTGTAAATTTTTTCCGATGTCGGTAAAGAATTAATGGTTGAAAGCATTCGCTAGGCGTTCACCGTGTACTACTGAATCATTAACTTGTATAGATGGAATTTGACAATTTGTTTTGTTTTGGGTGCTAAGTACCTTAGCGCCCTCCAAATCATTTTGGTATTTTTATTCGCCGATTCAACCTTTCTCGAAATAAAGCTGTGCTTTGCTTGACGCACACATGCTGTGACACGATTACGAGCTCGTTTATAGACATCCCAATCCAAGTTAGCTTTAATAGATCTCTTAGCTTTTGCTTTCAACCGATTCCTTTCACGAACCATGCAGTGCTGTACTCCTGACACCATAATGTGATAATTTGCCAAGCAAAATGTCATGATCTACAGCTGAAAGCTTTGGAGTAATCAAGAAATATACCGAGTGTGTGCATCTGTTTGTCTATTGTGAAACCTTATCAATAAAGTGCAACAAGGCATGGGAGGTAGTGTGTTTCTCTCGAAACCCAAACTGGAAGTTTGAGAATATTTTACTTTTGTTGAAAAACTTTAATGTTCTGACATATATCACTTTCTCAAGGATCTTTGAAAGGGAGGTTAAGAGGGAAATGGGGTGGTAATTAGTGAAAGATTGGGGATCTCCCTTCTTAAAAACGGGTATACGACTTTTGCAGTTTTCATGTCTATACAGGGACTATTCCATTTAACATTGATAAATTAAAAACATGAATTAGGGGTTGTATAATCCCTAAGATAACCTGTTTAATTAAGTCATTATTGACACTATCATAACCAGGACTTTTCCCATTCTTCAGTGAATTCACAATAGTAAGCAACTCTTCCATAACAACTGGTATAAAGAGAACAAACTTTTATTGTTTGATTCTTTCAGGAAATCGTTATAAGATTGTTGACAGGAAGGGACTGCCCGTGACAGATTAGGACCAATACTGCAGAAATAATCATTGAATTTTTTCACAATAATATTTTTATCTTCCACTTCACGACCATCAATTTTAATATTCTTTACACATTTTTTATCACTTTCCAAGTTCCCCTGATATCTTTTGAGGTTGCTTGAAATTGAGAATAATAATATGTTTTCTTTGCTGCACGCAAGACTGAAGTAAGGGTGTTTTTATAATCAACATATCGTTTACGTGATGATTCTGTTCCACTTACTTTATAAGAATAAAACAACTTATTTTTCTTATTGATAGACCTTAACAAGGAAGCACTGACCCATGGCATACGAGGAATTTTCTTACGATTTCTACTATTACGTTTGATAATTGGAACATTTTCATTATAAAGTAGCCTGAACTTTAAAAAAAAAAGTTAAATGAGATATTAACATCCTGTTCAAGTAGAACTTCATTCCAGTCAGTTGCCATTAGGGTTACGTTATAGGGTTATATTTTTAATTTTGTCAGCGAGGAACCCGAATATCGATATTTGGGCAGCGAGTTATACCGGAATATATGCAACGGGATGCCCGAATATGTATATTTGTACATTTTTCACTGCAAAAAGTGTCAAAATTTTTGCTCGCTCGCAAATGATAGAAACTAGAAAGTTGATATTCGTGCAAAGGCGAGAGCCTGTGAAAATAGAACACGTAAGAAAGCAGGAAAGAGAAAGAGGAAGGGGGAAGGAGAGGTGGAGAGAGAGAGAGAGGGGGGGGGGGGGGGGGGGGGTGAGAAAGGACACACTCAAGTGAGTGGAAAAGATAAGAGATAGAATTGATCCCAAATAATTTTAACGGTATGTATATAAATCACCGGTATTATAAATGTTTATAAAAAGAACAAAACAGAGTAGGTCTACCAACATGAATAAAAGAAAAAAAAAATCATATCTGGCATGGAATTAAATGGCGTCATAGGCTACCAGCACATAGCGAAACCGGGGATACGGCCCACGGTCACATGGAGCAACAGATCGAGTTGGGGATGGAAAGCACTCAAAGCAGAAGGGGCACATCCCTGATATGGACAAGTGAATGTACCGATGATGAGCAAGTTATACAAGTGCTCCCGGCCGTGTCAAATTTGAGAACCCCTGACCATTTTCTCCTCTTTTTGGGGTTTTTTTTTTTGTTGCTTGTCTCTTTTTTGCAACAGATTTTAGGAATAGATGCACCTGCAGCACATTCATTTTGCCTTTCCACAGTGTTCTATACCCGCTCTGTTCTACTTAATTAGCAACATTATTTTAAGTCGAGTGAAACCCGATGCAATATTGTTTTGAAGTAATTTGCCTTTGTCTTTTTTTGCTAGTGAGGCTTTGTTTGTATTCAGCATGCTGATTTTTGTTGTTATCGGTGTTTTTCTTTGTTTTTTTTTTCTGTTGTTGTTATAATGTAGGTGTTTGTGTGTGTTTAGGTGCATTATATTGTTTTTGTGCCTAAAAATAATTGGTTCTCTTTTTCTATTGTCTAATGGGCGATCCAAATACTTAAACTTTATGGAAAGCCGCGCATAATTTTGTATATGTATTTTAATTTATTGTTACCATGCATATTGATTTTATCTTGCGAAATAAAATTGAATTGAATTGAATTGAATTGTTTTAAATGATATATAACAACATTTCTTTCAGTAAAGTAAGTAACACGATACAGTTTTTTTTAATATATAATTTACCTTTGTTTCATTGAGGTTTTGCTTCTATTCATCATTCCGTTATTTTTTTGTTTTGTCTTGTTTCTATATGGATAGCAACATTACTTTCTGTAGAGTATAATCCCACATGCCAATCGGTTCTGATATAGTTTTCTTACGTGTTGTCAAGGTTGTTTTTCTATCCAATATGGTGCTATCATGCTTTTTTTTTGTTTTGTTTTGTTTTGTTTTGATTTGTTTTGTTTTGATGATAATCCTTAATTTATGCCAGGATTTCATATCAATAAATTTGAATTTGAATATGAATTCATCACCCTGCAGAACCCCGGCGTGCACTCAAAAAGTTAGGGAAAAAACGGAATTGCACGCGGCGTGTAGGCCGCCTGCACGCCATCTTTTTAATGGCTAATAAATCATGACCCTTCCAAACAGGGTTAGACTGTTCCACTCTACTGAAGGGACGTACAGAAGTGAAGCCAAATGAGGGACTCGTTATTCGAAGGAGCAGGTTGTAATTTACGAGCCACCTTGATGAGCCTCTAGGGGGTAATTAGAGGCGCGTGCGAAACCCAATTGTTTACCTTTTGAAGGCCACTGAGGTAGACTATAATGTTGAAAGTCTTAACCAGAGTGAATTTCCAATACACCCATTTAATATAGTATTTCTTCTCCTCCTTATGTATTTCTTAGTTTCCCTTCTCTTTCTTTTTTCTATCATTTCCGTGTATATCTCTAATATATTTATTTATTTCACTTTTTCTTTTTTCCTCCTAATGTATTCTTTAGTTTACCCATTCTCTTTTTTAATATACTCTTATATAGTCTAATGCTCTTCCTTTTTACCTTAATGAATTCGTTTTTTTCCTTTTATTTTTTTTCCTTATGAATTTTCTTCTTTACCCATCCTTCACTTTTCTTTTTTATACTTTTTATAATTTCTTCTTTATAATCATCTTTTTATATATTTCTTTTTTTTTTCCTCCGTTTTTTCTCTACATTGTGTATTTTTTTGGTTCTCCCTGTTCTTTTAATTTCTTTATGTTCTTATGTTTTACTTTCATTTTCTCGATCCACTTTTCTTTATATTTCCCAATGTATTTCTTTGTTTTCTTTTTTCCCTTATATATATCTTTGTTTTTACCATTTTTTATTTTCCCTCTTTTCCTATGTTTTTTCAATTATTTCTTCTTTTTTTTTTCTTTGTCTATTCTTATTTCCTCATTTGTTGTTGTTCTTCCTTTTCTTATTTCTTTGCTCTTCTTTTCAATCCTCTCCTTTAAATATTTCCTCATGTATTTCTTTGTTTTTCTTCATTTTTATCTAATCCGTATGTACTCTATACCTGTGAATCGTGATGTATTACTTTGTTCTTTCTTTTAGCCTTTTCTTTTTATATATTTATGTGCCTTTCCTCTCTTTTCGTAGACTAGTATTTGTTTTCCCAATTCTTTTATCTACTGTTCAGATTTTGTTTCTTTTTCTTTTTTCCTCTCTATTCTTTGCTAATGTATTTTTCCTTATCTTTTTTCTCTTGATTTTCCTCTCTGGTCTTTTCCTCGTGCAGCTCTTTTTTTTTTTTTCTTTTTAGTGTATTCCCCTTTTCTTTTTTGTGTCCTATTTTTATATTCCCTATTCCATATTTCTGGCGCAAGGAGATTTTGATGACCCTTTTTTGAAAACATTGGTGCTCGGTTATCCGTGACAGTAGAGATATGAATAATGTATAACAGACAGACTATGAGTCTAACATAACATAACTCTTTAACGTGACATTAATATCTAGCTTATAGAGATGTAATTTCTTTTTAAATTATAAGCATAAATGTATAAGCGTACCATAGCTGGGAATATATTTTTCTATATGCATGGTATAATATAAAGAAGATTACTCGTCATTATGTGTTTTTAGACTTCATAAACTTCCGTGCATGAAGCATAGGCGTTTTGAAGGAATGTACATTCACAACTTTGATATTTTTTGAAAGTTAAAAATGTTAATTGCTTTAATGGATTTTCGTCACTACTCCTTTTACATACACCTGTATATATTACATGCCTAAAGTCAATATGCCCTTTCCCTCCTGGGGTTCTTCACTGGCAGTTACATCAAATAACAACATATATTACCTCACTTATCAATTACATGAATGCATGGGGACAGTTTCCAACTGGTATTGACTTTTCTTGTGCATGTCAGTCCTAATGAAGTTATTTACATATGCCCATTAAAAGGAATTGAATACGCTGACCGACCACACACACCAAAAGCACACATAACAGCATAAAGGAATGAATGTGAAAAACTCAACATTCTCCTTTCCCGTGACGATATATTTTTATACTATATCCTATTTAGTACATTATTTATATATCCTGAAACATCCTTCTCCTGCATGGTGAAATGTGTAAAGCGTTAGAAAAAGGTTAGCAAAAGATTTTGCCTATACAAATTTATTCCTGTCATATAGCTTGAACCGATGATAAAAATAAAAACAATTTAAAATCTTGTAAACAGTGTATCAATATTCCATTGACGTGTTCTGATGGCAAGAAAAAACTACATTATTTCGACTACGTGGGGATTATAACAATCAATACTCCATCATGCAACAGTACTGATATTTAAATGATAATAAATTCACATCAACCTAATTGTCAAGAGATTTAGTGCGGATTTCTATGTCGCAGCTTCGGCGTGACAGAACGGAGTAGTTTAATTATTATTCGATTCGGAGTATCTTTCCGACATCAAGAACACAATACAATGAAGTAATGAACGGTGAATATTTGTTTCATTTATATACACTTATACATTGTGGGCAATATTGGGGCATAGTCCACATGTTACGCTTTAGTTGTCATTTTGCATTTAAACATTTTAAATATGTAGACATTTGAAATATCTCATTTGCTCGCCGTATATTATGTACAGACCATCGGCTTTCTGATCCTAGACTACATATTAAATTTAAGACGTGAACTTAAAAAAGTTTTAAAAGGTTTCATGGTTTATTTTACCCAATAACTAAGAAAGCATGATTTGTATAATATAAGCAAACAGGGGACCAGGTGTTTGAAGTTCTCTCCGAAGAATTTGATAATGTGAATTAATGCCTTACAAAAGAGCACTATAGCACACCAAATTTGTTTCGATTTAGAGATTGAATCACTTTTTACCGTATCTATGGGACTATGCTAAAACAGAAGTTCTAAAAATATGGTGCCCCGTAATATAGAAAGAGTTGCGATTGATTCAAATCGATCTCAACTTGAAATCAAACACAATTTCTATTTGTCCAAGTACACAGGTGCGAATATCATTAAATTGTGATTGATCGCAACTATATAGGACAGGGCCCTGGTTAAGTTGTATACTTAATTGTGAGATTCTCAATCTTTTCTGCTATTTAAAAACGAAATACATTATAGTAACCATAGCAACGTCCATTATCATATACAAAATCAATAACAACTAGTTGGTATTTCCAGTAGCTTCATGGAAATACTAGTAATCGTCTGCCGCGCACAATGTGGTGGGGCGGCCAGGATGAATTTCTCTCATTTTGCAGGCCCTGGCAGCCGTTCATTGTCTTTATTCCAAAGCAAGAGCAGTCATGAGTTTGTGAATGAAAGCTGAGTGTATGGAGGGCCATCCTGGCCGTCCCACAACTTTGTGCATGGCAGACGATTATTTCCTTGCATAGTTTTGTCCATAGATCGTTGCTATGTACAGTTAAAACAGTTACCCCCCTTTGTTTTAGCTGGGTTGACCCCCTCCCCTCGGTCTAGATGTCAATATGTCCGTGATCTTTGTTCCTTTTCCCCATTTGACTTGATTTCGTTCTAGGTTTTTTTTTTCTGTTCCTCTGATTCTTTCTACCTCTTATCCCTTGTTCCTCCTTTTTGGGTAACCTTAATCCCTTTGTATCTTTTCACTTTTTCCTCCCTTTATGCCATCTTTTTAGAAGTTTTATATCCCATATATTTTTGGATAAATGTCTCCGATGCATGAAATATACATCAATACATCTGACCTTCTTTTAGAATAAGTTTTCTTAACCTTCTATTTTTCTCGTCAACTTTTGTCATTTATTTAGCTTTGTATCTAATCTTACTGTTTCTTATTCAGATTACCTATTTTCTCATTCTTGTACTCATTTTTCCAATATTATCATTCTCGAAGTATGGCTCTTCTTTGAATTTCCCTTTCTGTAAAAAATAATATATTTTTCGTTCTTTTTTCCTTTCTTCTCCTTGCCTCATAATAGCCCCTATTCCATTTCAGGAACCACGAACAATTACCTGTCAATACAATGTGAAGGGCGTGGAATAGAATACCCCGCACAGTCCTGAAACAAACCTCTTCACGTCTGAAAATGACTTGCTTTTATTAACATCAAATATTTATTATTACCTTTAAAAACTCTATGTATTATATTCCAACATAGAAATGGGGTATTGTATTGTCCCTCGCATGAATTTTCGTTTCATTATCTCATAATTTTGCATCCCAGGAGGATGAAGTTTACAAATTCCGTTTTTAAAGAGATCAGAATTTGAAAGAAAACTGTTAAGATCTCATAATTATATTAATTGGCTTTCTATTGTGTAACCTGCCTTATTATAAAAAAAAAGGCATTGCGCCCCTCCCCCCCCCCACCATATTATATTACCCTGTGTATAAGTTTTTCCAAAATATAGGAGTCAGTTTCAACACAAAATCTTTGAAATTAAATATATACATGCACTGCAACCTTCACTCAGCAACAGTTCAAAACAGGTTTATACCACTAAAGGCTATTTAAATGTTTTTTGCCTTTCTTATTCTCTCATCAGAGTCTCCTTTAATATAATATAGGTTTTCCCGTCCAATTTCGTCAAAATAGCACCCAAATGGTCGATAACAGCACTCAATTTAGAACGAATTTGAATAACGATCAGGATCATCATTCAATTTACAAATAATTTGATTCAATTGGATTTTTTCATCGTGCGATCGCCAACTTTTGTCAAACCGAATTGAAATAACACCACTCAACTTAGAAAATCAGGTGAAGAGCATTCAATTTCGTCTGAAAATGTAAACTGCATGCGTTTAAACAGTCAATTCCGTCTACAGGCGAGCATCTATGGAATGTGCGCAATCCTTTTCATCCAAATTATATTTTTGTATTTGTATTGTTTATGTTCATTTGAATAATATGTGTACGAAAGGAGCGAGTAGCTTTATAAGAAAAGGCCTATTATTGTCACTTTCACTTTATGATCTCGTTGTAAGAGCAACACACAGTACTCTTAGCACGTATATATGAATGTTTCAGTATGGATTAAGACATAACCTGAAAAACCCTGTCTTGGGTGGGCGGGGGGGGGAATGGGGGGGGGGTGGGTGATGGTTTGGGAGAGATGGAATGATAACCCCCATGTGTTCACAAATGAATATAACTCCCATTGTGAGAATAGGGGAAGTTTATTGCCACCCCCCCCCCCCCCCCCCGCCTTCATAATGCGTATACTGTATGTTGTCCTGGTCGTTCTTATTTGAATGCTCTATGGGCTCAGAAGCACGCCTGAAAACGAAATAGAAAACCTAAATGCGGCCAAAATCTAAGGTAAAGCAAACTGGCACGAATTTGAATGACGGATGTGTATTGCCAAACTGATTAACATTTTGACCAATTTGAAAAAGTTGTCGTTTAAAATTGAATGCAATTTGACGAAGATGAATGTTCTGGAGTTTAAAATTGAACTTTGAGAACAGCAGGCTTACACAAATCTCTCGAGCATGAATGACATATAACGCATATGCCCGCTATTTTGACGAAATTGGCAGGGAAAACCTATATTAGTCTACAAATATGATACCATAATAAGACTTACAATACTGTGACCATATATATGCTAACAAAAGGAATCGATGCGAGCTGAAAGAATGGAAGAAGAGCTAGAGGGGACGATCGAACTAGGAAGTAGGCGGTATAGGCAGGCCCCTGGGAATGATTTTTTTTTTTTTACAGTGGTGCTGAGCACACAAATCTCAAAAAAATTCTGACAAGCAAGAAAAAAATAAAAAAATAAAAAAAAGGGTTATCAGATTTTGGGGTCTAGTTTTCCTCCAAGATTCTCTGACAAGCAAAAAAAAAAGGGTTATCAGATTTTTTGGGTTTAGTTTTCACATATATGTGTACACAAAAAAAGTTGAGGGTGCTGCAACTTTTATTTTTTCACAGGGGTGCTATGCCCCCCCCCCCCCCACTCTAAAAAGTCAGGGGTGCTGCAGCACCCCTAGCACCCCCGGCTCCCAGGGGCCTGGTATAGGGATTAATTATAATCATGCAGCCTTACTAATATATGGGGAATGTTGAGCCCTTCCACAACATAAGGGGTATACATGCATAATAATTACCACCACATCATACACTAATTTCCTGCATTATACTGGGCCTGCAAAATATGAATCAATCGTACCTGTTGTAAACCGCTATAGCCGGCCGGCTGAATGTTGATGTTGATGTTGCCATTGTTGCTTTGTCATGCTCGTTGACGTTGGTTCATCTCACTTCTCAGCATCTACCCCTCAGAAAAAGTACCACCATTACCAAACGTGCGTCCAACATAAATTAGTGGCCTGTTAGTGGGTGAACAGTTTGGTGTTTGTATTCCACACAATTTGATATTGATGAAATGAAAGGAGCCCTAAAATACGATGATATATTGCTATTTACATAAATTATAGAGCAAGACAGTGTATAGAGGAAAACGCGCCAAATGTTGAAAAACGCGCCAAAGTCGGTGATAAGCTGTTTGTCATGCCCCGTGTATGTTTTGGCATGTTTTATGGATGCCAAGGGGGTACCGGTCAGGGAAATCAAATGACCTTGTCTGAGTAATGACTGTATAAGCACAGTTTCCACCAAGTTAGGGTATGCAATGGATATTTATACGCTAATGTAATTTTGACCCCCCCCCCCCCAATGTTTTTTTTTCTTTCTTCTTCACGAAAGAGCTGCATGCATGGAGTATCCACGTTCCCACTCCATACATCAAGAACAGGTGTGGAAAGTGGAAGAGGGAAAATTGCCATTACTAGTTTTTAGCGTCAGCCGAGTTGACTTGTTTACTGATTCCATTTCTTTTACTAAAGGGTGGCTGTGTTTATCCTGAATAAGATAAATGTTGGACTTGGATTTCACTGTCCTACGTTTTCATTTTATTTTCTTTTTGTCTTGGGGTATAAAATATTGTTGAAAAATGTTTCATTGTGAGTGTATAATTATGTAACATAAATTTAAGGTCTAAAGTTAAGACTACGAGAAAAAAAAAACGAAAGCGAAAGGGAAATTGTCAGCAACAGGTTACACCTCTTCCACCTCCCTGGTTACACCATTGTCGCGAAGTCCACACAGAAAAATAACACAGGTCACAAATTTCTTGCAGACCATGATTTTATTTTTTTCATTTAAGACATTCAAATAACCCGGGGTTATTATTCATCGTGCTTCACTGTAGTGCAAGTTATGTAATTCCCAATTTACCATGTGCCTATTGTATCGTAGAAATGATAGGCTCGTTATCATGGTTATGAGGCTCAAAATATATTATGCTTCTCAAGCAACGCGGTAGTCTAGATTCTATCCGTTTTTTATATTTGGTTTATTCCCTAACGCTGCTCTTTCTCTACACGCATATCCCACACAGAGCGCGACTCTCCACTAATCGCGCGATCCCCACAATTTCACCCGTCGAAAAAAAAACGTCTAGAAGCTTTTGCCATGATGCGGGGTCAAAAGTTCACGCTAATATATTCTGACGTAATGCCTGGTCGCACACTGTAATGAATATGCATAAGTAAGATCGTCGATTCAGTGTGTGTGTGTGTGTGTGTGTGTGTGTGTTCAAGGAGTTATCACAGAACTTTGATTTGATAACTCTTTGGTGTGTGTGTTGGTGAAATTTTATCTGCACTGATTCCAAAAATGATCCTACTCATGTAACGGTTATCCCTCTGCCTTTGGACAGGCAGCGGAAAAGCTTTGACCACTTATTGACCAAAAATAACCATTTTGGTTACACATTGTTTTATTGAATCAGAGCAAAGAAGGATTTGGTAGGCCCCAAAAATAACAATTTGTGTCTCTTTCCGCCCGAAATGTGATTTAATTTTTTTAATCAGCATCATTAAAGGGGTGGGTCTCGATATCCAAAATTGATGTGAAAATGTGTGTAGGTTCCAAAACAATAAGATTATTCATTGTACTTCAATCGTTTTGACCATTTCGATTATTATGCCCACTTTGATCCACTATGACTACATGATTGTATTTGCAAATTTTTATGAGAAACTAAAAATTAGTGAGCAGCAACGGACTTCCTCTCCAAAAGAACAATTTTGGTGGGGAAGATTATTTTGACAAACTTAATTACTCAGAAGTATCTAAGTATACTTTTGCTCTGATTCCAAGAATGTCAGTCGAATAGGCCTTACTCAGGACATTCTGGTCGTTATGGTCACTTTTTGACTCGGAATAACCATTACACCACTCCTTCTATGTCCGAAATCAATTATTGGATGTATCTATTCCGTTCTGAAAATGTCGGTAATATGACTATTTTGCTTATTTTCTGTTAGAAACTTGAAACTTATGAAATCTAAAGCTTGTTTTGAAATTCAAAATGTCTGATAGGGAAGCCAATTTATCTGACTAACATTTGCAAGTAAAAGTATAAGACAAGATCATGTTGTTCTGATATTGATAGAAAAAGAATAATGAGAAGTCAACACAAATATCTATCTCCCACTCTAATAAATGGAGCATTTCATTCATTCTCATTTAAATAAGTAACCATGACAACCATGTTTTATCATTTTTCAGTACACCCAGTTATACCCTCCAAAATAAATCATAAAGCAATCCATCACAGCTAATCACTTATTTTTACAAGCCTCCCAAATTGGAAAATTTTGAAATGTCCGTCCGTGACGCGAACTGATCACATTCCCCAAGCTTCATAATTCCGAAGTGTCGTTACTTCGAAGGTTCGTAATTCCATATACAATCTAAAAACTGAAGTGTTAAATCACCATTTAAAAGTGCCGAGGAGTGACCACTTTTTTCAAAATTCGTGTTTTGAAGTGACTTCGGAACCTCAGGAATTATGAACCTTCTGAAAATACATGTACGAGTGCGTCCCTTTAGATAAGCTCAAACGTACAACACTGTGAATTTTCATGTTATTGCGATTCAAGAATAGTTTTGTTTTGACATTCATATATGTTGTCAAATGTATACATTGGTGCACTCAGTGCCGTGAAATTAAGAGGCAAGGGATTTCTGTCCGTTCCCTTAGTTTGAGATTCATGCCTTCCGTGCCCTTGCCTTCATGGGAAGGGAAAAATATTAATTCTTTTTCAGGTACACGAGCCTCCTCCTCCCCCCCCCCCCCCCCCCCCCCCCACCCACTTGTTACCTCCCTCTTTGTCCCGACTGGGTATGGGATGACCCTGTAATAATTATATGCGCCACTTTGCATAATATAGAAACATGCCAATGTTTGGCGGATGGAATCTGGTCATGGCGGAGATTACAAGTCCAAGTTGATTTTTGCGTTTATCTGCCTGATTATTAAAAATTTTAATCTTCTTTTTTTTAGTGGAGGAGGGAATCTCATAAAAAAATCCAGACATTAAAAACTATGTTGGTTTATTCAACGGTCAAAATACTACCAAACCGAGTCTAGCAGGATCAAAAAGGTGTGATCCGAACATACAGCTCTGTTTATTATTCCACATATTGAATGAAATAAGAACAAAAGGGAAAAGCATAGCAATACAAATTATAAAACAGAACGAAGAAATAAAAATTGATATGTGGTATGGGGGTGGTAACAGAGGCTAATTTACCTATCAAAGGTCAATCCCCAACTTGAACATTGAAATATAGGCAAGTTAATTATTGTTATAAACAGTTCAATACAAGATCTAATACTACTATAGCAGTATTAGATCTTGTATTATTGAACTGTTTATAACAAATATTGCTTCTGATATATGTTTACAATGATGAAAAGCTCCAACAGAACACTGTTTTAAACATTAGAAACCTTCTTTAAAATATTGCAACATAATTATCTGTCTATAATGTCAAGTACATGTAGTCATTTTCTACCATAAGACAATGACCAAAATAATTATATACTATAGGGACAAGGCCACATTTTCTTGCCTTTTCAAAAAATGATGGTCATATGGTCAAAATACCCTTGATGGTCGAAATGGTCAACAATGCTGAAATAATATCCAGTAAACGTTATTATGTCTTAATTAACATGACATCTCCATAAAGAACTGGAATAATGTGAAATGGCCAATCGTCACTAAAATGTCGTTTGTTGGTTCAATGAATCAGCACAGCAAAAGCCGCCTTGTCTGCGTGCGAAGCCCTGCCTGCCTTTGTTGAGCTCTGCATGGCCTGCCCGCACCGTGCCCGCAATGCCCCGATCAAACACCACTGAAAAAACTGAATATTACGTAATCACTCATGAATGATGCATATTCTTCGTCCAATCAGCGCAGATCGAGCGGGTCTATTCTCCCCGAAAAATTTCGGGAACGGTCGTTAAACTGGCAAATGCGACTGGACTGTTTGCGAGGGTCGATTTGGAAGGGCTATACATGTATCAGTTTTAGCGTTGGGGGTGTATTATTTTCTCAACGGATCGCGTTTGTGCGCGAACAGTCCAGGCAGTGGACTAGCAACGCGGCGCTACCCTTTCGAGTCGCTGAAATGATTTAATATTATTTTGAAATCCCTCGACACAGTATCTTAATTCACAAAATTCGATGGAAACACCCGGAACAGTTGTAAGATTTTAGATGTGTATGCATGTCTAAGTATATATTAAACAGCACTAATTAGTTTAATAATAATAGAAATGTTTTATTGATTTTTAAAACGATACGAAGTATACCAGAACAAAAATAACACGATAATGATAAAATTAATATAATCAAATACAAAGAATTAACCCCCCCCCCAAAAAAAAAAAAAAAAAAAAAACCACAATGTTTGCGAATGCATAATCACATCTCTATGGATTAATCCACTTTGCATACATTAGTTGTTGTTATGTCGGGCAAACATCATTAAAGTCACGTGTGCAAGCATTGCCGTTAAATATCCATTGAACTGTTGCTAAGATGAGCTACCCCAGAGTCGGGAAATGTAGGCTTATGAAAATAATGAAATCATCTAATAAGGGGAAGATGTGGAAGGGGTTCATTTTGTTTTATTTGCAAATTCATTAAATTAGATCAATTTCTTTCCTTCTAGCTCTCAAGTCTTATTTCTCTTCCTCGTTTCTTTTTCTCTACCTTCTTTAGTGTGTGAATTGGGGGGGGGGGGGATAGAGCCAGGGACTGGAGGGTATGGTACTGGATTATGTGAATATAATGTTGTATCAAAAAGCCTGCATGGAATAAGTGCATGGGGTCATGACCTCCATGTCCTTGCATGGATAGGGCGAAGCACGTAATCATGAAGCATTTCCCTGGTATGTGGAAGCGTGTGCAATGGGGTATACGATGCCTGCTTGCCTCCTTTGTACCTCCTTGGTTCCTTGGTTTTAGCAAGGAGTTTCTGTGATAACTCCTTGGTTTTAGTAAAATGCATAGATGCAAACCATTTGCCTGTGTATTTTAAAGGGCTCACTCAACTATTTAAGTGCTACCATCGTAGCATGGCTAGTGTAGCATCATCTGTATACCAAATTAATTTACCTAACGGCTGCTACTGAATGGTGAGAGTAGAAGTACAATGTAGTACAGGCTGATGAGCCAGTGCTTGTCACATCGAATTCATAAAAGGGTCAAGCTCTCAACCTTATAATGTTATTAACATCATGTTATCATCGCCATTATCATTGTTATTATTATTACTCTTATTTTTATTATAATCGTTATTATCATTATCATTATTGTTATCAGTGTTATTATCATTATTATTGGCATTACCATTATGATTATTATTATTATTATGATTATTATTATTATTATTATTATTATTATTATTATGATTATTATTATTATCATCATTATTATTATTATCATTATTATTGTTATTATTATTATTATGATTATGATTATTATTGTCATCATCACACGATTACTATTACCATCATCACCATCATCATCATCCTTATTGCTATTACATTGCCCATGTGAAATTCACCTAATTTCTATCATGTCGTCTTTCTTTTTGTCATGTTAAGACTTAGAAAATAAATAAAATGAATTACAAATATCTTATTTCAACATTTAAAAAAGCCCGAAAACGACCCCTTTTCCCCTATCCTCATCAATATCCCCATGATCTTGACAATTTTAAACATATCAACTAAGTTTGCTACATCAAAGATCAACATTTAAAAAAAAAAAATTTTTTTTTTTTTTTTTTTTTTTGGCTGTATATAGAACTGGCTGATTTGTGTTCATGCGTCAACGGCGGAATTGGGAGGGGGCAGGCGGCATGGCTGGGCCAACGCCTTAAAAAAAATGTTCAAAAGAAAATGTTCCCCTCTAAGTGTACTGGTGCACCTCTCATGATGATGACACAAATTATGTTGTAACATCGCGTTTTGTTTATCTCATATGCCCTTCAATCAATATAATTCATGCAAAATTGGTACTTCTTCAGTAAAGACAATGACTCCAATTCTTGTTCTTTATTTCACAGCAATTCTTCACCAACATGGTCCTTATCAAATCCTGGTAACATGAAAGATTGTCAATTTCGTTTTCTTCAATGAATCATTTTTCCTCATGAGATTTAATTTAAGAATATATTAGCTTGAATTACTGCCTCAGTTCTCGACACTACCCCTTAATCGTTCATAAAGAGGAATAGCTTGTAGTGTAAGATTAATTATTAGATTGTAATCTCAAAACATTTTCACCCCAATAAAGACATAATATACTCGCCCAATGCTATCAATGCTAACCTTTTTGTCTATGTTTCCAGCTTTGAGAACTTTCTTTCATTCATTCTATATTCAGGACATTTGTCATTTAATTCGACTACAGAAAGTATGTATTCTTTAAGGTAACAGATAGTTTTGGGAAGCCCTCAAAAACTTTTCGTGAGATTTCTTTGATTTTACTTTAATGAATAGCAGGGTACTAAGATGCTGTGAAGTTTTTTCCTCCTCAAGTGAAATATTTACTGAATGAGAGGTGAAAAGTAATAAAAATCCCTGGCCCAAAAAAGAGGGGATGTAAATTCAAACAACGGCCACACACACTACTCACATTAGGATTGCTGTGTGTATAGAATACGCTACACATATTGCGAAGTGCTGGGTTTATTGTGCGGGGAACCTTCGGGTGGATATGGTCTTAGCATGAGGCAGTGAAAAGCCGTTACCAAGCGTTTCTTACAGATATTTACACTAAAATTTGTTCGAAATCGTGAATGGAATGTTAAATAATCTCGTACATGTGTCTTATGATAAAAGGAGAGTAGTATGTGACTATGTTTGATAAGTTTCTTGCCAGTATGATTTTTGCTACCGAGACTGTCTATGAGCTTTAAATATTCCTTATTCAGGGGTCTGAATCATCTTTGGCATTTGCAACTTACATAAAATGAAGTTTTTAAAAAGATCGGAAGGCTTGATTTTGATTTTTTTTCAGACCTACAGTTCTCTCAACTTAATACTTGCCCATTGTATATAAATGCTATAGCTAACTCCATAACGTCAGACCATATAAGGCTTGAAATTCATCATTTTCGTTGATATTATATGAAAGGTGTATTGACATTTTCAATTTTGACCTCAGAATTACCTGCAACAAGTTGAACCATATTTTACGATATAATATTGAATTGAGATATTTTCCAAAGTATGTTATGTCATACACTTACAATTCTTTTCATTTCTGGATTACACCTTTATCACCAAAGCCTGAAAGTAAAATATATCCCCCCCCCCCTTCTTTGCTGGAGACATCTCTCTCTTTTTCGGAGTTGGGTCAGTGACTTGAGATTGTGTACAGTTGTACTTGCTCTTTGTTCGGGTCGTTATATGCTTCAAGTTCTACCACTTGATTTCATTTATGAATTTTATCTTGTGAAATAACTATCAATTAATCAATTAATGGAAAGGAAAGGGAGCATTTATCATAAGTGAAAAAGGGCATTCGTCAGACTTGAAAAATTGCACTCATCATCAGCAGGGAAAAGGGTGCAATAATGTTAAGGAGGGGGCACTTTTCAGAATGAAAAAGAAACACTCCTCAAATTTTAAAAGGGACATGTATTTGGAGGGGAAAAGTGTATTGAATCGATAGGAAAAGAAGGCGCTTATCAGATTTGGAAAAGGCATTTTTCAGAAGGGGATAAGGGCACTTATGGGAAATAAAAAGGGCTTTTATTAGAAAAAATGGTAAGGATGTAAAGTACACTGCGAAATTTGGGGTGTTAATTTAACATCCCAGTTTTTACAGTGTAATAATGGGCACTTATCTGTGTAAACAAGCGCACATTTTCGGTAATAAAAAGGGGCATTTTGCATGAAAAAGTGGGTCCCACAGTGCCCTCCCCCGGTTGCGCAGCCCCTGCTGTAATTTCCTCCTTCCCCGCCACTGAATGTGAGAATTATGATTATAACGATGAATTCTTCAATATAATTACAGTGTATAGTCTAATTAATCCATGATTGCTTTTATATGCATGTAATCGCACTGTTGTCATCACCTTTTCCCTTCTTTTACTCCATCTTGTGCTCTTGTGAGATTATTATCTTTTCCATTTTTTTGTTTATATTTTTAATTGTGAATATTCTCTGGGAATCAGCCAGGGAGCTGGAGGGTTCCACCCCCTGAATCAACTAAATCTTAAATGGTTTTCACTATAGGAAAGTTAAATAAGTCCTTCACTATAAAAAATAAAAGATAAACAAAAAAGAACAACAAACCATGTAATGAATATTCATATCATTATGTGTATACCTATATCCAGTATAGAAAACAAGGGAACAGAACGTCTGAAATAAAGATGCATCCAAAAGTGTTAATATGGATATACTACTCGAGTAATATATCCATGGCGTTACTTAATTTTTGCTATTTCCAGCAACAGAAGGCTGACTCAGTGAGGTACTACTACTACTAGGCCCAGGGCCAGTATATACCTCCTTACATCCAGGTGGGAGACAGACAGCCAGCCCTACATAGCACGTATCAGTCAATTACTGTTCCCATATTATGGGCAAGACGATATCTCTCAATCTTATCCAGAACCATGGATATACTATGCCAGAACTAAGCTCCTCGTGTAACACATATAGTAATGCGTATACCAAGGAGGTGGGAAGAGAGACCTCCCTGCGTATGCTAGCTCTTAGACCATGGATATTACCAGGGAAAAGTTTTCCCTGGATATATCCATGTTTGCAGTACAAACCCTGTGTCGGAAAGTTCTACTGTTCAGAACCTCTGTTACAGTTTTCGACTGACCAGAGTTGGTGCCCATTGATAAAGTGTCAAAGTTAGGGTCATTGCTTCCGGATAAGCTTTTGGACTTCTGACATCATAGAGATGAACGACTACTAGAACTGAATGTGGATGTTACAAATTCATTGTATTCGATCAATTTCTTTTTTAGTTTACTTCCTTTTTTTTTCTAGTTCATATTCTTGCCGAAGAATGTCGGGGGACAGTACTGGATTATATCATGGATATACTACTCTAGTAGCATATCCATGATTATATAAAAATCAAGCCTGCACTAACAGTGAGTGGGGTCATGACCTGTCCTTGCATGGAGAGAGCACGGAGAGACCAAGGATACATGTGTAGTTTTTACTTGTTAGATCTGTATCGTATACATAATAACTGATCAGGTGTATGTGCAATGTCCTTACGAATAAAATGAAAATAACATTTTGGTGTGTTTTGAAGTGCCATATCAGGGAAATATTAGTAACATCTCCCTGGCCAAATCAAGATTTACTAACGTAGCA
This sequence comes from Heliocidaris tuberculata, assembly GCA_025618425.1. Taxonomy (NCBI): domain Eukaryota; kingdom Metazoa; phylum Echinodermata; class Echinoidea; order Camarodonta; family Echinometridae; genus Heliocidaris; species Heliocidaris tuberculata. The sequence continues at coordinate 13,459,038 of CM046841.1, forward strand.
TTATCCATCAAAACGATTTCCTCTTCCACCTCCTAGCTGCTGCTACTAGCTAGTATGCCTATAGCATGTAATAGTCGTCTTACTTGTAATACTGCTACTCTACTACTACTACTACTACTACTACTACTACTACTACTACTACTACTACTACTACTACACGACTATACTGCTATAGTAGTACTGTTACCACCACCACCACTACTACTAGTCTACTACTGCTACTGTGCTGTGCTGCTACTACTACTACATCTACTACTACTACTACCACTACTAGTACTACTGGTATGCCTATACCATGTAATAGTCGTGTTACTAGTTCTGTAATACTGCTACTCCACTATTACTACTACTACTACTACTACTACTACCACTACTACTACTACTACTACTACTATTACTACTACTACTACTACTACTACTACTACTACTACTACTACTACTACTATTTTATTTCATAGCTACACATGTATTTCTCTTCGCTCTTTATATCTCTGTTTCCCAATCTCTTTGTTAGCGTGTGTGTGTGTTGTGTGTGTGTGTGTGAGAGAGAGAGAGAGAAAGAGAGAGAGAGAGATGTTTATTTTTATTATATGCAATACTTAATGCAGTGTTGCAATAGTTTTTATTTAAACACTACATATACATACATAGAGATACATACTATATTAGGCTTTACATGTACATGTATACTGCATTTTTGTATACATGTGTATATTTTCTTTTTCTCTATCTCTTTTTCACTTTTCAAGGGAACCCCTCAAACAAGCCTTGCTTCTCTGGGGCATCCCGACCATTGTAAAAATATTTATTATTGAAATAGTCATATTGATTTGTAATTAAGTACTATGTAAATTTGGCTTTTTTTTTTAATAGAATGGTTGAACCAGTGAATGAAATGAAATGGAATGAACTGAAATCATGAAACATGATATAAATCATCTATAAGGCAATACATTCCTTTAAAACACACACACATGTGATGTAAAGAAAGTTAAAATGTGGAAGACAAAAGCACAGTGTACATGAAAAACGAAATATGGGTCTGTAAGAAAAAAAAAACTATTAAAAAAGATATGGGACAAAAGATGAAATAAGTTATATAGTTATAAAACGAACAGAAATTGCATGTAAATATGAAAATGAAAACACTAAAATAAAAGATAACCAAAAGAAAATGTCAAAAAGTGTATCGGTATCAGTATCAGTATCAGTGTTATTATTTGTAAGGCTCTATATCTTAATGTTGAAATGAGTAAATGCTAAGTATCATAACTCAGATCTGCAGGGAGAAAAGTCCTACTGTCATTTTGTATTATTGGTTATTCTTTTTTTGCATTTCACTTGGACTTCAAAGTGTTGTTTTTTGTGTTTTTTGTTTTTTTTTTGTTTATTGTGTTTTTTGTTTGTTTGTTGTTGTTGTTGTTGTTGTCGTTTGTTTGTTTGTTGTTTTTTTTTTTTTTGGGGGGGGGGGGGTCATGTCTTCAACTTGGAAAACTTTGTACATCCCTATGGGTTATTTAAGTCTACATAAATGATGTAATGTTAAATCATCCGTGTTCAGGAGTTTTAATGATCTGTGGTCAAGGTATATTGATTTACACAGAATAAATTATTCTTGACATTTATCTAAATACTTATTACTACACATGATCTTAGCCAAAAGGCCGAGAAGCGATATTAGTTTAGGGGCAAAGATGGGTAGACTTTTGATACAATTTTCTTCTTTTTCCACCAAAAACATAGACTTTCTCTGGAGAGAATAATTTCCCAGCATTATCACCCTACTAATGAATTATATGAAATCAATCCCATGAAAATGTCACACCTATTCTCAGGAGCAGACATTATTTTGTTGTCGGGGGGGGGGGGGGGGGAGTATAGGGACAACATTCTTTTCAAGTTATGCAAGGGAGCGTAGCGATCAACCAATAACCTTTTGTATTTTTGTAGCTAAACTTAGCATTTTATTTAGAGCACTTTAAACGCCTTTATAAAACAGGGTATTGTACATGTAGATTTTATACATTAGTTGCTATACATTTTTCTTTCAGTCTTACGAATTTCCGGGAGACAAGTCCTCCGCCCCCCCCCCCCCCACCTCGAAACGCCACTCTATCTATTGTACCTCATCATAAATAAAATCTAAACCTGGATTTCGTCGTTTCCGTTGTTGTATGTCAGGTGTAAAAGCACGTCGAACCATATTTTCGCCATCGCCATCAATATTATCTCAAATTGTATTACACCTATATCCATAAAATGCGCTACGTAAAACCCAAAGATTTTAGGACGCTGGTAAACTAGATCCCCCTCCCCCCCCCCCCCCCCATCTGTCATGAGATTGTTTTTTCTTCAGTAGAATCAGTATTAACTCGAGATTTTAGCTACTTGCTCTTTGAGCTGGATGTTTGATTGTTTGATATATTTAAAATTTAATTCGATACATTAAATCTGATCCTGTGAAAATTATTATCAATCATTAGGTGACTGTAACAAAAAACAATATATTGGCCTCTTTTTTTAAAGATAAAATGACAAAAAAAGTTGAAATTTATGAATAAATACAAATACATAAAGGGTAAATGATGGGATTAAACATTTACTATAATATGGAATTGGTAAGACCAGGTCGAATACTAAAAACAATTGTGGAATATGAGAAATTAGTGTCACTCTGAAAAAAGAAAATCACATAATGGCAAGTAATTCAGTCATAGAGGGCGTAATAAGAAACGAACAAAATGATTTTTAAAAAATATATGAACCTAATGTAAAATCACCAAAATTAAATGATGATGTTTTATGTGTCTGAGGATTAAAGGGATGAAATTTCAGCTCCGTAGCATTTTGGAATTTAAAGTAACAATGAGCTTGCCAGAACGTAACAAGACGGTTAGGGTTCATAATCATTGGACGTCAGCTAACATGACTATGGCGATGGAAAACTCTGTCTTTGATTCGTCATTATGTCATTCCTAAAAGGGTTCTAGCTAAAATTCTTCTAACCATACTGGAAAACATTATCATGATATCCTGGGGAAGTATATCAATTAATCAGGATCGACACAAGATCGGAGATTTATTCTCCTTCTCCGGGCTGGACCGCTCAGAGTAAACTTCAGATTCAACATTAGCAGATAGGTGTTTGTTTGGACGAGTAGGCCTATATAATATATTTTTCATATAGAGCCTCTACTACACGACTAAGTAAGTGGCATATTGTCTTTAACATTTGATGCACATGCTCCTAAGAGATTCCATAATTGTGCAACACAATAATCAGTATTTTAAACCAAATTTGAATTCGGTTAAGGTTGAAAATCGACACAAAATCTAAGTGGTTCATTTCCTTAAACTCTAAATCCAACATTGGTGTTTGGTTGTAATTTAACGCTGCCAGGTATAGAATATGATTTTTCATAAAATGTGATTCACGTGCTCCTTAGAAATTTCACAGATGGAAAGAATATAGGTTATACCAATGTACATGATGTAAATAGAATTTGACTAAAATGGACCCTCAAACCGAGAATGTACACCACTAAACTTACCTGAGTAAGACCTGGCAGAGCTAGGTGGCTTGAGTACGACAGGGTTTAGAATCAGTTGCACATGTTGTAGTTAGAAATCAATAAAGTTATATGTTTGCTAGAAATTCCGTAAATAGAAATATGTTGTACAATATGATTGGTATTATAAATTTAAAATGAAACTATCTGTAAGGTATAAAAATCGACATCAACCCTGAGTGGTTCTTTCCCCGGAACTCTGGGCGGCACTGCTCGCCTTTAACCGTAGACCCAACACAGGTGGCTGAGTTGTCAGAGTATGACAGGATTTAGAATGAGTTGCACATTTTGTAGTTAGAATGGAGTGATAAGTTTGCTAGAAATTTCGTAGACAGAAATATGTTGTACAATATGATTGGCATTATAAATTTAAAATTAAACTGTCTGTAAAGCATAAAAATCGACATCAACCCTGAGTGGTTCTTTCCCCCCTACTGTGGGCTGCACCGCTCGGCTTTAAACGCAGACACAACACTGGTGGCTGTTTGGTCTTAGTATGACAGGGTTTAGAATGAGTTGCACATGTTGTAGTTAGAATAGTGTTATATGTTTGCTAGAAACTCCGTAGATAGAAATATATTGTACAATATGATTGGCATTATAAATTAAAAATAAAACTGTCTGTAAAGTATAAAATCGACATCAACCCTGAGTGGTTCTTTCCCCGGAACTCTGGGCGGTACCGCCCGGCTTTAACAGTAGAGCCAATACTGGTGACTGAGTGGTCTGAGTATGACAGGGTTTAGAATGAGTTGCACATGTTGTAGTTAGAATAGAGTTATATGTTTGCTAGAAATTCCGTAGATAGAAATATATTGTACAATATGATTGGCATTATAAATTTAAAATGAAACTGTCTGTAAAGTATAAAAATCGACATCAACCCTGAGTGGTTCTTTCCCCCGGAACTCTGGGCGGGACCGCTCGGCTTTAACCGTAGAGCAAATACTGGTGACTGAGTGGTCTGAGTATGACAGGGTTTAGAATGAGTTGCACATGTTGTAGTTAGAATAGAGTTATATGTTTGCTAGAAATTCTGTAGATAGAAATATGTTGTACAATATGATTGGCATTATAAATTTAAAATGAAACTGTAAAGTATAAAAATCGACATCAACCCTGAGTGGTTCTTTCCCCGGAACTCTGGGCGGGACCGCTCGGCTTTAACCGTAGAGCCAATACTGGTGACTGAGTGGTCTGAGTATGACAGGGTTTAGAATGTGTTGCTTATGTCGTACTTTGAATGGAGTTATATGTTTGCTGGAAATTCTTTAGAGAAATTTTTTTTGTACAATATAATTGACAGTATAAATGTAAAATGAAATTGCCTTTAAAGTTGAGAAATCGACACAAAACATGAGTGGTTCTTTCTCATTCTGAAAAGTGCCCCCTCCTTTACATTATTGCACCCTTTTCCCTGCTGATGATGAGTGCAATTTTTCAAGTCTGAGGAATGTCCTTTTTCACTTATGATGACTGCTCCCTTTCCTTTCCATTAATTGATTAATTGATAGTTATTTCACAAGATAAAATTCATAAATGAAATCAAGTGGTAGAACTTGAAGCATATAACGACCCGAACAAAGAGCCAGTACAACTGTACACAATCTCAAGTCACTGACCCAACTCCGAAAAAAGAGAGATGTCTCCAGCGAAGAAGGGGGGGGGGGATATATTTTACCTTCAGGCTTTGGTGATAAAGGTGTAATCCAGAAATGAAAAGAATTTTAAGTGTATGACATAACATACTTTGTAAAATATCTCAATTCAGTATTATATCGTAAAATAGGGTTCAACTTGTTGCAGGTAATTTGGAGGTCAAAATTGAAAATGTCAATACACCTTTCATATAATATCAACGAAAATGATGAATTTCAAGCCTTATGGTCTGACGTTATGGAGTTAGCTATAGCATTCATATATCATGGGCAAGTATTAAGCTGACAGAACTATAGGTTTGAAATCAAAATCAAAATCAAGCCTTTCGATCTTTTTAAAAACTTCATTTTATGTAAGTTGCAAAGGCCAAAGATGATTTAGACCCCTGAATAAGGAATATTTAAGAATACACACTTTCTGTAGTCGAATTAAATGATAAATGTCCTGAATATAGAATGAATGAAAGAAAGTTCTCCAAGCTGGAAACATAGACAAAAAGGTTAGCATTGATAGCATTGGGCGAGTATATTATGTCTTTATTGGGGTGAAAATGTTTTGAGATTACAGGAATCTAATAATTAATCTTACACTACAAGCTATTCCTCTTTATGAACGATTAACCCTTACCTCGGGGGGGGGGGGGGGGTAGTGTCGAGAACTGAGGGAGCAATTCAAGCTAATATATTCTTAAAATAAATCTTATGAGGAAAAATGATTCATTGAAGAAAACGAATTTGACAATCTTTTATGTTACCTGGATTTGATAAGGACCATGTTGGTGAAGAATTGCTGTGAAATAAAGAACATGAATTGGAGTCATTGTCTTTACTGAAGAAGTACCAATTTTGCATGAATTATATTGATTGAAGGGCATATGAGATAAACAAAACGCGATGTTACAACATAATTTGTGTAATCATGAGAGGTGCACCAGTTCAATTGGAAGGGGACATTTTCTTTTGAACATTTTTTTGTAAGGCGTTGGCCGAGCCCTGCCGCCTGCCCCCTCCCAATTCCACCGTTGAAGCATGAACACAAATCAGCCAGTTCTATATACAGCAAAAAAAAAAAAAAAAAAAAAAAAAAATGTTGATCTTTGATGTAGCAAACTTAGTTGATATGTTTAAAATTGTCAAGATCATGGGGATATTGATGAGGATAGGGGAAAAGGGGTCGTTTTCGGGCTTTTTTAAATGTTGAAATAAGATATTTGTAATTCATTTTATTTATTTTCTAAGTCTTAACATGACAAAAAGAAAGACGACATGATAGAAATTAGGTGAATTTCACATGGGCAATGTAATAGCAATAAGGATGATGATGATGGTGATGATGGTAATAGTAATCGTGTGATGATGACAATAATAATCATAATCATAATAATAATAATAACAATAATAATGATAATAATAATAATGATGATAATAATAATAATCATAATAATAATAATAATAATAATAATAATAATCATAATAATAATAATAATAATAATGATAATAATGGTAATGCCAATAATAATGATAATAAAATTGATAACAATAATGATAATGATAATAACGATTATGATAAAAATAAGAGTAATAATAATAACAATGATAATGGCGATGATAACATGATGTTAATAACATTATAAGGTTGAGAGCTTGACCCTTTTATGAATTCGATGTGACAAGCACTGGCTCATCAGCCTGTACTACATTGTACTTCTACTCTCACCATTCAGTAGCAGCCGTTCAGTAAATTAATTTGGTATACAGATGATGCTACACTAGCCATGCTACGATGGTAGCACTTAAAGGTAATGTTTAGTTTTGGTAAGCCCTCAAAAGCTGTTCGTCAGATTTCTTCAATTTTTGTTAATAAATAGCAAGATACTAGCAATACTAAGACAATGTGAAGATTTCGCCTCCTAAAGTTTAATATTAAACAAATAAGAGGCAAAAACTAATTTATGTGCCGGGACAGGCACGTAAAATCCCAACAAAGGCAGCATGTGCTATACACTGTACACACACGTGTAAAACCAATGAGTAGCTACACACAGTGATACACACATGCTGTCTCTGTGCGAAGCCCCAAGATTGCTGTGCGGGGAGCCTCGGGGATGGAAGGGTCCTAGCATAATGGCAGTGATCAAGCATTCCTTACAGATATTTGCACTGAAATTCACCAGAAATCATAGATGGAATACCAAATGATCTCTTACAGACATCTTTTGATACAAGGAGAACAACATGAGACTAATTATTTAACATGTTTCTCTCCAATTTCCTTTTTGCTACCAATACTGTAAATGAGCTTTAAATAAAAACAACGTTGAGTGAGCCCTTTAAAATACACAGGCAAATGGTGTGCATCTATATGCATTTTACTAGAACCAAGGAACCAAGGAGGTACAAGGATGCAAGCAGGCATCGTATACCTCATGATCATTGCACACGCTTCCACATACCAGGGAAATACTGCATGATTACGTGCTTCGTCGCCCTATCCACCCAAGGACATGGAGGTCATGACCCCATGCACTTATTCCATGCAGGCTTTTTGATACAACATAATATATTCACATAATCCAGTACCATACCCTCCAGTCCCTGGCTCTATCCCCCCCCCCCCCCCCCCACCCCACACTAAAGAAGGTACAGAAAAAGAAACGAGGAAGAGAAATAAGACTTGAGAGCTAGAAGGAAAGAAATTGATCTAATTTAATAAATTTGCAAATAAAACTAAATGAACCCCTTTCACATCTTCCCCTTATTAGATGATTTCATTATTTTCATAAGCCTACATTTCCAGACTCCCGATTCGCCTGGGGTAGCTTTTATTAGCAACAGTTCAATGGATATTGAGCGGCTATGCTTGCACACGTGACTTTAATGATGTTTGCCCGACATAACAACAACTAATGTATGCAAAGTGGATTCCATCCATAGATGTGATTATACATTCGCAAACATTGTGGGTTTTTTTTGGGGGGGGGGGGTTAATTCTTTGTATTTGATTATATCAATTTCATCATTATCGTGTTATTTTTGTTCTGGTATACTTCGTATCGTTTTAAAAATCAATAAAACATTTCTATTATTATTAAACTAATTAGTGCTGTTTAATATATACTTAGACATGCATGCACATCTAAAATCTTACAACTGTTCCGGGTGTTTCCATCGAATTTTGTGAATTAAGATACTGTGTCGAGGGATTTCAAAATAATATTAAATCATTTCAGCGACTCGAAAGGGTAGCGCCGCGTTGCCTGAGAAGCATAATATATTTTGAGCCTCATAACCATGATAACGAGCCTATCATTTCTACGATACAATAGGCACATGGTAAATTGGGAATTACATAACTTGATACATAATAATGTGCTCTTACTGGTTTGACCTTCTAGGAGGTATCACTTTGTTATTAAATTGCAATTATAGCATGAGTACGTTCAACATTATAAATGAAAAGAAAATTCCCATCTTTTACAAAGAGATCTTACAAGCATGGGAATTTATTAGAACTTTTACCACTGTGAAAGATGTTAACATGTTTAACTGTGATTCAAGCGATATACCAAATCAAATTATTTGGCACAATAAACATATATTATTTAATAATCAATCACTATTTTATAAAGACTGGTATGACAATGGTGAAATTTATCTTAGAGACCTAGTTGGGAGAAATGGCTTTCGGTCATTGGAAAATATCATGTCAACGATCAATGTCAAAAGAATTAAATGTACTGGGATGTTTGACTATACGAAACTGAAAAAAGCAATACCAGCAGTATGGATACGTAAGTTAAACGATAGTAATTTCCCTATGACTAGACAGCAACAAGGATTTAATGTTCCGAGCTTGCTTATTGGAAACAGATTAAAATGCATCAGTCAAATGAGTAGCAATGTTTTATATAAATTGTTTCCCTCACGAAACTTTCTAACCAACACATGTTGTTCATATTGGGAAAATAAACTTAACATTGATATAAACTGGTCACATGTATTTAAGTGTAACCTTGTTCAAATTAGAGAATATAAGTTACGGGAATTTAACCTAAAATTATTGTATAATTTATTACCAGTAAGAAGCAATCTTTTTAAATGGGGTCTAATTAGAGAAGATTTATGCCCAGAGTGTAAAGTAAAAGAAGATATTATCCATGCTTTCACTGAATGTATTCTAAACAAAATTTCCTTACGCATGTTAAAAATATATTGCAAGAAGTATACAATGTCCAAATAACCAAGATTAGCATCTTGCACTTACTAAAAATAGAAGGTAATTGCCAATCTAATTTATTTCTGACCATAGCTTTCTGGAGCGTATATAAAGTTATTTTGGAACGCAATAAAAGTGGAAAAGATAGGAGAGATTTTGTACTGAAACATGTTTTTGAAAGAGAAATCAGAAAAAGAATAGAGATACAATATAGCAGAAAGGAAAAAATACAAACAAAGAAAAACGATGAATTACCAAAGGAATTGTTGAAGTTCATTTGAATGTGTAATTTGTGTAGATTTGAAAGAGATATCAGAAAGAAGAAGAAAAAAAAAAAAGAATAGGAATATAAGGAGCAGAAGGGAAAGAATACAAACAAAAAGGGGGAAAAATGAATTACCAAAGGATTTGTTGTAGTTTATTGGAAAATGTAACACGATATGTGTAAGTCGATTTCAGTTTTGTAGTTATCTTTTGTGTCATTTATGTATGATTAATGTTATATTGAGTTGTAAACTTTGAATGTAAAATAAATCCTCTAACGAGGCAAAGAAAAAAAAATGCTTGCACACGTGACTTTAATGATGTTTGCCCGACATAACAACAACTAATGTATGCAAAGTGGATTCCATCCATAGATGTGATTATACATTCGCAAACATTGTGGGGGGTTTTTTTTTTTTGGGGGGGGGGGTTAATTCTTTGTATTTGATTATATCAATTTCATCATTATCGTGTTATTTTTGTTCTGGTATACTTCGTATCGTTTTAAAAATCAATAAAACATTTCTGTTATTATTAAACTAATTAGTGCTGTTTAATATATACGTGGACATGCATGCACATCTAAAATCTTACAACTGTTCCGGGTGTTTCCATCGAATTTTGTGAATTAAGATACTGTGTCGAGGGATTTCAAAATAATATTAAATCATTTCAGCGACTCGAAAGGGTAGCGCCGCGTTGCCTGAGAAGCATAATATATTTTGAGCCTCATAACCATGATAACGAGCCTATCATTTCTACGATACAATAGGCACATGGTAAATTGGGAATTACATAACTTGCACTACAGTGAAGCACGATGAATAATAACCCCCGGGTTATTTGAATGTCTTAAAAAATGAAAAAAATAAAATCATGGTCTGCAAGAAATTTGTGACCTGTGTTATTTTTCTGTGTGGACTTCGCGACAATGGTGTAACCAGGGAGGTGGAAGAGGTGTAACCTGTTGCAGCTCCATTGCTGACAATTTCCCTTTCGCTTTCGTTTTTTTTTCTCGTAGTCTTAACTTTAGACCTTATATTTATGTTACATATTTATACACTCACAATGAAACATTTTTCAACAATCTTTTATACCCCCAAGAAAAAAATAAAATAAAATGAAAACGTAGGACAGTGAAATCCAAGTCCAACATTTATCTTATTCAGGATAAACACAGCCACCCTTGAGTGAAAGAAATGGAATCAGTAAACAAGTCAACTCGGCTGACGCTAAAAACTAGTAATGGCAATTTTTCCCTCTTCCACTTCCCACACCTGTTCTTGATGTATGGAGTGGGAATGTGGATACTCCATGCATGCAGCTCTTTCGTGAAGAAGAAGAAAAAAACATGGGGGGGGGGTCAAAATTACATTAGCGTATCCATTGCATACCCTAACTTGGTGGAAACTGTGCTTATACAGTCATTACTCAGACCATGGACCTAGGACCATGTTCAGACAAGGTCATTTGATTTCCCTGACCGATACCCCCTTGGCATCCATAAAACATGCCGAAACATACACGGCCGGGCATGACAAACAGCTTATCACCGACTTAGGCGCGTTTTTCAACATTTGGCGCGTTTTCCTCTATACACTGTCTTGCTCTATAATTTATGTAGATAGCAATATATCATCGTATTTTAGGGCTCCTTTCATTTCATCAATATCAAATTGTGTGGAATACAAACACCAAACTGTTCACCCACTAACAGTCCACTAATTTATGTTGGACGCACGTTTGGCAATAGTGGTACTTTTTCTGAGGGGTAGATGCTGAGAAGTGAGATGAACCAACGTCAACGAGCATGACAAAGCAACAATGGCAACATCAACATGCAGCCGGCCGGCTGTAGCGGTTTACAACAGGTACGATTGATTCATATTTTGCAGGCCCAGTATAATGCAGGAAATTAGTGTATAATGTGGTGGTAATTATTATGCATGTATACCCCTTATGTTGAGGAAGGGCTCACGGAGAAACATTCCCCATATATTAGTAAGGCTGCATGATTATAATTAATCCCTATACCCAGGCCCCTGGGAGCCGGGGGTGCTGGGGGTGCTGTAGCACCCCTGACTTTTTAGAGTGGGGGGGGGGGGGGCATAGCACCCCTGTGAAAAAATAGAAGTTGCAGCACCCCCAACTTTTTTGTGTACATACTGTAGTTGACTATATATATAAGAATTATAAATTATATGTGAAAACTAAACCCCAAAAATCTGATAACCTTTTTTTTTTGCTTGTCAAAGAATCTTGGAGGAAAACTAGACCCCAAAAATCTGATAACCCTTTTTTTTTTTTTTTTTTTTTTTTTTGCTTGTCCGAATTTTTTTTGGTGGAGATTTGTGTGCTCAGCACCCCTGTAAAAAAAATTGTTCCCAGGGGCCTGCCTATACCGCCTACTTCCTAGTTCGATCGTACCCCTCCAGCTCTTCTTCCATTCTTTCAGCTCGCATCGATTCCTTTTGTTAGCATATATATGTTCACAGTATTGTAAGTCTTATTATGGTATCATATTTGTAGACTATTAAATATTATCATGTGACATTGCTAAAGGAGACTCTGATGAGAGAATAAGAAAGGCAAAAACACATTTAAATAGCCTTTAGTAGTATAAACTTGTTTTGAACTTTTGCTGAGTGAAGGTTGCAGTGCATGTATATATTTAATTTCAAAGATTTTGTGTTGAAACTGACTCCTATAGCATCTTCATAACAGGGTGAAGAACACCCTTTGGAAAAATTTATACACAGGGTAATATAATATTGGGGGAGGGGAGGGCCGCAATGCCTTTTTTTATAATAAGGCAAGTTACACAATAGAATGCCAATTAATATAATTATGAGATCTTAACATTTTTCTTTCAAATTCTGATCTCTTTAAAAACGGAATTTGTAAACTTCATCCTATTGGGATGCAAAATTATGAGATAATGAAACGAAAATTCATGCGAGGGACAATACAATACCCCATTTCTATGTTGGAATATAATACATAGAGTTTTTAAAGGTAATAATAAATATTTAATGTTAATAAAAGCAAGTCATTTTCAGACGTGAAGAGGTTTGTTTCAGGACTGTGCGTGGTATTCTATTCCACACCCTTCACATTGTATTGACAGGTAATTGTTCGTGGTTCCTGAAATGGAATAGGGGCTATTATGAGGCAAGGAGAAGAAAGGAAAAAAGAACGAAAAATATATTATTTTTTACAGAAAGGGAAATTCAAAGAAGAGCGATACTTCGAGAATGATAATATTGGAAAAATGAGTACAAGAATGGGAAAAGGGTAATCTGAATAAGAAACAGTAAGATTAGATACAAAGCTAAATAAATGACAAAAGTTGACGAGAAAAAAATAGAAGGTTAAGAAAACTTATTCTAAAAGAAGGTCAGATGTATTGATGTATATTTCATGCATCGGAGATAATGGAAGCGTGGCTTAAATCAAAGTTCCCCAGTGCTGTCCTCCATTATTCTCTACCATTATTCTCTCATTTCTTTTCGTATGGTGTTTATTTCCACGAGAGTTGCCCAAAGCTGTTGTATATGGTATTTCCTTAATTCCTTACAATTTGGTATATATATGTATAAAACATCACATTTATTAGATCTTCCAGCCTGTCTTCCTAAGCAGGTCTAACGGTTTGTCTTGCATTGTGGGTTACTAAAAACCACCAACATTGGCGGCGATAAAAAATTATACGGTATCCCTTTCAATCATTACTGAAAAATCATCATTATACCAACAATAGTGTTAAATTCTTACGCGTATAAACACACCTCCATATAGGGGGGAAATCTGGATGGGAGGGGGAGGATAGTCAGAAGGGGACATACGCATCGCTATATCCGAAGGCTCACTCCCCAGTCATGTTAACATGACATCTTCGCTCTTCTCGATACCTCTTTGTAAATTATATATTTCATTTTCCGTGGTCGTTAGGAAATTTTGTGTTACTAGTTTTCTAATGCAATTACGACCTCCTTTATTCACAAGCGTAATTCAAAATCTGAGCTTGATGGTAATTGCCATGCACCCATTTCTCTCTTCTATTATTAGAACAGGCAGCTAAAATCGTCATTATTGCTACTTTCAATTTCTTCGAACAACAGGGAGTTGATTTTCCATTTTGAATTGTAAAACTTTGCATTTTGTATTAAGCACTTCAGAGCCTAATAACGTGCTCTAACCTTAAGTTATTTATACGTATTTTTCACATTTTCCACAAAATTTTCCCGGGGATAAGGCACCATGCAAGTCCATCCCCGAATTACGCTCCTGCCTGAAGTAATATTTCACATAATTATTTCACATGTCTTTACTCAGGTTCAAAACAAATTTCATGATAACGTTTGAGACTATTTGACCATGATAAATTATTGTGAAGGGGTCTGGTTTGGGCAAAGGTGGAAAGTTTCCCTCCGATAAGAAAATTGTGCAGTCAAGTTAAATAATATAATGTTCATGATTTAGTACTCGCCGTATAGGAAACATGACTCAAATTTTCACAAAACTGTTTAGTAAGCACCATATTCTATTTTGTTCTTTGTAATACTGGTTTTAAGACATTTTCAACCCAAATTCCAAGGTCAAACGTCAAAATCACATTTTAGAAGTAACTGCCAAGTTGTAGAAGGCCAAGCAGCGTACTTCGTTTATCATGTCTATATCTCCAATATAAGGATCTAAAAAACTTATCGTCCTAAAAGAATTCGTCGTGCAAATACTATCTCCTTACCGCCATAAGGGTCTTGAAACTATAGTCTCCTCAACAATGTCTCAATAACGGATGCAATGTAGATCAAGTGGCGTATAAGAATAGATCGATGGACGGGAGGGGGGGGGGGCGGCATCTACCCTGACAGGGTGGGGCGTAATGACTTTGTATCTGTGCAGACCCATGTTTTGCAGACTTGACTTTGTTTTTAGGCTAGGCCTTTATCCGGGGGGGGGGGGGCGGCGGTATAGAGGGTACTTTGGATTTAATAAGCCCTATGTTGTGCATAGGCTATTGAGAATGACCCTTTTCGTTTCATAATGAGTTTATAAAAATGAGTCATCTTCCCTCAACCATCCATGTGCTTTTGTAAAGAATCTGATAAAACAATACCACACGATTTGACTTTTTCTAGCCAGATATGAAATATACAAATGGATTGTCGTAGCCAAGAGTGGGCTTGCCGTTTGAGAAGTAGATTCCCCTAATGTTGTTTTCTATGTTTGTCTGATTTTTCTGCTTCTGTTGAAAGCAAGTTATTTAATGGTTGGACTTCCCCTTTAATATTTGTCTGATAGCGCCATGTAACTGGAAGTGGTAGTACAGAATTTCTCAATGAATGGAATGGGGCCGTGGTACAGACTCCCATGTGATAGGGTCCGAAATTGTTTGTTGAGCTGTGCAGGAATCTCATTTTAATTTGGCTCCGAATTCCCTCGAAATTGTGTTTTTAAAATTGCTTCCATATCAAATATTGTTGATTATTGAGAATGCATAACTTAAAACATGTGCCAAATTTGGTGTTTTTAGACAAAAGTGAACAATTCTTCAGCTATATGCCGCCCTACTAGTAAAAATCTAGGGGTCCTACAGCACCTTCAGCATTCCCAGCTCCCAGGACCATGGATGAGCCGATTTCCTCTTTTTTAATGCAGATTATACAATAGGGAGCAAAGTTTTTTTTTCTCACATTTTTTTCAAATTTTTAACGCTCATTCAACGCAAGAACTATATCCAAATGGGCCACTCATCATAAAACATGACATTAGAGAAAGCAGTAAGACCAGAGACCGAGCTTTAGAAAATGTTCGCATTTTAAATATTTAAAAGCTGTGTTTCTAATGCAATTAACACTGCAGGTGATAGGTGCACATAATCCTCAAAGTTCTTAAATTTCCATTTCCCCGTTTTTGCTTCTCTCTTTTTCGCGGTTTGTTGCGCCCCCTTCAAGTGCAACCCGGGGCACGTGTTCGCTGTCCCCCCCCCCCCACCCCGGGGAGACGCCCCTTTTTTTTTCTTTCTCATTCTCTTATAGATTTCTTTTCTCTCTTTCCCTTCTGTTAGGCTCCTGATGGGGAGGGGGCTTTGTCGTTTCGGCCCCTCGTTCCAACTTTTTATGAACCTTATTCATTTTCGGAATTATGAACTCTTTTCATTCTCGGAAATATGAATCCTATTTCATTTTCGGAATCATAAACCATAATTAATTTAGGAACCATATTCCATTCAAGGATTTATGAAACTTGGGATAAACGAACCTTTCGGAATAATGAAACTTTCGGAATTATGAACCTTCAGAAAAGCGACATTTAACCAAAAATATATGGGATATAAAACTTCTAGAAAGATGGCATAAAGGGAGGAAAAAGTGAAAAGATACAAAGGGATTAAGGTTATCCAAAAAGGAGGAACAAGGGATAAGAGGTAGAAAGAATCAGAGGAACAGAAAAAAAACCTAGAACGACATCAAGTCAAATGGGGAAAAGGAAAAAAGATCACGGACATATTGACATGTAGACCGAGAGGAGGGGGTCAACCCAGCTAAAAAAAAGGGGGGTAACTGTTTTAACTGTACATAGCAACGATCTATGGACAAAACTATGCAAGGAAATAATCGTCTGCCATGCACAAAGTTGTGGGGCGGCCAGGATGGCCCTCCATACACTCAGCTTTTATTCACAAACTCATGACTGCTCTTGCTTTGGACATGGACCTAGGTCCATACTTTGGAATAAAGACAATGAACGGCTGCCAGGGCCTGCAAAATGAGAGAAATTCATCCTGGCCGCCCCACCACATTGTGCGCGGCAGACGATTACTAGTAAAGCTTCATGCGCGAAATAAGAACCCCTTTCCTTTCCAAAACGATCCTAAACCAACTGATACGTGGCTTTTGGTTTTAACTTCATATTATCAGTCTTGTCTATGCGACTAGGGTATTATCGGATAAATATATAAGACTGTCCGATCAACATGTTGATAATGATACAGTACAGTCTGATTTTGAATTGGGAGTACAGTCATTAATGTCTAGTTAAATTCTGGTAAATATCACAATTATATTGTGAGCTTGTTATGATGATTTTCTAATCTTTAACAAGAACAACGTGCAAGGCTTTCGTAGTAGGAATGTTACTATATAATGATTTATCTGAAGATGAACAGAACCCAACATTACTTTCTTATGAGTTATGAGACTATCCAATGGTTGAAATAAGAATAGTTATTATGAATTGGGAAACGCACACACATTTAGGATAATAGGGCAGGGATTTGGGTTATGTTGTAAAGATGTCGCGCTGCCGCACGCTAGGATGGTCAGCAAATTGTCATGACCCGATAGACGAATGACGATTCCAATGTTATCATTCAAGTAGAAAATTTTGCTAGGGAAGTATTTGTTTTTTTGTATTTGATTGGTGTAGGGTAGGCTCAATCAGAAATAAGCCTTCGTAAAATTACGGTTTTCCATGGGTTGTATTCTTTAGTTTTATTTCTCTTGAACGCCTTTCATCTCGATTGTTCACATTATTTTCTTGATGGATTTCCTATTCCAATGTATGGATCATTATTAACAGTTATTGTTATCATTATTAATTTTCTCGTTGTTGTTATTATTATTATTATCATTATTATCATTATTGTTATCATTATCACTATTAGTATCATTATTATTATTATTATTATTATTATTATTATTATTATAAGTAGTAGTAGTAGTAGTAGTAGTAGTAGTATTTGCTTTGTCCACAACCAAATGATCAGTAAAATAGAAACCGGACTTTATAGAAAAGAGTCTAGGGTCGCATATTATTATTCTTATTGATATCATTATTATCAATACTATTACTACTACTACTAATGGTATTTATCATTGATGGATTTTTGTTAAGAATATTTTCATTATTACTACTATTATCATTATCATTGTAATGTTGTTTTTTTATAGTTATAAATGATGTAATTAACAAACTTTGTTATTATCATTACTACTACCATTATTACCATTATTGTTATTATTATTATCAGTGTTATCATTAATATTGTTCTTTTTGTTATTATTATTGGTGTTATTATTAATAGTGTTATCTTTTATTATTAATTTAGCTTTTTCATTTTATTCTCAGGGTTGTTCAGTTTTTATATTTACGAACTTGTAAAGTTTCTTCGCGAACTGTTTATGCTTATGTACTTTACCCTTTACATTTTTGTCTTTAGTTACTCCCCTTGATTGATTCCTTGCTTTTCTCCAAAAGCATTCGACTTTTTTGCTAAGAACGCACACGTAGGCCTAGTAGATAATTATAAGTAAAGTGTAAAAAAGAAAAGCATTTTAGAACAAAGTCATCGCATTGTTATATACAATATTTTATTACACGTGCCTTTTTGTGCAGGTGCTATTGATTTAATTCCGTAGATGATTCTTTTGAAGGAGAACTCCACCCTAGAATTTTGAGACTGAGTAAAATCCGATGAGAAATAAGAAAGTTTTGAAGTTGTAATCAACAAGACACCAATTGGCAACTCTGTGACGTCTTGCGAGGCTTTGAGAAAATAACATACATGTAGTTTGCTAGTTTACGTGTATCTTCATAATTATGGACTCACGCAAAGCACGTCACCCCTTTTTACATACTCCATGAGACTGCATATGATTTATGTCAGCAGTCGGTTCATTCAGGGCCAAAAAGCCCGTTGGGGGCCATAAGTATTATGTGTGGCAGTATATTTACCAAAAGAGCTGTCCCTCTCTAACACTCTCTCCCCTACGAAAAGTGGATCAATCCATTAGGCCTTGCACGCAAAATTGCTAGTAGGCCAAAAGGCGTGCAATAAAACAATAAAAATCAAGTAATGGAATGTTAATCGATCGACTGCAACCCAGGGTACGGGCGGGCACTGAAATATGAATATGAATATTAATTATCTGTCGTTTATTTCTGGATATGCAAGCGTGGACTTTAACATGACTGAAAAATGAAAGTTTATAAAGGGCCTATATCATGGCATTAATTACCAAGAGTCACACACAGCCCCGGCCCCCTTTTTTTTTAAATTTTGAATTCGTATGATAGGATTTCTTCTGGGGCGTAGGCCTATCTGGATCTTAATGGCCTAGTTATGTTATTATTTTCGAGTTTCTTGCCAAAGGAAATGCAAAGTCAATATATAACTACCAGGGGCGGCGCCAGGGTATTTTGATAGGAGGGGCAAGACGACCTAAAGATGACGTCATATTTTTTCTCCATTAAATAACAGGGATAATATAGTTAGAGTTAGTATGTTTAAGACCTCTCTTTTTAATCTTTCTTCTTTCTTCCCTTTTCTTCCCTTTTCTTCCTCCTTTTCTTCTTTTTTCTTTTTTCACTACTTGGAAAATCATAGGGAGGGGCGGTCGCCCCCTCTGCCCCCCCCCCCCCTCCCCTGTAGCGCCGCCCCTGATAACTACTATAATTAAGTTGACTGTAAAAGTTAGAGGTTTATAATTATAAACAGTATATAGTTATGTAAACAAAGCGCGACCCTGGAAAAAACAGTCACGTGATTTGAATATCATCACGCGTGACCGACTCAATCACATGCATGGTTTTTATGGCTTGCGCTGCGCTGCCTGGCCTGGCCTGAGATACAGTGATAGCTGACTTCAGTACTCGAGGAGGAAGTACCCGTGTAAATTCTGAATTTTTATGTCACCTTTTGATGAAATGTCGTCACATTATATGGCACTCGTGTGTTTCATTCTGGTGGCAGGTAAGTAGCTAGATCATGATTTCAGTATAATAATTTGTAGACTACAATTGCATTTTACATGCCCGACGTCAGTTCACAGCGCGCGCTATCCGCCTGTCGACGTCCTCACGACCTCAGGCCAGGGCCAGGCCAGGCGCCCACCCACGGCCACGGCACGTCCACGATATGGCCGAGGCTGAGCCTGAGACCTTTTGTCGGCATTGCCATTGGCATTGCGCAGCTATGTAGCATTTATTTTTATGATCTGTCCTGTTTTATTGAATTGTTAAGAGTCCATGTAGAGTGTATGCCAATTTCAACAAGTTTCACGATTGAAGGCTTTCAAAGTTTCAGTCATCATGGACATGGTCATCTCTGATCTGGGGGTCGTTTCATCAAACCGACATCTCGACACTGTCTCTCAACTAAGTGTTTCACAAAGCCGTCTTTGCGAAGATCAGCGGGCATTATCGTGGTTGAGGAAACCACCATTCACTCCATACAGAAGTGCTTCATTGCGCCTCTTTCACCGTCCATAGACTGCATTTTATTTTCGCGTGCTAACGAATGAGTGGTTTCGACCCTCAACTACGATATAGCCGATCAGCGACAACTTCCCTGACAAGTGACTTGTCGGTACTCCAGACCTGTCATATCTTTTTAAAACGCCACCACTTGCCAGCTTTTAGTTAGTCTATGGGCTGTGAAAAAATAAGAAATGTGAATTAAGAGAACATTTATTTCCTGATCTCCAAGCACTATCCTTTATCATTCCTTTATCAAATAGTGTTACTAATGACAATGTTTATATTGTAATATTGTACAGATGGACAGTATGTTCTTATGGCTTCTTGACCCCCCAACAAGTAAATGAGAATAATATTAAAAATACCCACATTCGTCTACCATAGGCATAGAATCAGCATCAAAAACGGAACAGTCTGTATATATATACAGACCCATGTGAACGACAACAATTTATCATGTACATGTACATGTATTTTCCCTATTTTTTCCCCTTTTCACGCAATGCTTTGATATGAATAATATCATATGTATCTTTTAATGAATAAATATTAAAAATATGGCCATAAAATATCTTGATTTAATCATTTTCTCTAAAGTGAACACGATTTGGGTCTTCTTTCCATAATTAATCAATTACGGTATCCTCTTACTTACAAATCTAGATTCGTACATCAAAAAAGCCTTGAGTTTTCTCAATTTTATAAATTCTAAGATGCCATAAGTAACACATCTTTTCATGTAAACGGGATGTTTGTATCACCATCATTCATCTTCACTGCCATTTTTGACATTTTGGAAACTTTGGGAAAAACTGAGCCTCAAAATCTGTTTGGGTAATTGACGATAATTCCAATGGACTGTGATATAGACTGTTTTTTTGCCGATGAGTATCGATATCACTGAGTTGCCGTTAATCATGTCTTCGTGAAACAGTTTATCAAGTCCATGACACTTCCGTAGATCGCCGACAACAGTTATGACTGTCATGGAGTTGATTTGATGAAACGACCAACTGGATCAGCAATGTACTGTAGCTGTATCAGTTAACTTAGGTCGGTGGGAATTGAATATTGATAACTTTAATTTATTTACGAAAAAAAGAAGAAGGGGACAATGCAAATTTTAATTTCATTTATTTTGCACTCATCATTAAAAAATAGAGTCTAGACATTTACAATTATAACTTAGAATATACCTTTACCTTTTACCCACTCACGGTACCGTCACTATATGGCATGTATGGAGCTGTGTCACTTTCGGCCTGTCACGACCTCAATGTTGAAGAGGTAAAACACCAATATAATTGGCAAAATTTTGAGAAAATACTTCCTTCTACATTTTAGAATGATAGAATATCTAATTTCCTGCCAGGTCCTTTGATAGGATCTTTATCATCTTGATCAAGTGAAATTTTCAGGCTGTTTTTGGTCGGTGATCTTGCTCCTCTGCCGCACACATATGTGCAAGATATCACACACTTGCTATGGGAGGCAATTGCTCACGGTATGAAGGTACAGAAGTGTGAGGTTCTGGAAGAATGCTGGGGTCTCAGCAGTCAGGCTTCCAAGCACTCACACTTATGCGAGGTTATTGGAGATAACCTCGCACCCTGTACCTTCATACCGTGAGCAATTGCTTCCCATAGGCGAGTGTGTGATATCTTGCCCATATATGTGTGCAGGAGAGGAGCAAAATCACCTTCCCAAAACAGCCTGAAAATTTCACTTGACCAAGAGGATAAAGATCCTATCGAAGGATCTGGCATGAAATTATATTCTATCATTCTAAAATGTAGAAGGGAGTATTTTCTCAAAATTTTGAGGATTATATTGGTGTTTTTACCTCTTCAACTTAGAGGTCGTGACAGGCCCAAATTTACACAGCCCCATATAGTGATGGTCCCGTGAGCTTCCAAGTTATATTATAACCACTCGTGTGTCTGAACCACTCAGTCATGTCAGTCCCACTTGAAACTATGCAGCTCCAACCTGCTGTAATATATCCAGCCAAAATACAAGATCAAAAGAGTGAAACTCAGAATGTTACTTACATGTACCAGCACGTTGTCTGTGAAAGTCCCTTTTGTTTGGTGACCAGCTAAACCACTGATTCAGGGAATATGGAATTTTAAGCATTAAATTTTGTGTTCATTCTATTTTTCTGCTGAGACTAAGTCAGTGATCCTTCTGTACTGCTGCCCTCTTTGTGTGGAGAGAGGAAATCTGCATTTGTTTATTGTTTCTGGCAGTAGTACAGCATCTTCAGATAAGCTTGTACATGTGTGGTACAGCAGTAGCGGGCAGCCCTTATGTGTTTTCACCATGACCATATTGGTTTGGGATGACATGGTTATATTATAACCTTGTTCACTGGATAAGTGTCAGGGGGTCATTTCATCAAATCAACTCCATGACAGTCATAACTGTTGTCAGCGATCTACGGAAATGTCATGAACCTGAAAATCTGTTTCACAAAGTCGAAGACATGATAAACGACAACTCAGTGATATCGATACTCATCGGCGAAAAAACATAGTCTATATCACAGTCCGTTCGAATTATCGTCAATTACCCATTTAACAGATTTTGAGGCTCAGTTTTTCCCACTCACACTTATGCGAGGTTTTTGGAGATAGCCTCGCACTCTGTACCTTCATACTGTGAGCGATTGCCTCCCATAGGCAAGTGTCTGACACTTGCCCATATCGTCCCTGTTTTCATGAAGTGACGGTAATGTGGAAAAACGCACATTTTTTCAATTTTGAGTTTTTTTGCATTTTTGGACATCATTCAGTTATTCACTAACGTCTTGAATCTCACAAAGTTTCAGATCATATTAATGTATAATTATGTAATTATGACGATAACATCAACAAGAAAATACCCGGTAGAAGGATTTTCTGTTTTCAAAAAGTGACGGCTTACAACTGTCCCGTATGTTTTCCGTGTGCGGCTGAGATCCATCACTTCGTGAAAACAAAGAAGAGCGAGTTCTTGAATTGACTTTGTGTTTTCATGAAATGACGTTTAAAAGCGCGGTTGAGATCCGTCACTTCCTGAAAATCTGTCACTACGCGTCCTTGGAATTTTGTGTTTTCACGAAATGACGGTTATGTTTACTCATTTTCCCCAAAAATATAAACAAATAGGCAAATGATTAAACATAGGACACTGAAATATGATCTATCCCAGGATATAAAATTTATTCACCCTTCACACATTAAAGAGGTTGAGATTATGCTTCAAAACTTTGAAAGCGTTTTATTCAAAACTAAGTTTCTTTTAGTTGCACGCTTATGCGTCACTTCGTGAAAGCTGTAACGATATGTGTGCAGGAGGGGAGCAAGATCACCGACCAAAAACAGCCTGAAAATTTCACTTGATCAAGATGATAAAGATCCTGTCGAAGGATCTGGCATGAAATTAGATATTCTATCATTCTAAAATGTAGAAGGAAGTATTTTCTCAAATTTTTGGCAATGATGTTGGTGTTTTTACCTCTTCAACTTAGAGGTCGTGACAGGCCGAAATTGACACAGCCCCATATAGTGAAGGTCCCGCGAGTGAGTTTTTCCCAAACTTTCCAAAATGTCAAAAATGGCAGCGAAGATGAATGCTGGTGATACAAACATCCCGTTTACATGAAAAGATGTGTTACTTATGGCATCTTAGAATTTATAAAATTGAGAAAACTCGAGGAGGCTTTTGCGATGTACGAAACTAGATTTGTAAGTAAGAGGATACTGTAATTTGACTAATTATGGAAAGAAGACCCAAATCGTGTTCACTGTAGAGAAAATGATTAAATTAAGATATTTTATGGCCATATTTTGAATATTTATTCATTAAAAGATACATATAATATTATTCATATCAAAGCATTGCGTGAAAAGGGAAAATATAGGGAAAAAACATACATGATAAATTGTCGTCGTTCACATGGGTCTGTATGTATATACATGTACAGACTATTCTGTTTTCGATGCTGACTCTATGGAAGACGAATGTGGGTATTTTTAATATTAATCTCATTTACTTGTTGGGGGGTCAAGAAGCCATAAGAACATATTGTCCGTCTGTACAATATTACAATACAAACATTAGTAACACTATTTGATAGGAATGATAAAGGATAGTGCTTGGAGATTAGGAAATAAATGTTCTCTTAATTTACATTTCTTATTTTTTCGCAGCCCATAGACTAACTAAAAGCTGGCTTGTGATCACACCACGTAATACTATAGTGGTCATATTGACCACTACGCGGGACGAATGCAAAAATACTAGTCATTTTCTATCGCATGTACTTAAGGTATGGGGGGAAAAGTAAGATAAATATTTTAAATACTTCCTTTCAAATTTAGCGCTTCAAAATCTCACTCCTACCTTAAATTGCTGTTAAGAAGAACTGATATTTCCAGCAAAATCCAAAGTCACAATCATGTCCAAAACCTAAGAAATCCCCGCCATTTTTTTCGTGATCGCATGTTGTTTTCATGGCGCCGATGTTTTAGACTAAACTCAGCCAATAAAATTTTGTCCACAAAGAAACTCGGTATCGCGCGAGCAAATCGATCTCTACGATCGCGCACACGGAAAATATTGTTCGGGAGTAAATAGCTAAAATAGATTAATTCATGATTTTTCTTTCCTCCCTCCCTACCTTTCTGTGATAACCCAGGTCTGTCTTGCCTCCAGGCTTCTCCAGTGAAACCTAACTTCACGGATCATTACCATGCCTCAGGCTACGTCAGACTGCCTTACGCTGAACTCAACGAACCCTTTGAGATCTTCTTCCAGGGGGCCAAGAACAGGAGTAGGATTGATATGTACAATGGTGAGTCTCCCTTATCAACCCTCTGAGTGCTGGAGGGTTTTAAACAGTCTGGTTCTCTGAACTACGTGTATGTCCCAGCGACAACTGCTCCGCAATCCATTTCCTATACATTTTATATATTCTGAATTTCAACCGTGGACCAGACAGTGTACCTACATGTAACCCTAACCCTAACCCTTACCCTCAATCTAAACTAATATTCAATTGCAGCCTTAACCTTAAAGGGGAATGAAACCCTGGGGGAAAATCCATTTTAATAAAAAGAGAGGATAGAGAGAAGTAATTTTAAAAAGTTCCATCAAAATCGGTTAAGAAATTAAAATGAGAAAGTTATGAAAGTTTGAAAAGTGTCAATTTACTTTCTATGGCGATCCTCAAATTGGCAATGTTGCTTCAAAGTGACAGGTAGAGTAGGACAACTCTCCATGTGTTTTCTACACAAAATTTCATATTTTC
The DNA here is from genome assembly GCA_025618425.1 of Heliocidaris tuberculata. Taxonomy (NCBI): domain Eukaryota; kingdom Metazoa; phylum Echinodermata; class Echinoidea; order Camarodonta; family Echinometridae; genus Heliocidaris; species Heliocidaris tuberculata. Next base: position 13,484,301 of record CM046841.1, read on the forward strand.
TCCATTATCTCTAAAAATGATGCTTGCCTTTTTGTGAACTCAACATATGCTGTGGCAAATACATTTCTCCATGATATCTTGAGCTAAGAAGGAGACAAGCTGCACCTTGAGAGATAATGGGGAAAATATGAAATTTTGTGTACAAAACATATGGAGAGTTGTCCTACATGTACTAAACCTGTCATTTTGTAGCAACATTGCTAATTTGAGGATCGCCATAGAAAGTAAATTGAGACTTTTCAAACTTTCATTACTTTCTCATTTCTTAACCGATTTTCATGGAACTTTTTAAAAATAGCTTCCCCCTATCCTCTCTTTTCATTAAAAATTATTTTTTTCCCAGGTTTCATTCTCCTTTAACTCTATGGCCCAAATTCACAAAGGAGGTTTAAACCATAGACAAATTAAAACTTATAGACGGAAAGGTAGCACGCGCGGATTTGCCTCATTTGCATATAAGCTGCAGCGTCACCATTCAGTCTAAGCGTATTTAAGCGTATTTAGGCTCCGCCCATTTGGTAACATTTCATTTTTCCCGAAGCCCCCGATACCAAAAAATATCGATAAGTATCGAGAAACACCTTATGCATTATTCATTTTTGTTTTGCATACTCCGATTTATCAAACTTTGATTGGACCGGACCTTATGAATATGAATGTTCTTCAAAAGGAATGATTTGACCTCTTTTCGTCACTTCCGCTGTGATTCACGTCACTGCACAAAGTAAAAAAAAAAGTTGTGGAAAGTTTAGAGGTGAGTACACATGAATTTATGCTTAATTTTCAAAAATTAGAATATATTTAGAACAAGTTCTGCCACTGTGAGTAATCTGATTCAATTTCTCTACATTTGAAGGGATTCTACAGAGCTGTATGTCATGAAACAATATGTAATCTACTCTCGAACTTTCAAAACAATTTTCATCGTCATGAGCTAATGTTGCAGCTCGATTTCCCTTACCACCCTGTCACTCGTGACGGCTTACCCGGACTTTCGGGCGGGGCTATCTCGATACGTTTCGATAGATGATTACTGAATTAGAGAGTTGTAGCCGAAAGATTTAGTAAACCTCTACTCTAAATAGATCGAACTTAGTCTGTAGACCCTATGTCAATGATTTGGTTATCTAAGTTAGATGTAGACGCATAGACCCTGTTAATTTCTGGAAGACAAAGGGCCCAGGTGGGGCCCTTTGGCCTTTCTAATTGATTCTGTACTAGATCTACTGTCTTGTATTGTAGGCTATTCTTGTGTGGATTTTTAAATACCGTATTTTTTTTATTTTTAAATTTAGAATGAGGAGGGGGTTCCATGTTGATATTTTTTTCCAGAGACCAGTCCAGATCCCCGCCCAGATCCAGATCTACTTTGAGTAAATGTTACACACACAGTTTGCTATAATATAAACGCCGGGTTGTAATTTTAACGCAGTGGTTCTAGATCTACTAACGTTAAATAGGCTTTGGGCCCCCTTTTTTTTTCTAAACTTGAGCCACGGCCAAAGACAAGGCAAGCATGATGAGGTTTTATTTTTCATTTCAAGAGAGAGATAGAGAAAGGGGGGGGGGGGGGGGGAGTCATATTTAGTCTTGATTCTAGACCAGAATCAAAACCCAGGCAATAATAGTGGGATGGCCTTTTTGCTTTGTTTCAGTATCGCATTCATTAGTCTCATCATGTTGACTTTGATTTCCCTCAGATAATAACATGGCAAGGACCTAACTTGTGGCTGATCTACTTGAAGAGCTAGAGGATTTAAAGCCTAATAGACGTCCTAAATATCTGCGTATTTGCACAACTCAACAAGTGTTGCAGGTGCCGGATGAAGCGGATTTTGATGAGACCGTGAGCAATAAACAGGTAGGTACGTCTAGATCTAGACCTAACTAGTTAGACTAGACCAAAAATTCTGTCTCTCGATCTCGTTGTTAGCCTCTTCACTTAGAGACAGAAGCGGGCCATTTGATCTCCTGTGCAAACCGACTACACGCCGACGTAGTTGGAAAAATCGCTATAATTTTATTTTTCCTCACGCATATATATTGATTAGGCCTAGGCTCTACTCATTCAAGAATCTGTTCAACTTACCACTTTGTCTGTATAATCCATTCAATGCACCTTTTTCAGGTAATTCAGGGTCCAAGGTATTCTCCGTTTGAAAATCTTGCAGCTGTTGTGTAGTCGGTATGTGGTCGGTTTGCTTAGTAGATCGAACGGCCCGCTTCTTCCAAGTGAAGAGGCTAACGAACGAGAGACAGAATTTTCGGTCTAGTTAGACCTAGACCTATACAGCTAAAAATTATAGGTCTGGTAGTGGTAGTGTATCCAGGATCAGTTTACTTGGGGGGGGGGGGGGTTGATGTGTTCACAATAAAGAGAGACAGTTTTTAGTTTACATTGTCCAACCAAAACAGCAACAACAAAGTCATCAATTTTTTTTCTGAGAGAATAGACATTTCATTTGTCTTTTTTCTTTATCCACCACTGAGATCTGTTTTCTTAAGTGTAGTATTACATCAGCTTTTTTAGTGTCTTTAAAAATCAATTATGAGATCTTTAGGGGATGTTCAGTATGATGTCCGTATAAATAAAATTTTTAGTCCTCTTAATAATTATATTAAACATTTCATTCATTCCTGCAAATAGAAACAAACCAAATAAGATGGATGAACTTATGTTATTGATAATATTATTTATTATTATTTTTACTTATTATTATCATTATTATTATTATTATTATTATTATTATTATTTTCAGGGCCAAAACATTACACTTTCAGTTAAAATCTATGAATCTTTTTAGGATGGATTGTAGTTAGGATTTATCCTCTTTGAAAACATCAAGAGGGTGAGGATGAGTGTATATGTGATTTTTTTTTTCTTAATGTAGGATAATGCTTCTCTACTTCATCTATTACAGATGATGATGATAAAAATGAAGGCTTACCCACTGTGAATGAAGACAAATTCTGAGAGAAACAAATACTTAGCTGCTCCAGTTTTGCATGGTAGGTTGCTATCGGGGTGTTGATTTGTTTTTGTGTGTGTTTTTGTGTTTTTTTTTTTGGGGGGGGGGGGTGCAGAACAGCCTAATAGTACTCTTCATGATTTTTTTCAACGCCTCTTGATTACCAGCTTCTCCGTGGTTACGTGAATCAGGGAAAATTATAGAATATGTTAAAGGGGGGGGGGGCAAAATGATATATTTGCCTTCAATATTATGGGGGGGGGGGCAACTGCCCACTTGCCACCCCATAATCAACGCCACTGGTTGTTATTAGTATCTCAACACAATCTAGGTACATATTTTTATTTTTTTTACATAAACATAATTTTCCTGAGACTTTACTAATTTGGTTTCTTTTGAATAGCCTTGAAAATTTTATGTGTCCAACTGGACAAACTTTTTACCTCTTTTAATACTTTTGAGAATTCCCACTTAGTGTTAATAGAAAGCTCTAAATTTCAGTATTTCTAAAAAATTCTAATTGTTGCTTTTTAATTATCAAATACACAATGGATTCTATTTTCTAAAATCTTTCTTCTTTTCTTTCAACAGGCATGGATTTCTACTTCAGCTCTTCAGTGAAATAGCCCCCTGCTTTGATCAACATCATATTAAAATCATACCTGGATTCAAGTCTAATATGCATAATTAGAATGACTGAAGAGGAGTTTAAAGTTCTTCATTTATATCTTAACCATCTTACCCACCCCCTCCCCATGTCAAATGTTGTAGTCACATGCAGCCATTTTTTGTAGTCGCTCGTTATTGAGAGGAGGTCTTCCTCTTCTATGTGACCTAGTGACATTACATGGCCCCTAATAATACTAAGATAAGCACTGCCAGAGCCACTTGGCCTCTCCTTTATTAAATCTTCTCCCCGTGTATAACAAATTAGTAATAATAATCTAGTTCATTGATTCTATGAATTTTTTCTAATTGAATTATTATTCTATTATTGATCTACTGAGAAAATCCATACTATTCAACATTTTATTTGACTGAAAACTATAGAATCTGTGTGTGTGTATCTCCCCCCCCCCCTTTTTTTTTTTTAGTTAGACTTATAATACTAGCAATAAGCAATATACATGTACCAACTAAAAATGAGATGAATCATTTAATTTAAATTTCTTAGAACTGTCAACATTATCTTTGATTTCAAGAGTAAAATTGTAGTCATTGGTGTGTGTTTTGAACATGGAACTTAGATGGTCATTTATTTCTTTTAACTTTTATTTATTCTTTTGTGGGGTGTAGTGGGTAAATAAGTTAATGATATATATTTCTAAATTGTAATTCAAATAATTTACCTGTTGGAAAGGGATTGAAATTAATAACGTATGATTCATTTAGATTGAAATTCATTTTTTTTTAATGCATGTACAATTTTGTACTACTCTCAAGGAGAGAATGATATTATTTGACCTTGACAAGTCGGCTGTGATGGAAATTTATTCTTTATTTGTTTTGTTGTATTTGAAAGAGTGTAAGACTGCAGATAATTTTTTTTTTTTTTTTTTTTTTTTAAGGAAAAGAATTAAACGTTAAGAAGTGAGACAATGTCTAAACTTCTCCAAAGACTCTCCTCATTTCTTTATGCAGGAAAATATTAAAAAGTAAGAAAATATAAACTTATTTCCGAATCGACGTGTGTAAATAATTGCACCTTAAATCTTGATTGTAAGAAAGATAAACATGTAATTGAAAATTATTCCGTGAACATGCCAAAGGTCCTCTCACGTTATATCAATGAAATGAACCAGGACGTGTGATCGAGGTGTATGAGAGAGAGAGAGATAAAAGAGAGAGAGAGGGGGAAGAAAAAAAATGATGACAAAATGTGAAAATGAGAAAGAGAAGGGGGGGGGGGGCAGTGGCATAACTGGACCTTGGCGTCAAGAGGGGCAAAACTTCTGAGGAAATGATGAGCAAAAACTGCTTGGAGGGAGATTCGTATTTTTTTCTTCTCGCCAGCCCTTCAAAAGTCGCTCGGGGGGGGGGGGGGGGGGGGGGGGGTCACCAGATTTTATGGGGTCCAGTTTTACTCCATAATTCTCTGACAAGCAACAAAAAAAAAAATGTTATCAGTTCTAAAAGAAAGGGGGGCACAATGTATACCGGTACTTTTTTTTCAAAAAAAAAAAATGAAATAAAATAAATTGGGGGGGGGGGGTCAAAAGCTGTTAGGGGGGGGGCAATCTGCCCCTTGCTCTCCCCCCCCCTTGGGTACGCTAGTGGGGGGGGGGGGTTGAGAGAGAGAGAGAGAGAGAGAAAGTTAAGAATAAAGGAGGAAGTATAATAGTTCGGGTCAACTAAAATGGCCGAATTTTCAAGGTTCATAATTCTCTTTGAAAGGTATGTTCACAAGACTATAAGATTCACAAACATGGCAACAATGCAAAAGTTGCCCCTTAAGAAAATATAAGGATACCTCTTCCCCTACACCTAAAATTTTATTCTTACCTTTGCCTTCGATTGTACACCCCTCCCCCTTTTTTATAACTTCTTTATCATGCTGGTCAAAGAGAGCAAATTTATTAATTTCTTTGAAAAATTACTTATCATGAATGTAAAAAATTTTCTCTTAATTCGTGAGATGTGATAAATATGAACAACATGTATTTATCTTCTTAACCCTTTCCAGACAATTGACCACATTTTGTGGTTTGGCTCAATAACTTTTGATTCAGAGCTCTAAAAAATATAACAGATGCAGGAGTAGAAAAGGAAAAAATTTCTACAAACACTGTGTCCGTTTTCGTTGCATGACCATATTGCGTTTGATGCCAGGAATTTTAAAAAGAAAATAAGCTTCAAAATCCTTAAATTGGCAACACATTGAGAGGTTCAAAATCACTGTTTTTTATCAAAATTGGCAATTTTTTCAAATTTTCGACTAAGTTTCTAAAGATGTATATTGTTTTCAAAGATATTGCATTTCATTAGAACCATGTAGCACTAAAAGAAAAATATTATTGTTGCCAATTTGAAGAACAAAATGTGATCAATTTAGCCCTTAAATAATCCCTGTCCTGAAAGGGTTAATAACTACGGTATACAACTCCACTCGTACTAGACCACGGTGAATGGCGTCGACCTTTTCTGTGCTGAAAATCTATCAATTAGCAATTAATCACATGTTGGGACCTAATTATCATAAAGATTTAATGACACCACATGAATGACGCCCATTCGTCAATTATCGATGCGCCGTCATTAGCCAAGTGATGAATACATTAGCATACATGAATAGATTAAGCGGATTTGACCTTTCTGAATGCGCATGCGCGACACTGATCCACATTTTTATTTTACTTGCCGTGTTAACCATATACGCAATAGGAAGCATCTTAGAAAATGAATAATGCATAGGGGCTTCGGGCGCGTTCAAATCGTGGCCAAATGTTACAGTGTAATGGCGGCCACTTTAGGGGCTTGGTTTAAACCATGGGTAAGGTTTAAGCCTTAAGCGCACTAAAATAAGCGTAAATAAGTGCACATTGCCCATGCGCGCACTCTAAGGAAATATGTGATTGGATCGGATTCCGTGCGCACGTACGCTTAAAAAAACCCAGGAGGGGGTTTAAACCATGGTTTAAACCAAACCTCCTTTGTGAATTCGGGCTTATGTCTTTGACAAAATAGAGGCTGGAGCAAACCTCACAGGAGTATTAAATATTGAATCATATTGTGTCATAAATTTGTAACTGGTCTCCAGTATGACCAAATAAAGAATATATTTTATTATAAAAAAACGAAATTAAAGAGATTGATTAATTATGATCTACTAGCTGCATGATAATAAGGATTGCGTCTCCCATCTCTGCCCTAATAGTGCTTTAAGGGATTTAACAACATGAATTCTAAATTGAGGCTACAGTAGTTATATGTTGAAATATATATGATTTTGTGGCGCTCAGTAAGTTACAACTTTTACAGTAGTTGGTATCCATTAGATATTGGTCTTTAACTCTTACTATGCCAAGGAGTTAATAGCTCTCTTCAAAATTTTTACCAAAATGTGATGAATGCTATACTTTTCACATGTCTGCACTTCATTAACCATCTATTCTTTCACAAAATAATGTGTACAAAACTTGTAGGAAATTTATTACCATTTCTTATGATACCAAACATTATTACTTTACCCAAATTTATGCATTTAGAGTAAGAATTATTGAAAATTACATTTGAGTTTCTTTTTTTTTTTCCATTGTTTTTTGGTTTCTCATTTGTTTACTATTGTTTAATGTTGAAATTTATAAGGTAATATCTTTTTAAAAATCTGCAAATTTCTATGGTAGCATAATATTATAATCATATATTTAGAATGCTTGATTTATGTTCAAAATTTTGATATACCCTGTACATTGCCCACCATATACCTTTCCTGTGGTCGAGCAATTGGTGAATGAAAATGACTAGTCTATCTGTCACATACATGTACATGTATATGTGACATTGGCAGTGAAAGAGTTAATATGATTAGTTTTATGATATTACTTAGTTCTTGTCATTTCATCGCTATTCACATGAATTCTTAAAATTGGTGCGGAAATTTTATTTTGATCACCACGAAAGGCATGGACAAGACTTACTACCGAGGTGACGAGGGGAATTACGGGAACCTCTACAAGATCTCTCCTGCCACCCTGAAAGATGTCCGCACTCTTGATAGCTGTTTCCTCATCCCAGGTGAGGAGGGTGACCCAGTCCAGCCTCAGAGTATGCTCCCAGACCTTACTGGATTCACGGTAAGTTAGAATGAAATGGCATTATGCTTTGGCAAAATCAAAGGGCAATCCAACCTTTGTAATTTAACATTGATTTGTGTGAAAGAAGAAAAATGAGAGGAACAGGATGGTGAAAGTGTGACATAACTAGAATAAAAAGAATAAGAAAGTTATGAATGTATGAAAAATGAGATCACTACATCTAAGCGAATCTGTTGTATGTCTGTTAATTCAAACTGTTACTTGTCGTTTTTCTGAAGGTTCATAATTCTGAAGGTTCTTACCTCAAAGGTTCATTTTCCTGAAAGGTCATAGTTCCGAACGTTCGTAATTCTGAAAATGAAATAGGGTTCATAATTCCGAAAATGTAATAGAACCGTACATCATTTTTTTGAATTACAAACCTTCAGAATCATGAACCTTATTTCATTTTGGGATTTATGAACCCGTTTTCATATTCAAAATTATGCACCCCCAGGTATGGGAAATTTGTGTTTCGGAATCATGAACCTTTGGTGATACCACCATTCAGAAAAACAAGTGTGCCCACCTCCTCCCCCACCTGTTCAAACAACTATTGAATGATAAACATCCTAGAATCAATTAAATATTGAACCCAAGAGCATGTTCTGTTTACATGTTTATTTTTTGTGTTTTTGCCCTCTTTTGTCACAGTTCTTATCCGGTGGAATGCAAAACGGACAGAAAGTCAATCTGTGGCAGAACAAAACCACCATGACGTACGGTAAAATCTCCCGTACCAACACGTACACATTCGCTGTCACCACCACCACGCCTCCCAGGCCTGTACAGTATCTGATGATGGGCTTTGATAGTCTCCTTGGATCGCACTACGATAAGTATGTCATCGATTATGACTTCTTCGATGACACAACTGAGATCTCCGACGCTACATTTGAGGTCCCAGATAGTGAGTTTCTGCGACACATGCCCCGGTGACAATTGCTCAGTGTTCAATTTGCATTTAGTATATCAACATAGAACCCCTAGCATACAGAACAAAATATTTCTTGGTGATTGGTGCACTTTAAGCCCAATCATCTCCATAACCCCAACGGGGCCCAACCCTGTATCTTTGACAAAATAAAGCCTCAAGCAAATGTTGGCAGATCATGTGTCATACCTGGATGACCAACTCTCTACTTTATGGCCTTCCAAAATACCAAATCCAAAGACTACGATCACTTCAAAATGCAGCTGTCCATCTTGTGGCCAAATCCACACGTTCAGGTCCATACTACTCTAATACCTAACCTCCACCGGCTTCCTATAGAACAACGCATCAAATATAAAATGTTACTACTTACCTACCCTTCACTTCATAATCTTGCCCCTTCATGTATTTCCTCCCTCCATCTCTTTAACTGCTCATTCATGTCTCCTTTCCTCCGTCTCCATAAAGTTTAAAGAATTAAGAACAAAGAGGAGCTGGGATGACAGAGCATAATACTGCTGCTGCACCCCGGCTTTGGAACTCCCTACTCCACTCAATAAAAATTGTTTCAAAAACGCTTGAAAACATATCTTATGTCAGATTATTTTGGTTAGTTTCTATAATATATTTCACAGTATTATCTATTCAATACTATTTACTCTGTCTTATGTAATTTTCTTGTCTTTCTTTGTATATTATGTATGTTTGTTAGGCGCCTTGATCATCCCTTGGGATGGATATGTGCGCATTATGAATGATGTTATTATATCAACATAGTGAGGCATATGATAGAACAGTATTTGGTATTGATAAGGCTAAATTTGGTAAGAAATACATATTATTATTATCATTATTATTATCATTATTGTTATTGTTATTTTATTATGATTATTATTATTATTATTATTATTATTATTATTATTATTATTATTATCATTATTATTATTACTATTAGTAGTATTAGTATTAGTATTAGTATTATTAGTAGTATTATAATTATTAAATATTATTCTCATTGTTTACAGAAAAGACATGCCAAGGTTTCCCTGGTCCTGGTGTTGAGCATAAGATCAAGACCAACCCCATGAAAGAGGTTGTCAACCCTGAGATGGGAGACCGCTACCATCAGCTTTTCGATGAGTTCAAGCAGAAGTACGGCAAGACGTACAAGACGGACATGGAGCATGTACAACGCAAGGGACACTTCACCAAGAATGTGAGGTAAGACATTGCTTGACATTAGCTGTTGTCTCTCAACTCGCTCACACATACATGTAACAAGAACAATGACCAATGGTATAACTAGAATGGGATCCCAAACCGGTCTCTTTACTTTCACATGGAAAAGGTATTGGAAATAAATGTTGCAGCTTTGTAGGTCCCACCTCACAGGTTTATGTTGATTAATAAAGCTGTGGTCACAAATCAGGGCGGCGACCGACAGATTTGTAGCCTGCTCGGGCGCTGCTGGAATTTAGGCATCGCCCAATGATTTTTTGAGAAATCGAGCGGGATGTAAAGCCCTAGCGATGCCCTGTTGATTTCCCGTCGGTCGCCGGTCGATTTTAGGTCAAAACTCGGCAAAATCGGGGGGTCCGAGCCGTGACCAAATGATGACCCACCGATTCCCGGACGATCTTCCACTGGCCACCGGCCGATTTTTTAAGAAATCGCCCGGCGTCCAGCCGGTGATCGGCTGGGCATCTGCAGGTGTCCCGTAGGCATACCGGCGGCCGCCGAGCAGGCTGATTTTCTGGGATGTGACCATAGCTGTAGCCTTGAATTCCGATTTCACTGGATCGTTGAGCTAAACGATTTTTTGTGATTTGATAAAATCTGTTAGCCATTCATTTAAAGAGAAGGTTAGGTCCTGAGAGAGGTGAAAAATCATTTGTGAGCTTTTTCATTCCTGTTATGTCGGTTTGGAAGAGCATCATAGTAGTAATGTCCCCTGAAAAGGAATGCTGCTCGAATGCCCTCATTTTCAAAATATGAGAAATAGCAGAAATGTTCAGGCCGAACATCCATGCCACATGTGTGTGCAGTCCCATGTAAAGGTATCTATTTTTGTATGCAGTACTTGTACTTTTCAGCGAGATTGGGTCAATTTCTTATCGCAGTATACACCAGTTCTTATGTACACATGATCAACCTTTTTATATCGCTTTAAGACAGTTTCTTTCACAATGTAATCGCATGACCAGAACTCAACTTTATCTTTAACTGTGTAGATGTGATGTTAGTTTGCCAGCAGATATTATACATGAAGGAGCAATTTCTATTCATAATGGGGAGAAGAATCTAATCTGTAGGCCCTATTCCTTTGACAGATCCCACTAAATTGCTTGTTGCCAAATAGATGAGATTGGTCCCCTCAAATTCTTACATACATGTACAGGTATCATTATATGTGCCAATTTTATAATTATAGTTATTTTGAATATGTAAGCAGCACTTAAAGGAAAGGTCCACCCTGATAACAAGTTGGTTTTAAAAGAAGCAGAAAATTTGCCCTGTACTGCAAAAACCATTAATTTCTATTTTCTCTAAAGAAAATATTTAGTCATACATGCACCTTAGATATAATCATTGCTCATACGTTTTTACACAAAACCTGTATGAAACAAATCTATTCCTTCATCAAAAACCAAGAAAATGAAAATTTATAAGATTTTCTGTACTAAGCGTCACAAACGTCACAGAGTTTGCCAGTTTGTGTTCGATTGATTACAAATTCAAAAATTCATAACTTTCTTACTTTTCGGATTTTGCTCAAACTTTCACTGATCTGTTTCTTTCATTTTTCTTCTTTTATTCAAATCAACTTAATACCAGGGTGGACTTCCCCTATAAGACTGGGCTTAGCCTTAGTTGACTTTGTGAATCACTCCTGCCTGTCTGTATAATGCGAGGGAGGAAGATCGTAACAAGCATAATTTTGACCTCTAACCTGCTATTGACAATTCATGATTTGATTACATTTTTCTCATTTGATACTATATACTGTAAAGCAGCATACACTGTAGAAGATTTTGGCTTTTAAAAAAAAAAAAGTTTTGTATGCAAAGGCCACCTTCCACCTGTCTACATTTAGGTTATACTGTATTACAAAATATCTGAAATTCTAATTTTCTCATCAGGATGATCCATTCAGTCAACCGAGCCAATCTGGGCTACGTCCTGGACGTCAATCACATGGCCGACCACTCACATGGTGAGTTGAAAAGGATGAGAGGTCGTCTGCGCCCCACCAGACCCAACAATGGACTCCTCTACGATGGTTCTGACGTCAGCGACAGTGCCCTGCCAGACCACTACGACTGGAATGAGCTAGGTGAGTAATTTTTGCAAGGAGGTTTGTGTTCATCTTTTTCTGCACAGGTATCCTGCTTCTCAGTTGGTTCTACAACACATTGTCTTGTGATAATATTGTACACTAAAACTTCACCGCTGGATCAAACACTAGACCTAACCTTAACCCTGATTGTAACACTAACCCTAAACCTACCGTCAAACCCAATTGAGACCCTAACCCTGACTGTATATGAATTAAAGCCTGCAGCAATTGTTGCTGGAGCGTACGTCAGACCACGTGTAATTCGAGGGGATTGGAATAGGGAGGGAGTAAAGAAAAAAAGAACCCTGAGAAGGTGCGGTACCCTTTAAAAGGCTTGTTTTTGTTTTCCAAGGGGAAGGGGGTTTTGGCCCCCTGGGTTCTCCTGGTTCTTAAAGGGGAAGTCCACCCTCATATCAAGTTGATTTTAAAAGAAGCAGAAAAATTAAAGAAACATATCTATGAAAGTTTGAGCAAAATTCAGTAAGAAATAAGAATTTCAAAGTTATTAATTCTTGAAGTTGTAATCAATCAGAGATTTTTCAATTCTGTGACATATCTTGCAAGCTTCTCTCCCATTGGCACTGTACTTTAAAAATCATAAATTTGCATTTTCTCTAAAGAGAGTAATTTAATCAAACATGCACTCTAGATATAATCATTGCAAATATGTTTTTTACACAGGACCTGTATGAAACAAATCTATTCCTTTATCAATAAATGAGAAAATTAAAAATCGATTAAATTTTCTGTACGGCGCAAATGGCAGAGGAGCATGCAAGATACGTCACAGAGTTGCCAATTTGTGTTGATTGTCTATAAATTTAAAAATTCTTAACTTTCTTATTTCTTATCGGATTTTGCTCACACTTTCACAAATCTAGCTGTTTCTCTCATATTTCTCCATTTATTCAAATCTGGTTAATAGCAGGGTGGACTTTCCCTTTAATAGTTTTGGAACATTGTGAAAGGTCATTACTGATTTGTAAGTACAATGTGTTTGCAATGCTATCCTAGGTGCTGTGAGCCCAGTCAAAGATCAGGCCATCTGTGGATCCTGCTGGAGTTTTGGATCGGCTGAAACCATTGAAGGCGCCGTCTTCATGAAGGTGGGTGGGTTGTAATGGAAGGGGGGGGGGCACTAATTTTTCTGAAGAATCATCATTTCCGAAATACAAATTTTCAATTGCAGGGAGTTCATAATTCCGAAAATGAAATAGGGTTCATAATTCCGAACATTTGAAGCATTACTCCGAAGGTTCGTAATTCCGAAAATGAAATAATGTTCTTAATTCCAAAAATGAAAAAGGGTTTTGTAATTCCGATAATGCAGTAGAGCCCTACGTTACTTTTCGGAAATACAAACCTTCGGAAATATGAACCCTTTTTCATCTTCGGAATTACATGTATGGACCCTATTTCATTTTCGGAATTACGAGCCGTCAGAGTAACTAAGCTTCAGAAATACGAACCTTCAGAAAAATGAACCTTCGGAATTGTGAACCGTCAGAAAAACGAAATGTAACCGTAATAGGAGGGTTGTACGACACCTGGCCCTACAACAATCACTATCCAAATTCTTGACTTCAACCCTAGACCAAACATTAGAAAACAGTGGAACCTCGTTATAACAAACTCCTTGGGACCACGGAAATTACCTTGTTATATCAAAACCTTGGTATATATATATATGGGCAAAAAAACAAGAGAATCCAAAGAAGCGGGACCATTGAAATTACCTTGTTATAACGAGAGTTTGTTATAACAGTATTCTTTATAAAAAGGTTCCACACGTGACTCTAACCCTTAACCTAATGTAAAATTTAGTTTAAACGACCCTAACCCTACACGTAACTTTATGACTTTGAGGAAATAATGCGAGGAGCAAGTGTCGCCCGAGAAACAGTCGGAACAGTCAAACAGTAGCTGACTATTAATGATGAGGAGGTTAATGGATTAGACAGGGATGGTATTTATATGTTCCCACAACAGACAAGGTGCAGTGGTGTAGTGGTTTGAACAATTGGACTGGAGCTGCAGTGGTCGTGGTTCGTGCCGTGGCACTGCACATAAATGCATTTCCTTAAATTGGCAGCACGTGAATCAACATTTGCCCGAGAAACGGGTACCTGGTTAGATGGTGGTGAAAGCCATGAATGCATTTTCCATACGCCCTCATGGTGACGACATGGTTGGAATACTCGTCAGGGAGTGGAGATGGTGCACACATTGTGTGTGTGAATGAATTCAATGACTTGGGTAATGATATGTAAAGTCCTTTTAGACATGTACTGCTATATGAATCCATATTCATTTTTTTTTAGAGTCTTGCATGAACCGATGCTAAACAGATGTTCTCATGTCTTTTCTCTGTTAGTATAAAAAGCGAGTGCGCCTCTCACAGCAGATGCTGATGGATTGCACCTGGGCAGAGGGGAACAATGGATGCGATGGGGGCGAGGAATGGAGAGTGTACGAATGGCTCAAGAAAAATGGAGGCATACCGCTGGAAGAGACCTACGGACCATACCTTGGACAGGTATAAATCATCAGGATTTCTTTAACCCTTCTAGTGCCGTAGGTGGTTTAAACTGCCACAATTTTGATATTGTATCAAGAGTTTGTTTTGAAGGAAAGCGTGTCTTTCTTGTTGATGTTCAAAATGGGTTTGTGAATTGAGGAGTTTGATATAGTGGAAGACAGTTTTATCAAGAAAAATGATTGATGGATGGGCCCTAATTAAAAGTTTATCTTGTCAAATTGTATCTGTAATATTTATACGTCACGTTAAACTTGGTGGCACTGCAAATGTTCTTTTGACTTTCATTTTTCCTTTTCAATTTCTGCACGGTTTTGACAAACCATATTGTATCTAAAATTAAACACTTGAGTTGTGTTTATCTGATCTACATTTCAATTGTTTTCTACTTTCACCTGCCATCAAGGTTTGAATGCCCACTATTAAACTCATAATTTGTGCCATTGCTAGGGGCTCCAGCTGAAGAAACCAGATTGTTTGTTTTACTGAACCTGACCTATTATATCTATTGTATATCCCACTTTGGCAGATATGTGTGCTCCATTGTTTGATAAGGAAATTGATCTACTGAATTCACTTTGTTTCCATGAAATCTTTATTCCCTTGCTTCTTGTAATTTTGCATCCCTCTTTCCAGAATGGGATGTGCCATTACAACACGTCCATGGCTGAAGCTAAGATCAAGAAGTACTTCAACATTTCCTCTGGCAACCAGACAGCTCTCAAAAAAGCTTTGGCGACAAAAGGACCTATTGCCGTTGGTATCGATGCTGCTGTTCCCTCGTTCAGCTTCTACTCCTATGGGACATATTATGATGCCAAGTGTGGTATGTAAATCGAAAACTTTCATCAATGTTTAAACCAGACTTGTCACAGAAAAAAGAAGAAACAAGAAATTGTATTTTGAGAATTCATGAAATTGTCTCCATTTAGACATTCAAATGGTTATTGATTAAAGAACATGAAGGGAAAAAAATTGTGTTATAGATCTAGGCCCGCACATAAGTTTGCACAGTGTTCATTTGCTAGGGAGTGTGTTTTCTCACTAGTTGTGTTTTCCATTATTTATATACAGTGTGTTTCTTAAAAAAAGAAACCCATCCTTTTCCAGCAGCATCTCGTCACAGAAACATAACTTGATTTCTAGTAATGCATAATTAGGGAATTTTATCCCCCTTTCATATCCTACCCCATTTGTGATGATAGAGGCTGGGATCATTGAACTAAAACAATTTTAAACCAGCAATGTAAAAATTTATTTGCACACGAGAGAGAATGGGATCTAACCTCACTCTACTTTCATTTCCTTTTTGTCTTGACTCGATCACACTTGCTTGAACAGACATGGCGGTCAGTTGGAAGGACATTAGGGCTAATATTTGACTCATATCTCATTCAAAGTTGCATACTTGTTGAAAGATGAATAAGGAAACATAAAATATCCTCTTTTTTTTTCTTTTCTTTTTTTATTGCTCTGTGTCTTTATAAATCACTTGTTCTGTTTCTTTGTATTATACTTAATGGAATTACACTTTGCATTACTTAAAGCTTTCAAAATTCATTCAAGCTTGACAGTATCATTACATATTTGGTATCATATGAAATAGGATGACCTGCACTTTGATATGAATAATAAGAGTTAATCAGGACATGATAATTTTACAAGTAATTGATGGGAAAAGTTGGGCTTCATTTTTTAAAGAAACACACTGTATAGAGTGCCATTTTGGTATTAAACATTTCAAATATCTGTAGTACACTGAAGTAATATTTGTAGCGAATATTTTGAATGGAGGATACTGGCATGGAACCCCAAACATAGTAGAGCAAAAGATCTTTAGGTGATTGGTCTACTTTGATAAATGATTTGTGAATAGGACTTGGGGTCAAGCCTTAAACAGAAGGATGAGTTCTGGGAAAGGTAACAAAGGTGAAATATTTTTGAGCTTTCTCATTTCTCTTTTGCCGGTTTGCAAGAACATCATAGTGGAAAATTCCCCTGAAAAGGATTGCTCTTCTAAGTTCCTCATATTCGAAATGTAACTAGAAATAGCTCAAGTGTTCGGGCTGAACAGTCATGCCACATGTGTGTACAGGCCTGTATACCCATTTCTGTGTGAACTGCATGTGCTCTTCAGCGAGATAGGGTCAATTTCTTATCATTTTGATGATTCCAAAACCTCACCGTATGCGTCAATTCTTATGTAGACATGATCAGCCCTTCCGCATTGTGTTAAAAAGGTTTCTTTCACAATGTAATCACATGACCAGAACTCAATTTTATCTTTAATGCTCGGTGCAAGGATTTCCTGCACCCCTTTCTATGTATTTGTGATATCTGTTTGAAAAATATGTGACAGAGTTGTGCTTTGGTGAAACAGCTACATGCCTATGCTGATCGCATGTTCTGTTTTCTTTTTTACAGGAAATAAAACGGATGATCTGGACCATGCCGTGCTGGCCGTCGGCTACGGGACGGACAAGAGCGGCCAGGACTACTGGCTGATCAAGAACTCGTGGTCCTCCCATTGGGGCAACAATGGCTATGTCTCCATCAGCACGAAGGACAATAACTGCGGTGTGGCCACAGCTGCTACCTATGTAGAACTTAAGTAAAAGGATGGTAAAGACTATGTCACATTAACAATATAACTTGTGTAAAAATATGATAAATGATTAGTAAAGAAATTATAGTAAATTTATTTTCATTGGGCATGAGGGACAACAACTGTGGTGTGGCTACAGCTGCTACCTATGTAGAACTTAAGTAGAGGGATGGTAAAGAATATGCCGCAGTAACAATATAACTTGTGTCAAAATATGGGAAATGGTTAGTAAAGAGTGATCATCTGCATTAGCATGACGGACAACAACTATGATGTGGCTAGAGCTGATGCCTATGTAGAACTTAAGTAAAGAACTGTCAAATGCTACGTGTTATCACAAACACAATATTACTGGTGTAAAAATATGGTAAATGATAGTAAAGTAATGTTCTCATGAAGGGCAATTATTGTGGTGTGGCTATATCTGCTCTCTATGTAGAATGTAAGTAAAGACAGTAACAATGTAACTTGTGTGAAAATATAGTAAATGATTTGTAAAGAAGTAATATTCTTTTCTTCATCAGCATGAAATACCACACTTGAATTGAAAGTACTTGGTAAAAATAATAATAAAATACTCAATAAAATAAAGAATTAACATTCTCTTCTTTATCAGTATGGAGGACAAAATTGTGGTGATTCTAATGCTGCTACATTTTGTAGAACTTTAGTAAACATGATAATGTCAAAAGAGTATTGATTCATGTGCAAGATAAAAGGATGTAGACCGGCATTTTAGAATTCTTATTTTATCTCACTCAATACAAGCTAATTTGTAGGTCTGAATGGTAAATTACTTGTGTGAAAATGATGTAAAAAAAGACCAATAGTGTTTATTATATCAGCTAAATGTAGACCTTTTTTTCATCACAATAAAAAGGAAAGATTCAGCCCATACTAGTTATTCTCGTTAAATACGCCCTAATTTTTTTTTTTTTCACAAATATTTTGGCGAAGAACAGGCCCAGGGACATTTTCGTGAGTCACTGCTTTAGCTACTCGTAGCCTCTTGTATGCCCTCAGTGTTAGAAAACACACAAACTGGTTTTGCACAATGCGTGTATGGGTTGGTTACACTGCATGACTGTGCCGATGCGCTGCACATATACATGCACAGTACTGATTCATCGTACTTTAGAAAGGTGTAGGTGCCCACCCCTTTTTATTTTTAACATGACAAGAGGTCTGATGCACTGACTTATGTGAATTTTTGTCTTCTGTACGTAAAATGTTTTGAACATCTAGTTGTACTAGAGGCTCATTCAAATATGCTGCGGTTTTTACCGGACATACGTGAACGAACCTAAAAGTGAATGGTATCTTTTCCTCGCAAAACATGAAAACAAGCTGAGTAGATTTCTATTTTTTCTATGACTTTTAGTTTGATCTGAAATATAAAGACCGAAGACGTCTTATTTTTTTCATTTGTTGTGATAATGGTTGCCTGTTGGGAACGTGAAAGCAAGAGTTTTTTTTTTTCTTTTTGATTTGTGTTGAGTAGATTTACGATCACAGTGATTTGTGATTCTAAGAACACTCTGTCAAAATTGCTGTTGACATTATTTTGGTGAAATTTTGCCTTCTATGTGTAGTTTCTTGTGATACATTTTTTCTGCCATATTATTTGCTGAGAGCCAGAAGGTTGTTTACTCCTATCATTTTACAATGACGAAACACCCTGCTAGCTCTCTATTTTAGACAATGTAATCATTCATTAGAGTATATGTGTCTAGAATTTTTGTTTTCCCAATGCGGCTTTCCTTTTTGTACTAACGACACACATGTGCATTGGTGTGTCCACAACCATGAATCTCTTGGAAATGTATGTATATATTTTGAATATACTTCACTTTGAAGTGAGTGAATTGGATTTGTTTGTGAATAGGAACACAAAGGAGATGCATGATTATCAGATTGATTGATTAATTGATCTAAGGAATACATGAGCCGTTCAGAGACAGAAAAACCTCTAATCATTTCACCTTACATCGATTGAACTCCCCTATCTCCAGCCGATGATTTTTGTACTTGTTTGCAATCACACGACCATTGGTGAACAATTCTGATTTCTGTGTGTGAATGAAACGATTTTAGGTTATTGTGATGATGTAAAACTTGATTGAAATTATATATTTGCTAGTGGAATTTTTGTTCCTTAAAATATGCCAGATATTTTGAAATTCCAAAAGATTCTGTACCTGTAATTGAGATGGTTTGAAGTCCTATGCAAATTTCTTACACTACCTTGAGCTGATTTGAAAAAAAGACTTAGAACCCCCCCCCCCTCAGTACTTAAACATACGTGCCATTCAGTAAAGTATAACCCTTAGATACTTAAGTGTGTGCATTAGATTACAGTGGCAGCTGATCCAGGGTTTAGAAATACAGGGGTGTGGGCCTCCTAAGTGCCGAACTTTGTACCTGTATTCTGTGGATATCAGCTTGAATATGCAAGGGACGTGCTCAAAGCTGTTCATTACTTTTTTGTTTTTAAGTATGTTCATGTTCACAATATGTTCATGGTGTATAGGAGTAATCACTCCCCCCTCCCCCCCCCCCCCCCCCCAGTGGCGGATCCAGGATTTCTTGAGGGAGGGGGCTCAATATTCACAAAATTTTCTGACAAGCAAAAAAAAAAAAAAAAAAGATCCTCAGCATTTTTGGGGCCCCTTTTTGGTCCCAGGGGAGGGGGCCCCTCCCTGGATCCGCCACTGCCCCCCCCCCAACACACAACCCCCAAGGAGGATGTACCTCCTGTAATGTGTCCCCTCTGGATTTGCTACAGAATTAGTCACACATAATGGTTGGTATTCTACTAATTCATTCAAACCCAAGTCATATGTTTTAAAAGAGGAAAACTTGGACCTCAGTCTTGACTTCTTTTGTTACAACTGGACTTAGACCAATGGTCGGGGTTTAAATTTTAGCGGAATACGGGCCAGAGTCATTAATGTTTTCAGTACATTCTTCTTTTTTCTTGGAAAGTGAAAGAGTCTTTGATAATACATAATAGCATTGTACTGATGTTAGTTAGTTGTGAAAATGGTGTCTGTTTCTTTTGGGATGATGCAGTATAATCAAGATTTTTTATTTTTTGTAAAATTTTGACAAAATAAAGCAATAAATGAGCATAATATGCCTAGAGATAGTTAAATATAAGAATGTCCTTGTGATCGATTGTTTTGTTCTGCTGTACACATTTCTTTTTTCTCTATTACTCTTCTCTCCTGTATCATTATTCTATTCTCATTTATTTATTCATTTGTCTGTTTATTCATTAATTCATTCATTTCATTTTCTCTGATCATTCATTCATTTATCCTAAGGGTTAAGTTCTCAATTTTAACAACATAATTATGACGCTCTTTACTAGTGCATAGATTGCTAAGAACTGTATCCTATTAAAGGGCAATCCAGCCTTGGTAATAAGATGATTTGTTGAAAGCAGAAAAATAAGAAACACAGGATGGTGAAAGTTTGAAAGAAATCGGACAAGGACTAAGAAAGTTATGGATGTTTGAAAAATGAGATCACTACATCTATGCGAATCTCAAATTGGCAATTTGGTGAGTCGATTGTGACATTTTTGTGGACAACTCTCCCATTTGTCGTACACAAAGATATTAATTTGTGATTTTCTTCAAGGTGCCTTTACCCTCGGGGCAGTACTCAAAAATTATATTGGAGATAGCATATTGTTACAGGTCCTCACGAAAGAAAACGATCCTACAGAGTAATACATTTTGAAAAAAAGTGACATTTTAGTCATTGTGTGTGTTGGTGCGAATGTGGGAGTTGTCCACAGCTACATCACAGTAACATTTCCTATTCGGCCAATTCGAAATTCCCATATGTATAGTGATTACAACTTTCAAAAATTCATAGCTTTCTTATTGCTTGTCTAATTTCGTTCACTTTCACTAATCTGTTTCTCTGATTTTTCCTCTTTCTTTCAAAGCAACTTGCTATTAAGGTTAGATTTCCCTTTAAGTGATAAGGAGAAGGGAAGAATGTGAAGCTTGTTCTGAGAGAAAATTTTGCTTTCTTTCCACGCCTTATTATCAACGACTGTTGGGAGAAAACTTATAGTTGGTGTTTGTGTTAAGAGACAATGCATGTTGGGAGAAAACTTATAGTTGGTGTTCGTGTTAAGAGACAATGCATCATGTTAATTTAAGCATCTAATTTAATCTTTGCATCTATCTATTCAGGTTTTGTTTAATATAAGATTTGCATTAAATTTGCCCTATAATGGCAAGAAAAAAACAAAATACAAAACAAAACAAAAAAAACAACAACAACAAAACAATTATTGGTCTTTTTTCATATTCTTCTTTCTCACTTCTTGTGTAGTTCCTCTATAACTTTGGAAGAGGGGGGCTGGGGGGGGGGTAATTATATTTGTTTTTGGTTTTGTCTTCTGTGTTATATCTATCTAAGAATATGTTCATCATTTTGCCTAAATCATCCCTCAGCAAACGATTGAATCACTTAAATTGTTTGCCCTAGCCCCCCCCCCTTCTTTTTTTTTAGGGAACTCGGGAGGGGGGGGGGGGGGGGGGGCGTGACTGTCTGGAAAAAGAAATCGAATTGGATTACATAATGCACCTGTGTAATTATTGTCCAATCGCAAACCAATGATCAGATCATGTGACATGTTGCTAGCCAAATTGTTTAAAACGACCGAATTCCGAGGGCGCAGAAGCACCTGATTTTTCGTCTATGATTGAGGTACTGTTTGAATTTTTGTGTCGTTTTTGCTTACTCTTTAGTGAAATATTTTTAGATATGCATTGAGGTTATGTCTATTTTCAATATTTGATGTAATTATATCGGTTTTCGTTAACGTTGTGCCTTGTCTCTTTCTCCGTCAATTTATACTTCAGTCCCATACGCCGAAACTGATGTTTGTTATTTTATCAGTTTTAATTTCGTTTCTAACACTCACACCACGTATAGTGGTCATACTGACCACTACGCGGGACGAATGCAAAAATACTAGTCATTTTCTATCGCATGTACTTAAGGTATAGGAGGAAAAGTAAGATAAATATTTAAAATACTTCCTTTCAAATTCAGCGCTTTAAAATCTCTTTCCTACCTTAAATGGCCATTATCCAGCAAAATCCAAAGTCAAAATCATGTCCAAAACCTAAGAAATCCCCGCCAATTTTTTTTGCGATCGCATGTTGTTTTCATGGTGCCGATGTTTTTAGACTAAATCGGCCAATAAAATTTTGTCCACAACGAAACTCGGTATCGCGTACACATTGCATCGATCTCTACGATCGCACACACGGAAAATCGGGACTTACGTGTGCGCGATAGGAACCGAACTTTTAACGACCGAATTTTTTAGCGGGAGATGTCAGCGCTCGCGGCGATCAGGAAATGTACATCATGACTTGCGATACCCCGTTTCGCCAGAAGTGACAGTAAATTACAGATTTCATTTTCGGAATTATCTTTTCCAACATCGGTGAGTTGAATTTATTGTATTTCATGAATATGTTGGTGTCGTTTCTTGTAAATTAAATGCCGATTATGAGTGAATGTTGGTGACTTTTGTGCAGTGGTGTTTTGAAAGTGTCGAGGTGGATGACTGTCTAGAGTCTACACACGAAGTATAGTAATGTCGCTATGAGTGGTTTCTAACACTGTATAGTCAAGGATTGTAATTCCGAACAGATTGTATTACCGTACGTGTAAAGTTAAGCGTCTAAAATGGGTTTTCATACGCGTGGGATTACGCGTATGAAAACCACACTATTGAAACAAAGGTTGTGTCTTTTTCCCATAGGTTTCTCACGTTCGGAAATACAGTACCTTTTTCGGCGCTAATGCACTTTCGTATCCATGCCCATTGGGTACCCTACCTCTACCCCTACCCGTAACCCTAGGCTAGGGTTAGGGGTAGGGGTAGGGGTAGGGTATGGATACGAAAGTGCATTAGCGCCCCTTTTTCAAGGGACCAAAACGCCGCGTCGTTGGGAAGGGGTTCACTCGGAAGGGAATATCGTATGAAATCTACGTTGTCTTTTTAAAATTCCATCAACTTCTTTTTTTGTAGGACTTTGAGCATTCATTATGTAAGTTTGACAGATATTCGTATGATATTTAATTTGCTATCTTTGATTTTCTGAAAAGTGTTCGGACACTGGATCCACCACTATATTAGACCTGGGGGTCGTTTCATCAAATCAACTCCATGACAGTCATTACTTTTGCCGACGATCTACGGAAATGTCATGGACCTGAAAAACTGTTTCACGAAGACATGATAAATGACAACTCAATGATATCGACACTCATCGGCGAAAAAACCTATTACCTAGTCTAGTCTATTTACAGTCCATTGGAATTATCGTCAATTACCCAACAGATTTTGAGGCTCAGTTTTTCCCCAACTATTCTAAAATGTCAAAAATGGCAGCGAAGATGAATGCCCGTGATACAAACATGTGACAAACATCCCGTTTACATGAAAAGATGTGTTAGTTGTTACTTATGGCATCTTAGAATTTATAATTAATTGAGAAAGGTCGAGGAGGCTTTTGCAATGTACGAATCTAGATTTGTAAGTAAGAGGTTACCGTCATCGACTAATTATGGAAAGAAGACCCAAATTGTGTTCACTTTAGAGAAAATGATTAAATTAAGATATTTTACGGCCATATTTCTAATATTTATTCATTGATATTAAGATGCATATAATATTCATATCAAAGAATTGTGTGAAAAGGGAATATATAGGGAAATACATGCTGAATTGTCGTCGTTCACATGGGTCTGTACGTACAGACTGTTCCGTTTTCGGTGCTGATTCTATGGTAGGCGGACGTGGGTATTTTTAATATTAATCTCATTTACTTGTTGGGGGTTTAAGAAGCCATAAGAACATATTGTCCATCTGTACAATATTATAATACGAACATTAGTAATACTATTTGATAAAGGAATGATAAAGGTTAGTGCTTGGAGATCAGGAAACAAATATTCTCTTAATTTACATTTCTTATTTTTTCGCAGCCCATAGACTAACTAAAAGCTGGCTTGTGATGGCGTTCTTAAAAGATAGGACAGGTCTGGAGTACCGACAAGTCACTTGTCAGGGAAGTTGTCGCTGATCTTCGCAAAGATGGTTTTGTGAAACACTTAGTGGACAAGTTGAGCGACAGTGTCGAGATGTCGCTGATCTTGTCGTTATGACGGTTTGATGAAATGACCCCCAGTTCAATTAAACTTTTGTGTTCAGACGTTTCTGTGGGATCCCTCTTTCTGAATATATAGGCCTGTTTATTACCCTGCCATATTTATGAACCTGACAATCTAATTTAGCATTAGGTCTAATTTTCTAGACTAGACTTTGTGCTTTAACTTAGAACAAAAGAGTTTATTTTATATTTAGTCTATAGCTAACGTTAGATCCAATAACCTCGCATAAGTGTGAGTGCGTTAGATCTAGAATCTAACTTAGTCTTAGACTCTAAAGTTAGAGTATTATGAAAATTATGTAGGACTTAATTTTATTTTGTTTGAATCATGAAGACATGAATGTGATGGAATTTCTTTCTCGCATTTTGTTTTTCTCCTTGCCCTTCTTTTCCTTCTTAATCACTAAGTTACTCTCCTCCTCAATCCTCATGTCATATTTTTTTCTTCTCTTTCAGTTCTTTTAGTCTTCTTTATAGTTTTACAATCCACCTTTCTATTGTCATGACTATCTGACTGATTCCTTCTTAATAATTTCTTAATGACTATCTGACTGATTCTTTCTTAATTTCTTTTCTTAATGTTCCTGTTCTTGTGCTCTCCTTTTCAAATTCCAATTATCCCAAGACAGTCCTTTTTTGATTATTTTGTTTTGTCACTCTTTGCTTCTTTTTTGTCTTCTGAGTTCTGGCAGTTCTGCTCTTTTCTTTCTCCTTTTTATCCTTTCCCGAAATTCTACTTCTTCTGTTCCTCTTGCTCATGTTTACCTTTTCCTTCTCTCACCCCTCCCCTCCTTCAGTTCTCATAGTTAGAGAAGGTCTACTCTTCTTTCCTAATTCCAATTCATCTCTTATTTGTACTCTTAACTCTATTTATTCTGTCCTTTGTTATTCTGACTTTTGGTCATTATCCATCTTTGTTCTGTTTTGCTTTGTTTTTTACTTCTTCCCTCTCTTTTCCTTCTCCTTTATCTCTTTTATATCATTATAATGTCTCTTAGACCTCTAATTTTTCATGTTGATTTAGATTGTAGACTGAGTCTACTAACATTTTAATTTATTTGAACCAGTAAAATGCCAGGGGAAAGTTATGATATAAATACACAGTAAAAACGAAATTGGGTTTATTAACTCCAAGAAACGTGACTTTTGTTTAAACAGTTTTGAAAATTCCTTGCATGAATTATATTAAATTGAATAAATTGACATGAAACGTGTTAAGAATGCTATTTCTGGAGTCTGAGTCTAAATGCCTCAGTATGGGAAAATAAGATAAAAAAAGAGAAATAATTCCAAGCATCCATGTAGAACCATATCAAAGCACTTTGCATTGAATTGATATTTACTCTTGGTCAAGTCAGCATTGAAATAGTGACTGGTTTCTACCGATGATCCCCTTTCCCAAAGGTCAGCAGGTGAGATCCCCACTTAATGTCACTTATGCATAAATTTTATCCCATTAATGTAATGTTTCTTTTCTTTATTTGATTGTTTGCAGGTCTAATGTAGAAGAGCTGTTGTTCAGGCCTGCTTGATATAGAAACGCACCATAATGCAAACTTCAAAATGACCCTTCATAGAAAAGAAGTGCTAAACACTGACTGCATGTACATGTACAGCAAGCTGACATCATAGGCAGTGTAATATCCAGGTAAAGTGGACAGAGATTCCCCAATTTTAGGAAAACCACCCCCTGGAACAGCTACCCCCTGGAGAACTATCCCACTGGAATAATTAAACTCCAAACATGACTACCCCCCCAGACAAATTCTGCCTTTGAATAACTATCCCTTCTCTCCCCTGGCCCAGACAAGCAGCCTGTATAAAGAACAACTACCCCAAGGGACAATAATACTCAACTCCCCCCCCCCCCCCCCCCCCACTTCCCCTTCAGGCAACGACTCCCGCAACCACCCCTGGAACAACCACCCTCTCATGTGGAAAGTTAAGATAAAATCAATGAAAATTCAAGGCAGCCCCTGAAATTTAACAGTAAATATTTGAGTCTAATAGTGCCAGGTTTTTTTGTCAGAGCAAGTTCGGTGAACACTTAACAGCAGTAGGTACTATTGGTGAAAATGAAGCTGTCATAATTATTATCATCATCGTCATCACCTCTTCTGAAAAACATCTTCAACCCCCCCTCCCCCTCTACCCCCCCCCCCCCCCAAAAAAAAAATGCCAGAACTGCTTCATCATCATGACTGTTTGTTTCTGTTTTGTTTTGTTTTTCTTTTCTTTATTTCATTCCTAACTCCGCAGCTATGGAGTGCCGCTTGGCAGGGCTCCTTTTCACCTCTAAGTTTGATTCAGGTAACTTGGCCCGGGTAGAGAGAGTCGGTCCGGATGACGATGATGAGGACGGGACTGGTCATCGGGTGGGGGATGCTAACGCTGCCCCGGACTACGAGTTCAACCTCTGGACCAATCCAGACTGCGGGGGAACAGAGTTTGAAAATGGCAATAGGTAAGTGTCTAGAAAAAGTTATAATTTAAGTGGAAATTTTCATGAAATGGTTCATTCCAACAATTGATTAATAATATTCTGTATGCATGTACATTGCACCATGTATTCTGAAGTGCATTATGAAATTTGAAAAAGAACAAGAAAGAAGAAAAATAATGGGGTACAGAATACTACAAATTTGTGTTAAATTGCAATTTAGGTATTGTATGCTTTCATTATTAGCAAATCAAATGAATGAAGAAAAGTATCAAATGGTACAAAACATGACATCACAAAGAATAAGTAAATACCATCCCGCTTTAACTCTGTCTGTTGATCGTGAGGAAGTTCAATAGGGGCCAGTTTTAAAGATCTTTATTCTTTGCAGACCAATTGGCAACGGAATCACATGATGTGATGTCTTGTTATACTGCAGATGTGTACTTTGCATGAAGTGTCACTTTTTATGAAAATGTGCAAAAGCTGTATGATACATAAGATGTGTACGTGCAAAAGGTATGTAAGATTTGTTTTACTGCAGAGTCATCGATGTAACTTTTGTGTACAAAACCCATTTTTGTGGCTGGCCCTTCATGCAAGTGAACAAATCTGAAATTTGACCGATACATGGTACAATAATTACATGGTAAATCAGATAAGCTAATCAGCTCATGCAGTCTGTTTGTTTACTCCATTTCTTTATGTCTTATTGAATTATTTCCCTCTTGATGTGAACACAGAACCTGGTTCCACTTTGCAGTGAAAGGTTGCCCCATGAACAAACTGATCAGGTTCAACGTCATGAACATGAACAAGCAGGGCAAGCTCTACAACCAGGGGCTGGCACCGGTCGTCAAAGTCCTCCCGCAGAAACCGAAATGGGAACGGATTAGGGACCGACCCTCCCATGAGGTGAGAAACTTTTCACTCTCTCTCTCTCTCTCGCTCTCTCTCGCTCTCTCTCTCTCTCTCTCTCTCTCTTTCTCTCTCTCTCTTCTTTCTTCAGCAACTTACTTGTAATTTGTAACAGCCTGTCACCCACCTAAAAAAACAAAATGCTTGATGGTAACTACTGGTACAGCTATTAAACATGGTACGTCCTATGCTATTCAAGAATTTATGTTTAGAATATTCTTAATTTTTTACAGCTTTTTCTGCAAGTACCAGAAATTGATGATAACAGATGACCTTTTCTTTTTGTTGCTGGTTGAAAAAAAAATAATGGGAGCTAACTTGTTGGCAAATTTGATCCGACGCCCCGCCTCCATACAAATTGTGTTTTAATAACTCTTGAATAGAAACGCACTTGCGTAGAAAAGAAGGGGCGTGGGTTTGCAAGTCCAACTTGGGTTCCTTGCTCTGGGTTTTTATATGAACCTTTATTTTCTTCATACTCTGTATTTAAAGTCTGTTAACCCTTAGGAATGGCGGGTAAAGTTTTTAAATTTGATTTTATACATGCTACATGTGGCTGTACAAAATTATATTGTAGGTGATCTGTCCCCGCTAAGCAAAGCATGTTGAAAAAATTGTTGATACCTGTGTGCTCATTGACTAAAGCAGCTGGGAACTTGCATTTAAAGTTTCATCCAAAGTGGAGCAAATAATTTTTAGTTCTTGATTGAAATACTACATAGATTTCAATAGCCAGTGAGCTAAGTTTGGAATATTGACAGAAATGTTAAGACAATGAGTAACAATTCAGTCATCGTGATGTATAATTTCATTGTTTCTCCCCACAGACTGTGGATGGTCAGTTCATACTCTCCTTTACCTATCGCTTTGAATACCGTTTCTCCACGGTGTACTTTGCGTTCTGCTACCCCTATTCCTACACCGAGTACCAGGACAAGCTCACAGAGCTGGACATCAAATTCAGCAGCAGGAATTATGATTCAGGCTGGTGAGTGGATCCTTCTTTAATACTAAATTCAGTTTAGCGTAACAATGGTATGGCAATTGCATGTTAACAATATTTATTTGGTTAAAAGTAAATTATACGTTTTGCATGCGTTAATCACATGTACTCTGTCATGTGAGACTCTCTGTTAGAAAATATGTTTATCTGTCCTTCTGTCTTGTGACGATACCTAAAGGAATATTGAGACATACACTACCGTCTAAAAGTTTTGGCATCGGGACGTCCCGTTTCCCGTACCGTTAATTATTGAGCTTTACGGGAAGCGGGAGCTTCCCGAAACGCTAAGTTCGGTTCGCTCCCGATAGCGCACCGATGGCTTCCCGGTAGCCTCCCGTTAGCCTCCCGTTAGCATCTCGATAGCTTACCGTTGACTTCCCGCGGTTTGCCAAACGTTTTCCCTCATCCATCGAGACCGAACCGATAGCGCGCAACCTTTTCAAATACGCGCGCGCGTAACAATGGTGAGAAACCTCATATAACCGACCATATTGTTCTTCGATCTGAGTGATTATAGCACTTGATCACACTCATGTCAGCTTGCACTATTCGATATGCATATGGTGCGTGATTTCCGCTGCATATCACACTGAATTTGTGTGTGTTTTTAAGGGAGAAATACACACGCTGATTCGGAAACTAATCGAATATGGGCTTCTAGGGAGGGTTTGAATGTACCAAAGCTTGGCATTAATCGTTCACATCTCTCAGGAAAACTATCAGAGAAATAGCGTCATAAGTTACTGACAAACGAAGATTCATAGTGGTTGTGGCCCTCATGAATCCAAACTTCATAAGACTTTTGTAGGTTGCTAAACCTTCGAGAATAGTAAAAGAGATAGCAGCCAGTTGTGCAAGTAATCGATAGCCTATACTGACAAAGCTTTCGTGGTTGTCTTGCCTGAAAGGCAAGTAAGCTATACATATTTTAATAACTACTAAATATAATACGTGTAATTAATTTAATAACTACTAAATATAATACGTGTAATTAATTTAATGATCAATACATATATACCTCCATTCCATCTAGCCCGTTTCTCTGATGAGATCGTTGACTGTTGTTCGGAGCAACGTGATTATGTTGGATTGGGAAGCACTTTTTAAGAAGGTGATTTTCTCCGAGATTTCGTCTTCACATAAACACCAGTCTTTGATGTGTAATAAGGATGAAATTAGCATTATAAACACGGTGGCAAATTTTGTTTAATCGTTGCCGAGAATTATGGCTACAGTCGGTTTGTGAAATTCTGAATATGTAGGAATGTATAGCTTTTAGAATTTCCCTCGGAGATCAAAGTTTCTAAACATGTACATCCGCCTGTATAGGCAATTGGTGTCCTTCATGGTATGGAATGGACAATGAATAATTAAATTCATTTCATTTTATTTATATCAGAATATTGTCGGAAGTCAATCCGATATCTGCTTGCGAAGAGACTTGATGATTACTGGACGTGATTATTGCGGCAATCACTACATGATTTTTGATAACCACACAATAATATTTTTAACCAAATTTTAGTTTGGTCAAATAATGTACCGGTATAGTTATTTATAATATTGTGGAAATAATAACTAAACATCTAGAACTATCCGATCGAGTCATAATTCAGGAGTTTTGTTTTGTTTGTTTCTCTTTTGTATTATTTGGTTGTTACTTTTTTTTTTTTTTTTTGATAGGCCTACTCATGTCCAAAATTAAATTGTAAAAATATTTATCTTTTACATAATATGTTTCGGTTAAAAATTAAAATGTCCTGCATTTGAATGGTATGGTTCCATGTTTATGGTAAACGTAAACCCCCATTTTCAACTTGTGCGGTTTGAAGTATATTTATTTCGGGAGATACGATGGAAATATATATATGATATCATGAAACTGTGCTTGTAGCCTATTATTGAATGACACTATATGCATGTTTTTCTAATGTCGGGAGCATGAAATATCCCAGTATATAATCTACGCCATGATATAATATATCCTATTCGTGTTTTCCCCCAGTCGTTTACAGATATTTCTATCTTGTTGGCAAAACGGTGCATCTGTTGATCTTCGATCGACACTCATTGATATTCTTCAGGGATATATTTGGCCTTTTTAATTCCTCCGATTTAATTAGCTGGTCACGATACAGAGCTCTTTATGTATTTCAGTTTTCTTTATTTATTAAAACCGATTATCATTTCCACTTAAAAGTGTGTATATAGGCCACTGATCTCTACGGAAAAAAATCTTTCCGTAGAGATCAGTGGTATATATGCCTATATCTATTCTTCTTCTCCAACAAACATGTAGGCTTATTGTTGATCGAAACTATCAGCATAAAGAAAACTGAGGCACTATTAAATTCTAAATTGCCCGAAACTACCTTTAGAAGATGTCATTTTGAATCTCTGAAGCTGCAACATTATTATATAACACACGCACCTTTCATTTCGTTCTTTTACCAACATTATTTTGTAAGAATATGAAAATGCAGGGCGATACCAGTGGGCGTTTAAAAAAAAAGGTGCAACAAAAAGTAAGACGCTAACAAACATTAAGCCAATTCACTATAAATCGACTCCGAGTGTAATGCTTGCTTGGGGTGGGGTGGTGGGGGGGGGGGGGGGGGGAGGTGGGGTGCCCTTCATTTTTTTAAATCTCCCAGTGAGATTGAGAGCCCAATCGAATACAGTGGAAAATCGTAATAAGGGCTCCGATATAACAAGGTAATTTTTATGATCCCAATGTCCTTGTTATAGTGAGTTTCCACTGGAGTTGAAAGAGTGAAGCTTTAAAATGTTTAATTCTTTACCGGGGAACTTTGGTTTGACAAGGGAACTAAAATTCTAAATTCGGTAGCAAAGCCAAACTAGGCAAGCAGGTTAAGAAATTCAAAGACAAAAAAGAGTCCTTCTGAATTTATCATAGTGACCCGAAACTGAAAATGAAGTCGCCGAATACCTTAGTTCGCAGGGATAAAGCTTGCTCAGTCATAGCGGGTAAAACAGCGTCTGAATTCTAAGACTGCACATGTTCAAGATATTGCGCAATGATCATACGATCGAGTCCAAACGAGTCATCAACGTGTTGCGTTGATTGAGAGAGCATTTGACTTGTTCATACTAGTTGCGAAGTACTCGTCGTACAACTTATTAATACTAAGGAGGTACTAGGCCTCCTTGGTCGTACGAAGTATGTTATACTGAAAATGCATCGAAAGGTAAGTAATTTCTGAACATGTTATGAGATAACTGACCGAAAAAGTCGTTATATTGATATTCTGAGATGCCGATTAAAATTTGGGTAAAATCTCACTAATGTTGCCAACCTTTCTTCGCATCACACGCTCTGACCATGTGACGCTATCACTTTCAGCGGTACATACGTCGACTTCATGCCATTTGATACAATACGGGTGGGCGGGGGCCTATACTCTATATATTTTCCAATCGAACACAAAGGCCTACTTGTAGATCCTATGTTGCGACTACAAGTATACGATCATGTATAGAAACTAGATGATAATTATAATAATGGATCGATAATATTGCACTGGTCATGGACTCGTGATGCTTTGCATCGGCTGTGACATTTTTGTTTAACAGAAGCAAAATCTACAAAAATGTCACAACTCACATGGAAGTCCCCAAACCACACCCCCCCCCCCCCCCCCCCCCGAAGAAAGGGCAAAGAAGTCGAGGCATGTATGCATTTTTTTTCTTGGCACTCACAGACTAAGTTTCAATTCTCACTAAACGTGGGGAACTATCTCATGAAATGTCAGACATTACTTGCCTTATACATGTAAATTGTGCTAAAGCAAGCTCTCTTACTTTAATAAGTCAGTGTAACCATGAAATGAACATGGATCATGACTTGGTAAAAGATGGAATATTCATACAAAGCTGAAGACCTTGATGTTTTCTTGGTGGCTGCAGATTTGTTGGACTCAATTTTTTATTTTTTTTAATTCATTTATTCATTTATTTTTTAATTTTTTTATTTATTTATTTATTTATTTTTTTTTTTTTTTGGGGGGGGGGATATGTGTTTTATTGAATCAAAACAATTATATAATTTACATATGATTACAAGGTGATAATGGATGGACTCAACTTTATACATGCATTTCAATGTTACCCACTTATGCAGCCGGCTTCCTCATATTGCAGGGTCAGTCTTTGAGTCTCGGTAAAACTAAAAAACTAAAAAAAAACTAAAAACGACAAACTGGAAGGCAAAAACTGAACAAAAATACATCTCACACAACACTGCATCAACAGAATGAGACATGATGAAACATGAAAATAAATATATATTGAGAGAGTTAATCAATCAGAACATGTGTACTTGTAGATTGGACACACTTTAGAGTTCGAGACTTATCAGTACAGACTAGTATTTCAAATACAATTTCTCATATAAACTTATCGTGCCCCCCCCCCCCAAAAAAAAAAAAAAATTATTTTCACTCATAAACAGCAAGAAACAAACAGTATACAAACTGATAGATTTTGCATTAACATAAAAATCGGGAAATGGCTTCGATCAGGAGAAAAACTAAAGATTTTAAAAATCATTTTGTCAATTAAATTATTCTGGTAGTACATGTAAATGCTTTATTATAATAGTTAATACCCGCTCGGAAAAAGATAAGGCCCACTACGCAGAGAATTGGAAATTAAAACAATCTTGACTTGATTTAAAAGGAAGGAAAAACACCAAACAAATTTTATTGAAAAAAATAAATATCACCGACGGGATATTGTGTTTAAAAATACATCTTTGAAGAATTTGTTATCACCTTTGCTTGAATAACATGTGGGGATAATCATAACCTCAAAGTTAGGGGCAGATGACTGGTAGATTGCGTCACGGTACGAGTCAAAATGAATTATCCATTGTGACTTCACAATAAATTATATTTGAAAGACCCGCGCCGCGGCAGCTCTAAAATATCCATTATGACGTCACAATAGAGTTTAGTTTGCAATCGATAATCAGCGCCAGGCCAAGAAGGAGACGAGGCATTCGCGCATATACGCGTTTAAGGCGCGCGCCTTCTCGATAGGCCATAGCTAGCTATGAAAAGCCTCAGCGGGAAGCTCCCGATAGCGTCTCGATAGCTTCCCGGTAGCTTACCGTTACCTTCCCGCTAGCCTCCCGTTAGCTTACCGATGGCTTCCCGTTATTTTTTGCAATGGGTACTGAACCGCGGGAAGCTCCCGCGGGAAGCTCCCGATCGGTCTATCGAGACCTTCCCTTCCCGTACCGAAGTGCCAAAACTTTTAGACGGTAGTGTAGACTTCAAAGTTATTACCAGTGGACATGGTATAGAGGTGAATGGATTAGATCTTGTCCTAATTACATGTATGCCAAAGGTCACAGTGGTATGTGATAATGAATCATGTTGTTTTGTTTCGTTTTAAAGTTATCTTGTTATCTTTCTAATTTGACGAGTCAAAGACACATTCAAGAAATGAAATTTGTTACCAGCTGGGACTTCTCTTGCCATGACAGAGAAATTAAACACTATTGCCTCCATGGCATGCAAATTCAAAGCTCTGAAATTAAATCAAGACTCTACAATATCCAAAGAGTGCTGCTAAAGTATTTTTCACTGAATTCCCTGGACAGCCTATGTAATGATGTTTTATTTTTCTCCCCTAAAACTTGATCTCACTCCAGCCCTAACAGTGCAATCTACTACCACCGGGAGCTGCTATGCCACTCCTTGGACAAACTTCGGGTGGACCTCATAACCATCTCATCTTGCCATGGTCTAACCACAGAGAGGGAACCTAGACTTCATAGACTCTTCCCAGACACGTCCACAGAGAGGGCTAGGAAGTTCAAAGGAAAGAGGGTAAACTCGAACACTACCATCGCTAATATGTAATGTACCTGTTTCCGCAGTAATGATAATTGAATCTCAGTCTTTCGAATTTTATTTGAGGAGAAATATATCTCAGAAATGTGTAGCTATATAAAGGGATACCAGTTTTTGAGACTTTGACTGATTTGAGGCCACATCATTCTTTGTTTCTGGCTTTTTTAGGGCTCTATGCTGTAAAGCTCACACAGAGCTTCAACATATATTGGACTCTTTTCAAGCTATTTGAGGAAAGCCAACTGATATCCCTTGAATATATTTCTCTTCAACATCAGAGATGAACAAAAGAGCTGCAAAGCTGCTAACCATGATTGAGTAGAAGGATTTGAAAGAAAAACGCAACAAAACAAAACAAAACAAAAAAAAGAGGTTGCTGATTACATGTTTAGCAGTATTGTAAAGTACAATGCAGACAAATGAGTCAATGGATCTTCGTCCCTAATGGAGGAAGAAGAAGAAGAAGGATGGAAGGATGGAAATTTTTGTATTCAAGAATAATGAAAAGAATGTATTGGAGATGACGAATGCATTATTTATAGACAGGTATACGAAAATGGAATAAGATTTAAAGTCGTTTAGTAAAACGTGCAGCAATGGTCAAAGAAGCATTCTAATGAATTACAATATACATAAACCATACTTTAACTACCTCATCTTCCAGGTCTATTTCTTGAGTAGTCGTGTTCACCCAGGCGAGACACCAGCCAGTTTCGTCTTTAACGGATTCTTTGACTTCATCCTGCGCAGCAAGGATGAAAGGGCTATTCAGCTTCGGAAGCAGTACGTCTTCAAGCTCGTTCCCCTCCTTAATCCGGATGGTGTCCAGCGGGGATACTACCGCACTGATCAACGAGGTGTGAACCTCAACAGAGTCTATCTTAACCCAGACCCTGACCTCCATCCGTCCATCTTTGCTGCCAAGAGCGTGGTCCTGCACCATCATGTGAATTCAAGGGTGGTGAGGTCTTCGGGTGACTCAGGACAAGGTAGGAGGTTCCCCCAGGAAAGTGGGGAAACCCCAGTTAGCCATGATGGTTTGAGTGGAAATAAAAGAACAGTGGGTAAAGACAATGTCGATGGTATGGAGGTGAGGGCAGAACTAGGAAAAGACAAGTTTGTGATTGAGAAGAAAGGCATAGGGGCTAATGCAGTTCTTGTTGTGCATCGCGGTGGCAAGAATGATAGTTCAGCACCATTGTCTAATAATGAGCAGAAGAGGCACAGTCCTATTGAGGAAGGGAGAAACTCATATGGTGACAGATTGTCTCCGAGTAACGATTCACCATTCTTGCCAGATAGTACATCCCGCAATGGCAAAGAGATTTCAAGGGACGACATGTCGGTGGACGATTCCGACGTTGAAAGTGACATTGGCATGAAGACGCAGACAGCCCTCTCCTGCAACATATCCAACAACAGCGCGCAAACAGTGTTACCCATGAACTGCGGGGACACCGACCCAACATCCATCCCATCAGAAGAAAGCGGTGTAGCATTCTACGTGGACCTACACGGCCACGCCTCCAAGCGGGGCTGCTTCATATACGGTAACTTTCACGAGGACGAGGAGCGTCAAACAGAAAACCTCCTCTTTCCAAAGCTGATCGCCATGAACTCGGCGCACTTTGACTTTGATGGTTGTAACTTCACCGAGAAGAACATGTACACCAAGGACAGAAGGGATGGCATGTCTAAGGAGGGTAGTGGCCGGGTAGGCATCTACAAAGCAACTGGAATCATTCACAGGTATTGTGGGTCTGATTTACAGTAAATTGGCCAAGAAGCAGTTTTACAAATCTAAACCCCTTCTGGAAAACATGACAGATATTTCTGCATTATCTGTAAAGAGATGGGCTGAATTTCCCCATCCTCATGCTCCTCTATTTTTGCTGAAATTTTTGTTGTTGCACTTTTTCCTTTTTCAATCCCAGTGCCCGTATTGTGCATAAATTTGAACCTGACTTTCATCTAAAATTTTAACAAAAGGAATTTAGGCCAAGGTCTAAATTTCCTTTTCTCAAACATACCTTACATGTAAGACCAAATGTCGGGTTTAAGTGAATTAGTAAAATATCAACCCAAGAGTGTATGATTCCATAATCTGGATTTAAAGATAAATTTGATTTCTGGTCACGCGATTACATTGTGAAAGAAACTATCTGGAAGCAATTGGGAAAGATTAATCTTGTTAACATAAAAAATGGTGTTTGATGTGAGGATTTGGAATCATCAAAATGATAAGAAATTTATCCAATCTTGCAGAAAAGCACATGCACTGCACACAGAAATTGGTATGGGACTGTACACACGTGTGGCATGAATATTCGGTCTAAACAATTCAGCTACATGTATTTTTTGTCATATTTTTAATATGAGGGCATTTGGAAAGCAATTCTTTTCAGGGGACATTTCTACAATGATTTTCTACCAAACTGACATAAAGGAATGAGAAAGCTCACAAATTATTTTTCACCTTTCCCATAACTCAACCTTCACCTTAAGCCCCCTGCCTATGAAATGGGCAAAATACATATACCTGTCTCCTTTATTGAAAATATTGGATTATGTGTTTTAGTACTTGGAAAAATAAGAGAAGAAAATAGAGAAGTCATCAAGTGAAGACACTAAGAATAGCTTATTTGTGTGTTTGCATTATGAAAGAATGCTGCTTACTTTTTCTGCAGAAATGCATTGAAAAGCATTCTCTGCCATGGATACTACATGTATTTAATCATAAATATGATCAAAGTTTTAATGAAATTTTTCTTATTTGCATATTTCCTTTCTGTTTTTTTGCTTTCCTTCAGCTATACCCTGGAATGCAACTATAACTCTGGTCGATTTGTGAACTCCCTCGCTCCTGCCTCCAATGACGATGGAAGGGCGACACCCCCTCCCCTCGCTGGGTACCCGCCCAAGTATGGACCCCAGCATTATGAAGAGGTACATATATCACAAAATTCAGATTTCATTTTGCATACACAAGTGCATGCATAGGAAAAGCGATGAAATTTAGCATTGTTATGAATTTACACTACATACCTGTATGTGGGTCATAATGCAACTTTGAAGATGAATTGTCGGTTTAGTTTTTCAGGGTTACACCATGTAATCTTTCAAGGAATAAGAGCCCTGAAAAGGGCTGGTGGGCTTCACTGAGAGCTCTGTGGTTCTCAACATTTTCATGAACTTTTTAAAAAGTTGATCATATTTATTTATCGCGCAACGAAAAGATAACCACAAACTTGTTTTGAAAAATCAATTAAATAGCTAATGAATATTCAATAGCAATAAAATCCAGTCATAGAAACAGAATCAGACCAAGCCTCTACTAATGAATATTCACTAGCAAGAAAGCCAATCACAGAAACTGTCTCATGAAAAAAAAAAAAACCCTCTGTATAAAGTGAATGGCAAAAAAGTGTGTCAGAAAAAGTGTGTCAGAAAAAGTGTGTCTGGGTTGTCAGAAAAAGTGGGTCACCAAATGGAAACACTCATAAAAATCCTTCTCCTTGTCCATCTTCAGGTTGGTAGAGCAACTGCTATAGCTGCTCTAGACATCACCGATACAAACCCTTGGTCTAGGCTAGCCGGCACAGAGAACGGAACCGTCCATGGGGTCAGGGCGTGGGTTCAACGCTACTTACGGAGCATGCGTGGGGCTCCCTCGCTGCCGAAGAAGATGTCAAGGGTAGCTTCAAAGACATCCAGGTACATAACGAAATGTGGTATCTTGCTCAAGAGAAAAAGCCTTTCATTCAATTACATTTTGAAGATTATATCAGTGTTACTAACAATCAGAATAGTGGTGCAGATTTAAATCTTCAATGGTGTTCTGGCTCTAGATGCCGAAAGCAGGGCTTTTTGTGGATAGGCAAATATAATATTTTTGTTGTTGTTTTTTATGCCTCCGCCCACCGTAGGCATTATGTTTTCGGGTCGTCCGTCCGTCCGTCCGTCCGTACGGGTTTTGTTCTCGCGATAACTTAAAAACCGATTGACGAATCAACTTCAGACTTGGCTTGAGTGTGCACATGGGAAGGGCGATGCGCTGATTAGATTTTGGGGTCTTGAGGTTAAAGTTCAAGGTCATATAGTTCAATAGAATACATAAAAATGGTTCGTTCTTGCGATAACTTAAAAACCGATTGACTGATCAACTTCAGACTTGGCTGGAGTGTGCATATGGGAGGGGCAATGCGCTGATTAGATTTTGGGGTCATGAGGTTAAAGCTGAAGGTCACAGGGTTCAGTAAAATACATTAAAATGGCTTGTTCTTGCAATAACTTAAGAACCATTTGACGGATCAACTTCAGACTTGGCTGGAGTGTGCATATGGGAGGGGCAATGGTCTGAGTTGATTTTGGGGTCAGGAGGTTAAAGTTCAAGGTCACAGAGTACAATAGAATACATAAAAATGTTACATGAAAATGGGTTCGTTCTTGCAACTTAAAAACTGATTGACGGATCAACTTCAGACTTGGCTGGAGTGTGCATATGGGAGGGGCAATGCCTTGATTTGATTTTGGGGTCATGAGGTTAAAGTTGAAGGTCACAGAATTCAATAAAATATATTAAAATGGCTTGTTCTTGCAATAAATAAAGAACCATTTGACAGATCAACTTCAGACTTGGCTCATGTATGCATACGGGAGGGGCAATGGTTTGATTAGATTTTGGGGTCATGAGGTTAAAGTTCAAGGTCACTGAGTTCAATAAAATACATAGAAATGGCTTGTCCTTGTGATAACTTAAGAACCATTTGACGGATCATCTTCAGACTTGGCTCATGCATGCATATGGGAGGGGCAATGATCTGGCGGAGGCATAAATTCCGACCGTGCGCGGTCGAAAATTCTTCTAATTCTTTGTTTATTTTTCTGCCTGTAACACTTTCAAATGACTTTTTTTTATTATGTCAATTTATTTGTCATGGTATCTTTAATTAATTTAAGCGAATGGATAAGTAAAATATTTCAATAATCTAGTAAATGGCTCTAACGATAGCAATCTCTCTTTTGATTTGCATCTTTATGTTAGTCTCGTTGCAACAGTGATGACTCCCCCCAAGCCAAACAGAACAAATATGTTCCAGTCCGGCAACTCTGGCAACAATGCAGGTAACAGCAACACTACAAGTCATTCCAACCTGCAACAGAACGCAAGCAACAGTCCAAAGAGAAACATGCATTCCAAACCATTAGGGCCTGTAAGAGGTAAGAATTCAGTTGAAGCCTTGTCTTTCTATATGTCCTGGGCCCATCTTCCCAGAACATTACTAGGCCCAAATGCCAAAGAAGTACATGTACACGCGACAGCCTACGAACTTTGCTGACAACCAGCTTAGTGTAAGATGTTAATGTGGGTCCTGTTGTATTGCTGTAGAGATATTTGTTTATTGTGGTCAAGTCTGCTAACCAATTTCAATTTTTCTAGGGGGTCTAGCGTTCCACTCTCTCATCTCCTAATCAAATGACTGGGGATTGAGTAGGAAACGACTTTAAAATTTGTCCAAGATGTAAATGATTTGATACTTTTACATTACTTTATTTGCAGTTTTATTTATACAGGGTAACATACTACTGAGACAGGTTTACGAAAACTTAAATCATGTACATGTACTTACCCCCATGTTTTCAAGACTCTGTTGAAGTAGAAATTGGACTCCAAGTCTTAGACTAGTCAAGCGGGTAGTCCAGAGTACAGTAAGCATGTAGTCTATCGCGGTATATAGCAATACACGATCCCTCCATAGCAGAGTGAGAATCAAGACATGATGTCATTCAATGCACAAAAAGAGGCTTTTAAATACTTTACAATTTTAGCTATTCTCATGTGATTTAGCATCTGAAAATCAGCCATAGGAGAGGTTATTTATCACAGATTATAAATATGACAAAATCATAAATAAATGTTTCCAACTCCTAACCCCATTTTTGCAATTTTTACTCATAATTATGACGAACTGTGACTTTGTCCATATTTCATAGTGACATGTTGCATAATATATATGGAAAAGTTCAATTAACAAATTTGCCATGTTTTGATCCGCTGTAATTGCAGAAACCAGAGCATCCATGGAGAGGAGGAAACACCTAGCTACCCTTCAAGGGACCGGTATCTCAACATCCACAGCATCCTCTGCTGCATCGACCTCGACCACCGCCACCGTGGGTGCGGCATCTACCCTGTCATCAGGGGGGAAAAACTTCACCATCCCCCTCCCCCTGACCCACCACAAGCAGTCACCCCCGTCCACCACCCGATCCCTGAAGGCCGGTCCAATGTGGGCTCACAAGAAGAACAAGTCGGACTCGGTGCTAGGGAAGAACGCCAGTGAGTCGGTCGGGCAGAAGGACTCGAGTAGCCCACTCTCACCAAGAACCCTGCTCTCAAAGTCCACCAATAACCTTGGGGCGTTCACCCGCCACGGAGGCCCCGTGGCGTCGAGCACGCTGCCCTCTGTTGTCACCGAGCTGCTGAACTCTGTCATGATCAATGCCATGGAGGGGTCCAAGGATTTGAACAAGGACGAGTCGCAGACGTTCTCTTCAGCATCGGTAGCGCAACAAAGAACAGCGATGTATGTCAAGAACCACGGGGTGAGTGAGAATGGAAATGATTCAGGCTTTGTGGTGAATTGTTGTCAAAGTCAAGCATCAAAACTACACTGTACTAACCCATTGTATTTTATTTGCATATACGTTAATATAACAGCTGTATTTTGATTGTGTGAATTGTATGTAAACATATTTTGGTCGTTGCTACTATATACAAGTATTTTGGACAATATCTTTAGCAACAAAAAAAACAAGAAGCATTCAATTATTGGATGGGGAAAAAAAAGCATCAAAAATATATATTTGTTTGGAAGTGATAGATTCCAGATATGAAATCAAAACGTTCTGCTGTATTGCTATATTTTATTTGCTCTTGTTTATAGTTTGATGTTTTATGGAGACTAAACACAGAAAGTTGTTTTGTTCTGTACGATTACTGTTCCATGCTGATATCCTTCATTTAAACTACTTCAGTTAAGAAATACTGCAAGTTTAAATTCCAAAATTGCATTCCAAATAGAGGTAAAATACTTGTGAGTAGACCAGTTAATGCATTTGCCTAATTTGACTTGCAGAGAGTTAAGTTTGAGTTTATATGAAAAAAAAATGATGCTCTCTAATCAAAAATCATCTGAAATTCTCATAGTTTTAGTGGACAGTGCAATGTCATCTAACAATGAACATGATTATTGTAGTGATAAGTCCCTTTAACCTTTGAATGCAAAATATTATAATGCACATCTAATGGCCGTCTGCAATATGCATTTACTGCTTTGGAGCAATATTAAACTAACACTTCACGTGCTGCATGCTTTACAATTTAACCATTAACTTGCAAATTTGCCATTTTTACACTGTGTCTGCCCCTCCGCTGCTTATCTGATGTTGCACTCCCCCGCAGAGCACTGTGTTAGCACCCAGTACATCTGATGCCCTGCACACAGTCAATTTGGAGTTCCCTCCAACGGTAAGAATCTATCACTTGCTGGCAGGGGTGCTTTCTAACTGTTCTGTCACATGAATGAATGAATGAATCATGTAAAGGTTCATGTACTCTATTGACACCCATGTGAGAGGTGATAAAGACCTTTTTGAAATTTGATTTTCATTTATACTGCAGTTTTCAGGGAAACAATATATTTGCCTGCAAGAAAAATTGCAAGAAATTGTGAGTTTTCTACTTTTTAATTACAGGTTTTCATCAGTCATCAGTTACTTTCAACTGAATGATTCTTTAGGTCATTCCGTGACCCGAGTTAATAATTTTCATACCTTTTAAAATGTGGCAGCTCTGTAGATAAAATTTGTCATGGACACTTGTTAAACTCTTGGTTATGTCACCATTTATCAAACATTTTTGTCTGGTAGTCTTATATTTTAGATAAGCAAATTCAACTGTTGAAAGATTTTGTTTAGATTTTGTTTTTGGTCATTCCATTACCATGAAATTTCCCTTTCTTTATAAACCAATCTCACCAATCCTGATATCCAATTTAACTAGTTTTCTGATAATCGGTGCTCGACAATGACAGGCGCCTGGTGCAAACAGGCCCCCATACTTTAACTTGGGAATCCCAAAGTAGGCAAAGTTTGGAATTTTTATCAGGGCCCCTATGCACACAGACCTTTAAAACTTTCCATCTGGACCCTCGGTGTAAAAAGTTAGTGCAGAGCTCTGTATTAATGTTTTGTGTTTGCTTTCCCCAGGCCCCATCTGCACTGTCCCCCAA
Organism: Heliocidaris tuberculata; assembly: GCA_025618425.1. Classification (NCBI taxonomy): domain Eukaryota; kingdom Metazoa; phylum Echinodermata; class Echinoidea; order Camarodonta; family Echinometridae; genus Heliocidaris; species Heliocidaris tuberculata. Next base: position 13,527,223 of record CM046841.1, read on the forward strand.
GGGTCACCAGCCTATGTTTCCAAGGCACCATATGACAATAGACCTTGGAACATCATCATCCCAGCCTGCACAGCACCATGGAAACATACATGTGGAGGGAGAGAAGAGTGATCTCAAGGCTCTAGGGAGTCTCTGTCTACATGAGGACAGGTGAGCCAGATAGACACAAAGAGACAGAGGGACAAAGAAGGAAAGAGAGAAAGAGAGAGGCAGACAGGCATAGACATTTGTACAAAGAAGGAAAGAGAGAGACAGAGAGAAGAGAGAGGCAGACTTTTGTACAAAGAAGGACAGAGAGAAAGAGAGAGACTGAGAAATAGAGAGAGGCTGAGAAAGAGAGAGAGAGAGGTATAGCCATTTGTACAAAGAAGGAAAGAGAGAGACAAAGAGAAAGAGACAGAGAGAAGAGAGAGAGGCAGACTGGCATAGACATTTGTACAAAGAAGGACAGAGAGAGAGACAGAGAGACAAAGAGACAGAGAGAGAGGCAGACTGGCATAGACATTTGTACAAAGAAGGACAGAGAGACACAGAGAAAGAGAGAGACAGGGAGAAAGAGAGAGAGAGAGACGGAGAAAGAGAGAGAGGCAGACTGGCATAGACATTTGTGCAAAGAAGGACACATTAATTTGATATGATTTGATTGGTTGCTTTCTCTTCATGATAATTACAATGCACTCGACAAATAATAACATAATCACTGAATAATATGATTGATCAGAAGAAATAAATTAAGTAAATTACATTGAATTGCTGACATAAGTGGATCGCACAGAAGGACCCGTTACATTAGTGAGGCTTGATGGTACATGTACGTGTACAACAGTCCTTTAAAAGACAAGGAAATTAATGCTTTGAGAAACAAAAAGACCTCAAATGCATCTTAAAATACATACACTTCAAAAATACTTTATAGATAAAGAAAGCAGGGTGGACCGATAGAGACAGTCATACAATAACAGGCAGATAGAAGGACAGAAAAAGAGAATGAATCAGAGAGGCAAAATTATAAGGAGACTAGTAGAAAGCAAAGCTGACATACAAGCTTGTGTTTAGAAAAAGGAAGATAATTGGAAAGGGGGAAAGACACCATGAAAATAAGGATAGATTGGTTAGAAAAGAAAAGATTGATTAGAAAAGAAAAGGGATATAGATAAAAAAAACTCAGAGATGGGAGCAAATATATTAATGAGAAAGGAGATAAGAAAACCTAAAATGATATTAGAAATCACAGAACAGTCATCAGTCTCCTCTCACTATCTCCACAGTCGACAGGACTCCGCCGACAAGACCAAAAAGAGAAGGAAGAAGGTGAATGGACCGAAGCGACGTAGCATCTCCCACAGTCCCAGCCGCAAGTCGCAGAAGAACTCCCACAGAATGCTGGCCAAGGGGGGCAAGCACAGTGAGACTGATAGCGACCCGGAACGTTCGATGAATCGCAGGATGGAGAGGACGAGGCAAAGGTCACTTACAAGCAGCCTATCAGATCCTACACCTAGTAAGTGGATAAAAAGTATTGTGGGGTCGGGAAGTACTTGCATCCCTCTGTTATGAAACCTTGTATAACATAGGGATAGACAAGACTAGGCAAAGGTCACTTATGAGCATTCTTTCAGATCCTACACCTAGTAAAGTGGATAAATAGCATTCTGGGGTCAGGAAGTACTTGCATCCCTCTGTTATAAAAAACATAGTATAACAAAGGTATAGACTTCCTCTCAAGTTGCCAAACTAAAAATATCAAAATTGTGGAAGAGTGTATTTACATGTAAGATGTAGTTTGGCTGTGATTCTCTGATACTTCAGTCTTTAGATTTTCACTGAACAAAATGCACTTATTGTCCTCATTTATTGTACCTCATTATAAACGGGCCTGTTAGGTATAGAGTTTTCTCTGTCCTACAGCCACAATAATTTACTCATAACAGCATTCTTATTATCACAGCTCATTTTAAGCTGTTTGCTGTGAAATACATGTAGGTTTTCATTTGACAATTTTTGGGCCGTGAAAATTCCTTAGTAAGACCATGTTGTATCCGTGCCTTGTATTCCATCTAACGACATTTGATGTACTGATGTCTATGCAGTAATGACAATCAATTTGAATCTCTAAATCTTTCAAATGTTGTCACAGATGATTTGCACCCGATGTCTGAACACACTGCAACTTTCACATCCAACCTTGACCGCCAGAGAGGCATGACACCAAAGAGGTACGTTCCTGTGATCTATCTTATTGTCATTCATGTGTCTCCATTTATGTTTCTTGCATGGTGAAAATTTCATTCAATTCTCTTCTCATGAAATCGTTTTTGATATTTCTAAAGAAATCTTGATGTATTGTGTGAATGCTTGGTGTTTTCTTAATTTAAGAAAAAATTATTTGTGTTACTTTAGGTTTTGGTAAACATGTCATAACATAAAGTTCCATTAATGTACTACAATGTGTGCACAAATCAGTGTCTTATCAACTGTTTTGCCCTGTCAAATTACAAACCGAAAATGGCGTGACTTTTCTGCTGTGCTGTTTAGTCTCTTATTGTGACAGTCAAATTCGACTTCTGAAAAAGTCTAAATGTTTGTTATAAAATGCTGTGTTGCTGAAAATTTTCCTCGCCAGTCTCTTGTAAAATATATTTTCTCCTTCTTTGCCATACTGCCAATAAAATTTCTGAGTAGATAATTAAAGTGGTGGAATTGTATTTAAAGCTGTTTTAACTTTGCACTTTTGAGTGCATTTAATGTTAAAGAATTTCGCAAGTGGTTCAGATTCGCGAAAGTTTCATGCTGCAAAATCATTGAATCATAATTGACATAACACTACGTTGTGGCAAATCACAAAAGTTTCTTGCTGTGAAAATGGCTGTCGTATACAATTCGCGAAAGTTTCTGGATTTACAGTACTTGAAAATCTTATTGGAAAGATGTCAGCAAACAGACAAAAATAAATTAAAAGGTGTTAAGTATGTTGAAAGCGATATTAACATTTTTTTTTTCTTTTTTGTGTTTTCTTACTACATGAATGTTTTGTTTTGTGCACTTTGGCTAAAAAAAAATTCAACACCATTTATAAAGTTCATCTTTCCTTTCCTTTCCTTTCTCTTATATCTCCATGTACATGGTTACTAATTCCTTCGTTCCATCACTCCATCTATTGTGTATGTTGAGTGCAGTTTTCAAACCATGCAGCAACGTCTTCTAGCTATCACACAGTCTCTCTCTGTGGGTAGGTTCATACCATCATTCTCTCTTTAAAGGCTTGTTCACACATGACGCAGTAAACGTTTTTTATAATGATGTTAAAGCGTGATGATAAGCGTCACATTTCTGCATCATTTGATTCACACACATAAGTCCTTTGTTGTGTGCACCTTTTTTTATCCCACCTTGCCACTTAGTTAACCCTTTCAGGACAAGAATTCTTTAAGGGCTAAACTGATCACATTTTGTTCTTCAAATTGGCAACAATATTTTTCTTTTAGTGCTAAATAATTCTAAAAAGGTGTAATGTCTTTGAAAGCAACATACATAGTTACAAATTTCTTTGTAAAGGTGAAAAAATTGCCAATTTTGATAAAAACAATGATTTTGAACATTCCAATGTGTTGCCAATTTAAGGATTTTAAAGCTTACTCTAGTTTTTAAAATTCATAGCATCAAAGGCAATATGATCATGCAACAAAAATGGACATACAGCTGTAGTGTGTGCAGAAATTTTTGCTCTTTCTACTTGATGCATCTGGTATATTTTTTAGAGCTCTGAATCAAAAGTTATGAGCCAAACCACAAAATGTGGTGAATTGTCTTGAAAGGGTTAAACATAAAACACCTGCATCAGTAAGCTGTAGTGGTTTACTGTGTCATATTATGAGAATGAGCCTTTTAAAGGGGGTACTCCACCCTGATATCAAGTTCATTCCAATATCAACAGGCAAATGGGAGAAATTGTTCAGTGAAAGTTTGAGGAAGATCCTTTAAATCAGAAAATAATGGTGTTTTTTGTAGATTTCAAGATCAACAAATGAGCTATACTATGATTCCCTCTGTGAGGTCATGGCCTGTGGTTTGTATAAAAGCTTTCATACCTCCCCCCCCCCCCCCCCTCTGAAATTGTTTTCTCAGATCTATTTTTTTTTTTTTCAAACTAATTTAATGTCAGGGTGGACTTCCTCATAAGAAGGGCATTTGTTTAGCACAGTTTCTGAGCACAGTTCATCTTCATCTTGTTTTACTTGTGAAAGTCCTCTTTAATTTTTTTTTTTTTAATTTGCATGATTGTAGATTTTTGTGATTATGATACATTAATACAGTGGGAGGAGTTTGTTTTCTGTTTGTTCATTGTTTGTTTATTTGTGTGTTTTTGTTGTTGTTTTGTTTTGTCTTTCATGATTGAAATCCAGTCTGAAGTAATTCACTTCTGTTAGCTTTGTATTGTTAAAGTGAGATCTTCTTACACTGATTTTTGATGTACTTGTATAAGGTCTTTAAAAAAAAAATAGCCACACCTTCTTTTGTCTTTCCAAGAGCTCTGGTGGAGCTGTCTAGAGCTACATGTACATGTGAATTGCTTTCCACTCAAATGTATGTGCATATGTCATAAGTATTTCTTTCACTGCGTCAGATGACTCTCGTAACCGAGTTTGTAAAGGATCCTTTTGTTGTTTTGTTCTTCTGCAGGAGTCGCTCCATTAGCAGTATCCAAGAACCTTCCTACCTTAAACCCAAAGTAGGAAGCCCAATCAAGAAATCAAACTCATTCACAGGAAGACGGGTAAGATGTGCGATATCTACAAATGGAATTTGGAATTCACACTTCCCATGATATACAGTGAAACCTGTATATAAAGACCGCTCAAGGGAGACAAGAAAAGCAGTCTTTATGAGCAGGTGGTCTTTATGTACAGGTTCCTTTAATGCACGTTTCAATGAGAAACACTTTTCAAGGGAAACAAAAATTGGTCTTTATAGACAGGTGGTCTTTCTATACAGGTGGTCGCTATTAGCAGGTTTGACTGTACATGTATGTGACATATTGCAACATTGAAAATAATCACAAAAAATAACAAATACAACAAAACATCGCAAAAAAAAAAAGTATATCATACAGGTATAAAAATTTATTACCAGTTTAATGTATGTATGGGTAACGTAAAGGTAATGAAATATTCTTTGCTGTGGGATTGTTAGTGCATGTACATTGGCACCTCGTTCTAACAAGCTCCTTGGGACCAAAGGAATTTTCTTTGTCACGGTGAACCCTTGTTATATCAGGACTAAAAAAAGAAAAGAATGGGACCAGGAAAAATATCTTGTTATAACAAAAGTTTGTTATGACAGTTTTCTTTATAATGAGGTTCAGCTGTGTGCTGTATAGTTATCTACTTATCATATGACTGCATAAACATTTATTATTTTGATTTCACCCGTTATAGAGTGATGTTTTAATTTCTGTTCCATTTCTGGTGTACTTTTTCAGAGAGATTCCAGCGTTTCCTACCAAGTGGTCGAATTGAATGACTTGCAACACCGGCGTCAGTCTCAGAAAACCCCCATCCCGGTCAAGAAGATCGGTTTCTGGGTAGACTTCTAGCCCTCTTCCTTCATCTACACATGTACATTAAAGACAGGAATTATCTAAGGGCTAAATTGATCACACTTCGTTCTTCAAATTGGCAACAATAATATTTCTTTTTAGTGCTACATGGTTCTAACAAAATGTAATGTCTTTGAGAACAATATACAATAGGACCTTTGTCCAAAAAGTGGGAAAAATGGCCAATTTTGAGAAAAAAACAATGATTTTGAATGTCTCAATGTGTTGCCAATTTAAGGATTTCAAAGCTTATTCTCCTTTTTAAAATTCCTGGCATCAAACACAATGTGGTAATGCAACAAAAATGGACATAGTATGTGCAGAAATTTTTGCTCTTTCTACTCATGCATCTGGTATATTTTTTAGAGTTCTGAATCAAAAGTTATTGAGTCAAACCGCAAAATGTGGTCAATTATCTTGAAATGGTTAAATTGCGAAGCTGCTAGTTACACCAAATGTACAATATTCTGAAAGTTATGTGTTCTGGGCCCTGTTTCACAAAACTTGTTATCAACAACAAGTTGAAATAACTGTTGTAAGCTACTGAAATCCTTGCATCTGATTGGCCGAGAGCAAATTTGTTATAGAGATGTGGTAGTTGTTAATGATAACAAGTTTTATGAAATGGATCCTGGAAGGCTGAATAGTCCAAAGGTAAAAAAATGTGTAGGTTGAATTGCCTGAAGGCTGTAAAATGTAACTTAGGTTGAAAAGAGATTAAAGTTTACCTCGATATGAAGTTTATTTTCAATAAAAACAGAATAATGAGTAACGCAGGTGAGTGGATGTTTGAGAAAAAATGTGATCAGCATAGAAGATTATAGAAGTGTCAACTCATTCCCTTTGCCCGCTACTCTGTATTTATTTTGTTCAAAATATATAATACTCCTTCATCTAAATGTTTAAGAATGGGATCTTTCTTGCAAATTTACCTTACTTAACAATGGGTACTTGCTGCAAATTTGTGTAGGGATCTTCAAAATTTATAAAAAGGATAACTTTCTTATTCTTCTTTAATTTTTCATGAAACTTGCGCCTACCCATTTCACTGATTTCCTGCGTTATAAAAGTCAACATGATAATATTTCAGGGTGGACTTTCCCTTGCGCTTAAAGGTTAGGTACATGTGTATTGATCTTAAAGCTGTACAGCTAGAAAATCAATATTCAGCAAGTTTGTTAATTCCAGTACTTATTGTTTGTACATGACACGATTCATAAGGCTTTTTGAGAGGGTATTTTTTGATTATGCAGTGTTTGAAGTTATTGCTTTACAAGGGACAAAGATACTGTTTTAAAAATAATTTATTGAAGAGTACATGTAGTGTAATCTTTTGTACAGACAAGGGCAGAGGTAGTGCAGTGAAAAACAGAATAAGGAATATTTTCACAAGGAGACATAGAGAATAGGGTTGGAAATAAATTAATGTCTGAGAGCCTCTGGTTCTTTTCTAAAGGTATTGTAGATTATACATGTGTTCACAAACATGTAATGGGCAGTGCTCATCCTGATGATACCATATAGTTTTCAAATTTTTACTCTTGAATTTTTTAGTACTTTTTGATTTGATTTACAGGAAACTTTGATACTGTGACATTGTCTGAAATTCAGTACTCTCTAGGAGCTATTATTAAAGATGTTTTAATCATTTTTATTGCCTATCACTGCGCTGCAATCTTTTTAAATCACCTTATCTATAAGCTGCAAATCAACACAGTGGTACTACATGTCCAATGGTGGTGAAACTGTATGCAGATTCATACATGATGGTATTGGACATGTCCGGTTGGTACATGTAACTTAGACATACATATAATACATGTACAGCCCTGGAAAAAATTATTAGACCAGCACCTTTTAAAGGCCTGTATGGCAAGTGTTGGCTATATCAGTAATTGAATTTTCAGAATGATTTCTACTACCTAATTCATAATTAGGGGATGACTACTTCACAAAACAATTAGCTTGTGCAGTAACTAACCCCTCAGACAATTGCCGCCAGGGTAATTACCCCTAGGACAATTAACCCTGGACATTTATCGCTAACGGACAATTACATCAAAGGGCATCCCAACGGACAGATAGTTCAGAACAACTACCAGAATGTAAATATCCTAGAGGCTAACTGTCCTCAGGAATATTCTCCAGGGATAGGGGTTTTGGAAAATGTGACCTGACAGAAGTGGTCTGGGGATAATTGTCCAGGAGGTATGCCTGATTTTCTGGTAAAGCGATGTTCACTCCTCTGGAGGCAGTTTGTTCAGTTCTTGATAGAAAATTGCAACATTTGATGATAGCAGCCTTGCCTTGTGGCATGCTGTCCACAAGGTGTTACATTTTTTTTTCCTCATGGCAGCTCATTCATGCTGCAAGAATGTTTCCTTGTTTCATATACATGTAATTAATTTTCTAATACCTTTAATTTTTATGTCACACACTATGCTTTCAGTAGAATAATGAGCAGGCCATGGTGCTCAGACCAAGAGAAGTAACACTTGAAATTTATCCTCTCAGATATTTATAGTCTACTAGGTGTTCCAAAAACTCTTTCTCATAGGAAAAAAGGGGTGTGGTAATTGGGGAAATTTGTCCGGGACAATTTGTTCCGGCTGTAGTCGTCCTAGTGGTAACTGTCCTGGGGTAATTGTTATAGGGATAATTGTTCTAGCGAGTAGTAGTTCATTTATCATGAATTAGCTGTTGATAATCATTTTCCTACTTCCATAGAAGTATAGTTTTATATTATTGTACCTTTTTATGAGGTGAATAAAGACGATATGAAATGAAATGAAATGAAATAGACAATGGACTTAACACTACTCATATACCCATAAATGGCACTGGTCTAATAATTTTTTCCAGGGCTGTATACAACAAATGTTCCTTATTTTCTCTAGCAAACTATTAGTCAAATTTGCAGTGTTTTTGTTTTATTTTATTTGAATAATTTTAGAAACAGTACACATACATGTACATGTATGTATCATACACCAAATGTATTACGACGGTGACACAAATTCAAATTCAAGTTATTTGATATATGTAGAGAGTATTGTCTACCTGTATATGTGTTATTAGACAATACTGTCTACATAAAACAATTTTCGCGAATAGGACTAACCAGACTATTTCGCGAGTGGTAGAATTCGCGGTCAGAAAATTCTCAAATCTACAAATAGTGGTGATGTATTTTTGCAAAGCGAAGTGGTGTAATTTCTGACCAGGAGACAACAAATTCAACCGACTTCTAATGTTGGCAATATTTTGGCATGTTGTTAAATTCGCGACCCACTCACGATTCACGAAATTCACGAAAATAAATCCCCCGCGAAATATATGGCGCATACAGTATAATGCATGTACTGTACATTGTACCTATATACACGTACAAGTCTTTCTTACCAAATTTTGAAATACATATGGACTGCCAAATATACTTTGATCCATTCCACTGCGAGATCTATAGAAAAGGAAGTTATCATGAAAGTTGTCTTTTAATGTACATGTATGAAAGTTGTAAATTGATCTCGTTTATTGATGCTGTTATACGTGTTTGATATGCGAAATCAAAATACTGGGGATAATGTTGATATGATATCTGCCTACATGTTCATATACATGTACATGTATACATTATAAACTCTCCCCAGTAGTGTATTTCACTGATATGTCAGTAATCTTTTTCATGATTTTGATTGTATATATATTCATGTATGCTTTTTATTGATATAAAAGTCCATGTCAAAATGTAGGGAAAGCACTTTTTGAAATTCTTGCCAATTTAATGATTACATGTATTTGCAATGATTCACAAAGTACAATATAGTGTCTCCAATTTATTATCTTCAGCACTTCAAAGCATTGTAACTTCTTACTACATGTATCAATCAGATTTTTCTGTGATTAAAATCAACTTGATATCAGGTTAGGATTTTTGCGATTATTACTTGCTATGCATGTATTTTGCTACATATCTTTATAGTAGAGGTTGAGAATTTCATTTGAGAATCAAGCTTGTTACAGACTGACGAAATGCATTGTAGATGATTAGAGAAATAAGTTTTATTATTGCAAGAAGTATTTTCACATATGTATAGTACCTTTAATCCCGTCCAGAATTTAATATCCAAAGCTAGCTTTTTATCTCTTCTTATTCAAAGTATTTAACAATGTAAATATGCTGTATGTATATTAAGTAGATTTATATATCTTCTTTTTTTTTTTTTGTTGCTGTTGTGTATGTGAGAACAGTATTCAAAAGAGGTCAATAGTTTGGCTGAAAGTTCATTTACCTCATGCATTGCTTTTTTTTAATTTTGATTTTTTTTTTTTTTTTTTAACAATTACTTTTCCTCGCAATTGGTATGGATGTCATTCAAAGGGATTTGTAATTTCCCAATTCATGGCAGTTTACATTATGTGGTGCTGACCTTTTTCCCTCGAAATTTCAGCTATTAGGATGATTTCTTTTAAAGATCGATGATTGTGATTTGTTCATTGCTGCTCCTTTGCAGGTTTTGTATTTCTTATCTATTTATTGAAAGAGCAAGTTGGTGAAAGTATTCTTTCGTATTAGGTGCTGCCTTTTATGAATAAATCAAACTGTTGTGCCGTGAAAGAAAATAATGAATTGAATTGTTCTATTGACTATAATATGGAGCTGGCTGACTCGTTTGTGTGTGTGTGTGTGTATGGGGTTGGGGGTTGGGGTGTGTTTGTGTTTTGGGGGGAGGGGGTGCAAACATGTAATCGCATGTTGACAAACAACTGGGCCCTTTGTGTAAATAGATTAGGTTTAAATGCAACTCAATTTTCACCCAGTATGGAATTTAGGAACTGCATTAAATTCTGAGAGGAATCATGTGGATGTGACTATACACAAACCTGCCTGTAATGATACTACACAAAGTCATGCAGAGGTGTCCATTTGTTCGGAATAGACTAAGCATTGGAGGGGCAGAGCATTGTTAACCCTTTCAAGACAATTGACCACATTTTGTGGTTTGGCTCAATATCTTTTGAATCAGAGCTCTAAAAAATATACCACATGCATGAGTAGAAAGAGCAAAAATATCTGCACACACTATGTCCATTTTTGTTGCATGACCATATTGCGTTTGATGCCAGGAATTTTAAAAATGAGAATAAGCTTTAAAATCCCTAAATTGGCAACACATTGAGAGGTTCAAAATTGTTTTTTATCAAAATTGGCAATTTTTTCAACTTTTCGACAAAATTAGTAACCATGTATATTGTTTTCAAAGACATTACACCTCATTAGAACCATGTAGCACTAAAAGAAAAATATTATTGTTGCCAATTTGAAGAACAAAATGTGATCAATTTAACCCTTAAATAATTCCTGTCCTGAAAGGGTTAACAAACAGTGCTTGCCCCTCCAACACTTTACATGTATTTTGAACGAAACAACGCCTCTGACTACATGTAGAGTATAATCTTGTGACTTATTATCCATACAATGCTAATCATCATCATCGTCATCATCAAGGGAACTAAATGTTTGGTTTACAAATAAATAACTTTTAAAGGCTTTGGTTTCTTCGTCATTTTGGCATTAATGTGGTTGAGGAAACCACCATTCACTCCATACAGAAGTGCTTCATTGAGTCGCACATTTGTGTCCTCTTTCCCCTCACATAGACTCTGAATGCAAACAAACGTGTGGTTTTCTCCACCACAATGTAGCCCTTTCTCATCTCAAGATAAATAAAACTGGAATAATACAAAGAAGACTAAAATAATCGGATCATCAACTAGAACCGAGAAGTTACAGCCAGTTTTCTGCCTTTTTTGCAGATCTCCTTGCCCTGAGAAATTAGGATAAAACCAATGAAAATAGAGAAATTTTTAAATAAAAAACATCAGAAAGCCACGTCTCCTTGATATTTCACAAATGAACAATTCTCACTTGAATATTTATTGCTGTCTTTGACAAAAGCACATGACAGTACATGTACCGTACAAAACACTGCTGTACACAATACACAACTTTTTTTGACATCCTTGTGAGAAGTACTAATGTAAGTCTGGGAAAAGTCAAACTTAAAGGAGAATGAAACCCTGGGGGAAAATCAATTCTAATGAAAAGAGGATAGAGAGAAGCAATTTTTAAAAAGTTCCATCAAAATCGGTTACGAAATGGGAAAGTTATGAAAGTTTGAAAAGTCTCAATTTACTTTTTATGGCGATCCTCAAATTGGCTTCAAAGTGACAGGTTTAGTAATACAACTTTCCATATGTTTTGTACACAAAATTCCATATTTTCCCCATTATCTCTCAAGGTGCAGCTTGTCTCCTTCTTAGCTCAAGATATATCATGGGAAAATGTATTTGACACAACATATGTTGAGGTCACAAAAAGACAAGCAGCATCTTTAGAGATAATGGAGAAAATATGAAAGTTTTTGTTCAAAACATAAGGAGACTTGTACTACTAAACCTGTCACTTTGAAGCAACATTGCCAATTTGAGGATAGCCATAGAAAATAAATGGAGACTTTTCAAACTTTCATAACTTTTTCATTTCGTAACCAATTTTGATGGGACTTTTTAAAAATTGCTTCTCTCTATCCTCTCTTTTCATTAAAATTGATTTTTCCCCAGGGTTTCATTCTCCTTTAATTCATAAAAGGTAAGTCCACCCTGATATTTTATTTCAATACGTGTATTATATACTTTTTTAAAAGAAGAAAACGTGTGAAACAGATCGGTCAAAGTTTGAGAGAAATCTGATAAGACTGGAAGAAAGATATTGGTTACATGTATGTAGATCACGCTGATTCACACTGAACTTGGCAACTCTGTGTGAATACTCCTACAAGTAGCACTAACTGTTTATACATATTATAAAAATAATAATCTTCTTTTCTCGGCTGTTTACCAATCTATGTCATAGAGGGGTAATTAAAAACATGTCTCACATAATATATAACCAAGGCCCCCGTTTCATAAAACTTGTTATCAATAACAAGTTACAATATTTTTTATAATAAAGCTACTGAAATCCTTGAATCTGATTGGCCGAGAGCAAATTTATCATGGAAATGGGGCAGTTTTTATTGATAGCAAGTTTTATGAAACAGGGCCCAGGGCAGTATTGATGAAATATTTTCTTTGGAAGAAATATTAACAAAATGAATAAATGGAACAGCTGCTAGCGAGGGAAATCACAATTTGTGTTTGACCAATAACACATTAAAAACATTGTAACTTTATTATCCTTTATCAATTTTTCAAAAACTAATACTGATCTGTGTCTCTCCTCATTCTGCTTTTATCAAAGTCAACCGGATACCAGGGTGGATTTCCAAAAGAATACTACATGTACTCCAACCAGTGCATCACATTAGTTAAAGAAGCAGAAAAATTATCCCCCAAAAAATTAAAAAAATAAAAAAATCAATGAACAGTTTAGCAAAATCTGATAAGAAATAAGAAAGTTTTAAATTTTTTTGAAGTTGTGAACACACTCACACAATTGGCAACTTAGTGATGTATCTTGCGAGGTCCTCTCCCATTTTCCCTATACGGTGGAAACTCGCTATAACGAGGACCTTGCGACCATGAATTTTACCTTGTTATATCAGGAAGTTCCTTATATCAGGGTGAAAAAAAAACAAAAGAACATAAAGACCTGGGACCAGCAAAATTACCTTGTTATATCAGGAATCTCGTTATATCGGAGCTCTTCATAGCGAGTTCTGTACTAAAAAAAATCATAAATTTCCACATTCTTTAAAGAAGATACTTAATCATATATGTACATGTACCCTAGATATAATCATTGCAAATACATGTATGTTTTTATGCACAACCTAGTTTGTATATGAAACAAATCTATTCCTTTTATCAATAACTAAGAAAATGAAAATTTATGACATGTTCTGTACAGAGCAAACGGGTAAGGAGCTCACAAGATACGTCATGGAGTTGCCACTTTGTGTTTGATTGAATACAACTTCAAAAATTTTGTAACTATCTAATTTCTTAACAGATTTTCCTCTAACTTTCACTAATCTGTTTCTTTCATTTTTCTGCTTTTATTCAAATCAACGTATTACCAGGGTGGACTTCCCCTTTAACTAGGCCCCATAACACATACTTGTACATGTACATGTAACTTGGAAATCAACTGCATAATGAAATGAATCGAAAGTAATCCTTAATCAATCCTTAATCAAAGGAGACCATAACTAGTTGAGTTCTTGACCAGAGTTATCTCAGGCTCAACCCAGGCTGAAACCCATGTTACTTTAAATCATCTCCAAAGACAGAGTGCAGTTTGCATATATTAGGTGTTGCTATGTCAGAAATCCTCTAGCAAAACAAAACCGAGTACATACAAAATGGGGAGGGGGATACATAATGCAGGTGGAATGTAGAACACAACTCCACATAAAAAATAATAAATCATTTAAAAAATAATGTAAATAATAAATTACTTCAAAAAGCTAACATTTGTGACTTCAAGCCGTTGAAATTATGGAGCTCAAAATCACCAAACTGTATTAAAACATCAAAAGTAACTAACTTAGAAATCTCTCAATTTCTAGATTACAGTGAAAGTTCACACACAAATAATTTTGGTTAGATCGCAAAGTAATCTGTAAATTAACACACCACTGTAACATTCTTTTAGAAATACATGTAGATGTAATGCTATACATATCCATATTGTGGTACTTCTAATCAAACACCTTACAGATGTACTGTATGAGTACAGTACATGTAAATAAATAATTTCCTGAATAATACAGAAAAGAAGACATACACATATGACTTTCAATTAGTTCAAAACCAGAGAATTTACAAAGTACAAACAACAGGGCCCCGTTGTATAAAACTTACCATTAACGGTAACTTTGCCATCAATGATAACTTCCATTCAAACCTTGAATTTGATTGGCGCTGTTGAGTAATGTTACTATGGTAGTTACCATTGATGGCAGAGTTACCATTAGTGGTAAGTTTTATGCAACGGGGCCCAGAAATCAATAAATGGTTAATATGGGTCATGTAAGACCAAACTTGTAATTCAGTCAATCTTGTGAGCTGTAGAACAGCTGAAATTTTGGCCAAATTGGATTTGTGAACACCAGATTAATATTTGAGAATGCCTAAAACTCTGTCAATTTTCATTAATTCATCAAAAAGTGGTCTATCTTCAAACTTATTATTTTATCTTTTATCAAGAAGGCTAAACAACACTCTTTATTTCAACTGAAAACGACATTTATGCACATATGACGACACTAAATGTATTTGCCAATTCGTACATGTACATCTATTGGTTTGAGCAATGGTGATCTGTATGAAATTATTACTGCATCTCAACATAACTGGAAGAATATAAAAACAAGTCATAACAAGGTAACAATACAAAACAGGCAAGAAATAAAGCAGTACCAGGAAAGAAAATGTTCTCAATATTTCATTTAAGGAATAACACTCAATACCAGTAACCAATAAAAGGTAAATGTATGTAAGTTAATCTGGATTTCATTTGATTCAAAGTATCACAATAGCTGCAATAAGATTAAGTCAGTTTGTGCTACACAAAAGAAGAATGAATAAACACTTTTTAAAACATTTTGCAAACAACTTTGAAGGACTTTCACTTCTGCCCATGTCTCTAGATAATGATCACATTTCAGCTCAAAGGAGCAATTGCAAGAAGACTGTCAATAGAAAAGTATGCACTTCTTGGTGCAAAGTCTACTAATACCATGGCCAATCATGTCACAGATTTTACTGGTAGTTCTTGGCTGAAATCAGACTCTTTCCTTACACTTTCATTACATGGGGAGTGTATGAAATGAATGGATATTTTAAAATCCCATACAAGCAGAAGCTGATTATCCCCTTTAGAACTGAAACATAACTTTTTTTTCATATTTACAGATGAAAATTGAAATATGAGAAATGTTCTTTTGGTATCAAAACTCCTACATATACACATCGATTGAGAAAAAAAAATGTTATAAATATTTCTCAAGTACATACATGTAAGTACATATGGAGAAGACAGGTCCATGAAGATACAAAAATAAAAACAACTGGTAAAAAAAAAAAAAGCCGTAACGAAAAATCAAAAGAAATTGTGAGGCTTTGTGCAAATGCTTGGAAATTCAAATCATTAGTTCCAAAACACCAACACATCTTTCTTTCTTTTTTCTTCTTCTTCCCCCCCCCCCCCCCCCCCCGCCATTAAGTTCTACAGACAAAAACTCCACAATTTTTCAAGTAAGATATTAAATCAGTTTCTCAAACTCTACAATCAAAGTAAAAAATTCTCAATTTGATTTCTAGGAAGTTTCTATTCATTGGTTGACAAACGCGAATGTAAAATTTCATTTTTGTACATGTACATTGTAAATTTACATGAATTTTGCTCTCTTTTTTTTTTTTCATCATAACAATCCTTTTCATTTTACTCTCATGCTTGTAATACTTTTAATATTAATCCATGTGTACTAGTCAACATGCAATCTTTCTTTAAATACATGTAAAAGGGACCTATCACCTAAGGAAAAATAAAGGACAATGTAAAAACCATGCCCTTTTCTAAACACTTTCACATACAGAAAATGACTTGGCTTCCATGTGCAGGGTTTTTATGTCATCCTTTATTTTCCCACACACTCCTTACCCATTAACCCATTCAATGGCGGGTAAAGATAAATTTTGGAGTTGATGTTGTGCATTCTAGCAGTATACAAATTATCTTTCAGGTGATTGGCAACCTTCAATTTCTCAATTTTTCCCGCTCTCCTTCTGGAGAGAACATTATAAACAAAGGCACTTGGAACGAGTACAATTAACTTTATAACAAGCACATACAGGTCTGACAATCACAATGGATAAGTTATCAATTCATATTCATGAAAATACACATCTGGAGCATGTCTTTTGTCCTCTTTTCAATCCAACTCCAGCATTAGCAAGTTTTCATAAATTCTGAACAATTCAAATCATCTCATTTTTCTTTAAACAAGCTTATTCATCATATACAGTGTACACTTAGCCTTCCCATTACACATTTAGAAGGAAACATGAATATTTTTTTTTTCTGTTTACTGAAAGAAAATGTAGAGTTCCTTGGTTATTACTGCTTCTGGAAATCCAACTTAGATTTACCGTTGTCCCAACTGGCAGTTCAAAGTGATTTGGTTTGCTAGCATCTTTGCAGTTCTAAGATTAGATACATTATGTATTCAGAAATTTCAGTTGGTAATAGAGCAAAGTTTTCCGGAAAACACCAAAGGGATCCCATGATCTTTAGAAGAGTAGTAGACTAAAGCCATTTACCAGGGCCCCATTTCATGAAACTTGCTTTCACTGGCAATTTACAGTAACTGTTAGAAGCTAATGAAATCCTTGCATCTGATTGGCTGAGAGCAAATTTGTCGCTAAAAATCACTGACAAGACACTTGATGAAACGCCCCCCCCCCCCCTGAAGGCCTGAAGTCAAGAACTGCCCCAGCTGCGATCCCACTGCTACAAAATCACGCCATTTATGGGTTATGGGCTGTGTAAGGTCTACCCGAAATCCCAAATGCGGATGGACTTTGAAGCATATTGCGTTTATCATGCAACATGTGACGTTTTAATCAGGAGTACTTTGATTCATCTTACATAATAAGGTGGACCTTTTATTCAGCAGTGACTGAAAAGTTGGTGTTCTGGTCTGTAATAGACAGGCTGGTAATAGACAGGCTGTATACAGAACGTATCATGTATGATTTCTAAGAAATATAAGATAAGTAAACCCCTGTCATAGGCTAATCTTGGACACAAGTTAAATCAATACTGAGTTGCAATTCAAATTTTTGATACTCCTCTACCATAAGGTTTACTTTAATCCTATCCATACATTGTATTTCTCATAACCTTTGAGAACAGTGCTAAACAGCAATGTATCAAGTTTCTTTCCAATTCAGAGTGAGAATAATGGCTACCTCATTCATGTTCCCTCTTTGACATCCTAACAACAGCTATCATACCTTCATATGAAGTTCATAGACTCGAAAAGACAACGTTTGTACTCAAAAAATGAAAGAATTTCTTAAAACATAGGTACATCTTTTTGTATAACTGCAGTTCACTCTTTTCATCTTGGGTTCTTGAGATTTTGGACATTTAATCTTCATTCACACATGCCATAGTAATAAGCAGATCCTAAAAACAATGGCTCAGCAAAAGAAAATGACATTTATAAGCGTAGTGTGCTTCACCGTTCTGTAACTTCTAACCCGTAGACAAGTATTTACCCTTTAATCCTTTGTGGTGTGCAGCAACATATTCTCTTTTATTTTACCTCATAAGATAGTTTTCATTTAGCTGGAGAGGTTCCGGTATGAACAAGGCTCCAGCCTTTCCTTCCTGTATGTCTGTCTCATACATTGCTACAGAAATCCTTCTCTTGAAAATATTCCACATGTGAACACAACAGTGTCTCTCCACATTCACAAGCTATCCTATAGCATTGCGCATCTGGAAACCTGCAATCGCTTCAAATGGGCATTGGAAACTGAAACCTCTTTCCTTAAATACACGCTGACGGCAGCGCCTCGGCAACAACTCGCCCATCCCTCTCTCAACTGCTGTCGTCCGATGAATACTCGTCGCTGTCTTCGTCCTCGTCTCCTCCGGCGCCCTCGTTGGCGTACTCTTCATCCGTGTTCTCTTCGTCGTCATTTCCTTCATATTTACGTTTCCTGGCCAGTCTCTTCTGGATGGTGGCCTCGCTGAGGGGCATCTTATGAAGTTCGACCAGGGGGTAGATGTGCTCTATGGCTTCGCTGATGTTGCCTACTGCTGGCGCTGTGATCAAGAAAAGGAAAAACAAGAAGGTACCAATCAACACTGAAGACAGAATTGATACTGAAAAGGAAATTCGAATGAATTGCTAAAAATGCAAAACACTGCCACATCCAGAATACAGTATCCTTCAGACTTCTTCCTGAGGATACAACTACAAATGAACAAAAACAACATACATAAGCGGCCATCTTCTTTCACCATCCTACTGGCCTAAGTACCAGACTGTGCTTTACAGCATCTACCACATGCTATCACTGAATACTTTCCTTGCTCACCTTCTCCACTGGTTAACAGCAATCCCAAAAGTCCTACAAAGTACTTTAATTGCCAACTTTGTCATCTGATTGCCCACGATATCAAAAGGGAAATAGCTAGACACACCCCCTTTTCCACTCTGTCCAATGTAACCACTAGCCCTACTTACATTACATGTACTTGCCCACCTTGTTCAATAATAAATTGCTAGCCACAGGCCCAATTTGATTGCCAACTTTGCCAGATTGTATTTGGCTAGCCAACAGTCCCCATTTACTTGTCTGGCAAGAAAGTGGGTTAGTGTCCTCCTTACCTGTGACTGTGATGCTACCTGTGGAGAAGATCTTAAGGGTTGCCCTAGGTTTGTAGAGCTTGTAGGTGACAGCTGGATGCAACTCAGGCTCGTAACTGGATTGAGATAGCAATGAAATAAAGAGTTTTAATATTTTAAAGGACTGGGTGGAGGCACATACACATGCACGTACATGTACAGTGTGCGATCGTTGAAATACACAGTCCCCTTACTGTTCAAGACAAAATTTTGCAGAGAATTGCAAACCATGGCATTCTAGGCCACATCACTTTTAGACTTATTCCATCAACGTCTTGCACATTTCAGACAGCAATTATCTCATCCAAAATTTACAATGGGTGAATCAGAGAAATTGCATTCCACGCGAGCTTCCTCTTTCTAATGGGTTGACAGTAGGGCAACTTCCCGGTAGACGACTGCTTGTTGATTGCCAAGCACTTCTGTAAGCATGACATCAAAAATGGTACCCATACAACCATTAATTTCATGTCCTGCTAAGTCGATACTTTCTTGAAAAATAATGTTAAATTGTGAGTTTTACTCTATTTCATTCACAGTATTTCAGTCTGGTTGATAAGGCATTCACAGCTTCAACAGATGGCTTTAACCAAACACAATGTTCACTGACTTACAGAAAAAGAGCTTACCTTGCACTATTTGGATATTTTTCTGAGAAATCCCTGATGCGTATCGCGAATGGCATTGAGCAAGTTCCCAGGACATTTACAACCTTGTACTTTGAAAATCGGACCTGAAAGAAATGGAAAGGAAAATAAAAAGTGGTTAAAATGTATGATACGTGTTCATTACATTTTTTTAAACACTGCTAATAGGCATACTGCAAGCATTGTACCATCAATAATAACTTTTCATGCTTTCCTTACATTTTAGGAACAAGAAAAGTACTGGTCTGGGAACCTTTACACCTCGAGTAAAGTAATCAGCTTTAAAAAGGTATGGGCTAAACATACTGCAGAGTCTAGACACTAATGTTACAGATTACGGTAAACTGAGAGAGTGTGCAAAAAAATGCTAAATTCTAAGTAATGCAAAATGTTAGCCTTGTTTATCATTATCCTATCATTATTTGATCAGCTTTTTAAAAAAGAAGACAAATTTAATACACTACATGTAATTCTTATGAAAAGCACTTTATAATAATAAGTTATAGTGCAGTCAATACATGTAGCTACATGTACCATCAGAATAAATCCTGATTACTGATTCAAAGAATCTGATCTGAATACTAACCAATGAAACATTCAAACATGTTGAGAGTTGTTTTCACTTACATTAAAACCAATTTTCTGCAATGCCCTTGCGCACTTCCTAGCTGTCTTCTTTGCATGATCTTCACTGTAAATAAAAGGGGGGGGGGGAAGCAGTAAATTCTAAGCGGTCTTCAAAATCCATCAGTTACAAATATACATGTACATGTATTATCTACATGTAGACAAGCAGTTGAACCCTTATACTGCCATGGCTGTTATAACCGCCCAAAAAAATGGCTCGTCTTTCTTGTCAAATTGAAAAGGAGTTCACAAACTGTAATGATGGATATGAAGGAAGATTATTTCTGCATCAAGATGAACAAAAAGAATACCTGTAATCTAAAAATTGTGGAAGATATATATTTTCATTATGAAACTTTTGACCAATTAAAAGCCAGGCACAAGACAGATTATCATCCGTAAGGGTGGACCTTTGGCAGAATAATTGCCACTTGACAGGGTAGTACCAGGTACGTGATTACTTGCCTATCGTTGCCTGTGATGGTAATTTTGCCTGAAGACCAGATGGTGGCAGTAGCAGATGGATGACGGAAACGCATGTTCACTTTCTGTAGTTGGCAAATAACAAACAGCAAAGAAAGCAGAAGAAAGCAAAGAACAGGTATTCGCAAGTGGTGCATGTATGTAATTGTAATGGGTACTGCTAAAGTACAGCATCTAATTCTAACATCAACTTAATTTTCCTCTTTACACTGTACATACACTGTACATGTACATGTACATGTATGTCAATATTTTAAATAGACATGTATCCAACCTTATTAATGGCAAGTAGCTCTGAAAGAAAGCAGAAAACTTGGAGAAGCAGGGCCCCGTTGCATAAAACTTACCATTAATGGTAACTCTGCTATCAATGGTAACTACCATGGTAATATCACTCAACAGCCAATCAAAATCAAGGTTTCCATGGGAGTTACCATTGATGGCAAAGTTACCGTTAATGGTAAGTTTTATGCAACAGGGCCCTGATTGGTGAAATCGGACTTGTAAGTAATATAAGAGTTATGAATTTTCGAAAGCTGCAATCAATTTACAAAGTCATGCAAACTTCAAATTGGCCACATCGATAATTTCACTGTGATGTAGCAGCAGACAACCATGCACCAGACAATTTGTTCCAACACACAGCATGACTAAAATGTCAATTTTTCCAAATGTATTTAATACTCTGTTGGAACTTTTTTTACTTTTTGGAAGACCTACATGTACTGTAGATGACAATACACTGTATGCCATCTACAATATACATGTATTTTGAGTACTGCCCCAGGGGGAAAAGGCACTTACACTGTAGGAGAAAACCGCAAAATAATACAATTTTAGTGTACAAATGTATGATAAATGGGAGCGTCATCTGCTACTGCATCACAATCGACTGACCGAATTGCCAATTTGAAATTCCTACATGTATGTGTATACACTACATACAAACATTCATATAATATCTGATTTCTTTCAAAATTACATTTTTTCTTAATTTTCTGCTTTCCCTAAAAATCAAATTACTGAAAAGGTCGGATTGCCGTTTACATTAAAGTCATTACTGCAACCTTAATGTGGCTCAAGGATGGAGTAACTACTTCACAATCACAAAGTATTGAAATTGAAATAATAGATTTTCAGCAAACACTTGGATACATGTACAGTTCACAATTTGAAGAACATACATGTATTATGTTTTTAATCATTTTTATATTATTTTCAAGGTATTAAACAAAATAAAAGAACTCACAATCTCTCAGTTTGACTTGCAAACAATGTCTGCATGACATCCAACTTTTTCCAAAGTCTTCACCTACCTTCCATCATCAAATTAGAAAGGAAAAAAAGAGAAGAAAGTCAAAACGAAAAATTCTTACCCCGTACTCTCTCCTGTATTCCACATTAGATCCAAACTGGCCTATCCTCCGGAGATTGAGATGGCATCTCACACTAAAAGCACACACAACATTATTGATATAAATGTCTACACTAGGTTCATTGGTATTTCCGTCCTCCTTTCCTCCCTCCTTCCCCTCCTCCTCCTCCACCTCCTCCTTCTTTACATGGACATCCATTGTTCCTTTATCATCCGTGGCAATGTCTTTGATTCCCTCTAACTTGACACCTTCTTTCGAGTCTTCATCTTCATCAACGCGCCTGATGGAGGTGTCTCGGTAGAATGTTATAGGTTTAGCATCCTCGGATAAGTTCTCCTGCTTTATGGTCGCGTTCATGACCGCGGTATTGATGAGATGGGGCTGGGTGGCAAGCGTGGACGAATTCATTGTCCTTATCCCCGCCACTCTATGCCTCTGTCCTCAGTACAAGAATGCACCAGTTTTGATCGGTTCTGTCACTTCTGACTTTGAAATGCAGACTACTTTTCAGTATTCCAATGCAAGGCGTTTCATGCTAGGTTACAAGCTATGAGGGCAGACTGCTGTGAATAAGGAGAAAAGATAAACCGTGATTTATGTAGCCTGGGTTCTCAACAAATTTGTCAGGAAGGCCAGAAACAGATATGTGTAAATATCTTGCAGGCCACTGAGGCCCGAATTCATGAAAGAGGTTTATCTAACCCATGGTTTAAACCTCCATATATGGGTAATTCCACAGAAAATGTTCCCTTTCCAAAATCACCAAATTGGCTATAACACTCAAAGTACTTAGTCTATTATGACCAATTTGGTATCAACAAAGGAGCTCAACAAGCTCTTTAATTTGAGGTGTATATTAATAGGATTAAAGTATATTTGGGCATGATTTTCTATAAAAACTCTATTTTTGGACAAAAAGTGGCAACATTTTTGGTCAAAATGTCCTATCTTTGAGTCTCATTATTTTATGCCACAAACATTTCAGATTTGATTTTGGGGTAGTAAATTGTGATGAATGGATCAAAGATTACAAATAAAAGGTTGGCATGACCCAATGAACCTTTTAAAGCAATGTTGTAAGGGTTTATAAAAGGTGGACAAAAGTGTCATGTCCGTTACGCACGAAGTGTCATGTCCGTTACGCTCCTTTTCGGCTCTGACAAGAAAATGTGTAATCTAATTGTTATGAAATATGTAGGCATGTCAAGGACATATATTTAAGCATCTGTTGATGCCTAAATTAGACCAGTTGGACCCTAAAACTCACAGATCTTTGAAAACGTTCAAAGGACTTAAAAATCCTTGTCCCTTTTGTCTCATGTCCGTGACGGTTACAAAGAGTCAATTTTCTCTTCAACTATTCAGTGATATATGCTCTAAAATTTGCTGTGTATATCTCTCATAGGAAAATGTGCCCGATTCAGTTACTAAAATAGGTTTTAGGACTCCCGGTTTGGATTGAAAGTGTCTTAAATGACCTAAAATGCTTGTCATGTCCGTTAAGCTGGAATCACCCATACACTATGCGTGGTCCTCATTGTCCAATGGGAGGATAGTAATGCGCTTAAATACGCTTATTTTAGTCCACGGCAGAGCTTTAAACTCTTTCATGAATCCGGACCGCAGTGTCCAGCGTTAAGATTCATTCAAATTATTTCTCTATCCATTCGAATTGTTCATCTTTGTACTTGTATGATGGGGTGTCAAAACTTTGTGTACATTCTGAAGTTTTCCTGTTTGTCTAGATCTATATTCTAGATCTATTAATGGATGCAACTAGAAATTTATCAACAAAGAATTCCTAAGATATCACGATCTTCAAAATTCTGATGTCTAATCGCAGCACTTCTCCTCTTGAGTGATGAGAGTCATCATGTCAAAACTTACTTCACCTTTCACCTACCAAAATAAAATTAAGTCATAAAAATGACTCAAAACTTTGTGCAAGTGAGT
Source organism: Heliocidaris tuberculata (assembly GCA_025618425.1). NCBI lineage: Eukaryota > Metazoa > Echinodermata > Echinoidea > Camarodonta > Echinometridae > Heliocidaris > Heliocidaris tuberculata. Next base: position 13,551,335 of record CM046841.1, read on the forward strand.
TTACAGGTGATTTTTCCAAAATAGCAAGCCATCAAAGGAAAGATGATTAGATCTGGAGTTAGGGAGTATTCGTCCACTTCAGACAAAATCCTATCAAAAATCCCAGCAGCCTGAGCCGTCCCACCCTCCAACTCCCACGTGCCATCCGGCCAAATTTTACCTCCTCAGTATCAGAAACTGGCATCTCAAGACTTCCGGAGATATCACGTACAAGCAGCAGAGTAGTCCACTGCCTGGACTGTTCGCGCACGAACGCGATCCGTTGAGAAAATAATACACCCCCAACGCTAAAACTGATATAGCCCTTGATATTGCCCTTCCAAATCGACCCTCGCAAACAGTCCAGTCGCATTTGCCAGTTTAACGACCGTTCCCGAAATTTTTCGGGGAGAATAGACCCGCTCGATCTGCGCTGATTGGACGAAGAATATGCATCATTCATGAGTGATTACGTAATATTCAGTTTTTCAGTGGTGTTTGATCGGGGCATTGCGGGCACGGTGCGGGCAGGCCATGCAGAGCTCAACAAAGGCAGGCAGGGCTTCGCACGCAGACAAGGCGGCTTTTGCTGTGCTGATTCATTGAACCAACAAACGACATTTTAGTGACGATTGGCCATTTCACGTTATTCCAGTTCTTTATGGAGATGCCATGTTAATTAAGACATAATAACGTTTACTGGATATTATTTCAGCATTGTTGACCATTTCGACCATCAAGGGTATTTTGACCATATGACCATCATTTTTTGAAAAGGCAAGAAAATGTGGCCTTGTCCCTATAGTATATAATTATTTTGGTCATTGTCTTATGGTAGAAAATGACTACATGTACTTGACATTATAGACAGATAATTACGTTACAATATTTTAAAGAAGGTTTCTAATGTTTAAAACAGTGTTCTGTTGGAGCTTTTCATCATTGTAAACATATATCAGAAGCAATATTTGTTATAAACAGTTCAATAATACAAGATCTAATACTGCTATAGTAGTATTAGATCTTGTATTGAACTGTTTATAACAATAATTAACTTGCCTATATTTCAATGTTCAAGTTGGGGATTGACCTTTGATAGGTAAATTAGCCTCTGTTACCACCCCCATACCACATATCAATTTTTATTTCTTCGTTCTGTTTTATAATTTGTATTGCTATGCTTGTCCCTTTTGTTCTTATTTCATTCAATATGTGAAATAATAAACAGAGCTGTATGTTCGGATCACACCTTTTTGATCCTGCTAGACTCGGTTTGGTAGTATTTTGACCGTTGAATAAACCAACATAGTTTTTAATGTTTGGATTTTTTTATGAGATTCCCTCCTCCACTAAAAAAAAGAAGATTAAAATTTTTAATAATCAGGCAGATAAACGCAAAAATCAACTTGGACTTGTAATCTCCGCCATGACCCGATTCCATCCGCCAATCCTCATTGGCATGTTTCTATATTATGCAAAGTGGCGCATATAATTATTACAGGGTCATCCCATACCCAGTCGGGACAAAGAGGGAAGTAACAAGTGGGTGGGGGGGGGGGGGGGGGAGGGGGGAGGAGGAGGCTCGTGTACCTGAAAAAGGATTAATATTTTTCCCTTCCCATGAAGGCAAGGGCACGGAAGGCATGAATCTCAAACTAAGGGAACGGACAGAAATCCCTTGCCTCTTAATTTCACGGCACTGAGTGCACCAATGTATACATTTGACAACATTATATGAATGTCAAAACAAAACTATTCTTGAATCGCAATAACATGAAAATTCACAGTGTTGTACGTTTGAGCTTATCTAAAGGGACGCACTCGTACATGTATTTTCAGAAGGTTCATAATTCCTGAGGTTCCGAAGTCACTTCAAAACACGAATTTTGAAAAAAGTGGTCACTCCTCGGCACTTTTAAATGGTGATTTAACACTTCAGTTTTTAGATTGTATATGGAATTACGAACCTTCGAAGTAACGACACTTCGGAATTATGAAGCTTGGGGAAAACGACATAAGAGTGTGATCAGTTCGCGTCACGGACGGACATTTCAAAATTTTCCAATTTGGGAGGCTTGTAAAGATAAGTGATTATAGCTGTGATGGATTGCTTTATGATTTATTTTGGAGGGTATAACTGGGTGTACTGAAAAATGATAAAACATGGTTGTCATGGTTACTTATTTAAATGAGAATGAATGAAATGCTCCATTTATTAGAGTGGGAGATAGATATTTGTGTTGACTTCTCATTATTCTTTTTCTATCAATATCAGAACAACATGATCTTGTCTTATACTTTTACTTGCAAATGTTAGTCAGATAAATTGGCTTCCCTATCAGACATTTTAAATTTCAAAACAAGCTTTAGATTTCATAAGTTTCAAGTTTCTAACAGAAAATAAGCAAAATAGTCATATTACCGACATTTTCAGAACGGAATAGATACATCCAATAATTGATTTCGGACATACATTTAGAAGGAGTGGTGTAATGGTTATTCCGAGTCAAAAAGTGACCATAACGACCAGAATGTCCTGAGTAAGGCCTATTCGACAGACATTCTTGGAATCAGAGCAAAAGTATACTTAGATACTTCTGGGTAATTAAGTTTGTCAAAATAATCTTCCCCACCAAAATTGTTCTTTTGGAGAGGAAGTCCGTTGCTGCTCACTAATTTTTAGTTTCTCATAAAAATTTGCAAATACAATCATGTAGTCATAGTGGATCAAAGTGGGCATAATAATCGAAATGGTCAAAACGATTGAAGTACAATGAATAATTTTATTGTTTTGGAACCTACACACATTTTCACATCAATTTTGGATATCGAGACCCACCCCTTTAATGATGCTGATTAAAACAATTAAATCACATTTCGGGGGGAAATGGACACAAATTGTTATTTTTGGGGCCTACCAAATCCTTCTTTGCTCTGATTCAATAAAACAATGTGTAACCAAAATGGTTATTTTTGGTCAATAAGTGGTCAAAGCTTTTCCGCTGCCTGTCCAAAGGCAGAGGGATAACCGTGACATGAGTAGGGTCATTTTTGGAATCAGTGCAGATACTACAGAAAGTTCACCAACACACACACCAAAGAGTTATCAAATCAAAGTTCTGTGATAACTCCTTGCACACACACACACACACACACACACACACACACTGAATCGACGATCTTACTTATGCATATTCATTACAGCGTGCGACCAGGCATTACGTCAGAATATATTAGCGTGAACTTTTGACCCCGCATCATGGCAAAAGCTTCTAGACGTTTTTTTTCGACGGGTGAAATTGTGGGGATCGCGCGATTAGTGGAGAGTCGCGCTCTGTGTGGGATATGCGTGTAGAGAAAGAGCAGCGTTAGGGAATAAACCAAATATAAAAAACGGATAGAATCTAGACAAGCAGCAGAGGTGCACGACCAATATGGGAAACTGGGGCCTGTTTCTCGAAACCGTCATATGTCTAAGTTCTTAACTAAGTCAGCGCTAGTTCTCTAGTTGTCCGCTACGTGTTTCACGAAGCCGTCTTTACCAAGGTGCGCGACAACTTCCTGACTAAGGACTTATGACGCCTCCAACCCTGTCATATCTTTTTTAGTCGACGTACAGCGCCATCACATGTTATTTATTGGGTAGATTATGGTAGGCAAAACGGGACACTACATACTTCTATGCAACTCTTTCTACGCATTCACTTTATCTGGAATTTATCCATGTTTATATTATGAAAATTATATAAAATACATAGTGTTTTTGTTCAAGGCTTGTCTCCACTTAACTCTAGTGAATTAACACTCTTTCCACATTCTAATGGATAAAAAAACCCCAACCAAACAAACAACAGCCTAATTGAGGTCATTCTAATATGAAAGGAATTTTTTTTCAAATGAAAAAGAAAACCATAATAAAAACGATAACAATAATAGACTGACAGGAGATAGGCCTGTATCAAAATGTGGTGGGGAAAAAAAAAGTTAAACCAAAACTTGTCAAATTAATCCCATCATTGGAAACTGGAAAAAAAAAAAAACTATTGACAAATAAACATTGGGCAAGAAAAAAAATACAAGCCTTACTGATAAGCAATGGGAACTTGGGAAGTATTATAATCTAGAAAAAAAATATAAATTCATAACTGTTGCTATAGGTATGTTTTATGTCAAAATGAATTTAGTAAGTCTCTTAACTTCTGATTGCAAAGCTATTTTACGATATGGGTCCTTCATATCTGATCAATTAGCATGAAAAATGACGTGCTACCATAATAAACTTGAAAATCACATGTTACGTCTTATATAATAATTACAAGAGTGTTTTTTGTGTGAAAACAAATAATTGGGCGATCTTCGTAAATGATTTCTATAAAGATTTCTTTGGTGAACTAAAATCCGACTAGGGAACTGTAATATGACACGGTCGGCCAGCCATAGTCAACGGCATATTCTATGGTTTTCAGACCCATATCACTGTAAACATAGATTATATCAACGATGTTTAAAATGAATACTTTGAAATATACGTGTTTAAACTTATAATATGAATATTTTTTGTAATTTCCATGTCATACTCAAGCCCCAAAACATTATGTAAAACATTCAAAGCATATTATTATTACAATGAAAATATATGGGTTTATTGTTATAAACTATCAAATCACGACATCCGGTGGGTACCTATCCAACGTAAAACTGGCTCACCGATCATGAAATAAATCACTCATATTTTTCATTTTACAAGCGAATCCATCATGTAATTTACATAATTTAAAAATTATTTGGCATCTATTATACCCTTCTACATTTTCTATTTTCTTTTATTCCCTAATTCATTCAAATATTTGCAGTTGAGTTAAATTTAGCTTTTAAAAATATAGTGTAATTGCAACCAAGGCTACGTGTCGGCTCCTATTCTAGCCGATAGTATCGATATCACGAGATGTCTAACTAGTTAGCTCTTCGTGAAACAGTTTAGGAAGATCATGGACATCTCCGTAGTTGGCGGATAAAGTTATGACTGTCTTGTCGTTGGTTTCGAGAAACAGGCCCCTGCTTCCTATTTGGGAGATTGTCTCTATTGTCAGAGAGACTTTTACCAACAAAAGGGATTACCTTGGCTCAAATTGAAAATGTGATAAGCAGACTCCTCATGAAAAAGTAGCTCTTTTAACCATCTTCTTTAGAAATTCACCGTCTACTTGTGTTTTCATAACATTCTTTTTTATGGTTCACACACAAAACAAATGGGCTTCTGACCCAAGTGAGGCAAAAATTTGGTTTGGAGAAACTGCCTTGTTGTTGATGTTGTTACAGTAAACTTTTTTCCTTTTTTGTAAGCCAAGTCTCCCATATTGACTGTGTGCTTCTTCTGATGAGTGCTTCTCACACATTGACTAGAGTAAGGCAGGGAGAATTTGGCCACTTGAGACAAAATCCTATTTTAGGACTCTTCATTTCAGAATTATTTTCACTTCTTACTCAAATTATGGAAGCCCATATTGCAATTGTTTCAACAAAGAAAAAATTCCCAATAAAAATTAGGAATTGCCACATGCATTATTTATTTTCATTTCAATTGTCTCAGAGCCAGTTTTTGTTGACATGTACACCAGTATAAGTACAGAATCAATTGGGCGTGTGCATATGCGTCGTGCGTTTGCCAGCTGATCAAAAATGCCAGCGGCCTTAGTTGGCGTCCAACGCCCCGCATGCCACCCGGCCGAAAACTGCCTCCGCAGTATCAGAAATGGACATCTCTAGACTTACGGAGAACGCGCGATTGGACACTTTTGAGCTTACAACACATGACAAATCCTGATCTAAAACTGAAAATTTCATGAAATTCAGCTCAGTTTTTTTTAACCATGTCCCTAACGTACACTCTTAAGAAACACAAATTTCCAGATTTGGATAGTGGGACCGCCAATTACATCACTAAAATGTGATGTTTAAAGATATTTTTTTCATTGTTACTGCAGTTCTCTTGTGACTTTGGTATACATGTATTTTATGAGTGTGATATGTGATATGCTATCATGCTATGCATGTTACGCTTTCAAGACAATCTACCACATTTTGTGGTTTGGCTCAATAACTTTTGACTCAGAGCTCTAAAAAATATAACAGATGCATGAGTAGAAACAGCAAAGATTTCTGCACACACTATGTTCATTTTCGCTGCATGACCATATTGCGTTTGATGTCAGGAATTTTAAAAAGGAGAATAAGCTTTAAAATCCTTAAATTGGCAACACATTGAGAGGTTCAAAATCATTGTTTTTTCTCAAAATTGGCAATTTTTTCAACTTTTTGATAAAGTTGCATGACCATGCATGTTGTTTTCAAACACACTACATTTTATTAGAGGCACATAGCACTAAAAGAAAAATAATATTGTTGCCAATTTGAAGAACGAAATGTGATCAATTTAGCCCTTAAATAATTCCTGTCCTGAAAGGGTTAAAATGATTCTACTATGCATAGAATAGAGGTGGGTACTTTCAGAAGGGGTGAGACTTTGGCAGGTCCATCGTAAGCATGGTAATATCACTTTTTAGCGATGTAACCGGTGGTCCCGCTACCTCTGAAAATTCATGTATCTTATGCGTGTTCGTAAGGAAAATGGGTTCCAAATAATGAGCTGTAAGAAATTTTCAGGTTAGATCAGGATTTTTTGTATGTCGCAAGCTAAAAGCCTCCAAACGCACGTTGCAGTCAAAGATACATGTAGTCCAGGCATGAGACGAACACGCGATATCTCCATTAGTCTTCAGGTATCAGTTTCTGATACTGCGGGGGCAGTTTTTCAGCCGGGTCACCACCAGTTTACAGGCACAAACTCTGGTCAGTCGTAACAGAATGTGCACTGTAAGACTACCATACATGTAAGCCCTGTGGCCTGTGCTATAGCTGCTCCTGACACAACCACAACTGATTGCCATTATAACATGTAGTGATGTACCAACAACAACAGCAACAAGTAGGTAGCTGGGTTTGGCTTCTCTCAAGACACATTGATTTTCTGAAAAAGTGTCAAATTAGGGTCTGGGCTCTGGCATGGGACGCGCACTAAGCCTGGAAGGCTCTTTGAAGAGTAAAAAATTTTGATTGTGCATCTTCTGCATGCACGCAGTAGCGGTCTTGTCTAACATATGGTGGATCTGAAAATTGCGTCAGTGACTGTAGGTCAATGACATTACAGGACACTTCCAGGTCTACGAGCGCAGTGAAGGCTTTTTCGGGGCGTCGTTCGGGCAACATTCAACCTACCGCCTACTGGTAACCATTAATATTAACATTTCACTTTTTTTCCCCCGAAATTTTTTAATTCTAGGGTAAAAAATGGGGTTTTAATATTCTAAAGTTATGGTGAAGAGGAGATGGGAGTAGCTGGCTCACGGTAAAAGGTGATTTTCAGGAGGTTCTTTAGACTCTAAAGTGGCTGCTCTATTGCAGAGTGGGATTAAAAAACCAGGCTCTGTGAAGAGTAGCATCAGCTTTTTTTTTTTTTACTCTTCAAAGAGCCTTCCAGGCTACGCGCACTCCCCACTGACTTTGTACATGCGGCCGAATACTCACCTGCTAGGCCAAAAACTGCCTCCAAGGCAGCGAAAATGAAAACAAATATTGCCATGGCAATTCTTGATTTTTTTCAGAGATTTTTTTTTGTTGGTTGAAATAGTAAAGGGTAACGATAAGAAGTGAAAATAAATATGAAATAAAGAGTTCAAAGATAGTACTTTGTCTTAAGTGGCCGAATACTCATTACTCACTCACACTTATGCGAGGTTATTGGAATATTGGAGATGCCCCTTACTCTACAAAGGAAGCCAAAATTTCCTCCTGGCCGACACTACCCACCTTATCATGCTTATCTCTCCATCAACATGATCAATTGCAAGGCAAAGCATCATGCAACTATTTAGTTCCACTTTTTACTTGCAATTTAGATGAAATCATCTCTCAGGTAGAAAAAAAATATTTCAAGACCCTTACTAGCCTCAGTCTTGAGGCGTGACTGTCGATAAATTCATTTTTTCTGAACAGAAAAAAAGTCAAACTCAAAAGTCAAACAAAGACAAAAACAAAAAATCAAACGTGCAGATCTTTTATTTTAATTGTAAATATTGTCATAATAGATCTGTCTTACCCAGTTCCAAACTTTCAGTAATTATATTACAGATTAAATGATTATATTCTCGACAATTTAAGGGGACTTTGCCTTTCATGCCTTTGCCTCTGGCCGGCTGGCGCTGGCCTGGCCCACTCGTGTATCAGAACCATTCGGTTCCACATGAGATTACATTGCCTGCTGAATGTGCAGCCTGCTGTAATAGTCCTAACCAAAACATAATAAATATCAAGGTAAAATTGGAAAACCACTTACCAACACGTTGCCTTGGGTCTACTCTTGAATTTGATGTAAAGTTTTTGCACCCCGGTATTGAAAAAGCTGAATTTTGGAGCTTGAAAGTTGTTTGCCGTGACTGGGCTGAGGTAACAGTTGATTGTACCGTTTTTCTGTATTTTGCTGCCCTCTTGCGCCCGATATAGAAGATTACTTTTGGGGGTTCCGTGGTATGAGCCGCCATTTGTAAATTTATCATTTAGACAATTTTTTTTGTATATAATTCAATAATTTGCCTTGTCAAATAATTATTCGTATGAAAATGTCATAGAATGAGTACAGGTATTTATGAATAATAATTTTCATGTTTTTAATTATTTATAAATGATGATTTAACAATATCCATTATTTATATTTATATATTTGCTTTCAAGTATAAATGATTTCACAATATTTATTTATGTGAGGGGGGGGGGGGGTGAGAATTCACTTATCACGATTTATAAATAACAATTGTCACAATATCCAATATCTTTGCTTGACACTGTATCCCTTAAAAGGGAATCGGTAACTTTGTGAAGGCTTGATTTGATAAATTGAATTTTTATATCTGTCTTGTATAATGATGTTCAGAAGGATGAATAAATAGCCAGACATAGAAAGGTTTTCAAATAGACTCTATACAATGTTATTATTAACAAAAAGTGTGATAAGCTTAATAAATCAACAGATAAATTGCTCAGACACATTAAACAAGAGCATTACGAATACATAAGTAAACAAATATCATGCTTAGTTACAACAATAGTTTATTTACAGATCAACAAATTTTTCAGCCTCTCCCTCTCCCTCTCCCTTTATCAATTAAGTCGAAAAACATATTACAAATGATATAGATCTACAGTTTCTTTAAAAAAATATAACTTCACAAACGGCGCCTCATATTAACGACAAGGGTCGGCAGTATTTTTTCCCCGTCCGATTTTCCTATCACGGCCACCATACCACCGACAATGCTCCGATAGTAGAGACGACTTGCTTTGGAAGGTGGTAAGATTTGTCTTTTTTATCATTAAGTTTGAAAAATTAATGATAATTTTACCAGCTAGACCTAGCTTCAATACTGTAACAAAATTGGGCAGAGATATTATTGGCCTAGAGCTGGCCCTCTCAGGTTGGGTCATTTATAGTTATACCAGTAAGGGTAACAGAATCACTAGACCATGAAGACAAAGGGGTTCTGTGCACGTGTGTGCTGGACTATAAATAGGGGGCGAGCAGGGTCAAGGGGGAATTCATTGTGTAGATGCATTGTGTAACTGACAGACCCATTGAGATGCAGATTGGGAGACAAAGGACTTGACCGGTGGTTTTAGTGTACTCTATTATTGTCAGACTGTGATTCATGCATTGTTGTCGGTGACTGCTTCATCCAAGAATAAATACAATTGAATGGTATGTAGAACCTGGTTTACCTCTCCTCTTCTGAAGTGTCTATATTAGAATAAGTAGTCTAAGTCTGTAACTAAGCAGGCAGTGATTCCCTGGGTGAAGAATGATTGATTGCCAATAGCTGAATGATTCTATGATTGATTGTGCCTCTGCGACTGTGAATGAGTGAATGTTGTTGACATGCCAGCCATATACTTTGGCGAGAGCCCAATACATGCAATATTCTCTGACCGCTCGGATAGATGCATGTAGAGGCAAGCCAGATAGAGAAAATACGCTACAATACCACCTAGTCACCCCTCCGGAGTAAATAATTTACTTCATTGTGAGGTAAAGGAGCGTGAGTTAGGTGAAACTTAGTTTCAACGTACCTGTAATGTAAGAGGAGTACGAGGTTATAATCATAACCTAGTACATTGGATGAGTGGCCTGGCCCTGGGTGTCATACAGTCATGCCATGGCAAGAAATTCAGGTACATAGTAAATCAACCGGATATGTCGTGCATTCTACCGGGGTACACCAGGGGGGATCAACCTTGAGGTTCCGCTCGAAAGTGCTTGAGCAGACCGCGACCGGCAAGCAGTATGATAAATACTGCTTATCTACCCATAAATTCTTCTGAAGTAGCTACTTTCAGGTTTCATCATTTCTTGAAATAATACATAATCAATATCATTATTGCAGACTACAATGAAAGATGTAAGAAAATGCTAACTTACTGAAATTACTTGTATGCATCAAGCTCTAGCTAGGTCAGGATCCACGTACGGCACAAGTACTTTACGGACCAATCAGCGCTTTCGTTTCTAACCCATGTCTAATTTTCTATTGGTCAAAATATCATAGAAAAATAAGAATTTACTCACATATATCACCTTTTGCCTCGAGTAAGATTTTAATATATTTTTTCAATAATACAAAGAACAATATTCTTTTATTTGATATAGAAAAGTTAAATTTTCTATTCGATACATTCTGTGTCCAGAAATAATTAGTTATTCTGTTCTATCCAATAGGATTTGGTGTATCATGCGCATGTGTAAATCGCTAGTCAAAAATAATTTGCATATATCCCGCGATCCTTGAATATAGCGTTTCGCTTTTATGGCTTTCTTTTGACATTCATTCTCTTCTCGTTACATTTGGAGCAAGAAAGGAGGCCGGAGAGGTGATTCTGTTAGGCAAGTATGACATTTATTTGACGGATGATTGAATTTAAATGTAAGAAGATACTGAACTAAAGTTTTTGTTTAAAGAATGTTGTCCTATTTTTACACTTTTGCTCTGCTGGCAGTTTGGCACGGGTTGCATGACTCATCGGAGCCCCGCGCCGACGCGGCTGCCATGCCGGCAGGGTTCCGTTGAGTAGGAAGGTAGGTGTGTCCGGACAGGCTCTGCTCTGTTAGGCCAGGAGCCTGTCCCGAAATAGTCACCTCATTTTACCCATAAGATTTTACCCCATAAAGTTATTTAGACCATCTAAGTCATTGACAAAAGGGTTGTCAGCCTGACCGTAGCGTAGCCGCCGGGTACCGTTTACTTGTCTGACTTTAGCCTAAAGTTTAGGCTTAGCCCCTGCCAGAGGCAGAGCCCCCATGGCAAAAGAGACCCCAAAGCTCGGGTCGATTTCACCCCATCTCCCCCATGCACCAAACTCCAATAACCTCGCATAAGTGTGAGTGAGTAGGAAGTAGGCTAGTATGACTGGACATTACAAGACACAAAAAACTGACAAAAATTTCTTTGGTCAATAAAAGGCAATTTATGAATTAACAGGCTACATGTAGGTTCTAAGTCACTCATGGGACCATCACTATATGGAGCTGTGACACCTGTGTCAATTTTGTCCTGTCACGACCTCAGAGTTGAAGAGGTAAAAACACCGATATAATCTGCAAAATTTTGAGAAAATAGATCTACTTCCTTCTAGTACATTTTAGAATGATAGAACATCTAATTTCATGCCAGAACCTTTGATAGGATCTTTATCATCTTGATGAAGTGAAATTTTCAGGCTGTTTTTGGTCAGTGATCTTGCTCCTCTGCCGCACACATATGTGCAAGATATCACACACTTGCTATGGGAGGCAATCGCTCACGGTATGAAGGTACAGAGTGTGAGGTTAATATACTGTATTAACCTCGCATAAGTGTGAGCATGGTGAGTGGTTCTAAGTATGTCATGATTGTCATCACACATCCCATCAACATTTTTTGCTTGAGTGAGCAATTAACTACTTTGTTGAGAGTTTCAAAATGTTACTTTTGGTAAGTCTTTTAATTTTACCTGGCTTGCTCACTCAACCATAAAGTTTTGATGGGATATATCAGGACATAAAGTGAACAAAGTCTGTTTTTTCATAAATTGTCTTTTAATTATCAGAATATGACATTTTTAAGCCTTTTCATGCCTCTCAACTTTGCTGATACCAGCCAGAACATAAACAAACATTTGTCAAGTATGGATTTTGCACCCTTTCACAAAAATTGGCTTTTGCTCACTCAAGCGTAAAATATTGTGAGATATTTTGGTGTCGTGTGACAGAAGAGACACGAAGCTTTCCACAAGTATGAATATTTCCTGAAAATATTTTGAAATAATTAAATGGGGATACTTTTTTCACCTGTCAATTTTGAGCGGTCCTTAACTTCGTTCATACCAGCCAGGACAAATACCAATTCTTGTCAAGTCTTAATTTTGCACCCTTTCACAAAAGTTGTTTTTGATCACTCAAGCTTAATAACAAGTCAGATTTTTTTGGTGTTATTGCAAAGGATAGACCCTAAGCTATCAACAGGAATGAAAATTTATGGAAAATATTCTGAAATATTTATTTGGGGAGACTTTTTCCAACTGTTAACTTAAGTTCGAGTCTAGTAACATCACATCAGACAACACAGTGGTCTGGAAATCTCTTTTTTGGTAATAAATGTATGTGCTGTCAGATGGAAAAAATCAGGAACAAAATAAGAGGCACTTCTGGTACAATTCATGCAGATCTAGATCTTGTTCGACATTAACGTGTGTAATGTTCGTTGTTCCGAATATTACATGTATGATGTACATATATTATGGTGGTGGATCCAGTGTCCGAACACTTTTCAAAAAATCAACGATAGCAAATAAAATATCAAATGAATATCTGTCAGACTTACATAATGAATGCTCAAAGTCCTACAGAAAAAGAAGTTGATGGAATTTTAAAAAGACAACGTAGATTTAATATGATATTCCCTTCTGAGTGAACCCCTTCCCAACAACGCGGCGTTTTGGTCCCTTGAAAAAGGTACTGTTATAGTATTTCCGAACGTGTGAAACCTATGGGAAAAAGACACAACCTTTATTTCAATAGTGTGGTTTTCATATGCGTAGTCCCACGCGTATGAAAACCCATTTTAGGGTTTTCAGTACTGTTTCGTTAATACAATCTGTTTGGAAATACAGTCCATGACTATATCTGTTCATAGTTCCTATTACAAGTGCATATATGGTTTTATTCCTTCAGATCTCATATTCACATAGGACTATTATTTTTAGTTAAACACTGCATCGCATCATCATGGACACAGAGAAGAGCACATCCACGATGACTCCCCTGGCATCCACCAATGGCAGGAAAGCAATAAGGAAGGCCAAGAAGTTCTCAGACAGTTCGGTAAGATTTCCCATCGTTTGTTGGTAATGATTTGCTTACTATATTGCATGTGTTACTTATACTAGAGGGGAAAAAAATCACTGGAGCATTGAGTGATTTACATGTAGCTCTAGAAACCCTTAAAGAGCTTTTGAAAGCTTTGAAGAAAAAAAAGAGATGGTCAATATCAATTTTATGAGTAATCACGAATTTGCTCTAATAAATCTAAAATGAGCTCCTGTAAACAAGAGTATTTCATGTACATGTATATCACATATAGATTCCTAAAACTTCAGTCATTGAAGTCATGAAGTTAAAAAGTTGGGATGGATGATTTTATTTATTCATCCATAAACATTGTAGCAAATACACAGGGTTCGGGGGGGGGGGGGGGGGGCATATGTGACCAGGCACCACAAAACCACCAAAAAGTCACCAGATATGAATTTTTACATGTAGTTAAGGTCTGATTCTTAAAGAGGAGATTCTCAGCTTTAAAATGATATAATATAACTCACTAGCATTGGATGTTCCTAACTCATTGTACATCATAGTGCACAAGTATCAATTGAAGAACTTACTCTGTTGAAAAGTTATGGGAGATCAAAATGAGACAAGTATTCATGGTTGTAAAAAAGAAAATTTATACAGCAAGGTCCAGAGAAGTCACACATAAGTCTAATAAAAAACTGTCAAAAATACCACTTTTAGATTGTTTGTTGCCTCCAAATTTTTAGATTACTTACATGTAGAAAAAGTATACTCTTTTAGGAAACACCCAAAACTAAAATTTGACCATGCCAACCCAAAACACATTGATTGAGCTCTAACTGAAAATCGCACAGTGCGACTTTTTGGTGGTTTTGTGGTGCCTGGTCACATATATGTATATTTTCTGCTGTGATCTTTATCAAGAATATGACTTTAATACCCTTATCATTTTCTCTCCTTCTTTAATATTTGTCTTACGAGCAGAGTTCTCCATCCAGAAGAAAGTCATTACAGCTGCTGCAGCCAGTAGCTGGAGACCAGTCCCAGCTCGTGGGATCAGATGGGGTCATTAGACTCACCAATCAGGTACATGTACGTCTCATTGCTTATCACGATGACCACCCCCTTGACAACAACACCCCTTCCCCCTTAACGTCTCATTTACATTTAGGACAGTTACCCTCAGAAGACTACTCCCTTTAACCCGTTAACCTCTGACCAATACATGGATTTACATATAGGGATGATTTAGGGGTAATTGTTATGTAGAGGGATAATTGTCCCAGAGTGTAGTTGTACTTGTTGTAAGGTACCGGTTTTCTCAGGGTTATTGCCCTGGGGGATAGTTGGGTGGGCAGTTTTCGGGGGGGGGGGGGGGGGGTGCAAGAGTCCAGATGGTACATTTAGTTGTCCTAGAATCGTCTCATTGGTGTAAGAGCATGTCGATTCTAATTGACATCTACATGTAGGAGGAAACTTTGTGGATCCCTACTCACTTTGTAAGATTTTGAAAGCCATGTTAGTGAGCAAATATTTAATTTTACTGGATTTCTTTGAAACATGAAAAAATGCAAGATACTGTTATTTTTAGGGGGGGATTTCTCTCTTTCTCTCTCTCTCTATTCCGCTCACTCTTTCTTTCTCTCTCTTCCTTTCTATCTAGTTCTGAATGAATTAGATTCTGTCCCTTCAATTTACACTCTGGAATTAAAGGGCAATCCAACCTTGGAAATAAGATGATTTGTATGAAAGCAGAAAAATAAGAAAAACAGGATGGTGAAAGTTTGAAAGAAATCGGACAAGGACTAAGAAAGTTATGGATGTTTGAAAAATGAGATCACTACATCTATGCGAATCTCAAATTGGCAATTTGGTGAGTCAATTGTGACATTTTTGTGGACAACTCTCCCATTTGTCGTACACAAAAATATCATTAATTTGCGGTTTTCTTCGAGGCGCTACTCAAAATATATTGGAGATAGCATATTGTTATAGGTCCTCATGAACGAAAAGATCCCACTGAGTAATGCATTTTGAAAAAAAAGTGACATTTTGGTCATTTTGTGTGTTAGAGCGAATGGGGGAGTTGTCCACAGCTACATCACAGTGACATTACCTATTCGGCCAATTTGAAATTCCCATATGCATAGTGTTTACAACTTTCAAAAATTCATAACTTTCTTATTGCTTGTCCGATTTCGTTCAAACTTTCACTAATCTGCTTCTCTGATTTTTCCTCTTTCTTTCAAAGTAACTTGCTATTAAGGTTGGATTTCCCTTTAAGTATATGATAATAATAATACCATTTGATTTATTTAGGCTTTTAGCGCATGATAATTAATACTTAATTCTCTATGCGGATGCGCTTATACTTATCTAAAGAAGAAATGTAACACTACTGTAAGAAAATTTAGGTCTTTAAGGATTTTTAAAAATCATCAAGGGAAGATACATTCCTAATGGTTAAGGGTAGAGAATTCCACAGAGCAGGAGCTGATGATAGGAAGGATCGGTTTCCGTACATGTAGGTATGCATGTTAATGGGGTGTACACTGTACTGCCAGAAGGTGAACATTGTGATGATGATTGAAGTGTACGTACCAGATTGTATTTATGAATGAGATCTGAAATATCGGATGGCAAAAGGTTATTCTGTGCTTTAAAACACATAATAAGAATCTTGAATACAACGCGTTTCTCTACGGGAACCAGCGAAGTATGACTTTTTAAATGTGACGGGTTGTCAAAGTTGTCAAAAACATAAACTAGAAAATGGCAAATGTCCTGTACTGTGGAATTTCTGACTGCGTACTATCCATAATTTCCCTGCAAAATGTATGAATGATATTATATTTACAGACGAGCAAGACTCCCAAGAGGAAATTAGCAAGCGATGGAAAGAGTCAACCCAAGAAGGTCTTTCGTCCCGATGGAGGGAAGAATTTTACCATCTTTGAGGACTCATCCAGCTCATCTTCATCCTCTCAAACAGTGAGTAATATCTATGACATGTAGGTGTGGCAAGCTCTTGCCGAAGGTGATCTTGATTTCTTAATTGAACCCGTCTTGGTAATGATGATGATGATGATGATGATGGTGATAATAAAGTTCTTTTATAGCACATATCACTGCCTTAGCCAGTAAATATTGAATTACAACTCTATATTTCTGCCTCCTTTCTAAGACAAAGTTCCAAGGTGAAAGGGAATTCTAGATATTTTATTTTCATCTATAAAGATTATACTGAATATTTCATAATTTAGTGATGAAGAATCCTTATAAAATGGTTTGTGAGATCCTTGGAGGTAATGGATATGAGAAATACTTATTAAATCTTGCTGATAACTGCACACAATGAAATGCACAGAAATATATGAAAAAAAATCGATTTGTAGAGTTGTTACGGTACTTTAATCTAGAGTCTGCTTGTTTTCTGCATTTCATTCTCTATCTTTCTCTCTTATTCTCTCTCTCTTTCTCTCTCTATCTCATTCTTTCTCTCTTTCTGTCTTTCTTTCTCTCTCCTTTTTATCTTTCTATCTGTAGCTACCAGCTGAGCAGGAGGCAATAGACATGATGACCCAGGCTGAGCCCACACCAAAGTACTGGGAAGAACTGGCCGAAGAGAGAAGGGTAGCACTTGAGGAAACACTGAAGGAGAATGAACAGGTTACATTTTATATATTAAAGTTATAACCAAGACATGTGCCTCATGGATGTTCAGTGGAAACTCACCATAACGAGGACCTTGGGACCATGAAAATTACCTTGTTATATCAGGAATCTCCTTATACATGTATGAGGGTAAGAAAACGAAAGGATATAAAGGCCTGGGACCAGCAAAATTACCTTGTTATATCAGAGCTCTTTATAACAAGTCTCCACTCTACTGATATGAGCTTGCTTTGTAGGAGGGGAGGGTATTATGATTAAGAGGAGGGTGAATGTAATAGTGGAGTACTCAGAGAGAATAAGCAGGTCAGTTTCTCATAGCTCAGACTGGTTAGTAGGTGGGTTGTTTTGTAGTGGGTTGCAGTTATGATTCAAACGGAGCCTCAACAAAGTATTTAAAGGAGAGCTCCCGCTTTAAAGGAGAGGACAGAAGCCCTAGAAGAAACACTAAAAGAGAATGAACAGGCTGGCTTCTCATCGTTTATGTACATCTTAGGCATGTGGGTAGTAGTTGGATGGATGGACAGCTTGGATGACATAAGACAAGTCAACGGGGAATTACTCTGAAGAACTTGCTCATGAGATTATGAAAGTCCCGGGGTGGGAGCTCTCAAAAGACTGAATGGATCAAGATTTTGGGATATTTCATATTGATGGGTGGGTGGTAGTGCTGTAACATTCCTTGTATTTCTGAAAGCCATTAATATTCTCTTTCTATATCTTTTTCTCTTTACCTTTTATATTAGCTCTTCGTTGAGAACTGTGAGCTCAAGAAGGAGAATGACAAGCTAAAGGTCATGGCAGATCAAGCAGAATACCTCGCTGATGTTGTAGAGGTGAGTTTTCAAGACATTCAAAGAATTTCTTCCTACCGGGTACCCATTTACTTCACCTGGTTGAATAGTAGCTAATGTAAATTAATGTCTTGCCAAAGGATATTAGTGCCGCGGCAGGATTCAAACCACGAACCATGTGATCCACAGTCAGGTGACGTATCCACGAGACTGTGGAAAACTCGATATAACAAGGCCATCAGGACTGAAGGGTTTTCCTCGTTATAGCCATTATGTCTTTATATCAGAACATTCATAGAAATGCACATATGGCTCGTTATATCGCGAATGATTACCAATCTTTTTCTTTGTTTTAGAGGCACGAGATTTAGCTCGTTATAGCCGACCTCGTTATGTCGAGTTTTCCCTGTATTACTATTACTATTACTATCTACTCCTTTTGATTCATCCCCATTCAGACCCTGGTTGCACGGATGGACTCATCTCTTCAAAAGGCTGCCGAAATTAAAGACATTGTCAATGGCAGAGACACTGATCATGATGAGGATAGCAATCATGATGAGGATAGGAATCATGATGACGAGGAGGAGGACGAAGTGTTCGATCATGATGAGGACCCCGTTCACGAAGATGAGCCCAAGGACGACAAAATTGATGGTGAAGAGTATTCAATCAGTGAAGGAAAGGAAGATGAAGTGTAGCTTCCATGGATTCAACACAAACTGAGAACTCCTTATAGTGGTTTTTCATGCAAGGATGCTCGTTTTCCAGCTATTACCGATTTCGTTTTGAACTTTTTGTGTCTTGTGCACCCCATCTTGGTATTTCTGCTACTTCTGTACAACGAGAATTAACGCGAGGGACGTTGAAAAGTCAACTGTTAAAAGAAATAGGAAAGGAAGTCGAAGTATACATGTAGCTTCAGGGGCTTTGAAAAAAAAAATTGACAGAACATTCGGATCTTGCCATGACTTGCGCTTCCCATTTTGAAACATGCCGAACTGACAATGTGGATGGTACACGAGAGGTTGAAGAGTCTATAATCATCAAAAGAAAGGGTATTGAAAAGTCAACCATCAAAGGAAAGGGAGATGGACTGAGGAAGGATACATGGAGATCAGGGGATTTTTTTTTGATTTTTTTTTTTAAAGACTGAGAGCATTGAGAAGTTATCAATGGATGATGCTAGGGAAGTTGGAAAGTGGAGATTTATGAAAGGAAGGGCAAATGAAGTATAGCTTAAGGGAATTCAAAACAAAAAGTGAGACCATTTTTGAGTTGTTCATGCAGGGATGCCAGTTTTCAAACTATTGCCTGATATCTGAACCTAACACCACCCCATGTCAAACCTTTTCAGGTGCATTTGATAAAATCAACTGGTGTCCAAGTTCGTGATTTGTGCGCCCCGCAGTAGATTATTAGGTACTGGGGACAATTGAAGCATTGATTGACTTGTTTCTCCTATCGGAGAATATGATCTGCTGAGAGCCAAACAAGGGCGATAAGTCAGATCATTTAAAATAGAATTAAGGCCTTTCTTACTCTCAGAGCCTGACAAAATTTTGAACTGAAAACAATCAGAACATTGAACTGTGTACCTCATCTGCTGGCAGATGCATCAATCAGAGTGAAAAAAAAACTCACTCTTTTTAACTTATTTGAACATTTTGTGCCTCGTATATATATATTTTGTGTTGTCCTTTACCTCTATTTTTATTTGGATCAATTTTGATGTTTGTCATAGGAAGTGTGGTCTGCAGGCAGATTTAGTTGGGTAGCTGTCTTGGGTTCCTTTATATTTGGGGGAAACCCTGGGGAAAATCAATTTTAATGAAAAGGGAGGATAGAGCGAAGCAATTTTTAAAAAGTTCCATCCAAATCAGTTAAGAAATGAGAAAATTAGGAAAGCTTGAAAAGTCTCGATTTACTGTTTATGGCGATCCTCATATTGGCAATGTTGCTTCAAAGTGACAGGTTTAGTAGGACAACTCTCCATATGTTTTGTACACAAAATTTCATATTTTCTCCATTATCTCTCAAGGTGCAGCTTGTCTCCTTCTAAGCTCAAGATATATCATGGGAAAATATATTTGACACAACATATGTTGAGTTAAAAACACAAAAAGACAAGCTGCATCTTTAGAGATAATGGAGAAAATATGAAATTTTGTGTACAAAACATATGGAGAGTTGTCCTACTTAACCTGTCACTTTGAAGCAACATTGCCAATTTGATGATCGCCATAGAAAGTAAATTGAGACTTTTCAAACTTTCATAACTTTCTCATTTCTCAACCAATTTTGATGGAACTTTTTAAAAATTGCTTCTCTGCATCCTCTCTTTTCATTAAAATTGATTTTTCCCCAGGGTTTCATTCTCCTTTAATGTCAGTACTGAATTATTTTTTTGTGATGAGAGGGTTTGTTTGATTTACATTTACATCAAAGTTGAACAACATATGGTGAGAATTTGAGATGCAGTTAACACCACCATGAATTGAAAAACAGGAGCATGAAGTAGAGTACCCTTTCAACATTTTCTTTTTTTTTTTTTTTTCAACTTATTCTTCATAGCAAATCGACTAAAATATGGGCAGGAAAAATGGGCGATGAAATACATAATTGTTTAGGAGACTGTGTCATGCTTACACGTATCAAATAAAGCAAAGTTATGTTTTGATAGAGAATGATTTGTACACTCATACATTATACATGTATTATTTAAAAAGAGGAGAAAGTATGTTCTTTCAATAATAAGTTACGTCTTTTTTTTTAACCCATCGCCTACGGGAACCAGGTGGATCCTGTATTAAACCTATGGGGAAGTGAGAATTCAGTGGTCAACGGGTTAAAAGTGTAAATTGGGCATAGTAAAAAGATATTTTAAAATGACAAAACTTTGTGTTACAGATGAGGATTGATAATTTTGTTGGTGGCAACATTTCCAAAACTCTGAAAAGACTTAAGAAAAGAGAAAGTAGACAATGTTGATGCTTGAAATATACCTGTTTCTCTATGTTGGAATTATTTACCAACATGTATGTTTTGTTAAGTTTTTGTCGGGGAAAAAAATCAACCACAAGAGAATTTGTCATTGATTTTTATACACTAAATTTATGAATTTTGTCTAACAATGTTCAAGATAACAAAATAGTAAGCTATGCAGTATTCCAAGTCCACATAAATTAGGTTAGTTTTCAAATTCATTGGAAGTCATTTTATTTCATGGAATACTGTTCGTTTCTCAAAATTGATTTGGTTTTACTGGTATACATGTAATATATTTATCAAAAATGAACTGCATAAAGTCGTGAATATTGGTAAACAATACACGAATGCAATGGACAAGCAAGTATATGTAGTCTGTGTTTTGTACATCACTTGATCATGGTTCTTCATGTATGGAGTTTAACAATAGAGGGGGTACTTCCACTTATCTGTAATACCTCATTCATGGTGTTTTGGTGCCATGCTGGGTATTTATTTGATATGGTCCTACATGTAGTTTTTCAGTGTGGTGAATGGATGGATATGGTTATGTATCCTCTCCCCTTGGAATTCTGGATTGTAATATGCAAACAGCTGTTACATAATGTTCATGTGAATGCACTGACACCCTTTTCATTTTGATCATCTGCATGAGCATTATGTTAATCACAAAGTCTTAACATTTAGATGTTTGTCTCTTTTCAAAGGAATAGTTGGGCATTTTTAACAAATCCCCCTGGATGTAGTTCAGATTTTTCTTTTAATCAGTCCAAAATTGATACATGTATATGCAGGGAAATAAAGAATGAAAACAAAGACAAAATCTCTGTGCCAAAATTAAATTTTTAAATTGGTTATGGTTTATTATAAAACGAAAGACCTTTGATCTGTTAAGAAGCTTTATAATGCAATATAGGCATTTACTTGAACAAATGAAGCTAAAAGACTTTCTTGTCTTTTTGCATATTAGGAGGTTTCAAGCTTGGACTACATGTATGTGGCCTGTTTTCAGACATATTTTTTTCACGATGTCATTTTTTAGTTCTACAGTATTGTTATGTATCTGACTCTACTCAGGTAAATCCATTGTGCAAATTTGTGCTTCTCTTTATCTTGCAAATATTTTGTTGATGATTTCAGGTGATATAATTTCTAATAAACTGACAGAATCCCAAATTGTGTATTTCTGTGGTTTTATGTACTTTTAAAAATTATATTTTGTAGCTGTCATTTTGCATTAAAAGTATGTGTTTATTTTAGGAAAACTTTACAAGAGTATTTAGTTTTCTTGTGATTGATGACTGTAAAAGATAGGGATATCGAGTTGTGTTAAACTTTTATTCCTCTAAGCCTGTACATGTAGTAGTCTGTGGCAGTACATATATGTTTTATATCTTTTTTGTGTGTCTCTTTCTCTATTTCTTTCCTTTTTTTTTTTCTTCAGTGTAAATTGCATTATTGCAAGTATAAATACAGTGGAAACTCAGTATAACGAGGTCCTTGGGACCATCAAAATTACCTTGTTATAGCAGGAATCTTGTTATATCAGGTTAAAAAACAATAGAATATAAAGAGCTGGGACCAGAATATTACCTTGTTACGTCAGGAATATTGTTGTATCAGACCTCTTTATACTGAATTTCCACTGTAGTGCGAGTACATGTGTATTTTATATCTTCTATTTGTGTCTTTTTTTCTAATTCTTTCCCTTTTTTTCTTCTTCTTCTTTCCCTTTTTTTTTCTTCATTGTGTAAATTGCAAGTATAAATATTTTCTATGAATAACATCATTCCACACCATCTCATATCACTCTCTCTCTCTCTCTCTCTCTCTCTCTCTCTCTCTCTCTCTTTCTTTCTCCCTCTCCCTCTCCCTCTCATTCATCTCTCCCATCCTTATCATTTTTACACAATCGTGTTCATTTCAATGGATTATTTTCAGATAGGGAGCAACTAGTAATAGTATGTGCACATGAAATTCAAGTACAACTGTTCTGAACTGCAATTTAGATGCGTTATTTGCATACACATGTAACACATTAAAGCCTAATATAAGTTTCATGTAGAGAAATATTTATAAACGGAAGCGATGTCTCCCGTTTCCGTCTGAAAATAGAAAACAATTTGATAGGGAGAAGGAGAAACTGGAACCATCCACACAAGCAGTGGTGTAGCATGTGTCAAGCCAATGAGGGGGGCACTCGTGGGAGTCCTACTATCTCCCTATTTTTGTTTCCTTTAGATTTGGGGGCCAAGTGCACCCGTGCCCCCCCCCCCCCCCCCCCCGAGCTTCTCCACTGTCTCCCTTTCTTGTCCATCTATGTAAATAGAACACGACTTGATAAGCGGGAAGAAGGCAGTCAAACCAGTCATACATGAAATGGTTTAGCATGTGTCAAGTGGCAATGAGGGGGCACTTGCATCATGGAGGTGGGTGCATCACCAGTCTTACTAGTATACGGTGGATGATGAAACAAGGCCACATATTGATTAAGGGAGAGTGCAGGATTGGGTCCTTTAAACTTCTTTTTATGTTCTCTTTCCCCTTTCTCTTTCCTTTTTATTTTGTTGTTGTTGTTGTGGTTATTCAATTTTGTTTTTGTTATTCGATGGGTGGGGGGGGGGGGGGGGCATGCCCCTGTGCCCCCAGTAACTATGCCACTGTCTCTCTTCCTTGTCCATCTCTGTAAATAGAACAGATTAGATAAGTAGAAGAAACTCAAACCATCCATACATGGATACAAGCAAAGATGTGAGAGGAAGGGGAATACTGTGACTCATGCGCCCCTTGAAATTGATGTTTCCTCTCCCGGACTCTAGCCCGAAAGAAGGAAAATATGATTTCTGTCCTCCCAGATCCCAACCATCGTATGGCTGCGCTGAGGAGCGGGCTGTGGGCATGGATGCGATGTTGCGGTTTAAAGTGATTGATTAACTTTGTGAAAAATTGTAAAATCAACTCAAATGCCAGTGAATTGTGTGCAGTCCTCTAACTACATATATAATTAAGGATATGTGAAAGTATGAGAGAAAATGGAACCCGTTTACTATCCTAAAAAAGAGAAAATCGCGATCAATCGCTAGCGCAAGTCGCTCGGCTTCTTCGCTGCGCTGCAGTTACAAAAACCAAGCACCGGCGCTTTGCGATTTCAGAGCGGGTTTCCAGCCCGTACGGTATTCTGTGATAGAGCGAGGTATGCCAACCGTAAGAGTTCTTTAGGGTTCGGTGGTACTCTATCCCGACATCAGTGTTCAATCGTAAATATCTTGATATATAAACGACCGATCAGCTTATAAAACTCAGGCGATTCCTGTCTGACCTAAAGGTTTGCAATTATGATTACAGCATTAGCTGGAACAGTGATTTTTTTTTTCAATCCTGGGCAAAGTTAATCAATGTCCGAGGCAATAAGCATAAGGATCTTTGTACAATCGTCGATTGTGCATATGAATCGGTTATTTCATATGAGTTTCTGTTGATTTGATTAGTTCTTTCTATCAATCTCGGAGCTCTCTACCTCTTTATCATTCTTTTTTTTTCACTCTCTATCTACACAACCCCCCCCCCCCTCTCTCTCTCTCTCTCTCTCTGCTACCCCTCTTCTCCTTCCATTTCCACTTCTTCTCTTTCCTTCCTCTTCATCTCCCCTTTTTCACGGTAATCCTTCCCCTCCTATTTTCTGACTTGTAGCCCTGTCTCTTTCTACCCCCCCCCCCCTCTCTCTCTCTTGCTCCTTCACCCCATCCCCTATCTCTATATCTTTCTTTCTTTTTCACTCTCTCTACATAGCTCTCTCTCTCTCTCTCTCTCTCTCTCTCTCTCTCTCTCTCTCTCTCTTTCTCTAGCTCTCCGATCTCTGCCTTTGTCTGTCTCTCTTATTTTCTCTCCCTCTCTCTCTCTCTCTCTCTAGCTCTCCGATCTCTATCTGTCTCTAGCGGCAGCTGACTGTCTCTCTTATATTTCTCTCTCTCTCTCTCTCTCTCTCTCTCTCTCTATCTATCTATCTCTTTCTCTCTTGCTATCCGATCTCTGCCTCTCTCTCTCTCTCTCTTATTTTTTTCTCTCTCTCTCTCTCTCTCTCTCGGATCTCACCCCTCCCTCATTCTAATCTTACGATGTTCATTCAACGTCTATGATTATTGTAAACTTTGAACTCTTAAAAAGCATCAAGACCTACAGGACCTAAGGAAGTTTTATGAAGGACAATCCAATTTGGGATAAAGGAGTACGAAACTATGTTTTGTCTCGTCCTCTGAGTGCGTCCTTTGGAAACAATCATTATTTCGTCCTTCCCCTGCCAGCACTGACTAAAAGAAACCACCATTTTTAGATGACACAGACATCTATAGACATAATGGATAACAACTTTGTTATAGACAAAAGAAGAAAAGGGTGCCCCACTCATTTCCATCGAGGTTTTCCTCTCTTATTCACAGGGGCGTCACTGGACTATTTGAAATGGGGGGGGGGGGGGTGCGTCGGACCGAATTTGCCGACAAATCGGTTGGCTGAAAATGTTCCAAGCAGGTCAAAGGAAAAAAAAAAAGAGTACAAATCATATTTTTAAATTTGCCGTCAAAGAAGAAATAAGGGAGCGTCGGATTTCCAGAATTTTCACTAAAACGTGCTGCTACCGCCTTCCTCGCCTTAAATTCCCACTGGGAGCGACATGCACTTGCTCAGCCCCTTAAGCGATTGAACAGGGGGAAAAGAAGGCACTAAATATCACCATCAACCATTAAGGCTTCCGGAATATTGTGAAGGGGAAAAGAACTTGAGAGTTTATTTCTAAAAAGCAGCTTGAAACAATGTGCAGAATGAAGAAAGAATGAAGGTTCTTAATTCCGAAAAGTTCGTATTTTATACCCGAAGGTGTGTTACCCATAAGGTTCGTAATTCCGAAAATGTAATAGGTTTCATGATGCCGAGGGGAAATCGAGTGCCCCCCCCCCCCTCCGCCCCTCATTGCGTCTCCATTGTGCCATAATGTCCTGTCATGTCCAATTTTCTTTGTTCAATTCAAACGTGTTTTGAGATGACGTGTGAAGAACTTATTAATTACCCGGCTCGCTTCAGAAATGCATTCAAACCGCCCTTCTTGCTTGCCCCCTCAGCCTCACAACAAACCGACATCAACAATAGGAAATTTGATTAGTGACAGAACTCATATGACCTGGGATAACTTGAGCCCAGCTGATATGCACTCACAAATCGCATTATTCTAAATCGTATCATATTTTTATGACTTGATCGGGGCCTTTAAATGAGTGATGACATACATGAGCGCTGACTGATCGTCTGTTCGTGAAGCAGACTGGATATTATTTGTCATAATTATTTTGCTCAAGTTCATATTCTGATGGTGGGTTAAGAAAAATACACTCAATACAATGTGCTTGAATCGCGTTGTGTCTCTGGCCAAAATGTTGCTTTAAAAATTTTAAGATAAAAACGAAAATATAAATATAAATCACAAGCAATTCTTATTTATTGAGAGTCAGGCATGAAGGCAGGCCCGATGCGATGAGCAATTGCTAATAAAGGTTAAGTTCCTAACTCGTATGAAACCGCCCCCCCCCCCCTCCACCCTATTTTTTTTCTTTGTTAATTTGTTTGTTTGCATGAAAGCTGGACATTGGAACTTCCGCTATGTCATGATGTCATATTCCATTAAAAAAATGGTCATTGCGTATTCATGGTATAAGTGATAGAAGACAACAGACTTGTCCTATCTCGCGCAAACCGAGAAGTCAAAGGGAGGTTATTAATTTGTCTTGCTTTTCCACAATCAATGGGTTTTTAATTATTGCCAGTCCTGCTGCGGTTTACCCCTGCATTATTTGGCTACTATTTTAAAAAGAAAATGCCACATCCATTTGTCTAATGTCCACGTTTGCCATTTCAAGCACAAGAATGTAAATTAGAATCAGGGGCTCGCCTTCTCATTAGAAAAAATTCTGTCGGCAAGTTTGGATATATAGATATAAAGAATATATCGTTTTCTTTTGCTAGCAGGCATTTTTTTTTCAACATCTCTCAGCAAAATATAAAAATGTAACGATCAGTTTTTATCCCTGTCGGCACTAAATGGCAAATTTGAAAATCTGAGAACCCTTTTTAAAGTTAATTGTTAATGTTTTATTTTCTGTCTTTTCAAGTACACACTGGCGTAGCCCGATTTGTTGAACAGGGCGGAAGGGGGAGCACTGACGGGGCGGTGATGACACACAAAATCATCGAGTCACATACACACAA
Organism: Heliocidaris tuberculata; assembly: GCA_025618425.1. Classification (NCBI taxonomy): domain Eukaryota; kingdom Metazoa; phylum Echinodermata; class Echinoidea; order Camarodonta; family Echinometridae; genus Heliocidaris; species Heliocidaris tuberculata. Next base: position 13,578,455 of record CM046841.1, read on the forward strand.
AATCCAGTGGATGCCCTTTTTTATCGGATGAACAGGGGCATTGCTCCTTGTGCCCCCTCCTTGGGTGCGCCTATGCCAGTAAACGGTTTATACAGTGCGTCCCCCCCCCCAAAAAAAAAGAGTTAACAGTTGGAAAAAAAACGTGCCCAAATAAATATTTTAGAATATTTTCCAAAAAATTTCCATTCTTGTAGATAGCTTAGGGTCTCTCCTATGCAATAACACCAAAAAATCGGACTAGTTATTACGCTTGAGTGATCAAAAACCACTTTTGTGGAAGAAGTGCTAAATTCAGACTTGACAAGAATTGATATTTGTTCTGGCTGGGATCAATAAAGTTGAGAACCATTTGAAATGACAGTTGAAAAAGTCTCCCCAATTAAATATTTCGAAATATTTTCAGGAAATCTTCATACTTTGTAGATAGCTTAAGGTCTCTTCTATCAAATGGCATCAAAATACCTCACAATATTTTACGCTTGAGTGAGCAAAAGCCACTTTTGTGAAAGGGTGCAAAATCCATACTTGAAAAATGTTTGTTTATGCTCTGACTGGTATCAGCAAAGTTGAGAGTCATGAAAAAGCTTAGAAATGTTATATTCTGATCATTTAAAGACAATTAATGAAAGAACAGATTTTGTCCTGATATATCCCATCAAAACTTTATGGTTGAGTGAGCAAGCCAGGTGAAAATAAAAGGCCTACCAAGAGTAACATTTTGAAGCACTCACGAAGTAGTGAATTGCTCACTCAAGCATAAGATGTTGATGGATGTTAAGGATATAGTGAACAAGCCTGTTATATTATAGATTGTCTCTTAATGATCAGAATATAGATATTTCTAAGCCTTTTCATGACTCTCAGCTTCCTGATACCAGCCGGAGCCAATATCAATTCTTGTCAAGTCTGGATTTTGCACCCTTTCACAAAATTGCATGGCGTTTGCTCACTCAAGCGTAGAATATTGTTCGATAATTTGGTGTCATTTGATAGAAGAGACCCTAAACTATCGACATGTATGAACATTTCCTTTAAATTTTTTGAAACATTTATTTGGGGAGACTTTTTAGAACTGTTAACTTTTTTTTCTGGGACGCACTGTATAGCGACGCACCGAGTAGAAAACATGAAAAACTGCGTTGCATTTCACTTAACGTGATGCTACATCATCTATCATGGCTATTCAGACTTGAGAGGAAGAGAGAGTATCATATTTGTTCTCATGGCGACACAAGAATTAACCTGATATTGACACTGACATTGTATTATACCAGCACAATAATATCACGGATTTCCAAGTTTGTCTTTCAAAGTCTTACACTTCCGCTTAATAAGCTACTATTCAAAAGTACATACTTGCCAAGTCTTCCCCATCCTGTATTCAAATCGTGCATGAATTTATATTGCAAATAATCGGAAAAGAAAAGGCAGGGTTTCCAGCAAATATTATTACATCAAAAGCAGAATTTCTTTTGCCCGGAGTGGGGGTGGGGGGGGGGGGGGGGAGGGGCACAAAGGGCACGTGTCCACTTACCAAGTTTTTCCTATAGTGTACCCCCCCCCCCCAACCCTTCCCACTAAATGTGATAACCTTTTACTTGCTTGTCAGTAATATAGGAGACTAATTTCGGTCCTTCAAAATTTGTGATAACCTTTTCGGGGGCTTGTTGGCAAATGTTTTCGACACATAGCTAGTGCCCCCACGGGTGATTGTTTTTCAACCTGAAAAGCAAATAAAAGGGGGGAAATAGTAAATACAGTTTGGCTGAGGGCATACGTGATGGGGGGGGGGGGGAGGGGGTGCACAGCGTATCAGAATGATTAACATTCACTGTCATTCACTGTCATTCACTGTTACGTAATGATGAAAACATATGCACATTTGGGCCAGGGAGGGGGTGGGGGGCACGTTTATGCCTCCCAATCCTCCGATCCATCACATGTGCCCCCCCCCCCCCCACCACATGACCCATCAATAGTTATCATACATAATGAAGTCCGTGATTAATATTGCTTGGATGCTTCGTTGTTACACAGTGATCAAGATGACTATATTTCAATTACCGGTAATAGACCTATACAGTGAAAGCATTTTCTTTTAAATTCGACCCTCATCTTTTCTTCCATATCACAAGGTTTCCAAGTAATATTTTTAAACAATTTTTGTGTGTAATAAGATAATGAACACGTCTTGACAATTCCTAGTTCATGTATTGTATTACATAAGGTATAGCATATACGTCCTACAAATTGCAGCATTTTAATTCACCCAAATTCTGAAACCGTAACCCAAGGCTATATGCAGATATCACATCACTCATGTGCCTTTCTCGTTAATTACAGAGGAACGTCATAAATACATATTCCTAGAAAGTTGTCTCTACTCAGCCATTCTGCTCGGTGTATATTCATAAAACATATAACAATACTGAGTATTTGGAAAGCGCCATATCCATTCCGCAAAATGCTCAAGGCGCTAGAAAACACATGATAAATATATTTTATGGACAATACATTATGATTATAATACAGAGTACCGTAGATGGCAAACACATGGGCGAAAAAAAAAATACATTGCATGCGTTATTAAAGTTATATAGCCAGGATACAAAAATAAATGAGCTGGGTTGCCCTCGTGATGGAAATAATATTTTTTTTCCAAAGGCGTGTATAATGCCAAAATGTTTATATGTCGAGAATTGCCAAAAATAAGAATTGAATTCTCAAAAGAAATAAGGAGGAAATCAATATTCATCTTAAGAACTGAAGATTCTGCCAAGGAAACACAAAGCCAGGAAACACTAATTCTTCTACACCTGCAAGTCCATAATTGGACACGAGTGTAAATAATCATTTAGATATGAGGTCAAGGAAGATAAAAGGGGAAAAATTAAGACATTTGAATGCGCCATTGTTTAATCAAGCGAAGGACATTCCAAAATTGTAAAATATGTATAGCGTTTTCTTCATAACAAAACAATGGTATATCAAGATGAATCGCATTCATTGTTACGTAATGATGAAAACATATTGTACTGTTTCGTCTCTAAATCTTTTCTTCTTCTTCTTTTCTCTCATTGGTTTTTTTTAAACAATGAAATGAATTTCTCTTCTATAAACATTAATATTAAACAAACTTTGATTTATATGATGCCGGTACGTCATTATCTCATTGTTAGTGTACTAAAGACAATTGTAGTATTCCTCATTTCAACTATTGTTGATCCTCATCCAACAATATAACTTCAGGCCATCTCTTTAAATATACTTTAGCATGATAAGTGTGAATTCAGCAGCTGCTTTAGATTGTCTAACCCACTTTTCCCTTCATCCTCCCCGTAGGAATAAACAAACTCGCATTATGATAGTTCAAATAATTTTAGAAAAAGTTAATGTATATATATATATATATATATATATATATATATATATATACATATATACATATAGTAGATAAAATACTAGCATTATCAAGTATGATCACATTTTAATGTGAATAATACTACCATCATTCTGTTGATTTCTAAGAGCATTGCAGATGTTTTTCTCTCTCTCTCTCTCTCTCTCTCTCTAATAAGATGTGATGCTTAAAAAGGATGTGAAGAGTGCACTATTTTTCAAAGATATAACATGACTGAAAAGGGTGAGAGTTTGACTCTAATTCAGGTTGAGAGAAAAAAGAAAGAGAGAGTGGGGGGGGGGAAGAGGGGGAATGTGCATGTGTGCGGGTGTGTGCGCGCGTGTGTGTGTGTGTGTGTGAGGGGAGAGAGGGAAAGAGAGAGAGAATGAGAGAGACAGAGAGACAGAGACAGATACATATACAGAGAGAGAGACTGAGGCAGAGACACAGAGAGAGACAGACAGACAGAGACAGACAGACAGACAGAGAGAGACAGACAGACAGAGAGAGAGAGAGAGAGAGAGAGAGAGACTTACAGACAAACGGAACCGCAAACAGCAGAATAGATTAAAGATAATTGCGCAATAAATTTTGTTATTTTCCTGAAGCATGTTTTTCCTCAAAATCCCGGAATCATTTAGAAGACAGCATTTTATTAGAATGGGTATTATTATTATTACTATTTCAATGAAGATAGAAAGAGAAAACAGAAATTAAAGACAGAAAATGAAATACATGTAAAAGTGATAGAGACAGACGGTTCTACGTCTTAAGAGAAATACATGTAGTTTGTGGTGATAATGGTATGTGTACGATTATTGAATTTAAATCACCGCAATATGGAAAGGACAATTGGGAGGAGGGGAGTGAGATCTTGATTGTTAGCAAATTTATTGGATATAACATTTAATGTATTATCATGATTTTCGTTCAAAACATAATCTTAAGCTTAGGCAAATGAACGTTTAAAGTATGTCAGCTGCAGAAGGCTATTCAATGTCCCATCCTTGTCCTTGTGTTGTCTTGATGTCCTGTTCTGTGTGGTCTTGTATCGTGTGCCGTTTTATATCCTGTTTATGCTCTTGTTTTATTAAATGATACTATGATATTTATGATAGGGAACCTGAATCACAAGCTTTGCTTTCCAAGGTTTCCTCCACAATACAGCCAGCATTTATTTACTCACCAATTACAGCGTAAATTTCATTTTGTTTTAAAACCGAATTTATGTGCCAGATTTTTCTATGCTGCTCATAATGATTTTGTAAACTGAAAGGTTTTGTAAATTATTTGCTGTTATTGTGGAAATAAATGAAATGAAATGAAATGAAATGAAATGATAATGCCGCATAATAGTGTGTACTATTATGTCATGTATATGTGTTATTCCTGAGTCACATTTGATTTTACCAAGGAGTTATCCTTGATTTTACCATGATTACTGCATCATGCATTAGATTTGTTCTTTAGTCAGACAGTAGTATACGCCGATGTAAAGTTATATCGTGATTAATTCACATTATCCGGTTTATCTTTTATTCACTAGCGTACCCAAGGGGGGGGGGGCAGGGGGGCAGAGTGCCCCTCCTGACAACTTTTGACAGAAAAAAGGAATTTTTGCAACCTTTTTTTTTTTTTTTTTTTTTTTTTTTTTTGTTGCTTGCTTGCTTGCTTGCTTGCTTGCTTGTCAGAGAATTCTGGACCCCATAAAATCTGATACCCTTCACTCAAGGATTTACTTTTGGATCCCGGGGGGATTTTTTTTTTTTTTTTTTGCATTAAAATATACAGCATTCTTTGGGCCGTATAATCACACTGTATGTGCATATTTCTGCTTCATTTATGTACAAACTAAGAATATTTAGTCCAAATCTGACCAAATATTTGAATTTTCCAGATCACCCGTATGCGATGTTAATGATTATTTCACATTTGTCCGATAACGATACCGATAACGATAACGAGATTTTCAGTTAAAGGTATACCCTTCTACATTATGGTAAGTACGTGTGAACTCGTATGCTCGTTTCTGTTAATAGTAGGGCAGCTATAGGGTGTACCTTTAATGAAAATATCTCGTTATCGTTATCGTTATCGGACAAATGTGACCAGCGCTTAAGTCTTAATGGTGACTCTTCAGCTGATTGAAACAAAATCTTGTGGTAAACAGCTTTTTTTTTTTTTTTACATTGGTACTATAATGCACCTCACATGTTTGCTGTTTGAGTGGATAGGGTCTGGGAGAGGCCTGGGGAAATGTCATCGTTCTTCTCAAGAACCTTTAGGTCTTAATCTCTCTCTCTCTAATTATCTTGGTTCCCTGTCCTTCCTTTTTGTTTTTAGCAGGGAGGGGGAGGGCACGTCCCAAGGTCCCCTATGGCTACGCCTCTGACCCCATATAACCCCATTCAAGTGAATGAGTAATATCGGGCATGTTAGGCTGGACAAGGAGATCTAACCTGCTCCATGAGATTAACAGTGCTGAATGGTGTTATACATATGATCGAAATAACCTATAGGCTTATAAAAAGCATTGTACATTTGTAAATGAGTGTGGGATTATAATCTTGGCAAACTCAGCCAGCGGCGGCACTAGAATATATAACTTGTATATCTTTTCTAGTACTTTGATGATGAAATAACATTTTTACCTTGATAAAATGACTTTTGCTCTCTCGCTTCTCTCGCTGGCAAAAATTTAAAATCTGGAAAGCTGATTTACGGGAAGATGCGTCAGCGCCCCCCCCCCCCCCCCCCCCCCCGCCCCCCTCCAAGAAAATGTGCCCGCACGCCCATGCATCTTTCTGAATCGCAATGTGTCTCCAAATCTCAGAGCTAGAAGCAAAACACCCCTGCACCCATATAGCGACGCCCCAGCACCCATGTCAGCGGTCAGCGGTTTCGTTATAAGGGTTGATGTGACACTCTACTTTCATACAAGCTCTGTCGGTACTTAATGTTGGCAATTAAATAATTTGTATATGTTAGGACTTTTCCACCTCTACTGGCATTTTTTCGCCCAAAAGATCTGAACATTTTATTCTTTTTAATCGTTATTTTCGGTTTCCCTTTTTCTATTCGTAAAATTGTCAGAAATTTCGGTACGACACTACACCCATTCCCTGTACGACTGCCTCTTCGTGACACAAGGGAATCTTCAGACGAGCTTCGATTCCCTCGTTGTTCTAATCACTTTTGACACGCACTATCTTAAACATTGTCTCATACAGGGTATCTAACAGGGAATTTTCTCGCTGGCTCAAAAGGTTAGGCTGTGATAAAAAAGAAGGGGTAAAGTTTAGACTAGGTAAGGCCATCATTTACACTACGGGCCAAACATCGCATTTTTTTTTTACTGATGTTACAAAAGTAGTTGCTAAGAAAGCAAAATTTGCTATCATCGTTATGTTTTAATGTTTTATAATAAAATCCCCATTTCGTACCGCACTGCAAGTGGGTCTACAGTAAATATATCAGTGTAAGGTGATCACTGCAGCTGTCAATAAAATCTTTAGACTTTATCAACCGCAAAAAAACATTTACCTCGTTCACACCTTGTTGTGTCTATATTGGGTCACTCTATAATCTGTAGAGCTTTGGTTTATGAAATAAGTAGTGTGATCCTTCATTCAAATTCCTCTCTCAGTGTACATTAAAGGGCATTTCCGGCTTTTAGAACCATTGTTAGTATTAACAGATAATAATAATATCAATGATGATGATGATGATGATGATGATGATGATGATGATGATGATAATAATAATAATAATAATAATAATAATAATAATAACAATAATAATAATAACAATAATAATAATAACAATAATGATGACAATAATAATAATAATAATAATGATAATAATAATAATAATAATGATAATTGTTAGTATCAACAGATAATAATAATATCAATGATGATGATGATGATGATGATAATAATAATAATAATAATAATAATGATAATTGTTAGTATTAACAGATAATAATAATATCAATGGTGATGATGATGATGATGATAATAATAATAATGATAATAATAATAATAATAATAATAATAGTAATAATAATAATAATAATAATAATAATAATAATATTACTGTTGATAATAATAATAATAATAATAATAATAATAGTAATAATTGCAATAAAAAAATGAATAAATAAATAAACAAATAAATTAATTAATTAATAAACAAATATAAACTGGTAAATGGAGGAACTGATCGAAATAGGTTTAAGAAAAAGAAGTCATAGAAATGTAAAGTACATGTTCAAAGTAAGGAAATCTTTAATAATATGAAGATCGCTATCAGTTGACGCATTGGCAGTTTGGTGATGAGGCCAGTGGCGTATTCGTGGGGGGGGGGGGGGGGCAAGTGGGGCAATTTTTGAAATATAAAAATCTGATCATTGTTTGAATTACCACATAAACAAAATAGAAATAGTAATTTGGTTAAAGAAATGTCCACAGTAAAATAATTTAGTTTTACGTTGACTCAGTTTCATCGAATCATTTCTGCACATGTCATACCATGCTCATCTCGCGTGCTTGTAATAGTCTAACAATGATCCCTGCACGCCACGTCTAGCCCCTGTGTTTTTAAATAGAAACGTGTCCGGAAGTTATTCTTTAAAATCAGTCTGATGCACTGTGGGAGACTGCCTAGCTAATTAAAATCAACGAAGAGTATTACACAGAGTAATTAGAGGTCATTAGGATATGTGTTGTTATCATGGTTATATACTACAGAGACGAAATCGTAATGAGTGTAAATCACATTTTCTAAGAACTTCTATTTCTGGAAAAAAAAAACACTATATACTGATTGAAATTGCATCTACTCCGCATTAGGGTATTTGTGAAGTTTGTGCAAAAAATGAAGAGAGTAAAATACTAATGTCAGGAGTCTCAGGACGATATAAGTTCGATAAAATCAGTTCTTTTTAATTTTTCAGTCCGCGCACAGATATATACGAAATAAGTAACAACTTTTTAACTATTTTTCCACCGAGGTTGCATAAACATGCCTAAAAATAACTGCCAAGCAAAAACAGAATAAATAAGTACACAATAATAATAATAATTAAAAAATAATGATAATGATTTTAAAAATAAAAAAAATAATAACAGTAATAATAATGATGCTGCTGCTGCTGCTGATGATGATAAAGAAAAAAAATAGCAAAGAAGAATGGACATGTCACGAACTGTTTTAATGCTTTGTAAAAAAAAAAATGAAATAAAATAAAATTACGGGGCGTATGCTCCTGTCCCCGTCTGATCCGATACCGAAAAGATTAGGCAAAAGTTGTCCATGTTGTATGTCTCACCGTCGAAACATACTACCTCATCACATCCTCCGACTGTGCTCTTTGCTATTCTGTATTAGATCTTATTTTGATATGCTGCCAAGACAACATCACTCACTGTCTGTAACCTTATTCCCCATGGAGATATGTCATTGATTTACACCGGCATTTATCATCCATCTTTTATTCTTCTGTTACTTTGAATCTCCCGAAACTTGGGTTCAACTCCCTATCTATTTCTTTCAAATTTACAATATATAATGTCTTGTTCGTATACCCAAGGTAGAATTCATAAGCAGTAATACTGTTCTCCCTGAGGACCCTGCAATCATAGTTATTACCTCTGCTTTTTGCCGAGCTACCATGTTTAGATGCTCAAGCAATCACGGAATTTCTTCCAACAGGTATACCCATTTACTTGGCTGGAGAGTGGCAAGTGTAGATTTATGTCTTGCCAAAGGAGATAAGTGCCTTGGCAGGGATTCGAACCCCGTACCTTGAACTTCATAATTATAGTCCGGTGACTTATTCTCTAAACCACGATGCAAATCTATCTGAGTTTTTAAACACTATGTTTTTCTTTTAACCAAATGTTTGAATTCATATCTTGCTTTTAAAGTGCGATTTTTCTTTTATCAGTCTTTTCAAATCCCTCCATACTCTATTTGTCCCAACATTAAATCTGTGTATCCCTTCTTTGTAGGTGCAAATAGCATATACAACGAAGGAGTATCCTATTAGTTCCTTGATGCAACAACCATGAGAGTTCGCTTCCTGTATATTCTTAACAAGATATTTTACGTGGTTTGCATATTCATCTCAAGTCACTATTCTTATTTTCACGTAGCAATATAAACTTTGCATTTGGTGCTCATAAATCATAAACAATATGACAACATGTCTCTATATATATATCGCCAAGGTCCTTCTAGTTTCATCTTGAAAGCTTAGAACTATATTGATATATAGTTCAATTCGTGTTCCTATTTGTTGTTTTTTCCTTACAACTCAAACGTGAATGCTATTTATTTTGCTTGTAATATTAGAAAAATGTTTCTGAAGTTAGTTTTATTGTCAGTCATTTTTGTATATTGTTAATTGCACAATATAGTTATTGTTATATAGTTAGAAAAATGAAAATGAAATTAAATAAACTCTAAATCTGAAATACTTCTTAGTTTCTGTTTAGGGTTAGGAATACAAACACAAGTGAATACACCCACTAAGTGACTATACATCTATACAGTTTCTGTTGTTCTTCTTCAGTCATTTCTCCTTCATCATGTTTATAGGATGCGTAGGGAACCGCAGGGGTGGAAGGGGGTCTTCCATTTTTTTTTCCTTCAAATATCTAAATCTACAAAAATGCTTTGCACTACCTTAAGCTCTACAAAGTTGCTTTTTGTCCTTTTCTCAAATATTTTTCATCGTAGGCCTCTGACTTTACAACCCCCCCCCCCATCTCCTTCCCTCCCCCTCCCTCTCTCTCTCTCTCTTCGTCATACCTCCATCTCCATGCTCTTTCTTTCTATATCCGTCTCTCTCTCTTTCTTTCTCTCTCTCTCACTCACTCTCGCTCTCTCATTCTTTATCCCTCTTCTCTGTACGTCAATATTCATGCTCTCTCTATCTCTTTATGTCTCTCCCCCTCTCTTTCTTTCTCTGTCTATCTCTATATCTGCACTCTATCAATATATTTATGCTCTCTCTGTCTCTTTCTGTCTCTCATCCTCTCTCTCTTTCTCTGTCTATCTCTGTATCTGCACTCTATCAAGATATTTATGCTCTCTCTGTCTCTTTCTGTCTCTCATCCTCTATCTCTTTCTCTGTCTATCTCTATATCTGCACTCTATCAAGATATTTATGCTCTCTCTGTCTCTTTCTGTCTCTCATCCTCTCTCTCTTTCTCTGTCTATCTCTATATCTGCACTCTATCAAGATATTTATGCTCTCTCTGTCTCTTTCTGTCTCTCATCCTCTCTCTCTTTCTCTGTCTATCTCTGTATCTGCACTATATCGAGATATTTATGCTCTCTCTGTCTCTTTCTGTCTCTCATCCTCTCTCTCTTTCTCTGTCTATCTCTGTATCTGCACTCTATCGAGATATTTGTTCTCTCTCTCTCTCTCTCTCTCTTGTTTTCTTCACTCTTCCCGTGTCTGATTCCTCTCTTACTCTATTTTCTCTCTCTACACCTTTTTCTCTTTCACACGACCTCAAATATATAAGTAAAAATTCAATCATCTTTGTCAAGTTGAGATTGAACATCCCACCATGTCAGTGTGACTGTCTGCCAGTTGTCGAAATTCATTCTGTCCATTCATATCCGGCCTGCATGCATTAAAGGCGACACCCCCAATTCTATTTATGTTTCAAACATGTTGCGTTGATGAAAGCCCTGAGTAAATCAGACAGCGCTATGAGTAACTTGGGCGCCCTTTGTCCCACATGTCCATCAAGTAAATGTGTATTCATCGTTTCATCTTATCCGATGCCCATAATATTTAATCAAATGAAATAGCAGATCCTGATAAGCTGTCCGAACATTTCCGGCAGTATTGATTGGTTTTTCATCCTTCTCCCTTGTCAGGTTCGCTTTAAAATGAAATTTCATTAAACAATTTGTCTAGTTCAATGGGAATAATAATGCAATGTATTTTGCCTCTTCATGTTGTTCTGCTCTATCAATACCATGCTTGATTACTGTGCCGTTATGTATGAGTATCTTTTCACTTCTTGTACGGGGGTTACTCGTTTTTCCGAAGGTTCGTTTATCCGAAGGTGCATCATTCCGAATGTTCGTAATTCCGAAGGTTCGTAATTCCAAAACACAAATTTCCCATAGCAGGGGGTTCATAATTCAGAAAATGAAAAAGGGTTCATAATTCCGAAGGTTCGTAATTCCGAAAATGCAATTATAGAGCCCTACGTAACTTTTCGGAATTAAACCTCCAGAAATATGAACCCTTTTTCATTTTCGGAATTACGAACCGTTGGAGTAGCGAACCTTCGGAAATACGAAACTTCGGAAAAACGAACCTTCGGAATTATGAACCTTCGGAAAAACGACATGTAACCCTTCACAATCACCATTGTGGAGGTGTCGTGGTCTTGTGGATAAGTCACCGGACTATGAACCACATAGTACCGGGTTCAAATCCCAGCCACATCACTAATGTCCTTTGGCAAGGCATCAGTCTAGATTTGGCACCCTCCAGCATGAACCCATGTGAACTAAACTGGGTATCCTGTAGGAAGAAATTCCTTGAGCCCCTTCAAATGGCGGCTTTGCCATAGCCGGGGTAATGATATGATACTTTGTGTCATGCACAGTAAAATACATATAGCTGCACTGTACAGTATATACATGGCTGTATAAATTCATATTATCCAGCTCAGTGTTAATTATGCCCTATGTTTCGCTGCCTTCTTTGTTCTGTTTTTATTTATATCACAAAAGTACTGGAGGGGAAATTTCTTGTTATAACCCAAAGAAACGCGTCATTCGAGGAATCCCAGCTATTGAGCGGGAAGATTTTCAATTTTTTATAACATAATGGTGAAACTTTGCATTTAAGAGCATTTCAGAACATAGCAATGTGAAAGTGTGTTATAGCTTTTACTCAATCTTGTTTGCTATACATTTTATAAATAATCTATTATTGTTTCAGGGGGTTTCATAATTACAAATTGAAATTTGTTGAAAAGTGCATTGCTCGCGAGTTTTGATCATCGTGCGCTAAAGGCGGAAATGAAGGAATGTCAAGATTAAGCCATTTAATCCCTTTGCGGATTAAAAGTTAATCCACGTTTATATTTAGGTGTTCATGGCGTTTTTGTCTTTATGTTCAGTATTTTCAACATATTTTTATGAGTGTAACATTGAGCTTATAGTACACTTTTGTACATGTTGATTAGCAATATGCACTTTCTCCCCTTTCCAAGTGAAATCCAACTCACTGAATATCAAATGATATTTGTTACATCCAAAACACTCTCACTTTCTCTTCTTGTATATCCAGGTACGACTGATTTTCGATCTAAAAGTAAAGCAAAGCATGTAATTGTATTCATTTCCTCCATTTTGTCTAATCTTCCACTTTCATTTGTTATAATTATGTAAAACTTACGTATAACCATGCGGTAAATAGTCAAGAACTTTAACAAATCTTTAATCAGATTCGCAGTCCACACTCATTCTACAATGGCGTTGTGCCTTTAAATTATTCTTTATACCATGTACGTGTCTATTTATTCATATTCTATGTAATGTTATTATTTGCATTTATGTATTTTGATGTATGAACTTCCTTGTTTTTGAGTGAAATAAATGAAAATGAATCCAAATCTCTGAATTTAAAGACAAACATAAATCCTGTGCTAAAGTAGTCAATGATGTTATACCATTAAGTCAGTCAAAACGTGTTTCGTAGGAAAACCTATTAGCAATTAAGTTTTATCTTTTAAAGTGTAATAACCCCAGGTACCTAGACAGATCGCGATTACTAGAATAGTCTTTGTTTAACTCCAAAATTACTCAGCCTAGCCAATTATCAGCACACCCTTGTAATTATTCACTGAATGATTTAACGAGCCAGATCAGTTTGGTCAATCAAAGGCAATTTCTGGTAATTTGTGGTGTGTTGAAAGTTGATGGGATGAGTTCGGTGAAAGCTATCTTTCAGACAAGGATGTGTCATATTAGGATCATAAATGGACCAAAGCTTTGTCATCAGTTTGTCTATATAGGATTCCAGTTAACACCCTATAGAGTCCGCATCAAATAATATTTTAGTATCATAAAGATATAAGAGCCAAATTATGCTATTTATGATTTATTTTTTAAAGATTTGAATTATTCCAACAATATCTGAATATACGGTACTGATGTTAATGATATTCCATTAGTACCTTATATCATGACAGTACTCATGGAATTTAATTGATATTTATCTTTTTCTTCTTGTCTGCAGAGTGCAGAATGTCAGTTTACCTCCAATTTCATAATGACCGATAATCGTATACTCACAGTACTAATCATATAACTTTAGTTGTGCATGTTCTGTTTTCCCGCCCCTCTTATAGTAAATTTTGTGTCGTTACATGTAAACGAAACATTTATCAATAGTCAAATACTTCTGTAAAGATTAAGCTTCAAATATTAACAATGGGTTCTGAAACTCCATTACAGCGTAACACGTACACGCACACACACACACACTCGTGCGAGCTCACAAACATTAACACTTTCTTCGCCTTTTCAGTACTATTACTATAGGCGTGTTGTGCCTCCCTCCCTCTAAATCGGCGACTAGATCTCAGAGGTACAATTGTCTCAATGGTAACTAGAACGGAAAGGTTCTTACAAATAAAAATTTTCCCTCATCGTGCTTGTTAACTCTTGCATATAGCTAAAAGTCCCTTTCAAAAAACTCAGAGACAAACAATAAGCCATTGAGTTTATTGCAGACATCTTAAAATAGAGCTATTTTCACAAAACATCTAAAATTAGGTCGGGTTTTTTTTCTTTTTCTTCAAAGACATTAAAATAGTCTGGCCTGTGCATGAATGTCATTGCAACTTGAGAAGACTTACAAGAACGTGTTATAAAACAAAATCATGTCAAAATAGATGCACTTGATGCGTTTTGTAATCGAAATACTCATATTTCTGAAGATGCTTAGTTTATTATTAAACGATATCCTTAGTTTCCTTCAAGCGTTAAAGGCCTAGAGTCCGACCTGAACGATTACTACAACGATGAAAGTGATCCCACCTGCACCACCAACTACAAAATCGTTGGGGTTCTGTCAATCAAACACTGCTCGTATGGCTCAGCTGATGTGACGTCACGTTATAGGATTGGTTAAAGTGTGGTTAATTTCTACTCCTGACATTGACTTTGAATGTTATGTATAATCGAAATTCTTTAAGTTAGGTGTTCGGTTAACCCGTTGACTACTGAATTCTTTAACTCTTTTAGGCTTAATACAGGAGCCACCCGGTTCCCGTAGTCTATGGGTTAATATTACGAGTGAATTGTTTCAGTTTGAATTATTCTAATTACATTTTAAAAATGAAATTACATAATTTGACGTTTAAAAAAATCCAAACAAAAACAAAAAAGCTATGAAATCATAATTATAAAATCATATGAAATAGTATATTACATTAATTTGGTGTGTTTGTTTGTTGGATGGTCTGTTCAAGTTTTATCCAATTAATATTTCCCTTTCAAACAATTTTATATGATACCTTTTGCTTTGAGACCCAGCCATCGGAGATCACTGGCATTATGGGGGGGGGGGGGGGGGCTGGGCTTACTTGGAGAATGAAATGCAAATTTACAAATGAAATGCAAATTTACAAGACCACTGATTAGGGGAGGATACGGGAGGGGGTCTCTTTTCATCTCCCTTTCCCTTATCTTTGTTTACTTTCTACCTCTTTTTTTTTTCTTTTCTTTTCTCTTTCCTGCAAATGCCCCTCGTAGCTACGCCATTGAATCTGCGGTTTTTCTTTGGTATTTTGATTACTTCTTTCTATTTGATAATTTGTTTCTCCCACCCACGTGTTTTTCTTTATTCTATTGATCAATACAGTGCAAATACTTTGGTTTGAACAGAAATATAATGAAAATCCATAGTCAGATTAAATCACTCGATTTCACATGATATTAGCGAGAATAAACACTTCAGTCCGTCCAAAACAGATTAAATTCCATTTCGGGTTACAAACGTTGCACATGACCACACAACAAGTCTTAATTGTCTTATACTATAAGGAGAGCATACTTGAAGAGCATTCTCATTAAGTACACATTTAGTGCTTTATTTTAGTGTCAGTGACGCCATTTAAGTGCAGCGGCCCACTTCAGTGGCGGAACGAGGGGGTTTCAGAGGAAGCACGTGCCCCCCCAAACCCCAATTTGGAATATCTAATTAAACATACGCATCGAATGTAAAAAAGGAAAAGCCCACCTCGGCCCCATTTGTGCCCCGGCGGCTAATTAAGATTTTAAAAAGACAACTGAAAACGTAGTGGAAACATCAGAGAATTTTGGAGAAAAAAGGCGTCCAGTTTTAATTTTTAATTTTTTTTTTTTTTTGAGGAGGGTTGTTTTTTCAAAGAAAAAGAAAAGAAAGAAAAAAAAAAAGAATCCTGGAAGGGCATCTGCACAAGTTTATTTGCAAAATGATTATGATTAATTCTACACTAGTATGCCATTGAAAAGTTAATGGTAAACCTCAGACATTATGTCTACAGCTCATATCATGATCATATGGTTCCATTACCCGGATTACTGAATTCTCTGTTTAATATTTACAAAGTCGTTATCGACTCGTGCGTTTGACATTTAAAAATAATGTTTGATTACGTATCATTATTGTTGTGGTGTTTTTTTTCTTCAATTGATTATAGGCCTATTTTTTTTTTTTTTTAATTCGATAGTACGCCATATGGCATTGTTTAATGTTTATTGTACTTTATTTAACGGATTAGGCATATTTTACAAATAGCAATTATGCCTATAGTAAAGGTTAGTATGCACTTTTGGTTATCCGGCGATATTTGCCCCTGGCTTTATTTCGTCAAAAATTGGGTCCCCTCCACCCCAAATTTTCTTCAAGCGGTGACATAACGGTGAAAAGTTTCAACCCCAACCACCTAGTTTTTCTTCGTATCATATCTTTCATTGTGGAATAGAGAGAGATGGGGGCGGGAGAGAGAGAGAGAGAGAGAGAGAGAGAGAGAGAGAGAGAGAGAGAATAAGAGAGGGGGGAGAGGGAGGGAGAGACAGACAGACAGCGAGAGACAGACAGACAGACAGACATAGAAAGAGAGAAGCTATTATTTTACCTTTATTCTCTTTTCTTGCCAAAATAATAGGGGTCTTGAATGATATTGACATAGCAATTTTCACATGATATTCAAATCGCTAGCAGAGAGAAAGAGAGAGAAAGAGAGAGAGTGGGAGAGAGAGAGAGGGGGGGGGGGGGAGAGAGAAGCTATTCTTATGCGTATATTTCTTCGTCCTCGCATATTTCCCCTTTTTTCAATGATATTATGATCGAAATAATAGTACAAAAATAGTAATTTCTCATTATTTTTTACATATTTACTTGAACTAGTGAGAAAGAAAGAGAGAGAGAGAGAGAGAGAGAAACCCCAAACTAATCCTAGGCCTCTTTTACTTTCTCTTGGCATATTTGAGTTTTTCTAAATAATGGTCTTATTCAAATTACCAGCATGGGTGAGTGAGAAAGAGAGAGAGAGAAAGAATGCGAGATTGAAGCTATTTTCAGGCCTATGTTCCTATTTCTTGGCATATGTTTTTTCCCCAATGATCTTACGGCCCCCTAAAAAGGATAGAAATAGTTATTTATTTTTAGACGCACTTTCCTCTCAGTTTACTATATCAATATCGTGGGTGGCCTATTCTCCGTTTATGTTTGTAGGTCATTCGAATTACTTGTATGATTATGAAAGTGTACGTATATCCTGTAAATGATTTATTTCATCGTAATTCAGTTGTATCAATATGTATCTTAATGAGAATATGGTGTAAGAATTGCATCGCAATATCTATTTATGACGACCAACAGGTTCCCTGTATACTGATGTAAACCTGTAAACTGTATACTGATGGTTGTACGACGAGAAATATTTCATGCCAAATTACAAATTCAATTACCTTCATTTGAGAAAATTATATTAGCTGTAAAATGTTATTACAAAATGGAAAGATACATATATCAAACGAATCTCAAAGAAAAGAAATTACTGAAGAAATGGTTTCTATTCAGAAAATGTTTTGAGAGTGTTGGCAGCGTGACAACATGAAATGATCAATTTACTATGTATTGTTTTATATCATGTATTGAAAAGGTCATTTTGTTATTTTTCTCTGCCCTTAAGCTTGGGCCATGATGTTCATTGATGTTCATTGTTATGACATTGCTTACTAATTCTGTTGCACGATCCTGATTACGAAAATATATGATTCTTTGTATTTGTTGAATTTGTTTTCTGTAAATCAAGAACCCTGTGGAAGGGGGAAAAAATAGGTTACCTAAAATAAATTCTAAATTCCAAGCACATTGAGAATACAAATATGCGTCTGTTGATAGCAAGAAGGGCTTTAAATCATGAAATTTTGCACATATTGTCTGCTGATTTCTATTATTTTTTTTCTGGTTATTCTATTGAATCGAATTTCCGGAAGAGCCATAATAGAAATTGATAATTCCTGGGCCATCAAAGAAAAAAAAAAAATGACATGAACCCCTAGTGCCCCCTCAGAGGAAGAATAGTTTCTCGATTTATCATAGTGGGCAAGGAAATGTTAATCTCTTGCAGTGCATGAGGACAACGACTTGTTTTAATTTTTACTTCATCTTCCTTCATTTGAAACCATTGCCGGCCCTTTAAAGAAACACGTCATTTGCTGGAAGATCTATCAAAATGTTTGTACATCGGTAAAGTGTCTGCTCGAATGGCATACTTGAACGTGATTCAAATATTAAGTTAAAGAAAGCGAATACACATGCATGGGCGATACTATTATAATTCCTCTGGAATCCAAGCGCTTCATAAAAACACGATGTGCCAGTCTGCGTTTATATGTGCGTGAGCATGTGCGTGCTATTACGTTTAACTGGAGGGAATACTTGAGAGAACGTTATGATGATTAATGGTGACATTCGGGGTACTTTCCCCTATTTCATTTTTTTTCCCCTTTTTAAATATGTGACTCTAAAACAGGTGCAAAGGACAATTGTGAGATTCTGGGAGCTTTAAAAAATCATCATATATTATCGTCAGCTGTACGATTTCATTAAGTTAAAATTGAAAATACACCGAATTCTGAAGTGATGGGAAATTCACTGGTGTAGCTAATTAAAGGGGCTAGGAGTGGGTGGCAAGTGAGCTGGGAGTGAGGCGGAGCTACATCTATTTTCCTACTTTTCCCTTTTTGTTAGTTTTTGTGGGCAAATTTGAGAGGGTGTAGATACAAGATTGGTTATTGGTTACATTTTGTATTTTTCTTAGCAGCACATCCTTCTACATAATGAATT
Source organism: Heliocidaris tuberculata (assembly GCA_025618425.1). NCBI lineage: Eukaryota > Metazoa > Echinodermata > Echinoidea > Camarodonta > Echinometridae > Heliocidaris > Heliocidaris tuberculata. The sequence goes on from CM046841.1 coordinate 13,597,243, forward strand.
ATATGGAAAAGCTATTTCATCTCACTCTGATAGTATGTCATAGATGAATGTTTTGAAATGGAGGAAGAAAATGAAATAAGGGAGGTATGCACATCAAGAAACATTACGGATGAATATGATTGCTTCATTCTCTATTTCTGTTAATTTGTTGACTGATTTTGAAACAATTAAAAGAAACCCACTTTAAAGTTAAGGTGAGAAAGAGAAAGAAAGATAGAAAGAGCGAGAGCGGAGGGAGGGGGGGGGGGCTGGATGGACAAAAGAGTTTTATGCCTGGTAAAAACGCAATGAAAAAGAACATCACCTCACCATACATGCAATACACAGTATTCATCTTCAAGACGGTGACAGTGTGATAGTTTTTCATAGAGCCCTGTCATCGTAGCCAAAGTTAGTAATCACTATTCCTCTCATAAAGTATACGCATTCCCTTTCTCCCCTCGTTAAATACACATTGAAGCAATTTAATGATTTTGGCATGGAATTTGTTCAAAAATAGATCAGAATCCACGCTGGGTTGTTGGCTAATGATCAAACCGTGTCCAGCGTTGACATCTGTCCTATTTGAATTCATCCTCGATGTTATAGTTATAATATATATATATATATATATATATATATATATAAATATATATAATGTGATGATGTTGAGTCTACTTTTACCATTCGCTTTGGTTTTGGGTGATATAGAACATAGTGGGATGAATTCAAACCAAAGATGACGCAGGATACTCAGGAAATTTAAGCTTTATATATATAAATATATATATATATATATATATATATATATATATATATATATATATATATATATATATATATATATATATATATATATATTTACAATGTCTATGTATTCGTTAATAAGTTGTCAAGTCAAGTCAGACATTATTGTTGGGACAGTGCAATACGGGAAACGAACGCTTGAACGCACTTCCCCTTTTCAAGATAAGACAATTATTCTGTTGCTCATTGATTGAGATCTTTTTTTTTTTTTTAGACAACACTAATATTCCCCGAAATGGGACTCATTAATGAGTCTACTACCATTATCGAATCTACTACCATTTCGGCGAATTCCACAGGACAATGTATAATGAGACAATGTTGTATGAAGAGGACAAAACTTTTGTTTGCAGATGTGTACAGGTGATTCTGTTGCTTTTCTACATGGACGAACAAAAGTCATTGCTTCTGACCTCAAATGCCTAAAAAACATACCCTGCCCGATTTCGTATTTAATTGGTTATATATGGGGCTGTTAAAGTATTCTGTATGCGGCGTTTAGATCACTGTCGGCGCCCATTCTTAACGTAAGTGAATGAAGTTGTACAAGGCCACGTTGGGCAGTGGTGTCTTTTTTTTTCTGGGGAGGGGGAGGAAGGTTGGGGGGGGGGGTGAGAAGGGTATTTGCCTCGAATAATCATGAACTTAACCATGGATACTGAATACGAAGCGTATTATTCAACACTTCCCCCTCCCATCACATTCCATGATGGTACGTTTTACTGGTAACTCTTGGCCCCGTAACACAAGCGTTTTCAAGCAATTGCAAAATGGAATTGGTCAGTCAGGATCATCGTTGCATTCACATATTGTTCAAAAGGCTGACCATTAACCCATCAGAATCGTTGTTTCAAATTTACAATAGACTGCAAACCTTTATATTACGGTGCTCAGCTGGAAGCATATTATATTTTCCATCTCTCCATGCATGTCCCCATCACGTCATTAATGCGAGAAGCAAATCAATATAAAACGTATCATTCGTGTTTCATGGTCAAAATATGGAAAAGATAAACAGTTCTGAGGCAGTTTTTTTTTTAGTCGATGTTCTACATTACCAGGGCACTTGCTTTCACAGGAAGTGAACGTCTGTCACATGCTAGTTTGTGAAAATAGAACCACTATAGGATTGCTTCCGTAGATTTCTCCAGAAATCAAATAATGGCCCTCATACTTTTCCCTTAAAATTCTTAATCTTCATCCAACGTAGCGTGGAAAGGGTAGGTTATGATGACATTTAAATAAAATTATCGTAAAATGGTTTGAATGCCTTCAGCTGAATTAGCTCTAATCGCGGATTAACGTTCGTGTCTCAGGCTCATGAAGGCTGATAAAACGCAAAATGGATGTGAACGAAACATGCACACACACACACACACACACACACACACACACACACACACACACACACACCATAGACCATAGACACACACCCACCCCACCATAGACTACCTCAACCAAACAACAGAACAGAAAAGGGAAAAAACTCATTGTCTGAATGGAATGTCGTATACTGCAAGAGGTTCAAGCTTTCTGGGTCAACTCATATTTTCAGCAATTATTTTACTCCGGGGTCTTAATCTGAACAGCTTCACAAGCTCAGTCTAGACTACGTCAATTTTGTTAATCTTTCGTTTAGGAATAGTTATACCGATGACACAGTAACGTATTTCTTTATAAAATCGTTTATAACCAGAATGCGTAGCGGGCTTTGACAGAATAAGCTAATTTTAAAGTTTTTATTTTCTATTTTATTATGACAATTTAAAATTATATCTATAAAAGAAACTCTTCCGTATGTTATAGACCCACACATTTTCATCTCAATTACTTGAAATCAGCAGGGAAACAAGTGGGTATTTATCTCTCCTGCCAAAGTCTCTTCCGGACCCAGTCATCTCTATAATGATAAAAAGGCGTGACTTTCATGTGGTCCTTTTAAACATATTCCTTGCCCCTAGCTTGCCCTCCACTCTGACTTTCAAAATCTCGCTGCCTCCATCGCGTATAAGGCCAAGCCATTATCATGGATTCATCGAAACTCCATGACTCCTTTATGGGAAAATCATAGGACAGAAACTAAAATCAGTAGTTCGACATGTCCACAGCAAATCCGAGACACCCAGGGAACTTCCTGAAAGGATATCGTCCAATTTACATGATTTAGAGATTCTACTCTATGTGTTATGGTTGGCCATTAATCAGCTCACTATGAATTTGAAAATCTCATTCCATTCTTAGATAAGAATTGATTAAGATTTGATTAGATAAAATAATGCCTGTTCAAACCAATTTCTTCAATCCCAAGAAAGTGGTTTGCATTACATAGACGTTGCAATTAAAAATAATTCTTATATTTATTCTCAATATCGTAAACGAAAAAAAAAGAAAAAAAAGCAGTTGTCTATATCATTCGGGTATGTAGTTTTAACAGTTTTGCCCAAGGTTCTTTAAACTATACGGAAAGTGATTATAAAGACTGTGCGAAGTGTTCGTTATCACGATTTTAAACTATATATACGACGACTTAGGCCTTAACATTTCTTAAAAACTTGTTCATGTCATAATATTCTGCATGTCAGTGGTCGTACATAGTCTACAATTATTTATACACAAGAATTTGACTACATGTATATGTTTCCTTTTCATTATATATTATTCATTATATTCATGGCTAATTTATGATAATTAGCCATTGATTAGTATTCATCTATAAGGATTCTTAGACATATTTGCCAAGACTACGCCTGGCTAAAATAGTTCATTTATGTGATTCAATCAAATTCCGTCATGAATTATTAACTGTTTTTATTTCTTGTGAGAATGGGATTGTTCTTTACTCACAATCAGCAGATTTTGTTTCTTTTCCTCTCATGTAAAGGTCATTTAGACCATGAGAATCTAATTAGATTAATTAATAAGTTACTGTTAAGTTAAACGTGCAGGATCGTGAATATTGTATGTTTGTTTTTCCATCGCCTATTCACATTTGAGATAACATTTACATTTGCTGCAGCAATTGCCAAGATGGACGGACAAGGAAACAATTAAAATGTAACAAACGCACAAAACAATAATAATTCTATATACATTTGGCATTTTCTGCTTTTGAATGAATCAAAACTTTATTCAACTACTTCATTTACCAAATTGAAAACAACATCTGTGTGTATATATATATATATATATATATATATATATATATATATATATATATATATATATAAAATTCTATTAAGACATTTTAACCAAACATCACATAAATCAAATCGATTAGGTTACACAACTTCTGTAAAAATTTGTCACAAGCATATCGACCACTTCTTGAATAGACCTCTTCACAAATATATTCAAATTTTAGGCGTACTTTTAAAACAAAAGTTGTTCTTGACAGCCCAAAAGCTTGTCAGAGGCTTGTCAGACATAGCAACAAGTAATGCAAACTGGATTCCAAGTATTTTAGTTCATTCATTAATAACAGGTTAATGGAATACCTCGTTACTAGGTCCCCAGGAAAGAAACAGCCATAAATTTGAATAACTTTGTGAACAGGGCCCTGTTTCATAAAACTTGTCATCAGTGACAAGTTGGAATAACTGTTATAAGCTACTGAAATCCTTGCATCTGATTGGCTGAGAGCACAGTTGTGTGTAAAAATCACCGACAAGACACTTGGTGAAACGCCCCCAGGTCTATTGCATCTGCCGAGAGTTAGAAGGGTGTTAATAATAACATTTTATGAAAAGTTAAGGCCCTTCCTGCTCTCAACCGACGATTATTTGGTCATTGATCAAGCGTTGCGTGTAATGGCGCACCCATCAAAAGGTCGTGTTGGTTTACGCCCCCCCCCCCCCCCCCCCCTCCTCCGGTTTGAAGGCGAAAATTCAAATAAACAAACATAACTTTAAACTTGCAAAGTACATTCCGCCCCCTCAGGGGAGCATTCGCTCCATCCCGTGTTCAACAATCTCTTGATATACGACATGTAAATGTTGATATTAGATATAAAACTATATAATTTGTTTTCTTTCAAATAGCACCCTTTTTTATAGAGTCTTTAATATACATACATGATAATGAAGCTTGAGGCAGTGTATATTATTTTTAAAAAGTGTGTTTACATCTTCTATAGATAAGAGGTATAAAAAACAAAAACAAATGAACGAAAAAAAAAAAATCCATAATCATTATTTGATTTTAAGTTCTGAAGTTCATGAAAAGGCCTGGAATTCATAGGTTCTAGTGAATTCCATTGATATACTAATCGAAAATCAGGTCAGCATAATTAATCACGCGAGGACAATAAAAGTGATAAAAAATAGTCAAAATTGCACAAAAAACAGTTGCGTGAGAAGTGCGCGTGATGGATAGATTTTTGTTTTGAAATTAAATCATAATTCATCCAGGCCTCAGGATCAGCTGTTAGATCTACACACTATCACGAGAAAAATAGAAATAACGCACCTTCCACATGAATTCGAAACATCTGTATCATTGCTGTTGGGAAAAGGGCTATACATGTTTAGCTTTCCACGGGATTAATTTCGAAATTAAAAGTAGGGCAGAAAGATCTGAAGCTATACACGCCTATTTGGTATTTCTGAACATAGGCCAGTCCATAATTGTGGTTTGCGCATGTGCAGATAAAGGTCATTTGTACCGAGTATACAATTGACCTTTATACGCCGTCATTTTGTACGCACCACGGTGCGCGCACAGTATGATTTTACATGTTAAACAAATAGCGCGTCCACCAAAACAAAAATCAAAGTGCGCGTATAAACTGGGGTCATTTCCGGGTCATTTACTTATTACGAACTTGCTATTATTCCCTAAAACAAGCTCTAAAACAAGCTCTAGAATCTGACATTGTAAGGCAGTATTTGACCTCCATTATTGTCCTTACGCGGGATCACTGAAGATTACAGCTCTCATTTGAAGTTTGTGCATAAGGATAGTAATCAAATATTGCAACACTACATTGAAAACTGATTTGGCAGGCATTTTTTCAGTCGCCATGATATAACCCTTGATTTGGCTTAGTCACGTGGTATGCTCATAGTGATTTTTAAAACTTTGCCAACAAACTTTCCTACTCATGATTATTATCGATCCGCATTTCATTAGGAACAATTTTGAATTAATTACTCTCTTAACCAAACGAATGACTAGCTTCATGATTTTGACAACATTGTTCTCTGATGAGATCAATCGAACCATTCAGTTTTTCATGAAGTCCGGCACCTTTTTTCTTATTGAGTACATAATTATAAAGGATAAAACGTCTGCTGACAGCAGAAGGACGCTAACTCAAATACATTCACACAGCTCTCAGCAGACAAAAAACTCCCATGCAATTATCAAGTGAGACAATTCATTCACACCCCATAATCGCCATTTTGTTACACCGTAAATTTCCTTAGATACCTTCAATGTATACTTTAATTCCTTCTGTTGACTAATATGGAAAGATAAGTGCAGCTCAAAGCTAAAATATAGTTCTTTGATAATGCTGGTAGACCTATTAATTTAGCAAATATGTACAAATCGTAAAATTGTACAAAAACATGAAATAAATCAATCACTGACTGTCTATGTAAAGTTAGTGGACACTATTCTAAAATGGCTCTTTCGCTTTCCACTCTTCCCTTTGCGTTTGAAAACGACATGTATCTCGACCGCGCAAGATATCCCGACGCGCGTGGTCGTCCGATGTAGTGCGGCGTCACCAAAGAAACAGTCCGCGTGCGATACTGGGGCATGTAAGGCTGTTCCGATAGCGCAGAGACGGGACCTCCGCCTATACCATCAGGTTGATCGATAAAGGTGTCGGAGTCGTCATCGTCATAGAAAGAATCGTTTTCGAAATCGATGTCGCCGAAATAACTGTCCATGTCGAAACTTGCGTCCTCCAGATGCACGAGGTTGTGTCCCATTTTGAAGTTCCCGCCGAGGTTGGAGTGCACATGATTGAGGTTACCGCGTGAGTTGAACTGCATCGATGACAAGTTACTGCTCGTTGATGATTGGGGTGCTGCGTCTAATGGGCGGAGACAACTCCGCGAAAGCGACGCATGTGATTGGCGGTGTGGCAATTTGCTGCGTGCTGACTGGTCACATTCTCCGAGATTGGCGCACGATGATTGGTTACGTAGATAGGTTGCTCTCAGACTTTGTTGCGTACTTGATTGTTTGAGTTGATGGATGGTGGAACGTAGCTCCATGAACTGACGCATCAGACTCTGGTCCTGCTTCTTCATTTTGGTCTGCAAGATGTAAAACGTGGATAAAATGTAAAGATTTAATTACGAAGAAGCATTTATAAAGCAAGCATAATGAGTATTTGCATTGGGCAACATCATCTGACGATAAAACCGAATAGCAAGGATGTATGAATTTTCATACTCTTATGGGAAACTTGAAATTCAGGACACAACTTGCAATTAATGTTAAATGAATTTTTCTATGATATACGTTTATTTTTTATCAGACAGTGAGCCTTTTGCCATTTCATCCGAAATCGGATTTATACGGGTAACAAGCTATTAGGAAAAGGAGGTCAATTTTCTATACTTCTGAGGCCATACAATTTATCATAAAGATGAACAAGATACATAATTTCCTCAAAACACATAGACTTTGGGAAGGCACTTTATGTTTCCCATAAGGAACATGTTAAAAATCCTAATCAGGAATACATTTTAGGCCCAAACTGTTATTTGTCATAATAAGGATATGATGATGTGATAGTGTTAGATCGTAAGCATGGTAAGAGAGAGCAATGTCTTCCTTCCGTGTCTTATGATTCGATGTAAAACACTTCTTGAATTCTCCTGTGTAAGGAAAGACATACAAATGTAATTTTTCACTATAAGAATATATTGTATATAGTTATTGAGGGTTTTTCCCTCTAAGCAAAGGTAACGTGAATAGGGAACATTTGAACATTTTCATTTTATAGATACTATAGAAATCAACCAGTCTTTCAAAATGAAATTATGCATAGCAATTTGGCTTTTCCTGAGGCTTCTTGCTTAAAAAAAGTTGCGATTATTAAATGAAATTACAAAATCACACTCAATTTAACTTTCCAACCAATTGTAACTGTATTTTTATAAGGTAGAACGTTTGATTTTAGAGTAGCTGGTAATCGCTACCTTTCACGCAAGATGTTCGTGATGACTATCCACATTTCTTTTGTCATCTATTTAGCAGATTTTGTTGGAGCATGATGGATCCTGAAATCTTGTGCACCTCTTTTTTTCTTTTCTGTGTGTGTGTGTGTGTCGCTCTCTCTTTTGCCATATTCAGGCTCACAAATCATTCTGGTGTTTTCTTCTTGACCATACCTGGGTCTCTGCATGCATTAATTTCTTACCACAAAATGCTTTTACGAAATAACACATGTATCAAGGCAAATGTGGTAAAACTCCACTGAATCGTTGCGTTTACACGCAGAACCAATTTATGGAAAATCCATAATGGACTGTGTCACTGTAGAATGGCAAACCCTACAAGAAATAATGTTTTCTTTCCGAGTCTTTTTTTTCCCCGTGGCAGTGAATTTATTTGTTTAGATCAGTGTCATTTCCCCCAGTCGCCTACACAGAAGCCTACTGTCAGGTAAACTCTACCTCTGCTCAGAAAATACCAATTTTTCTTTAGAAAAAGGAGTTGCATGAGCTACTTTCACATCCGTAAAATGACATTTCGGTGCTTCAGAGAGGTCAACGCAATAACTATAACCAAATGAGCAGTGTACTTGCGACATTTTTAATGTCTATAACAATCAAATTACATTATACACAGAAACAGCCAGTAAGAACTAGGATCGTCAAAACGATTTCAAGAACTCTATAATCTAAACGAAGATTATTGGTATTCTCATATTGCGGTTCATTTTATTTCACTTTCACCATGCAGAGTGATTGAGAGTTTGAATCTCTGCTAAGTATATAGAAAATGCATTTTCTTCTGTATCAGTTATCTTTCTCGACCTTGGCGTGGTAGATATACTTGTTATGTTTAAATACACATGTGTCGTCGGGGCAATTTATGCAAAGTTGGAGATAGCATATCCATGCATGATATAACAGATCATAGTCATCAATTTCCTTATCACTGTCATTATGAGGGAACTCTTCTTAACTTCCTTTAAACATGTAAACCATACTTAGAAGAAAGAGTAAGGATAATCATTATGTATTACTATAGATCTGCATTTGAATTTCCCATGGAATACTTAAATTATGAATAATATCATATTATAATGTTTTATTTTGAAACTTAAGTTCATATTTTTCCTTAATAAAACATGGAAATGGGTAGAGACGTATCAACTCTGTAATATTATGTGCAATTGAAATATAGGTTACAAATCTGATGTATCAACAGACTATACTAAAAGCACGCGCTATCAAATTATTTATATATATATATATATATATATATATATATATATATAAAAGATAAACACTTGAAATCGAAGACATAGCCTTGCTGCCTTACATGCGAACGGTAAACGAGTTATTGATAAGAATTTAAATTAACCTTTGGAATATGATGAATTAAGCTTTTGTACTATATGTTTGCACAGAACTTGGTGTACGTGCATAAATAATGTAATCCATTGATGATGATGATAAAATGATTCAGAATGTAAATATTTTCCTCGTAAAGCAATTGAAACTCGTGTTATTTTTAAATGCATAGCCACTGTTAGGGCACAACACATTCTTGAAAAACACCTCTAAATTTCATAGCCCATTAGCATTGTTATACACTTTTGCTTGATGAAAAGAACGATGAATCATAATTCATTTTTAGTTTTGATTTTGATTGCGATATGTATCTATTTCTGCGGCAATAGCTTCTTTACAAGAATTCTCTACTGACATCGTCAGTTGCGCTTACACACTAAACAAGAATAATAGACTCATATTGCAATACGTTCTTATTTCCACCATGTCCACAATGTAGTAGCCTAATATCAATACTACTCTTCTTATGGGTCCGGCTAGCATTGCTAAGTACCATTTTCATAAACCTGGGTTGAGAGAGACATAGCTGAGTAAAACAACTCATCCAAGGATATAAGCACCGAGCAAGAATTGAACCCATGACCACTCGTATGAGAGTATAAAGCTTCACCAATACACCACAGCGCTCCAAGAGATTCGCCAAAAGAATATCAAAATGTGTGCCGACAAAGCCTTTAAAATTCTATTACGGGGATTGACCTTTGAAGAAGAAAAAAAATTCCTCCTCCCCTGAACCCCAGCACCGTACGAGGGAAAGGAACTCACCTGTGCTACAACATTGATTGACAAGGTGTTCATCCATACTATATCATGGTCCCCTCAACTCAAAGGCGACACTGAACTTGCATGGCTTTGGTCAGTGTTGAACTTGTCTCTGACATTACCAACATCAGTGGCGTAGCTACACGGGGCAAAGAGGGCACGAGTCCCAATCGGATGGTTTAAAAAAGAGGTGAGGGATGGAGACGGAAAAAAAAGAGAGAAAGGGAGAGGGGCAAGGCAACTGGCAACGTAAAAAAAAGATGATTGAACTTCTTTCACATCCTCATCCCGCTCAGCACGACGGTCTTGTTTTATACACCTTGTAACCCTGATGCCCCCCCCCCCCATGACATATGTGCCCATTCCATGGCTCGACCCACGCTATGTACGCCACTGACCAACATCAAGGAAGTTGTTGTCAAGTAATTCGGAAGGGCCTAGCTATAAAAATATCTCATATTTGAACTTCCATCTGATCTAATCTCATCTCAACTGACCAGACCCGACAGGTAAAGAGTCGACGATAAACTTGAGAAGATCAGTCTTGACAGGGAACGTACAAGGTGAAACGTCATTGGGAGGGACGGGAAGGGGTGCGAGAAGGGGTGAATAGGAAAAATGGATTATATCCAAACAAATAAGCATGATAAGGGAGCATAGTGAAATTTCAAAAAAAAAAAATAAATGATTTTTTGAATTATTTTGTACATTTACTGTATTACTAGTAAGGGTGGGTGGGGGGGGGGGGGGGTTATTTGAAGTTTCTAATTTCAAACTCAAAATATATCTGGAAATAAATTCGAATTTCGTGAATTAGGGCCTTTCAATCGCATCACGTTGATGAATTCATCTTAGAAATAATTATGATCCGAAGAGTATGAACATTCGAATAAAAAAATTTAAAAAAAACACCTTCGAAACAACCCAAGAAAATTATAGGCCTTGGTTATTCTTTTATGCTATTATAATTACAGAGGCGTTGACAGAAATGAAGCGAAAGAAAGAGAAGGGGTTAAGGGCTTGATGGAAATTAATGATAAAGATGGCTTATAGATACAGTACCTTTAAAATCGAAATTTTCTAAACAAGAGCGTTTCCATTAGCACGTGGTGTTAATAAAGTGCCGGAATGAGGTTGCACATACACGTCTATGTCTAAAACAATCAAATTTCCTCACAAAAATGCCTGATGACGTCTTTACCCTATTTTCACTCTGAAGAGAAAGAGAGAGAGAGAGAGAGAGAGAGAGAGAGAGAGAAAGAAAGAGAGAGAGAGAGAGAGAGAGAGAGAGGGGGGGGGGGGACCATTTCCAGGAGGGGGAGGGGTTCAAGATAACAGTGCAAATGTACTGTGCGATCGATCGATGTCGAGAGGAGATGATTAGATGGGGGAACGAAAACTCGGGTAAATTGACCAAATATGGCATAATAATGGACACAGAAGAAGAAAAAAAAATGCATATGGTGAATGCGTATAAATGTATTACAGAGAGTTGGCAAGTGGATTATGGCATATGACATCTACCAGTTTTAAAATAGAAAGAATAGAAAAGAAAGAGGACTATTTAAATGAAACCTTGAATCAAGAGGAAATAGTAAAAAAAAAAAAAATAAATAAAAATGTGCTCAAGCCCATGCAACATGTGGCAAATTTACTGTAATGTTGTTAGCAATTCTACATCTTTCTGAGCTTTTGGGGCAAACTATATCTTCTTTCCTGGTCCAAAAATTTGGAGCTTCCCAGCTGGCATATTCCTCCGACAATCACTTCCATTTAAAATTTTCTCGCAATTCCCTCCATTGTCATAATAGGCCTATGACATGTGTATTTGGACAGAAACTTCCGGGTACAATATATTATAAACCGACCCTCGGAAACCAAATCCTTACACTAATAATTGGATCCTTCCTACCCGGATATCTGTACCTCTTCAAGGTGGCATCCTTTTCTATTTGAACTGAACACTTTCGAAACCTCAACCACAAAACATGATACACACTGGCGTCTTCGTGGAATAGCAGTCTATGCATTGGTTACCAATGACAGTACTTTTTCGCTCAATCCATCCAACAAAGAAACAGCGTGTGATATACTTTGACATAATTTGACATAATTCTCTTTCAAGAACGGTGTTGTTAATAATTTATTACGCTAGTATAACTGGTCCGGTAAGGGTAATAGTTCTGGGTGATAGTTCATTCGTTTAGACAGTGGTATTTTTTAACGATTTATTTTTCCATGGTCAGCGCTCCGTTTTTAAAGATTCAACTTATTGTGTCACTTATTTTCTTTTTAAAATCAATGTTTTATATGTCCTGGTTTCTATATAGTCTGTTACTATTTGATTCTCTCTTGTATATTTCTCGTATCATTTATTTATTTATTCATTTATTTATGTAACTTTTTTATGCTTGTTTTGTTAACTTTCTTGCCAGTGGAGGACGCATTTCTGTATTTTCAATCAGACAATAAAGTTCTTGAATCTTGAATTGAATCTGAATCTGAATATCTTTCTATAATTTTTATGTAAATAGTCCTATACTTTTTAATTGTTAATGCTTCTTCCTTGAGCATTTCATTTTCATTCATGAGGCCTAAATGTGGTACGATGTAACATGGCTCAGGGGTAATTGTTTCATGACTGGAAGGTCACAGGTTCGAAACCACGTTCATACCCTAGTATCATTTGGTAAGGCAATCAACTTGGAAAATTGGTCTACATGTACATTAGTGAATACGTATTAAAGTAAAAGAGTCAACAAACATATTATGCGTAATGCGTATGTATAGGTACATATTATATATACAGTGTACATGGATATTAGAAAGAGAGAGCGAGAGAGAGAGAGAGAGAAAGAGAAAGAGAGGAAGTCCGAGTGTAATACATCTACTAGTTCTATGTATTGATAACATGCTAGTAATTGCGTTTTTTTTTATAGAACATTTTGCATTTCAGTTTATTTTCTTTCACACCGATTCTTTCAGCCTGCACTGCTGACCAGTTTTTTAAGTCCAGCAAGTAAAGAAATTTGAAACAAAGAATCGTATCACCAAGTATCACCATGAAAACTGAATTGAAATTGAAAAACCAAGTCCCTCGGATAGGGCTTAAAGCGATGAGTTAATTATCACGTAGCACGAATATATTTCGTTTAATGTTTTGGATAAAGGACTCTGTAACATCGTGTTGGCCCAGTTTAGTAAAGCAGGCACGAGAAAAGCACTTTCAATGAACTTATGACTGGTAATCTATCAACTTCTAGCTTTTGACACTTTCACCCTGTCTTACGTCATGGCTCGTTAATGAGTAAGCTATGAGTAAGCTAAGTGCCTCTGGGAATACTGCCTGGGCTCAGGTGTGGTGTTCATGGATGCATAATCAGCCAGATAAAACAGTTTTTCAGTCTGTTGATTTTTTTTTTTTTTGGGGGGGGGGGGGAGAGAACGTAAAAATATTATGGTTCTACGACCTGATCGACGAAACATGCTCTTGCGACGGGGTCCACTCGCTATTCATAAGGACCGCTATTCATAGAAAACTGCTATTCATTTAACACGCGTTATGAATAGCGGTCCTTATGAATAGTTATGAATAGTGGTCCTTATGAACGGAAGTCCTTATGAATAGGGATGTCATTTGTCTATGGTTTGCTCGCTATGTAGAAGGACCGCTATTCATACAAAACCGCTATTCATTTAGTCACGCGTTATGGATAGCGGTCCTTATGAATAAGTGGTCCCTATGAATAGCGGTTCTTATGACTAGCGAGGTTACCCTCCTGCGACAATGGTTCCGCCATCATTTTTCTACACTAACCAAATTCCTTCTTCAACCCTGGAAGAAAAATTAAACATAATCAAACCCTAACCTTATTCCTCACTGTATTCGTAACCAAAGACCTAACATAAATCCAAATGTTACCTGAATCTATAAACCCTATATATTTGACGAAAGAAAGTGCAGAGCAATTGTCGTGTCATCAAAAATGCAGGCCTACAAACTGCTCTAAAAATGCATCAATTTTTAGAATGTATCGCAGTCCTTAAGCCTGGGTGACAATTTTGAATAATAACAATAACGATATCGAGATTTTCAATTAAAGGTACACCCTATATGATCAGGGCCCTCTTGCATAAAAAGTTGCGATTAAACGCAACTCAGAAAATTAAACGTAACTCGATTTTCAACCAATCAGCATCGCGTATTTGGGACTTGCGTTTAATTTTTTGAGTTGCGTTTAATCGCAACTTTTTATGCAAGAGGGCCCATGTCTGTTAATAGTTGGGCAGCAGCTCTCGGATGTACCCTTAAAGAAAAATCTTAATATTGTTGTCGCTATCGGACAATAATGAACTACGCTTAAGAATACTCCCTTTGTAAGATTAGCTGCCACAATTTGACTTTAGTTAATGAGAGATTTATCAAATTCTAATCAAGCAGGAAAGGGAAATTCTAACAATTGCAACAGAATCCGTGCTTGCATCATCAGTGGCGTAACCCATGCAGGATTTTTTAAAGGAGGGGGGGGGGGGTACGTGTTTTTTACTCCAAATTTCTCTGACACGCAAAATAAAAAAAGAAGAAGAAAAAAGTTAATCAGGAATTCTAAAGGGGGTGCTTAAACTTCAAATAACACCAAAGGGGGGGGGGGGGGGCTGAACACCCAAAACACCCCCTTCCCGTCGATACGCGCATGTTATGAGAAGAAATAGTTAATTGATTCAACATTGCTCCGGTTCTCTATTTTTGAAGAATTCCTCAGTTATTGTGGTATTAAACGATTTTCAATTATTTTATGCTTTCTCTTTTGTATATTCATTATAAGGTAAGTTTTAAAAAAAAATATCTCCTTATGTAAATATATATAAAAAAAAGTTTTATTTCTTAAAACTAAGAAGAAATAACCCTAATCATGGCTTGTTGAAGTCTGCATGAATAGAAAATACATCAAGAACACGAATATGATGAAGCTACTGGATAGCATTATACAATTTTGTATCTCAAAATGGATTGCGAAGTATAATGAAGAGGCGTCTATAAAATCATTTTTAGAAGACAGATTCTTTGGGCGACCCCTGCGGTTTCTCTCAAGGGAACTTCACGAAAACCCACGTCAAGACTAGCTGATAATGCAAGTTCTAGGATGGGCTTCCCAGTAACATCAGGTCATCTTATAGATAAAGGCCAAGGCTTGACTGCGAAGCTCCATGACGTTAGTTAAAGGTATAATGCCCTGAGTTGCTTGTACATTTACATGTACATATTTGCAATGTATTAAAAAACTAAATAAATGCTTCATAATTATCAACTTTTCATTTTTTCGCGATGTAAATAGAATGAAGTAGTATATATAAATCATGTAAATTTGTCTTATGCAAATACCGTTATGTCTTATATTTAAACGTACATGTAAAGTCCAAGGCAAATGATCTTACAACAGGGAATAAAGGTCGTTTACTCGTTTTCTTGTGAGTGTTCTGTTTTGTTTTCAGGTTTTCTTTCGTTGTTCCTGTTGCTGGTTTTTTTTTCTATTATAATAGCATATTTCCTCTCGCCTGCTCAGCTTTAAACCCAAAATAAAACTTTGGTCTGTTTCCTCATTTCATCTACAACTAAATGTCACAAAGGCAAAATGCAAAAATAAATTGCGTATTAAAGTCAACATGGTTTTAAATTTTCGAGAATCATGGCATTAAATTTTGTTAAAGCATCGAAAGTACTCACAACAATACAGTACTTTGTACTGATTATTTCAATAACAACAGGTGTCGATAGCTAAATTTAGATATTGTTATGATCGTTATCACAGTGTCAGGAGGCTAATTTGACATAGACGTTATTCCCAAAATAGAAATCAGGAAAAAGGGGAAAGACATGTATATAAATACATGCATCTCGACTACTGTATGGTTGAAAGAAAAAAACAATAGAAAAGTGGGGGTAACCTCGCTAGTCATAAGCACTGCTATTCATAAGAACCACTTATTCATAAGGACCGCTATTCATAACGCGTGACTAAATGAATAGCGGTTTTGTATGATTAGCGGTCCTTCTAAATAGCGAGCAAACCATAGACAAATTACCTCGCTATTCATAAGGACCTCCATTCTTAAGGACCACTACTCATAACTATTCATAAGGACCGCTATTCATAACGCGTGTTAAATGAATAGCGGTTTTCTATGAATAGCGGTCCTTATGAATAGCGAGTGGACCTCGAAAAGTGATGAGTTTGCTTTTGCTTTGATATGGCTTACAGCTAAGTTTTATGGAGAAGAGAATTGTATAGTTATAAAGCAAAGTCGTTGTTTAAGAATGGTTTCGCTATAAAGGAAGAGGGAAAAAAAAGAATACTACATCTTATTACAAAGCAGTGTCTTAAAGCGAATTATTTTGTTACAAATAATACGCATGTATTATGTGCGCATATTTCTCATGTTAAGAGGTATTGCCTCTGCCCTTTCAAGGAAATACTAAAGTATATATAGGCCTTTTAGGATGAGTGATTGACAGTAACTTTGGAAAGATTAACATTAACATCGGGTATCGTAATACTGTGCCAAGAATGATATCCAACTTAGTGGTGAAGAGTCTATTATTATTATTATCATTATTATTATTATTATTATTATCATTATTATTATTTTATTATTAATTTATTATCATAATAATGATATTATTAATTTATCATTATTTATTTATTACTATTAATATTATCAGTTATTATCATTATTATTATTATCATTATTATAGTTAATTTACATGACACCGTAATCATGAATGATAGGTGAAATAAAATAGATTTAAAAAATAAGGACAATTTTAAGAATAAATGTAAAAGACAAGCAAGACAAAAGATAAAATACAGTAATACCAATAAATATAAAGGACACAGGAAAATTAACAGAAAACTATGAAAGTTCTCAAGATTTCTCTCTAAAAACGCTTTTCATTTTATTCATGGTTCCACCAGATGGATTGAATTCACTAAAAGAATGAGATATGAATAATCATGGTAAAGGAACAAAAAAATCGAGTGGATGATGGAGAAGAAACGGGTAAGAAAACCCGACAAAAGATTAATAACTGAGGATAACTCGCGCCAACTTAAAAGACTGTATGATGAGATTTATATGACTGGATAAAAACAAATAACAGAAACCACAGAAGTGAAAAAGGATTTAAAAAAAAAAAAAAAAAAAAAAACTAGAATATTAAAATGATATATAAGCAATGACGCAGAGTTAAGCGGCGGAAATGTATTTTGATAAGGAATTATATTCCCTGAGAAATTGAAATATTAGACAAAACAAACTCAAAAAAAATTAAATACAAATTAGGAAAAGAAACAACTATATAAAAATGAGAAAAATACTTAGAACAGACAAGTCAAAAACAAATATCTAAGTACCTATATCTGATTCTTGTTATCCCGATTAAATATATTTCAATAAAATAAAATAAAATAAAATATACATAGAATCCAAAATTAGAAAGACTTTATCTTTGTCATATTTTTTTCCTCAAGTAACTGCCCTTGCTCCGAAAAATTGCTTGAAAATGGGAGTGAAAGTAAGCCATTAGCCTCTTTTTCTCCGAACAAAATATGAGTAAGAAAAATGAGTGAAGCTGACGAGTGAGGGTAATGTGTCGGATAATGAACCCACTTAACAATTTCGTTTGAAAGATTGGAGTATCTGAATTTAGGATCAACCTTGTACGCAATCATTTCATTAATTCCTTCCTTTAAGGATTTGCAGTCTGATCTCCATGGGGCACGTGGCTTTTAATGTGAGGTAGGAGGTATAATGATGCCATCTGTGTTAATGAGTTGTATGAGGATCTGAGAGGGGTCTGATATACCCCGGTGATCTCCTGTAGATTCACGTCTGATCCCCCGAATCTCAGATTTGCGATGGTTTACCACTCCTTCAAAGTCTGCTGCAAGATTAATATACAGGCAAAACACGAACCGTATAACTCCTGACTCCTGTGATAATGGATACTGACAACTTGAAATCCACTTTGTAATAAATATATAAAACAGGGGATGGGGGGGGGGGGGGGGTAAAGTAAATCGTGGCTTAGTAACATGTATTATTTTGTACTTTAATTTCATTATTTTATTTACCCACTAAATCATATTTGAATGAACAGCCGTTACATTTTATATTCACACCACCATCTTGACTAGATTTATTACAGATTTATTACAGATTGATATAATGTTTCATATAATTATGTGATCAAAAAGAATTACACGGATAAATAATTTAAGCCAAAGATCGTATACACCTTAATTCTATTTTCATTCTTGATATCATTATACGAGATGAAACTCGCAATTTCCCTCCCAAGCAAACGATATCAAATACTAAAGCGCGCATTATAATTAGCAATCTGTATCTACTGGTGTTCTGTATTTTTTATAACCGTCTCTTGTTACTTTGCTTTCTTCCTTACCTATACCTTTCGTCACTCGTTTACGTTTCAGTCTCGAGTCTAATTATGTACCAGTAATTACCCATATCATACGATGATTCATGCTTCATGCAAACTTTTGCTGACTTTCCCCCTCTCTCTTACTATTCCGAGACTTGGTTACACCTCAAATACGGCTATATAAAGCTAGCAATCTTGCTCAAAATCAGAAGAGAAGTGTTCCCTGTGCAATTATACTGCAGCTCCTTCTCCTTCTTTCTCAATCCCCCTAGCCCCCCCCCCCTCTCTCTCTCTCTCTCTCTCTCCCTCAATATTTGCGTCTCTCTGTCTAACGTTGTTTTTCTTCGACGGTATATCATGTCAATCATAAATGATAGATGGTAATGAGTGGTATCGCTTCTTGGTCCGTTTTGAGGTAATTCCCATTATTTTGATAAGCCCAACGCTTTATGGACCCTACTATAACATGTATAATTTGATCAGACAGGGTTAGAACAGGCATTAAAAAAAATTGCACGTCTTCTTGAATATTGGTGTTAAAAAACATAATTCTGAACGCATCTGACTCTGTATCTGAGTTGATCCCCAAATCTATGTCATACTCCATTTTCGCTCACGCCATTTACCTCACTATATTCATGTCTAAATACAGGTCTTGCATTAAAATACAAAATCATCAACTAAGCGAAACGCTGTAAATTCCCATGAATACCAATCGCAGATAAATGCATCTGAAAGTATGGAAACTCCCTAAGATATCAAGAGAAATATCGCGTCAGTTTCTTGTTCTTTGAATTTTTTGTTTATTTTTATTTCCATTCAGAATACCAGTGCTGCGTTATGTGTGTGTGTGTGTGTGTGTGTGTGTGTGTGTGGGTGCGTGCGTGCGTGTGTGTGTGTGTGTGTGTGTGTGTGGGTGTGCGCGCGAGCGCGGGCGTGTATATTATAAGTTTAAATATGAAGAAGGTACTAGTATATAAAATATAGCCCTATCTTCACGCTCATCAAATATGAGAACTAACTATTCCTAGTTTGTTTATAATTAAGATTCTTGAGAGGTCATCAGTGACCGGAAATTATCATTTTATATAGCCAAATGTGACAAGATACTGATTCTTCCGCAAAGCTTGGAGATCACGAGTCATTCTCCGTAACCTTTTAAATGAATATCAGGGGCGGCACCATCGGTTTTTTTTAAGGTGGTTGTGGAGTGAGGGGTGGGGGGGGGGCATCGGTGTTTTGAAAATGGTTGTGGAGGTGCTTGTCATGGCTGTAGAAGAAGGGAAATTTCGCAGAAAGTATGCAGTCTGTGTCATCATCACAGCGACAAACGGAAAGGAAATGATAAATTGTAATCCCACGACTATTGCCAGAAAGGCTGATACCATTTTCCTTGAACAGGAGGACCCGACATGTATAGACGACTTACGACTCAATGGCATTTAACGCTTTATTAAATATATAAACTACTGTAGAAAGCTAATGGTAATATTACTGATAGATTATTGAGATAGTATTTCTAATGCGTACTTTGTAAAGGTCAGTAGAATATAAATGAACTGACACCTCCTAATATGGATAACACGGGGAGTCAAAAACATTATACATACAGGCACTGAAATGTCAAATGTGTATATAACCTCAAATCTATGTTTTACAGCAAGTCTGTACATTTTCAGGGCACCGACTGTCTGTTATTAAGATCCAAAATATCAAATTGAAATGCGCATTCCTCATAATTAACAATTGGGCTACAAAACTTACGAAATGTAGCACTTGGTTCTAACTTTTGACAGGATTGCGATTACATATATCGCAAAGTCTAGAAGGCATTAGGAAGCCCTAACTTATTTGGAGTCATTGAAATAACTTAACTGGTACTCAATGGCACTAGAAGAAGCATAACGAAAGAAAGAAAAAAAAAAGCTTGAGAAGAAATTTACATGACGTTATACCCAGGAAGAGTATCTATCAAGTATTTGTGTATTCTGATGTTTTCCGAATACAAGAAATTCCACTCAATTCTCTGGCCCCTTATATTCAAATTCCATATATCAACTCTAACCTTGTTATGTAAGTTCCGCAAGCAGAAAAATTGTGAAGATAATCACTTTAGGAGAAAATCATTTTAAGTTAGGCCTCTAGCTAATTACAGAAAGTACACATGAAGGCTGCATGCTTAAAACAAGACGAGGCCTTGAAAAATCACGACATACATGCTTTGGGATGAGAATTGATATCAACTTTCTTTATAGTTTCATGAAATCATTTTGATTCCGGAAAGGTCACTGATCACTATACGTCGAGGATGTTTCGAAGGCTCACTTGAAGCGTGATATAAGAGGCTGAAATGATTCAATTATTTTGGCGATGCCATAAATTTGCGGCCATCCGTGTTTATTCATTTGCTGTTTTGTCAATGACCTTCACGTGTGTAGAAAACTTCTCCCCTAGACGAAAATAGAAATCAACCTGAAGGACGACATGTTGTTTTGCCGTTTAAAGAGGATTAAAAGAAATTAAATCAGGGTATCAAAAGATTTGAAGGGTAGAGACATTAAATGGCAGCCGAGACGCCTTTACGCTTTAAAACAGTATTATACTGCACGGGGCATCTATTAGATCTGTCCATTTGAGCTATTCTCCGGTGTTCTTCATGTTTTTAGAGACAGAATTATTATCTTGTATTCCTTTCAGGGAAAATGAAGGGGGCAGTGGCGGCACCAAGGGGGGCATGGGGGGCATTTGCCCCCCCAGTCAGAAGCTTTGCCCCCCAGTTGCCCCCCCAATAATTTTTGGAGTGAAAAAAAAATAAAAGGGTGGAAAATGAAAAAGAAAAGAAAAGGAAAGAAAAAAGTGAAAAAGGAATGGAGAAAAGAAGGAAAAAGAAAGAAAACGGAAACTTGGAAAGCAGTGGCGGCATCAAGGTGGGGGGGGGGGGCATGGGGCAAATTTGTTCGCTCAGCTCGTGTAAATATCCTCATATTTGGGTAGTTTTATAGCCGAATAATTTCTGTACATTTCCACTAAAATAGTGTCAAAATTTTTGCTCGCTCGCTTCGCTCGCTCGCAATACAGGCCTATAACTCCCACCACATAATCAGGCCGCGAGATGATCAAATGTCCTCATATTGGGGTAGTTTTATAGCCGAATATGTATTTTCTGTACATTTTCACCACAAAAAGTTTCAAAATTTTTGCCTGTTCGCAATGTATAACTACCACCTTATTATCGGGCAGCAAGATGCTCAAATGTCCTCATATCTGGGTAGTTTCATAGCCGAATATAATTTCTGTACATTTTCACGACAAAAAGTGTTCGCAATAAATAACTACCACCTCATAATCGGGCAGCAAGATGTTCATATGTCCTCATGCATATTGGGGTAGTTTTATAGCCGAATATGTAATTTCTGTACATTTTTACTACGAAAAATGTCAAAATTTTTGCTCGCTCGCTTCGCTCGCTCGCAGTATATAACTAACACCTCTTTATAATCGGGCAGTTCAGCTAGATGCTCAAAATGTCCTCATATCTGGGTAGGTTTATAGCCGAATATTCTGTACATTTTCACTACAAAAAGTGTCAAAAATTTTTTTGTCCGCCCTTGCCCCCCCCCCCAACATTTTCTTTTGCCCCCCATTTGCCCCCCCACTTTAAAAATCCTGGTGCCGCCACTGGAAGGGGGGTGGGGTGGGAAAAGTGCATTAATCAAAGCTGATTCGTAATAGAGAGACAAAGAGACAGAGAGAGTGGGGGAGAGGGAGCGAGAGCGGGAAGGGGGGGGGCAGGGGAAGAATGAGTAATCTTGTAAAGTGAAAGAGATTATAAGAAAGGAGAGACAAATAGAGATATAAATAGAGAGAGGGGGAGAGAGAGAGAGAGAGAGAGAGTGGGGTGTGGTATGTTGCGAAACTTGACAATTTAAGCAACCTCATTACAGCATGGATATCCACTGCCATATTCTATATTCCATCCCCAAATCACATGGTTACTCAGGCAATTGTCTATAATGGAATCGGATGCTGGATAACCCATTTGGAGGGGGGAAAGGCAAAACGATGCACAAAGATGTATGAGGCGGGGGCACTGGTACTATATGGAGCTACTTGAATGTACAAGCTTTTAGCTCCACTACTGGTATCAATGGCGTGGATGGTTAAAGAGAACGTTGAGTTCTGGGAAAGGTGAAAAATAATTTGTGAGCTTTCGCATTCATAAATATCAGTTTGGTAGAAGCAGGGGCGGATCCAGGATTTCGTATAAGGGGGGGGGGCACACAAATGCAGGATTGTCAACTATGGGAAACTGCTTGGAGGGAGACTCATATTTTTTTAGTCTCGCCAACCCTCCAAAAGTCGCTCAGTGGGGGGGGGGGGGGGTTATGGGGTCCAGTTTCCCTCCATAATTCTCTGACAAGCAAAAAAAAAAAAAAAAAAAAAAAGGTTTTCTCGTCGAAAAGGGGGGGGGGGGGGCACGGGCCGGGATTGCCCCCCCCCTAAATCCGCCACTGGGTAGAAGAATCACAGTAGAAATGTCCCCTGGCCTGAAAAGGATTGCTCTTCAAAGGCCCTCATATTCTAAATGTGACAAGAAAGAGCCGGACATTCATGCCTCATGTGTGTGCAGTCCCATTACCCATTTCTGTTTGTATAGTGCATATGTGCTCATCAGCGCGATTGTGTCAATTTCTCATAGCATAAACCAATTATAATAGACATGATCAACCTTACCTAATTGCTTTGAATCTTTATTTCGCATGAAACTTTATACAGTGAGATGGGAGTTGACTGCTGATACTTTTCCAGCAGAGGTTCAATCTTGTTTTTGCTGAATCAATCCCTAATGTTTCTTTGGATAAACATTACTCTACATAACTGTGAACAGAATAATATCCTACGTTGCAAAGGTGACCAAAAAATCAAGTTCATGAAATAGAAGCATGGAAATTGCTTTTTTCATCTATTATTCTTATGAAATTATTTGTTACTCTAATATGCAAGAACGTTCACAGGATATTTTTCTATAGAAAGGACAAAGAAGGAAGACTGGGACATTGGCCAAAAATCAATCACTGCTGCGGTACATCACATCAAATTTGACGTTTATTTCACTTTAAAGCCCTCGACAGGTTTTCGTAAGCCCCAAAACCTTTCTGTCACAAGTTTGTTTATTTTACGGTAGTTTATAAATGGACGATGTTAATATTTAAGCATGCATGCATTCAAACTTTCAACAAATATAATTTTCCATATTCTTTATATCTTTGTTTTGTAAAAACAAGCTAAGATACTAATGTGCAATGTCAATGAACTTTCATAAGTAAAACAAATAGAAATACAAATAAAGCAGGCCGAATAAAACAAGATCTCTACCTAATCGTGGCAGTACAGTGGCGCAAATCCATTTTGAAATTCGGGGGAGGGGGGACACCACATGAGTTAACTTTTGTACCTGTCCGAAATGTCTGAAATTTTTTCTGACCCCCCCCCCCCAAAAAAAAAAAATGTTATTCAAAAAGGTGGGGGGGGGGGGGACATTCGCCTATCTTCAAAAAAGTGAGGGGACATGTCCCCCTGTCCCCCCTGGATTTACGCCCATGAATCGTGGTAGTACTTCGTCTTTTTGGACGACTGCATGTAGATTTCATGTAAAGGAATTTTGAAGTCGTCCAAATCCAAAAAGAGAACAGATTCACACTCTATTTCCTTATTACATCTTACTGTGACAGTTACTGCACACGGTCTTTAAAAATAAATGAATATCATGATCTGCATATAATGTAAGGAGCTGCGCAGGTAAGGCATTGCTATATTGACTGGCACGCGAATGTTGCGTGCAGAAAAATATGTTGCCAGAAAGTTGCATAACGACTGTTTCATGTCTGTTCTCATTCTGGTAATACGCATGTCATATTAGATTATGGGGAAGGAATGAGTCGTTTTTCTTTGTTCTTAAACAATAGTAAACAAAGAACTCGTCAAAAGAGGGCCCTGTTATTCCTTATGTCAGAAATTCGTCTTAAAACAATGAAATGGAAGTGATGTATGTTATGTAATAATTTTCTCTCCCTATGTACGCCTCGTAATATGATTACATTGTGACCGTATGAATCATTCCCAACGAATGATTACGTTATCCTCGAAACTCAATGTTCTACATGAAATTTGGCAAGCTTTCCGAAAAAGAACACGATAGGGATGGGCATTAGTAAGAGTTCTTTTGGAACGGAATCAGGACACGTTTGAAAAAGCCGGGGAGGATATGAGTTAAAGGAAACCAAAACCCAAGGAGAGAATCAATGTTATTGGAAAGTGGAAATTCAGAGGAGCACTTTACAAAAAGTTTCATTAAAATTGGTTAAAAAATGAGAGTTATGGAAGTTTGAAAAGTCTCGTTTTACTTTCTATGGGGATCCTCAAATTTGCAAAATTGCTTCAAAATGGCTGATTTTGTGAACAACTCTCCATTTGTTTTGTACACAGATTTTCAGATTTTCCCCATTATCTTTCAAGGTGCAGTTACTCTCCTTCTGAGCTCAACATATATAATGGGAAAATGTATTTTACACCACATATGTCGAGTTCAGGAGGAGACAAGGAGCACCCTGAGAAATAATGGGGAAAATCTGAAAATCTGTGTACAAAACAAATGGAGAGTTGTTCACAAAATCAGCCAATTTGAAGCAATTTTGCCAATTTGAGGATCCCCATAGAAAGTAAAACGAGACTTTTCAAACTTCCATAACTCTCTCATTTTTTAACCAATTTTAATGAAACTTTTTGTAAAGTGCTTCTCTGAATTCTCACTTTCCAATAACATTGATTCTCTCCTTGGGTTTTGGTTTCCTTTAAGTTAAACACATAGAAGGCCTCTCTCATAAGCAGCCGTGAGGTAAATAATTTAACTTTCCTCTGTGGGCAGGTGTATGTAGGGACATGTCTAGGGGGGGGGGGGGAGGGGGAGGTGGAAGAACACATTTTAAAAATTTAGAATTTACTATGGCGAGTCTCCCCTTGTTGTTAACGAAGACCTTTGTTTTCTTTTCAGCTTATCGTTATTTGTTTTAATTTCTTGTAATTCCTGTTGGAAAATCAAGACGTGAACCCTCCCCCCTTTTTTTTTCTTGGGGGGGGGGGAGGGGGGTGGGAGGATTAATTTCTAAACACATGTCGTCAAAGTTGAACAGTAGTCGAAAGGGTAAAAAGGGTTAAACTGGCAAAACGAAGCCTATGCAAACACATGCATGCAACTAAAAAGAGGATATTCAAAATCCATTCAGGTCTACTACAAAAACAATTATTTCTAATTTGGCATTTCAATTAGTTACAAGAAAACAAAACAAAGGAAAACAAAAATTAACTTTCAACAAACCTTTCACAACTCTGTAATGTCTGGTAGCTAACATAAAACTCCTACAACAGTGTGACCCATACAAACCACAGATGGTATAGAAATAAAGGTCACAGGCATTTGGACCCTATAACTGGTACAATAGATGCATCCCTATAGGGTTCAAACCTTATAGGGTTCGACTCTAAGATATTGTACCTTAGTTATAATTCGGGCTTTGTTAAAGCGGCTGTTTGTGAATGTCCCTTGGGGTGCATGCAACGTGTAAGAATTGAACTTTTTAAAAGTTCATGTTGGGCAATCTATTTAAAGACTGTTGCCTGCCGATTGGGTGGAAACGTGAAGTTTTCTTTCTTAAGATGTGCATAGAACAAATTATTGTTTTGAGAGAGAGATGGGATATAAGCGGCCTGAATATTTTTGTGCAATATTAGTTAAATTATTCGACGACGAAAAAAGAAGAGAAAATATTTAATGAGTAGTAATATACTTACGATTTCTTCGCGTAGCCAACCGAGGCAGTTATCCATCCTCTCCCCTCTCTCCTTCCACGTCATCTTCTCAACGTTCGCATTCGTGAATTTTTTCGCCGTCTCCATAAATTTCACACGCTCCTCATCATCCTCCACCTCGTCAACGGGTGCGGCATCTTCCCTGGTGATCGTGCTCTCGCCCTGGCTATTGTTGTCGTCGCTCGACCCGATACCGGAGTCTTTCGAGTTCGACAGATCGCTGGTCGTCGACAAATCCGTGGTTGCGAGCTGCGCAAAGCGGACGGTCCCGCGATGAAGCGATGCACTTTTCTGCTTCGAAATGTCACTTTTCTTTGCTATATGGTTGGAGTTGGTATCCATTTCTTCTTTGACGGTGTAGATATCGGGATAAAAGGCCGATTTCAAAACAGGCTGGGAGTAACTGAGGGCTAGTTGCCCAGCGAGACTATTACATGCTACAGCAGCCATCTCAGTTGCACAAATTAAGGAATCCTCAATGAAAATCTTGAGACCCAAGTGTAAAGCAACAATCTTTGAAGGGTATATCAGGCAAACCTCGTGAAATGAAAGTACATGTACTTTCTCATCCAAGTATTGGTTAAAATCCTAATTATCTCCTATATATAGAAACTTTCATTAGTGCAGTATGGGAAGTGAAACCACAGGATCAATTAAGTCCATTTGTCTTGTAGTCACATTCGTAAACACAGTAACCACAAATATCGAAGCCAATGAAATTGTTAATAATTGGACAACATAAGGCGAATTATTGAAGCCAGCTTTCTCTCTCAAGCAACACTGTCTTTAAATAAAATAGAAAGAAGATAATTCACATTTGCAAACATGAATCCTTGGCGACTGAGGATTGCGCGCGTCCTATTTCCAAAAGCCCGTTAGAGATGATCATCGGCTTTCCTATTTTTCAGATGAATGGTAAATTCATCTATATACAGTGGATGAAGTAATTATAATTTCCAATGGATTAAAAAAAGGGACTGAACTCCAAGTGACCGGCGTTAAAAAAAGAATGAATCTGTTAACCACAACAATTCACGCTATTCCATTTTCTCACGAAGATGTTTCCTATCCTCAGGATTTGAAAAACACCCTTGCATTTCGATGACGACCGGCCTTCCTGAAAAGTTGACTTGAATATAATATTCACATCCAAGTGAGTGTTTTTCGCAAAAGCGCGGGAGGATGACAAACACTTTCTCGACGTCGTGAAATCCTTGTCTCATCCACCCAAGTACCTCATTAGAAAGTCTAATCACTGTTTCTCCAAGAATCTACGTCGCTACCGTCCGTCACCTACTGCTCCAACGTATGAAATGACTGCAGCAGACGACAGCACATATCAAACGGGGATATTATGTCGTGTGCATGCGCGCTCGCGTGCACCGTCGAAACCATAAGTCGAAACTGGGGGAATGTCATCATATAGACAGGGGCGGACTGGCCATGGGGAGTTTGGGGAGTTTCCCCACGGGTCTGTCAAT
The DNA here is from genome assembly GCA_025618425.1 of Heliocidaris tuberculata. Lineage (NCBI taxonomy): Eukaryota > Metazoa > Echinodermata > Echinoidea > Camarodonta > Echinometridae > Heliocidaris > Heliocidaris tuberculata. Next base: position 13,625,121 of record CM046841.1, read on the forward strand.
ACCTTTGTTAAAAAAACTCTTGGAAATGGGACCCCCCTTTTTTCCAAAGTCATGGATCCGCCCCCTCTTTCGTGATTACTACAGAAGTCTGGCATATGTAGTGCAGAGTTCAGTGATGATTACTGATATGGTCCTGTTAACTGAGGAGTCACACGCCCGCTCACGTTGTCTCACGGCCATGTGTGACATTGTGTACTTTCATCAAATCAATACAGGGCGCAGTTCACTTGTTATCAATAACAACTGCCCCATTTCTATGACAAATTTGCTCTCGGGCAATCAGATTCAAGAATTTCAGTAGCTTATAACAATTATAACTTATTATTGATAACAAGTTTTATGAAACGGCACCCAGCAAACAAGCTTATGTTCCCCCTCCCCCCCCCCCCCCTTTTTTTTGAACGATTCGTGTTCAACCCAGCACAGCATCGTTGTAGGTTTCCGTGAAAACCGTCGTTTTTCATAGTAGAATATTCTTATGAATTCTCATTTGACCGGGCAATAAGAGAGCATAATGGCTAGCTAATATATGCCGCCGTCCTCGTTTGTAATAATTTTTCTTTTGAAAAAGTGTATAGCCTCCCAACATAGTATTTATGATTATTATGTGCACTACTTCGTAAAAAAACAAATATTCGCATGCTGTAGGAACTTTGTAAGAAGTTACTATTATTATTTTCAGCATACATTTTGATTACTTTAGGTACTATTGACTGTACCTGTTTCAAGGAGACACATAAATGAACTAATAAAACCAGCTGTCCGGCGGGGAATCCGATTATCTACATAAAGTTTTTATATCAGGATCAAGTAACAAAATCAAGCATTTTTCATATTCATTGACATTAACAAAACAAAAAGCAAAAAAAAAAAAAAAAAAAAAAAAAACGAGATTGTGGAGAAGGATCATCCTTTAAACTTACTATGAGTCATACAAAGAAGGGATAAAGTCTTGAGAAGGTGTACTAAATCAAGAATTAAAAATAAAGTTGAGTTCTTGGCATACAATTACATTGTGAAAGAAACTGTCTCAATGCAATCGGGAAAGGTTGATCATGTCTTAATAAGAATTGGTTTACACTGTGAGGTTTTTGAATCATCAAAATGATAAGAAATTGACCGTAATCTCGCTATAAAGCACGTGCACTGCACACAGAAATGGGGACTGCACACACACATGTGGCATGAATGTTCAGCCCGAACACTTCAGCGATTTCTCGTCATTTTCGAACATTTTTTTTCAGGGGGACATTCTACTACATGTATATGCTGTTCTTCCATGCTGACATAAAAGAAATGAGAAAACTCATTTTTCACGTTTCCAAGAACTCAACCTCTTTAAATGCACCTAGTATTTATTTATTTAGTACTACTTATTCGAATACCCTGTTCACAAACTCAGTCATGGATTGATTAATTCCTTTTAAAAATATAAATAGAATATAAATCTGAATGTTAATGACGATTTTCAAACTGAACTTTATTCAATAAGATAAATTTGAATTAGATAAACAAAAGAAAGATGTTCAAGGAGGTTCACTGACTTTGAGCACAGTTTTTGTAGCTGGCGCTATTACAAAAAAGAAAGCTCACAGCTATATGCATGTGGGTACCTGTGAAAACATGCAATACATGTAGTTTTGAATACCAGGGGCCCGTTGCACAAAACTTGCGTTTAATCGCAACTCCTAAAAATCAAACGCAAGTCCTATATAAATGCGCACTTCTGATTGGCTGAAAATAAAGTTACGTTTGATTTTCCTGAGTTGCGATCAAACGCAAGTTTTGTGCAACGGGCCCCAGTAGGCCTTTTTCATAACGCATTTAAAATTTTAAATACATTTATAACGCTTACCTCTTTGTTTTAACAAACAGTTACATTGACACGTTCTTGTATTTGGATAGTCAGAATTTTCACTACATATATTTCAGTGTTGCTAAGTCAGGTAAGCCCAGATGTTTGCATTCTGACGATTGAAATACATGTACAGCAAGTAACTTGTATTACAGGTGAACGTAATATTATTGTGACTAGGTAAAGGTGTGTAATTATTTTCAAAAACATTCCGAAAATCGCCCATTCGTATTAATCTTCAAGTACGTCTTGCTGTAAAGTTCCTAATCTCATTTTCTTAATCTTTCTCTTTAGTATGTAAAGTCCCCCCTCTCGCTCAGCTTTAAAGGAGAATGAAACCCTGGGGAAATATCCATTTTAATGAAAAGAGAGGATAGAGAGAAGCAATTTTTTAAAAAGTTCTATCAAAATCGGTTACGAAATGAAAAAGTTATGAAAAGTCTCAATTTACTTTCTATGGCGATCCTCAAATTGGCAATGTTGCTTCAAAATGGCAGGTTTAGTATATGTTTTGTACACAATATTTACTATTTTCTCCATTATCTCTAAAGATGCTGCTTGTCTTTTTGTGAACTCAACATATGTTGTGTCAAATACATTTTCCCATGATATATCTTGAGCTAGGGAGACAAGCTGCACCTTTAGATATAATGGGGAAAATACGAAATTTTTTGTACAAAACATATGGAGAGTTGTACATGTCTACTAAACCTGTCACTTTGAAGCAACACTGCCAATTTGAGGATCGCCATAGAAAGTAAATTGAGACTTTTCAAACTTTCATAACTTTCTCATAATGTTACCCATTTTGATTGAACTTTTTATAAATTGCTTCTCTCTATATCCTCTCTATTCATTAAAACTTGTTTTTCCCCAGGGGTTCATTCTCCTTTAAACCATATTTATTCCATTTCTTATGCTCTCATTCTCCCTCTTCCCCCATAACTCAGTCTCTCCTTCTCTCCCACCTCAACGTTTTAATCCTCTCCCCTCCCTCTTTCTCCCCATCTCCCTCCCTCTCTATACCACTCTCTCCTTCCTTCCCTCTTTATACATTGGGTGATTTCAAGTTCGGTGTTGGTGTTGGTGTTGGTGTTGAGAGCGTGAATTGGGCTGCCAATTCTAGCCCCGACACCGAATGCGGGTTTATAAAAATAATACCAATCACATTATTGATGGCTCAACACCTAGTGAAGTCAATCTCAGCACCAGCTTCATTTCAGGTTCGGTGTAGTGGCTGGTGCTAGTTTTGCCCCAACACCAACACCAGCTTTCAACACCGAACTTGAATTCACCCATTGCCCGTCTCTCTCTACCAGTGGCGTAAAAATCGGGAAGCCGGGGGTGGGGGTTGGCACGTGCACCGGGCAGCACTTGAAAGGGGGGCCCAAAAACGCGCAAGAGGGAAAGAGAGAAATGGGAGAAAAGGATGATCATAAATGATTACATGCGCCCCTAATCAGCAGGGTAAAGACTTCGCGTAATAGAGATTTTTTGAAGGTTGAAAATCCGAAAAGTTCGGTTACTTTGCTTCCTCGCATATGTTGCTTCAGGGTCTCTTATTTTTGCGCCCCAATGGCCCGTATTCTGATAGCCGGGTTTAACTTAACCCCAGTCTAAGTGTGGTAATAACCTTGGTCTAAGTCGCCATATTTAACCCCAGGCTAAAATTTGGTATTCCGATAGCGAGGTTTAGTTTAACCTCAGTCTAAGTGTGGTAATAACTCCCTCGAAATTTAGACTCTCAGAATACCGGCCATTTATATATAGCCCTTTCGAAGGGTTCAAAATTTGAACAAAATATAATTATGTACTTCTCATGTCGTTGCTTTGTTCCATGTTGTATGAGTTTCATTAGCCGCATGCAAACTATTGCACCATGTAGGATAAACTGTATCAAATCAAGGATAAACTATAGCAGTTTGCAAAGATTTCAACATTTGAAAGAAATTTGAACTTTCGCTAGCCCTGCTAAATTCCTCAACTATATTTATCCCGGATTTTCGTTAATTTTGAGCCCCATTGAGGAAGAAGTGAATAATAATTTTAAAAATTGTTTATTGATGTTCAAAATTCGTAACTCTACTGCTCGAGTTCCGCGCTACCTCGCTAATTTTCTTGCGTAAGAATTTGTTTTTTATTGTAAAAATGCAACTACCCCCCCCAAAAAAAAAATGGAAAAAAAAAATGATATTAATTTCTCTTTTTTTTTAATCGCTCGGTCACTTTTCTCCATCGCTAGGACGGTTAATATGGAGACAATTTATGGGTGGGTGCAATTTCGTCGTTTGCCGCGGGGACCATAATCCCTATATACATACACCACTGCTTTCTAAATGTACACTCAAATTATGCTCCCAAATGCGTGCACACACTATCCACTACTGTGTGATATCATATAATCAATCAAAACAAAAGGTACGGGATTGTGAATTTGTGAATTTGAAACTGTTTTAATACAAAAACGGACAATCATATAAAAAACCATAACAAACAAAACATGAACATGATGTACATGTAACTGTTTACATGTACATGTACATGAACATAACGCTGCGAGGTAATAATAACCGTTACGATAGTTACCATAGATATATCACATATTAAGGTACATATATCTGAAAACATAAACTGCCGACGGTGAGATGGTTAAAAGTTTTTATGGCACTGAGATCGAGTCAAACACCAATTTTCTAAACAAAACAAAAAAAACTGTCCTAGAAATACATTCCAGACCATGCCTTCGAATGAACTACATGTACTAACAAGCGGTGAATTTCATTCAGTGTTAACAACCTGCACTAGGAGTTGTCCCATTTCCAGAATTAGACTTTTGTGTCTTGGCAACTCAAAACTTATATACCTTAAACCAATATTTTTTTCCAAACAGTTTACTGGACATGTATGTGATTTAGCAAATGATGACGGAGATTGATCTACATTGTCGCTAGTTTCGGAAACCCAGAGTGGCAAATTTATTGATTTGTATGATTTTTTTTTTTTTTTTTTTTTTTTTTTTTTTTGGGGGGGGGGGTATTTATATCAACTTTACCTCTACATTCGATGATTTTATATTTTTCCAGTGATAATGAGATTATACGAAATCTACTGATGTAACAATGACGTCAACAAAACTGACAAATCCAATGAAAACCAACAAGGTGACGTGACGCATGCGGGAATGGCACTTCGCAAAAACTTAACTGAAACCATTGAACAGATTACCAAGAAAACAATGGCCACTGAGCAGAACAATAAAAATGAACAGATAAAGATACAAACAACTAAATAAAAAAAATAAAAAAAAAGGAAAAAACAACTTGTTACAGAGAACTCATCTGCATTAAATGGAAAGAAAACCCCTATCGATACAGAAACACCATCGTCTAGGAATAAAAAAGTCACTGTTGAAACGGATCTCAAGAAAAGAAATGAATAGCTCAAGCGCAGAATGATGGAAGACAACCAGATAAAAAAGAAGGAAAATCGGTCGTCCTTGGAATACGAAATTCACTGGTGAAAAGAATCCCAAGAAAAAAAGAGACTCCTCAGCAGAATAAACCAGTGTCTGAGAAATTATTGTGTTAAACCAAGGAGTTATCAACTCCTTGGTTAAACTCATTTCATCTAACTTGAATCCATGTCTATTGTAACTAATCCTGGAGAAGTAATGAGCAGACCTTTTCGTAAATGGGCAATTCGACAAACAACATGTCAGCAAGTCGGCTAAAAATGGTAGTCTACAAAAACAAAAGTGAATAATATGTAAGTGAAAAAGAAATACGTGCCACCTCAATCTGAACAGCCATTTTGCGAGCCATACCAGGAAGAAATTTTGAAGTTCTCTAATGATGAACAGCAACGAATCAGAGATTTGTATTTTGATCTTTGGATTTGACGAGACTAGTTGAGTTAGACAGGCTATCTTTGTCAGCAACAAGGATATATTGTAGATTAAACAGTTAAAGTACATGTATTATCTTAAGGTGAGGGAGTGTGGATGGGACATTAGAAAATGCCTCATACTTTCTGATGCAGGTCTTTGACAGGTTTTGGGAAATGTTGATGATCTGCATCTGTTAGGCAGGTAGTTTTCTTCAGGGACAAGGGGCTTAAGTATTGTCCAGAGGAGAGACAGTGTGAGTAGGGAAATGTCTAGTTACATTTCCCTGGTGTGAGGCATTTCCATTGGGAAGTGTGCCACGCTTCCTGTAGCAGCCAGGCGCACTTGGCAAGTATTTGACAGGCTTTGGGAAATTTTGATAATCTGCATTTCATATCGGTATTCTTCTTAAGCAACAAGGGTCTGAAGTACATGTATTGTCTAGAGGTGAGACAGTGTGGCATTTCCATTGTGAAGTGTGCCATGCTTTCTGTCTTACCCTGCATAGTAAGGGAATCACCGACATAATAATTAATGGTAAATTATGTGCAGTCTTCAATAGAGGTATAATTGTGTATGAAAGGATACAGTTGGGCCTTGAAGATTACAAGTTCTGGATTATAAATGATCACAAAATTTTTTTAAAAGATGTATTGCAGCTGTGGTTTAACAGTGTAGTCATGAGCACAGATGCTTCTTTTTAAAATGTGACTCAAGATTGTCCTTTCTTGTGTACACCTTGTCACAAGTAGAACAATTGAAAGGTTTTCCTTCAGAATGTGTAGGAACATGTCTATTCAGGGCACTTTTGCTGCAAAAGCTCTTTTCACAGGATGGACACTTATAAGGCTTCTCTCCTAAGTGTCTTCTTATATGTACTGCGAGATGGTCATGTCTTGCAGAAGACTTATTACATATGATGCACTGGTAAGGCTCATCTCCTCTTTGTGTTCTTATTAGCATGGAGAGATTGTATTTTTGAGAAGATTTCTGCTTGCACTCAGAATACCTCTTCTTGCAAGTATGGGTGCTCAGATGCTTGCGAAAGGCACTCTTGTAGAAATATATTTTATGGCAATCTGAACACTGGAATGTCTTTTTTCCTTCAGATCCTGAAGTATTTTGTATTTTCTTGTAGGTGTCCATACCTGCATGACATAGAGCCGGAGTGTCACCCTCATGACAAGTACGTGAAGAACTCTGAGAAACACAGGTGTTCTCCAAAAGTGTTTTCGCATCTGTAACGAAAGAACAAGATTCTTTCAAAGTTTGTTCAAATCATTATTTATTAACTTGCCCAATATTTTTTTTTTATAGCTTCAAACTTGAAGACATGTAGATTATGTATAAACAAGGAGTAAAAGAACAACATCAGATTTTATGTCTGTTTTATTGTTGAAAACTTGACAATGATGGCAAGTCTTATGAAAACTGATTATAACAGAATTGCCTCAAGCGTGGATTCTTTTTCTTCAAAGGAGAATCAAGACATTTAGTGGAAAGGTTTTCCTGCAGAAATATTTCCTGGCATGTCTGGTCAGAGAATTTTTGTGGTGAAAGCTCCTGTCATAGGATGTCACACTAGTCACGTTTGAGTACATTTGGTTGATTTTCTTTAGGCATTCTAGCATGGCTAGAGAGGCAAGTACTGCTGCAAAAGGCCTTACAACATATGGCGCAGTGGTGAGGCTTTTCTCCAGTTTCTATCCTCATATTGTCTGTTTGGAGCCAGAAGGGCGTTAACTTGGGGTTAAAGTAAATGAGTTAACGCCCTTCTGGCTCTCAACAGACGATATGTTGTTTCATTATGTTAATTTTGAGCAAAGCTCTTAGTACAAATCGAGCACCGAAAAGGCCTTTTCTGTGTGTTCTCATACATGTATGACTTGAAAGAGAATCCTTTCTAGCAAGTCTATAATATTACAAATGTCACACTTATTTCTCAAGAATGAGTGCCATATGTCGAGAAAGGTCTCTTTCGTGGAAATATTTTCTGGCAAAAAATGAACACTGATATAGGTTATTCCTCCTAAGTGTATCATCATATGTCTATTGATATGACTCTTTTGAGTAAATCTCTTACTACATTATTGAACGCTGATATAGCTTCTCAAAACTATGGTGCTTAGATGCTTACGATGTTCACTTAAACAGGAATATCTCTATATGTAGCCTGGAAACTGAAATGCTTTTTTTCCTTCAGAGCTAGTAAGATGTTTCAAATAACAATTAGTATTCTTATATGTGTATAGAAGGCTCTCTCATTAGAATACCTCTCATTACAAGATGAACAATGGAATGTTCTTGAAAGAATGCAAAATAGGGGGTCATTTTCGACTCTGATAACGATGTGTTACACCTTTGAATACGAAGTGAAACCACCAGGACTTGTATTCATGTGACTAGATTGTGGATCAAATTACATGTTTCTGAATTCTAGTCAAATAATAATGTCACATGGTAACAGATTAATCTAGATTTACCACTCTCTACCTGGGGTTAAAAAGGGGTACATGAACCTGGTAGAAAGAAATGCTTTAAATGCCTAAGCACCTTATATGGCAGCCAGGTTAAATCCAGGATAATACTGAAATAAATCAGGAAGAAATACAAATGGATCTGAGTAACTTTTATTTTTCAAGGGGTTTCATTACAAATAAAACATTCAAAATTCATGAGTAAAACCAATCAGTGAACGTGAAAACATCATTCAAGGAATTCCTACTGGTTCTAACTTAACACCCAGGTGTAGAATGGCAAATGTAGATCAGTGCCTTGCTAAAGTTTCATTTCTAGGTACTCCAAAGAGCTTTCAGGGTTACTGCATGAACCAATGTTCCTAATCAACCATCAAAACCAAATGCAAGGAGGTAAGAGGCATTCTTTAACATTATATGGCCTTGAGTATGGATTATTCTTCTTCAAATGAGAAACAAGATGTTGCTTTGTGGTGAAGGCTTAATTCAAATTGGAACACTGTCGATTGTGCTCTGGTGAGCCTGGTAAGGGCACCTTTGAGGTGAAAGTTCTTGTTACAGAATGAACACTGATGGGGATTCTTCCTGCGTGGGTTCTCACATAACTTTGGAAGATTTTCCTTTACAGGGTACCAATCACCAAAAATAATTTTGCTCTGTATGTTAGAGGTTTCATGTCGTTATAATACTATATCTAAAATATGGGCTTCAAATATTAATTCTATAAAGAGATATTGCAATTTCAATTACACTCTCTATAAGCGTAAAAGCAACTCGTGAGTAGACTACTCGACGCACCTGTATGCGCTCGCCAAGATAAAGGCTTGCGCGGAACTGAACTCAGAGTTCGGTTACGTGTGAGCATTTTCATGTTATCCTTTACTTCCTTCATACTCATTAACTTTTGACCTATGGAATACCAGACAAAGTTCTTTGAGGTTGATTTTATACTTTTCAGCTGGACACAAATTATTTTTTTCAGGTGATTGGTGCACTTTGAATAACATCTGTAACTACATCAATTACATGTATCTTTGCATGGCTTTTTTTTCCATCTCTGTGTTACAGCATGACAAGGGAGATGGCAGTTTCTTGTGAAACACTTAAAAATGAAGCACTGCTTAGTGCCAAGGCTTAGCTCATGTATGTGTCTTCATATGTCTCTTTAAATGTCCCATCAGAGAAAATCTCTTGCCACAAAGTGAGCACTGATGTGGCTTTTCTCCCGTGTGTGTCCTTTAAGGTGTGAATTTTGACAACATTTGTAACTACAGTAATCACACTTAAAAGGCTTTTCACCTGTATGTGTCCTCAAATGAATGAAAAGGTTTGACTTTTGAGAACATCTGTAACTACAGCTACCACACTTGAAAGGTTTCTCTCCGGTGTGTGTCCTCAAATGAATGAAAAGGTTTGCCTTTTGAGAACATCTGTAACTACAGAAATCACACTTAAATGGCTTCTCTCCAGTGTGTGTCCTCATATGAACCAGAAGACTTCCCTTCTTAGCACATCTGTAACTACAGAAATCACACTTAAATGGCTTCTCTTCAGTGTGTGCCCTCATATGAATTGCAAGGTATCTCTTTTGAGAACAAGTGTAACTGCAGTCATCACACTTAGAAGGTTTCTCTCCAGAGTGTATCATCATATGTGTACTTATACAGCCCTTTTGCGTAAATCTCTCACTACAGATTGAACACTGATAAGGCTTCTGAACAGTATGGGTGCTGAGATGCTTCCGATATTCACTCAAACATGAGTATTTCTTGTTGCAATCTGAACAGTGAAATGTATTTTGGGTTCCTTCAGAGCTGGTAGGATGATTCACTTTCTGATAACGCTTTGGTTTGGAGTGTGTTCTTAGATGTGTATGAACAGCATTCTTGTAGGAATATCCCTTGTTACATGATGGGTACTGGAAAGGCTTTTTTCCTTCAGATCCAGAAGTATTTTTTATTTCCTTGTAGCTATCCATACATGCATAACACAGCTGATCTTGACAGTTGTCATCATGACTGTGTACGTCACAATTGCTTGTAGTAGAACAAGAAGGTATGTTGGCATCCTCCTGTAGGGTCTTCCCATCTGTGAATCAAGAGGCAGATTCCTTTAAAGAATGTATCAATTACCACTCCTAGCACATATGAATTCTCATATTTATTATTCTGCTTGAAAAGATTATTACACTTATAAGGGAGTACATTTATCTTTAACCCTTACTTTATCATCTACAATTTCTTGTTTAAGCTGTAATCATCATCTCTTCTAACTGAATATTGGTTTATACAGTGTGAGTCAGAAAAAATGTTACACTTTTTTATACTTAGTATTGTTTCAAAAATGTGAGATAAACAGAGTATTTTATTTCAGCATGTATGGATAGATTAATATATTCCTTTGTTGTTTGGTAACATTTGTTTTAATGTTGCTGTTACGGCTGAGTGCACAACAGCCATTGTTTGAAAGATTGTTAAAACTCATTTGCGCCACTCAATGACACACGTTATCTCTGTGTGAAGCCTCGAGATTGTTGTGTGGGGAGCTGCCGAGGTGGAAAGGTCCTAGCATAGTGCAGTATGTTGCCGTAATCTAGCGTTCCTTACATACATGTATATTTACGGTAAAATTCACCAGAAAACAATGATGAAATACCAAACGATCTAACAAACAATCTCATACAAACATCTTTTGATACATGGAAAACTACATGAGACTATAACACGTTTCTTTCCAATTTCCTTTTTGCTACCAAAACTGTACATGAGCTTTAATTTAAAATGTGGAAACCTTGTTAAAAAAAATAAATCAATGCACACAGCATTCAAGGAATTCCTACAGGTACCTGAGGTCTGAAAAAATAATTTGTGTATAATTAGCTTGCATGAAATCAACCCCAGAAAACTTAACACGACATTCAACGGTGACAGCATGCAGGAGATATTTGATGTTTGAAAATAAAATACCCCCGAAATTAATATAAATAACACTTAAGCAAAGAATGGTCAATCTATCACGATAGCTCACCTAACGATATATCGATTCAGGAACGTCTTCACTGCCAAGCTAAATATGAAATTTGCTTTTGGATTGCGTTGTAGAAAACTCAATTTTACGCCAAATCAATTTCTAAATCGAGAAAACATTTTGCGTTGTATACTTCATTCATTCGTTGTTTTATTTGGGTTGAAGATTCTCCGTACGTTACGCCCGATTCAATTTTGGATTCGATAAATGTATTTTTCGTCATATTTTTAATTCATTTGTTTCATTTGGTTTGTAGATTCTCTGTAATTCATGGGTCAAACCAATATTCTATTTGATAAAATCATTTTGCATTGTGTATTTGATTCGTTTATTGTTTTATTCAAGTTGCAGATTCTCCGTAATTTATGCCCAATTCAATTTTCAATTCGATAAAAACATTTTGTGTTTTATACTTCATTTGTTCTTTCATTTGGGTTGTAGATTCTCTGAAATTTATGTGCCAAACCAATTTTGTATTTGATACAAAAGTTTTGCGTTGTATTCTTGATCCATTTGTTGTTTTATTTGGGTTGTAGATTATCCGTAAGTTACTCCCCAAATTAATTTTCGATTCAATTAAAACATTCTGCATTGAATCCTTCATTCATTTGTTTTATTTGGGTTGTAGATTCTCTGTCTGTTACACCCAATTCAATTTTTTGATTCGATAAATGTATTTTTCGTCATATTTCTAATTTATTTGGCGTTTCATTTGGTTTGTAGATTCTCTGTAATTCATGGGTCAAACCAATGTTCTATTTTATAAAATCATTTTGCATTGTGTATTTCATTTGATCATTGTTTTATTTGAGTTTTAGATTCTCCGTAAGTTACGCCCAATTCACTTTTCAATTCGATAAAGACATTTCGTGTTGTATACTTCATTCATTTGCTCTTTCATTTGGGTTGTATATTCTCTGTAATTTATGTGCAAAACCAATTTTGTATTTGTTATAAAAGTTTTGCGTTGTATACTTGATCCATTTGTTGTTTGATTTGGGTTGTAGATTCTCGATATGTTACTCCCCGAATTAATTTTCGATTCAATTAAAACATTCTGCGTTGAATCCTTCTTTCATTTGCTGTTTTATTTGGGTTGTAGATTCTCTGTTTGTTACGCCCAAAATGAATTTTCGATTCGATAAAAGCATTCCACGTTGTATACTTAATTCATTTTAATTTGGGTAATAGATTCTCCGTATGTTCCGTCGAAATCAACTTTCGATTCGATAAAAGTATTTTACCTTGTATATTTTATTCATTTTGTTGCTTTACTTGGGTTGCAGATTTTTCGTAAGTTACGTCCCAAATCAATTTGTGATTGGGATATAAGTATTTTGCCTTTATATTTTATTAGTCTGATGTTTCATTTTGGTTGTAGATTCTCCGTAAATTACTCCCCAATTCAATTTTCAATTCGATAAAAACATTCTGCATTGTATACTTCATTTATTCATTGTTTCATTTCGGTTATAGATTCTCTGTATGTTATACCCAAATTAATTTTCGATTTGATAAAGTATTCTGCCTCGTATATTTCATTAATTTGTTTGTTTACTTGGATTGTAGATTCCCCAGTAGTTACGCCCCAAATCAATTATTGAGTGTTTCATTAACCCCGCACAGGCACAGCACAAAGCAGACAACAAAGCGATAATGCGATCGCAATAATTGCACCATCATGTCTCATCATTCGCTAAACGTGCACACATGAAAAAAAGACTCAAACACATCGAAAACTGCTCGCGCGGAACTCAACTTGAGTGGATCGTTGATGCTTTCCTTTATTTTCTTCAAACTCCTTAACCGTTGACCTGTAGAGTGCCGGGTAAAGTTGTTTGGGGTTAATTTTATACATTATAACTGCATACAAATTATTGGGGGGGGGGGCCTCAGAGACCCTTCAACACCTGGGTGTAGGATGGCAAATGTAGATCAATGTCTTGCCAAAGTTTAATTTTTTAGGTACTCCGAAGATGATACAGGTACATTTTGGTTTTCATTGTTACTTTTTATACATGTAGCCAGGATCCACTTCAATCATAAAAAACCTAATGCAGGGAGGCAAGAGGCTCTCTTTAACATTGTGGCAATGTGTGCATCTTCTTCTTTGTTGTATTGAAGGAACGCTGTAAAGAAAATACCCACAGGTGTGTTCTGGCTTGCCTGGTATTAAAGGGCTCCTTTGAAGTGAAAGCTCCTATTACAGAATGAACAATGAGGAGGATTCTTCCAGAGTGGTTTCTCATATAAACTTGGAAGATTCTCCTTTAAAGAACATCTGTAACTACACCAATTACATATATAATGGTATGGCTTTTTTTTCCCTGTGTTACAGCATGACAAGAGAGATAGCAGTTTTTTGTGAAACACTTAGAAATAAAGCAATGCTTTATTTAGTAATAAGGCTTAGCTCCTCTATGTGTCTTCATATGTGTCTTCAACTGTCCAGTCTGACAAAATCTCTTCCTACAAAGTGAGCACTGGTGTGGCTTATCTCCTGTGTGTGTTCTCATATGAACTTGAAGGTGTGACTTTTGACAACATCTGTAACTACAGCTATCACACATAAAAGGCTTTTCTCCGGTGTGTGTTCTCATGTGAGCTTGAAGATTTCCCTTCTTAGCACATCTGTAACTACAGTTTCCACACTTAAAAGGCTTTTCTCTGGTGTGTGTTCTCATATGAAGTTGAAGGCTTGATCTCGAGGCACTTCTGTAACTACAGTAATCACATTTATAAGGCTTTTCTCCTGTGTGTCTCCTCATATGAACTTGAAGGTTTGACTTTTGACGACATCTGTAACTACAGAAATCACACTTATAAGGATTCTCTGCAGTGTGGGTTCTAATATGACGACAGAGATTTCCCTTTTGAGAACAACTGTAACTACAGAAATCACACTTAAAAGGCTTCTCTCCCGAGTGTATCATCATATGTGTACTGATATAACCCTTTTGAGTAAATCTCATATTACAGATTGAACACTGATAAGGCTTCTGAGAAGTATGGGTGCTTAGATGCTTCCGATATTCACTCAAACACGAGTATCTCTTGTTGCAATTTGAACACTGAAATGTATTTTGGGTTCCTTCAGAGCTGGTAGGATGATTCACTTTCTGATAACGCTTTGGTTTAGAGTGTGTTCTTAGATGTGTATGAAAGGCATTCTTGTAGGAATATCTCTTGTTACATGATGGGCACTGGAATGGCTTTTTTCCTCCAGACTCAGTCGTATTTTGGTCTTTCTTGTAGCTGTTCATACCTGCATGACGTAGATCTTGACAGTTGTCATCATGACTGCGTACGTCACAATTGTTTGTAGAACAAGAAGGCTTATAAGTGTCCTCATATACGGTCTTCCCATCTGTGAATCAAGAGGCAGATTCCTTATCATTTACCACTCCTAGCACACATGAATTTTTTTCTTTCATAATAATGTTTTCAATGTTTATAAAGAGCTTCTTGCATAGAAATTCTCCAGAGCCTTTCATTACTTAATATTACTCAAAAATGTGTATTTACGCATATAATTTGCATAAATCATATTTAAAAAAAAAGATTTACATAAAAATAACTATGGATTTCTGTTCTTTATGTGATTCTGTTTGTGCGAAATTTCGCGGTGATCGGTCATGTTGTTGCCGAGATATCAAGGCCATCATGCCCCCCTCCGCCCAGTCCTCAATTCCTCCAAAATAGCCCAGTCATTTTAGGGTTAACCCTTACTGTACTGGGGGGGGGGGGGCAAAATTTGTTTAGGGGAAGGGCTTGGAGGCACCCCCTCCCGACAAATTTTGCCGCACATTTCGAATCACTGCATTTCACACCACGCAACTTTCTGACTTTTTTCTTCCAAGTCTTGCGCATCTTTTGACATAAGTTTAAAAACTCTGTCATACCGTTACTGAGTCACATGACCTTTTATGACCTCATGACAGCCCGAAAATGGAGAATTTCTGAGTTTTGTGTACTAAACGAATGGGAAACTGCATTTCCTCATGTTCCTTCTTTATCACCTATAATTTCTTCTTTAAGCTGTAATCATCATCTATTCTAACTGAATATTAGTTCATATAACACTCTGAAACAGCAGACTTAAAAAAACAATAAAAAAGTTAAAGTTGAAAAACAAAGAAAGAGGTCAGAAATTCAAAAAACAATAGAAGACAGAAGAATCGAAATCACTCTCAAATTTTTTTCTTATGTAATGTTTCTAAGGTTTAAAATTATATCTCCAAGGACTTTCTTTAAAGGGGAATTAACCTCAAAATATAAATGTGCTTATAGTAATCTATTCCTTCTTGTTGTCCTACGTAGTTTTGCATTACGAGATGGGTATAAATCAAGATTTTCTCAGCAAAATTTATCATCTGCTAGCGCTACCTGGGGGCTGCCATTTTCTTGATGTGTACATAAAGATATTTTTAATCCGAATGCAAAATTGTCTTTCTTCCTGATACAAAATCCCATTTGAGATTTAAAATATTTAACAGATATATACATATATTCTGAAAACGAAAATGTGTTTTATATTTCTTTGAAAATTACTATTTTACTAAACAGAAAATATATTTTCTTGATACTATGACGTACGCGACGGAGCAAATTAATTCAAATTTATGGATGATAACTTCCCGAGCGTCAATAGTGATAAACTATGCATTCACCTGCTTTGAGATAATGGACTTCAATAGTCAGAATGCGCGTTGTATAAATTATGTTCTGCTCTGCCACGCAAGCCAAAGAAATCGATTTCTATTTAGCAAAACCAGAGAATTTAAAAACAAATCTATAAATTTCAAATTTTAGAGTATATGTATACACCGGTTATATATTTTCCATCTTATATGGGAATTTTTTGTAATGAAGAGAAGCAATTTATCTCCAGGATTAAAAATATCTTCCTGACCGGAACGGTTTCCAGTGGTTCATGTACAACTTCATGTACAACTCCATATCATCAAGAAAATGGCATCCCGCATGTAAAGTGTTAGCAGATGATACCGTGTGCTAGAATTTAAACCCTTTTCCGATATTTTATTTCTAAAGTGATACAGGCCAATGATTAAGAATATATTACACCTTTAAACATAAGTAATTTATATTCTGGGGTTAATTCTCCTTTAACCCTTTCGAGACAATTGACCACATTTTGTGGTTTGGCTCAATAACTTTTGATTCAGAGCCCTGAAAAATATACCAGATACATGAGTAGAAAGAGCAAAAATTTTTGCACACACTATGTCCATTTTCGTTAAATGACCATACTGCAATTGATCCCAGGAATTTTAAAAAGGAGAATAAGCTTTAAAATCCTTAAATTGGCAACACATTGAGAGGTTCAAAATCATGTTTTTTTTATCGAAATTGGCAACTTTTCCAACTTTTCGACAATTCTTTTAACCATGTATATTGTTTTCAAAGACATTACCACTTATTACAATCTTGTAGCACTAAAAGAAAAATATTATTGTTGCCAATTTGAAGAGCAAAATGTGATCAATTTAGCCCTTAAATAATTCTTGTCCTGAAAGGGTTAAAGACCACTGAGAGACCCAAAATTGGCATGATCTCTCAGCAGTCTCCAAGACCAGACAAAAATAGTGTCTATGTGGAATAGCTCTAAAAAACCCTGAAAGATCATGGAAAGACCAAAAAATAATTTTCCAGCAAATTTCTCAGAGATCTCTTAATTGATTATCAAAATGTATATTTACGCATATAATTTGCATAAATTACGATATGAAATGAGAAAATAAAGATTCACATAAAAATGGATTTGTGTTCTTAATCTCTGCGCAATTCTTGAGGTCAGTATAAAATTTTGCGGCGATTGGTCATATTGCGGCCGAGATCGGGGGGAGGGGTGGGGGGGCCTCAGAGGCCAATACAGTAAGGGTTCATTCTAAAGAAAGAAAAGATTTCACAATGTCCAATTACCCAGCACTGAATTGAATTTAGGACGTGGAAACCTTGTTGATTTAAAAAAAAAAAAAATCAGTGCACACAGCATTCAAGGAATTCCTACATGTTCCAACTTAAAGGGTACCTTAGGCCTGAAAAAATAATTTGTGTATAGTAAGCTTAGATTCAATTCAATTCAATTCTTTTTTTCACCCAGATTCACATGGAAATTTGTTTTGGTCACACTTGGTAAAAATACGTAATATACAGTGCGTATCAATAAAAAGTATACCCAACTTTGATAGCTTCTAATCAAAAAGCTATAACCTATTTGACCTTGAAATTTATTTTATGTTGAAGAGCAATTGTTTTCTGTCCAGTGATATCTCATTCATGACTTTTCTGCCGCAGATGACTGAGCACCAGCGTTTTTGAAAAGTGTTGTCAAAATCTCCTTGTACCAAGTTTGGGCTGATGCAGCGAATGTAAGTCAAGCCATATGAATGTGTTACTTTAGTCTAAAAAATCCTTTTAGAAGTTCCAATTTTCTTTTGCGCTTCATTGCTTCATTGTTGAAAGCGATCTAGTGTATGACATACACTGTACATGTATGTAAGCTTTCACATGACCTTGTTTCAGTCCATATGATAATCTCAATTTAATAACAGCCTTCTAACTACTTGTCGCATGATAACTAAAAACTCACTGCATTGCACCATTTCACCTGCATAAGATGCATAAGGTGCTTTTCTTGAATATCGCATGAACCGAAATGTCAACTGCCTTCAAAGAGTGAAAAAATACATGTGTTGAGAATTACCAAGGTAAATGATAGTAGACTTTCATTAAAAAAAAAGATAGCTTCCCAAATAAACCTTTTCCATTTTGAATGACTCAATAAAGACTTTCTTTCAAAAAGGCATGCGGATGAAAACCGAGATTGTGTCATCATGGCAAATTAAATATCATAAATTTTGCTTGTAATAAACCTTTTCTTGAGTTTGAGTTGACATTAACACATTTTCTATTCAAATGCACAAAATCAATTGAAATAGGTAAGCAATTGTTAAACTGAAATTACAAATGCGTAATTGGTTTTGACCCACATTTGTTTCTTCAGCCCAAACTTGGTACAAGAGGTTTTTGACAATACTTTTTGAAAAGCCTGCTGCTCAGTCATTCATTGCAACACGGTTATGAATAAGGTATCATTGGACAGAATATAAGTTGCTCCTTACTATACATGTAGATAGATTTTAAGCCCATAGAGGATATATAGTCAAGGATTGTAATTCCGAACAGATTGTATTACCGAACGTGTACAGTTAAGCGCCTAAAATGGGTTTTCATACGCGTGGGATTACGCGTATGAAAACCACACTATTGAAACAAAGGTTGTGTCTTTTTCCCATAGGTTTCACACGTTCGGAAATACAGTACCTTTTTCAAGGGACCAAAAGGCCGCGTCGTTGGGAAGGGGTTCACTCGGAAGGGAATATCATATTAAATCTACATTGTCTTTTTAAAATTCCATCAACTTCTTTTTCTGTAGGACTTTGAGCATTCATTATGTAAGTTTGACAGATATTCGTTTGATATTTTATTTGCTGTCGTTGATTTTCTGAAAAGAGTTCGGACACTGGATCAACCACCATAACTTTTTCATTAGAAGCTACCAAAATTGGGTATACTTTTTTTTTTGATACGCACTGCATATACATCTGAAAAGTTAATATACAGTCCGACCTCACTTATCCGAACTTCATTTATCCGGCCATCTCTATTAACCGGCCCTGTCTTCCGGCCAATTCGTCATGCAATTCACCCAAAAGCCTTGGAAACAGGAACACCATGGGCAATTTTCTGTTTAATTTTATTTCATTTCATCTCTTACAAATAAAAAGATCATTTGCAATCATCAACTACACCAAGAAAACATATATTTTACAGCCAATAGACTGCCCTACCCTATTCATTTGCATAGAAAATGTACATTTCTCTCATATCCAGCCATTTCACTTATCCAGATGGGTGCCGGTCCCAATGCGGCTGGATAAACGAGGTCGGACTGTACATTTAAAAGTGAGATAAAGGGCACTGTTCAGTTTATATGCAAACATGGTTTGAAAGTATGAGAAACTAAGTTGTTGTGTTTATAATCATAGAAGGACCATCAAAATAAAAGGTAGACAAAATAGAAATATTCTTATATTCTAATATTGCACATTGAAAAAGATGAAAAGGGTAGAACATCAAAAAGTATGCATTAAAATTACAGTGTGAATGGAAGGAAGAAAAACCACGCCAAACCAATACATGTACTTTCAATGTTTTCATCTTTGATCTTCATTGGTCGTGTTGTTGTGTAGCAACTCTAAAGTCAAGAATGATTTGTTTCGTTTAAGACGGATTTAGCTGAAGGTAATTATCATCACACCATTTGATAAAATCAACCCCAGAAAACTTAACACGACATTCAACAGTGACAGCATGCAGGAGATATTCGATGTTTGAAAATAAAATACCCCCCAAATTAATATAAATAAAACTTGAGCAAAGACTGGTCAATCTATCACAATAGCTCACCTAAAGATGTATCGATTCAGGAACGTCTTCACTGCCAAGCTAAATATAAAATTTGCTTTCGATTGCGTGAAAACTCAGACAATTTTACATTTTGTGTTGTATCCTTATTTCATTCGTTGTTTTATTTAGGTTGTAGATTCTCCGTATGTTACGCTCAATTCAATTTTTGATTCAATAAATGTATTTTTGTCCCTGCCGAACGAAGTTCGCGAGGGGACTATGAAACGGGCTCCGTTCGTGTGTGCGTGTGTGTGTCCGTCCGTCCGTCCGTCCGTGCGTCCGTCTGTCCGTGTGTGCTCAAATGTTAGAAAATGCTACTTCTCCGTCATTTCTTGGCCGATTTTGATTCTGATTGTTTTATCTGATAGGGCTGGGTGGGGGCTTCCAAACTTCTACACAGAATTTTGAAATTCATTAATTATGCAAATTTATGCAAATTTATTCAAAATTGACGAAAAATGCTACTTCTCCTCTATTTCACATCGGATTTTGATTCCGATTGTTTTATCTGATACAGTCAAACCGCAGGTCCCCCAAAAGTGCTCTATTTTATTTCCAGTTTTGCTTGACTGGGTCAGTCTCTGAATACATAATGAGCAGGAATCCCCAGGAACATCTAATTTCCAAATGATTGAATGGACTAGTTAACATTTACTGATTGTCATGATTTACACATCAAATAAAAGAGGAGGAATTAGAGATTCATGAAATACTCCATTGGTCTATTAAAAATGTGACAAAATTGGTGAAAAATAATGTTATTTTATGACTAAAAAATGGAAATGAAACGAAAAGTAAACCTGTAAAAAAACTCACATAGTTTTATTATGAGCCAGGCTAAATTTGACATGAGTGTGAAGGGCACTATCTATACTTTACAAATATTAAAATAATATGTATGTACACTTAATGACAGGGTCAGGATCCAGCAAAATGTAACCAAAGTACACATTGTGTCCTTCAAAAAGTTGATTCAAGCACTCTGATTGGTCACTCCACAAGCCCTTTCCCAAAAATAGATCAACATGTTTGTCACAGCCAGGACTATGTTTGCACAAGAGGTCAAGAGTTCACCAATGTGTGGCATGTGGTTTCAAATATCGCGCCCTAATCTTGCAGGGTGGCCTTGCCAGCCAATCACAGTGCTAGGATTCTATGGTCTTGAAAATTTCAAGGATATATTATGTACTTGGGTTGAATATTGCTGGATCCTGACCCTGTCATAAATGTATGGATGTTTTGAATATGATAAAGTAAAAGATGAAACTTCAACGCTTCCATACATATGCGTTTTAATAGTGGCTCATGTACTTTTTATATGTCTTTTATTGACTTGAAATCTTATAAAGAAAAGTGTTTTATTTCACTATTTTATCACTTATTTTCAACTACTTATACTTTGAATTATAACTTAAACAAGGTATGTCTGCATTGATACACTATCTATTTATCTTTCCAGAAAATTTGATGAGCATAGCATCAATATTTCTTGAGTTGATTAACTTTGAATATGACCATGCAAAACAGCCCACTGGTTGCAAGGAGAGTGTGCCATTTCAAGCACTGAAAATAAAATCAGCCCTTTTTGCTCATTTGCATACGACCTGCGGTCTGACTGGATAGGGCTGGGTGGGGGCTTCCAAACTTCTACACAGAATTTTGAAATTCATTAATTATGCAAATTTATGCAAATTTATTCAAAATTGATGAAAAATGCTACTTCTCCTCTATTTCACATCGGATTTTGATTCCGATTGTTTTATCTGATAGGGCTGGGTGGGGGCTTCCAAACTTCTACACAGAATTTTGAAATTCATTAATTATGCAAATTTATGCAAATTTATTCAAAATTGATGCAAATGCTACTTCTCTATTTCACTTCGGATTTTGATTCCGATTGTTTTATCTGATAGGGCTGGGTGGGGGCTTCCAAACTTCTACACAGAATTTTGAAATTCATTATTCATGCAAATTAATGCAAACTTATTCAAAATGGCTGAAGGTTCATAATGTTTTCATGTTTTATATTTCAGTTGTATACATGCATTGTTGGTATTCTCTTCTTTTGCATGCAGTAACATTATTATTTTATTCACTAAAGTTTTTCACTGAAGTTTTAAGGTTCAGGCTAGTTAATTTCCACAGATCTGCACTTCCGGCGGGGACATTTATTACGCATTGCGTAATTTACTCATTCACTTGTTTGTCGTATTTCGAATTTATTTGTTGTTCCATTTGGTTTGTAGATTCTCTGTAATTCATGGGCCAAACCAATGTTATATCTGATAAAATCATTTTGCGTTGTGTATTTAATTTATTGTTCTATTCGAGTTTTAGATTCTCCATAAGTTATGCCCAATTCGATAAAAACATTTTGCATTGTTTACTTCATTCATTTGTTTTATTTGGGTTGTAGATTCTCGATAAGTTACTTCCCGAATCAATTTTCGATTCAATTAAAACATTCAGCATCGTATCCTTCATTCATTTGTTGTTTAATTTGGGTTATAGATTCTCCGTATGTTCCGCCCAAATCAATTCTCGATTCAATAAAAGCATTTTGCCTCGTATATTTTATTCATTTGTTTATTTCGGTTGTAGATTCTCTGTTTGTTACGCCCCAAATCAATTTTCAATTGGGATAAAAGTATTCTGCCTTTATATCTTATTACTTTGCTGTTTCATTTTGGTTGTAGATTCTCCGTCAGTGTTGTATCCGAGGCCGGCTCAGCCGAGACCGAGACCAAGGCCGAGACATGGCTGCCCGAGACCGAGACCGAGACATGGCCGCCCGAGACCGAGACCAAGACATGGCCATTCTGAGACCGAGACCAAGACCGAGACATGACTATCCGAGAGCGAGACCGAGACCACTAAAACACGTACATTTAAAAAAAATTTTTTTTTAAAACGTGTTGAATTTACTATGACCTTTTTGTGTCTTTTTTAAGACCTTTTAATTGTTCAGTTAATATTTGGGCATGCTTTTTTCTGTATTCTCCCCCTGAATTTTTTAGAAATATATGTGTTGAAAAATGGAATTAAGAATTATTAAGGCAAGCAAATTAGCATTAATACGATCAAAAGTCAACACATTTACAGACTTGTCAATGCACCTTTATTTCTCCTCCAACATCCTGATAAATACAATAAAAAAACAATGTATTGGCTATTGACTGACAGACTGTATGAGGCAAGAATATAAATGCTAAAGTCAACTTTAGATGGAAGGGTAACATGAAATGTTGCATTTCCAAGTAAAAAACTCTCAATATTTTCATATCAACAGGAAAATTAGGGAATCAAGATCATAACTCTCCTATTACACACTATCTACTAGCTCCAAAAACATGAAAACTTTCTTTATATAATAATGTATTTAAGCCCCTTCATTATAGTATAATTACTGTACGTAACATACTGTAAAAGTTACCTAACTTCAGTTAAATGACAATGAACACCAAGGAAACACTGTCATAAACCAACCCATACAGTGGGGTCAGGCTAACTTGGCACTAGGGCGAACTCGGCACTGCATGGTGACTATGTTTTTCAAGAGTTGAAGTCCACGCTACGCACCGTACCCTTTTTAGCCTTAAATTTCATGTTTCGTAAAATTTTACTTCCTGAAATTTTTAACATTACTTCTTTGATAATCATTTTACTCATTGATATCATATAATTTGAATTTAAGTGTTTTGAAATGTGTAATTAATGCGAAATTCAACACAAGTGTTTGCAATCAATTTAACTCTCTGGGCTCACTCAGCCGCGATTTTCCGCCACGGCCGAGTTCGCCCTAGTGCCGAGTTAGCCCGCATCCCATACAGTACAGGTATGGCATAGAACAATCAAACAATGTGATAATATAAATCTGAATGAAAAACCAAAAATATTCACGGTACCGGACAGTATCCCTTTTACCGTGTTGGTGTTCTCACAACACCAACACCAGCCTCCAACACCGTTCTTGAAATCACCCATTTTGACGATCCAACATCAATCTCATCCTTACACTATGCAAGTAACTGATATCTGGCAGAAGCATGCAGTGCTGTGCTTTGCGACGGAGGAATTGCAATATCAGTGAATATTGAGTGCGCATTTCCACTACTGAGTGCGCATTTCCACTACTGAGTGTTCACTCTCATATTAGCTGATTAAAAAGTCATTTTCAACACTTTTCAACACCGCGTTTGTCGCTGCCTTGAACCGGCCTTGAGCCGAGACATCCAAGACATTAGCTTCCGAGGCCGAGGACGCAATATTCGGCCTCGAGGACGAGGCCAGCCTCGAGGCATGCAACATCAATCTCCGTAAGTTACTACCCAATTCAATTTTCGATTTAATAAAAACATTCTGTGTTGTATACTTCATTCATTTGTTGTTTCATTTGGGTTATAGATTCTCTGTATGTTCCGCCCAAATCAATTCTTGATTCAATAAAACTATTTTGCCTCGTATATTTTATTCATTTGTTTGTTTACTTCGGTTGTAGATTCTCCGTAAGTTACACCTCAAATCAATAAAACTATTTTGCGCAGTATATTTGATTCATTTGTTTGTTTTAATTTGGATTGTAGATTCTCCGTCAGTTACACCCCAAATCAATTTTTGATTCAATAAAAGTATTTTGCCTAGTATACTTTATTCATTTACGCGTGTTAAATGAATAGCGGTTTTCTATGAATAGCGGTCCTTATGAATAGCGAGCGGACCCCCACATGTAACTTTGGAAGAATGTCCTTTAAAGAACATCTGTAACTACACCAATTACATACATGTTTGTATGGCTTTTTTTTTTCCTCTCTGCATTACAGCATGACATGAGAAATATGGTTTTTGCGAAACACTTAAAAATCAAGCACTACTTTAGTGATCAGGCTTAGCTCCTGTATGTGTCTTCATACATTGTATGTTTCTCTAACTGTCCAGTCTGACAAAATCTCTTCCCACAAAGTGACCACTGATGTGGCTTATCTCCTGTGTGTGTTCTAATTATAAACTTGAAGGTGTGACTTTTGACATCTGTAACTACAGAAATCACACTGAAAAGGCTTCTCTGCAATGTGGGTTCTAATATGAACTTGAAGATTTTCCTTTTAGAACATCTGTAACTACAGTGATCACTTAATAGAACGTTTTTCTCTGGTGTGTGTGTTCTCATATGACCTTGAAGATTTCCCTTATGAGCACACCTGTATGTACATGTAACTACAGTTATCACACTTAAAAGGGCTTTTCTCTGGTGTCTGTTCTCATATGACCTTGAAGATTTCCCTTCTTAGCACTTCTGTAACTGCAGTAATTACACTTAAAGGGCTTTTCTCCTGTGCGAGTCCTCAAATGAATTTCTTATCTTCCCTTTTGAGAACATCTGTAGCGACAACAATTTCATATATATGTGTAAGGCTTTTTTTCCTCTCTGTGTTACAGCATGACAACAGAGATAGCAGTTTTTGTGAAACACTTAAAATAAAGCACTGTTTTATTAACGAGGCTTAGCTCCTGTATGTGTCTTCATGTGTCTCTTTAACTGTCCAGTCTGACAAAATCTCTTCCCACAAAGTGAGCACTGATGTGGCTTATCTCCTGTGTGTGTTCTCATATGAACTTTAAGGTGTGACTTTTGACAACATCTGTAACTACAGTAATCACACTTAAAAGGCTTCTCTGCAGTGTGGGTTCGAATATGAACTTGAAGATTTTCCTTTTTAGAACAACTGTAACTACAGTTTTCACACTTAAAAGGCTTTTCTCTGGTGTGTGTTCTCATATGACCTTGAAGATTAACCTTCTTATCACTTCTGTAACTACAATAATCGCACTTATAAATCTTTTCTCCTGCGTGTGTCCTCATATGAACTTGAAGGTTTGACTTTTGATGACATCTGTAACTACAGAAATCACACTTAAAAGGATTCTCCGCAGTGTGGGTTCTAATATGACAGAGGTTTCCCTTTTGAGAACAACTGTAACTACAGTAATCACACTTAAAGGGCTTTTCTCCTGTGCAAGTCCTCATATGAATTTTAAATCTTCCTTTTTGAGAACAACTGTTACTACAGCAGTCACACTTAAACAGTTTCTCTTCCGAATGTATCATCATGTGTCTATTTATGTGATCCTTTTGAGTACATTTCTGGCCATAGATTGAACACTGATAAGGCTTTTGAAAAGTATGGGTGCTTAGATGCTTATAGTATTCATTCAAACAGGAGTATATCTTGTGGCAATCTGAACAATGAAATGTCTTATTTCCTTCAGAGCTAGTAGGGTGTTTCCCTTCCTGATAATGCTTTGGTTTAGAGTGTGTTCTTAGATGTGTATGAAAGGCATTCTTGTAGGAATATCTCTTGTTACATGACGGGCACTGGAATGGCTTTTTTCCTCCAGACTCAGTCGTATTTTGGTCTTTCTTGTAGCTGTTCATACCTGCATGACATAGATCTTGACAGTTGTCATCATGACTGTGTACGTCACAATTGTTTGTAGAACAAGAAGGCATGTTGGTGTCCACATGTACGGTCATCTCATCTGTGAATCAAGAGGAAGATTCCTTTAAAGAATGTTTCAAGTACCACTCCTAACACAATGGATTTTTTGTACTTATTATTCTGCTTGAAAAGATTACTATACTTTTAAGGGAGGAGATTTATCATTAATTCTAAGAAATTATTTCATAATGTCCAGTACCAGTTAAATTGAAATAAGAAAATGGACACCTTGTTGATGAACATGGAAACAAAATTTCCAAATTCATAAGTAAAAAACATCAGTGCACACATCTTTCAAGGAATTCCTACCAGTTCCGACTTAACACCTGGGTTGAGAATGGCAAATGTATATCAATCCTTGACAAAGTTTCATATTTTTGTACTTCTAAGATGATACATGTACATTTCAGAGTTCATCGTTACTTTTTATACATGTAGCCAGGATTCACTTCAATCATTAGAACCTAATGCAAAAGAGAGGGAAGAGGCACTCTTTACACTGTGGCAATGAGTGCAGATTCTTCTTCTTTTTCAAATGAAGAAAAAGATGTTCCTTTGTAGTGAAGGAACGCTGTAAAGAAAATACCGTCAAGTATGTTCTGGCTTGCTTGGTAAGGACTCCTTTTAGGTGAAAGCTCTTATTACAGAATTAACAATGAGGATTCTTCCCGAGTGGTTTCTCATATAAACTTGGACGATTGCTCTTTAAAGAACATCTCATAACTACACCAATTACATGTTTGTATGGCTTTTTTTCCCCCCTCTCCGTGTTACAGCATGACAAGAGAGATGGTGGTTTTTGTGAAACACTTACAAATAAAGCACTGCTTTAGTAATAAGGATTAGCTCCTGTATGTGTCTTCATATGTTTCTTTAACTCTCCAGTCTGACAAAATCTCTTCCTACAAAGTGAGCACTGATACAGCTTCTCTCCTGTGTGTGTTCTCTTATGAACTTGAAGGTGTGACTTTCAACAACATCTGTAACTACAGAAATCACACTCAAGAGGCTTCTCAGTGTTGGACCTAATATGAACTTGGAGATTTCCGTTTTCAAAACATTTGTAACTACAGCTATCACACTTAAAGTGACAGTAAATTGAAGCTCCTAATGGCGTCATCTTTCAACAGGATTTGGAAAGTATCTGTGCCTCTAATTTTCCCATCATGCCCCATTCTAGTTTCTAGAAGTTAGAATGTATCTGTGGGCAAATTTTTCCCCATGTGCAACGTCAAAAAATAATAGTTTGAAATATAAAATGTGCCTATTTCCAAACAGCTTTTTGTCTAAATTCAAAATAAAATGCAATTAATGTTCAAATTATGATCTCAATTTGGCAGTTACTGTAAGGTGGCGCTGTTCAAGTTTTGCCAGTGTAATGCCATTTTAAAAGGGTTTTCCTTGGTGTGTGTTCTCTTACATGTATGAACTTGAAGATTGACTTCCTTAGCACTTCTGTAACTACAATAATCAAACTTATGAGGCTTTTCTCATGTGCGTGTCCTCAAATGGACTGTAAATCTTCCTTTTTGGGAACATCTTTAACTACAGCAATCACACTTATACATTGTAAGGCTTTCTCCTGTGTGAGTCCTCATATGAACTTTAAGTATTCCCTTTTGAGAACAAATGTAACTACATGTACAGCAGTCACACTTAAACAGTTTCTCTTCAGAATGTATTATGATATGTCTATTCATATGATCATTTTGAGTACATTTCTGGCCAAAGATTGAACACTGATAAGGCTTCTGAGAGTATGGGTATTATGTAGATGGTTATAGCAGTGGCAGATCCAGGATTTCTTGAGGGAGGGGGCTCAATATTCACGAAATTTTCTGACAAGCGAAAGAAAGAAAGAAAAAGGTCCTCGGCATTTTGGGGCCCTTTTTTGACTAAAAAATTCTCTGACAAGCATTTTAAAAAAAATTTAAAAAAAAGGTCCTCAGCATTTATTGGCCCCCCCCCCCTGGATCCGCCACTGGCTTATAGTATTCACTCAAATAGGAGTATCCCTTGTGGCAATCTGAACACTGGAATGTGTTTTTTTTTTTACCTTCAGAGCTAGTAGGATGTATCACTTCCTGATAATACTTTGGTTTTGAGTGTGTGTTTAGATGTGTATGAAAGGCATTCTTGTAGGAATATCTCTTGTTACATGATGGGCACTGGAATGGCTTTTTTCCTCCAGACTCAGTCGTATTTTGGTCTTTCTTGTAGCTGTCCGTCAATGCATGAAATAGATCTTGACAGTTGTCATCAAGAATGTGTACGTCACAATTGTTTGTAGGACAAGAAGGCATGTTGGTGTCCTCCTGTATGGTCTTCCCATCTGTGAATCAAGAGGAAGATTGCTTTAAAGACTGTATCAATTACCACTCCTAGCACATATGAATTGTCGTATTTATAATTCTGCTTGAAAAGATTACTACACTTATAAGGGAGTAGAATTATCTTTAAAGTGTACCAATCACCGGAAAAAATAATTTGTGTACAGCTAGAAAGTATAAAATCAACCTCAAAGAACTTTGGTATTCTATAGGTCAACAGTTAATGAGTATGAAGGAAATAAAGGATAACATGAAAATGCTCGCGCGGAACCGAACTCAGAGTTTGGTTCCGCGCGAGCCTTTACCTTGGCAAGCGTGTACGGGTGCATCGAGTAGTCTACTCACGAGTCGCTTTTACGCTTATAGACAGTGTAATTAAAATTGCAATATCTGTTTATAGAATTAATATTTGAAGCCCATATTTTGAATATAGTATAATGACATGCAACCTCTAACATACAGAGCAAAATTAGTTTTGGTGATTGGTACCCTTTAATTCTAAGAACTGATTTCATAATGTCCAGTACCTGTTAAATTGAATTTAATAAGTGGAAACCTTGTCGATGAACATGGAAACAAAATTTCCAAATTCATACATGTAAGTAAAAAAAAAATCAGTGCACACAGCTTTCAAGGAATTCCTGCAGCTTCCAACTTAACACCTGGGTGTAGAATGGCAATCAGTGTCTTGCCAAAGTTTCATTTTTAGGTACTCCTGAGATGATACATGTGCAGTTCAGCTTTCATTGTTACTGGATATACATGTAGCCAGGATCCACTTCAATCATCAAAATCTAATAGTCTGGGGGCCTGTCCTGAAATAGTTACCCCATTTTATCCATAAGATTTGACCCCGTAAAGTTACTGAGACCATCTTAGTCACTGACAAAAAGGTTGTCAGCCTGACTGTAGCGACCAGGTTAAGCCCCCAGAGCCCCCACAAGAGACCCCAAAGTTGGGTTGATTTCATCCCATCTTCCACATGCACCAAACTTTGTCAGCAGGAAGTAATATGACTGGACATTACAAAACACAAAAAACTGACAAAATTTCCGTCGGGATGGGGTGTCAGACGGCCCCTAAAACTTGGGGTAAGATTTTCCCCTTGAAGCCCAGGGACCAAATTTTGTCAGACGGAAGAGCTATGGATGTACATTCCAAAAACATATAAACTGACAAAATTGTCTATCGGGAAGGGGGTGTCAGACCCCCTGAAATGAAAATCCCAAAGTGCCTTTTGACAACACTTTACCTCCCAAAATGCTCTGTATGTATCAGGCCTGTGAGTGGGGTTTTAAAAAAAGAGTGGAAAAACGCTGAAACTAGTTTACCTGATCTATTTACTTGTCTTCCGCTTCATACCTGAAATAATGCAGATTGAACGGCTGCCCGCCTGTGGCCCGCCAAACACATGCCACGGCGCGGTCCACAGTACGCTATAAGAATGCAAGCAGCATGAACTTAACAGTACATCGCGCGCGAAGGCAAAACACAATACATACATGTACATGACGGTACGTTGTTATCCATATTGGTCGCAAGAGAGCTAGACTCCGCTTGCGCTCGCAGCCGTTTAGCTAGACTACGTTTCCAGCCATTTAAATCCACTGAAATAATGGTTGCCAATAAAATAGCGGGAATACTACACAGGAAAAAAGCGGAAATTGAAATCAGCGAGAATAATAAAGAAGGCGGAGGTCTCACAGGCCTGATGTATAGAAAAACCATTTTCTTACTTTCTGACTATGATAATTCAAAAATGCTTTATTCTATTCACTTTAAATTTTCATAACATAATTTTGAATATGATAATTTTCTGGAGGAGCAATTTGGTGTTAATTGGTCTTTTGCTTAATAGTTATTTAATTGTGAAAAATGCATTGCTTTCCCCAAAGTAGCCCAAAAATATTGTCAGGATTATATATACACACCCATTGTCCATCTTCACCAGTTTGACAAGGCATAATAGAGGAGCTTTTCAGGTATCTGTGGTATGTGACTGCCAGGCTGAAATGTACTATTCAGATAACAAGCAAGCTCCTCTATGGGTGTGTTTACATAATCCTGACAATATTTTTTGGCTACTTTTAAGAAAGCAATTTGATAACTTATTAATCAAAAGACCAATTAAAACCAAATTGCACCTCAAGAAAATGATTACACTCAAAATTACACTGCATGGGTCTGACACCCCTTCCTGATGGACATTTTTTGTCAGTTTTTATATTTTTGGAATGTACATCTATAGCTCTTCCTTCTGACAAAATTTGGTCCCTGGGCTCCAAGGGGAAAAATGTAACCCAATTTTTAGGGGCCGTCTGACACCCCATCCCGAAGGAAATTTTTGTCAGTTTTTTTGTGTTTTGTAATGTCCAGTCATACTATTTCCTAATGACAAAGTTTGGTGCACGGGGGAGATGGGGTGAAGTCGACCAGACT
Organism: Heliocidaris tuberculata; assembly: GCA_025618425.1. Lineage (NCBI taxonomy): Eukaryota > Metazoa > Echinodermata > Echinoidea > Camarodonta > Echinometridae > Heliocidaris > Heliocidaris tuberculata. Next base: position 13,656,122 of record CM046841.1, read on the forward strand.
TTGGGGTCTCTTTTTGGGGCTCTGGGGGCTAAATCCGGCGGCTACGGTCAGCTGACAACCTTTTTGTCAATGACTTAGAAGGTCCAAGTAACTTTAAGGGGTCAAATCTTATTGATAAAATGGGGTGACTATTCCGGGGCAGGCTCCTGGCCTATAATGCAGGGAGGTAAGAGGCACTCTTTAACATTGTTTCAATGGGTGCAGATTCTTCTTCTTCTTCTGAGAAACAAGCTGTTCCTTTGTATTAAAGCAACACTGTACATAAAGAAAATACCATCAAGTGTATTCTGGATTGCCCGATAAGGCTCCTTTGAGGTGAAAACTCCCATTACAGAATGAGACATGAGGAGGATTCTTCCCGAGTGGTTTCTCATATAAACTTGGATGATTGTCCTTTAAAGAACATCTGTAACTACACCAATTACATATATGTTTGTATGGCTTTTTTTTCCCTCTGCGTTACAGCATGACAGGAGAAATAGTAGTTTTTGTGATACACTTAAAAACAAAGTACTACTTTAGTGATCAGGCTTAGCTCCTGTATGTGTATTCATACTGAATGTATTTTCCTTTAACTGTCCAGTCTGACAAACTCTCTTCCCACAAAGTGAGCACTGATGCGGCTTCTCTCCTGTGTGTGTCCTAATATGAACTTGAAGAGTTTTTTTTTTAACAACATCTGTAACTACTAACAAAAATCACACTTAAAGGCTTCTTTGCAGTGCGGGTTCTAATATGAACTTGAAGATTTCCCTTTTCAGAGCATCTGTAATTACAGCTATCACACTTAAAAGGCTTTTTTCTGGTGTGTGTTCTCATATGAACTTGTATACAATGCAAAATACTTTTACTGAACAGAAAATTGGTTTGGCACATAAACTGCAGAGAATCTACAACCCAAATAAAACAACAAATGAATACATTGTTCGCTGCAAAATACTTTTATCAAATCAAAAATTGATTTGGGGCATAACTTACGGAGAATGTACAACGCAAATTAAACAATAAATGAATGAAGTATACAAATCAAATTTTTAAAATCAATTCAAAAATTGATTTGGGGCGTAACTTATGGCGAATCTTCAACCCAAATGAAACAACAAATCAAATTCGAAATTATGCCCCAAAATACTTTTATTGAATCAAAAATTGATTTGCAGAGTAACTTACGGAAAATTTACAACCCAAATTAAACAACAAATGAATGAAAAACAACGCAAAATACATTTATCGAATGGAAAATTGATTTGGGACGTAATTTACTGAGAATCAACAACTCAAATTAAACAACAAATGAATAAATCATACGCTGCAAACTACTTTCATCGTATTGAAAATTGCTTTGGCGCATAACTTACGGAGAATCTACAACCAAAATTAAACACCAAATGAATGAGGTATACAATGCAATTTTTTTTTTTATTGATTCAGAAATTGATTTGGGGTGTAACTTATGGCGAATCTTCAACCCAAATGAAACAAAAAATTAAATTAGAAATTATGTCCCAAATTACTTTTATTGAATCAAAAATTGATTTGCAGAGTAACTTACAGAGAATTTACAACCCAAATGAATTAACAAAGTCCATATACATACATGTACAAGGACAAAGCAAAATATTTTCATATATTAGAAAATTTATTTTGCATGAAATTTTCTGACTTTTCTACAACGCAATCGAAAGCAAATTTTACATTTAACTTGGAAGTGAGGACGTTCCTGACTCGATATATCGTTATGTGAGCGATCGTGATCGTGATTATATCAATTTGGGAGGATATTTTATTTTCAAACATTAATATCTCCTGCATGCCGTCACTATTGAATGTCATGTCTTCTGGGGTTGATTTTATGGATGTACATGTAAGGTAACTATACACAAATTAATTTTTCAAGCCTCAGGCACTCTTTAATATGAGAGAGATTTCCCTTGTCCGAATATCTATTACTATTAATAGCAATCACACTTTATGGCTTTTCCCCTGCATGTATTCTCTTATGAACTTGAAGGTGTTCCTTTTGATAGCATCTGTAACGGCAAGTATCACACTTAAACGTCTTCTCTCTAGTGTGTGTCCTCATTATATGAAGTCGAAGATATCGCTTGGAAGAACATCTGTAATTACAGCAATCACACGCGAATGGTTTTTCCCCTGTGTGTGTTCTCATATGATCTGTTAGGCTATGCTTTTGAGAACATCGATAACTACAGTAATCACACTTAAAAGGCTTCTCTCCTGTGTGTGTCCTCATATGAACCTGAAGATTTCCCTTCTTAGAAAAGCTCTTGCTACAATTTGAACAATGAAAAGGCTTTTCTCCCTTATGTGTTTTCATATGAAGGGTGAGATAATCGTTTCTAGTAAAGGCCTTATTACAAATGTCACACTGATAAGGATTTTCTCCCTTGTGTGTTCTCATATGAAGATGGAGATAATAGTTTCGACTAAAGGCCTTATTACAAATGTCACACTGATAAGGATTTTCTCCAGAATGTGTGAGGACATGCCTAGAAAGAGGAATATATTGAGAATATTTCTTGTTGCAAAATGAATGATATGGCTTTTCTCTGGTGTGTGTTATCATATGTGATTTCAGCTGTCCTTTTCTAATAAATTTCTTGCTACAAATTGAGCACTGATGTGGCTTTTCTCCCATATGTGTTCTGAGATGCATCGACAGACTGTGTTTTCAAGAAAATCTACGCTTACATTCCAAGCACTGATATGGCTTCTGACAATTATTAGCGCTTATACATGTATGTGTATGATAGACACTCATGTCGAGAAATCTCTTGTTACATGATGGGCACTGGAGTGGCTTTTTTCCATCAGATCCAGAAGTATTTTGTACTGTCTCATAGGTGTCCATACCTGCATGACTTTGCTTTGAAGACTGGCCCTCATGATTGTGTCCGTCAAGATTGCATGTAGGATCTGAAGGCTCGCTGTTGCTCTCCAGAATGGCCTTCCCATCTGTGGATTGAGAGGAATCAATTCTGTCAACGATTGCATGAAATATCTATCTAAAATGTACTAGTCCAGTTTCTACTCATGTATTTGTTAACCCTTTCAAGACAACTGACCACATTGTGTGGTTTGGCTCAATAATTTTTGATTAAGAGCTCTAAAAAATATACCAGATGCATGAGTAGAAAGAGCAAAATTTTCTACACACACTATGTCCATTTTTATTGCATAACCATACTGCGTTTGATGCCAGGAATTTTAAAAACGAGAATAAACTTTGAAATCCTTAAATTGGCAACACATTGAGGTTCAAAATTATTGTTTTTTCATCAAAATTGGCAATTTTCAAAACTTTACGGCAAATTCCTAACCATGCATATTTTTTTCAAAGACATTACAAGTTATTCGAACTATGTACCACTAAAAGAAAATTTTATTGTTGCCAATTTGAAGAACAAAATGTAATCAATTTAACCCTTAAATAATTCCTGTCCTGAAAGGGTTAAGTCCATGAAAAGAGCAATACATGCTTTGTGCGATGTGCGAGAGGGTCGCTTCTTTGCAACAATAATACTGAAAAGCAGGATGAGATTGTTTCTGGCTAGTGCATGCATGCTAAAGGGCAATCCAACCTTGGTAATAAGATGATTTGTGTGAAAGCAGAAAAATAAGAAAAACAGGATGGTGAAAGTTTGAAAGAAATCGGACAAACAAGGACTAAGAAAGTTATGGATGTTTGAAAAAAGAGATCACAACATCTATGCGAATCTCAAATTGGCAATTTGGTAATTCAATTGTGACATTTTTGTGGACAACTCTCCCATTTGTCGTACACAAAAATATCATTGATTAGCGGTTTTCTTCGAGCCGCTTTTACCCTTGGGGCTGTACTCAAAATATATTGGAGATAGCATATTGTTACAGGTCTTCATGAATGAAAAGATCCTACTGAGTAATGCATTTTGAAAATAAGTGACATTTTAGTCATTTTGTGTGTTAGAGTGAATGGGGGAGTTGTCCACAGTTACATCCCAGTGACTTTACCTATTCGGCCAATTTGAATTTCCCATAAGCATAGTGATTACAACTTTCAAAATTCATAAAATTTTTCTCATCAAACTTTCCCTGATCTGCCTCTCTGTGTGTTAGAGTGAATGGGGGAGTTGTCCACAGCTACATCACAGTGACTTTACCTATTCGGCCAATTTGAATTTCCCATAAGCATAGTGATTACAACTTTCAAAATTCATAACTTTCTTATTGCTTGTCCGATTTCGTTCAAACTTTCACCAATCTGCTTCTCTGATTTTTCCTTTCTTTCAAAGCAACTTGCTATTAAGGTTGGATTTCCCTTTAATAACCCCCTTTTTTTTTTCTCATCAAACTTTCCCTGATCTGCCTCTCTGTGTGTTAGAGTGAATGGGGGAGTTGTCCACAGCTACATCACAGTGACTTTACCTATTCGGCCAATTTGAATTTCCCATAAGCATAGTGATTACAACTTTCAAAATTCATAACTTTCTTATTGCTTGTCCGATTTCGTTCAAACTTTCACCAATCTGCTTCTCTGATTTTTCCTTTCTTTCAAAGCAACTTGCTATTAAGGTTGGATTTCCCTTTAATAACCCCCTTTTTTTTTTCTCATCAAACTTTCCCTGATCTGCCTCTCTGTGTGTTAGAGTGAATGGGGGAGTTGTCCACAGCCACATCACAGTGACTTTACCTATTCGGCCAATTTGAATTTCCCATAAGCATAGTGATTACAACTTTCAAAATTCATAACTTTCTTATTGCTTGTCCGATTTCGTTCAAACTTTCACCAATCTGCTTGTCTGATTTTTCCTTTCTTTCAAAGCAACTTGCTATTAAGGTTGGATTTCCCTTTAAATTGAGTTGGGTTCTGTAGATTGTAAGGATGTCGTGGAATAAGTCCTCTTCCTTAACCCATAGGAGTACAATGTCTCCTTTTAGTGACATTTTTGCTTTATCTTTTGATCCAGAATGCTAGGAATTACACATTGTACATGAGGAGAAAGAGCATAAATCACAAAAAATTTGAGTCTATTTCCAATGCAGTACATTGAGCCAATCACAAATAAGAGCGATTGAATTGCTATTAATCAAAAAAGCCTCTCAATTGGCAACAGGATGTAAAATATATGATCACTATTTTCGTGTACAAACCGGCAATTTTTCTTATAAATTTTGCAATTTTCATTCACATTGGTTCATTCAATAAACAATTTCATTTTTTTTTTCAAACTATGTAGGAGTGAAAAATAAGAATAACTGTTGCCAATTTGAGGAGGGAAAACTAATTAATTTAGACCACAAGAAAACCCTGAACTGCTATGGGTTAATAACAATGGTCTGGATAGAGTGTTGTTCTTGGGTCCTTCCCTGTGAAGCTTAGTATACAGGATTGTTAAAGAATTTTAATTAGCTCTGAGGAAATGTACACAACTTCTTTCTGAAGTTATACTAGGTGTTAAAAAAAAAAAAAAAAAAAAATTGACACTTTTGATTGTTTATAACTCAAAAGTTACAACTCGTATCAGACTGAGGTTTTCACAGGTAAAGTTGAAGGATGCCAAATTTATTTGGAGCAAGGTTTATGAAATTTATTTGAATATCTTTCTTAAAACAATTCTCTGAATATATGTGCATTAAAGTGTACTTGAGAAAATTTCTCACTACACATTAAAGATAAAGTTGAGCTCTGGTCATGCAATTACATTGAGAAAGGATCTGTCTCAAAGCAATTGGAAAAGGTTGATCATGTCTACATAAGAATGAGTGTATAGTATGAGGATTTGGAATCATCAAAATGATAAGATACTGACCCAATCTCACTGAAGAGAAAATGCACTGCACACAGAAATGGGTAATGGGACTGCACATGTATACATGTGGCATGAATGTTTGGCCTGAACACTTCAGCCATTTCTAGTCGTATTTCAAATATCAGGGCATTTGAAGAGCAATCCTTTTCAGGGGTCAGTTCTACTGACATAAAAGGAATGAGCAGCAAGCTCACAAATTATTCTTCACCTTACCCAGAACATAACCTTATCTTTAAACACTGCTAAGGATTTCCTCATTTGGGTGTTTTCACATGACAAGATTGATGACCATCTCTTGTGAAGGCCTTACTACAAATGACACACTGATAAGGCTGTTCACCAGATTGTGTTTTCATTTGCAGTAATAGATCTTTTCTAGCAAAGGCCTTATTACAAATCAAACACCAATAGAGGCCTGTTATCTGTGTGTATATCCCAAGATAGAGATTCCCCTTGTCAGAACTTTTGTACATGTAAGCACAGCAACACATTAAAAAGCTTTCCTTTATGATATCTCCTTTTTGAGCAAAACTGCTGTCGTGGGATGAACATATGTGACCAGGCACCACAAAACCACCAAAAAGTCACCAGATATGTATTTTTAGTTAAGGTCTGATTCTGAAAAAGAAGATTATCAGCTTAAAAAGGATATACATGTATAACTCATTAGTATTGGATGTTCCTAACCCACTGTACAAAGAGTAGTATTCCCAGTCCCACAGAATGTTACTTTGGGGAAATAAGGGTTTAAAGTTTGCAGTCTATTGAAGCACTTTGACTTGCACGGTATTGTGCAAAGGTCACAAAAAGAGGATTATAACACGATAGGAATTTCTATGAAGGGATTATCAGATTGTCCTAAAAACTGGCACACTAATTAAACACATAGTGCTCATCATAATGGACAAGAATCAATACAAGAACTTCCTCTGTTTTTAAAGTTACGGGAGATCAAAGTGAGACAAGTATTCAGGGTTGTAAAAAAAAAATCTAATGCAACAAAATCAAGAGAAGACAACAATAGATCTACTAAAAACTGTTTAAAAATGACACTTTTAGGTTGTTTGGTGCCTCAATTTTTTTCAATTACTTAGAAAAAACTATAACTCTTTCAGGAAATACCAAAAACTAAAATTTGATCATGCCAACCAAACACACCTTTATTGAGCTCTAACTGATAATCACACAGTGCAATTTTTTTGTGGTTTTGTGGTGGTTGGTCACATGTATACCCTAAACCAGAAACATTTGATTCGCAAAAATTTATTGTGGTGCCAATTCAATTATGTTTCAATGATTTCGCGAATCTGAACGACTGTGAGGAACGCTAATAACGGCTATACACTGCCCTACACTAGGACCCTTCCACCTTGACGGCTGCCCGCACAACGTTAGTGCTTCGCAAGGAGATAGCATGTCTACATGTATAGCATACACAGTCCCTCCATAGATTTTACATGTGTGTATACATTGTAGGAGTATCTAAATTATTTTTTACCCCTTAGTTGTTTAATAGTTCACTCGAGGAGGAAAAAAATACCCAGCAGCTTAGTTCTGCTAGTATCTTGGTATTTATCATCTAAACTTAAAGAAATTTGACAAAAAGTTTTGAGGGCTTACCAAAACTGCGCATACACATTTAAAAGACTTGTAACTACGACAGCAATCAAACATGTGCCATCAGAGCCATCCGTACACAGTATGACCAACTCTGTTCCAGCTGGGCGCAACATGGCGTACATTCCTCTGTTCCATGCTTACCTAACAAAGCATCATGCGCTATGTTGTTACCTCCTGGAACTGAATTGGCCAAACTCTGTGTACCATCAGAGCCATCCACTGGCACTTTGTGCCATAGAGTTATACTGCCATCTTGAGGCAGAATTATGTTTAGTTGTTGCCTTTATGTAATTGCCCCTTTTGTTTGTTTGTCCCAGCCATTTCCTCTATAAATAATCAGGTAATCAAACAACTATTGCGGTTTAAGTGTCATATTTACCGTCATGGTGGCAATGGTGGGATAGGAATAAAGTCTCTCCTGTGTGGGATCTATGTGCATTAAACTGCCCTTGGGAAAATTTCTCACTACACATTAAAGATAAAGCTGAGTTCTGGTCATGCAATTACATTGAGAAAGAAACCGTCTTAACCCTTTTGAGACAATTGACCACATTTTGTGGTTTGGCTCAATAACTTTTGATTCAGAGCTCTAGAAAATATACCAGATGCATGAGTAGAAAGAGCAAAATTTTCTACACATACTTTGTCCATTTATATTGCATGACCATATTGCGTTTGATGCCAGGAATTTTTAAAACGAGAATAAACTTTGAGATCCTTAAATTGGCAACACATTGAGAGGTTCAAAATCATTGTTTTTTCATCAAAATTGGCAATTTCTAAAACTTTACGGCAAATTCCTAACCATGTATATTTTTTTTAAAGACATTACAAGTTATTCGAACTATGTACCACTAAAAGAAAATATTATTGTTGCCAATTTGAAGAGCAAAATGTGATCAATTTAGCCATTAAATAATTCTTGTCCTGAAAGGGTTAAAGCAATTGGAAAAGGTTGATCATGTCTACATAATAATAGGTGTAACGCGTGAGGTTTTGGTATTATCAAAATGATAAGATATTGACCCAATCAAAATAGACTCTCATATATACAATTTTTTTATACCAGGGTATATGAAATGTTCAGATAATCTTCAGAAATTGAAATATTTATAGAGTCCTTTCATACCAGATCCATCAGTTGGTATTTCTTCTTCAAGTCTTTGAAGAGATGTTGCTTCATTCTTACTGCTATCCATACATCCATCTTGAGGATCCCTCTGTTTAATTAGTAGATCTGATGCTCGATTTGTCCTCTCCGCAGGAGATTGTACACCTGTGAAATAAAAGGAAATATTTGATAACATGCTTTTACCTCTTTAAGGATTAATAACTAATTATTCAGTATCTTTACATACTGTTACACCAATGTGAATTAAAGCCAAGTTAATTGATATCTCTCTTTTGATGAATATTGTTCCATTTGGGTCCTTGGGACTTCTGAAATGTTCTTTGTATCAATTTATTTATCATTATTACTGCATAGTAGTCTCTCATCTATGCAAATGCAATAGGTATGAAATTATATAGAAAATTCTAACATTTATATAAAGTTCCTCTTACAAGATATAATGTCTTGAGATCCATTTTCTTCTTCAAGTCTCTGATGATATGTTGCTTCATTCCTACTGCTTTCCATATCTACATCTTCAGAATCTCTCTCATGTCTGATTGGGTGATCTGAAGCTTGATTTGTCCTCTCCCAATGAGATTGTACATCTGTGAAGGAAGAGAAAATTCTTTAATTATGACTTATGAGAGAAACAAACTAGCACATCAATGATGTGGCGCTCATCCGGCATGCAGCAAAGAAATTGATGCAATTTGTACTTTGAACACAGTAGACATTGTAATGAATCGATGAAATGTACATGTATTGGTTACATGCATGTACAGATGATGAAGTGCCTATTGCAGATCTGGCTAAATGTGGTTTTGGAAGGAGACAGTGACATGTAGATATGAATGAAAGTCTGGAAATTGACAACTCAAGTTGCACGACTTCAGTTAAAAGATTTTGGGGAATGTAAATTTTAATAGTTTTACTGTGTGACAGAGAAATTTGAAATAAAGCATAAAGTTAGTCAAGGTGAGGTATCTCTACCAACTGTGAAATCTTTATTGAGAGAGATTTGAAGGTTAAGATTTGTAATAAAAGAGAAAAGCACTGAATGACATAAGTTATGCATTGGTGTAAAAAAAGAATTTTAAGGTTGGGACATTTAAGGGTGGCTTCAGTGCATTGTCCCTCACTGTTTCAAGTCTTTATTAGCTCATAACCCGCTATTGTTGACCACTGTCACTTCTGGGTTCTCGGTTCTGTCGATGATGTTGACAGAAATCATGTAGAAAGGTATAGCCTTTGAAATAATCCAGCAGCCATGGATTTCATAATGGACAGGGCAAAGAGTTAAAATAAATTTTGTATAAATTACCATAAATAATTTTCTAGATAAAATTTCAAAATTCCGAGTAGAAGTTCAATGAACCTCATGAAAGTCTTCCTCAATAAATGAGGAAGAAGAAGCAAGTTTTGTGATTTTGTAATAAATTTCGCATAAATTAGCATAAATAATTTTCTAGACAAAATTTCAAAATTCCATGAAGAAGTTCAATGAACTTCATGAAAGTCTTTTAGATGGAAGAAAAAAAATCAAAATCAGTCAATAAATGAGGAAGAAGAAGCAATTTTTGTGATGTTTTAATAAATTTTGCATAAATTTGCATAAATAATTAGCATAAATTATTTTCTAGACAAAATTTTAAAATTCCGAGTAGAAGTTTAATAAACCTCATGAAAGTCTTTAAAATGGAACAAAAAAAAAAATCGAAATCGGTCAATAAATGAGGAAGAAGCCATTTTTGTGATCTTTTTAATAAATTTCGCATAAATTAGCATAAATAATTTTCTAGACAAAATTTCAAATTTCCGAGTAGAAGTTCAATAAACCTCATGAAAGTCTTTCAGATGGAAAAAAAAAATCGAAATCGGTCAATAAATGAGGAAGAAGCAATTTTTGTGATTTTTGAATAAATATCGCATAAATTAGCATAATTACTTTTGTAGACAAAATTTCAAAATTCTGTGTAGAAGTTCAATGAACCTCATGAAAGTCTTTCAGATGGAACAAAAAAAATCGAAATCGGTCAATAAATGAGGAAGGAGAAGCAATTTTTGTGATTTTTGAGAAATGCGCATAAATTAGCATATTTAATGAGTTTCAAAATTCTGTGTAGAAGTTTCGAATCCCCCACCTAGTGCTATCATATAAAGCAAACGGAATTAAAATCGGGTAAGAAATGGCGAAGAAGAAGCATTTTGAAATTGTGGACGGACGACAGACGAAGGACGGACGGACGGACGGACGGACGGACGGACGGACGGACGACGGACGACGGACGCCTCGCCACGGCATAAGCTCATCTGGCCCATTCGGGCCGGATGAGCTAAAAATCAGATATATATATATATATATATATATAAACAAAATAGAAAAGAAAAGTCCATATACAATGAAAAGATTTGAATTTTCGGCCACAGGCCTTCATCAGGAAATGATGAAATTTATTAGTTAGGTACACAAAAGAGCGTGAAGTGCAAAAAAACAATGCAAAAGCTCTATGGATACCAGTGCAACCATGGTAGAGATCAGAAAGGAGAGGGGAGAGAGAGAGAAAGATAGAGGCGTAATTAAACATAAAAGAAGAGAAAAAGAGAACAAAAGAGGAGAAGCGCAAAAGGGGAGAAATCTCCATGGAGACTCGCGCAACCATGGTAGAAAAAGCTGAGAGAGGAGAGAGAGAGAGAGAGAGAGAATGACGTAAAACACATCACAGAGAAACAAAGGAAAACAAAAAAACCCAAAAAAAGCGAGAAGCACAAGGCGCTCAAATATCCAAGGATACTGGCGTAACCAAGGAGTAAAGAAAGAAAAAAAAAGGAGAAAGAAGGAGAGGGAGAGAGGATGACGTAGTAAAATGTCATAAAAGAAACCAAGGTGAAGGGGAGAAAAAGGGAGAAGGGACAAAGAAAAGGGGGTTAGGAGAAAGAGGGCCAGGGGGAGGGGAAAGAAGAGAGGAAAAGAAAAAAGGGGAAAAGAGGGAGAGATAGAGAGAAAGAGAGGAAAAAAAGACAGGAAGTTAAAAGCACAAAAGAAAGAAAAAATAAAGAAAGGGAGAAAGGGAGGAAGTAGTGAAGAAAGAGAGTAAAGAACAAAAAGAAGGAAGAGAGAGAAAAGGAAAGAAAAGAAAAAAAAACGAAAAATAGAAAAGAAAGGAGGAAAGGACAAAAAGAAAACATTCAATTCATGCGAAATGCTCGAAATGTTACGTTCATCCCACGAGGATGAAGGGTTCCACGGTGGAAAATCAGTCTTTCCTCACATCTCTTCCTGGATAGATCATCGTCAATAATAAAATTAAAAAATTATACAATAGGTATGCACAAATTTGAATGATCAAAGTGCACTATTAAAACATTTATATAGTCCTTTCTCACCAGATCCATCACTTGGAAGTTCTTCTTTGATGAGCTTTTGATGAGATGTTGATTCATTTGCACTGCTATCCATATCTACATCACCATGATCTTGAAAACCTCGCTCGTCTTTAATTGTTAGACCAAAAACTTGATTTGTCCTCTCCAAATACATGTAAGATGTTACATCTGTGTGTGAAGAAAAAGAAAACACTCTTTTGTATGAATTCCTAGATTGTAGCAGGGTGAACTACACACAGAATGACGAGTAATGAAGCATTGATTTCTAGTTCCTTGACTCTTTTGAGGACATTTACACTTCAGGGCCATTCTTTGTAAGGTGAGAAACAAACTGTCTCACACATGACCATCTAATTTTGCCTCATTGTTGGAAAATCAGATTACATGTTACTGATTTGTTTATCACCTTTTTCTTACATGAAAAAGATTTCCCTCTCTTTGACAAGAAAAAAAATAATTTCCTAACCATAAAGTGTTACAAAGACAATTAAAAAAGTGACCGACCCAAATTTCACCTCTAAAAGCGAAAATGTTCACTCATTTATAAATGGGAAATTGCTTTCAAACTGTTCAGAACAATCCCATCATGCAGCAATGAAAAGTGGAAACTTGCACTCTGAGGGAAGTACGAGAAAAGCAGGTTTTAACATGAACAAGTAAGACCCCTTTACGTGCAAGGTCAAACATGTGACTGACCTAATTTTCAGTGAGAGCTGAAAGAAAATGATGTACTCTCTTTTAAAGTAATTACCCTCTGTTGGGGGTAAGATTGTTATCTATTAAATCCAAAATGAGAGACTTCTGCTACAAGATGAATACCGACAAATTAGGTATGAATCAACTATTTTTCAGGATTTTGGTCACACTCGTGACTGAGTATGGCCCTTCAAGGGTACCAATCATCTAAAAATTAATTTGTGTACAGCAAGAATGTATAAAATCAACCTCAACTTTGCTAAGTATGAGCTCAGGATCATGATCAAGGAATGATTTTTTTTTCAAATTTTGTTTATATATAAAACCCAAACCAACTTTATAGTCCATCCCTATTAACCTGAATGATTCAGGGTTTGTTTGTTTTATCCCCTTCCCTATAAAATATTTGTGAGACTGTGACATACTTCTTGTGAGACTGTGACATACTTCTTGTGCATCAGTCTGAAAAGAAACATGAATGTATCCTTACCAGCTGCATGTAAGAGTTCATGATTATCCAGCATCTGGTCTTCAAGACTTGATGGTCTACCCTCTTCCAGCAAGTCATCCATTGCATCATCCTCTCTCTGCTCAGTATCTTTCTCCTTCTCTCCAGTACTCTCATTATCATGGTCTTCTTGTTTGATACCTACATTGTAGTAATGAAAGACAATGTGAAAATGCATTGGCAACAGGATGTAGGCAACAGAGGTGTGTGACAAAGCTGTAGAGATCTATTATTCCATTTTAATTGATAGTATCATTCCATTATCATCATCTTGCTATGAGTGTAATGAAAAACTTATCATCACACCTTTCATGGTATTGTAAATTTCAGAATGAATTTATAATTTCTTGAGGCAATTTTAAGTATAGTTAATATGTTTATAATTCAATACTTTTTTTTTTTTTTCTCTCTCTCATTTTTATTTTTTCATTTTCAAAAAAAAAAAGAAGTGAGGGTTGGATGTTCCGTCTGTCACACTGGAATTACCCAAATGTGTTAATGAAGGGTTCTCTCATATCCATCTCTCTCTCTCTCTCTCTTTCATGTTCTTGGTATCATTGCTTTGTACATGTATTCCAGCATTTGGAGATTGAAAACTACTTGTTCCTTTTTTATATCATGAAGATGCTATTGCATTATACATGTATGTGGGTGTGCAGATCTATGCAAGGCACCAAAATTCACATTTTAGACTATTCCTTGCTGTCCAGTGACTTGTGTGCTGTGGTCAGGGGTTTTAAATGATAAAGTAATAGAGCATCCTGTTCAAAACTACAAGCTACAATGTGCGCCCAATCAATGGTAAATTAATTTTACAGAGCATAAATATCCCACCAGGATTTTAGTCTAAACTGGATTAAGGGTCTAATGATATATGTTAATTCATTAATAAATCTAGGTTTTTGCAAAATATTATTATTATTATTAAGTATTTGGCGTCACCTGTGCCTGGGAGGGGAAAAGCGAACTGAATCACTGTAACCCTCGGGTCTCTCCTCCCGATATAACTGATTGGGATGTGCAGGTGTACCACTACACCGGGGTGTCCCCCTACTCTTATCCGAGGAGTGCAGTGGGTTCTTAACGTGCAAAGGTGGTGACTGTCCTCTACACGGGGCCTCCAGTTAACGTCCTATCCGAGGGACGGAGTGTTTTCCACTGTAACATAGCCTGCGTCTATGAAACAAGGGAGGGGCACGTTAACACACAACGCAGGCTTCAGTCATCCGCCCGGGTTGGATTCGAACCCATGATCTTTGGTTCGACAGGCAGACGCTTTACCGACTGAGCCAACTCGCCTTTTCAAATACGAAATGTAAAAAGCTCTGGATTAAATTTTGATGCCTCATTTGTCTGTAATCTCATAGTACCATATATGCACCTGTGCGGAATGCATTTTCACATGTGAATTCCGGCAAGACAGTAATTTCTTATAATATTCTTGATTCCAAAGTCTAATATTAAACAATAAGTCATATGTACTACGTAATCAGACAGTTTGTTTCACAATGCCATTAAATGAGTTTTAATTACTTTCATTCAGGATGTAAAAGTACATGTACATGTACATGTAGACCTATATGTACACGTACATATATGCATGGTTGCAGCGTGTCACTCCTGCCATAAATTTGTCTGAAAGAAGACACTTGCATAGATCTATAAGAAATTTCAAAGCTAGTAAATTGTCTCATTTTGTTTCCAGAGAGGCAAATGTACAGTATAATCGGACTTATAAAAATATTTACATCTGGGGAAATATTTGAGATTAAAATACATAATATGAGATCCTATTTCCTTCCCTTACCACAGTTTGTGTCCTTCCGTTACCATCTTTGGTAACTGAAGGACATTTTAATTCTTTAATAATTAATTAGGATAGGAGTGCTTTGTGGCTACATGAACATCAAATTGTAGGTCTACCTAATTTTGCTTTGCAAACAAATTTTCAGCCCTCTCCAAGCACTACTTTAAAAATAATGTAAAAAAAAAGTTTTTTTTTTTTTTGCAACAGGACACTTCTGAAGCATTAACTTAGGAAGTCAACGAAGCATAACAATTAATGTAAAACATTAAAGTATTCATGAGCTGAAATCTTTTACACCTACATGTACATGTACATGTAATATGTTTGAAACAATACTTAAAGGAGAATTAACCCCAGAATATTAATGTACATGTACTTATGTTCAAAGGTATAATATATTCTTAATCATTGGCCTACATGTACTCTTTAGAAATAAAATATGAGAAAAAGGTTTATATAAAGACGTTTTAGCACACGGTATCATCTGCTAACACTTTACATGGGGGATGCCATTTTCTTGGTGACATGGAGTTGTACATGAACCATTGGAAACCGTTCCGGTCGTTCCGGTCTCTTCATTACAAAAAATCCCCATACATGTATATGATGGAAAATATATAACAGGTGTATACATATATTCTAAAATTTGAAATGTATAGATTTCTTTTTAAATTCTCTGGTTTTGCTAAATATAAATCGATTTCTTTGGCTTGACTGGCAGAACAGAACACAATTTATACAACGCGCATTCTGACTCTTAAGTCCATTATCTCAAAGCAGGTGAATGCATACATGTAGTTTGTCACTATTGACGCTCGGGAAAGTTATCATCCATAAATTTGAATTAATTTGCTCCGTCGCTTACGTCATAGTTTCAAGAAAACAAATTTCTATTTAGTAAAATAATAATTTTCAAAGAAATATAAAACACATTTTTGTTTTTAGAATATATATATACATGTGTATCTGTTAAATATTTTAAATCTCAAATGGGATTTTGTATCAGGAAGAAAGACAATTTTGCTTTCGGATTAAAAATATCTTCATGTACACATCAAGAAAATGGCAGCCCCCGAGTATCACTAGCAGACGATAAATTTTGCTGACAAAATCTTGATTTAATGTATACCCATCTCGTACATTTTAATGCAAAACTATGTAGGACAACAAGAAGGAATAGATTACATCTTTGAATATAAGCACATTTATATTTTGAGGTTAATTCCCCTTTAATACTTTTAAACAGGACATCTTGTTTGGAGGACATCCAAGTTTTGTTAGTCATTTTTCACTTTTTGAGATTTAATTAAGTCAATCAAGCAAACTGAAAATTTGACCTTGAAGTCTGGTAAAAAGTACTTCTTTTTGCCAAGATCCATAAAATATAGATGTTACACTTTCATTTGATACCAAACTTGTGTCAGAAATATGAATTTGAAATTTCAGGTGCCATGTCCACTTTGGCATGGAATTAATACCCGTATCATTAGGACATACACCTGGGCCCCGTTGCATAAAACTTACCATTAATGGTAACTCCGCTATCAATGGTAACTACTTGTGTACCATGGTATTAACATCTCTCAATGTTCAGCCAATCAAAATCAAGGCTTCCATGGGAGTTACCATTGATGGCAAAGTTACCGTTGATAGTAAGTTTTATGCAACGGGGCCCTGTACATGTACATGTGATCAGGCACCAAAAAACCACCAAAAAGTCGCCAGATACATGTATATGAATTTTTAGTTAAGATATGATTCTGAAAGAGGAGATGCTCAGCTTTAAAATGATATGTACATGTAACTCATTAGCGTTGGTTGTTCCTAACCCACTGAAGAAAGAGCAGAATATCCAGTGCCACAAAAGGTTTCTTATGAGAAATACATGTAAGGGTTTAAAGTTTGCAGTCTATCGAAGGGCTCTGACTTGCCAGGCAGTATGCAAAGGTGACAAAAGGAGAATTAGAACTCAATAGAACTTTCTATGACAGGATTATCAAATTGCCCTAAAACTTGGCATACTAATTAGGCACATCCAGTTCATTATGTTGGACAAGGATCAATACAAGATGTTAAGGCCACCGCACACTACACGACCTGAGGTCGTACGACCTTCCGAACTACGGTATGACGTCACCAAACACCCAAGTTTCAGGTCGTAGGACCAGGTCGCACGATCAGGTCCAAGTTTTGGCATGTTGAATTTTTGCGAGGTCGTGGACTAGGTCGTACGACCTCTAGGTCGTACGACCTCAGGTCGTGTAGTGTGCGGTGGCTTTACTCTGTTGTAAAGTTATGGACAATCAAAATGAGACACGTATTCTGGGTCATAAACAAAGAAAACTAATACCACAAAATCCATAGAAGACAAACAGCTACATGTACATGTAAATGTAGGTCTGCTGAAAAAACTGTCCAAAATACCACTTTAAGATTTTGGTGCCTCCAAATTTTTATATTACAAAGAAAAAGATACTCTTTCAAGAAATACAAAAACTGATATTTGACCTTGTGCTGACCAAAACACCTTTATTGAGCTCTAACTAAAAATCACACAACTTTTTGGTGGTTTTGTGGTGCCGAGTCACATATTGTACACATACACTCCCTTTACGGTAACAGGGGGAAAGAGAGAGAAAGAGAGAGAAGGGGGGGGGGGATAAAGGGGAAGAGGCAAAAAAGAGAGGGAGAGAGATGGAAATAGAAAAGGAAAGAGAAAGAGAAAGATATAGAAAGCAAAAAAGAAAGAGAGAAAGAGAAGTATGGAGCAGAGATTAAAATGGTAGTACAGGGATAGTGAGACGATTTCTATCAACAGATGAATCACTATATTGATGCAGTTGACTGTTCACAAAATAAAAATTCTATAATTACAGTTGTACATTGTATATTGAAGTTTGAATTATCAAGCGAGTAGGCCTTCCAAAGGTTATACAGAGATCATTTGTTTGCAAAGTTTGATCATTGTCTCAAAAATTATTTTGAAAATCGGTCCCAAATTTCATGCTTGTTTTGGCATTTCGGTATAGAGCTTCCTATTCAGTGTTCTTCACCATTAAATTATAAAACAAGGTAAATTTACAATCAAATGCAATATAATTTTTCCATGATTACGCTCGCCCTGAGCTACATGTATTAGGCAAGTCTTGCTTTTGCCTCAACTAGTCTACCTCTTTTATTAGATGATTTCTCTGGACTTCCATTCACATCTGCTTGTGCTTCATAATCTCCACCATGGCAAGTCGTTGACAGGAGGATGGAGGTCTGATGGATGTCCTTGTCTTTGTCATTGACAACACTGTCATCTAGCATGTCTAGTGCATCAATTTGAAGTCTGCAATAGAAAAAGCATTAAAAAACTGGTTTATTCATAGATCTACTTTCTTTGCACACCTAGAAGTACATGTAGATCTACTAATACTAGACTAGTACCCCCCTCTCCATCCCCAAACATGAGGAAACACAATTTCAGGATTTCAGCTGGCATTTCTTTCTTTCTTTTTGGAGAAAGCCTTAGTTCTAACTTGTTCCTTTAGAGTAACAGTCCTTGTTAGACATGTAATTAAAATGGGTGTTAATGTGCTTTTGTATGCCCTAACACATTACTATCAACATACACTAAATAAACGGCATACAGTTAAGCCCGAAAGAAAGTCTTACCTTCAACACTCAAAATTCCAAGCTTTACCTTGAAAGTCAGATAGTGTAAAAGGTAGGCTGACACTTTTGTAAGGTACATGTAGAGTGTAGAGCAGGTGTACATGTACATGTAGGTAACATGTGAAGGAACAGATCCGCAGCTCAAGATCGAGATCAGAACATCTGAGATCAAGATCAGATATGTCCGAGATCAAGATCAAGATCGAGGTTACTGATGCCGATCTCAAGACTGGTCTTGAGATCAAGATCGATCTCGAAGTACCCAACACTGAGTCGTGTTTTCGCCGATTGGTGAACGATTTTAAAAGCTTTTTCGTTTGATAATTTACGTAATAACAATGTTGATCTCGAGCGATCTTGAGCGAAAATTCCGAGAACAGAAGCTCCGAGATCAAGATCAAGATCAAGACCAACACCTTCGAGATCAAGATCGATCTTGAGGTACCCAACACTGGTACATGTATACACACAAAGTATAGTAAAGCTGCTATGTGTGTTTAGTAAATAAATTCGATTCAATTCGAGATTTCCTTAGAGATTTTTTTTTTCCGGGAGCGCGCACCCCGTGGCAGCCCGCCGACAGAGCTCTTGCTTAATCTATTTTGCTATTTCTGATCTTTTATTGATTGTGATTTGTATTCTATCCATGTCTGTCTTCAAGCACTTGTAGGACAAATGTGGACAATTTTTACAGTGTACTTTTTGTGTATTTAGAGCATACAGTACAATCTACTCTTGATATATTGTCTACTGCATGTACAGCCATTTCTATTTTGCCTATAAGCTATACATGTACATGTAGACCATACTGTACTTGTGTGGGTCACTTTCACTATCACAATGATACCACTGAAACTGCATGTCTTTGTATTTTTTTGTGCTTCTTTTGTGTAGCACTCAGCTATCACAGAACTATTGTTGTTTGAGAGTGAGTTACTCTATGCAATCCAATGTCAGTGTTTCTGTACAATCAAAGGGAAAGTACCTTGGGAGTCCCATACAGTACTATTCCAATTCTGTATCCACCAATCATGTCAAATTGCTTATTTGTGGGGACATTAATCCAAATCCAGGCCCATTTAACGTTGTCTCTGCCTCGACTTCGGATATTCATAGGGTTCGATATATGTATTAGGGTAATTCCAGCGTGACAGACGGGACATCCAACCCTCACATTTTTATGTTTTTACTTGATATTTCATATTTTATTTAAAAGTGATGCTTAATTTGATGTAGAGATGTGATCTATAGGTTTGGTCAACAAAATGGGGGGAAATTTTTTTTTCAATCCCCGCCCACAAATTGTGGGTGGGGCTTCAAGTTCAGCGTGACAGACGGGACATGAATTTACCAAGCCATTTCTGCTTCGATACTTTTCGACTAAGCTCTCCTCACTGGAAAATCTTGAAACAAAATATGTGTATTCATGTTATCACTTGTTGGTAACTTTTTGAAACCTGCTAGTATACATTTGAAATTTCATCTTACTTTTGGAGGAAAATGCCAAAAGGTGAGTGTGACAGACGGGACAATAAAAACGTGACAGACGGGACACATTGAGATTGTACACAAAATAGAATTTTCAAAGACAATCAAATTTCCAGCATTAAATACCTTATTCTCATGTTCTAAAAGGGTTAAAGGGTCATCTTTAATATCATGAAACATAATAGCAAAAGGATTTTAATTTTCATCCATCAGAAAATTTTCATGTAGTCCCATCCATACATATTTTTGCTGTAGATGCCAAACGTGACAGACGGGACATTACTTTATGAATCATAATTATCTTCATAAAATTAAAATTCCGCCAAGTTAACAGTAGAAATGAATTTCCCTCCTACCAAAGAGCAAGACTGCAAAATTTTATTCAAAAACAATGGTCTAATTTATTGCAAATGCAAAAAGTACCTTAAAAAACGTGACAGACGGGACAAAAATCCATTTGACCTTTGACCTCCATTAAATCAGAAGAATATTAATATTTTTAAAATTTTTGTATGTTGACATAAAATTCCCCTTAGTCCTAACTAGATTTGGTTGTCTGTATTATTATAACAGATGAAATTTCTAAAAATGACTCAATATGTAATTAACCATATTTTACCATAAAAATGTGTAATTTCATTTTTGGGTTAAAAAAGGGCCATTTTGGGTCAAAATATTCAAAAAATTAAAAAACTGAATATTGTTCCATAAAGTTCAAATCATGCATATTCAAGTGACATAGAAGGAAAATGTTCAAAATAAACTTTGTTTTTTCACCAAAAGTGGACATTTTCATGGAATTACCCATTAGTGAATATCTTCACTCATTCAATTCTGGCAATAAATCTGAAAAATGGCGCGAGGAAAACATCGTGGCCTGTAGGAGGATTTTGTCCCTAGGTACTGGGCGAGGGCCGAAAACACATCGGGGTAAAAGGGGTGGCAGTGTACATGTACATGTAGGATTCAGAGATCATCTTAGATTATGTACGATTAATGGACGCTCCCTTCGCAACAAATCAACCATCTTTCAACTTTTCAAGATTTTGTTACAGATAATAAATTTGATATATTTGCTATTAGTGAGACATGGCTGTCTCCATCGGATGATGCCATCATCGCAGACCTCACTCCCCCTGGCTTTATTTTTCTGCACCACCCCAGAGCCTCCAGGAGGTGTCGGGACTTCTTGTTTAGGGACAATCTCTCTGTAGTTATTAACCAGTCAGTTAACTATACATGTACAACTTTCGAATCTATGTTAGCCGTTGTCACAAATAATACGACTAGTCTCGAGATCTTAGTCATTTATAGATCACCAGGTTATCAATCTTTTTCATTGTTCATTAATGAATTTTCAGATCTGTTGAATGAGAAATTGTATAAATTATCTCCCCTTGTTATCACAGGAGATCTTAATATACATTTAGACAATCTCTCATCCCAACATACCCAAAGGTTCAACGGACTTTGCCAGTTGGTGACTACGCCTACGCATGATCATGGTCATATTCTCGATGCCATTCTGGTCCGGAACTCTGATAGACTATTGTATTCACACCTACATGTACATGTACATGTATGTGTCATACCCGGTATCTCTGACCACTCTGCTATTACCTGTTTGCTACGTTTCGACAAGCCCAAACGGAAAATTGCCACTTTCTCTTCTCGTAATATAGAGGGCATCAAAAGGTCTGACTTTGCCAACGATGTTAATAGCAGCAGCATCATGCCTATAGCAACGGAAAGTGTCGATGATGCTGTCAACCGCTACAACCTAGAACTGTGCAGGTTACTAGACTCTCATGCACCAGCCAGGACTCGTAAAGTGAGATCTCATCAGGACTGTCACAGTCCTTGGTACAACTCTGACATCTCTAAAGCAAAGAAGGAGCGTCGGAGACTTGAGAGGAAATGGCGCAACAACGAGAAGCTCCAAATAGACCGAGAGTTGTTTTGTGCTCAGAGAGACCGGGTGAACTACCTTATATCGAAGGCTAAACGTTCATATCACACTAGACTCATCGAAGACTGTGGAGATGATCACAAGAAACTCTTCAATGTCGCCAATCGATTTTTGAACCACAAACAGTCTACTGCACTACCTACATGTACACATGTTGATGGCAGTTCCATGGCCAAAACATTCATTTTAAATCTTCCATTTAAAAGTTCAGAAAATCTGTGATAGTCTCAATCCAAATGTTGTACCACTCGAACCTGTCACATCTTCTACACTGGAGATCATTCCATGTACCACTGCGGATGAAATCTTTTCCCTTCTTCGTAAATTGCCTCCTAAATCTTGTCCATCGGATCCAGTACATGTACCTACCATTCTTGTAAAAGATTGCGCATCCACATTTGCTTCATTTCTCAAATCGTTAATATCAGTATAGATCAAGCCACTGTGCCCTCAGTCTTAAAAACAGCTCTTGTTCGCCCTTTACTGAAGAAGCCATCTTTTGATCATGAATCCCTGAAAAATTATTGTCCTGTTCGCAATCTTCTATGTCTGTTTAAGATTCTAGAGAGAGTTGTCTTCTCAAGACTCTCAGACGTTTTGCTGGAACATAATTTATTTGACCCATTACAGTCGGCTTACCACTCTCATCATAGCGTCGAGACCCTACTCATTAATTTTTCCAGTTTTATATTACGAGAAATGGACTCTGGATCCGTCACAGCCATGGTCCTTTTAGATCTGTCTTCGGCCTTCGACATCGTAGATCACAAAATACTTGTAAATACTCTTGCAAGTCTGGGTATCCAGGGCCAGGCTCTCGAATGGTTGAAATCACATCTGTCATGCCATTCACAGTCTGTCCTTTTCAATGGTTTCACATCCTCTGCTAGGGCGCTAAACTGCGGGGTCCCCTAAGGCTCTGTTGGCGGGCCCACCTTGTTTTCGATAGATCTATTTAACCGGTCTCCAAAAAAAAATTCTACGTCACTCTGTTCACTATCATTTACATGTACATGTATGCAGATGACATACAACTTTTTGTTTCTTTTCCGCCGCATCAAATTCAAGCTGTCCAAACTTTGCACAACTTAGAAAATTGTATCGCTGATATTGATGCTAGGATGAAATCAAATTCTTTGCTGTTAAATAATAGTAAATGCGATTTCATGCTTTTCGGTTCTAAATCGCAACTGAGCAAATTAGACACGTAGAATCCATTTATATTTCTGGTAATGGCATTCCTTTCATCAAACTGATGTCGCAATCTTGGAGTTACATGTATGCTTGATTCTCAAATGTCTATGTTGAATCAAATTACTAATGTAGCATTTGCAAATCAGTTCGCTATCAATTACGCAATATTGGCTTCATCCGAAAATATCTCACTCGTTCTGCTACAGAGAAACTTGTCCACTCGCTCATTTCCTCACGCCTTGATTTCGGTAACGGCCTACTCTACAACTTACCAAATGCACAAATTGCGCAATTACAAAACCTACAAAACGCAGCTGCACGTATTGTTTCTCTGTCAAGCAAACGCAGTCACATTACCCCTATCTTACAAAATCTCCGTTGGTTGCCCGTAAAGGAACGGATAATTTTTAAAATCCTTCTTTTGGTCCATCACATTATTAATGGAACAGCCCCTGAATATACATGTAGGAAGTCTTTATTACATCAATATTAACCCACACGAACCCTACGATCCTTCAACTCTGGTCTTTTACATGTTCCGCTTTCTAAGAAATCTTGGGGGGAACGAGCTTTTGCTCATGCTGGACCAGCCCTGTGGAATTCACTTCCTCAGGAGCTGAAGAACTCCAACTCCTTTAAAAGCAACCTGAAATCCTATTTGTTCAATCTTGCTTGCTTTACTTGATTCTAATTTGCACTGAGTAAAAGTGATGCCTGAGAAAACAGGATCTCAGATCACAATAATCACATTATTCCATTCATCAAAGGTGCTAGCTAGCACTTAATATGTACATGTACATAAATTCTACTACGTAAAAGTTGGTTAGACATTTCAAAACTACATGTACACTGTACATGTAGGCTTGAATTTCACTTTTATTCTAGCTCAATGCTAAAATCTCATGCCTCGATTCATTCTCCAGTAAAAGATATTCATATTCTTTCATTTACATGTACTAATAGTAATATGATCTTTTATTGGATTCCTGCTGCAATAATTCAGTTTTGGTGTCAAATTATTGAATTTCTCTAATATTCTTCCTCCTCCTAGCTCCTAATTGTACATGTACACATGTACATGTACATGTATAGTCACATGACTCACGGTCGCGATTGCGATCATAAAATCTGCTATCGCGATCAGGAGTCACATGAGTCAGGTGACAATACATGTTTAAGAAGGAAGGATATTCAGAGAAATTCAATATTTTGACACCAAAATCAACTTTTAAAAACAGGAATCCAACATAAATCAAATGAAATAAAAGAATACAAATGTTTTTTACTTGAGATTGAATTGTGGCATGAGTTTTCAGCTTTCAGCTATAATTAAAGGAGAATGAAACCCCGGGGGAGAATGAAACCCCGGGGGAAAATTATGTGTCGACTGAAAAAAAGTGGGGGGGGGGGGGGGGCTGCAGCGTACAATGTATGACGAAAGTCATATTCAAAGCCTGGCGACGATCCGATCGTGCCTCACTGCTTGCTTTTCATTTCAAAACTACATGTATGTAGGCTTGAATTTCACTTTTATTCTAGCTCAAAGCTAAAATCTCATGCCTTGATTCATTCTCCAGTAAAAGATATTTACATGTATATTCTTTCATTTACATGTCATATGATCTTTTATTGGATTCCTGCTGCAATAATTCAGTTTTGGTGTCAAATTATTGAATTTCTCCAATTATTCTAGCTTCCTCCTCATAGTCATACATGCATGTATAGATCTAGTCACATGACTCACGGTCGCGATTGCGATCATAAAATCTGCTATCGCGATCAGGAGTCACATGAGTCAGTGAGTCAAGTGACATGTTTAAGAAGGAAGGATATTAAGAGAAATTCAATATTTTGACACCAAAATCAACTTTTTTAAACAGGAATCCAACATAAATCAAATGAAATAAAAGAATACAAATGTCTTTTACTGGAGATTGAATTGTGGCATGAGTTTTCAGCTTTCACTTTCAGCTACAATTAAACTTTAAAAGTTTAAAGGAATAACTTTAGGAGAATGAAACCCTGGGCCTGGGGGAAAATTATGTGTCGACTCAAAAAAGTCCCCCCGAGGCACACCCCTGTCAATGACAACATAAAACTGTCTTGAGTGCCCCCCCCCCCCCCCCCGGGACAGATACAATTATAAGCCTACACAGTGAAATGCCTTACCCGTTCATGCCGTATCCACATGTCGTTTGTGTGGATGTCGATACAAAAATCTTTCGCTCGTGAGGGTTGTCTGCTGCACCAGATCCACGTGCACGGTCAGCGGCATCTCTGTCTGGCTGTACGCCTCGACGGCCGCCGCCGGGAGAAGGACATGCCTCACAGCACCTACGGTGGACATCCAATAAGTGTGCCTCGAACTCATCTTCAGTTGAAGTTCTGATTCTTTTTAAATGAACAACTTTACTAAAAACTTTATGATTCTCCTCAAAAACAGCCCTTGCTACCTGCCAATCATCAGAGAGCGACTTATTTAGCTTTACTTCCAACATGGACATGGTACTTTCGGAGAGAGAATTTAATAACATTTAGTTTCTGCAATCTCTCTCAATCAAACTAAACTAAAGATCAACCCAACATTTTGATGACGTAATGCGCAGCAGGCGCGCAGGCTATACGTGTAGGCTAGACGGACTATAAAGCGCTAGGTATATCGATCATGTATGCATAGTGGTATCATGATCAGTGGCTGGGCGCCTGGTGCTGGCGGCGTATCCGGACAACTACCCCCTGGACAGTTACCCCCCGGACAACCACCCCCCGGAAAACCACCCCCTGGACGACTACCCCCCTAGGACAACTACCCCCCAGGACAACTACCCCCTAGGACAATTACCCCCCGGACAACTACCCCCCGAACAACTACCCCCTGGACAGCTACCCCCGGAAAAATTGTCCTGGGGGTAATTGTCCTGGGGGTAGTTGTCCTGGGGGGTAATTGTCCTGGGGGGGTAGTTGTCCTGGGGGGTAATTGTCCTGGGGGGTAGTTGTCCTGGGGGGTAGATGTCCTGGGGGGTAGATGTCCTAGGGGGGTAGTCGTCCAGGGGGTGGTTTTCCGGGGGGTAGTTGTCCGGGGGGTAGTTGTCTAGGGGGTAGTTGTCCTAGAATCGCTGGCGGATCATGAAGGGGGGAGGGGGGTACTTTTGCTTTCGAAATCATCGGTTCAAAAACCAAGCCCTCTGTAAGAAATAGTGAATCACATACAATTTCCTCCCTTTATGTGCCATTGCCGTTTGTCCGAACTCGTTTTATACACTTATTTGGACCTAAATTTTTGGAATTCCTTAAATGCATCTACATAAATGTCTTAACTGAAACTGAAAGCAATTGTTACTGAACGGTACTTATATGGGTCAATTTTTTTTTCTTTTCTTTTCTTCATTTGGTTTAAAAAAAAGAACAAGATAATGATACTCACATTTGTAAAGCGCTATTTAAATACTACGTTCCTACACGCTTTCATGAAGTTATTATGCGTTATATTCCGCACAGACAGTGCACCCTCTATACTCCCTGGGGAGCATTCCAGCCATGCAGCTGGGTGCCATTTTAAAAGGGCTCACCTGCTATCCAACCACACTAAAAAGTATTTTTACTGGTTATTACATGCAATGTAGAGGACTAAAGGTTCATGAATTAAATGCAAACTTTGGGAAATATTGCCAAGTATTAAAGGGAAATCCAACCTTAATAGCAAGTTGCTTTGAAAGAAAGAGGAAAAATCAGAGAAGCAGATTGGTGACAGTTTGAACGAAATCGGACAAGCAATAAGAAAGTTATAAATTTTTGAAAGTTGTAATCACTATGCATATGGGAATTTCAAATTGGCCGAATAGGTAATGTCACTGTGATGTAGCTGTGGACAACTCCCCCATTCGCTCTGCACACAAAATGACTAAAATGCAACTTTTTTTCCAAAATGCATTACTCAGTAGGATCTCTTTCTTTCATGAGGACCTATAACAATATCCTATCTACAATATATTTTGAGTATTGCCCCGAGGGTAAAAGCGCCTCGAAGAAAACCGCAAATTAACGAAAGGGGCCCCAAAGTCGGGTCGATTTCAACCCATCTAACATATGCGCCAAACTTTGCCAGTATTAAGGTGTATGACTATACATCACCAATTACCAAAGCTGACAAAATTTTCCGTCGGGGTGGATTGTCAGACCGCCCCTAAAAATTGGGGCAAATTTTTCCCCTTAAGGCCCATGGACCAAATTTTGTCAGAAGGAAAAATTATGGGTGTACATTACACAAATATAAAAACTTACAAAAATTTCCGTCGGGAAGGGGGTGTAACACGCCCCTGAAAAAAAACACCAAAGTGCCCCTAAACCCAGCTTTGCAGCCCAAAATGCTCTGGATATAGAGAAAAACAATTTTTAGGCTTTACAACCTTAATAACTCCAAAGTTTGTAATTCAATTCAGGTCAAATTTACATATAGTACAATTCTGAGTATTGTAACTTTCTTGGGGTGCAATTTGGTGCCAAATGATAATTTCAATAATAAGATATTATATTGTAAAAATTGTATTGCTTTCTCAAAAGTAGTCAAATGATATTGTCAGGATTATGTAAACACACCCATTGTCCATGTGCACCTGTTTGACAAGAGATAATAGAGGAGCTTGTTAAGAGTCTGGGCTATGTGGCTGCCATGCTGAAATCTACCATTCATTGTGTTAATTACACAAACACTTTGCAAGCTCTCTATTATGCCTTGCCTAACAGGCGCAGATGGACAATGGGTTGCACCCCAAGAAAGTTACAATACTCAAGATTGTACTATGACTTTGTAAATTTTAGCTTAATTGAATGAGACAGTTTGGAGTTATTAACGTTGTAATGCCAAAAATGTTTTTTTCTATATCCAGAGCATTTTGTGTTTAGGGGCACTTTGGTGTTTTTTTTCAGGGGCGTGTTACACCCCCTTCCCGATGGAAATTTTGCTAAATTTTTATATTTTTGTAATGTACACCCATAACTCTTCTTTCTGACAAAATTTGGTCAATGGGCCTTAAGGGGAAAAATTTGCCCCAATTTTTAGGGGCGGTCTAACAATCCATCCCGATGGAAAATTTTGTCAGTTTTGGTGTTTTGGTATAGTCATACACCTTACTTCTGACAAAGTTTGGCTCATATGTTAGATGAGTTGAAATCGACCCGACTTTGGGGCCCCTTTCGGGGGCTCTGGGGGCCAAACCCAGCGGCTTCGTTCGAGCTGACAAGCTTTTTGTGAATGATATGGATGGTCTTAGCAACTTCAAGTGGTCAAATCTCATATGTAAAATGGGTTGACTATTTCGGGACAGGCTCTTGGCCTATCATATCCTGGTTATATAGCCGAGCCAGTAGCGCTCAAGATTATCAGGTACCCATTTACACCTGGGTGGAGAGTGACAAAATAGATTAGTGTCTTGCCAAAGGACGTTAGTGCCGACTGTTTATAAAAGAAGCCAATTAAAGTACGCCTACTTCTGAAGTTTAATATAATGTAAATAAACAGGTTTTTGGAGTATTCAAATATGAAGTTGAATTGAAAGAGAATGAACCTTTTCATAGAAAACTGGCTTGGATTACTTTATAATAAGTATGCCAATTTTCCATGAAAGGTTCATTCAACCAGGAAATTGTAGGTCCATGTTCTAAATGTAAGATATACAATTTCAGTTGTTAAAGCATAATTAAGTTGGTGTTTACCTGAATTTTACGTGACATTCAATGGAGAAGAAAAACTAACATTATAAAATATAATTGTTTATTTCTTACAATTAGAACATGGACCTATTTCCTGGTTGAATGAAAGTAGACCTTTCATGGAAAACTGGCATAATTACTAAGCAAAGCAAGCCAATTTTCTGTGAAAGTGTTAATTACCCTTTAAAGGGAATGATTAACTTTGTGAAAAATTCAAAAATCAGCTCAAATGCCAGTGAATTATTTTCGAATTGAAATTAAGGCATTTCTTATTTCCTTACTTCTAATCATTAAAAAATGTGATGGTATTTCAAAATCAAACATAAAGATTTGGGATAATTATTAGGGGGTACCCAATGCTGAAACAATGTTAGTTCATTTAAAAGATCATGATTTTATTAGCAGAAAATCATCTGCCTTAAGTTTTTTAAAAATTCGTGTTGCCAGAAAAATCCCCGAAATATGGTAAGACTTCAGGATATTTTGGCCCCTCAGCTGTGTCCCAATTTCAGCTAGGTAACCACATTGACGTCAAAGTGGTTACCCAGGTTCGCGTATTGCAGATGTGTTGCACGCTGGACTGTACAAAATGCATTACACCTTGCGCGCATTTTGCTATAATTGCGCGACAAGGTAACCACTTTGACGTCATTGTGGTTACCTAGCTGAAATTGGGACACAGCTGAGGGGCCAAAATATCCTGAAATCTTACCATATTTCGGGGATTTTCTGGCAACACGAATTAAAATTTTTTTTTAAGGCAGATGATTTTCTTCTAATAAAATCATGATCTTTTAAATGAACTAACATTGTTTCAGCATTGGGTACCCCCTTTAAGTTAATGTATCATAATTCTTATTCATTTTTTCCAAAATAATCGGGGGGATGATAATACAGGCCATCCCCCCCCCCAATATTGGAGGGGGGTATAGCCTATAACCCCACCCCCCGGGATCGACACCCATGTACCTTAACTTTATACGTGACATTTAATTTTAAAAAATAACATAAAAATGGATTCTACGCCCCACAAAACTCCTACAAAGAGGTATAATACATTATCGGACATTAAATGTGTATCCTCCTTTCGTTGTCTCACGGGTTGCATGTAATGAACAACAACTGCAGTTGGGTATCATCGACCATAACGAATACGTAGATCAGTTTTCACATTCTGCGTAAGTTGTCTTTCGCTCCTAAATATTGCTTCGAAGGGGCCATTTATAGATTTATGCTAGTTATTATTACGAAAATGGCCTATTCTAACGATTTGACTGAAAAAACACATCCAGAAAAAATAATCATTCTACCCTTTCGGTAATATTTAGGACTAGAAATTTTTACAGAGCATTCATGAAACTTGGAGATTCAAATAATTCTAGAATAATAATTTCCCCAAACTTTAATATTTTTCACGATTCCTCCCCCCCCCCCCTTTTCTCAAATTCTAGCCCAGCGAATTCTGTCTCATTTTGATGTGACGGGTCACAAATGCACACTCGACCCCCCCCCCCCTCCAAAAAGGGGGGGGGGGGCTATCTGGGGCCTGTAACATACAATCAATCTAACGATTGATATCAATCGTAAGTCTATGGCAAACCATATCAGTACTGAAGAGTTATTGATCGTAAGATTGATTGTATCTGTTATGTTACAGGCCCCTGGTTTGATTAGCTTTATATATATATATGGTTCCATTTCCCACATCTCTCCCGGAATAATGTTTCTTTAAGGAATGAATATGAGAATTTAGAGAGATCATAATTTGCATTCAGTAGTTTTCTGTCATCATTTCACCGCATTCCGGGTATTTCACACTGTAAAAAAATTTGCCGTTTTTCACGGGGAATTTCCTGGAAGTTAGGATGCCGGGAAGCCCGTTTTTCCACAGTACATGTAAGATAACAGATTTCCGTTTTGTTTGTTTTTTTGTTTGTTTTTTTTTTTTTTTGTTTTGTTTGTTTGTTGTTTGTTTGTTTGTTGTTGTTTTTTTGTTAAATAGTAGAAACTTTAATAATAACAGGAAAACCTATATGTATTAAAACGGAACCATGCAAACGATTTGTAATATATCAGGGTAACTTGTTAAAATACTGATGAGGAAATTGTTTTTTTAACAGTGTTTTATGTCGGGCGATTGTAAATATATGCTGATTTCCGGTAAACCAACAAACTTGCTGTTGTTTTACAGGAAAAAGAATGTAAAGCTGAAATAACGGCAATAACTTGTAATTTCAAGGGCCAGAAAACCTGTAGTTTTACAGTTATTTATTTTTTTTTTTTTACAGTGCAGAATACTTCTTTTTAGATCGAATTGAGATCGCATTAATAACACTAACTCAAAGAATTCATTGAAACGGTTGGTTTCCACAAATTTAATCTTGTATAGTTATTGTGTAGTTCTAATAATTTTATTAACGGTAATAAAAAACTTCTTTGTTCTATAAAAGAAATATTCTGACTGTATACCAATGCAAGAGATCCTATCTGTTCATTTGCACCAGCTTCATGCTAGCTATAACAATCTTGATTTAAACATTTACAATTAGGTTTTTACGGTTTCTGGAAGTTGACAGTTCAGAGTTTTAAGAATATTCTGCGGAGTGTAGGGTCTGCATGAAAATTTCAGAGAGGTTTAACATTTTAATATTCTCTCACTATCAAAATTCGATTCTCGGCCAATCCATTTTTTTGTATACAGGAGCAAATATCAACCATTTTAAAGCCACATTGATCATGATCATTGCTGAATATTTTACGTTTCACCTTATCTCTACACCCTGACCAAAAATTGACCTAAAGAAATAAATGTTCTAGACTTGAATTTCTCTTGTAAATACTGATACACAGAGTAGTAAAAAAGGAACAAGTTTGGCAAAAGTGGGTGTTCCAACAATTAACAGTCTTTCCAGTTTAGATAAACAATTCATGAATTGTTCAATAAGGCTACCCATTTTATGATTGAAGTTCAGATTGAATAATAAACTCTTTCTCAAAGAAAGAGAACTTTATACCCAGACAAGAAAAATTAGACTCTTAGTCTTTCCAGGTTAGTTCTTTACCATACACGCTAAGAAATTAGGGTGCACTGTAGGGTGCAAATTTGGGCGGAGCACCCGTATATCTACTCGGATGGCATCTTGCACCCCTACGGGTGTACTTTGCAGAAACCGGGGTGTGAATTGACTGGTCCGCTCGCTATTCATAAGGACTGCTATTCATAGAAAACCGCTATTCATTTAACACGCATTATCAATAGCGGTCCTTATGAAGGGATGTCCTTATGAATAGCGAGGTAATTTTGTCTATGGTTTGATCGTTAAATAGAAGGACCGCTATTCATACAAAACCGCTATTCATATTTTCACGCGTTATGGATAGCGGTCCTTATGACTTGCGAGGTTACCCCTAAATTAATGTTGAATTGTGCACCCTTCGATTAGAAATATTAGTCTTACTGTGAATACCTACACCAGCATTGTTGACACTTATGTCACAATATATTATATGAAGTAAGACTAAATATTCAAAAGCATTGAAATGAAATGAAATAAAAAACGAAAAACATATATCTATTTTGATCAGCTTAGACTTCGAATTCTAAAGTTGTATGGGTAAAACGAGGTGTCGCACTTTAGATGCCCCGCGGGCGCGGCTCGATGGATATCACCGTGGTCCCCTTATGGCGTGTACTTTACTGCCTATGTTCCATTCGTGCGTGAATTATATTGTTTGATGTTAAAGGGCAATCCAACCTTGGAAATAAGATGATTTGTATGAAAGCAGAAAAATAAGAAAAACAGGATGGTGAAAGTTTGAAAGAAATCGGACAAGGAATAAGAAAGTTATGGATGTTTGAAAAATGAGATCACTACATCTATGCGAATCTCAAATTGGCAATTTGGTGAGTCAATTGTGACATTTTTGTGGACAACTCTCCCATATGTCGTACACAAAAATATCATTAATTTGCAGTTTTCTTCGAGGCGCTTTTACCCTCGGGGCAGTACTCAAAATATATTGGAGATATCATATTGTTATATGTCCTCATGAACGAAAGGATCCTACTGAGTAATGCATTTTGAAAAAAGGTGACATTTTGGTCATTTTGTGTGTTAGAGCAAATGGGGGAGTTGTCCACAGCTACATCACAGTGACATTACCTATTTGGCCAATTTGAAATTCCCATATGCATAGTGATTACAACTTTCAAAAATTCATAACTTTCTTATTGCTTGTCCGATTTTGTTCAAACTTTCACCAATCTGCTTCTCTGATTTTTCTTCTTTCTTTCAGAGCAACTTGCTATTAAGGTTGGATTTCCCTTTAAGCTGTATAGAGGCGAGAATGGTGATCGATTGCCATCGATGATGCACCCTTTATTAATTTTTAATGTAATGGATCCTTATCTTTTGGGGGTTAAAGCGAGATGACTTCATTTCTATGGGACTGAGACACTAAACGAGTTTCAGAGTAGTAACTACAACAGGGGCGGATCCAGGATTTCCCAATAGGGGGGGGGGGGGGGGGGCCGGAAATGTGAAAATTGCAAAGTTCAATCACCAATTACATCAACTCATTACATAGGAGTACCGTACCTGTATCTGCGCGCAGGCTCAATTTCGAACTCGACGTGACAGGTGTCTCTTGTACAAATTAATTATACGTATTTCTGCGAGGACTGACGTCACTTGCCCGATCAATTTGTGGATTCTACATCTGGCGAGCGAGCGAAGCAAGCGAGCAAATTTTTGGCACTTTAATTTTACAGCCTTTAGAGGAAATATTATTACCAAAATATATAGACCATGGGATGACCGCTGAAATTCTCACTTTTCGTGGTCCGCGAGTTCGCCCCACCTAATTTCACCTTGTAAATGTTA
Organism: Heliocidaris tuberculata; assembly: GCA_025618425.1. Taxonomy (NCBI): domain Eukaryota; kingdom Metazoa; phylum Echinodermata; class Echinoidea; order Camarodonta; family Echinometridae; genus Heliocidaris; species Heliocidaris tuberculata. Next base: position 13,689,967 of record CM046841.1, read on the forward strand.
CTAAAAATATAAAAACACTAATGGCATATGTTGCCATTTGCAAAATGTGCAAGTTTGTTCAAAAATGATTATTTTGTAGCAAAAAACTGAGCTCCATATCTTCTTGACCACATGGATTTCAGCCACAGAGTTTAGTACAGCATTCCCACCACATGGTATGTGCTGTGTGTGTGTGTATGAGAGTTTGTGTGCTTTGTGTTTGTGTGTATTATGTGCATGGTGTATAGGGAAGTGCCAGGCTCTTTCACTTACTTTGACCTGGCTGTAGAACAGCATGGCATGGCCAGTGCAAACTGCATGATAAAACCTTTGTTTTTTTATCTTTTGATTTATTTAGATTGGGGAGCTTAAGTTTATTATAAAACAGAGGAGGGAAAAGAAAGGATTGAGGCTTTTATGAGGGGAAAAGTGAAAAATTGTTTGTCAACAGCTGTATTTTAGTGGCCAATATCAAAGACAATGCAGATAGTGTAGTCTGCTACGGATAATGTAGTCTGCTACCTATTGTGAACACACAGAGTAACTGCAATACCAAGTAGTATTGTAAGGAATGAGGTAGTTTGCACTGTGTCGTGTTTAGTCAAGGGAAGATTCACGGCAAAGAATTCTTGTGCCTTATTGCTCATGAATAGGAAAATCTGCTACACATTAATTCAATCAGTGAAGAAAAAGTGAGAGTTGACGCCTCTGATATTCACACGAGATGAAAGAAACAAACAGCTTCGTGTTACTCAGAAGTGACAGATATGAGAAGTGAATGAGTTCAATTCTTTGGCAGTCATAAAGGCCAAGGCAAAATACGGAAAACTGTTAACAAGTTTAATGTGGACATTTGAAACACGAAACTCCTCTAAAATTCATTTTCCTAATCATGAGAGGTGAGATGTTATTTTTCTGTGATGGCACAGAATGCAAGATTGTGCCTCATGTTGAGGATATCACATGCACACTGCTCGCAGCAGACACTTTGAGATTCAGCACTCTAAATTACCTGAGATAGATTTTGGTAGGTTTGCATGGATTTACATACATAAGCAGTGATATTACAATTTATACATTTTATTTCTTGGAAATATTCATATATGGGTTATGCAATTGCAAATACTTCTTTAAAGACCTACTAATTTTTCAAGTGCTATAGACTGAGTTTTATCCATTACAGAGTGGATTTTGCATGAATTTGCATAACTGGAATTTAACTATATCATGGTTTCCTACTTGGCAACAATCACAGGCCTATAAACATTGCATTTTGCACCAAAAGTTACTCTTAGCATATTGCCTTTAAGGTGATTTGATAGTTAGTGTTTGCAGTTCAGCCAAATAGACTGATTTGCATATTGATACATAATCTACATAATTAGGCACCAATATCATAAAAGGTATACACAATTTTTGCTTAGAAATATTAAAAATTCAGATGATGCAGTCCGAAATAGAACTGAATACTAACTTTTGATTGATACGATACTGAGCTGTTCGGTGCAAGTACTACATTATCAAAAAATGGGGTTTGCATTAATATGCATAATTAAGCATCATTATAATTTATGGTGACGAACTGCTAGTTTCTAAGCTTGAAAACAATCATGTTTACAGTCAGCACCCATAGTTTCTCAAACTATAGCTTTCATATGATCTGATACAGGAATTTTCAGTTGAGTAGCCACAATAACGGATTTGCATATTGATGCAGATTTGCATAATTAAGTGTCAATTTCACATAATTGAGAATCACTGTCATAAAATAATTACAGATTTGTTATCTCTTGGAAAATTCGCATTCAGATTCTGCATTCCAAATTATCCTTAAATACCATCTTTTGATTGAGAGCATACTGATCTTTGTGAATTATGGGATAAACAATATATTTTGCATAAATTTGCATAATTAGGCAACATTACAGTGGTAAATTGCCACTTCCAAACTTCGCAACATTCATATTTAGATTAAGCACCTAAAGTTTAATCAAAATATCAGTATTCATGCAGTTTAGTATAAACATTTGTCAGTCTAAAAGAGCCAAAATAATGGATTTGCATACAAATGAATAATTTGTATAATTAGGCATCAATATTTCATAACTAGGAATCAGTGTCATAAAATATTAACACATTTACGGCTTGAATTATTCACATTCAGATTATACAGTCCCAATAATCCTTGGATATGTCTTTACTGAGAACACACCGGTGTTTGTGAATTATTGTATATAAGTAATGAATACTGCATAAATTTGCATAATTAGGCCACATTACAGTGATTAATTGCCATTTCCAAGATTTACAACATTCATATTTAGAGCAAGCACCCAAAGTTACCCTGAAATATCACCTTTCATGTGATTTGATATTAGCATTATTAGTTAAATAGCCCCCAGATGGATTTCCATATTGACGCCTGATTTGCATAATTAGGCATCAATGTTACAAAAAATATACATATATGGTTAAGAAATATTCACATTCAGATGATGCAGTCCAGATTAGCCTGAAATACTTTTTTTTTAAATTAATGATACCAGTGTTTTGTGTATTATAGTTAAACAATGAATTATGCATAAATTTGCATAATTAGACCTCATTAGAGTGATAACGTGCAAGTTTCAGGCTTGGCAACATTCATATTTGAATTCAGCACAAAAAAGTACCTTTGTCCCCAACTTTTCAGGTGGGGCGAACAAGTGGACCACGAAAATGAAAAACAGAGCCTCTTTTTCCATGTCATCCCATGGTCTAATACGAGATAAGGTATTTACATCTGATATTCGGGCAGTTCGCTCTGCTGCCCGAACATCGGGTGACTTTGTTTGTTTGTTTATTCATTGGAATATACAAGTCATTTATATACATTTGAATTCTGAATGTGAGTATACTGAAAATTGATATTTAACCAAAAAAAATTTAGAACACAGGAGACCTCCGTCATGAGCGAATTGCTTGATATCGATATTTTCAATGTTGACTTCGGCATCGTTAAGGCCTCAGGTTCAGCATTCCTCTCTCCACTTGTCCCAGATCGTCGTCGAAAAGTGATCTCCAGAAGATAGACGTAATATGCGCGAGCTGAGAGCTAGAGCGCTAGCTAGATAGAGAAGGCGCTAGAGTTAGAGCTGCTATAGAGATCATCGATAACCAACGAATGCGCGCAATTTCACAATTTCAATGTGCGCGCGCAATGTGTACCCGTACCATAGACGTATAAGACCCGTACCATAGAGTTAAATACTTCTTAACTCTATGACCCGTATACCATACGTATTCCCAGCAATTTCCGATGTAGAGCTCTGCCCCCTCAAACAAATAAAGGGCTTCCAAATTTTTGGGACTGGCCCAACCGCTCAAAATGTCCTTATTCTGCCGCTCTTTGAAGGGGCCAGGCGGCCTTATCAAGAGTGATTTAGCACTAACCTTATAGAAAATAAAGCTTGACATCTATGTGTGGCCGGCCCCTTTATTCAATAACGGCTTCCGAAGGCCCCATGAATGACAACCTCCTCCCCCCCCCCCCTCCCCCGGATCTGCCGATTGCACTTCTGCAGGTTCTGCTCCACTTTGTAGGGGGCCGGGCTCGACCTTATCATGAGTGCTTTTACATATCCCCCATACCTTTGCTAGACTCCTACTCAAATGTGCACCCCAATGCGGAGCGCAACTGAACATGTGCACACCCTACCCCATTCCCTTATCCAACGCTGCCGTCACGGCCGGCCCCCTCTTTTCATATAAATTCTTCAGGAATGGCTCGAAATTTCTTTGGAGGGGCATTATCGTCAGCGCATTTGCACTAAGCATTTCAGACACTGCGTTTAGGCTGAGATTTTTAGGGGAAATAGGTTGCATTCCGACTTAATTTTCCACAAGCCAGGGCCGGCCCGGGTTTCGCACGTGCTTGACCCCTCAAATGTCAATGCCCCCCCCCCCCCTGCATTGTTACCGTCACCGTCAGGTCGTATGTCTCCCCCCCCCCTCTCTCTCTCTCTCTCTCTATCTTTCTCTTTCTTTCTTTCTTTCTTTCTTTTCCTCCTTATCTTTTTTCCTTTCTTATTTTCTTTCCCTTTTTTTCCTTCTTTCCTTCTTCCTTTCTTCTTCTTCTTTTTCTTTTCCCCTCTTTTTTCTTTTTTTTCGCCGCCAATAGGGGGGGGGGGCCGCGGCCGATTCGGCCCCCCCCCTGGATCCGCTAGTGTACAAGAATCAACTATAACATGTCATGTTTGTCAGTAGAACACAGCATAGAATTCTGTAGGCAAGCCGTCAAATACACATTTATTCGGGGCATCTATTTAGGAGCTTAGATTTCAACTTTTGCAAAGGTTTTTTTGTTTTTGCTTTTTTGTTTGTTTGTTTGTTTTTGGTTGTTCTTGTTTTCTTAGTTATTACCATTCAAAGTATTTGAGTATTTAGGACTCTCTGACCTATCAAGGAATGCATTAGTCCTTTACAAGAGTTCTCATATCATAAAATTATAGTTTGAAACAAAATCCATGTATATCTTATATATTCAAAAGCTAATGGCTTTGATAAAAAAATAATAATAATAAAAACAAAAAATATAGGAAGGGGGGGGGCACAGTGGGCAGTTAGGTCTGGCTCACCGGAGTATGCCAGGGGCGTAGATAGCGGGGGGGGGGGGGGTATGCATCCCCCAACTTTTCGGGTGAGGAGGGGGATGGTGTGTACAAACATCCCCTCAGGTGTCACCCCACCCCCCAAAAAAAATAAATAAATAAAAATAAATAAATAAAGTGGTGGAAAATATGCATTTCTATATTATGTTGTAGATAAATATAATTTGATATATTATATCTATTAATTTTATTTTTATATATTCTTTATTTCAATATAAATGTTATATATCTGTGTACAATATTACAGATTTATATGAATTTATTAATATTTATCTACAATGCTGTCCTGCCTTCTGATTTTTCCCCGATATATTTTTACACCACTAGAAAGTAAAACCATCTACTTTAAAATTATACAACATGAGTGTTGATCTGGGAGTGATCTGGAGGTATAATTTTTTTTATTGAAGTGGGGGTTGGCCTGCATGTGTTACCATCCCCAAGTATATTAAGAGGTGATTTTTTTTTCCAAGCCACAATGCAGAAAAATTATTTAGATTAAAAGTACATGTAATTATTCTGGATTTAGAGGGTTCGGTCGGTAACTTTCCTATAATTATAATGCAAGTCTGCAAAACTGAAATGAAAATATAGTCACAGGAATCGAATGTGCTGGAGAAAGAGGGAATACATCACGACCAATATTTATCGAGGATGATGATGACCTGTGTCATCATCACCCAACTAGATACATAGAATAATTATGAAATGGCAATCATAACATGTAGGCCCCGTCAGAAGCACCTCTCCGGTGCTTTGCATGTGGGCACAGTGCCCCTGCTTTTCCCTTTAACTTCAGATAAGTACCCCCATTTTTCTTTCGAGTAAGTCCCAGTTCCATATTCTTTTAAGTACCCTTTTGATAATTACACCTCATCCCTCACCTTAACTTCAAAACGACTTAGAGCCAGTATTCCCAAATGCTTGCTCGCTACGCTGGCTCATACTAAAAGTATAGCTTATTTAATAAATTTTCATTGTGAAAATTTGCAATTACAATGTAATTGCTATTGTCTGCTCGCTCGCTTCGCTCGCTCGCTAAATATTTAAATCATACTACAAAATTGCAAAGTATGATGCTAAAGTTGTATCTTGGATATGTAAAGAAAAACATCATATACATGTTTCCACACCCTCACCCCCCTCCCACACACACACACATACACACACACACACATATATATATATATATATATATATATATATATATATATATTTATATATGTATATACGTATAAACATACACCCCCCCCCCACACACACACACATGTATATATATATATATATATATATATATATATATATATATATATATATATATATATAGTGGGATGAATTCAAACCAAAGATGACGCAGGATACTCAGGAAATTTAAGCTTTCGTCTTTCGACTTCTTCAGAAATTTATTCTGTCGTAAACAGAAGTGATGCCAAGGTCTTGTTGAATTCCTTGAATAATGTTAATAGTTTTGATAGTTTAACATTATTCAAGGAATTCAACAAGACCTTGGCATCACTTCTGTTTACGACAGAATAAATTTCTGAAGAAGTCGAAAGATGAAAGCTTAAATTTCCTGAGTATCCTGCGTCATCTTTGGTTTGAATTCATCCCACTATGTTCTATATCACCCAAACCAAAGCGAATGGTAAAAGTAGACTCAACATCATCACATTATATATATATATATATATGGCCCTTGGGGGAAATCATACCCCCCAGGTATGAGGACCTGTCTACGCCACTGGAGTATGCAGTTATGGGCCCTGCAATGAATGTTCCTTGGACAATTTGGTTGCGGAACTGTTGGTGGGGCAATGCTCCCCATTACCCATTACCTCTTGGAGGCAAGTCCCCCGGCCGGGCCTGTTAAAAAACTTGACCCCCCCCCCCCCCCGCCCGCCCGCCCGTTTGATTTGAAATTTGATTGAAATTCATTAATTGATTCAAAAGGAGAAGTCAACATGTAAAAAGTATTTTCTCGGGGGCCTCCACTTGAACAACTATACACACCCATCTTCCAAGAATGATTGCTGCATGCCCACATGGTCTGGATTTAGAGAGAGAGAGAGAGAGAGAAGAAAAGTTACCTTCAAATTTTCCATCTGTCGGTCCTCTCATGTAGAGAGGATTTCTTTTCTTTTTTTTTAAAGTCTGTTTCTTCTTTTAGGGCGCTGGGCCGGGGTCCGCCCGCTATTCATCAGGACGGCTATTCATATAGAAAACCGCTATTCATTTAACAAGCGTTATGAATAGTGGTCCTTATGAATGGAGGTCCTCATGAATAGCGAGGTAATTTGTCTATGGTTTGCTTGCTATTTAGAAGGACCGCTATTCATACAAAACCGCTAATTCATTTAGTCACGCGTTATGAATAAGTGGTCCTTAGGAATAGCGGTCCTTATAACTAGCGAGGTTACCTCGCTGCGCCTAAGCTTAGCAGAATTTGTACCACGGGATAAAACATTTTGTTTCCAAAATATAATACAATAAAATGAACTATGAGGTAATTATTTTTTTACAATAAACGTAGTTTCTTCACCTTGAAAAGTTGTTACTATTGTTACTACAGGTGATAGCAAACAAATGTTAAGGTAATAGGCCCGTATTCTCGAAGTGGCCCAAGTTAAGCCCGGCTTAACTTAGGCCACTGCTTTATGGAAGGCCATTCGTCAACCCCTAAGTCCTGTATAAACTACTATATTTATGTAACAAAATAAAGAACAAAATTATTTTCTCGCATGAAATGAGCATCAGAAATCAATTATATTGTGTCGGTTTTGTATTTGCATTTAGTCCCAGAACTATGTGATTTTGTAGGATTAAAAGAGGGCGACATTTGTCTCTCCATAATTCGATGGCCTAAATCTACAAACTTTAGAGGGGGCTTAAAGTTAGGCGAGAATACGGGCCAAAGAGTTTCTTTGAAATTCTGAACATTGAAAATCCTATGGTATTCACTTCACTTTACAGGGCACACAAGTATTGAGATTCCGAAGAAATATATTCGAGGAATTTAGCAAGGCAAGCGAAGGTTATAGGATTTCTTTTGAAGTAGAACCTTTGAAAATACTGCACTTAATTTATTTTGTGATTATCTATACTGAGGCGCAAAATTCATTGTATTACGAAAGACCAAAGAATTATATTTGTGCCTTGAAGAAAAATTGCAGTTTAAACCCCAACATGAAAACACTTGTCTTATGCACTCTAACCGGGATCGGGGCGCGTATCCAGGGGCGTCGATCCTGGGAGGGGGGAGGCAGTTGTGCCCAAAAGAAAATATTGGGAGAGGGACGAGGGCAAACATCGTTTTTGCCCCCAATAAATCCAGAGGTGTAAAATAAAATAAGGAAAAATGATGCAAAACTCCGGAAATGAAACCTTCCAAACAATGAAATACCAAAGGTTTTACACGATCAGATTTCAATTTTGCCGCACGCTCCGCGCGTAAATTATCTAATTCTCAATGCTTCATGTAACCTTGGAGCAGCTGGTAATTAAGAGGCGTTAAAAAAATCAGAGGCGAAATGAACATCGTTACGTTAGCATGTCTTGCCCCCCCCCCCATTAAAAAAAAATGGATTGAAGCCCCTGCGCATATCCTTACAAGGACCACAATTATTTTTTTCCTTTTCTCCCCTTCTTCTTTCTCTCTTTTTGGGTGTGTGTGTGTGTTTTTTTTTTTTTGTTTTTTTTTTGTTGCCCTTTTAAAGTGCCGCCCGGGACACGTGCCCCCTCTGCCCGCCTTAGATATGCCTCTGAGAATGGATTAACCATCAGTTGTTATAATATTTTTACCACGATATTGTGATTTTGATCATTCCGGACACTTGGTAAGTCATAGCTAATTATTTGAGTATTATTAGTTAGGTACACAGACGGCTCCAGATGGGATATAGTGTTCACTTTTTTTTCAACATGGATACCTACGTAAAATTTAAAGTGTACGAAACACCTGAAAAAATAATTTGTATACTGCTAGAAAGTATAGAATTAACCTCACAGAACTTTAACTGGCATTCTATAGGTCAACAGTTGGAGTATGAAGGAAATAAAGGATAACATTAAGGTGCTCGCGCGGAACCGAACTACGAGTTGAGTTCCGCGCAAGCCCTTATCTTGGCGAGTGCGTACGGGTGCGTCGAGTAATCTACTCACGATTCGCTTTTATGCTTATGGAGAGTGTAATTAAACTCGCAATATCTCGTTATAGAAGTAATATTTAAAGCCCATATTTTGGATATGGTATAATGACATGGAACCTCTAACATATAGAGCAAAATATTTGTTGGTGATAGGTACCCTTTAAAGCTGAAGACGATAGCATCGACTGATTTTTAATAAAATGTGCCCAAAGTGCCCAAATTTTATGTTTTAGCGGCCCGCCATTGTTTTATACATTTAAGAGCAAACCTTGGGGCTAGAAACGGTCGTTTGGTGTTGAAACCCCACTATGAACAGTAAAATGAAATAATTATGGTAATGGTTAAGACCCACCAAAGACCATGGAGTCCTGGTGTTTGTTCCAAAAGGGCACAAAGGACCAGCTACTCACTAGAGTCGAAAAGAGTGCTTTAAATACTTTTCTCGCTATTTCGATATAAAAATACAATGATACAATGTCGGTATGATGATTCTAGTGGCCAAATAATATGTGTCATGTGCCCAAATTCTGATTTTAAAGGACCAAATGTTACATTAGTGATTCTGGAGCATTAGAATATAGTGGGATGACATATTTTCTTTCAGTCTAAAGATATTTGAAAATGTGTTCCACGAACAGTATTTATCATATCAATCAAGATTACATCATTTTTGGGGCACCTGAAAGGACATGGGTCCCCTGAATCTATTCATTACGGCCCATTTGCAAATTTCATTAAAAATCATACATTTCACTTACTATAGCATATCGAAACATATGCTACGTGATGTACCGAACTTATTGATGATAGTCATGTACACGGCTGGCACCTTCAGCTTCCATTAAAATGGTTTCAGGCCCATTTTCGTAAATAAGGTAATTTATAGGGCTGCACTTCCTTTGAGGAAATATCACACGGCGGTTATGACCAAAGAGTAGCGTAATGTATAGTTTGCGAAAATACATGACTTTTCCTCATAAAATTACTCATGATTTTAAAATTATTGTCCAATTTATTTTAAAAGACGTTTCTATTTAAATTTTTACTTTATATTTCATTTTCTCTTCTAAGTTCTTTATTTAATCGTTTGTGTAATTCATAGGGCTACAATTTGTTTAAGGAAATTTCACAAAGAGGTTGTGACAGAAGAGTAGCGTAATGTATATAGTTTACGAAAGTACGTGACTTTTCCTCATAGAAGTACTCATGACTTTAAAAAAATATTGTGTTTCAAAGGTCACAGGGCTTGTGGTGAATTATTCATCCTATGTATAGCCCTATGGTATAGACTTATATCACTATCATATTTGAAGGGGACAAGGGGGAAGTTTGCTCCCCCCCCTGAAAAAATTCCAAACAAGAAAATAATAATAGTAAGTGACTTTTCAGTTAAGTTGGGAAATTTTTGAAAAGTAAATATTTATTAAATCTTTTTGAAATATCATAGATTAGAACTTTTCTCAAAAGAATTTCTGCTCGGCCTCGCAAAACAGAAAAGGAAGCAGGGTTTGCGTACCCAGGACTGTGCATACCGTCTATTATGAAAAGCCCAATAGGGAAAAATGAAGGCAATTTTTATACTGTGAATTGAAAGAAATTTGAAATATAATAAAACGTACAAGTAGATAGATTACGCATCATTCATCTTGTTCAAATTCAAAATGTAATGAGGCCAGAATTTTTGCTCGCTCGCTTCGCTCGCTTCCAAAACTATTTTTTTCTTTTAATACGATATCTATCCCCACTCCACTCCTCCATGCAAATTTGGGCCCAAATTGTCATTTCTTGCTGAAATACATGGATCACCATTTTTAAGATTCAAGATTCAAGATTCATTTATTTTTCGATACCAATTCATAAGTCATATATGAAGTACATTGTAGAAGAAACTCATCATTCAACGCATATATAACGCATATGAACTTTGTTTTACACTCTAAAAAAATCCCGGGTCAGATTTGACCCGGAAGTCAGTCCGTTGGGGCCACACTCCGTTCCGGGTCAAAAATGACCCGGAATAAGGTCCGATGTGACCATTTCTGGGTCAGATCTGGTCCTTTCTGTGTCACATCGGACCTTATTCCGGGTCATTTTTTGACCCGGAACGGAGTGTGGCCCCAACGGACCGATTTCCGGGTCAATCTGACAGGGGATTTTTAAGAGTGTACATATTGTTTTCTAAAATTAAATGTTATAACATTTTTCAATTCACAGTATAAAAATTGCCTTCATTTTGCCCTATTGGGCTTTTCGTGTACACACGTTTCAATTGTTACTTGATAATAACAATCTTAATATCATTATTTTTCAAGAATCTTAGAAAATGTAGAAGGCACGGATATTGGACGATAATTTGACACATCTTCTTTTGCACCATTTTTATAAATGGGAATCACCTTGCAACTTTTAGACTGTCCGGGGGGGGGGGGGGAGGGGAGTTCATAAAGTTGTTCGTAAAGTTACACACGACTTTACGAATGACTTGAATATGACAAACCAAATGGGATGTTCAATCATTTTTAACTGCATCAACTAAAGTTGAACTGTGCAGATGTAGATTAACATTCTTATTATAACAGACATTTTAAATGCAAAGTATTTTTTGCCCTTTATTTAAATGAGGTGATTGGAAATATAATCACACTTGTTGAAACATCAGAATTTTTTTTTGGGGGGGCATCCTATCTCGCACTTCATATTCAAGTCGTTCGTAAAGTCATGGCATGTTTGGGGGGCTCTGGGGCCAAACCTTGCAGCTTCTTTCGAGCTGACAAGCTTTTTGTGATTGACATGGATGGTCTAAGTAACTTTAAGGGGTCAGATCTCATGTGTAAAATGGGGTGACTATTTCGGGACAGGCTCCCAGACTATATGATTGTCTTGTCAAACAGGTGCGGATTAACAAAGGGTGTGTTTACATAGTCCTGACAATATTGTTTGCTACTTATGAGAACGCTATACATTTTTTTTCACAATTTAATAACTTATTAATCAAAATACTAATGGACTCCAAATTTCACCCCCAGGAGATTATAACCGCTATACTAAAAATATTTTTGTTAAATTTTGAATTGAATTGAAAAAACAAAATACTTTTGGGTTATCATAGTTGGAAGGTAAGAAAATTGTCTTTCTTTACAAACAGAGCATTGGGGGGGGGGGGGGCGTTTTCAAATTGCACTAGTAGCTTTTTTTTTTGGTTTTTTTTTTTGTTGTTTGGGGTCTGACACCCCCTTTCCGATGGACGATTTTTTTCAGTTTTTATATTTTTGGAATGTGCATCTATAGCTCTTCCTTCTGACAAAATTTGGACCCTTGGCTAGCTTCAAGGAGAAAAAAATAACCCCAATTTTTAGGGGCTGTCTGACATCCCATCCCGACGGAATTTGTCAGTTTTTGTTTGTTTGTTTGTTTGTTTGTTTGTTTTGTAATGTCCAGGTAAACTACATGTACTTAATTGCTACTGACAAATGGGGTGAAATCGGGTGAAATCGGGTGAAATCGACCTGACTTTGTATGGGCCAAAGGGTCTCTTTGGAGATGTCTTGAGGCTTCAGTGACTTAGATGGTCTAAGCATCGATCTCTACCGTAAATGGAGATCGATTGGTCTAAGTAACTTTACAGGGTCAAATCTTTAGGGTAAAATAGGGCGACTATTTCGGGACAGGCTCCTGCCTATTTGGTTCTAAATCTGCCTTTGCAAGCTCTCTTTCAACAAGTTGCTCTTCTATGTTTGTGTTAGTTCATCTTCTCTCGTTCTGCCTAGTTATAAACACATTCATTCTACAGTGCGTACCAGAAAAAAGTTAAGTTAGAAAAGTCTACCCAAATAGAAATTTCAAAATATTCCAAGGAAATTTTTATTCTTGTGGATAGCTTAGGTTCTCTTCTATCAAATGACACCAAAATATCAACCAATATTCTACGCTTGAGTGAGCAAAAGCCAATTTTGTGAAAGGTTGTGAAATCCAGACTTGACTGTATACTAGAATTTATATTGGCTCTGGCTGGTATCAGCATGATCAGCCAGTCATGAAAAGGCTTAGACACTTCCATATTCTGTTCCAGGGGGAGGGGGGCTTCTCTCATTGAGACCTGTAAATCATCCGCGTACACGAAAACGGATAAAAGGGGTATTTTTATCAGCATTGGGCGGATAACCTGGGTTACGCTTTAAGGGTATCAAGAACAGCAAAAGTCAAGAAAAAGGGTATCCAATTCAGATGCGATAAGAAGAAGATCCGCGGAAATCGCCGTTAATGGTATAAAAATCAGAGATGTTAGAGGGGTTTCCCTGTTTAGGGTATCAAAACTATTCCTACCAAGGAGTTATCACATAACTCCTTGCTTCTACTGCAATCCCCATTTAGGCTGCTTTTCAGAAAGTGATTTACGCGGATGATATACACAGTGGCGGATCCAGGGGGGGGGGCAATCCCGGCCCGTGCCCCCCCTTTTGAGGGAAAACAATGCAATGTGCCCCCCCCTATTTGCGATTGTGCCCCCCCCCCTTTTCGAGCAGAAAACCTTTTTTTTTTTTTTTTTTTTTTTTTTTTTTGCTTGTCAGAGAATTATGGGGGGGACTGGACCCCAGAACCCCCCCCCCCCCCCACTGAGCGACATTTGGAGGGCTGGCGAAAATTTTTTTTTTGCTCGCCACCCCCCCCCCCCCCCCACTGAGCGACTTTTGGAGGGCTGGCGAGAGACCAAAAAAATATGGGTCTTCCTCCAAGCAGTTTCCCAAAGTTGACAATCCTGCATTTGTGTGCCCCCCCTTATACGAAATCCTGGATCCGCCCCTGGATATACACGTCTCAATGAGACACGTCCCCCGGGATTCTGGTCAATAAAAGGCAATTTCTGAAATAACAGGCTTTGTACTTTGTATGTCCTTACACATATTTTGTTTGAGAGAGCAATTAACCACTTTGAGTTTTTTCAAAATGATACTTTTGGCGAGTCTTTTAATTTCACCTGGCTTGCTCACTCGACCATAAAATTTTAATGGCATATATCAGGACGTACATTGAACAAAGTCTGTTTTTTTATAAATTGTCTTTTAATGATCAAAATATGACATTTCTATTCTAAGCCTTTTCACGACTCCCAACTTTGCTGATACCAGCCAGAACATAAACAAACATTTGTCAAGTATAGATTTTGCTCCCTTTCACACAATTGGCTTTTGCTCAATCAAGCGTGAGATATTTTAGTGTCACATAATAGGAGAGACCCTAAGCTTTCCACAGGTATGAACATTTCCTGAAAATATTTTGAAATATTTAAATGGGGAGACTTTTTTCAAATGTCAATTTTAAACGGTTCTAAACTTTGTTCATACCGCCAGGACAAATACCAATTCTTGTCAAGTCTGAATTTGGCACCCTTTTGTTTATCAAATTTCGTCGCCCGCATCACGAACCGTCCTCTCTGCGCGTTTCGAGGCGAAACTCAGTTTTGCAGAAAACGCGTTTAAAGGAAAGGACTTTTTGAAACGGAGATTTCTGCATCTTAAAGTAGATGATATTGAAAATAAATGGGAATGCCTGAAAGCATAGGTTTTAAAGTTTTATACAGCCATTTTTGGGGATGGGGTATTTTAGCTACAATTGGTTTGTAAACAGAGAGGACGGTTCGTGGAAAAGATGAAATGCGCAAACGAGCTTCGCTATTTCACCACGAACCGTCCGGTCTCCTTGCGCGCAACCCGACAGTGTACAAATTGAATGAAAGCGGAAGAAACTCTTTTGGGAAATCGTGATTTACAGACATCGATGTTCTAATTCGAGTTTTCTAAAAGTTTTTGGGGATGATAAATATAACCAATGTGATTAGAGTATTCCATGTCATATTTGTTCTCACTCAGCATCGATTCTTCCATTTCCATGGAATAGTTTTGTTTCTAATGACTTATAAACAGAGAGGACGGTTCGTGGAAAAGATGAAATGTGCGATCGCGCTTCGCTATTTCACCACGAACCGTCCGGTCTCCTTGCGCGCAACCCGACAGTGTACAAATTGAGTGGAAGCGGAAGAAACTCTTTTGGGAAATTGTGATTTACAGACATGGATGTTCTAATTCGAGTTTTCAAACAGTTTTGGGGGGATGATGAATATAACCAATGTGATTAGGGTATTCCATGATACATTTGTTCTCACTCAGCATCAATTCTTCCATATTCATGAAGTACTTTTGTCTCTATACTGACTTACAAACAGAGAGGACGGTTCGTGGAAAAGATGAAATGCGCAAACATGCTGAGATATTTCACCACGAACCGTCCGCTCCATAGAGTTATATACGTAACTATATGGTCCGCTCTCATTTGCGCCCCATCAGAACGTGTACAAATTCAAAGGAATTGCTAGTTGAAGGTATCTTTCTGATTAACTGTTAGTTTTAAAGTTGTTTGAATACCATTATTGGGTGTTTTTTACCGGTTTTTTTTACTAAATGAATGTAACCAATATGAATTTATTTGCATTAAATATACGATTTTTGATCATCCAGAAATTTTTTTTATTTGGTTTTAATTGGCCTAATACTATAATATTACAGAGAAGGCATTTCGAGTATGTAATAAGAGATAAATTGCACAGCCGAATTTTGCTGATTAAACTGATCTCCCTTGATTTTCAACAAAATGAATGTCAAACCCAAAATAATTTCGGGACATATGGACCCTTTTTATTAGCCCTATTATTTAAGTATTTATTTATGTTATGTTTGTTATTATTACTATTATTATTATTATTATTATTATTATTTTTGCTAACACCCTACTCCTTGTTGACCTATAGGCCTATAGCGCTCAAAAATTCTGTTCTGTACCCATATTACTACTACTATTATTAATATTAACATTCACTATTATTATTTCATTATTATTTTTAATTTTTATGTTTGCTTACTACTCCCTACTCCTTGTTTACCTATAGTGCTCGAGAATTCTATTCTGTGCCCATATGCACGTTTAAAGATTTGTTTTTAGGGGGATATTTCAGAAAGGGCATGTCTGATGGAAATAGTTTGCTCTAGAATTACTCAATCATTCTTAACAGGCATTTGGCTCTTCTCCATCTTGCTAAAGAATCGCAAATATATGTGTTTTCAAATATTCAAAACTACGCAAAAAGTATCCCCCCCCCCCTCAATGTTATATTAATATGAAAATTTCTTAGATGTTTGACTATTTATTTTAACTGAAAATTCCGACCTTGATTCCTCACCCATTTTTCTCATTATGACAAAGGCCTTTTCTAATTATTTAGTTTCTCCGTGTGAGAACCTTTTCTTGAGACGTCTTCCTTCACTCATACCTTTGTTAATGGGAATTTGCTTTGCTTAACAACATCACAGTTTTCAGTCATTCTCAATTCATGCTTGTTATTAGGGCCCGCATATTATGATCAAACAAATCCACTTTTCTCCATATTATCATATTTTTTGTTTGTTTTGTTTCAGCAATATATGAAATTCCTTTCGATATTTTTTTAATGATTATTTTATATTTTTTTAAAGTGAAAAACAATATTTCTGACATGGCAACAAAGGCACATAAGCTCGGTAGAATAATTACTAGACTTATATCGTTGCATTGAGCAAATCAAATTTCATTTCATTTTTGTAAAGTATTTAAATTCATAATTTCTTTTCCAATTCAAAATATTAATGATACAAAGGAAACACAGAGATCTAAGTGTTATTTCAAACCTCCAGTCCACAATCATATAAGAAGTTAAGCGATAGGAACACTGTTACCTTAATGTTTGTAGGAGACATTATTCTAGGAAGGCAGTGGAATAAATTTGAATTATTTATTGTTGAAATGAATGAACAGATGAAAACGGGTTTTGCTTTCTCATTACACTCAATCTATTTGGAATAAACAAGCTTACCGGTATCACATCTTATAATAGAACATAACAGAAATTCCAACAGATCCTTCACCACGTGCTAATGTTCGGAGCGCGCGTGTATAGACTATGCGCGCATTCAAGAGAGGACGCTTCGTGGTGCAGATAAATCTCATTTACTGATGAGAGGACGCTTTGCATTGTTGTCATTATTACGTAACCACGCATTTTCAGATTCTGAAACTTGCACAGATGCAAGATAACAACCATGAGTACATATGAAAAATGCAAAAAACTCAAAAATGAAAAAAATCACAAATTTGGCTAAAGAGGACGGTTCGTGATGAAGGCGACGATTTGTTTGTATTATTGCATTGAAGAGACCATAAGCTATCAACAGGATTGAAAAATAATGGAAAATATTCTGAAATATTGATTTTGGGAGACTTTTTCCAACTTTTTTTTTTTTTTTTGGGGGGGGGGGGGTGGGGGACGCACTGTATATAACTCTTACTTATTTTTCTTGCATTCTCAATCGCTGCATTTCCTTTAAATCTATACATGTATATCTGATTCTTGTTCTGCCCTTTGTAAGTTAGTCTTTCTTCAATATTCTCTACTCTCAATCCGACTACCACACTTTCCTTCGATCTCTTCGCTCTCTCTCTCTCTGTCTCTCGCTATGTCTCTCTTATAATTATGCCTGTCCTCTTTTTCTACCATACATATACCGGTCCACTCGCTATTCATAGAAAACCGCTATTCATTTAACACGCGTTATGAACAGCGGTCCTTATGAATAATTATGAATAGTGGTCCTTATGAATGGAAGTCCTTATTAATAGCGAGGTAATTGGTGTGTGGTTTGCTCGCTATGTAGAAGGACCTCTATTCATACAAAATCGCTATTCATTTAGTCACGCGTTATGGATAGCGGTCCTTATGAATAAGTGGTCCTTATGAATAGCGGTCCTTATGACAAGCGAGGTGACCCCACATATATACATACACATGTACTGTACCAATATGCAAACAATGCCAACCACAATGTTGTGTGAAAACCACTAAAAACCAATCATACAAACTGTGAACTTGGAACTGTTTTAATAAAGCTGAATATAATGATGTAAAAAGAAAACAAAATAACCCCACATCATATATGAATCAAATGAATTACATGTCCATTTAGTTTCCTATATGAATAATAATAAATAAACAATACTGGCAAAAAGCTTAGATACATCACAAAATAACTGAGGAACATATTACAAATATATTATACTAAGACCGACCAGGCTAACTTGGTTCTAATGAAAGCAGAATAATGAGAGACAATGATCGGTGCAAGTTTGAGGGAAACCTCCAAAAATATTATAAGATAACTTATGATGGAACGATGCAAATTGGAAAATCTTTCTTTTACCTTGTGAGAACCTCTTCAATTTGCGCTCTACTAAAAATTTCATCATAAATTTCCCTTTCCTCTGATGTTGATGAATAAGTAGAAGAGAGTGTAAAAACATGTGTCCAATACTTCTTGGGCATGGCACATGTACATGTACCAATAAAATATTTTCTTCACAAAAACAAATTACAGAAAATTATAATCATAATCGTAATAAAGGGGGATAGTTGACATTTTGTGTTTGATCAATTCCAAATCTAAAACTTCAAAACTTTCTCATCCTTCACTGTAACATTTCCTAACAATGTTACTTATCAGCTTCTCTCATTTATAAGCTTTTGATCAAGCCAGCTCAATTCCAGAGTGGACTATTATGGCACAGGGAAACAAGAAATACAAATACTGCTTTGAAGTTTGAATATACTGAAGATGTACATTCCAAACCATGCCTAAGAATTAAATCACGATTATAATAATGATGATATCAATAAAAGTTAGATTTGTACATGTAAAGTGCTTTTTCCAGACGATATAAAACGGTTGTGTGACACATGCTCCGGGCGACAATTTCTTACATTAATCAAATTTCAAACTTCAACCCTGGACCAAAAGCTACACCTAAATCCTAACCCTAAACCTAAGCTTAAAACCCAATTGCAATCCTAACCCTAACCCTGTATCTTTGACTAAATACAGCCCAGGGGAGCGTTTCATCAAGCGTTTTGTCAGTGATTTCAACCGACAAATTTGCTCTCAGCCAATCAGATGCGAGGATTTCAGTAGCTTATAACAGCTGTCGGTTGAAATCACTGACAAAACGCTTGATGAAACGCTCCCCCGAGCAATCATCACCAGGACAAAGTCAGAGAATGTGTAAGACACCCAAAACTAATATTACACTAGCTTTGGCAAAGCTGCCATGATAAGGAATTTCTTCCAACTGGGTACCTATTAACTTCACATGGAAGGAAAGCCCGGGGCGGGGGATGTTTCATTGAGACCTGTACATGTACATCATCCGCGTAAATCACTTTCTGAAAAGCACCCTAAATGGGGATCGCAGTAAAAGTAGTTTTGATACCCTAAATAGGGAAACCCGTCTAACATCTCTGATTTTTATACTCCTTTCCGCGGATCTTCTTCTTATCACGTTCTGAATTTGACACCCTTTTCTTGATTTTTGCTGTTTTTGATACCCTAACGTGCCTAATGCTAAAAAAATACCGTTAATCCATTTCCGTGTACGCGGATAATGCACAGGTCTCAATGAGACATCCCCCCCCCCCCCCCCGGGGGAAGGAAAATGGCACGTGGTCCATGGTATGGTGACTTATCCAATAGACAACAAAAACCTCTAGCTACACTGTACTACTAAGAACCACTGGTAAACTTTATTCTAAAATCAAACAAACTACACTGGGGGTTCACTCTTTAGAATAGACCGCTTCGGTAATATATGTAAATTTTATACATACCTTTCAAACAAAGGTTGTTCTTGACAACCTGAAAGCTTGCCGGACATAGCAACAAGTAATGCATGCAAACTGGATTCCGAGCATTGAGGCTCATTTATAAAAAGCAGGTTAATGGAATAGCTCATCACTACGTGCTCAGAGAAGAAGTGTGCATAAATTTGTATACATTACAGAACCGGTCTATTAGCCTATCGAGCCTGGGCAGCTCATCAAGCCTAGACAATCCACATGAATGTGATTTAGCTAATACAGGCAGTGATGTAAAAAGAGAAAAATTCATCACTGGACAGCATAATAAACAATTTATTTTTTTGCAATGCAGTACAAAAACAGAAACTTTCTCCATCTTCAGTAGCTAAGTTGTACACAGGTATACAGTTAGGTAACTTAAAGGTAAACATTGACCTTCCAAGACACAGAAACAAAAACAAAATGAACATTGGAAACACTTCTATTCAGAGTGTGTATATAGATAACTGGAAAGGGAGTTTTTTCAAAGATTAAGATTAAGAGAACTACTTCTAGTAGTATGATCACTGATAATGCTCTTACTTCATCTGAACATTCAGAGGACTTCTTGTGAAGTCCTCATTTGCAATGGCACCCCATGACTAAAGACTTTTCTCCTGTGTGAATTTTCTTATGCCTAGAGATAAGCATTTCTTTCCAAAGCCCAGGTAAAAATGGCACACTTGTAAAGCTTTATTTCCATGTCTGCATGTGTCCTCAAACAAAGAGTCTGTTTCCAAAACACGCTACTTCCATCCATAAACTGAGTTCTGAGAAAACGAGGATTTGTAATTCTTCTTTGTATTCTTGCACTCTTCACAAAATCCAGTGCCGTACATTTTTTTCCGAATAAATCAATTTACTCCGGTGAAATCTCAATTCCCCCATACGTACAGTGCACACAGTGCAGCAAACCAACTTCTACACAATGTACTCTGGGGGAAACAGTAGGTCAGGGCAGGATTATTCACGGGCATCATGCTGCTCTATAGTTGGTCAATTCCTGGAGAATACCACGGTTTCATTGATGTAGTACATTCTGAAATAGATAAAGCATGTTTTGGAAACAAACTAATATTTTGAGGCCAGATTTTTTTTTTACTTTTCTCATAAGAAATTCAACTTTTGGGATATGTCGATGTATGTGGCTACAGGAAATGATATATTTATGCCCCCCCCCTCCAAAAAAAAAGAAGAGAAGAATATTCATTTTTAAAAATGGGTGTAGCATGTTTTGGAACCAAACTCTACATATGTCTAGAAAGATCTTTTATGTCAGAACAGCTCTTGCTACAAACTGAACACTGATAAGATAAGATAAGATTTATTGACTCTATCGACCCCCTCTCGGGGTATGAGAGTACAAACAAAGAAACATATTTACAATTATTATACATACATTATAAGTGTGAATATACAGCTCGGGAAAAAATTATTAGACCAAGCTCTTTTTCATAAGGATTTCATTGTTGTGAAAGTTATATTGCTCATTTAACTTGTCCAATCATCTTAATTGTCACTTACATCAATGAAAAACATATAAAGACAAGTTTACCTTTCTATTCTGTATTTTTCTTTGCTTCTTCCTCATGAATATAATTATCATTGTGCTTTATTTGTGTTTTTAAGCTTTGCAAATGATAATTAATAGTAACAGCACAGTGTATCTGTTTCTTCAAGATGATTTTGGCTAACAATTCAGGTTTCCCCCTATTTTCAATATAACTTCTATCGAACCTAGAATCAGCTTATTGTCTTATTTTCCACCAATATTAATGGCATACCCTTTGTTCTTTATAGTGGCAGCCATTCGCCTTGGCATACTCACTATGAGATGCTGACATTTCTCCATTGTCACTTCAGCCAATTCTTGCTTTAAGAAATGAAAGAGTTCCTTCTCGTTGGCAGCCTCGTGCT
This sequence comes from Heliocidaris tuberculata, assembly GCA_025618425.1. Lineage (NCBI taxonomy): Eukaryota > Metazoa > Echinodermata > Echinoidea > Camarodonta > Echinometridae > Heliocidaris > Heliocidaris tuberculata. The sequence continues at coordinate 13,711,404 of CM046841.1, forward strand.
CAACCATCTTTTCTTTGATGTTCTTTCAGGCTGCAATTTGGTAGTTCCAAACCGTTTGTGTTTCTGTTTGATGTAATGCATCGCAGTTTTAGAAACACTGAGCTTTGCGACAACTTCTCTCTCCATAAAACCCTCCTTTAGCAGAATGAGGATGGAGGCCTTCTTTCATTCATCAGATACTTTTGATTTGGCATGTTTTCTACTTCTTGGTTACTTGCATAAAAATTATAGGATCATATGCAATTCTCACTTTTGAATGAAAACCTGGTTTGTAAATACTATCAGCTTTGCTTGAAGAAATAAAAACATCTAAGAACAAATGCCATTGAGTACTGAACATTAAGATGAAATAGCAGGTCTCTCCTTCAAAAGAATGCACAAATTGAATTTTTCTGTATAATTGAATTCATGTAATTAAAATTCGGTTGGCATCCTATCTGATTTTAACCCAACTGAGAATCTTTGAAATGTATTCAAAGATAGGATGCAGGAACACAAGCCAGCCATTACAAGAGAAGTTCAACCCTTTCAGTTCTTAAAGCAAGAATTGGTAGTAATGCCAATAGGGGGAATGCCACTTCTCCTAGAGAGCATGCCAAGGCAAATTGGCTGCCACTATTAAGAACAAAGGGTATGCCATTAATATCGATGGAAAATAAGACAATGAGCTGATTCTAAGTCCGGTATAGAAACGCAAAATACTGAAAATAGGGGGGAACCTGAATTGTTAGCCAAATGCAGCTAAAAGGAACAGATACACTGTACTGTTACTATTAATTATCTTTTCCAAAGCTTAAAAACACAAATAAAGCTCACTAATTATATTTATGTGGAAGAAGGAAAGAAAAACTCAGAATAGGAAGGTAAACTTGTCTTGTTATGTTTTTCATTGATGTAAGTAACAATTAAGATGATTAGAGAAGATAAATGAACAATATAACTTTCACAACACAGAAATCCTTATGGAAAAGAGCTTGGTCTAATAATTTTTTCCCGAGCTGTATATAGTAGATAAAACATTGTATAAAAACATTTTTACAAAACTAGCCATTCTGGCTGTTTGACTATTCTACCACTACGAGTACATACAGTTCTATCTCTCTTACTTTCTGTACAATGGTATTCTTTACTCTTCTCTTTTGGTGACTGAGTAAATTGCATCATAATAGTTTTGGCAAATTTTGCTATTTTCTTCAGCTGGCAAGTATTAGCAGAATTGAATAATTGGGATATTTGTAACCCACTTGGTCTACTGTTATATATTTTTGTTGATAAATACATGCGCCTTTCCTTTTGAAAAAAAGGACATTCGAAGATGTAGTGAAACTCATCTCCTAAAATTGAAGATACGCAGAGTGAACACTTCATTTCATCTAACAAACTTTCATTAAATCTACCCTTATTTACAGGTAATGCATGCGACCTACAACGGAATTTGCTGAGAGTAATAATATCTCTTTGGCCTAGGACAAAAAAGTATCTTTCAATCTTAAGGTCATATTTAAACATTCTGTAATTTGTACAGATTCGGTTAGTCCACATTGCTGATCTCCATTCCTGTTGGAACATGTCAGAGAGTCTCAATTTCAAAGCATTAAGTATCCATTGAGAACTATAACCACTGCCTTGAGTTAGCCAGACGTTCCCTAAGCCTGCGTATTGAAAAGTATCTTCAATAAACTGAAACCAAAGTGATGTGAATGGCGAATCTTTGTCTTTAATATGCATGTACCTGAGTAAGTTATAAAAAATATTTGAATACTTCTGCTGCTTCCCTTTAACTATCTTCAACCAAAATCCGACCATTCTACATTTTACGTAGTTTAATATCAATCCACGACCAGTTTCACCGTACACCATACAGTCTGGCGTACACTTATTTACAAGCAAAATTGTCCTTAAAAACTTTCTATGGAAAACTTCAATTTGTTTTATACATTCAAAACCCCAGACTTCACTACCATACAATAATATAGGTATTACTAAATGATCAAATAAGTAGCATTGTGTATCAATTGATAGCTGTAATCTTTTTGCTTTCACCAACATACTATATAAGGCCTTCCTAGCCTGTGTTACTTGCTTAGAGATTGCTTTTTTAAAGTTACCATTATAATTGAATCTAACGCCCAGGTATATAAAATCATCAACTACATCAATCACACTACCATCGTAAGTAAAGGTTGGCATTTTTCTGATTTTCCCTTTGGAGAAAATAACAATTTTAGTCTTACTTGTGTTTACAGTTAACTGCCATGTATTGCAATAATTTGCCACGCCATTCAATGCTGATTGCAAATCTTCCTGACTTTCTGACAAAATTATAGTATCATCTGCATATAAAAGGCAATATAGTTTTAAAAAAGTTTCCACTTCTTCAGCATTTAGATAGCTATGAACATCATTTGCCAAGGAACCCAGCCCCTCATAGAATGTCCCTATATGTTGCTGAAAATCATTCAAATACATAGCAAATAGCAAGGGGGAGAGCTTCTCTCCCTGACGTACACCTATGTTACATGTAAAGAAATCTGAACATTTTCCATTGACTGCAACGCATGACTTTGCATATTTATAAATGCTGTTAATGATACCAAAAATCTTGCCATTCACGCCCAGCCTCAACATTTTCAGCCATAAGGATGTTCTGTCAATCAGATCAAATGCTTTTTTAAAATCAATAAATGCACAATATAGGCGTTTCTTCTTTTGGACATATATATCAATTATTGTCTTCAGAACAAATATATGATCAGTCGTTGAATAGCCTGAGTGGAAACCAGCCTGTTCTTCGCCAATTATTTCTTCAGCCTCAAAATATTTGGTAATTCTGTGATTTAAAATAGAGGTAAAAAGTTTTCCAAAACAACTTAACAATGTGATTCCCCGATAGTTATCAGGGTTTGTATCCTGACCTTTGTTCTTATAAATAGGGATGATCATTCCAATGCACCATTCCGTGGGAACAAAGCCACTCTCCAGTACAACATTAAAAAACTTCACTATTACGTCGAGCATTCCACTGGGACAATGTTTAAAAAACTCATTTCTCATCAAATCTCTACCACAAGCTTTAGAATTCTTTAGGTTCTTTATCATTCTTTCAACTTCCTTCAATGTGATTGGTGCATTCAAAACATCGTTTACATCAACAGACTCGATTAGGGAACCAACTTCTAATGCATTTTTTACAGCCTGGCTATTACCTAAGGAGCTGAAATGATTTGCGAAATCAGATAATAAAACTTTGTTTGCAGAAACTTTCTTGTTTTCACTAGAGTTTAGCATTTTCCAATATGCTTTTGGATTATTTGTTTTCAAAGAACGAAGAGATGCATTTAAATCTTTTTCATGTTGTCTTTTCTTACGTCTGAGTAACCTTTTGTAGCTTTTACTAGCTTCAACCAGATCAGTATTTATTTCAGAATATAATGACAATTTTCTTTTTCTCAAAATACGGTTTTTGACATTCAAATACTCTCTTCTTGCTGCACTACATTCTGTATCAAACCATAGTTTATTTTCAACATTTCTTTTTCTGTTATTTCTACCTTGAGACTGCTTCCATTTACAAACACCAATATCTTGAGCAGTATCTGTAAACATCTTACAAATTTGTGAGTAAAAGCTATCAATTTCCTTTTGACTTACATTTTTGTACAGGTAATCTAAGTGCCCATGAATAGAAGTAACTGAACTATCGATATTTTGTGGGAATTCCTCAGTGATATCATTTGACCACTTGAAAGACATTGAAGGCATACATTTACCCTCATCCTTTTCATTATAAGATTTTTGGTCACTCCCGGACGAAGTATCTCCAGATAGTGTCTGCAATCTTGAGGATTGTAGTGTTATAGTAATAGGACAATGTACATCAGATAAACACCTATCAAAAGTATCAATACTGAAGCTATAAATATGAAAAAAGAGATTGTGAGATACTAAAGCATAATCAATTGTGCTGCAACCACCATTCTTGTTGAAGCATGTGTAATCTCCAATATTCCTATCATCCCCAAACCTCCCATTTACTATTTTGAAATCGAAACTCTGACAAATTTCGATTAATTTTTTGCCATTATTGTTTACATGAGAATCCCTATTACATCGGTTTGTATTGAAACCGGATTCCTCCAGTGTCTTACGAATATCAGTGTCATCATTATCATCACAAAATTCATATCCATTCAAATTTGAAACCATATCTTTTGCTTCTAAAAAGTCATCGAGTATGCCTGTTCTGGCATTGAAATCACCCAAAAGACACAAAGGTAAATCAAATCTACTTCTTATATCAATCACATCAAGCACAAAATTATCAAAAACATCATTAGAATAATGAATCGAGCCCTCACATGGTAAATATACTGCAGCCAAAATGAATTCATAACCTAAAATATTACTATCAAACTTTATCCAGATGATCGATTCAGACACTGTGTCCTGAACCCTTTCAGAACATGCAAATATTTCTTTCTTCATTAAAATACACATACCATGATATCCACCAAATTTGTAACATACATTATTACTTTTCTGCATACTATAATATTCATAGTCCTTAAGACAAGATTGGGACAGATCAGGAAGGTCAGATTTAGTTTCTAAAAGACAAATGACATCACAAGTTTTGAGATATAGATCCAAGATATAGATAAGACATTTCTGCTTTGTGGTTTCTCATAGGTGTATTGATAGGCCTACATGTACATACATGTATGCCTTTTGCGATACTGGAAAGGCTTTTCCATACTGAGTGTCAGAAGACGTTTAAAGGGGCACTTTGTGGGTTTTTCTTATATGGAAGTTGAGCTGTCCTTTTCGAATAAATGTTTTGCTACAAATTGGACACTGGTAAGGCTTTTCTCCAGTGTGTTTTCTAACATGAACTTTAAGACTTCCCTTGTCTGAACATCTGTAACTACATAAATCACACTGGAATGGCTTTTCTCCTGTGTGTGTTCTCATATGAGCCTGAAGATTTGCCTTCCTAACACTGCTGTAACTACAGTAATCACACTTAAATGGCTTTTCCCCAGTGTGTTTTCTCACATGAAGGTTAAGGTTTGTCTTTTGAGAACATCTGAAACTACAGAAATCACACTTGAATGGCTTTTCCCCAGTGTGTTTTCTCACATGAACTTTAAGACTTCCCTTGTCAGAACATTTGTAACTACAGAAATCACACTGGAATGGCTTTTCTCCTGTGTGTGTTCTCATATGAGTCCGAAGATTTGCCTTCCTAACACTCGTGTGACTACAGTAATCACACTTGAATGGCTTTTCCCCAGTGTGTTTTCTCACATGAACTTTAAGACTTCCCTTGTCAGAACATCTGTAACTACAGAAATCACACTGGAATGGCTTTCCTCCCGTGTGTGTTGTCATATGACTTTGGAGACAATGCTTGTAAGAACATCTGTAACTGCAGCTATCACATTGGAATGGCTTTTCCCTTGTCAACGTGCATGTTCTCATATGAACTTGAAGATTTCCCTTTTGAGTAAATTTCTTGCTACAAAGTGGACACTGATATGGCTTCTCACAAGTATGGGTGCTTAGATGCTGATGATATTCACTCATACAGAAATATCTCTTGTAGTAATCTGAACGCTGGAATGGCTTTTTTCCATCACATCCAGAAGTGTTTTGTATTTTCTTGTAGCTGTCCATACCTGCATGACTTAGATCTTGACAGTTGTCATCATGACTGTGTATGTCACAGTTTTTTGTAGAAGAGGAAAGGTTGTTGGTGTCTTCTTGTATGGTCTTCCCATCTGTGGATTAAGAGGCAGATTTTTATAAAGACTGCATCAACCACCATTCCTGGCACAATGCATATTTCGTGTATATCTTATCCTTTACATGTACATGTATGTTAATACTCAAAAAGACTGATGCACTTATACGGGACTACTATATGTTTAGGAGAATGGTAAAATTTAGAAGAAAAAAAAATGTTCTGCACTTGTTAAGAATGAATAAACAAAGTAGAAAACTTTTTTCCTGTTGATGAAAATGGAAATAAAATTTCCAGATTACATGAATCCTAGCTAAATGAGGAAGTCCTGAGAAGAGCTGGTCCCACTCCTTTGTGTTTCATGATTTTTAGTCCTGATACAAGGTTTCACTATAACAAGGTAGTTTCCTTGGTCCCAAGGAGTTTGTTATAACAAAGTTCCACTGTATAACAAAATATAATGAAAATTTTGAAAGAAATTTCAAATTAAACTTAGTAATAAGTAGACAAATACAAAATGCAGTTGAAATTTTCCAGCATTCTTTAATTTCTTTCCTCTGCTGTCCTTAATTATCTTTAGAAATGTTGTGTACAACTTGTCTTTGCTAGGATGGTGTATTAAAAAAAATAATGATATGCTGTACAAACAGTATTAGTTGGTTATAATAATAATAACAATAATAATAATAATAATAATAAAAATAATAATGATGATAATAATAATAACAATATCTCTTGTTTACCTAGGGTAGCCTTATCAGTAATTTGATACTTTTCTCCCTGAGGGCCCTGCAATCATATCATTACCCCGGCTTTAGCATGGCTACCATGATAAGGTGCACAAGCAGTCAAGGAATTTCTTCCTACCGGGTACCCTTTTACTTCACCTGGGCAGAGAGTGGCAAATGTAAATTAATGTCTTGCCAAAGGACACTAGTGCAGTGACAGGGATTTCAACCCCGTACCTTGTGCTTCATAGTCAGGGCACTTATCCACTAGACCATGGCACCACCCGAGAAGGGTGGATAGTGTACAAAATGATTAGGTAACACAAGCAGGTTTAGAGTATTCCTGGCAAGGAGGATTAAAAGTGAAAATTGAATTAGATTCTGCATACTGGATAGACAATGTGCATTAAGTCCTCTTCCTCAGGAACAAGGGTTTACTCGTAGTATGTAGAATCTTTGTCTGAGGCAGCGAAGGATATTCCCGCAAAGTGTGTCACATCTCATGTGAAGGCGTGGCATACACTATTTCACGGATAGATGACAGGCTTGGGTACGTTGTATGTGGTATTTGACTTTCGTGTATACAAAGGTACATCTTATACATGTATGTCCATGATACAGTATGGTTTTAATTAATGCACATGTACATCTTTGATCCACATCAATCATCATACCCGAATGCAGAAATGCAAGTGGTTAACAATGTTTTTCATTTGTCACCTACAGCAACGATTCTTCTTCTTTGAATTCATGAGAAACATTACATTCCTTTGTTGTGAAGGGTTTAATGTGATTGAAACACTGGAAGACAGCAGTGTTTTACATGTATGTCTGGTAAGGCCACTTTCGAGGATACCTATCACAGGGTGAACCCTATAATACAGGACTCTCTTATCTGTAAGGTTTCTCTTCATGACTTCCCTTTTCAGAACAAAATATCTTTGTAACAAGTTTGAGTTTTCTCTGATATGTACCTCATCATGTGTTCCTTGATATTTCCATTTTGAGCAGGTCTGGCTACAACTAAACCCTTTTAGGGCTTTTCTATAGTGTTCACAAACTGTCTAGAAAAATGATGCACGCAGTGACAAAATAAGGTGTGATTCGACTTTTAGTTTATGCCGTTTCATGCACATGACTCTATGTTCAGCATTTTGCTGATTTCACACAGGCTTCAATAAATTATTGCTTGTGTTTCTCAAGTTTCATTACTGGGTACTCCCAAAATGATACAGTTGGGCTATCATGGTTACTATATGTACCCAGGATCCATATCAATCATTAAAACTTAAAGCAGGGAGGTAAAAGGAACTCTTTACCATTGTGGCCCTGAGCTTGGATTCTTCTTCAAATGAGAAGCAAGACGTTCCTCTGTAGCAAGAGCTTCATCAGAATGGGAAAACTGTAAAGATATTACTGTAGAGTGTGTCCTAAATTGTGTGGTAAGGGCAGCTCCATGGCAAAAGCTCCTGTCACAGGATGAACACTGATGAGGATTCTACCTGTGTGGATTTCATAGAACTTCAAGATTTTCCTTTACAGAATATCTTTAACTACAGCACCTATGTTTGTGTGGCTTTTTTCCTCTACGCAATTCAGCATGATGAGAGACACGGTAGTTTCTTGTGAAAGACTTATTACAAAGTAAAGCCTTGGTCACAAATACCATTAAGAACTGCTACGAATGCCGTACAAACGATTTTTAGACCATTTTGTAAGATCTCAAGAAGGCCGTACGAAACCAGCATTCGTAGACCGTACGTAGATTGTTTGTAAGTTCGTAGCCTGGTCAATGGTCTTGTCCAAGATTTTTTTCAATGTCATACGAAACCCCACTTTGTAAGGCGGCCATAAGAATGTCAGAAGAACCACTCAAGATTTTGTAGGGTCGAGAGACAATTCTAGAAGCCTTAAATTCTTACAATGAACGTAAGAACGCCTTAAGTTGTTCATAGAGGGCTCTTATGGCGTTCGTAAGAAAGCCTTACGAACGGAGATTCGTACGGCGCTCTTACGAAAGAATCTTGGCGTTTGTAAAGTGTTTGTAAGGTGCTTGTAAGGCGTAGGTACACAATTTATGCAATTGTTGAGTTTTAGGGGGTTTAAAGCACTACTGCCACCTTGAAAGTATCAAACTTTCCAGAGTCACAGAATTTTTGACAGTACACAGCAGCGCCTTTTTGCAACCTGACAAAATAAACAAAAAATTGTAAGATCTTCTTGGGAATGACTGGAGAGTGCCGTGAGTTGCACATACGACCATCTTGCGACAACAAAAATCGTAAGATGGCCATAAGTGGGACGAAAGAATAACTCAAGGCATTCTTACGAAAAACGTACGAACTCTCGGGCCATATTGTATAACCAAAAATCACTTTGTTTCTTAAGAAGGTCTTAATTTGTTCTTGCGAATTAAATGGCTTTCGCACAAACTTTGTAAGAAGGCCGTAAGAATCTATGCCCCATCTACGAATCTCTCGTTCATATGAACACATCATATGAACACATCGTTCATATGAACCTTTGTGACCGTAACTTCACACAGAACTTCTAAGGCTTAGCTCTTGTGTGTATCCTCATATATCTTTTGTGAGCAAATCTGTTACCACAAAATGAGCACTGATGTGGCTTCTCTCCTGAGTGATTTCTCATATGAGGTTGAAGGTGTGACTTTTTAAAACATCTGTGACTACACAGATCACACTTAAAAGGCTTTTCTCCCGTGTGTGTTCTCATATGAACTTGAAGATTTCACTTCTTGGCACATCTGAATCTACAGCGATTACACTTAAATGGCTTTTCTCCTGTGTGTGTCCTCATATGAACTTTGAGGCTTCCTTTTTCAGAACATTTATGACTGCAGCTTTCACAATGGAATGGCTTTCATTTGTGTGTGTCTTCATATGTCCCTCTAAATATCCAGTCCGAGAAAATCTCTTGCCACAAAGTGAGCACGGATGAGGCTTTTCTCCTGTGTGTGTTGCCATATGAATTTCAAGGTGTCCCTTTTGAGAAATTCTTTTACCGCAGCTATCACACTTATAAGGTTTTTCTCCTGTCTGGTTATAGGCAACTCCATGGCAAAAGCTCCTGTCACAGGATGTACACTGATAAAGATTCTTCCTGTGTGGTTCTCATAGGAACTTAAAGTGTACCAATCACCAAAAAATATTTTGCTCTGTATGTTAGGGGATCCATGTCATTATACTATATTCAAAATATGGGCTTCAAATATTAATTTTCATTAAGAGATATTGTAATTTTAATTACACTCTCTATAAGCGTTACACTGACTCGTTATTAGACTACTCGACGTACCCGTACGCACTTGCCAAGATAAGGGCATGTGCGGAACTAAACTCGGAGTTTGGTTCGGTGCGAGCATTTTCATGTTATCCTTTTTTCCTTCATACTCCTTAATTGTTGACCGATAAAATGCCAGATAAAATTCTTCGAGATTTATTTTATACTTTCTAGCTGTACACAAATTATTTTTTTCAGTTGATTGGTACACTATAAAGATTTTCATTTACAGAATATCTGTAACTACAACAAATATGTTTATATGGTTTTTCTAGTCTAAGCACTACAGCATGCTGACAGACAGTACAGTCATGTAGTTTCTTGTTAAAGAAAACTTCATACAAATTCTAGGACTTAGCTCCTGTGTGTATTTTCACATGTCTCTTAAAATTTCCCCTGTAACCAAATCTCTTGCCACAAATTGAGCACTGATATGGCTTTTCTCCTGTGTGTGTTCTCATATGATCGCGAAGATTTGACCTCTGAGAACATCTGTAGCTGCAGGTATCACACTTAAAAGGTTTCTCTCCTGTATGGGTTCCCATATGATATCGAAGACATTGCTTGGTAGAACATCTGTATATACAGCAATCACACTTGAAAGGTTTCTCTCCAGTATGTTTTCTCATATGATCTTTAAGATATCCCTTACTAGCACATCTGTAACTGCAGTAATCACACTTAAATGGCTTTTCTCCTCTGTGTGTCCTCATATGCACTTTACGGCTTCCCTTTTTAGAACATTTACATACGATTAGATGGTTATGATATTCACTCATGTAGGAAAACCTCTCGTTGCAATCTGAATACTGTAATGGCTCTTTTCCATCACATCCAGAAGGGTTTTTTACTTTCTTGTAGCTGTCCATACCTTTATGACATAGATGTTGAGAGCTGCCCTCATGACTGTGTAGGTTACCACTGTATGTTGAAGTGGAAGGCTCGCTGGTGCCCTCCAAAATAGTCCTCACATCTGGGGATAGAGAGGAAAATTCTTTTAAAATTCGTTTAAACCACTATCCCTAGCACATTCAAACTTTTGTACATTTCATCCTTTTACCTGTATGTTCATACTTGAAAAAAGATCAACTTTAATACAGGAGAATCACAATTTAATTTCACCAGAATTTTCTTTATTCTTCATTATTATTATTAATTTATTTTTATTTTTCTCCCACTTTTTTGTGCGCATGGTTACTCAAAATCGGATCCCTCAATTTTCATGAAATTTCAGTCAGTCATCAGAACTATCAAGGTCAAGCTCTAGAAATTCTTTGAGGGTAATCAAGGCATCATGACGTCATCCATGCACCATTTTTCATTTTGATGACATCATCATAGTGAAAAATTTGATTCAAAGTGACATCAGAATTTTCCATATTTGCGTGTTATGTCTATAGAAAATGATTTTTTTTCTAATCATGAATGTACATGACATTGTTCTTTGAGCAGGAGTCAGTTGTTTTTGGTCTATTTTCTTCCAAATTTCAGTATATAGTTGAGAGTATGGGCTATCAGGAGTATGTCCTCCAGATTTTTATCAGATGTCGGGATCATGCCCATTTTTTAACTATAAAATGTGATTTGAGAATCCCGTTTCAGTTTATGAGATATCTCTATGGGAAATATTTTGGTGTACTGGTATAGCACTTGCCTCCCATTCCAGTGACCCAGGTTCGATCCCCGGTGGGTCCATTTTTTTCATTTTTTTTTTCCTTTTTGCCTTTCATTTTACCATCTTCTTCAACTATTATAACATATACAATCACAAACAATGTAATAAACTGCCTTATTTTGCATGTTATGTCTACTGGAAAGTAGTGTGCAGTAGTTTGTGTACAACCCTATGGGAAATATTCCGTCGTGTATTTCAGCTACACGTATGGGGTTAATCTCCCATGTATCCTGCGATATTGAATTGTCCGATTTGTTATCACGATTACTCAAAATCGGCTCAGTCAATTTTCTTCAAATTTTCGTCAGTCATCATAGTCCTAATAAGGTCAAGTTCCCGAATCTTTTTCAAGGTCATCAGGTTATCGTGACGTCATCCAGCCGTCATTTTGTGAAAATCAACTTATGGTCATATGTTCATAACAAAATGTCATTTCTCTTTCGTATTTGGCATGGTTAAGGTCAATGTCATTCTGGTTAAGGTCATTTTGTTAAATGCCTGCGTACACGTACATCCGCGTGTCAGTGCGTGCGCAAAATCTAGAAAAGCTCCAAATCGTCCCAAATTCATTTTGCACACGTTTTATGCCTTTTCAAGCACTATTCAAAAAATTGCCGAGAAAATTGAACCTGAAGGGGCACTATTCCACTCAAATAGGTAACAGGGGAATTTAAGATACTAGGACAAATTTGAAATCATCACAATCATGAATATAATCATTATTATCAATGTCATCATCCTATGCGAGTCATCTTTCACATCATCATTTTGTCATTCGTCTTTGTCACCACTATCATAACCATGACCAATTATTAACCCTTCCAGGACAGGAATTATTTAAGGGCTAAATTGATCACATTTTGTTCTTCAAATTGGCAACAAAAATATTTTTCTTTTAGTGCTACATGGTTCTGATAAGGTGTAATTTCTTTGAAACAATATAAGTGGTTAGGTATTTTGTGAAAAAGTTGTAAAAATTGCCAATTTTGAGAAAAAATAATGATTTTGAACCTCTCAATTTGTTGCCAATTTAAGGATTTTAAAGCTTATTCTCCTTATTAAAATTCTTGGCATCAAACGCAATATGGTCATGCAACAAAAATGGACATAGTATGTGTAGAAAGTTTCGCCCTTTCTTCTCATGCATCTAGTATTTTTTTTAGAGCTCTGAATCAAAAGTTATTGAGCCAAACCACAAAATGTAGTCAATTGTCTTGAAAGGGTTAACATTGACAGACCACCTAATTTGTCTTCAGTGACGAATTAAATTTCTACTTTAATATTCATGTTGAATAGGTTGATGTATATATCTTTTTTTTTAACATCTTTCATTTGCATTTGAAAGAGGCACATGCTGAGTCTCATACGATTAATCGTCAACATTATGAACTGATTCATGAAGTTTTCTCAAGCATAATTGATGTGCAGTGGTCCAGTGTACATGCATACATATCACCAAGATGTGGATCAGTCCCAGTCAACCACTAATGTCATATGGCAAGTCATTACTTTGAAGTCACCACTCCATAGGGGATGGAAAGGGGTACATGCACATGTACCTTGTTGAAAGAGTAGCATTTAATAGCCTTGGGCATCTTGTATAGCAAGTCAAAATCTAGGATAATAATAAAGTATGAAATACTAAAGGAACCAGGTAATAAAAATCTCCATAGGACATAAATTTCTTCCTACAAGAAAGCTCGTTAAAACTAAAAATTGAAAATTTTGTGATTCCTTAAATTCGATTTATTCCATTCACTTATTCCACATCACTTAAAAATAACAGAACATGAATACAATCAAGGAAAAGCAATATAGCAAAAAACTTTTTATACATGAAAAGTGATGATGGATGTTCTTTTGAAGGGTTCTATTGCAACTAAAATACTGATAAGGGTTTATTACTAAAGTAATGATGATTTCATGATAATGGATACATTTTTGCAATAAGGAGTCTCATTCGTAATAAAACACTAATATTTTTTTCTCTCTTAGAACAAGCTCAGTATAAAGCGAGAACAATATAAAGTGTGATTCAGCACCTAGTTTATGCTGTTTCCTGCACATACACCCTGTCTAATGGACATGTTATTCATCAAAGCATGTAGATGTAGAAGTCTGATCACTTCAGATAATTCTGCACTTCAGAGGGAATTCATTATCAAGGTTTCATTACCATTTCTCCATACATCTAAATTATTGTTCTGGATATCATTACATTCTTCTTCTTTCTCTCATTTTTCTCCTACTCGGTTGTTGGAGATCCACATACTTTTAGATAAGTAAATAAGTGTTAAGGGTAATACATGATGTATGAGGGTGGAGTCTGCATAAAGTACAGTCAAACATGCCGTAATAGAGATCACCTGTCCTTAAAGACCACATCTTTTTGTTGTTCCTTTGAAAAGTGTTTCTCATTGAAATGTCTATTAAAGGAACCTGTATATAAAGAACATCAGCTCATAAAGACCATCTTTGCTGTCTCCTTTATGCAGGCTTCATACTGGTTTCAATGTATTGAAAATGAGTATGTATGTTTTTATTGTTGGGTGTTGTCCCATTGTGGAGCTAATGGTTGTTCCCCAAAAGTGTTACATACATGTAGGTACACTGTATTTTCTGGTCAGACTAAGTACAGGGCATTTTGCAGATTTCAGACGTGGTTCAATTAATCATGCTCTGGTGTTTTTCAAGTTTCATTTGAAGGTTCTCTACAGATGATACAATTCGGCTTATCATTACTGCATATACCCAGGATCAATCATCAATTCACAACTTCAAAACTGAATGCAGAGAGGCAAGAGGAACTCTTCAACATTGTGGCCTTGAGCACAGATTCTTCTTCAAATGAGATGCAAGACGTTCCGTTGTAGCGAAAGTTTTATTAAAATGGGAAATCTGGGATAAAAATGATTGTAGTGTGTCCTAAATTGTCTGGTTAGGCAGCTTCATGGCAAAAGCTTCTGTCACAGGATGTACACTGATGAAGATTCTTCCTGTGTGTCTCTCATAATAACTTGAAGATTTTTGTTTACAGAATATTTGTAACTACATCAAATATGTTTATATGGTTTTTCTAAGCATTACAGCATGACGTGACAGAGACAGTGGTTTCTTGTGAAAGACTTATTACAAAGTAACATAGAACCTCTAAGGCTTAGCTCCTGCGTGTATTTTGATATGTGTCTTTGAATTTCCCATGTAAGCAAATCTCTTGCCACAAAGTGAGCACTGATGTGGCTTTTCTCCTGTGGCTGTTCTCATATGAACTTGAAGACTTGACTTTTGAGAACATCTGTGACTGCAGTTAACACACTTGAAAGGTTTCTCTCCTGTATGGGTTCTCATATGAAATCAAAGACATTGCTTGGTAGAACATTTGTAAATACAGCAATCACACTTAAAAGTATGTTTTCTCATAATTATGATCTTTAAGATATCCCTTTCTATTACATCTGAAACTGCAGCAATCACACTTAAATTGATTTTTTTTTCCTGTGTGTGTCTTCATATGCACTTTAAGGCTTCCCTTTTTAGAACATTTATAACTGCAGCTTTCACACTGGAATGGCTTTTCACTTGTGTCTTTATATGTCTCCTTAACTTTCCAGCCTCAGAAAATCTCTTGCCACAAAGTACACAAAGAAGATCCAATTCGGCTTATCATGATTACTGCATATACCCAGGATCAATCATCAATTGAAAACTTCAAAACTGAATGCAGAGAGGCAAGAGGAACTCTTCAACATTGTGGCCTTGAGCACAGATTCTTCTTCAAATGAAGAGCGAAAGCTTTATCAAAATGGGAAAACTGGGAGAAATATTATTGTAGTGTGTCCTATCCTTTACAGAATATATGTAACTACAGCAAATTTGTTTACATGTATAGTCTAAGCACTACAGCATGACAGAGAGACAGTAGTTTCTTGTGAAAGACCTATTACAAACATAGAACTTCTAGGGCTTAGCTCCTGTGTGTATCTTCATATGTGTCTTGAAATTTCCCAATTGAGCAAATCTCTTGCCACAAATTGAGCACTGATGTGGCTTTTCTCCTGTGTGTGTTTTAGTATGAACTTGAAGGTGTGACTTTCTAGAACACCTGTAACTACAGAAATCACACTTAAAAGGCTTTTCTCCTGTGTGCATTCTCATATGAACTTGAAGACATGACTTTTGAGAACATCTGTAGCTGCAGGTATCACACTTATAAGGCTTTTCTCCTGTGTGCATTCTCATATGAACTTGAAGACATGACTTTTGAGAACATTTGTAACTGCAGGTATCACACTTATAAGGTTTCTCTCCTGTATGGGTTCTCATATGAAGTTGAAGATGTCCCTTGTCAGAACATCTGTAACTGCAGCAATCACACTTAAATGGCTTTTCCCCTGTGTGGGTCCTCATGTGCCTTTTAAGGTTCCCCTTTGCAGAACATTTAAAACTGCAGCTTTCACACTGGAATGGCTTTTCACTTGTGTGTGTCTTTTTATGTCTTGTTAACTGTCCAGTCTCAGAAAATCTCTTGCCACACAGTAAGCACTGATGTGGCTTTTCTCCTGTGTGTTTTGTCATATGAACTTGAAGGTGTCCCTTTCGAGAAGATCTGTAACTGCAGCTCTCACACTTATAAGGTTTCTCTTCTGTATGGGTTCTCATATGAAGTCGAAGAGACTGCTTGGTAGAACATCTGTAACTACAGCAATCACACTTGAATGCCTTTTCCCTCATGAATGTGTGTGTTCTCATATGAACTTTAAGATTTCCCTTCTTAGAACAAATGTAACTGCAGTAATCACACTTAAATGGCTTTTCTCGGTTGTGTGTGCTAATATGGCATTCTGCATCACGTTTGTGCAGAAACCTCTTCTCACAGAGTGAACATTGACAAGGCTTCTCTCCTGTGTGTGTTCTTATATGAACTTGAAGGTGTGACTTTTGAGAACATTTGTCATTACAGCTATCACATTTCTCTCCTTTGTGTTTCATCATATGTCTTTTGACATATCCCTTGTCAGCAAATCTCTTGCTACAAACTGGACACTGATAAGGCTTCTGACAAGTACGGGTGCTTAGATACTTATGATATTCACTCATATAGGAATATTTCTTGTTGCAATCTGAACACTGGAATGGCTTTTTTCCATCAGATCCAGAAGTGTTTTGGATTTTTTCGTAGCTGTCCATACCTTCATGATCTAGATGTTGAGAGCTGCCCTCATGAGTGTGTAGGTCCCCACTGTATGTTGAACTAGAAGGCTCGCTGGTGCTCTCCAAAATGATCCTCACATCTGGTGAAAGAGAGGAAAATTCTTTTAAAAATCGTATAAACCACCATTCCTAGCACATTTAAACTTTTGTACATTTCATACTTTTATGTTCATACTTGAAAAAGATCAACTTTAACATAGATTTGTGTTGAATAGAAAGGTAAAAAAAAAAAAAGTTTTGCTCTGTTTAAATGAATAAGTAAAGAGAAAAATGTTTTCCTGTTTAAGAAATAGAATTCTATGTTAACCCATTGTATTGCAGTTGTACCATTGAATGTATTGCGAATTGGAATATACATGAAGTTCTCCATTATGTCATATATTGGTATGAATATAGCTATTCCCATAATATATAATTCTCCTTTACATATTCATTTTTGTAGGTCACATTTCATTAATGAATTTAGCCTACTGGAAAGTAGTCCTCCCTCACTCATATGCAGCATGTAGCATCAATGCATAACCCTTTGATTATATACTGTACCTCTCCATTACGTCATAATATTCTACTAATACATGTATTACATATTGGAATATAGTTCTCCTTTATGTTAAATGTAGCATAGATCAGTTTTGTACTTGCATTCTTTACCATGACATAATCATATTTACTGTTCTCATGTTGTTTTTTTTTTTTACAGAGAGCCATTGTAAAACCAGCTTTCTTTTTTACCTTCTTTTACACTTCTACAAATAAAGTGAAATTGGTTTCTACCCAGCATATCATTATTTTCCTTACAGGTAGTGTTTTGTTTTGATAAGCCCTCAAAAAACTTTTCGTCAGATTTATTGCATTTTTGTTGATAAATAGCAAGATACTAGCAATAGGTACTAGCGATCGTGCCACCAAAATGAGCAATTATGGCATATTTAACAAATGAGAGGCAAAAAACAATTGAGGTGCCGGGTCAGGGATATAAACTCCAAACAACTTCAGTGTGCAATATGCACCATACACATGTTCAAAACTTACACAAATTAACACACATGCTATCTCTGAGCAAAGCCTCAAGATTGTTGTGGGGGGAGCAGTCGGGGTCGAAAGGTCCTAGCATAGGGCGATATATTGCTGTGATCTAGCATTCCTTATATACAGTTACAGTAAAATTCACTTGAAATCATTGATGGAATACCAAATGAGCTCGTACAAGCATCTTTTGATACATGGAAAAAACATGAGACTATGTTTAACACTTTTCTTTTTAACACTTTTCTTTTTAACACTTTTCTTTTTAACACTTTTTTGTTGTTGTTGTACAGTGAATGTATACCATTGCCTCAAAGTACTGGTAAAAAATTGTAAGAAAATTCGTAAAATGCCATGGATCACTAACTTATTACTAAGGTCAATTGATAAAAAAAATAAATTATATTATGCAATCAAAGTATAAAAACGCTTTGACTTCTATTCTGTGCACAGCAAAGAAGAAATATTAGTCTGATCAGTTTCACTCAACTGTGAATAATACATGTATTAGAGACACATGGAAAGTTATTAGAAATGTTTTCAAACCCACTCAGAAAAAACAGATATACAAGACATCAGAATCAATGATGAAATGATTGAAAATAAAACTGTCATTGTTGAGAAATTTAATGATTATTTTTGTAATATTGGTCCCATTCCTAATCTGTCAAGGGCAGTGCCTCAGTGCGAGAAAATGTTTTCTGATTATTTACGGGAACCAAACCCAAGTAGTTTATTTTTATTCCCAACAAATGAAGAAGAAATTTTAATGTCGTGAATTCCCTTAAAGCAAGATGAATGCGACTGGGTCTCCTATATACCTCCGCCTAAATTCAATTGATGGCTCAAACTGTTCTTGAAATATTGTGATAACTAGAATAAAAAGCCTCTAATTACATGTTAAATGACCTCTTTGACATTTGACCTTACACCTTATAATCCAAAAGTCTGATCACTTTCTCTCCTAGAAAGAATACAAAATAGTCGAGATACGGTGATAACAAAGGTAAAAAACCCCATTAATTTCACATACACCTGTATAATGACCTCTATGAACTGTCACCTTTGACCTATGTGTGAACAAAAATCTAATCAGTTCGTCTCATTATGGTGATGCATGTAGTTCCAAGTTTGAAGTTAATGGATCAAATGGTTCTTGAGATATCTTGTTAAGGCAAAAACCTGCAAATTCAGAATTGACCTCTATGACCTTTGACCTTTGACCTACCTATCCCAAAATCTAATCAGATCCTCTTCCTATGGTGATACATACTAGCACCAAGTTTAGAGTTCATAACTCAAATGGTTCTTGTGTTATCGCGAGAACAAGGCTTACACCTGAAAGTTCAGAAATTGGCCTCTGTGACTTTGACCTTTGACCTACGTACCCCAAAATCTAATCCGATTGTCTTCCTATGGTGGTACATACTAGCACTAATTTTTAAGTTCATACCTCAAATGGTTTTGAGTAATCGCTAGAACAAGGCCAACACCTGAAATTTCAGAAATTGGCCTCTGTGACCTTGACATTTGACCTACGTACCCCAAAATCTAATAAGATTGTCTTCCTATGGTGATACATACTAGTACCAAGTTTGAAGTTCATACCTCATGTGGTTCTTGAGTTATCGCTAGAACAAGAAACTAGTGTTACTTTTGTTGATACTATTACTGAAAGAAAGTGTTTGTTATTGTTATGTTACTTATTATTGGAAGAAAGACAAATGAATAAATAAACTTAAAACTTGACTTTCTTTCCAATTTCCTTTTTGCTACCAAAACTGTACATGAGCTTTCAATTCATTGTTAAAACTTGTAGTATGTGAAACAAAAGAGCAAAGTAACGTCACTGGGAACCTGTATAGTACTGATGTATAACAAATTCAAATATTTGTCTGCTACAGGTCATTTATTTACTTTTTCTCTCCTTCAAATGTTACAAATACATATGTGAAGACTAAAGCTTAAGCAGTAACACAAATCATGTTTTTATTTCCATATACAGAACATTTATTTTTTTTTGTTTTCCTTCAAATGTTACAAAAAATATGTCAAGAACAAATAGTGACACAAATCATGTAAAGAATATAACAAACAAAAATAACATACATGTAAATACTTTTTGTTATGCAGATCTAATTAAGGGGTCAAAGGGGAAGTTGAGTTCTGGGAAGGGTCAGAAAGTTCCAATAAAATTATTGGTATACTTGGCTAAAATAGTTGTATTTAAATGTTTCATTCATTCAGTCATTCATTTGTTTTCCACTTTCAACTTCCATATTTACAATGATAATACAGTTTACATATTTACATGTTAAAATGTAGCTCAAATTGCACAATACAATACATAAATAACATGAAATTGAACGGGCCGCCTAAAAAGCAGAGCTTGTAAGGTGTAGGCCCCCCCTGTTTGAAATAATGATTATGAATCATCTTTATGAGAAATAAAAAGCATAAAACAACAACAAAAACAAATGATTTGGTAATATAAGAGACATATCTCAAGATGCAAAACAATGATAAACATACACCGAGCTACAAAGTAATTTAAATTGCCATACCCTCAGTGCCAAATAACTGAAATTTTTCTTAATGAGTAAAGCTGGCAAAATTATGGAAGATAAATCAGGCTGATCTTCAACAGTCTTGTCACTGAATGCATTTTCTGACATACCTAGATTCATTTTACTATCTACAATGATTATGCTTTGACTTAGATGTGAAAATGTGAACATTTTTGCCAAGTAACCATTACAAAACAGTATATGATTTTGTATATTTCATACTGCTCATTGATGAATGATTCTATGAAAATAGAAAGATTTATATTCATATTTGAGAAAGATGAATGAAAAGATACGTATTGTACAACAACAACAACAAAAAAGAATAATTTAAATTGGGGAAAATACACATGACCTAGTACGTTTTAAGAAGTTATTTTAGAAAACTGTTCCAAACTGTCTAAATTATGGCCCCTGGGACACATTTGAGGGACTGTCCCCATGCCCCCTCATCAGATGGGTACCCGAGTTTAACAACTTTACATATACAGCCCTGAAAAAAAATATTAGACCAGCTCCTTGTTAAGGCCTATATGGCAAGTGTTGGCTATGTCAGTAATTGAATTTTAAGAATGATTTCTACTAGATAACTCATAATGAGTGGATGAATACTCGCCCAAACAATTGGCTCGTGTAATAACTAATCCCTTGGACAATTACTGCAGCTGAGGGTAATTGCCCCTAGGACAATTAACCCTGGATAATTTTCGCTAAAGGACAATTACTTCTATGGGCACCCCAACGGAAAGAACTTTCAGAACAACTAACAGAATGTAAATATGCTAGATGCTAACTGTCCTCAAGGATATTCTCCAGGGGTAGGAGTTTTCGAAAAAAATGTCCAGACAGAAGTGGTCTGGGGATAATTGTCCAGGAGATATGCCTGATTTTCTCGTAAGGCCATGTCCACTCCTCTGGAGGCAATTTGTTCAGTTCTTGGTGGAAAATTTCTACATTTGATGATAGCAGCCATGCCTTGTGGCATTCTGTCAACAAGGTTTTGCCTTTTTCCCCCCCTCACAACAGCTCATTTATGCTGCAAGAATGTTTTCTTGTTCCATAAAATTAATTTCTAATACCTTTAATTTTATGTCACACACACTGGTCTCAGTAGAATAATTAGAAGGCCATGGTGCTGAGACCAAGAGAAGTAACACTTGAAATTCGTCCACTCAGACATTTATCGTCTATTAGGTAGTCTGGGGAAATTTGTCAGGGACAATGTGTCCTGGCTGTAGTCATCCTAGTAGTAACTGTCCTGGGGTAAAAAGTCATAGGGGTAATTGTTCTAGTTAGTAGTAGTCCATTAATCATGCATTAGCTGTTGATAATCATTTTCCTACTTCCATAGACAATGGACTTAACACTACTCATATACCCTAAAATGGAGCTGGTCTAATATTTTTTTTCCAGGGCTGTATATCCACCTTGCCTGTAAAAGATTAAAATCAAAATTATAACACAAAAGGCATGTTTACTAATGTAAATGAGTATGCAAATCCCCCGCATGTGCTGTACACCTGGCAAGCTCAGCAGCCTTCTACCTGTACTGTGTTTATGTGTAATGTCTGTGGGGAAAGTGCAAAATCTCCCAGCTTTTTCTGGTTTATATCTTTGTTTATCAGTCTTTATTTCGAACACAAGTGAGGACAAGGCAAGAGGAACATATCATATCATATACAAAGTGAAATGTAAGAGTTGAAATGCCAAATTATCCTGTAGTTCCCAGTGTATGACTTTTGGTTGCGAGAAGTAGAAATAGACCAAGTTCTATTCTCCCTAATCACCTGTTCCTTTGTAGTTGAATCTCTCTACACACACACACACACACACATACAAACCCTTGCCCTATTTGTGGGACCGACCCTTTCGTACATTTTACCTCCATAATTGAGGGACCTGAATAGTGGGACCCCCAAATGGAATGAAAACACACATTCATATTTGGACCACTTTAAAATTCTAGGACATATCATTGTGGGACCACTTGAAGCACCAGAAGACACATTTATTGTGGGACCATGCACCTTAAGCATAAAGCACATCATTATTGTGGGACCACTTTCAGATTCTAAGACACAATTCATTTGTGGGACTCTTTCGGCATATATTGTGGGACCGCTTTCAGCATGCACCCCAGAAACACATTTATTGTGGGACCACTTTCAGATTCTATGACATAATTCATTTGTGGGACTTTTTTCAGCATATATTGTGGGACCGCTTTCAGCATGCACCCCAGAGACACATTTATTGTGGGATCACTTTCAGATTCTAAGACACAGTTCATTTGTGTTACTCTTTTAGCATAAATTGTAAGACTGCTTCACCATGCACCCAGAAAACATTTATTGTGGGACCACCTTCAGATTCTAAGACACAATTCCTTTGCCTCTTTTTTAGCATGTATTGTGGGACCGCTTTCAGCATTCATCCAAGAAACACATTTATTGTGGGACCACTTTCAGATTCTAATAAAGACACAATGCATTTGTGGGACTCTTTTAGCATAATTTGTGGGACTCTTTTAGCATAATTTGTGGGACCACTTTCAGCACCCAAGATACACACCCAAATTAGATTAGACACAGTTCATTTGTGGAAATCTTTTAGCATCATACTCTATACATATCAATAAAACATATACCCAAATTTAGGAGATCCTCATTTAAAGTTTATTATCTGTGTGACTATATGAAATATATCTCAAATTAAAGAGTAATTAATATTCTATTTAAAGATACCTCCTGCCACGGAAGACTGAAAAATCAACATTTCAAAAAAGCTTTGTGAAAATCCCCTTGTACCAAGTTTTGGCTAAAGCAGTTGATATGGGTCAAATGCCTGTACGCACTGTTATGTCAGAAAACAGTTGCTGACATATTCACGTTGATTTTGTAAATTTTTATAGAAATTGTGACAATTTCAGCCAAGACTGGAATCCCTTAATAAGTGTGTTTCTTGGGTGGTAAAAGCGGTCCCACAAATGAACTGTCTTTGAATCTGAAAGTGGGCCCACAATAAATGTGTTTATTGGGTGCTGAAACCAGTCTCATAATATACATTGTATGTTGAAAGTGTCCTACAAATGAACTGTGTCTTAGATTCTGAAAGTGTCCCGACAATGTACGTGTATCTTGGGTACTGAAAGTGGTCCAGCAATATATGCTAAAGAGTCCAACAATAATGAACTGTGTCTTACAGCCTAAAAGGGGTCCCACAAAAGGATGTGTGTGAGTGATGAAAGTGGTCCCACAATAAAAGTCCTGATCAATTAAAAGTACACTGTATACCAAACTTTGGATGATTCTCATTGTAAAGTTGTTCTCTGCTTGACCATGAATTATATTTCATTTTAAAGAGTAACTAATATTTGGTTTAATGATACATTATTCATACATCTGCTACCACGCATCACCGAGCAGCATGCTTTCAAAAGAAAAATGCCACTATCCACTCGTACCAAGTTTTTGATGATGCACCAAATTTGAGTCAGGCCATAAGCATGTGTTACGTTTGTCTTAGATCCATTTGAGAGTTAGGATCAGTGCTTCACTGATCATGTTAAGTAGTCAAATTAAAGCTAATACAGTCATTGTGGGACCATTTTCACTTCTAAGACACACAATAATTATTGAGGAACTCCGTTTTAATAGCGTTTCTGAGTTTGACCACTTTTAGCGACTATAAAACAACACATTCAGTTATAATGATGAGACCACTTTCAGCATGGATAAGACACATTTCAGAGATGGATGTATGATTTTTAAATGGTGGGGGGGGGGCAGAAAGCTGAATCAACATTTAATTTTCAATATTTCTGTTAACATATGCATCCTAGATAACCAAAAGGGGCACCTCTTGCAAGCCCACCTGGATCCACCATTGCACTTATTAGAGGACCACTTTCATCATTGTTCATCATCCGGCTGGCTCTACGGGACAGACCTCAATCTCCAAGCTTTGAGTCATTCATCAGGACTATCAAGGCCAAGTTTGTCCCCTTTAGTACACAAAGTGTTCTTTGTTAAAGGAATTCAACCTTTCTGAACAATTTCAACTTTTAGAGCATACAATAGGCTTTTAATTGATACTAGACTGGTACATCCAGAAAAAAAAATTCCTTGACAGTGTAATTCTCTTAACTTGTCAAGAATCTACAACTCCTCTCAGTCGTTTTAAATTATGAAAATAATTAGAATACCTTCCCTACTCCAAAATTACAAACTACATGTAATTACTTCAAAAATATCCAATCTCACAATCATGTCACGTACATACACCACAAGTGATAGACCACCTTCAGCATGAAGACACACATTACTGCTGCAAGATCACTTCACCATGCGGGAAAAGTGGAATCCCATAAAAAAAAAAAAATAAAAAAATTAAAAATCTGTTGGACATGGGAAATTACCGTTGTATTGAAACTGTGAGGGCTCAAAAATAATAGAAACCAAAGAAGTGAAAGTGGGATCGACTGGCACAACTATATAGCCGCTGAAAGTGGTCAGACCGTATATATATATATATATATATATACATACATATATATTCATAACATTGTTCTCTACAAGATTCCACTGAATAAGTCACATTTACTACTGTGGCACCACTTTCATCAGCTTCTCTCAGTTTCAGGACCGCTTTTGCTCTCTATGACCAATTTACTTCAGGACTATTTTCACAAAGACACAGGGACAGACAGAAGGACATCTATAGGCAATTTTTTAACATCAATAAACATGTGAATCAAGAACACTTTTATTCGACCATCATTCATAGTACAAAAAATTGCTATCTTCAGTTCCTGCACTTTTGTGTATAAACATCTCAAACACACTTACATATATTAACAATGGATGTCAGATTGACGGGGACAAAAATAAGCCTGTTGAAACATGCAAAATATGACTACAAATACAGCCTTGCTATATAATATCACTTAAAGGGTACCAATCCAAAAAAAATATTTTACTCTGTATGCTGGAGGTTCCATGTCATTCTACTATATTCCAGATATGGGCTTCGAATATCACTTCTATAAAGAGATATTACAAGTTTAATTATACTCTCTATAAGTATAAGCGACTACTCAATGCACCTATACATGCTTGCCAAGATAAGGGCTCACGCGGAACTCAACTCGGAGGTTCGGTTCCGCGCGAGCACCTTCATGTTATCCTTTATTTCCTTCATACTCCTAAACTGCTGACCTAGAGAATTTCAGATAAAGTTCTTTGAAGTTAATTTTATACTTCCTAGCGGTATACAAAATCTTTTTTCAGGTGGTTTGTTCACTTTAAATGTGCAAAATTTTTAGTCTACTGATAGTTCATGTATATGAAGGATGTGGACCACATGTTATTGCAGGATCACAGACTTTCGATAAGGCATGAAAACACAAAGAGTTAAATGTGGGACCGATGTGAATTACCATTTGATAACATAATGACTGAGGTAATGTTAACATGTTTAATATGAGTTTTGTACTATTAGGCCTACACTGTATATAAAACCTGCTAATACATGTAACCACAAGTAGTCATGCTGTGATCCCTAATATACTTCAGACAGATCCAGTAGATGCAACACATATAACCAGATGTAGAAAATATCTAGTAATCTACAGCAAGTACGCTCCAATTTTGAGCATTTCCTGTTCATTTGTCACAGCAGCAACCTTTATCATACAATGTATAAACCTTGATTACATGCAATCACAGCGACTCACCTTAATTATTTCAGCATTTCCAATAAAATCAACTTTGAAAATGTGCAATTCTAAAGTTTTGGTCTCTTCAAATCATACTCTGATACAATTAACCCTTACTGTACACAAATTCTGCTGTGCATTTCAAACCACTCCATTTCACGCCATGCAACTTTCTGACTTTATTTTTATTTTTTTGAAGTCTTGGCAGGGCAGGTGGCAGGGCTCCGAACCCCCTCCAACCCCCCCCCCCCCCAAGTTAGAGAGGAGCTTAAAATAGCCCAGTAGGCCTACAGTAAGGGTTAAGATAACACAAAGAGAGAGAGAAAAAAAAGGCTCTGTAACTGAAACCAATATCCATGCATAATTACATGTAAGACAAACATTGAGAACTGCATCAATTCTACAAGTAGCTAGCTGCATATGAAACCAATTAGGCCTATACATGAATCAGTGTACCATGTGTAACAGAAAGAGGGTACAAGGACTACACAAAAACTGCTAAATATAATCTATCAATGTGATACATGCAACAGCAGTCATGATCAACAATACCGTGACAGTGCATGCACATTTCTAAGGTAGATGTAGGAAATATTGTAGTTATACTGGTAGTTATCTCAAGTATGCACCAATTTTGCACATTTAATGTTCATTTGTTGCAGCAACCTTATCCTACATGTATGTATGTACTAATAGCATACATACATGTAGCTACCGTTTACAATAATTATTTAGCATTTCCAATGATTTCACCATATCAAGATGGTATGCAGTTGTATTCACATGTGAATCCACAAAGGCCTATGTATATACACAGAGCTGCCAACCTCGTGCAACCCCCCCTCCCCCAAAAGGAACAATGGCAAATAAAGGGGTATTTTCCAACTTTTTTTTTTTAAAGAGAGCATTTAATCATGCGTGACACTGTAAAATATAAATTAACCCTTTCGAGACAATTGACATTTTGTGGTTTGGCTCAATAACTTTTGATTCAGAGCTCTAAAAAATATACCAGATGCATGAGTAGAAAGAGCAAAAATTTCTACACACATTGTTTCCATTTTTGTTGCATGAACATATTGCGTTTGATGCCATGATTTTTAAAAAGGAGAATAAGCTTCAAAATCCTTAAATTGGCAACACATTGAGAGGTTCAAAATCACTGTTTTTTATCAAAATTGGCAATTTTTTCAACTATCCACTAAGTTTCTAATGATGTATATTGTTTTCAAAGACATTACATTTTGTTAGAACCATGTAGCACTGAAAGAAAAATATTATTGTTGCCAATTTGAAGAACAAAATGTGATCAATTTAGCCCTGAAATAATTCCTGTCCTGAAAGGGTTAAAAAGCACCAATCATCATGTATATCATGTATATTTGTGCTTAATTGTAATATTGGAATTATTGTATGCTATAGGTTTTCCCGGCCAATTTCGTCAAAATAGCGGGCATATGCGTTATATGTCATTCAAGTTCGAGTGATTTTTGTAAGCCTGTTGTTCTCACGGTTCAATTTTAAACTCCAGAACATTCATCATCGTCAAATTGCATTCAGTTTTAAACGACGTTTTCAAATTGGTCAAAATGTTAATCAGTTTGGCAATACACAATCCGTCATTCAAATTCGTGCCAGTTTGCTTTACCTTAGATTTTGGCCGCATTTAGGTTTTCTATTTCGTTTTCAGGCGTGCTTCTTAGCACATAGAGCATTCAAATAAGAACGACCAGGACAACATACAGTATACGCATTATGAAGGCGGGGGGGGGGGGGGGGGTGGCAATAAACTTCCCCTATTCTCAAAATGGGAGTTATATTCATTTGTGAACACATGGGGTTATCATTCCCTCTCTCCCAAACCATCATCCCCCCCACTTCCCCCCCCCCCCCCCGGCCCACCCAAGACAGGGTTTTTCAGGTTATGTCTTAATCCATACTGAAACATTCATAATTATATACGTGCTAAGAGTACTGTGTGTTGCTCTTACAACGAGATCATAAAGTGAAAGTGACAATAATAGGCCTTTTCTTATAAAGTTACTCGCTCCTTTCATACACAAATTATTCAAATGAACATAAACAATACAAATACAAAAATATGATTTGGATGAAAAGGATTGCGCACATTCCATAGATGCTCGCCTGTAGACAGAATTGAATGTTTAAACGCATGCAGTTTACATTTTCAGACGAAATTGAAGGCTCTTCACCTGATTTTCTAAGTTGAGTGGTGTTATTTCAGTTCGGTTTGACAAAAGTTCGCGATCGCACGATGAAAAAAATCCATCGGAATCAAATTATTTGTAAATTGAATGATCCTGATCGTTATTCAAATTCGTTCTAAATTGAGTGCTGTTATCGACCATTTGGGTGCTGTTTTGACGAAATTGGACGGGAAAACCTATAGTAACCCATTTGCATTGACTACGGGAACCCAGTGATTCCTGTATACATTATATTACCATGTGTACTAACAATATAGATGCTATTGAAATTATTTTGTTAAAAAAATAGGCCTATTTTATGAAGGAAAAAGTAATACCGTAATTTGGTGGAAAAGGTAATAATTCTGGGAAAAAGTAATGGTTGGCAGCTCCGTATACATGATTTATAGGTCAACAATTAAACAAAAGGACAATACATGTATAAGGAACAATGTTTGCTTGTTAATAAAATTACATGTTAGCTAGGCTACATCCTGCTAAACTATGGTAATCACATGTAACTGCGAGTATAGTCATGCCATGATCATCAATTCATAGGCTTTTAACAGATAGTCCATGGAACACGTACTACCAGAGCTGCCAACCTCACTTGACCAAAAATCCTATGATTTTACCATAAAAATCCTATTTTCAGAAAAAAATCCTATTCTTAACTTTTGTGTACTTTCCTACACAATATCTCAAGGATTGCGAATTTTGTTTATTTTGTAGTAATTTATACATGCATACAAGTACATGTATGTAATTTATTTAGTGACTTAACTACATGTACAGTGTACATGATTGATGATGAATGATCCTATTCTAATAAGGGAACTTCACTTAACAATTACCTTTACTTTTGAGACCCTGATGCCGCTGCTGCCGCTGTTGTTGCTGCTCCCTTACACTTTGTTAACAGTCTATCACTAAATTTCATTTCATAGCAGTTTTGTCCTTTAGACTGGCATGTTGCCTTCTGAGTGAGAATATCACTTAATGTTGCAGTACTCAAACTGGACCTAAACTCTGTCTTGCATACGCAATCATGTACAAAGTCAATGAGAGATACATGTACATAAACACACGGAGACACATAGTTATTTTTTTGATAAATCGTATTTTATTGAGAAAAATCCTAGTGTCGTATTGTCACTGAAAAATCCTATGAAATAGGATAAAATCGTACTATTTGGCAGCTCTGTACTACTAACCAGATGGAGAAAACATTGTTTAACATGTTTCTACATTTACAAGTATGCACTAGTTTTACACATTTAATGTTCATTTGTATTGCAGCAACCTTACCCTACTATGTATACTAATAGCATACATGTAGCTACCATTCACAATATTTAGCATTTCCCATGATTTCAACTGAGGATTATGAACTTATTATATAAACTTCAGTTTAACATTTTGGTCTCATAATGCAACAAGAGAAAAGAGGCTGGATATAACTGCAACCAAAAAACCATTTTCTGAAAACATGAAGGCCTACATTGCATAGTATTTGTTACGCAATGTTGATAAGTACATGCCAATTACTTACAAGTGCATCAATGCTAGCTGTACCTCCATGTGAAACCATTTGCTGCAAATATATTTGAATCAAGGCACTCCTAGTATTACATAAACTTATCCTCAAGGAGAACTCCAGCCCCAGAATTTAAGTTGCTTTCAAGTAAGGAAGAATAATCTGAGAAGCAGATATGAGGAAAAGGATAAAACTAATAAGAAACTAAATATTTTAATGATGATCCCCATCTCATGGAGGCAAACTGGCAACTCAGTCATAAGTCTGTGATGCCATATTCACTCACTAGTTGGCAATGGTATATTCTCATATTATAAATTTCCCTTTTCCATGAAACTCATTTTCTTATGCCTTTTATTCGGTAAGTTCTTAAGTCAATGGTAACCTGTTTTTCCTGTGTATATGCACATGCATACATGCATTTTCTTTCAGAAACATATAAAACTTAGAATAAAATTAGTATACAAAATATGAATATTCAAACTGATCAAAATATTAATGTTTATGAAAGAAAATACATATTTTATATAGGAGCATGTGTGTACATGCTGCACATATAACTGAATGTACATGCTGTACATGCAATTACATACATGTACATGTAACCATTAATATAACATGGGCAAATGAAATCAGTTTCTTAGAGGGAAGGGGAATGGGTACTATATATACAAAACAACTGGTGAATATAGTGAGGGAATGACATCACAGCCTCAAGACTGAGCTATTAAATTGTCTTCAATAGATTGTGATCCTCGTATAATTAATTCATAACTTTGTTAATAGTATTATCAGATTTTTCCTAAATCTTATATTTAATCTGTTTATTCTTATTTTTCTGCAAATATCGAAGGTATTAAGTATTTAGTGACATAAGAGGGAATTCAAAAAAGAGAAACTGCCTTAGTTAGAATTGGGAAAGGGAAAGCAACAAACTGCTCTATGTAGAATTAATGACTTCATCTTTTTTTCTCTTGTCTTTGTAGTTTGCTTCTCTGTTTGTTCATGCTATGGATTTTATTCTTGATGTTTTTCCAGTCTTTATTGCTGAGAATTCCATTGCTACGTTGGATGACAAGTTGTCCTACCCTCATGCCAGGGGTAGTCTTATTTTTCAGATGGGCTTTGATTTCTGGTTGTGCGAACAAAAACTTGTCTTGACTCTTTGTCCACTTGTTATACACTCTACCAGTAGCAAGAGTAGCTACATTACATTTGGGTTGTTCAGATTCCGGGTCTGATTCGTCTTCTTGTAATGATCTTTCTTTGGTGCTCTTGTCTCTTTCTTCATGATCCTCTTCTTCCTCAGATGACATCGCTTCTTCATCTTCTTCAAAACTGTCATGCATGTCAATGTTGACTTCAGCCAGAGACTTTCCACTGTACTTGTGTATTTCCCCTTTAGCTGTTACAGCAAGTAACTTGCTCATTTTGGCCAGCAAAATTGTCTCCTGGGGAAGTCGGTAGTACTCCCTGTGAACTTGAATGCTATGCCCCATATGATTGGCTAGCTGTTCTAATTCATGCTTTTTCATGCCAAGTATTTGTGACAAAGATGCGATGTGTTTCCTCAACTGTGTGCACTTGATGTTTTCAGGTTTCTTGAGGTCAGCTTGGTCAGCAAGGAAGCTCACTGCATCACAGCCCCTGTAAGGAGTACTAGCGTCATCCGACACTCTTGCAAACACAAATTTTATGTTCTTCCCTTTCTCCCTTTTCTTTAGATTGTACTGAACAAGCATGTCCATACTTTCTTTCGTGTTCTTTGTGAGCAGAATCAGGACTGGTCTACCTCGCTTTCCTCTAACCATCAGTAGGTCTGAACTCTAATGCTGCTTTTTCAGTCACAGTAAGAGATTTTGCAATCTCATCCTGTACTGCTTGCTGAGAGCTCATTTGCTTGCGGTAATCATCGATCTCAAGGGATTCAACCTCTGTTGGCCTGCAACGATTGTAAAATATTATCTGTGCAAGTGTCATAACTACAAGCTCCTTGCAGTTTTCTTGTGACATAGCATTATTCTGTATGCTTGATTTGATCCTGCATTCTTCAGTTTTCAGATGCTTGTTGAACTTCACGCAGTCCTCAGTAAGTGGAAGGATCTTAGGTGTAGACCATCTAGCCTTGTCCCGTTGTCTTAAAGCAGAAGCTGTTACCTAGATGTGCCACTGGCTTTCTCGTAGTTTCAGGAAGTTGTCAACCTCGGTGGCCTTTTCTTGCTCATTCCTCTTCAAGTACTTGTCTCTTACAACAAATGCAAGATCTCTCAAGACTATTCCACTTTTTAGTGCATTGGAATATGTACCATGAACTTGCTTTTCACTGTCGTACCCTGTTACACTCTGTGTCGCTTGAATAGCAACATCAAATTTTCTTGGCACTACCAAATCTTCTGCCTTCATTACCTCCTTATCAATGAGTCTACCAGCCTGCAACATTTTGGCTAGCATTCTCATCCGCTCTCTGCTAATGTTACCACTTTTGAAAGAATTGCTCTTATCAAACATATTTTGCCCAACAGTAATGATATCTTCATCATTTTTCGCTATAAGAGATATCTGATCTCTGACCATGTTATTCAATACTTCACGAAATGGCTCTGATGTTACACTTTGCTGCACATAGGAATAAGACGCCTCCCTTCTTTAACATGCTGTTTTGTTTTCTTAGTGTTGACATTACTTTTACATGATTTTTTATGCAACCATAATGAATTCACATTATAGTAGTTAAGGCAATTACTACAGGGAACATAATTATCAATTTCAGAGCTTTTTCCATATTTAGGTCTTTTTTTGACAATCAAGTCCTCTGCAGAACCTTTATGAACCATCTGGTTATGTGCAAAATTGCCACAAGCTTTTATCCTTCCAAAAATATCTGATGCCCTTGTTGGGTTAGTCTTTTCCAGCTGCATAGCTTCTGCCACGTCAAGTTCATTAGAGTGCTTTCTCCTGAGATGACGTAATATTTTACACTGTTTTGTCTCACAATATAAGCAATAGTTGTACGCATCATATTTCCTGCGCCCCCCAGGCTTGGTGTTGGATGATGCAACATAAGTGGTGCTTTCTCTGATGTCCTCCTCATCTGATTCAATCAACCTACATGTATATTTTCTCTTCCGTTGGAAACTGCTGTCGGCGTCTGAATCCACCTGCAACACAAAGATATAAAAATGCACAAAAAGTAATATTGATAGACCAAAAACCTGATAACACAGGTGTTTCTTCAATTCTTAAAGTATTAATACAACTTATACCCCATCTCAACATACATACACTATAACATTGATTCTCTGCAAATCCTCAAAAGATCGAAACATGGGGTAAGTATTACTTATTTGGCCATCAATTCTCTTATAACATCCAGACACCATTCTAACACCAGATGCCAGAGGATTTTCTTTGGCGCTGTGGCATGCGCCTGTAATCCAGCTAACAGTGGAAGTTATAAATTGATTCAGCGGACCCGGGTCTGATAGTCTGAGTCACGTCTCTCAGATGGTGACGTAAAAGGGCGGTCCCAGATGTAAATAATCATATCTGATTGATACACGTCTGAAAAACCCAATTCAACAACATCATCTTCTCCAGGTACGTTACTACAACAACCTCGTTAGTCCATAATTTAACATCTACAATCATGTTTACATATTTATTATATCTTTGATACAATTTTTTTTTTCCTTAAGGTGGCTATTCAAAGAAAATCACAAACACATGGCAAATGATAGTAGAAACTGTTCACTCCTCTTAATTAACCTCTGTATACTTTGACCAAATTACTGCAAAATTTAATTATTTCATCCCCAAATAATGATGCATATAATAATGGTAAATAATAGATATTCAAATAACATAATTTGCAAATGAAAGTAAGTACATGAATATACACAGGATTTTATGAATATAAATAAGTTGCTATAAATATACATTATTTTAACTGAATAATCATAAGGGCTAAACCAATCAGAGTAAAGAGAACAAATCTACTGATCCATGGAATGAACATGAAGAGAGGAACAAAAGACATAGCAATTAGGAATGTAGAGGGAATGTAAAGCATGAGAAAGAGGGTGATCATGTGATATGAAAAGTTAAGAGGGTTGAAGATAGAGGGAGACAAATGGAGAGATGGGGAGAAAGGAATAAAGGAGGAATAAAATATTCTTGTTCAAATATAATCTCTACA
This sequence comes from Heliocidaris tuberculata, assembly GCA_025618425.1. Taxonomy (NCBI): domain Eukaryota; kingdom Metazoa; phylum Echinodermata; class Echinoidea; order Camarodonta; family Echinometridae; genus Heliocidaris; species Heliocidaris tuberculata. The sequence goes on from CM046841.1 coordinate 13,745,312, forward strand.
TTCAGTTATCACTCTACAAAATAAAAACTGCAATCAATATCTCAAATTAAATGTAGAGACCATTGCTCCGTAAATAATTGCCATTCTTGTGTGCCTAAATGGGCTATTTCGGAACTGACCTTCCAAGTAGTTCCCCTGATCTTTGATTTTGTGACCTTAGCATCTAAAATCATTGCTCCTATAAGCATCAAGCCAAGTTTGAAGTTGATCCATCATAATGGTTAAGTTATCACCCGACTGTACGCTGATTCCTTCTAATTCCCTTCAAACTTCATTTCACGGGAAATAATGGAAGTAGGAGTACCTGTATCATGTCCTCTTCCTTCTCCTCCTCGATATCCTGCTTGTCTTTCTCCTCCTCGATATCCTGCTCATCTTTCTCCTCGATATCCTGCTCGTCTTTCTCCTCGATATCCTGCTCATCTTTCTTCTCCTCGATATCCTGCTCGTCTTTCTCCTCCTCCAACTGCAAAGCAAGAAAACCAAAGACCAACACAAGTCAGAGAAAAAGCACTTGCAGATGGAGTTAGAGGCAACATACCCTCAAGAACATCTTGGCATTGGTGCTATTGAGGTACAAGTTATTCCTTTTAACTCACTTCAAACTTCGTTTCCCGGGGGGAAAATATGGAAGTTGGAGTACCTGTATCATCTCCTCATTCTCCTCGATATCCTGCTTGTCTTTCTCCTTCTCAAGTATATCCTGCTCCTTTTTTTTTTCTTCCTCCAACTGCAAAGCAAGAAAACCAAAGACCAACACAAGTCAGAGAAAAATCACTTGCAGATGGAGTTAGAGGCAACATACCCTCAATACTGATAATATACTGATAATATGTAGTAAGCAGTTTGATAAGTGATGTTCTTATAGAATTTTCACACCAATATTCTCTATCAAATATGAAATGGATTTCAAGTATAGGCAAGAGAATCATTCAAGTGTGGGGGGGGGGGGGCAAAAATCAGTTTTTGCCCTTACAAAGGGCCCCCTTGGCAAGGATTTTAAAAAAAAAATACATGTAATAAATTAGCATTACAACCATGTAACATAGACAAGCAAGTGCTCAAAAATGCAATCTTTCTGCATAAAAAAAAAATGTTTGCCCCTCCCATGACAATAAATTTTGCAGCATTGCGATCAGTTTTCTAGTGCTCTAAAAGAGGAAATCAATTCCAACATCAACATTTTCTCACATTGTTGCTACTCCCTTGCATATAATGTAAATATATAGACATAGGTGCCGGGAGCAGGGGGCAGATGAGGCAGTTCCCCAATCATTCAAGAAGGGGGGGGGGGGGGGGGGGAATTGATTTTTCACATATGGGCCTCCTCGCAAGAAAAAAATAAAATCAGATCATATTGGATTGCATTACAAACTGTAAAACAAGCATGTTAGTGCTCTAAAATGCAAACTTTCAGCATTAAAAATTAAAAATTAAAAATTGTCTTACTTGATCATTAGGCTCCCTCGTATATAATTAATCATTAGATGTAAAGTTTGTCAGTATTCAGAAATTCTCTTTATCATAAACAGTATGAAAAAAAAGGGGCAGTATTTTGTTGCTTGCTTCATTCAAGGGGAGGGGGGTGGTTATGTACATGTATGCTTCCCCCCCCCCCCTTCATAACAACACAATTTGCAGTATTGTTATTAGCTTGCTAGTCGTGTAAACATGGTAAAACTACAGGCAAATCTTAAACCTAAATGTTCATACATTGTCTTTACATTCATTTACATAATAATGCAGATGAGACATATATATAAATATATATATATATATCCCATGTCCATACCAGTGACGGTAAAAAGAAAGGGGCAGATTTTCTCCCAATCAGTAGCGGCGCAAGTCATCATCCCCCCCCCCCCCTTCACCCATAACGTCATAATGAAGAGTATAATACAGAAACAATTCTCATCACTAGAAAGCTATTCATAATATTATTATGAATAGCTTTCTAGTGTTGAGAAATGCAAGTTTTCAGCACAGAATAATCTGAATTTGCTTGCTTGCAAGAGTCTAGTGAATCTTACCCAGATTTTCCCAGAGACGCATCTTTGACAATGATCTGCACTCTGTATAATGATCCAAAACAAAAAAGTTATACGTTATTTATTTAAAGTATTCATATTGCTTCTTTCAAAAATTGTTCATGGTTTAAAGGTAATGAACAGTAGTAGCAAAATGAAAACTGGCATGAAACTGCTCAAAAACAGTCTATTGTCCAGTTGACATAAAAAGGTACATGAGTGAGATCATCTGGTATTCTATTCACGATTTCCAGTGATTTTCAGTAAAATAATTCAAATGATCACGTATCAAGTGTTACATTCTACCCCACCTACCCCAACGCTCTTGGCTCAATGGCCCATAGCGGTTCGCACACTGTTGCGTTAACGGAAATCTCAATGGTTACACGTGTGTGAATTTTGTACGACGCCCACGTACAAAACACAATGTATATTCCGTTGATATTTTAGCCATTTCTGAACCAATTTTTCTCAAACAAACGTCACCCATGTTCGAAATTAATCATTCTACATCAGTACATGTAGTAATTTTCATTCCACCTGCCAAAGTAGTTCAATATCCAAAGCGCCATCTTTCCCACTACTGATTCTCCACTTTAAGGACTTCTGTTCATGCAAATATAAAGTCATACACTTGATGATAGTGGTGTAAGACTCAACACTCATTTACCTTTTTTCTAAAAAACAAAACAAAAAACCAACAACACAAGTGTATACATGTACCTGGGTGCCAGTGAAGCTGATGTTACCAACTTATTGACATGATTCTATGTGACAGGAAAATCCAATCAGATGGGAAATTTACTTCGAATTGTATAGTAACAACAAAAAAAAGAGAGGGGGGAGGACAAATCCTTCAGGGCCTTGTTTGAGGAAAATCAGATGAAAAAGTTTTGACTTTTGTAAAGTTACTCTGAAGTCTACAGCAAAAAAAAACAACAACAACAGAGAAACATATCCTTAAAAGCATTTTTGACAAAAATCAGACTATGAGAAAGTTTCACAAAATGAAACTATTGTGGGAATATCACACTGGCAACTTCAGTCATGAACATTTGGAAGTTTTAGTCAGCAAGATGGTACTTTGCATATAATAATAATAATAATTGGATTTATATAGCGCCTTTTCCAAAGGATACAAGGCGCTGTCACCTAAAGTCTATTCAAGTAAATTAAGAATTGTATAAGTAAGTTTTTAGATGTTTCTTATATTGCATATGACTGTGTAGTAAATTTAAACAACTTTCCAAAATGTAGGGTTTTTTACATGCACGTACATGAAATTTCACTTATTTCTAACTTAAAAAAGAGATCATCATCAATTGTCATCATGCCTGTATTTCAGATATTAAATTAATATGTTCTTAAATGTAGGCCCTATATGTATTTAAAGTAGATCTTGCAAACAATGTGCATTAAGCTTGTACATGGTATTAACATTTTTTCCCCCTTCTGTCTTTTGACTCCTTTTGTTTACAAAAATTATAAGTTGTCCCTAATTACATAACATCATGGCTGAGTTGCCAATTTGAAATTTTCATACATGTACCACTGATGGACTTACAATGTTTATGGCATCACACATTTGAATTTTGAAATACACCAAACATTATACTTTGTGAGTACTTAATCCAAACGACTAAATAACATTTAAGAGGAAATTGACTGAAAGTCCTCACTACCACCAGAAATTCATTTTGACATACAATTTTTGTTCTAATTACATGTACATAATGCACGGTACATTGAGGAGATATATAATGTACCTTTTTCAACTAGACATTAGCCACACATTATGTACATGTACATGTATACAGTGTATGTCTTATACAACCACAACCACTCAAGTTTAGGTTTCAAGATTAAAGTACACTATGAATAATTCTGTAGGTCGGAAAGTCAAATAATTGCAAATGTAAACACTTGCCTTTCTCCGTGGAAGATCTCTACCCTCATAACAGTAAGTGATCTCTTCTCCTTTACTGATATCCAATAATGCAAACAAACAAATGTGAGGGTTTCCTTGTATATTAATCAGCTGCATCTTGCTGTTCGGATTAATGTGGTTGTCATTCACCAGCCTTCCAAGACTCCCGTCATCCTTTGATGCATCAATACTGCACAGGAAGTCAAAAAGTACCTTTAATGTTTGTAGATTATGCATCATTAATTGATAAAAACTAAAAACATTCAACACTGTGCAGTAGGTTTCAAACTACAAAGCAGTCAATTTGAAATGACATGAAAAAAATAAAAGAAAAAAAATGTTTTCACAACTTCTAGGAAATTACAGCATATAATTTCAATGGAATCACTTCCTCAATCTTTCATTAAAGGGCAAGTTCACAATGTTTTGCGCTAGTTACATAAAACATCACAACTTGAAATTGATCTCATACAAATTAAATATTAAGTATAACTAGAAATATCAATGAAGGTAACTAGAAATATCATTGAAGGTAATTGATACCCCCGCTCCTATTTGTGTGCCATATTTCATTAGCTTTGCTGGAAAATAAGGAAGTGGTTTGATTCGCAAGATTTTCTTGATTTCTTGCAATCATGTGATTACCATGGCAATGCACTTTCTGACTCATTTAAAAAATACTAGTACATGTATTTCTTGCACATCTTCATCCTAAGACCACTGTGTGTGCTGAATTTTGTGAACATTGCTTGAAAAATGAGGAAGTAGTTTCATCCGCAAGATTTTCCCTAAAAGTTGTACAATGGGAATGCATTTTTCTGACACATTCAAAAAGTACATAAATGTCTTGCACATCTGCGTCCTGGCCCCGCAATAAATGTGTTTCTTGGGTGCGTGCTGAAAGCGATCTCACAATATGCCGGAAGAGTCCCACAAATGAATTGTGCCTTAGAATCTGAAAGTGGTCCCACAATAAATGTATTTCTTGAGTGCATGCTGAAAGTGGTCACACCCACAATATATGCTAAAAGAGTAACACAGATGAACTGGGTCTTAGAATCTGAAAATGGTCCCACAAAATATATGTTTCTGGGGTGCATGCTGAAAGTGGTCCCACACTATATGCTAAAAGAGTAACACAAATGAACTGCGTCTTAGAATCTGAAAGTGGTCCCACAATAAATGTGTTTCTGGGGTGCATGCTGAAAGTGGTCCTACATTATATGCTAAAGGAGTAACACAAATGAATTGTGTCTTAGAATCTGAAAGTGGTCCCACCATGGATGTGTATCTTGGGTGCTGAAAGTGGTCCCACAATATACGCTAAAAGGGGACAAATGAATTGTGTCTTAGAATCTGAAATTGGTCCCACAACGAATATATGTGTTGGATGCTGAAAGTGGTCCCACAATATAGTCTTTAATAGAGTTCAAAGAATGGAATATGTTTTAGTGATCCCACAATGTATGTGTGTCTTGTGCTTATAGTTGTCCAACAATAATGGTGTGCCTTATGCTTAAGGTGCATGGTCCCAAAATAAATGGGTCTTCTGGTGCTTCAAGTGGTCCCACAATGATATGTTCTAGAATTTTAAAGTGGTCCAAAAATGAATGTGTGTTTTCATTCACTTTGGGGGTCCCACTATTTATCCCTTTAATTATGGAAGTAAAATGTACAAAAGGGTCGGTCCAACAAATAGGGCGAGGGTTTGTGTGCGGGCAGTCTTGCGGGCCTTCGGTTTCCCAGACCTTCCGTCAGCTGGGCATGAACCCGTAGTGACGTCATAGCAATCTTGTGATCGGCTAGGATTTGAAGCCAATTTGGCCATTACTCCGACCTAAAGGCTTGCAAGATTTGGATTTCAGTAATAAGCCAGTTCGTAGATACAATCTGAGCATGAGCAGATAAAGGTCATCTGTACCAAATTCTAAAACCCACTGACACGAATACTTGATATGTGCTCATGAATGTCATGTAATCATTATTCAATTATTCACCAATGGTGCATTCCATGATACCCAGGTGGAAGTATGCTTTCCAAAAGGCGAAACAAAAGCTATTCATGAGGCACATCTATCACTTTGAGAGTGATTATTCTAAAGTGCACAAAGTTGGACATCTCCATTTTTAAAATATCTGTGGATATTTGGGGTCATTTGTGCCATGTGCTAACTACGAACTGGTCTATTACAATGATAATAATATTCTGCTTTTATGTCGTACTTAATACATCGGTAATGTCAGAGTTTCTGAGCGCTTTACATCTTATTACCCCTTTCATGGCATTCTGGCTTGTGTGCCATGAAAGGGGTAATAAGATATCTGCAAGCGTTTAGAAACTCATGACATTACCGATGTATTAAGTACGACATAAAAGCAGAATATTATTATCATTGTAATTACTGAAATCCAAATCTTGCAAGCCTTTAGGTCGGAGTAATGGCCAAATTGGCTTCAAATCCTAGCCGATCACAAGATTGCTATGACGTCACTATGGGTTCATGCCCAGCTGACGGAAAGTCTGGGAAACCGAAGGCCCGCAAGACTGAAGATCCTCATGCCCTCCCCACCAGTACACCACCGCAGTATCATGTCTTGCTTTGTTATGCTTTGCTCTTTAAAGCAGACATTCGCTGATTTTAAAAACTGACTTAAATTTCATTATTCTGTAGGTTAAGCTTTAATTGGACAAGTTTGTGAAAAGTGAACACTTGGAAGCATTTGAAGTAATGATTATTATCAATTACAAAGTGCTAAAATACAGCCCTGACATAGACCTGAATTCTCTCCAAACGTTGCTGAGATATGTGACATCACAGGCAGGACGTTTATTGCACAAGCAGTCGATGTCTCACAACATCTCGCACATTTTCAGTGCTTGTTTTGTCGTCTTCTCTTCAGTTATTTCTCTCACTTCACTACCGTCAGTCTAAATGTTTTATCTAATGCCTCACTCTAAACCCTGTGCATGGTATTATTTGGATATAAAATGAAGCGTTTGAAGAATAAAGGAATCAGTCACTTGCAAACAAAATGGGCGCCATTGCATTTTCAGCTGCATGATACAATGCTGTATGTTTGGCGTTCTAAGAGGGAACGAATACCGTCGATCCATGCAATCATACTGCGGGATTTTCAATTTGAAAGTGTAGTTTCTTTGATTCTTCATTTACCCTTATCTTGTACATGTATATTTACAAACAGAAGATTTCAGTTATGCAGCTTTTCCCTTTTCGAATGGTGTGAAATATGGGCACGTTTGGATACACTAAATTCTTTACAATTTGAGAAATGGGACGTTGTCTGCCTGGACAGGGTTGTTCCTGTTTGTGACATCATTAAAACATCGTTCTGGCGAATCGCTTGTATTTCACAGATGCTGGGAAGTGGTTATGTTAGTATTATTTTTTAATTACCTTATACGTATATGTACGCATGTAGTTGACTTAAAACTGATACGATTGCTATCTGTTAGCTTGCCAGTTTCTAGTGATACATTATTTGAAATATTTGTAATTTTCTTCGAACGTGTAGTTGTAAGCCTTCGCTGTTGTGAAGTAAGACTATCTCTATGATTCTCAGAGAAAGGAAACAAAACAGAGGGGATAATTGGGGAGGAAAGCGGGCCTTCGGTCTAGAGACCCCTCACTACAATTAGAAATTGACTTCGCTTTTATCCACAAAAAGGCTCAATTTCAAGAATTTCAACTGTAGTATTCATACGACTATTTAGAGTTTTAATTAGTATGATTTTCCATGTCTGAAAATGTTCATATCAAGTACAACAACATTTTATCAAAAAATTGGATCACAGACAGATCGTGTATTGTGCGATGGGCTTAAGATTGCTCCCTCCCCTAATATATGAAGAACAAATTTATGGGACAAATAGTTGGCCTTAACTTTTTGTTGTTCTTGTTGAAATACCTGAACTTACTTACATGTACTGTCCTGGACAATCAAATCTGTACATTTATCTACATTTATGATGTGGTCCAAAAATAAACTGAAAAGATCTCATACTTACCACATGCGTCTCTCGTTGAATTTGAAATGAAAAGTATAGAAGTCAGATTCTTGTGGGTTGGGATATTTTTGTTGCCATGCCGAATCTGTTAACATCTCCCCTTTGTATTCTAGGATACAATCGCCCATGGAGATCTTTTCCTTAGCAAATACTCCATAACCTACAATTAATGCACATGGTGAAAGTTTTTTGTATACATGTATACTCAGTATAACTACTCAATTTCAACAAATATATGCTTCCAATAACAGTGTTTTAGGCATCTTATCAAAAGTTAGAGCCAATTTGAAACGCAGCTTTTACAGTATTTCCCACTCAGTGTCTTTTCCCCTCCGATTCTCCCGTTTCCCCAAAGACAAAACAACAGGGGATCGGGGGATCGGGAAAGCTGACGTAAAAGAACGGTCGCTGAGAAGATGAAGGACGAGACTTTAGAGGTGCCTTACACCTCTAAAGATTATATTTTAAAATTGATAAATACAGTTGGTACATGCACTACTGCTCAAAAGAAATTGATCGGTTAGTGAGAAATTTCCCTTACCGCGTCTCGATGCTTGGTTAAGGGAACAAAAAATTTCCCCATGATCGTGATTTTCTTCCCATGCGCACCGTTATAACGGAATGCTTCCCGGTACGCGCCCCTTGACCGAAAATGGCTTCGTTGTTTACTAGATCAAAGTTACACTAGCCTCGGTGACATTTATGCGACTTACGTATCATGCACAGAACAATGTCACAGCACAAAAAAAAAAAAAAAGAATTGGGTTTGGCCCAATGCATGCCAAATACAAAAAATACGCAACAAGGAGGCACAAAATACAGTTACACCATGTAAAAGATAATGACATTGAAGACAGAAGGGTGTAAAAGAAAAAAAGTAGGAGTAGAAACTGCATGGAAACCCACGGAAACTCACAAACTGACAATCGTTAGGCCTAGGAAATAGTTATCAGCTGCATCTAATACGTCTTCGCTTTCCACATAGGTGTGCATGTATGAAGGTATGGCAGTAGCGAACGCTGGTCTCCCATCCAAGTACTAACCGGGCCCTATGCTGCTTGACTTCGGTATACATGCAGAAGTTATCACTACATTTTTATTCTCAATTTGAAGAGTGTGTATTTGCATGTGGCGCACGTACCAGTGCTCTTTACGTCTACATTACAATGATTAAAATGGCGATTCTTGATCTTCAATTTGGCTCGGAGAGTGCTTCTTATGTAGCTTGCGGTATGCATTATGTATTTTCGCGCTGGCTTGTCGATAACGTAACGTATATATATTAGATAGGGTGGCCCCATTTCGGGGGCAACTTTATCGAATACTGTCGCCCTCGAAAACATGATTTCTCAGACTTTCGGGGGCATTTTTTGGCCATTTTGGGGTCATTTTGGGGTCAAATTTGCCAGCCACTCCCGTGTATTTTTTACCCTGGAACACATGAAACGTGCTTCGGAGTTGACGTTACAATTGATATTGATTTGGCTCGGCTTAGCTGGCTAAGCAAACTAGTAGCGGGAAGCTTCCCGGTACGCAACTTAAAGGTAAGCACCGCTATGGCTTGCCATACACCGCTAGCTTGAAACGTTACACTTCCCGCTGCTTCATTTCGGTCCACAGTGATCGGGCCTCCCGTTTCCCTAACCAAAGAGCAATTTCTTTTGAGCAGAATCTGTCCCTGCCCTCATTCCAACCAACCAACCCCACAGTGATAGAGGACTGCAGCTTTGTTCCACAATTAACATATATTGTAGCAAAAACACTGTTAAAAGTTAACTTTGATGAACAAAATATTCGAACACAACTTACATGTATGCCATGCTTTGACTATTGGCCATTATTTCAAAATACTGTACATTATGCATCTTTCCCAAAGAATGCATACTTGTAGAATACATACATGTACATGTACATATCTGATACCCCATATACACATGTACATGCTCTACAGATTTTTACTTTTAACCTGTGATTGATCCACTCTGTCAAAAGCAGGCAAAAAGCTTATCGCAATCTGCAATAAATTCTTCTAATACTAAGCCAAATGTGGTTTAAATTATTCTGTTCTTCATTTCAGTTATATTCGTAATGTAATGGAACCAGATGACCCCTGTATAAATCCTATAGAAGAGAGAATTCTGTACCAGTCAACGGTATAATTTCTTGCACTGTAAGGTGTGGATAAAGGGCCTAATTAATCTGAATGGCAAAAATTATTCAGTGGGCCTTTCCAGTGTGTCTAAAATGATCTAAAAAAGTAAATCTGATAATGATTTTCTCAATGTACCCTTAGACTTAAATAAAAGTTCCAACTAAAAAGAAATAGCTCACCTTTTAGATTTTTTATGGATTAAACCTCTAGAGTTTAAACAAAAAATAGAAGAAGAAAATAAGGAACAGAAGAAGAGAAGTAGAAACAGAAGAATATCAGGGGTAAGGAAATGGAAGAATGAGAAGGTACAGTTTCAGAAAGCGAAAGCACACACGTAGAGGGAACAGCTGGCAGAAAGGGGGGGGGGGGGGAACATGTGGATATTTGTAATGAAGAGCAAGGTACATGTACATGTATATGTTTCTATGTTTGTAAACTACCGACTAGTGTGGGAGAACCTTTTAACAGGAACTTGTTTCCTTTTGGATATCCCTGGCCACTAGTCGGTGGTATTTTCAATATTCTTTGTATATTATGTTTCTTTTGCCTGAAATTAAATAAAATAAAAAATATAAAAATGTACAGAAGGAGCGTTGAAAGAAGTTGGAGAAGAGGGAGGTGATGGTGTTAAATCAAGAGATGAAGAAGAGGATATAGAAGTTGAAATTTGTGATGATGGGGAAGGGGGAGGAGGAGGAGGAGCGGAAAAGGTATAGCAAGGTGGGGGAGGAGAAAAATCAAGAGATGAAGAAGAGGATAAAGATGTTGAAATTTGTGATGATCGGGAAGGGGGAGGAGGAGGAGGAGCGGAAAAGGTATTGCAAGGTGGGGGAGGAGAAAAAACAACAAAAGAGGGAGGAAGAGAAGAAGAGACAGAGGATGAACAAGTAGAGATTTGTGAGGATGGACAAGAAGAACTACATGTAGGACAGGGAAAAAACAGAAGTTGGGGGAATGGGAGGAGGGGAAGCTGAGGAAGAGGAAGAAATAGAAATCTGTGATGACTGTGAAAGGGGGGAGGAAATGGTAGTTTTGGTGAAGCAAAAGGAGAAGGGAAGACACCTGATTTGGGAAAAAATATTAAGAAATTTGTGAAATGACTGCCAAGATACAGCAAGAATAGAAGCATGCTATTGTAAAAATTGAATTCAATATAAATACATTGAAAAAATACAACATTCATCTTAAATGATTCAGATGAAACATTTAAGATGAAACAGCTGGGTGAGAAAAAAAGAGGCTTTCTATTGATTTTCATTTGGAATCACTTTAGGCATGCATTCCCAGTATTCAAAAGGGAGCTTTCAAAATACCGGTAGGTATGCGCTGCCGGACGTGCAAGTTGCCTATTGACACCAACATCATACGATGTACGCAGATGCCATGATGTATGAACAATGCCGATTCTCATGTGCATGTGCAGAAATAATGTCAATCTCAGTTCGGCTTATGATTCAGCTTCTGTTCAAAGTTCCTGGCCGGCAAGGAACTTGCCTCCAAGATGTGCAGGCTATATCGCAGCTTATACGCACAGCTAGCTGTGCATGCGATTATATGGGTGCATAAGTATGTAGCTCACTGTGCTGTACTTTCTGAAAAGCACCCTAAATGGGGATTGTACAATTTCCCCGTTAAAAACGTGAAACTCGTCCAACATCCCTGATTTTGATACCCTTAACTGTGATTTCTGCGGGTTTTCTTCTTCTTACCTCTGAATTTGATACCTTATTTTCTTGGGTTTTGCTGCATTTGCATACTTGCCAACATTTGGAATTCAGAAAACGGAACGTACATTTGCAGGAGGTCCAGTAACTTCAGGAAACAGAGGTGAAAACGATTTACTTGAGGAATTAATTCTTTACCTACGATGAAAATAATTTCGGCGGGTCGTCTTCAAGAAAAATGAACCGCTAACGAAACAGAGATGAAATGGTTTACTTGACAAATTAATTCTCTGTACCTGACGGTGAAAATAATTTTGGCGGGTCGTCTTCAAGATATATAAACCGCTAGCAAAGCAGAGGTAAAACTATTTACTTGACGAATTTATTCTTTACCTGACGATGAAAACTATTTCAGCGGGTCGTCTTCAAGAATTATGTACACCTAACGAAACAGAGGTGTACCTATTTAACTTGACGAATTTATTCTTTGCCTGACGATAAGAATAATTTCAGCAGGTCGTCTTCGAGAAAAAAGAACCGCTAACGAAACAGAAGTGAAACGATTTACTTGACAAATTATTAATTACCTGACGATGAAAATAATTTCTGCGGGTCGTCTCAAAGATATAAACCGCTAGCGAAGCAGAGGTGAAACTATTTACTTGACAAATTTATTCTTTACCTGACGATAAGAATAATTTCAGCAGGTCGTCTTCAAGAAAAATGAACCGCTAACGAAACAGAGATGGAACGGTTTACTTGACAAATTAATTCTCTGTACCTGACGGTGAAAATAATTTTGGCGGGTCGTCTTCAAGATATATAAACTGCTAGCAAAGCAGAGGTAAAACTATTTACTTGGCGAATTTATTCTTTACCTGACGATAAAAATTATTTCAGCAGGTCGTCTTCCAGAATTATGAACTGCTAATGAAACAGAAATGAAACGATTTACTTGCAAATTAATTCTTTACCCGACGATAAAAAATAAATTTGGCGGGTCATCCTCAAGAAATATGAAATGCTAACGAAATGGAGGTGAAACGATTTACTTGACAAATTAATAATTCTTTACCTGACGATGAAAATAATTTCGGCGTGTCGTCTTCACGACATATGAACCGCTAACGAAACAACGGTGAAACGATTTACTTTACGAGACCAGAGTCGATTATAAATGGGGAAGAAAGAGTACTAATATTTTAACTTTCATTGCATTGACGGAAAAGACAGTTGAAAATAGATTGACACTGACTCATAAAAAAAATCGACGTGGGTAGTGAATTGAAACATGGAATGAGTTATTTGGCGTTAACGATCCAAATATTGAAAGAATGAACAAAAACAAATACAGCACTCGTGTAGCAATTGCATTAAAAAACGGTTAATCAAAATATATCAGCGTCAACGCGCCGATCTAAACATTAAAAGACCAACAAAAACAAAATCAGGACTTGTTGCATTAACAAAAAACGGTTAAACGAAACTGGGAAATGCTGAACGGTTTTTCTTCTTGCGTTCGTTTAACCGCCGGTTAAAAGTTTTGACTCAGGCCTAGTATTAATACTATTTTCCCAAAATCGGAACGTTCCGTTTTTTATGATTCTAAAAACTCCAAAAATGGGATGGTTCCGTTAAAAACGGAACAGTTGGCATGTATGCATTTGATACCCTTTTCTTGATTTTTGCTGTTTTTTATTCCCTAAACGCGTTATCCGGATTATCCGCCCAAACGGCCCAATGCTGAAAAAATACCCTTTTTTATCCGTTTTCGTGTGTACATGTACATGTGAATGCTGTAAAGGTTGATCTCAGTGGGACACAACCCCCCGGGGTGCATACTAACATGAAGTACAATAGACGGGTCTGAAATTGACAGGAAGTATGTTACATAAAATCATGAAACAGAAAAGGAATTTTGACAACAGAATTAAAGCAGACAATATCACATTGATGTTGACAGTCTTGAGTTGACAGAACTTGGTTTTAGAAGCTGGATGTGGTCATGCATGTTATTTGTATGAGAGACAATAGACCGGTTTACTAAGTTATTCAAATTTATGGATGTTTCTTTCCGGAGGACCTAGTGACCAGGTATTCCACCAACCTGTTATTAATAAATGGACTACAATACTAGGAATCCAGTTTGCAGACATTACTTGTTGCTATGTCGGGCAAGCATCGGGCAAGCTTTCAGGTTGTCAAAAACAACCTTTGTTTAAAAAGCATGCTCAAAATTTGAATATGTTAGTAAACCGGCCTATTAAGGAGAGAGGTATGATACTCGCAGAGTCGCAATAGAGCAAATTAGAAGATCGGGATCAAAACAAGGATAATAAGAGAATTCTGATGGACTTGAATATTGTACTCTTGCTATACTAATCGACTATAGTTGAATAATTTTGTACTTAGCAACGTTTGTTCTGAAAATTGCTGGACAAAAGATACTATAAATAGATCAAAAACACAGCTGAGAGCAAGTGTATTCAAACTTTTGGCCAGTGTATAGTTTTACATACAATGTACATTACCTTTATGCGAGCATATGTATTCCTTTCTGATCACGGCTGCTGTAGATGTACCGGCAACAACTTTTTCTGCCTCAGATTTTCTTGACACTGGTTTTTTCCTCCGTGGGGGTTTCTCCATTCCTGAGAGAAGGAAGGAAAATCAAACAAATTAAGAGGACCACCTACATAAAAAAATGAAGAGATATTTCTATTATATTGGATGGCTCTAAATGGGATACCAGAAAATATTCCACAAGTATATTACATATATGAAGGTATATTTTTGAAGTTATGGTCAAAAGTAGCAAAGAATTTCTCATTATTCTATTTATTTTTCTTGATCTTCTATTGCAAATATCTCAATTTGACAAAAATGGACTTATCGGTTTTTGCCAACAAACTCTCTTCATATTATGCCCAAAATGGTCCCATAATATTTGTGTGTCTACAGTGTACATGTACATGTTTCAGTAGCCTCAACTGAACGAAAATGGTGACCGGTATATTGTAGGAACAATTTAAGCACAAGTCACACATTCATGTGATGCGGGACCACTTTACGATTCTACGAAACACAATTGTTGTAGGACCCCTTTAACCATATTATGGGACCACTTTAAGAAGAAAATAACCCACCTACAGCCACAAGCCCAAAGAAAAACTCAAGAAAGTGAATTTCTAAAGTGAAAACTGTGGTCTCAAATAAATGCTGTAAATAGTCCATCAATGATTGTGTCTTCATGCTTCAATTGGTCCCCAAATTGAATGAAAAAATATGTTCATTGTGGATCTACCTCCACTTTAAGCCCAAGAAACATACTCAGGAGGGACCACTTGACGATTCTAAGACACACAATTACTGTAGGATCCCTTTAAGCATATTGTGGGACCACTTTCAGAAAAATAACACACATGACAAACTCCCCAAATAAAAGCTTAATAAATCAAACTTATATTCAATTACTGCAAACATACTGAATCACTCCTTAACATATTAGGTTTCTCTCACGTATGGGAAAACCTGAATGCATTCTCTATTAATAATAGATTAAAGAAAGCTATACTTAACAACAAGACAGTTATTAAAGCATGGAAAGACAGCCTTTCAAATGAACAAAATACCGAATACTCTACTAAATTACAAACTTATAGACCCTTAAATTGGATTACAAAATGGAAAATTATTTATTGCTAGACACGGACAAATCACATGCAGCAAAATTCACTAAAATTTAAGAATAAGTAGTAATTATATAGTAATCTAATGATTGAAGAAGGCCGATATAAAAAATTGAAACCAGCAGATAGAATATGGCCCCTTTGCAAGACTGGTAAAGAAAATGAAATTCATTTCATTATCACCTGTACTTACTTAAAAGACCCCAGATTAAAATTATACACCAAAGTGAACAACATTTCATCTGACTTTTAATCCCTAGACAACACCAAAACTAGCACATCAATGATGTGGCGCTCATCCGGCATCCAGCAAAGAAATTCACGCAATTTGTACTTTGAACCGAGTTGAGAATGTAATTTCAAAATTCTGTGAAGAAGTTCAATGAACCTCATGAAAGTCTTTAAGATGGAACAAAAAAAAATCAAAATCGGTCAATAAATGAGGAAGAAGAAGCAATTTTTTAATTTTTTAAAATAAATTTCACATAAATTAGCATAAATTTTCACATAAATTAGCATAAATAATTTTCTACACAAAAATTCAAAATTCTGTGAAGAAATTCAATGAACCTCATGAAAGTCTTTCAGATGGAACAAAAAAAATCAAAATCGGCCAATAAATGAAGAAGAAGCAATTTTTGTGATTTTTAATTAATTTCGCATAAATTAGCATAAATAATTTTCTAGACAAAATTTCAAGATTCTGTGTAGAAGTTCAATGAACCTCGTGAAAGTCTTTCAGATGGAACAAAAAAAATCAAAATCGGTCAATAAATGAAGAAGAAGCGATTTTTGCGATTTTCGAAAAATGCGCATAAATTAGCATATTTAATGAGTTTCAAAATTCTGTGTAGAAGTTTCGAATCTCCCACCTAGTGCTATCATATAAAGCAAACGGAATTAAAATCGGGTAAGAAATGGCGAAGAAGAAGCATTTTGAAATTGTGGACGGACGCGACGAAGGACGGACGGACGGAGACGGACGGACGGACGACAGACGACGGACGCCTCGCAATGGCATAAGCTCATCTGCCCATTCGGGCCGGATGAGCTAAAAATTTAAGCTGATGTCAAATTCCAGAACAGTCAACAGACAAACTCAATAAAAATACGGTGGAAACTCAGTATAACAAGGTCCTTGGGACCATCAAATTACCTTGTTATAGCAGGAATCTCGTTATATTAGATTAAAAAACAACAGAATATAAAGAGTTGGGACCGGAATATTACCTTGTTACATCAGGGGGGTGATTCACTAACAGCTAAAATTAATCCCAAATAAGAAAAAATAAATTTTAGGAACAATATCCATCCTAAGAGCGATATCGCTTTTAGTGACTGATTCACTAAGGTATTTGGGATTGATTCCAGCCTCTGAATTGATTTTAAGGTTGGGAGTGATCCGGATCGCTCCTAACAATCACAAACGGTCACTCCACTGCATGCCCGCCCGCGCCCCAACCTGGGCGCGGCTACGCTGTGCCTGCCTGCACGCCCATTGCCCTAGCCATAGGCCCTAGCCCTGTGTATGTCCAGTCGATGCGTGCGCGCAATTAATGCAGTAGCTAGGTAACGCGCACTAGCTACGCGCTAAGTAGAGAATTAGGTCGGGTGACTGAGGGGCGGTCACTGAAATTTGAGTACGTTGATTGGTTGGAATGAGTGCGCTCGTAAATATTCATTTGCGCTCATATATATTCATGATAAAATTGATTCCATCCTAAAAGCGATTTAGTGAATCAGTAAGGTGGAATTAATTTTAAGCTGGGAATGAAATCAATCCCGAAAATTGATTTTAGGAATGATATCGATCCCAGTTAGTGAATCACCCCCCAGGAATATTGTTATATCAGAACTCTTTATACTGAGTTTCCACTTTAATGGGAATAAACAAAATGTATGACAAATGGTTGGAACTATTAGAAAATAATAAATCATCATAAATATACATGTACATGTATATTGTTTCGTTATCATACTCATATACATGTAATCCTCTTTTCTCATCCATGTATTATTCACATATTTTGTCTCTTCAACTGCATGTAATTATTTCAATTTGATCTTAAAAATGAGTTCTTACCATACATGGCTTATTCATATTCTTTTACAAGTACTGTATGTCATGTCTGAATTCTCTTCTTTACTGATCTTCTCAGTTGAGTTTTTTGTTTTGTTTTGCTTATGAGTTTTGATTTGTTTGTCAATAATTCTTTTTTTTTTTAACAAGATAATATAAGAAAAGAATGTTGGACAGAAATAAAGTTGTCAGCACCGACGAGCATATCATTGTCGGTCAATTTCAGTAAAATCCTTGGTTTTGACTGGCTGAGAAGCACAGGTCACTGACTGTTAACTTGTCAATGCTGACAACTTTCATGAAATGGTGGCCTGAAAAGCACTGTAAACAGGGAATGTACAAAACAGGAAACCTGACCAACATCCCTGATTTTGCCACCTTTTTTCTTGGTTTTTGCTGTATTTGATACCTTTTTTCTTGATTTTTGCTGTTTTTTATACCCTAAATGCTCTATCCGCATTATTTGCCCAATGCTGAAAAACAACCTTTTTTATCCGTTTTTGTGTATGCCGATGCTGTACATGCAGGTAGATCTCAATGAGACCCCCCCCCCCCCCCCCACGACAGGTAGATGTAAAGCTGTAAAAGCCAAAGTAATGAAAGTATTGATTTCTTTATTACCAGCACACAGTAGGTCACAATGTCAATGGTTAAGATTAGGGATTTATTACATTACTTTCAACAGAAACTCTCAATTGTATGAGAACAATGTATTTCCTGTTCTTTCATCTATCCACACTTTTCCCCTAGTACTGACAGCCGCCAGTACATAATGTTCTGTGAAGTACAGGGTCACTCATGCATGAGTGCACCTGTTTACAATGCATCGTCTATTGGGGGTCATCCCACGAGCTCAACACCCACCGCCCCCCCCCACCTATGTACTGTACGTAGCAACGCCCCTGCCTATAACATACGCCTTACTCTTTAGGCTAAGAGAAAACTCCATGTGATTCGACCGCTATAACTAGCTTACATAGCTGTGCAATGTTTATTCTGCTAAACTTACTTTTCACAAAATCATTTATCTATTTACCTATTTATATCACAATGTTGAATATTAAAACACATCATAAAATTTTAGAAAATACAACACAAAGTTTCAGGACCATGATATACCCACCAATCATTCGACCAGAGCGCGCTTTGCATTAAAAAAAATCAATGCGTATGAGGGCTGCTGATCCAGGGAAGGGGGGGGGGGGGTGGTACTTGCCCAATAAGGTATGCGGGAGTGTGCCACTCTTTTGGGTGACTTTTTCGCAAAAAATCCCTTAACATGGGGTATGATTAGCGGCTTAAATGGTGGCTCAGTTACAGCCGGGGTAATAATATGATAAAATACATTGCATTAAAGGGATTTGGTAACTTTGTGAAATTGTGCAGGCTTGATTTATTAACATTGTGAAATTTTGATATCTGTCTTGTATAATGATGTTCATCAGGATAAATAAATAATCAGGCATAGAAAGGTTTTCAAATATATACATGTACCTTATTATTAAGATATCTATGACTGAATACTCCCATTTACGAAAGCGTATGGCCATACGCTTTAGTCTAACACTGAGTCTATGAGGGAAAATTAGTCTGCATTTCCAGTCACTTGCATATGTTTACTTTTGTGAAGCACATTATGATTTTGAAGTGCTTTTTTCCCCTCTGAGCTTCATTTTTACATCATATTACATACACTGATAGCACGTAAGGCCAGGCAGCTCAGATTTTATCAAGCCTCTACAAAGTTACCAAATCACTTTAAGCGCAGTAGAGCCCGTTGGCCCGAAATCGGGGTAGGTTGTGTCTTTTTCCCATAGGTTCCACATGTTCCGTAATAGATCTAGACCTACTACTACTAGATCTAGTCAATACGTTGGGAAGGGGTTCGCCCAGAAGGGAATATCGTTTAAATCTACGTTGTCTTTTTCAAATTCCACCAACTTCTTTTTCTGAAGGACTTAAGCATTCATTATGTAAGTTTGATAGATATTCATTTGATATTTTATTTTCTACCGTTGATTTTCTGAAAAGTGTTTGGAAATAGGATCCACTACCATACTAGTACTACATGTGTAGGTCTAGATTCAGACTCGTCTGAGAGAGTAAAGATGAAGCCCTGAAAATTCCAATTCAGAAACATTATCATGTGCTTTAACCCTTTCAGGACAGGAATAATTCAAGGGCTAAATTGATCACATTTTGTTCTCCAAATTGGCAACAATAATATTTTTCTTTTAGTGCTACAAGATTGTAATAAGGGGTAATGTCTTTGAAAACATACATGGTTAAAAGAATTGTCGAAAAGTTGAAAAAGTTGCCAATTTCGATTAAAAAAAAAATGATTTTGAACCTCTCAACATGTTGCCAATTTAAGGATTTTAAAGCTTATTCTCCTTTCTTAAATTCCTGGAAACAATTGCAGTATGGTCATTTAACAAAAATGGACATAGTGTATGCAGAAATTTTTGCTCTTTCTACTCATGTATCTGGTATATTTTTCAGGGCTCTGAATCAAAAGTTATTGAGCCAAACCACAAAATGTGGTCAATTGTCTCGAAAGGGTTAAGTGAAAAAAAGTGACCGGGATTGCCATACTAATGCAGTGTTATACCAAGGAGTTATCACAGACCTTGGTTATACAAAGCTAACTCATTATGCCACAGTCAATAAAGTTAGATCTACCGGTGCTAACATTAGAATCTCAATGATCTGAGAAAAAAGCAAAGCCTGAAATTGTAAATAGGAAAGGAGCCACTTGAAGTTGAACTTCTGCAGACTGACTGCTGTGTGAGATGACGATCTAACTTAGATCTAGACGTCTCTAAGTTTACTAGGCCTGTCTATATAGACTCTACCCTAGAGTCTAATTTCACTGACGGGAATATGAGTGAAAATAGCAACTTACCGAGATCAAAACGATGAAATTCAGGACTGAAGACGCATGCATGCGCTGCATGAGAGAGAGACCTAATAAAAATTGATATCAATCCGACCACACGCGGCCAGCCACGTGCACCGTATACCAGGCCAGGCGCTATGCTTAGCGCTAGCGAAATCGTATGCATATCGTCCCACACGGCCTGGCCAGCGAGCGAGGCCGGCGCCAGCGGCCATATGCCCACGGCCTAGCCTGGCTGCCTAAGCTAATTAAGGACCCCCCCCCCCAAAGAGAAACAAAAAACAAAAACAAATGCGCACACGTACACCCACAATATACATGCGCGAGTGCCCATCTAGGGCCGACCAGCCATTGAGCACCGGCATGCTGTTTTTTGGGGGTTTTTTTGTTTGTTTTTTTGTTTTTTTGTTTTTTTTGGGGGGGGGGAGAAGGGACACATCAGAAAATTCAATGTGAATTTACGATCGAGGCTTAGACTGATCGAAGCTCCTTACTAGGGGGGGGGGGTGAGAATTAGGCTGCATGGGGTCCACTCTTCTTTTATTTTTCTTTTCTCTTCCCCTTCCTTTCTTTTTTTTTCTAAGTTAGTCTTTCGGTAGTCCCCTCAGGCTCTCGATGATGGGGTCCAGCCGTCGAGAAGAAACTGACTTCTTTCATTCCCCCTTTCCACCCGCCATTTCGTTTCCCTTCGTTAATGGGGGGGGGGGCACGCTTGCCCCCACAGCGCCAGAGCTAGAGCCCAAGGGCTTTGCATAGTGCATGGCAGCCGGCAAGGCTCCCGGCAGCTCGATCGGCCGGCCAGCCGGCCAGATCCCACGCCAGAAGCTGAATCGTCAGTAAGACGTAGATGGCGCTATTGCAAAAAAGGTCGGCTAAGATTAGGTGTGTGTCGAAGGCTGAGCTTGAGAAAACACACACTAGACATCCCAGAACGAAAATGACGTAACAAGCATGGAGAACACGTTAAGAGGGAAAACAATTGTGGGACCGACTTTTCGGTCCCACAATGTAAAAATGTCCCACATCTATTGGTGTGTTTTCAGTCAAATGTCCCACAATTCATGCCAAGACACAAGCACACACACACTGACCTTGCACATACCTTTCAATGGACCATATGCCTGAAAAGTGCCGATAAATCTCTCTTCTTTTTCATTCAATTTGAGATTTCTTTTCTGAATTATGCAGTTTATCTAATAGTTAATATTAATCAGAATATCCCTTTGACTTTTTTTCTACTTGTGGTGGATTAGAATATAAAGAAATAAACAATGAAACAACCAAAGTCTCAGCAAATCCCACAGTTAATCGATTCGCCCATTCACTTTGTACAGCAAAGCTGTGTGTAGCAGACGACGTGAATCAGAGTTTGCTCGATTATGCTTGTGGGCGTAACTATGAATACATTAGTAAACAGGCCTTTTAAAAGCATATCACAACATTAAATATTAATTCCTGCCAATAATTCAGCAACATTTTAGAGAACTTATTCACTGTGTGCGTATTAACTTTATAAGCCAGTTCACGGTTACAGTCTGCGCATGAGCAGATAAAGGTCATTGCAGACCAAATTGTGAAATACACGGAGACAAAATACTGGATACGTGCTCATAAAAGTTATGTAATCATTATTCATTTATGCACAAGCAGTGCACTCCATGATACACAGGTGGAAGTATTTTTCAAAAGGGGCGAAACAAAGTCTATTTATGTAGCACCTCCATCGCTGCAGGAGTGACTATTTCAAAATGTACAAAGTGGGACTTCTCCATGTTTTACTGAGATCTGGAGATATTTTGGGTCATTTTGGACATGTACTAACAGTGAACTGGTCTATTACCGCAGCCTCCATTAGAGATTAGGTCACAACTGAAAAGTCAGCAACTCTGTGATCCTTACAGGTATCTCGTTAGCATTAGTCTCTTTTTTAAAGACCTCTGTTCAAAACTTTCACATCTTAACACATATATACAGTGCGTCCCTCAAAAAAGTTAATAGTCAGAAAAAGTCTCCCCAGATAAATATTTCAAAATATTTGTCGGAAAGTTTTATACCTGTGGAAAGCTTGGGGTCTCTTCTATCAAGTACAACAAAAAACCTAGTGATATTTTAAACTCAAGTGAGCAAAAGCGAATTTTGCGAAAGGGTGCAAATTCCAGAATCGAAAAGAAATGGAAATTGTTCTGGCCGGCATTAACAAGCTTTGAGAATCTTTAAGTTGACAGTTGGAAAATGTATCCTAACATGAACATTTCAAAATATGTTCATAAAATGTTCATACCTAATGTATGGATAACTTGGGGTCTCTCCTATCATACATGTGTATATTTTACGCTTGAGTGAGCAAAAGCCATTGCTGTGAAATAGTGCAAAATCCATGATTGACAAAATATTTGTATTAGTTCTTGCTGGTATCAGCAAAAGTGAGTCTTGAAAATGCTTAGAAATTTTCATATTCTGATTATTAAAAGACAATTTATGAAAGGATAGGCTTTGTTTTCTGTATGTCCTGACATATCTCATCAAAACTTTATAGTTAACTGAGAAAGCCAGCTTGAATTAAAATCTGGTCTAAATTAATATTTCAAAACACTCAATAAAGTAATTAATTGCTCAATGAAGCATAATAACGTTGATGAGATATGTAAGTACACAGAGAACAAAACCTGTTCTTTCATAAATTGTCTGTTATTGATCAAAATATGAACATTTCTAACCCTTTACATGACTCTCAACTATGCTGATACAAGCTAGAACAACTACCAGTCCTTGTCAAGTCTGGATTTTGCACCTTTTCACAAAAGTGGCCTTTGTTCACTCCAGCATAAAATAATGCGAGATATTTAGGTGTCCTTTAATAAAAGACACCATAAGCTATCCACAGGTATGAAATTTGGCTTCAAATATTTTGACATATTTTTTGGGGGAAACTTTTC
Source organism: Heliocidaris tuberculata (assembly GCA_025618425.1). Classification (NCBI taxonomy): domain Eukaryota; kingdom Metazoa; phylum Echinodermata; class Echinoidea; order Camarodonta; family Echinometridae; genus Heliocidaris; species Heliocidaris tuberculata. The sequence continues at coordinate 13,768,713 of CM046841.1, forward strand.
CTGACTGTTAACTTCTTTCTGGGACGTACTGTATTGGTCTATTTTAAAATAACACCTTGGAACTTTCTGCGTATCCTTCGGGGCTGAGGGATTAAAACTTCTGTGACAATTTTAAGTTTGATGTTCTTTTTTATTGTTTGTAATTCAAGACTACATGTAGATAGGAAACGTAAAGCTCTTCACTCTACTATTCAAATTCCTAGTTTCTCTTTTCTTTCTCGGGCTAATCGTTGTGCCTTGCGTACTTCATTCATAATCTTCACTGCCGTAGTTTTGACGTCGTGCCGGAATTCTGGATGTGCAGTCTTGAATGCATTAACTTCTGCTCTACCTGTCAGAATCGGAGAGAAAAATATAATCAATTGGGATGCAACTTAAGATTTTGCCAAATGCCAGGGGCAAGAAAGTCGAGTAGCACAATGTATATCAGGGAAAAAGAAGCTCCCTCCGTGTTAGCTACACCCTGTGCTTTTAAAAGGGAGAACAACTCATTAAAAATATCAAATTATAATTCTGATACAGAACTCATACGGAATAACCCAACAAAAGAAGAAAGAGAATGGCAAGTCACTTTCACTAATGCGAGACCACATTTACTGGTACCACTAAATGGAGAATCTTTCAATAAGAAACAAAATACCAGGATCACTCTATTTGGTTTAAAGAGAAGTCGAGTTCTTGGAAAGGTGAAAAATACATTTAATTTGTGCGCTTTCTCTTTCTTTTATGTCAATTTGGCAGAACATCACACCAGAAACGCCCTCTGAAAAGGATTGCTCTCTAAATGCCCTTATATTCGAAATTTGACGAGAAATACATGTAGCTGATGTATTCGGGCCGAACATTCATGCCAAATGTTTGTGCAGTCCCATATTTGTGTAAAGTGCATGTGCTTTTCAGCGAGATTGGGTCAATTTCTTATCATTTTGATAATTCCGAAACTTCACAGTAGACACCAATTTGTACGTACATATGATCAACCTTTCCCAAATGCTGTAAGACAGTTTCTGTCACAATTTAATCTCACGACCAAAACTCAACTTTATCTTTAGAAGTTTTTGTTTTGTGCCTAATTTTATAATTCTGCAGACTTAGTCCTCATTCGTACAAAATGCCTGCATGCTCTGTTATTATTTTGTATGAGGTTCTGTAACAAGAAATTCATATCCATATGATCACCATCCTGATACTTTTGATTTCTTCTAGAAAGCTTCTCCATTCACTAATAGCAATAAAATTTGGTCTCACATTAGAAAAAAATAATTGCCTTCCCGTATACGACCTCTGTGACCTAATTGTGTGTACTGAATGTACATCAGTTTCATGTGTGATAAATTGAAATGTTAATAAAGTTTGGCAATTCCTCAATTAGATACACATAGCCGCATGGGTATTTACATCAACATTAATACTGAACTGAAATAAACAGACACTCATCAAAAACTGTTACAGTGGAACCTCGTTATAAAGAACACTGTTATATCAAACTCGTTATAACAAGGTGATTTTGCTAGTCCCGCTTCTTAGTATTCTACTGTTTTTTAGCCCTGATGTAACAAGGTTTCAATATAAGGAGGTAATATCCTTGGTCCCAAGGAGTCTGTTATAGCGAGGTTCCACTGCACGGTATTTGTTAATACATGTTGCTACAAAAGTGCGAGTCTATCTTTCATTTGCAGCATGTTGTACCTATCTTTGCACATAAATGTTTAAAGGGAATCGGTAACTTTGTGGAGGCTTGATTTAAGAAATTGTTGAATTTCGATATCTGTTTTGTATAATGACGTTCAGAAGGATAAATAAATAGCCAGGCATAGAAAGGTTTTCAAAATTGTATAATGCTATTATTAAGATATCCATGACTGAATACTCCCATTTATGAAAACGTATGGCCATACGCTTTAGTCTAACAATGAGTCTATGGGGGAAAATGAGTCTGGCATTTCCAGTCACTTGCATATAAGTTTACTTTTGTGAAGCACATGATGATTTTGAAGTGCTTTTTTTTTCCTGGGTTTCATTTTTACACCGTATTACATACACTGATAGCATGTAAGGCCAGGCAGCTCAGATTTTATCAAGCCTCTACAAAGTTACCAAATCACTTGAACTTTACCTGGAAGCTTGGTCGGCTTCCCTTCCATGTATGCCTTGAAATGCTCCTTCAGCAGAATAGTTTCAGCATCAGACCATCGGGTGTATTTCCTTCCTGCAATGCAATGTAAGAAGGGAGAATTATTGTAATATAATTACAAAATTGAATTCAGTAAATTACACATACAGACATAGATTAAAATTTGATGATCCATGAGAGTCCGGTATATTCGTTTGTTATTAGAGGGTTTTCAAATGTTTCAACGTGAACACCGTCCTAGATCCTCCCAGCTACAATGGACTGCTTTGTGTTAACTGCACACAAAGTAGGTGAAGCGAGGTTCACGTTTAGAGAAGACGGCAATACCATGTCGGACGCATTCTCGATCTGACTAGTGGACAAGGGCAAAGCCAGTGGACGGGTGAGCCGTTCTTGCAGTTAACACAAAGCAGTCCATTCTTAGCTGGGAGGAGCTAGGATGGCATTCATGTTGAAACATTCGAAAACCCTCTATTAATCCTTTCAGGACAGGAATTATTTAAGGGCTAAATTGATCACGTTTTGTTCTTCAAACTGGCAACAATAATATTTTTCTGTTAGTGCTACATGGTTCTAATAAGGCGGAATGTCTTTGAAAATGATATACCTGGTTAGTAATTTTGTAGAAAAATTGAAAAAAATTGCTTATTTTGATTACCCGGTAAAAACAATGATTTGAACCTCTCAATATGTTGCCAATTTAAGGACTATAAGTATTCTGGTTTTTTTAAATTCCTGGCATCAAACACAATATGGTTATGCAGCAAAAATGGACATAGTGTGCGCAGAAATTTTGCTCTTTCTACGTGTACTCATAAATCTGGTATATTTTTTCAAAGCTCTGAACAAAAAAATATTGAGCCAAACCACAGAATGTGGTAAATTGTCTTGAAAGGGTTAAAACGCTTTGAGTCAATATATATGTATGCTGCAATGAATGCATGAATGTCTCAAGCTTAGAATTCATCATACACTGTACATGTACAATGTACATATACATGTACTGTGGGGGAGGGGGAGCGGAAGAAACTGATTTATTCGCACTTATTTAAGTTTGAATTACCATACCTTGAACTGTTAGATTTTGATGACATCATCATTTTAAACATCCATGCCAAATTTCAATTGGTTTTCATGTGGGATGCTGCATGTATGGCATTTTCCAGTGAAGTGGAGAAGCTCCTTCAGCTTGATTTTTTTTCCCAACAAGAGGAAGGTATGGTTGATCTTTAGCTAATGGTCAGTTTACTTCTCGAAAAAGGTACTTGATATGCCAGCAGAGAACAAACTTTCAAGATTTATGCTATCAAAGACCGAGTCATGTGCATCTGTCATTCAACTTTTGACTGAAAGGTGATCATTTAAAAAAATGTATTCATATAACTAGAAACAAAAATCGGGCCATGTGAGGTAAAAAAAAAAATTATGGCTCCACCTTGTGCCAATTATCAAATACTAGCAAGTAATATACCTGTTCAACAAACAAGTCATTTGAAACATTTTCTGTACACTTAGTTGCACATTTGATAAAACTGCAATGTTCCTAATTCAGTACCAGTCAGTACCAGTACTGTGCGGCACCGACCTCAACCTGTGAACCTTGATCCTGTGATTACAATATCTAATTGATCCTTTTCATTTAGATATTCATATTCAAAGTTTGAAGGAAATCTGCCAAATAGTTCTCAAGATAATCACAACAGGATGGATGATTGAAAACACCGGCAGACAACTCAAAAACATATCTTTATAGCCACTTGCTTAATTAGTAGATAAACCAAAAAGGGGAGAAACCTGTTATTATCATATATTCTTCAAAATAAGAGATGATGATATATACCATGTGAAGAAGTCGTATCTTCAAATGGCTCTGGGGGTGAAACTCCTTGACAGGAACTGGGAGTGGGTCCAGGAGTGGGTCCAACAGTGTGTCCAACAGTGTGTCCAGGAGTGGGTCCAGGAGTGGGTCCTAGAGTGTGTCCAGGATTGGTACTCGACCTAGGTCCAGGAATGGACTCAGCTGTAGAGGGTCCAGCTGAAATAAACATAACAAAACATTTTCCCTTCAGTTTGCACACATGAAAATAATAAGATCAAATCTTAAAAGCCAAAATTATGACATTTTCCCCCAAAGTGCATGGTAGCAATAAGGAATCCAATGGACCTAATAAAAATGAATTGCACATCTACAGGTGAAATCCAGTTTGAATACAAGTTGCTTTCACTTAGGACCAGCCTTAGAAATCCTTTGTTTAGGAAATACATGTGTCAATTGAATTCATTAACCTTGACATGTTCCACTTTCTTTTATGTTCTAAATTGCTATGTCACTGGGGTTCAAGATATAGGCCTAGATATCAATACAAAAAAAAAATAATAATAAAGCTTTCTCAAAATTTCTAGAGAATTTTATATACATAAAATATTAGGTTAATTGTTGTCTCTGCTATCATGATGAATTAAATCTCCAAGAAAGTTTGAAACATAATTACCTTCATCCAGTTTCATCAGTGCCTTAACTGCTAGTGGTGGTTGATATATGTTTTTGTTCATGTCCTTAGAGTGACCCAAGTACTTGTAAATGAAGCATCTGTCCTGCTCTGGGACATCCATCAGTGAATATAGCGTGCTGACCCTATGACGGTTCTTGGTTGCTGTCAGGAGCTCAGGTCTACTCAGGTCAAGCCCCTCACACACATTGTTGATGGCATGCCAACCAGAAACATGATCCTCTGATCCACTGGAACTCGGGAACATGAAGCAGTTGGTGTTGGAGATCCCAATGTCTTCCCTAACCTTGACATCAGCCAAGACGCGCATAGCAGCATGCATGTCTTCTGGGAGAAGAACAGAGACCAGATGCTTCACTCCTTTGCCACTTTGGTATGCTATCTTCAACTTGCAAGCCAAGGATTTGTCTAGCTGGTCTAACCCTTCCACTTCAGACTTGTCCAAGAACGCACATTTGTCCGCATCCTCCCATTCCCGGAGCAACAACCGACTGGGCTCCCCGCCCCTCCTTGCATTGAACAAGGTTAGTCTGCATACCACAGTATCACGCAGTCTTGCATAGCAATGTAGGTCTATAAAGGCACATCCTTCATCGACAAGTTCTTTGATTTGAGTCACAGTAAACTTGTGTATGTTACGAACATCGTTCTCATCTGGAATGGACTCCGGGCACCTCAATTTTTTCTGTCCTCCCTGATGAAGAGCATACGTCGCATCACCCAATATCATGTTCTTATTGAGCTCTAGGACTGACACAAACATGTCAATTTCTTCTGCTTTTCTGTCACCATCTTCATTATCTCCAATCAGATGCAAGCCTTTCAGAATCTTACTGGATGACTTCACCAGAGAGTATAACCCCAGCTTGAGTCTAGCCTTCATTGATCTTGTTGTTGTTGAGGATGAATCTCCCTGAGATGTAGCGTAGTTGTCAAGGGCTTCTTCTAAATGACGGAAATTTCTTCGCTTAAACAGATCTCCTACATTACCGTCTTCTGAAGGTAGTTTCCCAAGGATTTCCTCAACAGTTTTCATGTGCAAGTACAAATTTGCCAGACACCTCATGTCAGACATGACAGACTTCTTAACCTTGGCCCGTTTGTCTTTTTTCCCCTTCACTTTGGCCCACATTCTCTTGCCGAGTTTCAGTAAGACGGGATCGGTTGTGCAAAGTCGGCTACATGTACTTTGCCTCCCTTGTTGGAATCTTGACAACACATTGGTGACAAAATCACTGTCTTGATCTATGAGCTGATCATGCTTCAGCAAAGTGACGGGAATATCAATTCCTTGAACAGAGGAATCCGATCTAATAAGACACTTACGAGTGTGCAATCTGATGTAATTTCTTGAGAAAAAACCATTGCACAGACCACACATGACTGGCTCTGAATCATTCTTTCCTGATGATCGTTCTCTCTTGTAATTTGGGAAAGACTTCCATGCCTCACGTTTATTGAGATGCAAAATCCCCTCTTTCTTCATCTTACTGAATTCTTGAAATCTATACTTCTTGGGCAGTTTTAATGCATTCTTGACCCGCTCATGATCTTTGTGCTTTTTTATTATATGAACAGATAATTTTGAGGAAGTTTTGCCACAAAAAATACAGTATCTGTAAGGTTTCCTGTATTTTGACTGATCCTTCTGTGGCTCGGCTTCATGGGGGGATGTTGCATGACTAGTTTGGGGAGAAGTTTTTATCCTTTTCTTGATGGGGCCAGGCTTACATGTATATTCATCTTCGCGGTCAACATCTGTTTCAGCAATACCCTCAATGGGATTCAAGTCATAATCGGAAGATACGGGAGGCTTGCCTTCGTTTTGGGACATACCATGACTAGTTGAAGGAAAAGTACCATGTCGAGTCAAATTTTTTTTTCCCCCTAGGTTAACTTTTCTCTTCAAGGTACTGGGCTCGTATCTATCTTCACTGTCAACATCTGTTTCAGCAATACCCTCACTATGGTTCCTGTCATCATCTGAATCAGACACCAATTTGTAATCTGGAGAAAGATCAGTCTCAAATTCATCTGATAATAAATCAGGCTCAAGTTCAATGGGAGACAGTTGACCAGGCTGATCTACATGTATATCTTTGCTTTTACAGTTTCTTTCAGACTGTGCACCAATATTGAAAACACTTGATCTTGACAACACATTGGTGACAAAATCACTATCCTGATCCATGAGCTGATCATCCTTCAGCAAAGTGACAGGAATACCGATTCCTTGAACAGAGGAGTCTGATCTCATAAGACACTTACGAGTGTGCCTACTGATGTAATTTCTTGAGAAAAAACCATTGCATAGACCACACATGACTGGCTCTGAATCATTCTTTCCAGATGATCGTTCTCTCTTGTAATTTGGGAAAGACTTCCATGCCTCACGTTTATTGAGATGCAAAATCCCCTCTTTCTTCATCTTACTGAATTCTTGAAATCTATACTTCTTGGGCAGTCGTAATGCATTCTTGACTCGCTCATGATCTTTGTGCATTCTTGTTATATGAGCAGATAATTTTGCGGCAGTCTTGCCACAAAAAATACAGTATCTGTGAGGTTTCCTGTATTTTGACTGATCCTTCTGTGGCTTGGCTTCTTGGGGGATTGTTGCATGAGTATTTTGGAGAGAAGCTTTTTTCCTTTTCTTGATGGAAACAGGCTTACATGTATATTCATCTTGGCTGTCAACATTTGTTTCAGCAATACCTTCACTATGGTTCCTGTCAACATCTGAATCAGACCCCAATTCGTAATATGGAGAATGATCAGTCTCAAATTCATCTGATAATAAATCAGGCTGAAGTTCAATGGGAGACGGGTGACCGCGCTGATGTACATGTATGGCTTTGACTTTACAGTTCCTTTCAGACTGGGTACCAATATTGAAAAGTCTTCCGAGACTTGCACTTTCTTCTGTAGCATCCATGCTATATAAACCAAGAGAGAGGAAGAGAGAGAAAGAGACACAGAAAGAGATGCAAAAAAGACAGATAGAAATATTTGAAAAATGTATTGTCTAAAGATTGAATATTATAAACAAGTCAACTGGACTTACTTAGTTTTCAGCTTGTGACGTTTCACGTCCACTCCAGGACGCTTCATCAGGCCGACTGATCTTTGGTGGCAATTGGTTGTTGACCTGTGACGGGGTCAAGGAACTTTGGAACTATGTGAAAAGGGAGGAGCCATCTCTTAACAGAGGAGGGGGCCTACGACACAACCTAGCCAGGGCTTGCAACTCGGCAGTTCGGAAGATTCCTCGACGTTTTCCGAAGTTCGTGGACCCCATCACAAGTCAACAACCAATTGCCGCTAAAGATCAGTCAGTCTGATGAAGCATCCCGGAGTGGACGTGAAACATCACAAGCTAAAAACTAAGTAAGTCCAGTTGACTTGTTTATAATATTCAATGTTATACTACCTGGATGACTGAGAACATTCATAGATATATTGTCTAAAGAAATGATATAAAAATACACTAATATAAAAACTGAAACTTGACACTGTGATAGACCCCAACTTTCATGCAAAGTCAGTTCCGAAGACCAGTATATTTTGCTCAGATAACCAAATGCTTAGCCCCTAATTTTCAGACAGGTCAGTTTCCCAGACCACCATTATTTGCCATGGTGATACATATCAGTTTCCTGTGCTAAGATGACCTGGGAAAAAAGTAAATCCCCCCCTGTGGTAATCATTATCTCCAGGCAATAAGGGGAGTTCTGGCAAAGTGGAGTAATGCCATTTTTGTGCATCTGATTTATCACTTTTCATTTTAAGCTTGTCACTTGAACTATAAAGTTAGAATGAAGGTAAAGCCTACTTACCAAAGATCCTTTCCCTTCCAGAGGAATGAGTTTTGGAACACATTTTCTTGTCCATTGTTTTCTCTCCTTTCCAATTCAGCTGCGCTGATTAGTTTGCCTCTGTGTTCTGCTAAATTTTGTCCACACTGAATATCATCGGCAGCCACAACACCACGACCTGACAATGAAAAGCATGGTACATGATAAACTTTTTCAGCTTATATTATTTCATTTTTGAATATCAAAGTTTACCAATCACCTGAAAAATAATTTGTGTACAGCTAGACAGTATAAAATCCACCTCAAATAACTTTATCTGGCATTACATAGGTCAACAGTTAAGGAGTACCAAGGAAATATAGGATAACATGAAAATGTCTGCACCGAACCAAACTCCGAGTTGGGTTCCACACAAACCGTTATCGTGGCGAGCGCATACGGGTGCGTGGAGTAGTCTACTCATGAGTTGCCTTTACGCTTATAGAGAGTGTAATTAAAATTGCAATATCTCTTTATAGAATTGAAGCTCATTTTTGGAATGAACGACATGGATCCTTAACATACAGAGCAAAATATTTTTTTGTGATCGGTAGATTAGTTGGAACATGGGATTTGTTGAAACATTGCAATTTTAAAGATTTTAGCCTCAGGGTGTCCTTTGCAGCCATATGCAATTCCGCCCGCTTGATCTCGCACAAAAGGCGGGCTGTACACGCGAATGCAATCGATTGTGCTGACAATGGCTTGTTCTTATTAACCCTTTCAGGACAGGGATTATTTAAGGGCTAAATTGATCACATTTTATTCTTCAAATTGGCAACATTAATATTTCTCTTTTAGTGCTACATGGTTCTAATAAGGTGTAATGTCTTTCAGAACAATATACATGACTAGAAATTTTGTCGAAAAGTTGAAAAAAATGCCAATTTTGATGAAAAACAATGATTTTGAAACTCTCAATGTGTTGCCAATTTAAGGATTTCATAGTTTATTCTCGTTTTTAAAATTCCTGTCATCAAACAAAATAGGGTCATGCAATAAAAATGAACATACTGTGTGCAGAAATTTTTGCTCTTTCTTCTCATGCATCTGGTATATTTTTTAGAGCTCTGAATCAAAAGTTATTGAGCCAAACCACAAAATGTGGTCAATTGTCTCCAAAGGGTTAAAGCATGTTCTTTCAATTGTGTCATTTCAGTGTTTGAACTAATTTTTTAAATGTTGATGTTTTGGCAATGTTCAGTTTATACTTTATTCATCCCTTACTGTTACTTCTAACATGGAATTAAAAATGTTTTTGATAAACGGAAATCCAAGCAATCTTTCCATAATCTTTCCATCCAACGTTGATCGGAAATAACAAGTCATTTAGGGACTCTCAATTTCCAAAACCAAATCGACAGACATAGAATCAAGAAATATATGTCACCATAATTAATCAAACAATATAATGTTTCTTTTTATCCAACAACGATTAAAAGCAACCGCGAATCTCGTCTGTCCAAACTTAAACAAATGGTCAATATTGGTATATACATTTTAATCCGATACAGATTAACACAATCGCGGTCTCTATGCGTCTGTCCAAAGTCGGTGGATACATGAAATAATTTGAACTGGTGATATTTTCATAAATTTTGTTCTGATTTACACTCATGATTAACTGACCGCGGGTCTCTTTGCAACTTTCCAAACCAAATCCTAATTTTTTTCAAAAATTCAATACAATGATCAACTAATTTCAAAATCCCAAACACCCTCAAGTTAATTCGTCACTGGATAAGAAAATATATGTCACTTGTATAATCAGGAAATAAGTATTATCTTTACCCAATGATGAATAAACCAACCACGAATCTCATTTCTCCAAACTTAAACCAAACTGGCGGACTCGTTAAATAACTTCAAATAGTTGATGAGCATATACGTATATTTAACTTCATTTAACTTCAATTGACTCGACCGCTGTCTTTTTGCATTTGTTCAAAGTAAACAAACTTGATGGACTCATAAGTTAATGGCAGACTCGTAAAATATTTTCAGTAGGTAATATTGGATTTTATTTCAATTGCTTAATTGGAATGAAGAAGTAATGATTACTTTTTTTCATTGATCAGTTATAATGTTGAAAATTCCAAACAAATACTTCTCGCAAGTTACATCGTTACTAGATAAGGAAACTTATTTCTTTCTTTTTTCAAAATTTATCAAGTATCGAATATCTTTTTTATCCAGCGATCACAGGTCTTAATTTGAGAATGCTCAAACAAAACAACAAAAACAAAAACAAACAAAAACAAAAATGTAAAGCTATATATAAGAAACATGTGCAGGGCCTATAGGCACTACATGTATATAAAATATTTTTCAATTCAGTGTTGATTGAAATGACCGCAGGTCCTTTTGGGTATTTGAATATCCAAGTCGATTCAGCGGACTTGTAAAAAGATATTGAGTCCGCCGATACCGACTGGTTTGTAATTTTGTAGAGTTCTTTGTCATTTTCATAGTTTAATGTGGATAAAAATATAAATGGATTTTGTTTTATTAATGCTGATTTTAATATTCATTCAGGGAGTCCTCACCCCCTCCCGACCCACTTTGAACTTCATTTGATAGAGGAGTATAGTACGTTAGTTACAACAAATTTTTATCCAGTGTTCAGCAAATAAAATAATGTGTCTTAATTCAGGGACTTACTATAGGGTTAATCATTAAAAGTGAAGTGACAACGCTGTAATCATGTGTCTAACTTCGCTTACGGTATAGCTGACTTCTGATCACTTTCCTTTCGATGCACTATCAACCTCTGAAATCAGAAATGATACACTATTCACATTGTTGAAAGTTTTTTGCCATTCATTTTCTGTAATTTTATTTCCATTCATCTTCTTTATTTTTCATTATTATGGTTGCATGCATAAAAAGTTAAGGATGGAATATGAAAATTGTGGTTGGCCTGTTATGATTTGGCCCACAAGTTTACCAGCATTTGAAAATTATACAGACTAGCAGTTCTCGTCTTGTTTTGAATTTTCCATTTTCATCGGTATTATTGGAACTTATGTCGTACGTTGTTTAATTTTAGTCAACAACATTAACTTTTCATTTCTTTTATTCTTTCCTTTTCATTCTGCAGGCACTGCGGCCAGTCAAGCAAGATATCTCATACACACTGTCTATTCAAGGCATTTGTTTTTCTTGACTGAAATAACAAATTTCGTAAAAATTAAACTCCCCACGAAATATAATTATTATACAGTTTCAGTGCATTGAATGCTGTTGAGTAAAGTCTCTAACATATTAAAAAATTAATAAAGGAAATACACACAATAAATTAAATTAGTTAAAAGAGATGGTGAGATGGTGTTATTTCCGGACATGGAATTACCCTTGTGTGACGCATCATCTGACCTTTGCCCTGTAGCCAATGTCTCCATGTCTCCAAGGACAAATGGCAAATAAATGAAAAGACATTTTTAAAAGAGCCCGGGTAAACATTTTGCACACAGACAGTGATCATCTACAATGTACATGTAGATGATCACTGTATGTCAGAAGGTAAATGAGAAAAAAAAATTGTGTGAATATTTTACTAAGGTTTCATGATAACCCTGCAGTTTTTTGTGGTCAGTTAACTTTGTCAAAAATTACCTAAATATTAAAAGGAGAATGAAACCCTGGGGGGAAATCACTTTTAATGAAAAGAGAGGATAGAGAGAAGCAATATAAAAAAGTTCCATCAAAATCAGTTACGAAATGAGAAAGCTTTGAAAATTTGAAAAGTCTGAATTTACTTTCTATGGCGATCCTCAAATTGGCAATGTTGCTTCAAAGTGACAGGTTTAGTAGTACAACTCTCCATATGTTTTCAATGTACACAAAATTTCATATTTTCCCCATTATCTCTCAAGGTGCAGCTTGTCTCCTGCTTAGCTCAAGATATATCATGGGGAAAATGTATTTGACACAACATACATGTATGTTGAGTTCACAAAAAGACAAGCAGCATCTTTAGAGATAATAGAGAAAATATGAAATTTTGTGTACAAAACATATTGAGAGTTGTACTACTAAACCTGCCATTTTGAAGCAATATTTCCAATTTGAGGATCGCCATAGAAAGTAAATTGAGACTTTTCAAACTTTCACAATTTTGTCCATTTCGTAACCGATTTTGGTGGAACTTTTTTAAAAATTGCTTCTCTCTGTCCTCTCTTTTAATTAAAATGGATATTTCCTCAGGGTTTCATTCTCCTTTAAAGCTCATAGATAGTCTCAGTAGCAAAAATCATACTGGCAAGAAACTTATAACATAGTTACATACTATTCTCATTTTGTCATAAGACACAAGTACAAGATTATTTAACATTCCATTCACGATTTCGAACAAATTTTAGTGTAAATATCTGTAAGCGCTTGCATGGTAACGGCTTTTCACTGCCTCACGCTAGAGCATAGCCACCCAAAGGTTCCCCACACAATAAACCCAGCACTTCGCACTGTGTGTAGCGTATTCTATAAGAAACAGCAATCCTCATGTGAGTAATGTGTGTGGCCGTTGCGGGGCCGTTGTTTGAATTTACATCCCCTATTTTTTTGGCCAGGGATTTTTTATTACTTTTCACCTCTCATACGATAAATATTTCACTTGAGGAGGAAAAAACTTCACAGCATGTTTGTACCCTGCTATTTATTAAGTAAAATCAAAGAAATCTCACGAAAAGTTTTTGAGGGCTTCCCAAAACTGTACTACCTTTAAAGCAGAGGTCATATGCCAAATATATTAAAAGTACACCAAATTTAAAAAGTATCCTTTTATTCAATTAGGGACATAGAGAAAAAGCATTTGTACTGAATTTTCACTACACTGATTTTCTCATTAGAAGTACATGTAATACATTTATTGAAAATACTTTGTGAAAAGGTATCCTTACTGTTGATACAGAACATCATTTATCATCACGATCACCTTGTGCTTTGTCAAGAAATTCTGTTTGCATCCCTCCATGATGACAACCGATGGAACTCTCTACTTCCAATTCAAAGTCTTCCTGTAGGGGCATGTCAACCTGTGCACAAACGGGATGGGATATAATTTCAACGTGTTGAAGACAACGCCTGAGATATCCGGAATGGCGTCTGTAGAGAATATGCGTCATAGCAAAATCAAATCTCCTCATTGCAATGAATACATGTAGGAGAACTTGACCCAGCAGTGGCAATCACACCTACATGTAAAAATCTATATGTAAGATGCACACAAAATGCCTAGGGTCTAAACCTCTAGATCATAAAGCAATATAAAGCCAGTTCGAAATTACGATTTGCGCACGTGCATATAAAGGTAATTTGTAAAGAGTACAATTGACTTTCTATGCTTTCACAGTGTGTGCACCAGTATGATTTTACGTGTTAACAAGTAGCGTATCCACCAAAACCGTGTGTGCACGTACAATTTGGCGTCATTTCAGGGTCATTTGTACCATGAATTAATTACGAACTGGCTTATTACAGTGCCAGTGCAAAACCAGCTCAAAACCAGCTCATTTCAACAACCATTTTTTAAAACCTTTTTTCATAAAAAAATCATTGATCTCATATAGATCTCGACTTGTAACATTAGATCTGGATTCTAACTTAACCTAGACTACAGAGCCCAGTAGACATTGGTGCAGCCATTAACACTGTACTGGGCTATTTCAAGTTTCTCTCTGATGGAGGAGACTAGATTTAACTGTCTAAATTATCCTTCCTTGAACTTAGTCTGACCTAGAAATTTGGAGTTTTGGATTTCAAGTCCTCAAATTATGTGAAGAAATATTTCACTCCGTGTTTGTTTTCTTAGTGGTCTTGCTGTCAATAACACTTTAATTTAAAATGATTTCATGTCATAGACATAGACATATCCCAAAAATGTTAAATAGAGCCTTCACCTTAGAGTGACGTTACAGTGTATATAGATAGATTCTAGAACTTATAGAACCCTTTATTGAAACAGAAACCGTATATTTTACGTACCGTTCAACATGTACTCAAAAAGATGAACTTCTACGGATTCCTTTGCCTTGAGATAGTTAGGGTACTGTTCCTTATATGTAATTCCTGCATCGACCGTACATGTACATGTATTAGTTTTGCTGAATCTAAATCAGATCCATTGTGTATAACATACGCACGCTAAGCTGGTTTCAGCAAAATTTACTACAATAAGCTAGCTTGTGCTGTACGACTAGCTTGTGCTGTAAGATGTACGAACAAGATATACACACAATAGGCTTTGAAAACAGGGGTATATACATGTATAGTACACTGTACATGTGTATGTGGATTAATTGTGTTAATTTCTGCTAGAGATTATATCTTGTGAAATTTAAGGATCACATCTCGGTATACGACTGAAGACATTTTTTACGGGGAGATAATGATGTAAAAATTATAAAGGAAAACATCAACTTGCCTTAACGCAAGTTTTTTTTCTCCATGAAGGATATACACATCAATTATGACTTACACATTACATCTTAGAATTGAAGTGTCGAAACGCTTGAAACTTTGCAAGAAGGAAGATGAGCATGTGCCCCTAAATCTTGTAGACTGTCAAGAACCACTGCTTCAATTGCAAATCTGAGCTTGGGAAACTTTAAAGTGTGACAATCACCTGAAAAATGATTTGTATACCGCTAGAAAGTACGATATGAACCTCAAAGAACTTTATCTGGCATTCTATAGGTCAACAGTTATTAAGGAGTATATGGCTAAGGGAGATGCATAGCACTATACACTCTGCACGCACAGAGATCAGCGTGGCGCACGCATGTTGCGCAGTGCAATCCTCTCAGCACTGGAATCTATGGAAAGCCGATTGGTATTAATACTATTTCCTCAAATCGGAAAGTTCTGTTTTTCTTTTTATGGTTCTAAAAACTTCAAAAACGGGACGGTACCGTTAAAAACGGAATGGTTGGCATGTATGGGTTCAGCATTCCATGTGGCACGCACCAGCAGCAACATATAGTTAAGGTCACAGATCAATCACCCGCTTTTTTAAATGAACAGTCATCGTTCACATGGGGAATTTGACACCTTCCAGTTATTTATAAAAAAAGCAGCAAAGAATTTACTTCACTTTTAATTCAAAAGTTCCTACATAATGTGCGAAACCTCCGTCAACTTTAAAAGTTCAACCGTCCATAATAAAGTCATCATTTAATTTCTGAATCCAAAAGTTGACAAAAAGCTTTCTGGATCTCTTGCAGCGATTCTCAGTGGAACAACAAGTTTCACTGCTGCTAACAAGATTTGTACACAAAACAATTAGTGATTCCCTGGTAATTTCACCAGGTACAGTGTATACAAACTATGATGCAATGCATATGCAAACAGACTGGAGTGTGTTTTTAAAATGTGGAAGCTATAGGCCAAGAGGACTGGGGCAAGGAGGTAATGTCTGGTCAAAAAAAAAAAAAAATTATATATAATTTATATATATTGCACTTCTTTAAACTTCTCCGCCCGAATTCACAAAGGAGGTTTGTCCGGGGGTTTTTAAGCGTACATGCGCACGGAATCCGATCCAATCATATATTTTCTTTGAGTGCACGCATGGGCAATGTGCACTTATTTACGCTTATTTTAGAACACTTACGGAGGTTTAAACCTTACCCATGGTTTAAACTTCCTTTGTGAATTCCGGCCCTAATCTTTTGCTATCTTGAGATTTATAAAAATAAATTAAACCTTATCTGTGGGTTTTGACTTCAGAAATAATCTTTAACCATGATGGGTACATACTAATGGATCATTTTTGCCTTGAAATCCATGAGAAAAAAAAAGAATAAAGTAATTCTGTACTGGTATACAAAACGGTTTTCTTCTTCTGGAATAAAAAAAAATACTCCTTATAATTACATGTAACAAATATCTTTTAATTAAAGGGCCCCTGCCATCAAACTGAAAGTTGATACCTGTTGGTCTGCAGTCCTACATACATCTCATATTTTGATGTTTAAACTTCTAAATATGTTTCATAGATTTTAAAATATTTTTTGAAATAATTTTCTACAACCTGCTCAGCCCCACCCACATTAAAAAAAATCCTCCAGATCACTTTCCCCCTGTGACATCATCTGTCAATCATCAGTGAGCTAATAGCGATTTTGCAAGTATGTAACTTTGTCAAAGCTGACACCTGATATACAATACCAACAGAGGAATTGCTATGTCATACATGCTGTAGCATCAGCCGGAAAACAAATGCAATGACCCTGTTCTCATTAATACAAGATTGGAAAGTGGATCACGCTATTGTTGGGTGCGCCAGGGAGGTCCACTGGCATGCCGTGGGTTCACACCTGCAGAAGGTAGCATGATCTATCTTGGCACTCTCTGCACAGTAAACTGCTAACAGGCGTACTCTAGATCGCGCTATCTCTCATGGACCACCCCCAGAGGTGGTCCAGTTTAGGGATCCCTGTGGACCGCCGTGGAGCATGCTGAAACGACGTCGCCACATTTTCACCTTAGAGGAGGAGCGATCTAGCACTCGCTAGAGCGCGCTATCCCTTGGAATGAGAACAGGGTCAATGAGGAGGTACTGTATGAAAGCATGCAACTCTACATGTATTATGAGTGTGTGCTGAGCTGGGGGATCACTGTCTATTGTATTGTAAAATAGATAGTGGTATATAATTTCCCCCAGCTCAGCACACGCTCATAACAGAATTGCATGCTTTCATACAATATCTCCTCATTGCCTTTGTTTTCCTGCTGATGCTACAGCATGTCTGACATAGCAACTCCTACGTTGGTATTGTATATTGTATTGCAACAGGTGTCAGCTTTGACAAATTTAAATACCACTTTCACTTGCAAAATCGCTATTAGCTCACTGATGACTGACAGATGATGTCACAGGGGAAAAGTGGTCTGGAGGATTTGTTTAAATGGGGGGGGGGGGGGGGGGGGCTTAACAGGTTGTAGAGAATTATTTCAAAATATATTAAAAAATCTATGAAAAATATTTAGAAGTTTAAATATCAAAATATGAGATGTATGGAGGACTGCACATCAACAGATATAAACTTGCATTTGGATGGCAGGGGCCCTTCAAAGCTAATTATCCAACAACTCAGATTTTCCTTTGAAAAAAAAATCCTGTGGAAATTCCAAATTATTCTGTTTTTATTCATATCATTTTTATTCCGAGTAGTCTCTCATATATACATTATGTATATGTGTGACATGTATGAGATAATCATACAAAACTGAAACTAACCCTGAAAGTAAGAGCTAAAATCGGATCGGATGATCAAATCGGCAGGTTAGCTCCCGAAATCGGTATCGAATTAGAAAATCGGTAGGGAAATCTAATGAAAATTTTTTTTTAAATGTGAGTAAAAAAATGGCTAAAATTTGACAAATTTTAGCACTTACATGTACATATATAATCATACATACTATAGATTATCTCTCATTTGAAGTTTTTATAGTCCACATTTGTTGATGTTTAACGATCTAACCATGCCTTTGAAAGTTTGAAATGGGTGTAAAAGTAGAGAGAGAATATGCGGCCGCCATTTTGGATTGTAAATGACATCATCTTTTTAGGATCATCCAACATGAATATGGTTAGGAGAAATATAACAGCTTTCTAAAATATTAAATTTCAAAGTTTACCATTAGAATATTTTTTTTTTCATGTCAAAAAATAAGTGATTTTAGTCCTAGCACTACATTCTTAATTTTTAAAGCTAATATCAATTTTGTAATAGCTACAAGATCCAGGCACTAAGGATAAACATTGCACACTACACCTGTGAAGAGCATAGGAGGCTACATGTTGTAGCATACACTCCACATGTCTGCGCACTGTCTATCCTCATGTAAGAATCTCATAATGGTTAGCTTTAAAACTTAAGAAAGTGGTGTTATGAGTACAAGAAAATATTCTATGAAAATGGCGGCTCGCATTCTATTTCTACTTTTAGACCAATTTTTGACTTTCAGAGGCAAGATAAGAGCATTAGACATCAACAAATAGAGTCTATAACAACTTCAAATAGAGAATAACCCAAGGTATGGATGTTTTTAAAAGTATTTACAGGATAAAAACTTGAGAATTTGAAGCCTTTTTTTGGTGGCAATTAATGTTTTTTATTTGGCGCCCGATTTTACAAAATCGGATCGGAATCGGCCCCCGATTTTGTAATTGGTTACAGGGTGAACTGAAACATTTCTAAGATAGCTTAGTGAAACATAATGGCACGTTAAGACGTGGGAAATATGAAAAGAGCAAAATTGCTAGTTTTGTCTGTGCATCTAAAATTATGGTCAGACTTATCCTAATAAAAGTTTTCATATTATTTCGCTGAAAAGTGTTAATGGAGTTAATACTAATTTCACATAGTAATATTTTGGTTCTGCCTCTATGGAATAAAATTATGATTCTGAATAATTTGCCATTTGCATCTTTCCTGCTTTTTTACATGCTATCACGTTTCGCTGAGCTACCTAAAGTCCTTTCTTACCAGATCCATCGGTTGGAATTCCCTCGTCATTTCTTTGACTAGATGTTGATTCATTTCTACTGCTTTCCATATCTACATCACAGTGATCTTCAGAATTTCCCTCAGGTTTGACTAGAAGATATACAACTTGATCTGTCCTCTCTGAATGAGACTGTCCATCTGTGACGGAGGAGATATTGCTCTAATTACTTATGAGAGAACAAAATCAGATCAGCACATTAATGGAAATTTGCAACGACTAAAAGAGACAATGCAGTGATAAATGACAACATTGACATGGACTGTGACAAAAAAATACACCCCCCCCCCTTCATAAACATATAAACAAACAAATAAATATACAAATAAATCAATAACTTGTGAGCATGAAGGAAACAGGAAAGAAACCAGTGGGGACAACACTTTTCAGATAAAATTTTATCCAAAAAAAGGGGGGGGGGGGAGAAGGAAAAAATACTTTTCAGACATTTAATGCATAAATTTAATAATGGTCTACTGAAACATCAGTAGATTGCTGTCTCACCAGATTCAATATGCTGGTTTGGAATATCTTCTTCAAGTCTTTGATGAGATGTTGCTTCATTCCTGCTTTCCATATCTACATCTTGAGACTCTCTCTCATGTTTTAACGGGTGATCTGAAGCTTGATTTATCCTCTCCAAATGAGATTGTTCACCTGTGAAATGACAGGAAATACACTTTTACCTCTTTGATAATTAATAACTAATTATTCAGTATCTTAACATACAGTTACACCAATGTGAATTAAAGCCAGGTTAACTGATATCTCTCTTTTGATGAATATTGTTCTATTTGGATCCTTTGGGAATTCTGAATTATTCTTTGCATTGATTTATTTATAATTATTTATCTAGTCTTTCATCTATACAATAGGTATGATATTACAAATATACTGTTCCTTTTACCAGAATTAATGTGTTGAGATGCATTTTCTTCTTCAAGTCTCTGATGAGATGTTGCTTCATTCCTACTGATTTCAATATCTACATCTTGAGAATCTCTCTCATGTTTTATCGGTTGATCTGAAGCTTGATCTGCCCTCTCCAAATGAGACTGTACATCTGTGAAGGAAGAGATAATTCTCTTACTATAATGGCTTGTGAGAAAACTAAAATCAGATTTAGCACATCTGTGGAAGTTTGAGAAAAACAAGACAAGAGCCTGATCAGTTAGCCATGGACGGACAGTTGACAAATTTGGAAAAGTTCGAAGGCCTTTCAAAAATTAGTATTTAATTCAAGAGAACTATTTTATGTTTCATTGTGAAAGACATCATTGAAGGAGTTAAAATTTAATAGAAGTAGTTGCAGTGTGACAGAAAAATTGCACACAATAAAAAGTAAGAAAGAAAGGGGGACTGGAAAAGAAAACAATGAAACAACACTTTTCAGACAAAATTTACCCCCCCCCCAAAAAAAAAAAAAAACCTTTGCAGACAACAAGCATTCATATATATTAAATCAGTAAACTGGTACATGTATAAGGCCTACAGTCATTTCAAACCATACTTAATATGGTTAGTGTGAATTCCTTCTTCATTTCATTGATGAGATGATTTATTTCTACAGCTATCCATATCAACATCACAATGATCTTGCAAGAAAAGCAGCGTTCTAAACTTGAAACGATTTGTATCGTTGCAAAAGCAACATTTGGGTGATTTCACGCTCGTGTTGGTGTTTGGGGTTAGTGTTTATTTTGCGGCGAAATCATGATCTAACGGCGACTATGAAATGAGAAAAAAAATCAGTCAGTGTTAGGTGTTGACCTCTAATTTTCTGACGTAGTTCCGGTTGCTGGTGTTCACTTTTTGTCAAATGTTGTCTGCTGAACCGAGCTCGGCAGTCGGTGTTTAAATTTCATGTACAAAATTCCGTTCACTAACACTGTACCCAAGGGATTAAGAATTTTCATTTCACGGTCGGTGTTGGTGTTGGTGTTGCTACTTGAATGCTAGATATGAGAAATCTTGGGGATTATTGCCGTGAGAAATAAAGTCAGTAGGCATCATTCGAAGTGTAATATTACAGGTGTTATGAGGAAGTACATGTATGTTCATATCGGTCTGAAATTAAATCCAGGCCAACATTTAATGTAGTCTAATCTTTCGATCTAGAGGACACGGAAAGGAACTACCTTTGCTTTTTAAAGGGGCGGAAGGAGTGAATAAAAAAGCCTACCTAATTTTTTTTCCCAATAGATTTGATAAATATGATCTTAGATATTCCGTGGTAAATGACCCAGAGAATCCATATTATCAACAAGGATGAGCTCTAAATCAACAATCACAATACAAAAGAAATGAAACTTCATGGCTAATCTGAGCCAATGCCCAAAATTTGGCCGTTTGCCATGTACGCGCTGGGCCGTCCGACCCGGCGTTAAGCTGCATTAGTTACAACATTTTCTGCTGCAAGTGAGAATCTTGAGAGAAATTAAATCTAAACTTACTGTTCCTGTCAATACTATCCATTTCTGTGATGTTGCTTACCGGTTTCTGGACCAAATAAGGATTGCTTTTAGAATTACCGGACTACTTGTGCAATTTTACGATATTCTACACTAATAATTCAGTAGTTAAAAACAAATTTTTCTTCTTTGTTGAGAATGGTGCTGATGCCTTTTCCAGTGTTAAGCTATCGATGCGCTTAGTTAGGAAATCGGTATCAGCTCCTTAATCTGAACAGCGGTGTTGGAGCTCGATTTTAGGAGAATTTTTGCTCTAAACACCAACACCGAGCGTGAAATCACGCAATGTTTTATGGCATATTAGCTGAATGGGGTAAATGATACTGAAATACATGTAGTGAGATTTCACTGGATGAATTAACATCACCAACAAGTAATGAGAAGGTTGAGTTCTGGCACAGGTGAAAAATAATAAGTGAGCTTTCTCATTCTTTTTATATTACTTTATAAATACTGTATCATAGATGTAATGTTCTTTGAAAATGATTGCTCTTCCAATGCCCTCATATTTGCAGTATGATGAGAAATGGCTGAGAAGACCAAACATTCATTCCAAATATGTGAGTAGTCCAATATAACCATTTCTGCGTACAGTGCATGTCACTTTAAGCAAGATTGATAATTCAAAACCTCACAGTATACATCAATTCTTATGTAGTACATAATCAACCTTTCCCAACAGCTTCCAGATCGTTCGTTTCACAATATAATCTGCTTAACCAGACCTCACCTTTATCTATAACCCTTATGCATTCCACGCAATGTTTTTCTTGCCATGAGATTGGAAGAAGCGACATTAACTTACCTCCAGGCCACTGATCAGCATGTAGGTCTTCTTCTAACAGTTCTATTTTGATGTACTTGGAATCAACAACTAGAAAAGGGGGAATGTATACAATTGCTTTCCATTAATTTTATCATCAGATAAGAACAGCATTAGAAAGCATGAGTTAAATTGTATGCATTATAAACAAAATGGAAACTACAATCAATTCTGTAGTCAATTTGAATTTGTTACAAATGTATAACATACACACTAAACGTGTACATAGCTCATAGCAACACATATACATGTACATGTACATTACATATCATTGCTGCAAAGAGAGAGACAGAGAGAGAGTGAGCAAGAGGCAAAAAGAATTAGAGAGACTAAAAGAGAAAGAGAAAGAGAAAAAAGAGAGAGAGTAACAATGAGAGAAGTGACGAGAGGAGAACAAAATGACACAAGTACATGTACAATGTACAGAGATAGGTTGAGGACTATATCCACTGACGAATTAATATTTTGAGCAAGTACCGGTAGACCATAAAGAAACAACATTTCATTGTTCTACCATGTATTTTAAAGTTTAAACATGTATCAGTGAGTAAAGTTTATGCAGAATTCATTAAAATTTACAAAGACTTTGAAAACTGATCCAAATTTTCATAAGCATGTGAAAGCTAAGTTTTAACCATTAAAACAAGGCACATTTCTTTTTTTAATTAATGTAAATTATAAGATTTTCCCTGGAATTGCTTGCCCTGAGCTAACAGGGCCTAAGGCAGGTCCCTCTGGCTCTGTCTTGCCTTATCATTAAGCGTACCTCTTTCATTAGACGGTTTCTCATGACTTCTGTTACCATCTGCTTGAGGTTCTTCACCTTCACCATGGAAAATCATTGACAAAAGGTCGCAGGTCTCATTGATGTTGTCATTGTTATCAGTGTTAACGTCATCTACAGCATTATCATGTACTGCGTCTGGTGCGTCCATTTGAAGTCTGCAATAGAAATGCAAGAAACAAACCATTCCATTAGATCTAGACCTAGATCTATAAATGTGAACTTATGCATTCGTCCTAGAAAATCTACTTATATCTATCTTAGAGGTAGTTTTTGGCCTAGCAGAACAGTTTTCGGCCGCGTGTACAAAGTCAATGGGGAGAGCGCGCGTGCATGCCCGCCATGCGTTCACCCGCTGATCAAAACTCCCAGCGGCCCGAGCCGGCATCCAACGCCAGAGCTCCCCCACTTAAAACCTGGCCGAAAAATGCTCCCGCGGTATCAGAATAAAAATCTCAAGACTAACGGAGAAATCACGATCTAA
Organism: Heliocidaris tuberculata; assembly: GCA_025618425.1. NCBI lineage: Eukaryota > Metazoa > Echinodermata > Echinoidea > Camarodonta > Echinometridae > Heliocidaris > Heliocidaris tuberculata. Next base: position 13,792,282 of record CM046841.1, read on the forward strand.
AACCGTAAATTTCTTGAAATACAGCTCAGTTTTGGAACCCATTTTCCTTACGAACACGCGTAAAACACAAGAATTTTCAGATTAGGGTAGCGGGACCACCGATTACATCGCTAAAATGTGATGTTTATGGATATTTTTTTTATTGCAACTGTGGTTCCCCTGTGACTTTGGTATGTATTGTATGTGTGTGATATGTGATATGCTGTCATGCTATGCATTCTAAAGTGATTTTTGCCATGCATACGTCGTACCGGCCGAAAACACCATCCTTTACTCTATATGACCTCGGCTTTGTCCACTTGTGTGTCTGAATCACTCAGTCTCACTTGAAACCACTCACGGGACCATCACTATATGGAGCTGTGTCAATTTCGGCCTGTCACGACCTCAAAGTTGAAGAGGTAAAAACACCAATATAATCGGCAAAATTTTGAGAAAATACTTCCTTGTACATTTTAAAATGATGGAATATCTAATTTCATGCCAGATCCTTTGATAGGATCTTTATCATCTTAAATTCTTGATCAAGTGAAATTTTCAGGCTGTTTTTGGTCAGTGATCTTGCTCCTCTGCCGCACACATATGTGCAAGATATCACACACTTGCTATGGGAGGCAATTGCTCACGGTATGAAGGTACAGAGTGCAAAGTTTTCTCCTATAACCTCGCATAAGTGTGAGTGACTTGAAACTATGCAGCTCCACCTTGCTGTAATATATCAAGCCAAAATACCAGATCAAAATACCAGATCAAAATACCAGATCAAAAGAGTGAAACTCAGTCAGAATATTACTTACCAGCAAGTTGTCTGTGAAAGTCCCTCTTGTTCACACCTATAGTGGTCATATTGACCACTACGCGGGACGAATGCAAAAATACTAGTCATTTTCTATCGTATGTACTTAAGGTATGGGGGGAAAAATAAGATAAATATTTCAAATACTTCCTTTCAAATTCAGCTCTTTAAAATCTCACTCCTACCTTAAATGGCCGTTAGAAAGCACTTCTGATATTTCCAGCAAAATCCAAAGTCAAAATCATGTCCAAAACCTAAGAAATCCCCGCCATATTTTTTCGCGATCGCATGTTGTTTTCATGCTGCTGATGTTTTAGACTAAACTCGGCCAATAAAATTTTGTCCACAAAGAAACTCAGTATCGCGCGCACACATCGATCTCTACGATCCCGCACACGGAAAATCAAGACTTTTACGTGTGCGTGATAGGGACCAAATTTTTAACGACACACAAAATCACTTGAAGCCTATTCACCCGTAAAAGCTAGTCTGGAGTACAAGGTTATCTTCAGATAAGCTTGTACATACAGTATACATGTAAGTGTCTTGTTTTGTGACCAGCTAAACTACTGATTCAGGGAATATGGAATTTTAAGCATTAAATTTTGTGTTCATTCTATTTTTCTGCTGAGACTAATGGATCCTTCTCAGAGCTATACATACAGAGAGTCATGACACTGGAGGTCACTCCTGATTGGTCAGTCATTTCATGGAGCTTCATATAGTTCCCTCCCATAGAGAATGTACGTGAAAGGGAACTATTGGGAGCTCCATGATCCGCCATGTTACAAAGACCACGTACGCGTAGGCTTATTATGCGTGTGTCACAACTCTCTCTCTTTCAACGTGCTCTGATCCTGATCTGTACTGCTGCCCTCTCTGTGTGGAGAGAGGAAATCTGCATTTGTTTATTGTTGCTGGCAGAAGTACAGCAGTAGAGAGCAGCCCTTATGTGTTTTCACCATGACCATATTGGTTTGGGAGGACAAGGTTATATTATAGGCAGTGTATACAGCCACACCATACGGCCACATGCGTGTGGCTATATCCATTGCCCGGCCTGAGGATACAGCCACACGCGTCTAATAGAGTTAGACTGCCCAGCGGCGCAGCACATAGCAAGTGCATAGCATGAGCGATGTGTATATTTATGTAACGGTACATGTTGCAAAACTTCATCATGAAGGTTTTGAAATTCACTGACATAGAAAAAAATACAAACAATATTTTTACTTCATTGTCATCTGATGACAATGAAGTAAAAATATTGTTTGTACATGTATGTCAGTGAATTTCAAGAGATAAAACCTTCACGATGAAGTTTTGCAACATGTACCCTTGGCGTTGCATACATTGTAAATATACACATCGCTCATGCTATGCTATGCACTTGCTATGTGCCGGCGGGGCGCGCTGTGCAGAGTCTAAATGTCGCAGAGACTTTTAGACGCGTGTGGCTGTATCCTCCAGCCAGATGGTGGATACAGCCACACGCGTGTGGCTGTATATAATACACTACCTAGGATCCGGGCTAACTCGGCACTAGGGCGAACTCAGCCTTGACAGAAAATCGCGGCTGAGTGAGCCCAGAGAGTTAAATTGATTGCAAACACTTGTGTTGAATTTTGCATTAATTACACATTCCAAAACACTTAAATTCAATTATTTGATATCAATGCGTAAAATCATACATTAGCAAAGAACTAGAAGGGGTCGGGCTAACTCGGCACTACGGGAAAAGTGAGGCCGAGTTAGCCCGGAGGGTTTAAATCGATCATGAAATACCAATGTGTAAAGTTTTGTTGTAATTTCTAGCTAAGAATACATTTATTAACCATTCTTTTTGATAGAATTGTATGAAATACTCAGTTAGATGATAATCTTGCAATTTTCTTGATGTAACATAATGTAAAAGTGACATTTTAGACAGTTTAATCACACGACACAGCTCGCAATCGCCGTGCGTAGTGTGCACTGTGTTTGCATGGACTCGGAGCACATTTTGCAAAACCTCACAGTCGGTAAAAAAATGTTATCCATCAAGAATTTATGGAAGTAATATAATAATATAATGAAATGAATGGTTGTTAGTTTCAGTTTATGTTTGAGACATGATTAATATCTACGGAATTTTGCAGTCATTCATTCATCAAAATATATCTCCAGATAATACGAGTCCGAGTACCAAACCCAGTCACTGAGTCAGTGAGTGCAACGCACGGCGATTGCGAATGCGAGCTGTGAATTGTGATTAAACTGCCTAAAATGTCACTTTGATATGATATTAACTCAAGAAAATTGCAAGATTTTATCTTCAAAATAAGTATTTCATACAATTCTATCAAAAGAAAGGTTAAAAACATAGTCTTAGCTAGTATTTAGTAGGGTGTCTGGAGGATTTTCTATCTCAGAAACTACACATTCAAATGATTTGATTTTTTCAGATCTTGTTGAAAAAACTGTAAAAAATACATGTACCAAATTTTATGTCAATCTATGCATTAATTATTCAGTAATGCTCAAATGAATTCTTGTAAATTTTCAGCTTTTTTCCCCCCATAGACGTGTACAAATGAAATGGCACAAAAACGTGCTGCTGAAACACTGGCAGTGCGCACACACAGTGTGTGTAGTTGCGTGTAAATTTGCATAGGGCCCAGTGGGGCAGTAGGGGGAGGGCATTTTCAAATTGATATAGCAACATGATCTCATATTAGTTTCTCTAAAATTCCTGCAGAATCAAATTTGGAACATTCCAAATTACTTAAGTTCTTATGGACAAGTTTATAGCTCAACAACTTGCCGAGATGTCACTTTAAACATATCCCTTTTCAGTTTTTCTTAATGAAGGAATTAAGCATACAACTTGTCCTTAACACCAAAAGATAGAAAATATAATTTCCTATCATACGATACCAAATTTATTTCAAACTGCCAATGGGATCACATTTTTTTGTTAGTTCGAAAAAACCCTTACGCTGAAGAACTGTGCGCCATATTTTGTGCTGATTCAGCATAAAAACAGTTGACAGTACATGTATTTGGCCAACCTTCAGACACCCAAGGAAACCTTACGGATTGGTATTTCATGATCGATTCAACCTCTCCGGGCTAATGCACTTGTCAATGTAACGTCCCACCCTACTACCCCCGGACATGGGTGCGTCATGGTCATTTTTTGGACGACCATACATGGCTTTTGACGCACCCCTCAGACACTTTTTTGACTGACAAAACATTGAAAATGACCCACACCTCAGTCACAATAATGACGGACATCCTTGGTAAATTGACTCACACTAGAGTCAAAATTTTGACGGACAAAAGGTGGAAATATGACGCACATCCGTAAAATTACGGAAACGACTTGAGAATGAAAAAAAAAAAAAATTGACAGCGCTCAAAATACACGGGGGCGACGGGCGATTCGCCTCCGTAGCGTCGCATACAAAATCGAATCCGTGGAAAAAATCCCGAGGGCGATTCTTTTATGAGCAACTAAAAAAATTGCCCCCGTCAAAATTTCCTGTAGGTTATTAAACACCAGAAACCACAACTTCAGTTTTGCAACTTTTAAATTATGAAATCACTTATTCTCCGTAAGTAAATGATTTTGATAAATGAGATTGAGAATATCAATCAATACCAATCAAACTTGCGGCTGCGGCCAGGTCCGGCTCGGCCCGAGGTACGATCACTGAAATAACACTGCACTACGTCTACGTATTGTTATGTACCGGTACGATGTAACTTGTACTTGCTTGCTGCAAAGATGTGACGCCTGTCAAATAGAAGTTCGTATCTTAAAATGAAAGAAAACATCACAAAACACACAGTAACGATACAGATTAAGGCAAAGTGATACCTTGCTTGAGAAAATATTCCTAAATAAATCCAAGAACTATCACAGAAGTTCCATGTTAGAAGAGCTGTGGCCCAAAGTTTTTCAACAACTCCAAAACGTTTGAAGTTTCCCCCATTTCATACCCATATGCATAGGGAGGTTCGCTCCCCTGCTCTAGCCGCCCAGCAAGTCTGCACGTTCTGCTAAAATGAGAAGATCTCTCTCCATATGGCTTGTGCATAATTTGCATACTACTAGCTCAACTAATGCGCATTGGCTGAGTAATCAATTTGCATACGGTACTAGCTCAACCAATGCGCATTTGGTTGAGCTTAGTATGCAAATTATGCACAAGCCATGTGGAGAGAGAGAGAGCTCTTCTTATTTTAGCAGAACATGCAGACTTGCTGGGCAGCTAGAGCAGGGGAGCGAACCTCCCTATGCATGGGTATGAAATGGGGGGAAACTTCAAACGTTTTGGAGTTGTTGAAAAACCTTGGGCTACAGCTCTTCTAAAATGGAACTTCTGTGATAGTTCTTAGATTTATTTAGGAATATTTTCTCAAGCAAGGTATCACTTAATTTGCCTTAATCTGTATCGTTACTGTGTGTTTTGTGATGTTTTCTTTCATTTTAAGATACAAACTTCTATTTGACAGGCGTCACATCTTTGCAGCAAGCAAGTAAAAGTTACATGTACCGTACCGGTACTAATATCAACAATACATGCAGTGTTATTTCAATGATCGTCGCGTACCTCGGGCCGAGCCGGACGCGGCCGCAAGTTTGATTGGTATTGTCTTTGATTGATATTCTCAATCTCATTTATCAAAATCATTTACTTACGGAGAATAAGTGATTTCATAATTTAAAAGTTGCAAAACCGAAGCTGTGGTTTCTGGTGTTAACCTACAGGAAATTTTGACGGGGGCAATTTTTTTAGTTGCTCATGAAAAAATCGGCCTCGTGATTTATTTCACGGATGCGATTTTGTACGCTACGGAGGCGAATCGCCTGTCGCCCCCGGTGTATTTTGAGCGCTGGTCCAGGGCATCGCGTTGGGCTGTACCGAAGGTAAATATTCTTGTGTGTTTGCGAATAGCACCCAACTCCCCAAATTCACCTAAATTTATTAAACCCCCACGTATAGAAATACACATGCCGTGTTTAGAGGACTGGCTTGTCAATATCAGATCCATGATCGGGTTGGTTGTGATATACAGTAGATCTACCCAAGGCGCGAAATTTCATGCATTTCACGTGTGCAGCGTGCGTGCGAAACTTCACTGTTTTTTCCATAGCCAAATGACGTATCATGACTGACACCAAGTCATTTTTTTGACTGACAAGGATAGGATTATGACGCACACCTCGGTCACAAATTTGACCGACAAACCTTTGTTAAATGACGCACACCTGGGTCACAAATTTGACTGACCAAACCAGGAAATGACGCACCCAGGTCCGGGGGTAGCAGGGTGGGACTTTACATTGACAAGTGCATAACTCGGCCTCGAATTTCCGGTAGGGCCGACTTCGCCCTAGTGCCGAGTTAGCCCGCATTCCCTGACCCCACTGCCTATATTATATAAATAACCTTGAGTCGTTCACTGGATAAATGTTAAAGTGGCTTTGTCTTGACTTGTCTTTACTACTAGGTCTACTACTACTACTAGATCTAGATCTAGATCTAGTTTTGACTTAAGTTAAGTTAAGACAAGTTAAGTGGAGCAAATTCACAAAATTATGTCACACTCACAGGCTAAATTCTACACAACAGTCAACACAATATCTTACCCGTTCATATCGTATGTAACGTTAGTTTGTGTGTATTTCGACACATGATATCTCTTTCGATTCTGCTGGTTTTGGGCAGCAGCAGACATGGTAGATCCACCGGCATCTCTGTCTGGTCGTACGCCTCGCCCTCCGGGATAAGGACATGCTAGCGCCTCACACTTTTCACAGCACATACGGTGGACATCCAATAAGTGCGCGACGAACTCATCTTGAGTTGGACGACTTGAAGTTGAACTTGAAGTTCTAGTTCTTTTTAACTGGACAGTTTTACCAATAGCCTTAAGTCCCTCCTCAAAAACAGCCCTAGCCACCTGCCAATCATCAGACAACGACTTATTTAGCCTCATTGTAAAAATCGACATAATGATTGAATTAGATGGTCTGCATCTTGGCTCAGCTTTAGAGTGAGAGCTATGCGCTCGAGTCCCGCGTATATATATTTCGGACCGTATAAAAACAGTGCATCAGCTCAGCAGTGCATGCATGCCGACCAAGAGAAATACACCCTGGAGGAAAACGCGAACCCCTGCCCTAGATAGCTCGACCCGGTCGAATGCCACCCATCGGATTTTTATAAATTTGCCACGCTATATTTTCTCACAGTGAACTAGATTAACTTGTTTTACAATGAATTCACCGGCGTAATTCTGGTTCAAGGAGTGTGTGTGTGTGTGGGGGGGGGGGGGGTATGATCCAGTGAAGTACCCAGGATTTGTTTTAAGGGGTGTTTTTACTTCAAAATTCTCTGACAAGCAACAAAAAAAAAAAAGGTTATTAGGAATTCTGAAGGGGGGTGTTTTAACTTCAAACACCTAAAAGTGTTTTAACTTTAAATAACACCCCCTAAAACATCCCCCCCCCCCCCGGTACGCGCATATGGTATGATCGCAATATTGAGCCAAGATTTCCAAAGTTTCAGTTGAGGGCACCGATAAGCAAGGGCTATTTCTTTTTTTGGGGGGGGGGAAGCATACAACTGGGAAAATATACCATCTCTAAACATTGGCATTTATACCCTACACTGTGATTACATTTCAACTATATGTTGCAATCTTACATGCTCTAATATAATTTTCTTAAGCATCAAAGTATGAGCCGAGCAATTTTTAAAGATCTGCATGGGAGACTGCATGGTGATCAATAACATCATATAAAGAGGAAAAACCCAGTTCTGAAAGGTTTTTAAACAGTCTCGGCATGATCGAGAAGCTGAAAAGACCTCTAATATACTAACTAAAATATCTAAAATCAAATATAAATTTGAGGGAGCGTAGCGAGCAAGCCTTGACGAAATTAAAGTATAGTTGCTCTAAATCGCTCCACATTAGGGGCACAAATTATGGAGGAAGCTGAAAAAAGGGGCCCTTATCAAGAATGAAAATGGCACTTATCAGAAAAAAGGAGCAGGAATGTGTCATATTAAAAAAGAGAAAATATCACAGGATGAAACATGTGGTATTTGTCGCAAATGAATATTGGCACTTTACCAGATGTGACTAGGCACTTATGTGAATGGAAAAGGGATGTTTTTTTTTCTCTCTCTCTCTCTCTTATATCAGAAGAAATTAATGCACTTCTTATAAGAAAAGGAGCCCGTGTCAAAATCAATTAAAAGGAACTTCCCAGCTAACAATCGGACGTTTTCTGAACGTTCTAAAAACGTTCCAAGTTGGTTCTTTGGACGTTTCGTAAAAACGTTTTTTGGACGTATTTTTGTGGAAGGTTTTGGACGTCCATAAAACGTTTTATTGGACTTTTTTTTAAACGTTTTTTAAACGTTAAAAAAAAAAAAAAACCTTTGAAAATTTGCTTCTAAATGAAGGACCTTCAGAAAACCTACGGACATTTAAAAAACGTTTTAAGAACCTTTAAAAAACCTCCAGCAAAAAAAAAACCTTTCTAGAATGTTTTGAAACCCGGCAGACGTTTAAAAAACGTCCAAAAAACCGTTAAAGAACGTTTATAAAACCTGGCGGACGTTTTAAGTACGTCCGAAAAAACCCTTAAATCCAGAACGTACATAAAACCTTTCTAGAACGTTTTGAAACCAGGCAGACCTTTTAAAAACGTCCAGAAAACCTTTAAAGAACGTTTATAAAACCTGGTGGACATAATAATAAAAATAATAATTTTAACCTGATGTGAAGCTCTTTCTGTACAATCCACCTAATGGTCTAATCCACCTACTGGTCTAAAATCCTAACTTCTTATAATCCTATAACAATCCTGTAATCCTAATAACCCTATGCCTATATCCTGTCCTATCCTATCCACTGTACTCTTGGCAGGTCTTTCTATATATAGGGACCAGATGGCAATGACTATAAAAAAATAGTTGAAGATTACATTTTTTCAGTTTTGACCTATAAATACCTCTTCAAATTGCATGGGGCATCTATATATTAATACTCAAAACCGTAAAAGGCCGTTTTTTGTGGAAGCAAAAACTCTTTCCCCCCGCCGTGTCCGCCCTCGCCGTGGCGCGGGATCGGTGGCATAATTCCACAGGTCGTGTAACCCGTAGTCCGCGTGTCACGTCGACCCCGTCGTCGCCGTCGACGTCCATAAACGTGATTTGGGGCATTGGGGAGGACGGGCAGGCCGAAGGAACGGCTGCTTTCCGTGTGGATACCTCGCACGACGGCGGTGTCGTCAGCCGTGCAACCTCCCTTACGGCCCATCACAGGCACAGCATGGCAAGTGACGAACAACGTTGTGCACGAGGAGTATCAACTTGCATTGTGCGACCGTGTTAGACGACTCGCGTTAGCCATCTTGCTAAACTTGCTCTTACCGGGGGGAACCCCCGTAAGAAAATAACGATGGCATGGGTGTTGTCCCACAGTGTCCCAGCCTCGATAGAGCTCCGTGGTATGTGTACGTATGTATTTCATTGTTTCATAGTACACTTTGTGATAAGTACACCATAGGAGTAGCACCCACGTACTGCGATGCAATTTCAATGCAATGCTGCGATCGACGCGACAATGCATATTATGCATGCAATTTGTATGTACTGTACACACATGCACTCAACATGAGTTGACTACGGTTTCCCGAGCTTACAAATACATTCTAAGGTTGATTTTGGACGTGAGTGACATTCTTTAGATCTAACAAATTGTTGGAAACTGTATTTATGGACTTCCTTTGTCCTATTTTATCTGCATGAAATTCTTCTCTTTGTCGTTTGTCGTGTTCGGTCACGGCAGCGCCCGCTCTCTGAGGCTGGGATGGCTGCATGGCTGAGCTCGAGGGGAGGAGTCCGGCAGTAAATACTGAGCTGCTTATTCCAAGATTGGAAGCAGTTGACTATCTTCTGTTTTTTAATGCTACAGTTAGAATTTGATGATAAATTCACCGTATATCTGAGTAGATTCTACATCAATTTGAATTCTAAAACGGCAGTAAATTCCTCACTGGGTTGCTTATTTCAAGACTGGAAACAGTTTAGGTCGAATATCGTCATTTTTTTTTAATTTGATGATATTTAATTCATCATAGTTCATACCGTATATTAGAGAAGATTCTACATCCATTTTATTACTCTAAAAAAATAATTCCGGAATCTGCTCAGTGAGAGCAGAGTCTATTTAAAAAGTATGTGTTTTTTGAAACCCAAGAGAAACAAAAAATTAACTTAGATGAAAAACAAAAATTACAAAATATTTCTTTTAGAAACCATTACCCATAGAACTATAATTATTAAGCATTTGTCTTATTAATTAAAAAAATACATGATATTCATGTACACATATTAACCTATCATTTGAAAACATATAGTTTGAATATGATTATTTGGTAACAAAAACATTGTAATATGTTTATCCCATTCAATATAATTTTAATAAGCCACAATTTAAAACAGTAATAATTTCAACATTGTTCCAAAGAAGATGTGTTCGCAAAAATCAATCCATACTTCCCTGGCTAGCACCCGTGGAATTTTTCCACGGGTACTGCTGCTAGTAACAATTAATGTAAATACATTTTGCATTATAGCACAAATTGAATTGCCAAAATAGATTGCCGTTTATCCTTTTTAAAATATGATTTTGGTCAATTATGGACTTTTGTGAATATTCATGAATCATAATCAATTGTATCATGTACACGGTCCACTTTTGAACGCTTAAAAATCGTTTTAAAAACGTTCGGTTAGAAACGTTTTGTTTTAGACGTTTTAAAAACGTTTTTCAAACGTTCTTTTAAGGACGAAGACCTACGGACCTGAAAAAACGTTTTTAAAACGTTTGGTGTTTGCTGGGAATAATAATAATAATAATAATAATAATAATAATAATAATAATAATGATAATAACAACATTAATAATAATAAGAATCATATAATGATGATCATAAACATATGTACTGCAGCTAAACGTTCAGCAGATTACGTCTTGGTACTGTTGTAAACGTTTTTTGGACGTCATCAAAAGACCTATAGCTGTGAATTTGCGGCAAATGTTTAAGTCAAAACTTCGACGTTCTGTAAACGTTTTTTAAACGTTTATTAAAGACGAAGACGTAGCGGACCTAATAAAAACGTTTTGTGAACGTTCTGAAAACGTTTTGTGTTTGCTGGGTTATCAGGGATGAAAAGGGGCACTTATTAGAGATGACAAGTGGGGACAAGTGTCATTTAGCAGAAGGTATATACCCGTATGCCAATGCTTATAGATGATATATTTTTCCCGTTGTAGATGGCCTTTTCCCCCAGAAATAGCCCTTGATATATCGGTGCTCCAAAACTTTCGAAATTTCGGCTTAATATTGCGAAAATACCCCCCCCCCCCCCCCCCCCCACTCCTTGAACCGGATTTATGCCGGTGAATTCACTGTAAAGAAGTTAGAAAATATGGCTTGGCACTATCAAAATCCGTCGATGTGTGGCATTCGACCACAGAACTCCTGATTCTGTGTATTCGATCGGGTCGAGCTATCTAGGGTAGGGGGTAGCGTTTTCCACCGGGCATGCATGTACTGTGGACCGGATCGAAAGGTTCCTAGACAGCCCGACTAACGGACAGCCCGACCCTGGATAACCCGACCACCTACCCTGGACAGCTCGACCAGGTCGAGTTATCCAGGGTGGGGTGCCTTGCCGGACAACTCGACCCACCTTTTGTTTTTCACTTTTTATGACCTAAATTCAGTCATTTTACAATGAATTGCCATTTAAGTGGTAAATTATAATTAAATGTATATATTCATGATGGGAAATACGGCAACTGTGGACTTTTTGAGTTGCAATAAAAGAATAAAAAAGAGTCATTTTCCCCTTGCAATGAGAATATTCAATAAGGACCGATAGCCAAAGAGGCCAGAGGAAAGTTAATTTTATGCCGCGCATGATAGAGGAATATTTTATATTATCTTTACATTCATAACCTTTCCTTTCCCTTTGTAAGGGTTTTTCTGATTTAGAACTATTACTGAACATAAAAAAAAAAAAAAATAGTTCGATTGGACACCGTAGGCTCGCAAACACACTAACTTCAGGGAGTGTCCCCGCCGAGGCCGAAGGCGCCTTTATCGGCGGCGCTTGCTCGCCTGGCCCTGTAGATGGCAGACACTGCGGTGTCGTCTGATGCACTGCACGAACTATTTATCATTTTTCAAGCTTAGTAATAGTTCTAAAGCAGAAAAACCCTTACCCAGGGAAAGGAAAGGTTATATTGAATGTAAAGATAACTATATTATAAAATATTCTTATATCAGTACAGTGATACTTGGGGCATAAAATCAACTTACCTCTGGCCTCTTTGGCTGTCGGTCCTTATCGATATTCTCAGACCCCCTTGAAAGGGTTGGAATATACACCTGGTCAAGAATAGACTTTAGACAGGATATTATAGGTTTAAACTAAAACATTACACAACTTTATTTAGAGAAATCTGGAACTAAAACCATAGCTAGGCAGCCTTCCCCAGAGTCACCCTAGCTCATTTCATCTTACTCCCATACAGCAGTGTTCAGTCATAACCTTAATAGTGCAATATCTTAGTGTGTTAACAATGTTCAGTCATAACCTTAATAGTGCAATATCTTAGTGTGTTAACAATATGTGATAGTACAACAGTGTAGCAATTCAAACCCTTAACTCTCCCCCACTAAAATAATCCTATGGGGTTATTTTTATCCCTTCCCCCAGCATGAAGTATATTCCGACAAAACCACAACATACGAGTCCAAAACTACTGTACAAGCGCACTATAGGAAACAACCGTACCTGCAAACAAACTCCACTTTTACACAGAGTCTGTCTAGTAAAACATGTTGGCAACTGAATGCATAACAATACCACTAATATAATAACAAAATAGATTTTACGCCTGTAGGAATTATTTACAATGAAATTTAGAGGTCCTCACAAAACTGCACTTAACAACAGGCCGTTAAAGAGTAAATGTAAACGATACAACAGCGGAATCTTCTTCTTTTTTTCCTTTTACATTGGAAGGGCAAGAAAGACTTAAGTCTTCCAAGGAGCCCGACAAGACAAATGAATACCGGTGAACAACATTACCGGCTAATATTAATGAACTAATGATTTGGTGCCTATTAGCAAGAGATCCTACACTCATGGATTCGACCATACGTCAATTAGAGCGACATGTTATTTACACTCTCAAGAAAAACATCTTCAATGAAACATATCCTAGCACAGCTGAAGGACTGAAAAAAACAAGGGAAAGACAACACTGAACACTGAACACTAAACAATTCCAATCCAAACGCATAGAAATGAGGCTGCCCGAGGCAACAACAAAGTACCGATTATCATCAATATTTACATATCCGTTCAGTATAAAATGCAACTCCACCCTGTTTTGCATCTGTACTTGACTTTTTGAAGCTTTGGTATTCCATGAAATAAGATTATGTCCCAAAATATGGGAGTTAATTCTCAAGAGCTCAAGATATCAATACATGTTTCTTCAACCTGAGACAATATATATCCATGCTATATTCAAAGAGTGATGCAATGTATTTTAATCGTATGTATACAATACAATGATATATAGATGTAAGTTTGTAGGCTTGTTTGATGTTTGGTTTGTCTCACAAATGAACGTTCAGAAATAATTAAATCATGGTTTAAAACAACAGTAATATCAACTGTCTACACGAATAACATATAGGCATGCAATCTTTCACACAGTTTTTACAGTTTTTTACTTTTTAGTCTTCAGTTTTCAGTTTTCAGTTTTAACAGTTCACATAATTTACACATCTCTCAAGTTGGCTCAGATTTCACTTTCCACTTTTCAGTTTTCAGTAAAGAGTACTTGTTCAGAGAAATCATTGACACAGTTTTAGCTGGTCCACATGGACGATGCGAACTATGTTCCTGTTCTTTTCATTCGCAACTTCAAAGTTTACTGGAGTCAGTTGTTTTGTCACTACATACAATTCCGACCAACGGGGAGCAAGTTTCGCTGTGAAACTCCTCTTGGCATCCGATATCGGGAAGGTTTTGATCCGCACATGGTCTCCCTCCTTCATACGAACCTCTCGTCTCAGCTTGTCATAGTGACGCTTGGCTTTATCCCTCGCTAGTCCCCTACGCAATGCGACGTCCTCGACACTGGGTTGGCCTACACCATCTGAAGGGTTTGTTGCAAGCTTATTGCTGAGGGGAGTGTTGAGCCTCCTCCCGAACATGAGGAGTGTCGGTTCTGTCCCCAGAGTGTCGTGAGTAGATGTGTTCAAGGCGAAGCTGAATTCTGCCAAATGTACATCCCATGAATGGTGATCGCCTGACACGTAGGACTGAACCATGGCCTTCAGATTTCTGTTGACTCTCTCAACCCAGTTGGATTGAGGGTGGTAGGGAGTAATAAAGACTTGTTCCACTCCCCACTCCATACAGACTGCTGCTAGTGCCCTTGCCCGAAACTGGGGACCATTGTCAGACAGGAGTTTTTTTGGGGGTCCATAGCGACAGAACAGTTGGCGAACAAGAGTGCAGGATACAGTCTGACTACTGGATGACTTCAGAGGTATCACTTCCGTGAACTTGGTGTAGTGGTCAACAGCCACAAGAATATACTCATGACCACCGTAACTTTGGGGGAAGGGTCCCATTAAGTCCACGCCAACTGTCTCCCATGGCTGAGATGACGATGTGGACAGCATCTTCCCTGGCTTCCTCTGGTAGACAGGCTTGGTCTCCTGGCAAACCTTACATGCTCGAACAAAACTGCGAACACTCTGTGAGATTCCTTTCCAACATAACTTGGTGCTTTTCAACCGAGCCAAAGTTTTCCTCCGGCCTAGGTGGCCTGCTGTAGGTTTCATGTGGCACTCGATCATAATGGCTTTCTGTAACTCGCCAGGAACAACTAAACAGCCATCCCTCTTCCATAGTAGCTTGTTCTTAAGCTCATATTCACCAGCAGCTTTGCAGTCAACATCACCCTTCTCCAATGCCAGGATAATCGGAAGGAGCTTAGCATCGCGACGCTGGGCTTCCTGGAACAGCTTTGCATCAAGTCCTGGAATAGGAATGGGACAGTCTATATCCTCGGGACCTGGAGCTCCATCTAGTTGGCAGGATGGGCAGATGTAGAGATCTATCATCCCAGCCTCCTCTTGAGTGATACCAACACAGCTCTGGTGGTACCAACGTCTACACTGATCACAGTATACCCAGTCCAAGAAGTCATCGTCTGGCCGATGGCAACTGGGGTCAGCACAACTCTCATCACTGGGTGGGTTAGCATGGACTTCCTCAACAGCTCCTACCAATGCAGATTCTCTGCTACATCTGGACAGGGCATCTGGGACATGGTGTTGGGATCCAGGCCGATACACCACTTGGAAGTTGTAGTCTTGCAAGCGTAGTACCCATCTAGCAAGTCTGCCCCCTTGCTTCCTTTTCCTGAAGAGCCAACACAGGGCCTGATGGTCTGTTACTACTTTACAGGGTCTGCCTTCTAAGTATGGCCTCCATTTCTCCAAGGCCCAGATGATTGCAAGACACTCCTTTTCGGTAGTACTATAGTTTCGTTCTGCACTTGACAGGGTCCGGCTGGCATAGGCTATGGTTTTAGTCTGAGAGTCTTGTTTCTGAGTTAGAATAGCCCCTAAACCTACATTACTGGCATCCGTGTGGACAACAAATGGTAAAGCCTGATTAGGGTAACCCAACACTGGTTCAGACATGAGAGCCTCCTTCAGGCTGTGAAACACAACAGAACACTCCTCAGTCCACTCCCACTTGGCATCCCTTTTCTTCAAGGCATACAATGGGGCAGCCTTATCTGCGAATTCTGGTACAAACTTCTGATACCATCCAATCATACCCAGAAATCTCTCTAGATCCTTAACAGAAGTGGGCACAGGGTAGTCTCTGATGGCAGACACCTTTTCTGGGTCTGGTCTCAAACCATCAGCCCCAATGAAATGGCCAAGATACCTCATCTCTCTATGTAGGAACTGGCATTTCCCAACATTCGCGGTAAGACCAGCGACTCTCAACCTACTCAAGACTTCCCTCGGGTCTTTGTAATGCTCCTGAGTGCTACCAGAGAAACAGATGTTATCATCTAAATAGACGTAGCAACACCTTCCAACAAGATCACCAAGGACAGTATGCATCAATCTCTGGAAGCTTGCTGGCCCATTGACAACCCCAAACGGTAGTACTCTGAACTGAAACAGACCCTGTTCACATACAAATGCATTTTTCTCACGATCCTCTGGGGCCACTCCCATTTGCCAGTAACCAATTTTCAGGTCCAAAGAAGAGAACACTTGAGCTCCATGCAAAGACTGGAGGATATCATCTACTGATGGCATCGGATATGCATCGATCTTTGTGACAGAGTTTAACTTGCGGTAGTCAATACACATGCGATAAGTGCCTCCCTTCTTTGGCACCATCACAACAGGGGAAGCCCAAGGGGATGATGAGGGTTCTATCTTCCCACTTTCCAAGAGTTTGGATATTTCTTCATCCAGGGCTTTCTTTCGTTCAGGTCCCATCCTATAAGGGTGTGAACGAGAAGGCATAGCATCGCCCACATCAATGCGATGAGAATCAACATCTGTGAAACCTGGAACGTCACAAAGAACATCCTGGAAATCACTCAACAGAGTCTCAAGTTCTGCCTGTTCAGTGGAGGAAATGTCTAACTTGGTTCCAGAAGGCACAGGAATAGTATCTCTGCCCTCTATATCCAGTTCATAGTCTGGATGTTCCGGCTCATCACACTGGATTCCCAGCATAGGAAACTTAACAGGTCTTTCAACTCCAAAGCTGGTTCCAAAGCACCCTGCACCAAAATCCATCACCAATTTACCTGCATGAGCAAAATCCACTCCCAAGAGAACTGGAGCTGGCAAGGTCTGGACTACCTGAAAGTTAACCTGCATGGTACTAACTCCAAACTCTACTTCTGCACATGTCATCCCACACGGAACTACAGTAATTTCACCTAGTATCTTCAAAGTAGTTCCTTCACTACAAGGGGTAACAGGTAAAGAAAACTTCTCACAGAGGTCTGTTGGGAGTAGAGACACTGTAGAACCAGAGTCCAATAGCCCATATGTCTTTACACAAGTATCTTTTTCCCCCTTCAAAGTAAGTTCCATCATGGGTAGTCCCTGTTTGGGAACATCTGGCGGGTTAGGAGTCTTATACCCTGGGGCTATGAAGTTACATTTTCCTATTTCTGGAGTATGTTTTGTTGTGCCTGGTGTAGGTGTTGGTGTGTTTGGGGTGGGGTTGTGTTGTGTAGGTAGTGACCTTGCAGGGGTAGATGGCATGGGGCAATCCACCATCCTATGCCCCAGGTGCCCACAGCGATAGCAATTCTGATTGAATGCACCTCTGCGGTTTGAATTTGCAACAGTTTGACTTTGGAAATGACCAGAAGAGTTCTGACGACTTTCAGTCAACCCACCTTGGCCCTGTTTCTTCCTGAAATTTGATTCATCTCTTCGAACCATTGAATTAGCACGCCTGTGGAGGAGCAATTCATCTGCTGTGCGAGCCACAGCAATGAGAGAGCGCTCATTGCGTTCCCTAAGTTTCAGCCTTAGTGTCTCATCAACCACAGTGCTCAGCAGCTGATCGATCATGATCAGATCAAAGCATCGCTTGACTTCAGGAATGTCGATGGTAGAGGGTGTTACTTCTACCCACTTGTAGAAGTGTTCCTGTAGCCTGTTCGCAAATTCCTCAAAGGTTTCCTCACTCTGCTTAGTATCAGTTTTGAACTTAACCCTATACGCTTCCGGGGTTAGCTGATACCTACGGAGAATAACCTGTACAACAGCATCATAGTTCTCCTTTTCTGCATTGTTCAAGGAATGAAAAGCCTGTTGGGCCTTCCCTGTCAAATATGGTTCCAATAGTTTAGCCCATTCATGTCTAGGCCTCTCTTCTGCGGTAGCTATACGTTCAAATGTGCTAAGATAACATGAGACATCATCATCTCCTGTAAGTCTATGAAGCCCAGGCAACTTATACTCCACCCTAGGCTGTGGACCCACAGTCATCTTCATCAGAGACTCACATAGCTGCTTAGTCTCTTGGCAACGAGAAATCTCCATCTCCTTCATCAAGCGAGCTAAGTCTTCAGCACTCATACCCACCTGACTAGGCTGAGCAGGGGATGGAGAAGACTCTTCAATCATCTGAGGTAACTGACATAAGCAGTTGATTCTTTCTTCTTTTGTCCTAACTTTGTTCACATCAATGTGATTCAACTCACACAACTTGCCGATGTATTCAGCAGTAAAGTGGCTTAAGTATGTATTACGATCCATTGCAGAGTATAGTAGCTTTATCTTCTATTCTTACTTATTATGTAGACATTATCATTCATGAACATGCAGTTAAATCTGTTCAAAGCTCCTGTGTGTGTGTGTGTGTTTTTTTTTTTTTTTTAGATCTTGACTTGAGGTTCTCAAATACCCCAAAAGCTTTACAATTAACCTTCGTCCAATAAGTTACATGTACAATAGGAACTCCTAAATAACTCTTAGTTTTGCTTGTAATTATTTACTTATTTATTTCATTTATTTTTATTTTCATTACCATTATTTTTTCTAATCTGTTGACTTTCCCTGATCCAGTAGATCTCTAACAAGTATAACAATGAAATAGACCTAATATGGACCGAAACTGTTAGATCAGATCCTACAATCCTACATACATGTATTCCTAGCTCCAGATCCAGATTTAATAGTAACAATCCATGTAAGACATGTCTGATCCATGCAGACCCTACTAGATCCAGAGTTCAAATTTATCTTCAAACAAGTAGGCCAAGACTAGAAATGCTTGCCTGACTATCTCAGTCAGCTTTCTGACAGTCACTAATGTACAATGTAGAACTACAAATCAATGACTCATATGGCTCATGTCATGAGCATACACACAGACATAACATTAACAGTAACACTAACCTGGAGTACAGAGTTATACACACAACCACTACACACGTACACACACAGCTCCTAGTGTGTGCAGTTGCAGGGAACACAAAATGCAATGGAGAATATCCCATAAACAATCCATAAAAATCTTCCTTGCCTGGTAACATCCTATCCTGCTGACTACGCCAATGAAAGGGTTGGAATATACACCTGCATGGTCAAGAATAGACTTTAGACAGGATATTATAGGTTTAAACTAAAACAATACACAACTTTATTTAGAGAAATCTGGAACTAAAATACCATAGCTAGGCAGCCTTCCCCAGAGTCACCCTAGCTCATTTCATCTTACTCCCATACAGCAGTGTTCAGTCATAACCTTAATAGTGCAATATCTTAGTGTGTTAACAATGTTCAGTCATAACCTTAATAGTGCAATATCTTAGTGTGTTAACAATATGTGATAGTACAACAGTGTAGCAATTCAAACCCTTATACCCTGGGTTCTTAATTATTTTGTTACGAGGGCCAGAAATATTCTTGAAATTACGTCGCGAGCCATAGAGTGTTATATATACATACAAAGACGCATGGGACTCACGACTCTTGCCCGAATACATTGTGTATTAGCTTTCTGTTTTTGTTTTTTGTTGTTTTTTTGTTGTTATTATTATTATCATTATCATTCAGCGAGCGAGCGAAGCTTGCGAGCAAAAAAATTGGCACTTTTAGAATGTAATTTCGTCGTCAAAATGTGCTAATTTAGATTAGATATAAAAAATTACAAAGAGACCATTTCACTGCCCAAAAATGAAATGGTGGGCGGCAGGAAAATTTTTGATATTCTCGGGGGAGAGGGCTCCAGGCCCCATCCCCCCGCCACAGACGTTAATGCATACATATAGCTCATCTAAGGACGGTTAAACGATTTTAGAATACACCCTCCTTATTTTTTCTTTGTTTGATTAAAAAAAAAACCAAACTATAATAATATGTGGTAGGGCAGGGAACAGATAAATATGATACGCTATTTGCGAGCGAGCAAAAAAATTTTATACTTTTATTCTTACCAATAGTTAGGAACTTAGGATGATATATTATGTATCAACATAGTTCTTAAAACAAGATTTTTTTTTTTCTTCTTACTTAGATATTTTTGGCGGGCCGCATGATATCGTTTCGCGGGCCACAAGTGGCCCGTGGGCCGCACTTTAAGAACAGGGGCCTTATACCCTCTCAGATTTGATCATGCGTGCAAGGGAAAAATAACCCTTTTTAATTTTTCATCGCAACTCTCAAAAAGTCCACAATTGCCGTATTTCCCGTCATGAATATATACATTAAATTATAATTTATCACTTAAATTACAATTTATTGTAAAATTACTGAATTTAGTTCATAAAAATTGAAAAACAAAAAGTGGGTCGCGTTGTCCGGCGAGGCACCCCACCCTGGATAATTCGACCGGGTCGAGCTGTCCAGGGTAGGTGGTCGGGTTATCCAGGGTCGGGTTGTCCGTTGGTCGGGCCGGCTGTTTGGCCTGGACCCCGATCGAACGTAAAGCTTAATAAGCGAAACCAGTCCAAGATGCAGATCATCTAATTCAATCATTATGTCGATTTTTACAATGAGGCTTAATAAGCCGTTGTCTGATGATTGGCAGGTGGCTAGGGCTGTTTTTGAGGAGGGACTTAAGGCTATTGGTAAAACTGTCCAGTTAAAAAGAACTAGAACTTCAAGTCGTTCAACTCAAGATGAGTTCGTCACGCACTTATTGGATGTCCACCGTATGTGCTGTGACAAGTGTGAGGCGCTAGCATGTCCTTACCCCGGAGGGCGAGGCGTACGGCCGGACAGAGATGCCGGTGGATATACCATGTCTACTGCTGCCCAAAACCAGCAGAATCGAAAGAGATATCATGTGTCGAAATACACACAAACTAACGTTACATACGATATGAACGGGTAAGAGATTGTGTTGACTGTTGTGTCGAATTTAGCCTGTGACAAGATATTATGAATGATTATGAATTTGCTCCTCTTCTCAAAACTAAAGTCAAGACTAAGTCTAAGGTTAAAGTTGAAGAAATTAAAAGGGCGCTAATGCACTTTCGTATCCATGCGCATAATACCCTATCCCTACCCCTAGCCCTAACCCTAGGCCTAGGGTTAGGGGTAGGGGTAGGGTACCAAATGCGCATGGATACGAAAGTGCATTAGCGCCCACTTATACATGTACAAGCTTATCTCATGATCTGAAGATAACCTTGTACTCCAGACTAGCTTTTATGGGTGAATAGGCTTCAATAGCTTTTGTGTGTATCAGCAGGCCTTTTTCCAGGGTAGATCATTCATACATGAGAGGAAAATAATTATTTAAAATTTCACTTTCAATTCTGAATCCCCTAATTTGTGGCACAGTAAGAGATGAAGAGTCCATAAATCAGGTAATTAGCAAATTGAAGAAAATTGAATCCTGCATAGAGCAATTTTGTTGTCTGTTTTTGACTGCTGCAACAGTGAATGTTGGACACAGTCCCACATAGGCAAGGGCCCATGAGTGATTAGCGCCATTAAATAAAAGGGCATGCCATGAAAACAGTATTTTATTGACTTTGTTTAGGTGAATCCGGGCTAACTCGGCACTAGGGCGAAGTCGGCCCTCCTGGAAATGCCAGGCCGAGTTAGCCCGGAGAGGTTGAATCGATCATGAAATACCAATCCGTAAGGTTTTGTTTTGATTACTATATATGGTGGTGGATCCAGTGTCCGAACACTTTTCAGAAAATCAACGATGGCAAATAAAATATCAGTCGAATATCTGTCAAACTTACAGAATGAATGCTCAAAGTCCTACACAAAAAGAAGTTGATAGAATTTTAAAAAGACAACGTAGATTTAATACGATATTCCCTTCCGAGTGAACCCCTTCCCAATGACGCGGCGTTTTGGTCCCTTGAAAAAGGTACTGTATTTCCCACTCACACTTATGCGAGGTTATTGGAGATATTTCCGAACGTGTGAAACCTATGGGAAAAAGACACAACCTTTGTTTCAATAGTGTGGTTTTCATACGCGTAATCCCACGCGTATGAAAACCCATTTTAGGCGCTTTACTGTACACGTTCGGTAATACAATCTGTTCGGAATTACAATCCTTGACTATACTAGCTAAGAATACGTTTTTTATCAATTCTTTTGATAGAATCGTATGAAATACTCACTTTGAATATAATCTTGCAATTTTCTTGAGCTAATATTAAAGTGACATTTTGGGCAGTTTAATCACTCACAGCTTGCATATATTAGTATTTGATTTTATTTGATTTTATTTGATTTTATATGGAAAGGAAAGAAAGATAAAATAAATAGAAATACAATGTTTTTAGACTATAAGCAAGGAGGGTTAAAAATGACGAATTTTCCTGCACAAATGAAATCACAGAGAGTTATGTGGGTTAAAAACTTCTAAATAAGGATGAAGATATGAAATAGTACTTAACCCTTTCAAGACAATTGACCACATTTTGTGGTTTGGCTCAATAACTTTTGATTCAGAGCTCTAGAAAATATACTAGATGCACGAGTAGAAAGAGCAAAAATTTCGGCACACACTAATGTATTTTTGTTTCATGACCATATTGCGTTTGATGCCAGGAATTTTTAAAACAAGAATAAGCTTTAAAATCTGTAAATTGGCAACACATTGAGAGGTTCAAAATCATATAACTTTCTTCTCTTTTTTTTAGATATCATATGCATATGTAATACAATGCATTTATTACATTTAAGTAGAATATTATTTTTTGGTAGAATTAGTCGTTAGCCATATTACTAGTAATTTGAAAATTAATTATCATGCAATCGCCTTGAGAGGGACCTTATTTCACAAGCTATGCTTTCCTAGGTCTCTCGTCTTTCTTCATGTTACATACTCTCTTCCTGTTATTTGTTAAATCATCGTTATTATTTACTATGTAGCTATTTTCTCATACATGTATTATTTCATTGGTCATATGTATCTTATGTATCCTGAAGAAAGATAAATAAACTTGAACTTGAATTGTTTTTCATCAAAATTTGCAATTTTTCAACTTTTCAACAAAATTTTTAACCATGAGTATTGTTTTAAAAAGCATCACACCTTATTAAAACCATGTAGCACTAAAAGAAAAATATTAATATTGCCAATTTGAAGAACAAAATGTGATCAATTTAGCCCTTAAATAATTCCTGTCCTGAAAGGGTTAAACTTTGTAACTAGACACATAGGTGGAGACACATAGACACATAGGTTCGAAATCAATTACATAGATTCCATTTTTTTTTTTTGGTATAAATTAATGTACAATATGTTATAATGCTTTTTCTTTTTTTTTTTCTTTTTGTAGAACTAGTAGTTTTGAAGTATAACATACATGTACATGTATACTTGATTTTATTAATTACTTACTGCTGATTTCTGCTAATATACACAATGTAGATTTGGGGTCGGGTTAACTAGGCAATAGGGCGAACTCGGCACTGCGTGGTGACTTATGTTTCAAGAGTTGAAGTCCACGCTACGCACCGTACCCTTTTTTAGCCTTAAATTTCATGTTTTGCATAATTTTACTTCTTGAAATTGTCAACATTACTTCTTTGCTAATCATTTTACACATTGACATCAAATAGTTTGAATTTAAGTGTTTTGAAATGTGTAATTAAATGCAAAATTCAACACAAGCGTTTACGATCACTTTAACTCTCTGGGCTCACTCCGCGGCGATTTTCCGCCAAGGCTGAGTTCGCCCTAGTGCCGAGTTAGCCAGCATCCGTAGATTTATATGTATGTTGATTGTTATGTATTGTTTTGTTATCTTATGGAATCAATAAAAGATTACTGAAAAACAAAGAAATATATTTGCAATCGCCGTGCTTGCATTTACTGACTCAGCGACTGTGTTTGGTACTCGGACTCATATCTGGAGACATATTTTGATGAAGGAATTACTGCAAAATTCCGTAGATCTTAATCATGCCTGAAACATACTAACAACTCATTATAGACCTATGTTAATTAGTTCCAAATTCATGATTAACAAATTTACTGAGTTTTCCAGTAATTTGCAGTTTTGCAAAATGTGTGTACGACTCATCGCTCCGAACACAGTGCATGCTACGGCCTACATGCACGCACGGCGATTCGGAGCAGTGTGGTGTGATTAAACTGCCTAAAAATGTCACTTTTATATCATGTTAGCTCAAGAAAATTGCAAGATTATCTTCAAAGTTAGTATTTCATACAATTCTATCAATAAGAATGGTTAATAAATATATTCTTAACTAGTAATCACAACAAAACCTTACGGATTGGTGTTTCATGATAAATTTAAACCCTCAGGGCTAACTCGGCCTCACTTTTCCGGTTAGCCCAACCCCGTTTGTCCACTCATAGGCCCTTGCTTATGTGGGACTGTGTCCAACATTCACTGTTGCAGCAGTCAAAGACAGACAACAAAATTGCTCTAAGCAAGATTAGATTTTCTTAAATTTGCTAGATTACCTGATTTAGGGACTCTTCATCTCTCACTGTGACACAAATTTGGGGATTCAGAATTGAAAGTAAAATTTTAAATCATCATTTTCCTCTTATGTATGAATGATCTAGACTGGAAAAAGGCCTGCTGATACACACCAAAGCTATTGAAGCCTATTCACATGTAAAAGCTAGTCTGGAGTACAAGGTTATCTTCAGATAAGCATGTACATATAAGTGGACTTTGTCAATATTCATTGCAAGATTGACATGCCATTGCCTAGTCCAACCAGACGCTGTGCAAATTTTTTTTCAATATTTTTAAATTCTAAGGTGAAAAATGGGGTTAACTGGTTAATACTCTAAAACTATGGTGAAGAGAAGAGGAGATGAGAGAAGCAGGCTCACGGTAGAGGTGATTTTCAAGAGCTCTTTACTAGATCTCTTCTAAAATGGCTGCATTGCTGAGATAGAGTAAGTACCAGGCTCTATGAAGAGTAACATCTGTTTTTTTTTTTTGTTGTTTGTTTTTGTACTCTTCAAACTTTCAAAGAGCCTTTGCAGGCTGCGTGCACCCCTACTGTACAAGGGTGGGTCAAGGAACTACATGTAGAATATTTTTATGAAAGGGGGGGGGGGGGGTAGAAAGAACAGGATTTTGGGAATCTGGACCTAGACTATAACGTTTATAAGTAGATCTACTTCTAGGACGAATGCATAAATTCACACTTATAGATCTAGGTCTAGATCTAATGGAATGGTTGTTTCTTGCATTTCTGTTGCAGACTTCAAGTGGACGTACCAGACGCAGTACATGATAATGCTGTAGATGACGTCAACAATGACAACATCAATGAGACCTGCGACCTTTTGTCAATGATTTTCCATGGTGAAGGTGAAGAACCTCAAGCAGATGTTAACAGAAGTCATGAGAAACCGTCTAATGAAAGAGGTACGCTTAATGATAAGGCAAGACAGAGCCAGAGGGACCTGCCTTAGGCCCTGTTAGCTCAGGGCAAGCAATTCCAGGGAAAATCTTATAGTTTACATTAATTAAGAAAAGAAATGTGCCTTGTTTTAATGGTTAGCTTTCACATGCTTATGAAAATTGGGATCAGTTTTCAAAGTCTGTAAATTTTAATGAAGTCAGCATAAACTTTACTCACTGATACATGTGTAATTTAAACTACTATGGTAGAGCAATGAAATTTTTTTCTTTAAACATGGTCTACCAGTACTTGCTCAAAATATTAATTCGTCAGTGGATATAGTCCTTAACCTATTCCTGTACATGTACTTCTGTCATTTTGTTCTCCCCTCCTTACTTATTACTCTCTCTCTCTCTCTCTTTTCTCTTTCTCTTTTAATCTCTCTAACTCTTTTTGCCTCTTGCTCACTCTCTCTCTTTCTCTCTCTCTCTGCCTCTCTCTTTGCAGCAGTGATGTTGCAATACACATTTAACAGTGTGTATGCTGTACATTTGTAACGATTTCAAATTCAGATTCACTACAGGATAGATTATAGTTTTCATTTTGTCTATAATGTGTACAGTTTACATGTGTAACTCATGCTTTCAAATGCTGTTTTTATCTGATGATAAAATTAATGAAAAGCATTGTACACATTCTTCTTTTTTCAGTCGTTGGTACCAAGTACATCAAAATAGAACTGTTAGAAGAAGACCTACATGCTGATCAGTGGCCTGGAGGTAGGTTAATGTCGCTTCTTCCATTCTCATGGCAAGAAAAACATTGCCTGGAATGCATAAGGGTTATAGATAAAGGTGAGGTCTGGTTAAGAAAATTATATTGTGAAAGGAACGATCTGGAAGCTGTTGGGAAAGGTTGATTATGTACTACATGTACATAAGAATTGATGTATACTGTTAGGTTTTTGATTCATCAATCTTGCTTAAAGTGACATGCACTGTACACAGAAATGGTTATATTGGATTACTCACACATGTGGAATGAATGTTTGGTCTTCTCAGCCCTTTCTCATCATACTGAAAATATGAGGCCATTGGAAGAGCAATCCTTTTCAAAGAACATTACTTTTATAATATTTTAATTATTTATAAACTAAAAAAGTAATATAAAAAGAATGAGAAAGCTCACTAATTGTTTCTCACAGGTCTGTACCAGAAATGAACCTTCGCATTCCTTGTTAGTGATGTTAAGGAGAATGAAATCCTGGGGAAAAATCAATTTCAATGAAATGAAAGCTTAGAGAGAAGCAATTTTTAATAAGTTCCATCAAAATTGGTTACGAAATGAGAAAGTTATGAAAGTTTGAAAAGCTGCAATTTACTTTCTATGGCGATCCTCAAATTGGCAATGTTGCTTCAAAGTGACAGGTTTAGTAGTACAACTCTCAATATGTTTTGTACACAAAATTTTGCATTTTTTATCCATTTATTATCTCTCAAGGTGCAGCTTATCTCCTTAGCTCTAGATATATCATGGGAAAATGTATTTGACACAACATATATTGAGTTCACAAAAAGACAAGCAGCATCTTTAGAGATAATGGAGAAAATATGAAATTTTGTGTACAAAGCATATTGAGAGTTGTACTGCTAAACCTGCCAATTTGAGCAACATTGCCAATTTGAGGATCGCCATAGAAAATGAATTGAGACTTTTCAAACTTTCATAACTTTATCTTTTCTTAACCGATTTTGATGGGACTTTTAAAAAATTGATTCTTTCTATCCTATCTTTTCATTAAAATGCATATTTCCCCAGTGTTTCATTCTCCTTTAATGCATCTACATGTAGTGTAATCTCACTATTTCAGTATCATTTACCCTATTCAGCTTATATGCCATAAAACGTTTTTGCAACAATACAGATCATTTCAGGTTTAGAATGAGCACTGCTTTTCTTGCTGCTAGATTTCTTTGAGCTAAGTGTGTTGAAATAGCTAGGTTTCTAGGTTTCTAGAGTGCTTGTATGCCCAGTAATTTTAAAGCAAACACATCTGATTGTAAATGCCTTTCCATCCCACCTCCCACTTCTAAAGAGCAATATACCGATAAAATACAAATTCATTTTAAAAGTGTACCATACTACAAAAGGTATTATGTGATTGATTTTTTAATACCTTCATAATGAGTTAAAAGTGTACCCAATCACCCAAAAATAGTTTGCTAGATGTATATTAGAGTTTCCCTCTCACTGTACTCTATTCAAAGTAAGGGCTTCAAATATTACTTCTATCCAGAATTCATGCAATTTTAAGTACACTCTCAACTCTCAAGCACTCGCAAAGAATAGGGCCTGCACGGAACCCAAGTCTGATTTGGGTTCTGTGCCACTATTTTATGGTTTCCTTTCTTTTTTTCATACTCCATAACCATAAACCCATAGAATGCCAGGTTAAGTTTTTTTTTTTAGGTTGATTTTGTACATTCTGGCTGTACACAAATTATTTTTAAGGTGACTAACACACCTCAAGATGAGATATAATAGATGTTTTAGTCACACACCTCTGTGGCCTCTACACCTCATCTCCAATACATGAACTCATTGCATCATTCATTACTACATGTAGGTATAAAACAAGAAGACCATGATCATGAGAACATCGGAGAGAAGGAGGAAGATAAGCAGCAGAGGGAGAATGATGCCATGGAGGACTTGTTAGAGGATGGAAGAGATCAACTAATCAAACATGAGAAAGATTCTGACGATCATTGTGATCTTATTTACGATTCAACATCTCATCGAAGACTTGAAGAAGAAATTCCAACCCAGCATCCAACCCAGCATATTGGATCTGGTGAGATATCAAGCTACAGATGTTTCTGGAGACCACTGCAAATTCATGCATCTTGTCATAAAAGTGTTTTTCTTTTCTATTTTTTTAATTTTTAATGAATTATTCTCTGAAAATGGTTGTCCCCATTCATTTCTTTTCTGTTTCCCTCATGCTCATTTTTACCATTTTATTTATTTATTTATTTATTTATTATGATGGGGATGATAATGCTGTAAGTGGTTTGGTCGGTTACATTGTGACTGGTAAGGCGCTATATAAGAAACAGCCATTATTATTATTATTATTTATTTATTTATTTATTTATTTATTTATTTATTTATTTATTTATTTATCCAGTTTTATGGGATGGGGTATTTTTTCTGTCACACTCCAACTGTCTCTGTGTTGTCATTTATCAGTGCATTGTTTATATTTCTTTTCCAAAAACTTCCTCTGTGTTTATCTGATTTTTTTTTCTCTCATACAGTGTAAGTAATTAGAGAATTATCTCTTCCATCACAGATGTACAATCTCATTTGGAGAGGGCAAATCAAGCTTCAGATCGACCAATCAAACATGAGAGAGAATCTCAAGATGTAGATATGGAAAGCAGTAGGAATGAAGCAACATCTCATCAAAGACTTGAAGAAGAAAATGCATCTCAACACATTAAATCTGGTAAGAGGAACTGTTATATAAAATTTTCTATATAATTTCATACCCTTTGCAGGGATGAGAGACAACTGTGCATAGATAAATATTAATGATGAATAAATTAATACAAAGAATAGTTCAGAAGTCCCAAAGGACCGAAATAGAACAATATTCATTAAAAGAGAGATATGATCAATTAACCTGGCTTTAATTCACATTGGTGTAACTATGTAAAGATACTGAATAATTAGTTTTAAAAGAGGTAAAAATGTATTTATTATCAAATATTTCTTTTCATTTCACAGGTGAACAATCTCATTTGGAGAGGACAAATCAAGCTTCAGATCACCCAATCAAACATGAGAGAGATTCTGAAGGTGTAGATATGGAAAGCAGTAGGAATGAAGCAACATCTCATCAAAGACTTGAAGAAGATATTCCAAGCCAGCATATTGAATCTGGTGAGATAGCAATCTACTGGTGTTTCAGTAGACCAGTTTTAAATTGATGCATTAATTGTCTGAAAAGTGTTGTCCCCCCCCCCCCCCCCCCTTTGGGGGATAAAATTTTCTCTGAAAGCTGTAGTCCCCACTGGTTTCTTTCCGTTTCCCTCATGCTCAGTCTCACTAGTTATTGATTTATTGGTTATTTATTTGGTTATTTATTTGTTTATATATTTATTTATTCATTTATTTATTTACTTTTATGAAGGGGGGGGGATTTTTCTGTCACAGTCCATGTCGATGTTTCATTTATCACTGCATTGTCTCTTTTTGTTGTTGCAGATGTACATTAATGTGTTGATCTGATTTTGTTCTCTCATAAGTAATTAGAGCAATATCTCCTCCATCACAGATGGACAGTCTCATTCAGAGAGGACTGATCAAGTTGTATATCTTCTAGTCAAACCTGAGGGAAATTCTGAAGATCACTGTGATGTAGATATGGCAAGCAGTAGAAATAATTCAACAACTAGTCAGAGAAATGATGAGGGAATTCCAACCGATGGATCTGGTAAGAAAGGACTTTAGGTAGCTCAGCGAAACATGATGGCACGTAAAACGCAGGAAAGATGCAAATGGCTAATTATTCTTTGCTCTTTTTGCTCTTTTCGTCTTTCCCCTGTCTTTACATGTCATTACGTTTCACGAAGCAATCTTAGAAATGTTTCAATTTTGTAAGATTAGCTCGGACATGTCACGCCTATAAGATGTACATGTACATGTATATGTATATGAGAGACTACTCAGAAATGATATGAATAAAAACAGAATAATTTGGAATTCCCACATGATCTTAATTTTTTTTTACAGGAAAAACTGAGTTGTTGGATAATAAGCCAGATCGTAAATAGTACATGGTACAAATGACCACGAAATGACCCCAATTTGTACGCCCATGCGCATCTGTTTTGGTAGACGCGCAACTTGTTTAACATTTAACATCATTCTGGAGCGCACGCTATGAAAGCGTATAAAGGCCAATTGTCCTCGGTACAAATGATCTTTATCTGCACATGTGCGAATTGTAATTCCGAACTGGCTTATTAGCTTCAATTAACAGATATTTTTTAATGATAAGGAATAATTTTTTGTTCCCAAACAAAAACATGTTGTCTATTCATACAGATAACATTACTTGACCCGTTGACTACTGAATTCTCCCAATGCCATATGCTTAACACAACAACTATCCAGTTCCGGTCTGCAATGGTTCAGTTGGTTTTGTCATGGATTTCAAGGCAAAAATGATCCACTAGTTGTATCCTTCTTGTTTAGAGATTGCTTCTGAAGTTGAAATCCACAGATAAGGTTCAATTCATTTTTTTATAAATCTCAAGATAGCAAAATATCAGAAGTTTGAAGAACAATATATGTATTTAATTTTGTTTGACCAGACAGAACCTCCTTGCCCCACCTAAGTTGTCCTCTTGGCCTATACACTGTAGCTTCGAAATCTTGAAGACAAACTCCAGTCTGTTTCTATATTGCATCAGAGTTGGTATACACTGTACCTTGTGAAATTACCAGGGAATCACTAGTTGTGTGTACAAATCTTTCTATTAACAGCAGTGAAACTTGTTGTTCCACTTAGAATTGCTGCGAGAGGTCCAGGAAGCTTTTTGTCAACTTTCGAATTCAGAAATCATGAGGATGACTTTCCCTTTAATGGACGGTTGAACTTTTAAAGTTGATGGAGGATGCTCACATTACGTAGGAACTGTTGGATTAAAAGTGAAGTCCACTCTTTGTCTTTTTTTGATAAACAACTGAAAGGTCTCAAATTCCCTATGCGAAAAATGACTACATATTCTTAAAGGGGAATGAAACCCTGGGGAAAAATCCATTTTAATAAAAAGAGAGGATAGTGGCGACCCTCAAATTGGCATTGTTGCTTCAAAGTGACAGGTAGAGTAGGACAACTCTCCATGTGTTTTCTACACAAAATTTCTTATTTTCTCCATTATCTCTAAATAATGACGCTTGTCTTTTTGTGAACTCAACATACATGTATGTTGTGTCAAATACATTTCTCCATGATACATATCTTGAGCTAAGAAGGAGACAAGCTGCACCTTGAGAGATAATGGGGAAAATATGAAATTTTGTGTACAAAACATATGGAGAGTTGTCCTACTAAACCTGTCATTTTGAAGCAACATTGCCAATTTGTGGATCACCATAGAAACTAAATTGAGACTTTTGAAACTTTCATAACTTTCTCATTTCTTAACCGATTTTGATGGAACTTTTTAAAAGTTGCTTCTCTCTATCCTCTCTTTTCATTAAAAATGATTTCCCCCCCCCCCCAGGGTTTCATTCTCCTTTAAAAAAATGTGGGTGATTGATCTGTGACCTTAACCAACACTTTGTTCTACATGTATGATTAAGGATCTATCTACATGTATGTAGATATCCCTTAAACTTGCATGTCACTTTTTGCACAGATTAGCCATGCAGTATCATTTTTTTTTTTGGTCAAGTTAATGGAGATTAACAGCTTATTCTGCTTGATTTTCTACCACAAAAATCCAACTAAACATATGAATAATCACAAACAATAAATGAAGAAACTCTGTCGACTAGTTGAAAATTACGACCATTGAAATTTCTTACTTTCTCTACTTATAATTTTCTTTGTGATGTATTCTCTTCCTCCTTCCTTTTGACATATATTTCTTGCACTCTAGAGCACTTTATTGATGTGTATGTGGATAATTGATGCATCGTTGATTTGGATAAAATTATTTATGTTTCATTCAAAATAAATCATACTTGATAACTCGGGAGTTCAGTTCCATGTGAGCATTTTCATGTTATCCTTTATTTCCTTCATACATGTACATGTACTCGTTAATTGTTGACCTAGAGAATGCAAGATAAAGTTCTTTGAGGTTAATTTCATACTTTCTAGTGGTACACAAATTATTTTTTCAGGTGATTGGTACACTTTAAAGTTTACCAAGCTCAGATTTGCAATTGAAGCAGGGGTATGGACTTGACAGTCTACAAGACTAGGGGGCACATGCTTATATTCCTTCCTGCGAAGTTTCAAGCGTTTCGACGCCGTCAATTTTAAGATGTAATGTGTACGTCATAATCAATGTATTATATGAAATAAAAGAGTGGGATGTGTAGAATGTTGTTTTTTCCGCGCTTAAAATGGCCTTCCCGAAATGAAATTAGAAGACTTTAAAACTTCGAATTTGACACTCCGGGGTATCTAGTTCACGGAAAAAAATTTCGAGGGATTGCTGATGACGTCATGGGGTGAATGAAATCTCGGACGTGAGCACTAGTTGAGCTGGGCTGGCCCAGGCGGCCCACGCGTATCTGCGCGCCATTGCATTGTAATTGTCGTTCAAGTCGAAAGTTTTGAAAGTGTTTTTTTGTGGGTTTTACTTCTTGGAGATCAAAATTTTGTACGGTTATGGCATCACCTGTTATATTTAATGAAGACCGGGATGATTTGGAAATTTGGTCTTTGAATGTGAAAACAGTCAAAGCAAAGAGAGCCTGAGTGATGGTGAGGATGAATTGAGTGATGAGGATCCCGATGAAGTTGGATGGAGTCATTCTTCTTTAAAAATTGAATCGAATAAATCACGAAATTATATTTTTTTAGTTTTAATGAGCTTTCTTGTAGGAAGCAACATGTCCTATGGATATTTCTATTCCTTTATTACTTTAGAATTTCGATTTTGATTGTTAATGATTGTTTATGTTTATTAATTGATTATTTGACTGGCTGCTATATAACTTTAGGCTGTTCTTTCAACCAGGAACATATGCATACATGTACTCCTTTCCATCCCTGTATAGAGTGGTAACTTTAGAGTAATGACTTGTGTATGACATTAGTGGTTAAGATTGATCCCCATCCTGATGATACAATGTATGTATACATGTATATTTGACCACCACTCATCAATTACGCTTGAGAAAACTTCATGAATCAGTTCATAATGTTGACAATTAATCGTACAAGACTCGGTATGTGCCTCTATTTCAAATGCAATTGAAAGATGTTAAAAAATATATGTACATGTACATCAACCTATTCAACATGATTATTAAAATGGCATTGAACTGGAAGAACTTGAACAGCGCCATCTTAGAGTGATGGCTAAATTAAGATTATAATTTGAAAATTAATTGCATTTTATTTGGAAATTTGACAAACAGCTTGTTTAGATAATAAGGCAAATTTTATATTTCAAACTATTATTTTTGACTTTTCATTGTGGAAAATTGTGTGCAGGTAGATTCTAAGCTTTTACAAACTAGAATGGGGCATGATGGGAAAGTAAGAGGCAAAGACACTTATCAAATCCTGTTGAGAGATGGTAGGAGCTCCAGTTTACTGTCACTTTAAATTAAGTATGGGGACATTCCTTGAGGTTGGGGGGTAAAAATTATGGCAATGTCCATGTACATGTACATGTAACTCTGGTATGGGATCTTCTATTACACATGGAAGATGAAATCATCTGTTGAAGATTTATATGTATAGTAGTGCCCGGCCAGAATCATTCCTGTTTCAGTTGGTATTCTTTCAAAGCTTTGCGTAAAATGCATTTCTTTTTACCACCGTTACATGGACAATTTTGGTCTGCCATAATGATTTACCATTAAGCTAGACTATTTCTCAAAATAAGTGGCTATGCCTTTTTTAAAACTCAGTTTTAGCAAACATTGTTATGGTTAATAGGAGACATATCATAAAAATTGCCCCAACTCCTTGGAATGACCCTATGGATTCATGTACCTAAGCTTGTTTTCTCTTTGCTTTATTCATTTAAACAGTGCAAAAATTTTTTTTTTTCTTTTTTACCTTTCTCCTCAACACAAATCTCCTGTATTGAAGTTGATCTTTTTCGCGATATGTCCGCAATGCGCAAATCAGTCGTCGCAGCGTTTCATGACTTTTTTCTTTCGAATCTCACGCATCTTTTGAGACCAAATTCACGATGTCTGGCCATGCGGTTCCGAAGTTACTCAACATTTCGTACTTGCACGTCAGACCAAAAATTGCTCAAAAACGTGATTTCATGTATAATTTCAATACATATTGTGTTTTCAGCCAAAATTTAGAAATCTATGAATATTTTTACATTTACTGCTTGAAATTAATTTATTTTATGCTGTTTATGATCGCAAAAGTGTCCCCGACAAATTTCATCCAAAAAAACAATAAAAAACAAAGAAATACATAAGAAATTTTATATACAATAAAATACAAAAGAAATCAATTTTGATACTGAATTTTTTTCAAGTGTACTTGCTAAGAATACTCGAAAGAGTGTCTAGACCAAAAATTAGCATTTTTGGAGCTTTATTTAATGATTTAGAGCAAAATTTTGATTTCATGCATAAATTGGCTTAATTAATAATTAATGTGAAATTTTTCGGAGCTTTTAACTATACAGTTTTGTAGATAACGTTGTGGACGTGCCAATTTTTGGCGCGATCGCACGGTCGACAGTTGAGATCTCAGGGGGGGTGGATTCCACACCCCCCCCCCCCCCCCGGCTGTGGCATAGCCAAAATATCCCAGCCCTTTTAGGATTAAAGTATGAAGATACATGTAAAATGATGAAATGTACAAAATTTTAAATGTGCTAGGAATGGTGGTTTATACAATTTTTAAAAGAATTTTCCTCTCTATACCCAGATGTGATGACTATTTTGGAGAGCACTAGCGAGCCTTCTAGTTCAACGCGCAGTGGTGACCTACATAGTCATGAGGGCAGCTCTCAACATCTATGTCATGCAGGTATGGACAGCTACAAGAAAGTACAAAACCCTTCTGGATGTGATGGAAAAAAGCCCTTCCAGTGTTCAGATTGCAACGAGGGATTTTCCTATATGAGTGAATATCATAACCATCTAATCATATATAAATGTTCTAAAAAAGGAAGCCGTAAAGTGCATATGAGGACACATACAGGAAAAAAGCTATTTAAGTGTGAATACTGCAGCTACAGATGTGCTAGAAAGGGATATCTTAAAGATCATACAAGAACACATACTGGAGAAAAACCTTTCAAGTGTGATTGCTGTAGTTACAGATGTTCTTACAAGCAATGTCTTCGACTTCATATGAGAACCCATACAGGAGAGAAACCTTATGAGTGTGAGAGCTGCAGTTACAGATGTTCTAAAAAATCAGACCTTCAAACACATATGAGAACACACACAGGAGAAAAGCCATATCAGTGCTCAATTTGTGGCAGGAGATTTGCTCGCAGGGGAAATTTCAAGAGACATATGAAGATACACAGAGGAGCTAAGCCTTAGAAGTTCTGTGTTTGTAATCAGTCTTTCACAAGAAACTGATGTCTCTCTGTCATCATGCTGTAATGCTTAAAGACTAGAAAAAACGTATAAACATATTTGCTGTAGTTACAGATATTCTGTAAAAGAAAATCTTCAAGTTCTTATGAGAACCACACAGGAAGAATCCTCATCAGTGTTCATCCTGTGACAGCTTTTGCCATGGAGCTGCCCTTACCACACAATTTAGGGCACACTCTACAGTAATATCTAGTTATAGTTTTCCCATTTTGATGAAGCTCTTACTGCAAAGGGACTTCTTGCTTCTCATTTAAAGAAGAATCTGTGCTCAAGGCCACAATTTTGAAGAGTTCCTCTTACCTCTCTGCATTTAGTTTTGAAGTTTTGAATTGATGATTGATCCTGGGTATATGCAGTAACCATGATACGCCGAATTGTATCATCTTGAACTGAAACTCGAAAAACACTGAGCATGATTCATTGGACCATGTCTGAAATTTGCAAAATACTGTGTACTAAATCTGACCAGAAAATACAGTGTACCGACATGTATGTAACACTCCACAGTGGGACAACACCCAACAATAAAATCATCATTAGTAATAAATCTTGATCAGAATTTTACTTGCAATATGACCCTTGAAAAGAACATCTGTCCATCATCACTTTTCATGCATACAATGTTTTTTCAATATTGCTTATCCTTGATTTTATTCATGTTCTGTTATTTTTAAGCGATGTGGAATAAATGAATGAAATAAATTGAATCGAACGAGTCACAAAATTTTCAATTTTTAGTTTTAATGAGCTTTCTTGTAGGAAGGAACATGTCCTATTGATATTTTCATTACTTTGTTGCTTTAGAATTTTGTACTTTATTCATTATTATTATCCTGGATTTCGACAGACTGCTATGAAAGTGACAATGTGCCCTTAAGGCTGTTCTTTCAACCAGGTATTTGTGCATTGACTCTTTTGCAGTAGATCCCCTGGCATTACAGTGGTGACTTTAAAGTAATGACTTGCCATATGACATTAGCGCTTGACTGAGATTCCACCATAT
The DNA here is from genome assembly GCA_025618425.1 of Heliocidaris tuberculata. Taxonomy (NCBI): domain Eukaryota; kingdom Metazoa; phylum Echinodermata; class Echinoidea; order Camarodonta; family Echinometridae; genus Heliocidaris; species Heliocidaris tuberculata. The sequence goes on from CM046841.1 coordinate 13,828,909, forward strand.
AAGAGTTGATCCACAGACTGGTGATATACATGTATATATTAGACCACTGCACATCTATTATGCTTGAGAAAACTTCATGAATCAGTACAATCAGAGATTGTGTGAAACTCGCTATGTGCCTGTTATTCAGATGCAATTGAAAGATGTTGAAAAAACAATGGACAGCAACCTATTCAAGTTATGAATATCAAATTAAGTATAGATTCATGTACATGTACCTAAGCTTCGAATTATATTTCTTAAACAGGAAAAAAAAAAAATTTCTATTGCTTATTTATTTAAGCAGTGCAACAAAAAGAATTCTATTTAACCTTTCTACTCAACACAAATTTCCGCTAATTAAAGGAAACCAAAACCCAAGGAGAGAATCAATGTTATTGGAAAGTGAGACTTTTCAAACTTCCATAACTCTCTCATTTTTTAACCGATTTTAATGAAACTTTTTGTAAAGTGCTTCTCTGAATTTTCACTTTCCAATAACATTGATTCTCTCTTTGGGTTTTGGTTTCCTTTAAGTGTACTGATCATTTTTTTTTCAAATTACACAGAAGGATGAAATATACAAAGGTTTAAATGTGCTAGGAATGGTGGTTTATACAGTTTTTAAAAGAATTTTCCTCTTTCCCCAGATGTGCGGACCATTTTGGAGAGCACTAGCGAGCCTTCCAGTTCAACACACAGTGGTGATCTACACAGTCATGAGGGCAGCTCTCACCATCTAGATCATGCAGGTATGGACAGCTACGAAAAAATCCATAACACTTCTGGATCTGATGGAAAAAAGCCATTCCAGGGTTCAGATTGCAACAAGAGCTATTCCTATATGAGTGAATATCATAAGCATCTAAGCACCCATACTTGTCAGAAGCCTGATCAGTGTCCAGTTTGTAGCAAGAGATTTACTGAAAAGGGATATATCAAAAGACATATGATGAAGCACAAAGGAGAGAAATGTGATAGAGCTAGTGACAGATGTTCTCAAAAGTCATACCTTCAAGTTCATATGAGAACACACTCGGGAGAGAAGCCTTGTCAATGCTCACTCTGTGAGAGGGGGTTTTTGCACAAACGTGATGAAGAAAGCCATATTAGCACACACACCGGAGAAAAGCCATTTAAGTGTGATTACTGCAGTTACATAAGTGCTAGGAAGGGAAATCTTAAAGTTCATATGAGAACACACACATTCATGAGGGAAAAGCCATTTAAGTGTGATAGCTGTAGTTACAGATGTTCTTCCAAGCAAAGCCTTCAACGTCATATAAGAACCCACACAGGAGAGAAACCTTACAAGTGTGATAGCTGCGGTTACAGAAGTTCTCAAAAGGGACACCTTCAAGTTCATATGGCAACACACACAGGAGAAAAGCCTCATCCTTGCTCACTTTGTGGCAAGAAATTTTCTCGGATTGGACATTTAAAGAGACATATGAAGACACACATAAGTGAAAAGCCATTCCACTGTGAAAGCTGCAGTTATAAATGTTCTGAAAAAGGAAGCCTCAAAGTTCATATGAGGACACACACAGGAGAAAAGCCATTTAAGTGTGATCGCTGTAGATTCAGATGTGCCAAGAAGTCAAATCTTCAAGTTCATATGAGAACACACACAGGAGAAAAGCCTTTTAAGTGTGATTTGTGTAGTCACAGATGTTCTAAAAAGTCACACCTTCTAACTCATATGAGAAAACACACAGGAGAGAAGCCATATCATTGCTCACTTTGTGGTAAGAGATTTGCTCACATGGGACATTTCAAAAGACATATGAGGATACACACAAGAGCTAAGCTTTAGAAGTTCTATATTACTTTGTAATAAGTCTTTCACAAGAGTCTCTCTCGTCATCCTGAATTGCATAGAGGAAAAGAGCCACATAAACATAGTTGCTGTAGTTACAGATATTCTGTAAAGGGAAATCTTAAAGTTCCTATGAGAACCACACAGGAAGAAACCTCATCAGTGTTCATCCTGTGACAGGAGCTTTTGCCATGGAGCTGCCCTTACCACACAATTTAGGACACTCTCTACAGTAATATCTGGTTATAGTTTTCCCATTTTGATGAAGCTCTTACTGCAAAGGGACATCTTGCTTCTCATTTGAAGAAGAATCCAAGCTCAGGGCCACAATTATGGTAAAGAATTCCTTTTACCTCCCTGCATTAAGTTTTAATGATTGATATGGATCCTGGGTATATATATTAACCATGATAGCCCAACTGTATCATTTTGGGAGTACCCAGTAATGAAACTTGAGAAACACAAGCAATAATTTATTGAGGCCTTTCTGAAATCAGCAAAATGCTGGACATAGTGTCATGTGCATGAAACGGCATAAACTGAATCACACCTTATTTTGTTGCTATCATTTTTCTGGACAGTTTGTGAACACTTTATAGAAAAACCCATACTTGTGAGAAGCCTTATCAATGTCCAGTTTGTAGCAAGGGATTTATGCGAAAGGGAAATCTTCAAGTTCATATGAGAACACACACATTTACAAGGGAAAAGCCATTCCAGTGTGATTACTGTAGTCATAGGAGTGTTAGGAAGGCACATCTTCAGGCCCATATGAGAACACACACAGGAGAAAAAGCCATTCCAGTGTGATTTCTGTAGTTACAGGTGTTCTGACAAGGGAAGTCTTAAAGTTCATGTGAAGAAACACACTGTGGAAAAGCCATTCAAGTGTGATTACTGTATTCACAGGAGTGTTAGGAAGACACATCTTCAGACTCATATGAGAACACACACAGGAGAAAAGCCATTCCAGTGTGATTTCTGTAGTTACAGATGTTCTGACAAAGGAAGCCTTAAAGTTCATGTGAGAAAACACACCGAGGAAATGCCATTCAAGTGTGATTTCTGTAGTTGCAGATGTTCTCAAAAGGCAAATCTTAAATTTCATATGGTGACACACACAGGAGAAAAGTCACATCACTGCTCACTTTGTGGCAAGAGGTTTACTCACATGGGACATTTGAAGAGACGTAAAAAGACACACAAAGGAGCAAAGCCCTAGCAGTGCTCTATTTGTAATAATTATTTCACAAGAAACTACTATTTCTGTTGTCACTCTGTAATGCATAGAAGAGAAAAGCCATTTAAACGTACCCACTGTACGTGTAGTTGCAGGCTTTCTGTAAAGGAAAATCTTCAGGTTTGTATGCACAGGAAGAATTGCTTTCAGCATTCATCCTGTGACAGGAGGTTTTGCCACAAAACTGCCCTTATCACACAGTTTAGGACAGGCTGCCAATGCCATATATTATGCTTAGTTAATTTAAGGCTGTTCTGTCTATTAGGTACATACACCCATTTACAACCTATGGGTAAGGAGTAGTAAATTTAGATCAATGCCTTACCATGTGACATGAGTGGGTAGGTAGCTTAACAAAACGTAGTGGCAGTAAAGACGTGTCCGGAACGCAGAAGGCATACTTTTGAAAAATCATAATTTTATTGCATCAATGAAGCAACATAAAGCCATTGAGTGGGTAAAAATACAGTAGTAATACCTTACCGTATATTTGGCAAGTCATATCCGTGTTCATCCTGTGCTAGAAGCTTTTGCCACAGATGTGCCCTTTCCAGTCATGCCTGGACAGACTCTACAGGAAAACTTTTCCAGTTCCATCACTCTGATGGATATTCTTGATTGTTATCTGAAGAGGAAGAATCCATGTTCAAAGCCACACTGTTAAAGAGAGTTTTCTGAAGGCTTGCTTCCGAGTTGTCATGTTTTGTGATCAATGATCTACTTTGTGTTGTAACTATCAGGAATCAGCTGGCCTGTCAGATGTACCTCTATCAAAGTCTAAAATCAATTCACAAAAATGTGTCAAAGACTTACCAGCAGTGGTTGGCTGAAGCAGGGAAAGACAGAAAGCAGGGTGCACTTCACAGGGGGTCGCTCTACACTCTGTCAGCTCAGGAAAATTCTTTAGTTGTTGCTGAAGATGAAGAGCTGAAGATGAAGAAGAGGACCTATCCAACATCATTGATCATTGATCTAAATGCATTTTTGTGACAGTTCCCCTTGTACCTGATGACTCTGTACTACCTGCAGCTAGAAACACTGCTGGCCTTACCATTCCCAACATTATATACAGCAAATGCACTTTCCCACATACTAATTCACTACATGTATTTGTAATTAGCATGTGGCTCACATGTACATATAGTTCCTTTGTTGATGATTTGTGCCCCGAAACTGTATGTACTTTCATTTCCATTGACAGATGTGTTTATTCAAATACAAAAATAATTGTAATAATAATAATAATAATAATAATAATAATAATAATAATAATAATAATAATAATAATAAAAATAATTAACATAAAATTTTGCATTGTTCCGTTAATACTATTGTAATAAACATAAATTACATCCCTTTTATGAAATGGGCAAGGAATAATGATTTGAACAAACTTTTAAGAATGATGCTCTTTCATTACAGATGGGAAGACTATTTCGGTGAGCACCAGTGAATCTCCAAGTTCAACACATATTTGTCATACTCCAGATGTGTGTCATGCTTGTAGCAACAGCAACAAGAAAATACAGAATACTTTCAAATCTGATGGAAAAATGCAATCCACGGTCCAGTCGTGCAAGACCAGATGTTCCGACGAGAGCGCTTTTCCTATACATACAAGAACACGCTCCGGACCAAAACCTCACACTGACCCAGAGGCATACTCTAGACAAAAGCATTATCAATGCTCGGAATGTCAACTGAAATTTTCTATGCAATGTGATCTGTTGAAACATGTGAAAATTCACCCAGAAGGAAGGTCTTATCAATGTGTAATTTGTAGTATGAGCTTTTTTCGAAAGGGACAGCTCAGCATACACATGAGAATTCACAAAGGTGAAAAACCATATCAGTGTTCATCATGTGACAAGAAATTTTCCTACCAATCTGGCCTTTCTAGACATTTCCTGACACACTCTAGGAAAAAGCCTTTTCATTGTTCAATTTGTAGCAAGGGATTTACTTGCAAGGGAGACGTCAACAAACATATGAGGATACACAATAGAGAAAAGCCTTTTAAGTGTGATTGCTGTAGTTACAGAAGTTCTCAAAGGGGACATCTTCAAGCTCATATGAGAACACACAAAGGAGAAAAGCCTTTATTTTGTGACGAGAGGTTTTCTGACAAAGGTGCCCTTTCTACACCCGCTCATTCTGAAGAAGAGCCTTTCAACTGTTCAATTTGTGGCAAGAGATATAATAAAAAAGAACAGCTCGAATCACATATGAGAGCCCATATTGGAGATGAGGCTTATCAATGTTCATTTTGTAGCAAGAGCTTTTCTCTTAAAGGACGTTTCAATATACATATGATGACACACACGGGAGAAAAACCTTATCAGTGCTCAGTTTGTAGCAAGAGATTTCTGCATAGAGAGAGTTTCAAGAGACATTTGAGAACCCACACAGGAGAAAAACCTTATCAGTGTTCAGTCTGCAGCAAGAGATTTCTCGGAGGGGATGCTTTCAAGATACATATGAGAATCCATACAGGGGAGAAACCTTACAAGTGTTCAGTTTGTAGCAAGGAATTTATTCATAGGGGTAGTTACACAAGGCATATGAGAATCCATACGGGAGAGAAACCATATCAGTGTTCTGTGTGTGACAGGAGATTCTCTGACGGAAGTACCCTTTCTCGACATATTCTAACACACACTGGAGAAAAGCCTTACCAGTGTCCAATTTGTAGCAAAACATTTATTCAGAAAGGAAAACACAACTTCCATATGAGAACAACCCATAAAGTGCCCCTTTAGACATGTTCCAACATGTATGGAAAAGCCTTTCCAGTGTTGCAAAATGCATATGTAGGCCTGTAAATGCACTTATGAGAACCCACAAAGCAGAAATGTCCTATCAGTGTTCAGTTTGTAGCAAGAGCTGTTCTGACATAAAAGATCTTTCTAGATATATCATGTATGTAGAGTTTTCCAAAACATGCTACATCCATTTAAAAAAATTAAAATTCCTTTTTTTTTTCTTTTTTTTTCATAAATATATAATTTCCAGTAGCTACATATATGTACATTAACATATCCCAAAAGTTGAATTTCTTATGAGGAAACTGAGAACACACACTGAAATAAACAGCTCTTTACCAGTGTGCCATTTTTACCTGGGCTGTGGAAAGAAATCCTTATCTCTAGGCATAAGAAAATTCACACAGGAGAAAGGCCTTACTAGTCATAGTGTGCCATTGCAAATGAGGATTTCACAAGAAATACATACTTGTCTCTCTACCGGTATTCCTCTGAATGTTCAGATGAAGTAAGAGCATTATCAGTGATCATACTACTAGAAGTAGTTTTCTTAATCTTAATCTTAGAAAATGTTCCCTTTCCAGTTATCTATATACACACTCTGAATAAAAGTGTTTCCAATGTTCATTTTGTTTTTGTTTCTGTGTCTTGGAAGGTCAGTGTTTACCTTTAAAGATATCTTACAGTAGTGGAAAGGTGGCGCTTTGGATATTTAACTACTTTGTCAGCTGGAATGGAAATTATTATATATACTGTTGTGAAATGATTAATTTCGAACATAGGTGACGTTTGTTTGAAGAAAAATGGTTTAGAAATGGCTAAAATGTCCAAAAAAATAAACATCGAATTACAAGCGCGGTACCGTGCTTGTAATTTGATGTGAAAACAGTGTGTGTAACAAGTGTGTGCGAACCGCTATGCGCCGTTGAGCCGGGAGCGTCGGGGTAGGTGGTCCTTAGCGAGGGTATAAAGGTAACCGTTGATATTCGATCATTTGAATTATTTTACTGAAAATCACCGGAAATCATGAATAGAATACCGGATTATCTCACTCATGTATCTTTTTATTGAAGCCGAACAATATGAGACTATATTTGAGCAGTTTCATGCCAACTTTCATTTTGCTACCACTACTGTTTATTACCTTTACGATTCCTAACTCTATACCTGTGTGCAATTTAGCTAATGAAGATGGAGATAGTTTCCACTTTTGTACTGCATTGCACCAAAAAAATAAAGAAAAAAATTATTTATGATTTTTTGAATGATGAATTTTTCTCTTTTTACATCACTGCCTGTATTAGCTAAATCACATTCATGAGGATTGTCTAGGCTTGATGAGCTGCCCAGGCTCGATAGACTAATCCTGAAGAGTGAACCCCCAGTGTTGGTTGTTTGACTTTAGAATAAAGTTTACCAGTGGTTCTTTTAGTAGTACAGTATAGCTACAGGTATTTGTTGTCTATTGGATAATCGGATAGGGTTCGAATCACTGCCACGGCACTAACGTCCTTTGGCAAGCCATTATCCCTTTCAGGACAGGAATTATTTAAAGTACACATTCAAAGAAAATCACAAATATGATAAATAATGTATCACTAGAAACTGGCAAGTTAACAGATAGCAATCGTATCAGTTTAAAGTCAACTACATATCAGGTAATTAAACAATAATACAAATAAAACTACCTCCCAGCATCTGCGATATACAAGCGCTTCGCCAAAAAAATAACGTTTCAATGACGTCAAAAAAGGGAACAATCCTGTCCAAGCAGACGACGTCCCATAAAGAATGAACATAAGTGCAGTGCAGTTATTTCTCAAATTATAAAGAATTTAGTGTATTCAAACGTGCCCATATTTCACCCCATTCTAAAATGGGAATGAAACAGTTTCTGATTACTGAAATCTTTTGTTTGTAAATATATAGGATGAGGGTTAATGAACAATCAAAGAAACCACACTTTCAAATTGAAAAGCCCGCTGAATGATTGCAAGGACGGTATTCATCCCTCATTCAACGCCGAACATCCAGCGGTGTATGCAGCTGTGAATGCAATGGCGTCTATTTTGTTTACAAGCAACTGATTCCTTTATTCTTGTAACGCTTCATTTTCCATCCAAATAAACCCATGCACGGGGTTTAGAGTGAGGCAATATATGTATTAAACATAATAGACTAATGCTAGTGAAGTGAAATAACTGAAAAGAAGATGACAAAACAGGCACTTAAAATATGTGAGATGTTATGGGACATCGTCTGCTTGTGCAATTAACGTCCTGTCTTTGATGTCACACATTTCAGTGGCTTTCGGAGAGCTGTTCAGGTGCTATGTCGGGGCTGTATGTTAGCAATTTGTAATTGATAATAATCATTACTTCGAATGTTTGCAAGCGTCGAATTTTGACAAACTTGTCCGGTCTAAGCTTCACCTACGCAATAATGAAACTTAAGTCAGTTTTAAAAATCAATGAATATCTACTTTAAGGACTAAATTGATCACATTTTGTTCTTCAAATTGGCAATAATAATCGTTCTCTTTTTAGTGCCATATCGTTCTAATAAGGTGTAATGTCTTTAAAACAATATACATGGTTTGTAATTTTGTTGAAAAGTTGAAAAAATTGCCAATTTTGAACCTCCCAGTGTGTTGCCAATTTAAGGATTTTGAAGCTTATTCTAGTTTTTAAAATTCCTGGCATCAAGCGCAATATGGTCACGCAACAAGAATGGACATATAGTGTGTGCAGAAATGTTTGCTCTTTCTGTTCCTCCATCTTGTATGTATGTATGTATTTATTCATTGAACTTCATTGACATATCCATCAATATTTTGCTCGAATATAACATTAATAGTAAGAACAATATTAATAATAATAATAATAATAATAGGAGTAACTTAGTCATGACAAAAACAGAACAATATATCGTGAGTATAGCATTCAAAACAAACAAACAAACAAACAAACAAACAAAAATACTCATAATTGATCAACTAGACATGCTCTTTCATGAAATATAAATTATCAGATTATGTACAAGTAGTGTAAGGTGATGAGAAAAAGAGCCATTAAAAGAATTATATACATATACTTATACTATATATAGATATGTCTAATAATAAACAATTTAAAGGTTACCACGTTGATCAATAGTATATCGCAAAAAATCTTGTATATTTTTTAGAGCTCTGAACCCAAAGTTATGGAGTCAAACCACAAAATGTGGTCAATTTTCTTGAAAGGGTTAAGTCTAGTGGTCTACATTCGCCACTTTCCTTCCATGTGAAGTTAATAGGTACCCAGTAGGAAGAAATTCCTTATCATGGCAGCTTTGCCAAAGCTAGTGTAATATTAGTTTTGGGTGTCTTACACATGCTCTGACTTTGTCCTGGCGATGATTGCTCGGGGGAGCGTTTCATCAAGCGTTTTGTCAGTGATTTCAACCGACAGCTGTTATAAGCTACTGAAATCCTCGCATCTGATTGGCTGAGAGCAAATTTGTCGGTTGAAATCACTGACAAAACGCTTGATGAAACGCTCCCCTGGGCTGTATGTAGTCAAAGATACAGGGTTAGGGTTGGGATTGCAATTGGGTTTTAAGGTTAGGTTTAGGGTTAGGATTTAGGTGTAGCTTTTGGTCCGGGGTTGAAGTTTGAAATTTGATTCATGCAAGAAATTGTCGCCGGAGCATGTGTCACACAACCGTTTTATATCATCTCGAAAAAGCACTTTACATGTACAAATCTAACTTTTGTTGATGATATCATTATTATAATCGTAATCGTGATTTTATTCTTCGGCATGGTTTGGAATGTACATCTTCAGTATGTTCAAACTTCAAAGCGGTATTTATATTTGTTTCCCTGTGCCATGAAAGGGAAAGTCCACTCTGGAATTGAGCTGGCTTAATAAAAAGCATATAAATGAGAGAAGCGGATAAGTAACATGTTAAGGAAATGTTACAGTGAAGGATAAGAAAGTTTTGAAATTTTAGATTTGCAGTTGATCAAACACAAAATGTCAACTATCCCTCTTTATTATTACTTTGATTATGATTTTCTGTACTTTTTTTTTAGGAAGAAAATATCTTATTGGTACGTGTGCCATGCCCAAGAAATATTGGACACATGTTTTTACACCCTTCTCTGTATGAAAGAGATCTACTTATTTATCAACCTCTAAGGAAAGGGAAATTTACGATGAAATTGAAGAGGTGCTCACAAGGTAAAACACTGATTTGCCAATTTGCATCTGTTCCATTACAACTTTTAAAAGTTATCTTAAAATCTTTTTGGAGGTTTCCCTCAAACATGCACCAATCAGTTTCTCTCATTATTCTGCTTTCATTAGACCCAAGTTAATATACATGTATCGATCAAAGTGATCTTCCCTTAACCATCTCAGCCTGGTCGGTCGAAGTATAGTAATATGTTCCTCAGTTATTTTGTGATGTATCTAAGCTTATTGTCAGTATTATTAATATAGGAAACTAAACGGACATGTAATTCGTATGATTCATATATGATGTGGGGTTATTTTGTTTTCTTTTTACATCATTATTTTCAGTTTATTAAAACAGTTCGAATTTCACAGATGTTTGTATGATTCTTTTTTATAGTGGTTTTCACACAACATTGTGGTTGGTATTGTTTGCATATTGGTACAGTACATGTATATGTATGGTAGAAAAAGAGGACAGGCATTATAAGAGAGACATAGCAAGAGAGAGAGAGAGAGAGAGCAAAGGGAATGAAAAAGAGAGTGAAGGAAAGTGGGGTAGTCAGATTGAGAGGAGAGAATATTAAAGAGAGACTAACTCACAAGGGGCAGAACAAGAAACAGATATACACTGTACATGTACATGTACATGTCCGAGTCAGGGGCCGTGGAGCGTTTTTGAAAGTGGGGGGGGGGGGGGGCTGATCTGATTTCACTCATTAATGACAATTTTCGAGCCTTTTTTCCGACATTCTACTCAACGGGGGCTGCAGCCCTCTCCTTTATCATATGGCACCAAAAAATCTCGCAATATTCTACGCTTGAGTGAGCAAAAGCCAATTGTGTAAAAGGGTGCATGGTACTTGACAAATGTGTATGTTCTGACTGGTATCAGCAAAGTTGAGAGTCGTGAAAGGGCTTAGAAATGTCATATTTTGATCATTAAAAGACAATTTATGAAAGAACAGACTTTGTTCACTGTATGTCCTGATATATCCCATTGAAATTTTTTGGTTGAGTGAGCAAGCCAGGTGAAATTAAAAGACTCGCCAAAAGAATCATTTTGAAACACTCAACAAAGTACACGTAGTTAAGGGATGTGTGAGGACATAAAGAGAACAATGCCTGTTATTTCAGATACTGCCTTTTATTGACCAGAATATGGGAATTTCTAAGCCTTTTCATGACTCTCACCTTGGCTGATACCAGCCAGAGCAAATATCTTTTTTTGTCAAGTCTGGATTTTGCAACCTTTCACAAAATTTGCTTTTGCTAACTCAAGCATAGAATATTGGTTGATATTTTGGTGTCATTTGATAGAAGAGAACCTAAGCTATCCACAAGAATGAAAATTTCCTTGGAATATTTTGAAATTTCTATTTGGGTAGACTTTTACCAACTGTTAAAGTTTTTTTTTTTTTTTTTGGGGGGGGACGTACTGTAGAATGAATGTGTTTATAACTAGGCAGAACGAGAGAAGTGGAAAAAGTAACACAAAGAGAGAGGAGCAACTTGTTGAAAGAGAGCAAAGGAAGATTTAGAACCAAGTCTAGGCCAGGAGCCTGTCCCAAGATAGTCGCCCCATTTTACCCTTTAGATTTGACCCTGTAAAGTTACTCAGACCATGCATCTAAGTTATTGAAGCCTCCAGACATCTCCAAAGAGACCCCATGCAAAGTCGGGTCCATTTCACCCCATCTCCTCCATGCAATTAAATTTGCCAGTAGGGATTAAATACATGTAGTATACCTGGACATTACAAAACAAAAAACCAAAAAATTAAAAAGTCACCAAAAAATTCGTCGGGATGGGGTGTCAGACAGCCCCTTGAAGCTAGCCAAGGGACCAAATTTTGTTAGAGGAAAGAGCTATAGATGTACATTCCAAAAACATTAAAACTGAAAAAAAATTGTCCATCGGAGAGGGGTTGTCAGACCCCTAAAACAAACAAACAAAACAAAACAAAACAAAACAAAAAAAATCCCCACTACTAGTGCCCTTTGAATACGTTATCCCACACCAATGCTCTGTAAAGAAAAACAATTGTCTTACCTTCTAACTATGATAACTCTAAAGTGTTTTATTCAATTCAATTCAAAATTTTGAAAAAAATATTTTGAGTATATCGGTAACAATGTTCTGAAGGTGAAATTTAGAGTTACTTTGTATTTTGATTAATAAGTTATTAACTTGTGAAAAAAATGTATAGCTTTCTCAAAAATAGCCCCAAAATATTGTCAGAACTATGTAAACACACCCTTTGTCAATCGGCACCTGTTTGCCAAGACATAATAGATGAGTTTGTCATGATCTGTGGTATGTGCCTGTCAGGCTGAAATGTACTATTCATGTGTTAATTTCACACAAATACCAAGCAAGTTCCTCTATTATGCAATGTCAAATGGTCAATGGGTGTGATTATATAATCCTGACAATATTTATTGACTACTTTCGAAGAAGCAATACATTTTGCACAATTTAATAACTTATTGATGAAATGCCCAATTAACTCCAAATTGCATCTCAAGAAAATTATTATACTCAAAATTATGTTATGTGAATTTGAATTGAATGGAGTAAAACAATTTTGAGTTATAGTCAGAAGGTTAGAAAGTGTTTTTTTTTCTTTACATACAGAGCATTTTTTTTTTTTTTTTTGGGGGGGGAAGCATTGTCAAATTAAGGGCACTTTGGTGTTTTTGATTCAGTGGGTCTTACACCCCCTTCCCGATTGGCTATTTTATCAGTTTTTAATATTTTTGGAATGTACATCCATAGCTCTTAACTATCTGTCAAAATTTGGTCCCTAGGCTGCAAGGGGAAAAATTTACCCCAATTTTTAGGGACCGTCTGACACCCCATCCCGACGGAAATTTTTGTCAGTTTTTTTTGGTTTTGTAATGTCCAATCATACTACTTTCTACAGACAAAGTTTGGTGCATGGGGAGATGGGACCCGACTTTGGGGTCTCTTTGGGGGCGCTGCGCCGGGGGGGGGGCGCTAAACCCAACGGCCTTTTTGTCAACGACTTAGATGGGGTTAAATGAGGTGACTATTTCGGGACAGGCTCCCAAACTAAAAGACCGTATAAATGTCGAGACATCCTACAATATGATTATGCTTTCGTATACTCTCAGCATGCATGAATTATTAGGTGGAGAAAAAAAAAAAAGAATATGTTAACGCGTGAGAATATCTCTCATTGTTTATAATATCTAACTATTCCGTCGTTATTTTGCACCAAGGCAAGGACGGATAGGTCGCAAAATATTTTGTAACTTTTGATATTAATGATCGACGACCACATAATTTTCAGGGCTATACAGTGCATCCCAGAAAAAACGAAACCCTAACTATGTGCTCTATGACAATAATTATCTATTTTCCAAAAGCTAGAAGTATTATGCTTTTAAATGATACCTTGATGACATCTATCTGTACATGCTTTACCGAGCAGCAGCATTTTGAAAATGACATGTAAAAACTCAGTAGTGCCAGATTTTGGTAAAACCGTGAAAACGTTAGGAACACATGCGAAAATGACACAAGGGAAATACCAGCTTTATGAGATATGATACGTGAAATTCCTTCGTGTGATGACATGCATTCAATCAGAAATTCATAAAACTCGGGTCAATACCAATTTCCAGTGGTGGCAGGGGTGTACGCCCCCCAAATTTCCTAAATCAGTAAATATCCCTCAAAACATGAAAATTAAAGTGTCCCTCCTGTGATAGAAAAGGTGCCCTTCCTGAGGTGGTAAATTGCCATAATCTTGATATTTCTTCTGCCTTATGTGCCCTTTCAACCTTGTATTTCCTTTTGATGACAATGAAAGTGCCACTAACTTTACTTTTATGAAAAATATCACCTTTCTGTCCGCTTTGTTCTTAAAAGAAATTGCAGTTCTTCAAAATTAAAAAAATTACTTTTCATTTCGATTTTAGGTACCATTTCAATACAAAACATGCCCTTTCTTTACCCCCACCATCAACAAAACATTGACCATCCTTTATTTCATGATGAGGGCATTATCCTTACCATCGTTATTGAAAGAAACACATGAAAATAATCTTCTCGCAGGGTTTTAAAAGTCATGTTACATTTGGGTTATGTTCGCATGTGATCCTAACGTTTTACGGTTTTACCCAAATCTGCCACAACTGAGTTTTTACATGTCATTTTCAAAATGCCGCTGCTCGGTAAAGAATGTAGGCCTACGGATGGATGCCATCAAGGTATCATTTAAAAGCATAATACTTTTAGTTTATGGAAAATGATTAATCATTGTCATACAGCACATAGTGTGGTCATAATAACCCTTTGTTTTAGGGTTTCGTTTTTTCTGGGACGCACTGTATATGCATGGTTTTGACCTTATACTAAAACCCCCTCGACTTTATAGATTAACACTTTTTGTCATGAAAACAAGGATTTCAAGTACGAATGTAATCCCCGCAGTATTTTTTTAATATTACGGGTAGTTTCCAACTCCATGGAAATAATATGAAATATGAATTGCAAGCATGGAGTTGAAACTGGAAAAGTTTAGCTTAAAGATGTCTTTTAAAAAATATATCGAAACCCCGAATTAGTGGCGTATCTTGACCTTGCAAGTCCGACCCAATGGTGATCCACACATTTCAGCAAGAAATTTAGTTTTAGGGTCCTAATTTGCATGGGAGAGGGGGGGGGGGGGGGGGGGGGGTGGAGTGTAGGGCTCATTGGGAGTTCCTTTTAACCGTCTCCTCTTAATTTGTATCATTTCATCATTTTTATTTCGAGATGATATTATTTGTTCAGCATTTTATAGCGCCGTTTGTTACAGCGGTATTCCATGAATTGTGAGCGAGCAAAAGGGGCCTCATTTCCTTTTGAAGTTTTAACTCATGCAAAATCATGACTTGTATGCGGCTAGAGAATATTTTATATTGAAGCAAATTCGTACTATAATAACGGCAGTTCATTTTTTTTTTCTTCTATTGGGATTTACCTATTCTAAGACCTTTGAATCTCTTTTCCCCTTCTCTTCATTTGCAAAGTTACTGTTTGGCGAGGTCGCTTGCCGCGGCCCAGCAACATCAACAACAACAACAAATAAATAAATAAATAAATAAATAAATTTAAAAAAATAAATAAAATTTGAGAAAATTGCTATTAGGTTTTTACCAGCAATTGGTGATTATTTACATTGTCACAGCTACCTCGCTTGGTTGAAAAGTCACTTTCATTAAGGCTCAAAAAGCACTTGCTGCTTTTGACATCTAAACGAAGCTCAACTGCATGATAACTAAACACCAGAGGCGGAGCTCCCGGGGGCAGGGGGCACAGTACCCCCCTCCCCACTTTTTCAAGTACCGGTACCCCCAAAGTTCCCCTTATACTTCTGAAAACTGACCCTTTCTCTCTGATGAAAACCCTTTTTACTACTAAAAGTCCCATTTTCCCTTTCAAATAAGTGCCCCTTTCCCTTTAGATAATTGTCCCTCTTCTCTCTCTGCTAAGTGCCCTGTTCTCCAGATAAGGGTCATTTTTACTTCTAATTAATGCCCTCTTTTCTTTCCAATGATTGCCCTTTTCTCCTTTCTGATAAGTGCCCCTTTTTACCTCTTATACGTGCCCCTTTTCCTACCTAATATGTGAAAAGAATTTCCTCGCCCGCTTAGCTCGCTCTCACATGAATCATTAGACCATTACACTTAACCAGTGGCGGATCCAGGGGGGGGGGGAATCCCGGCCCGTGCCCCCCCCCCCCTTTTGAGGGAAAACAATGCAATGTGCCCCCCCCTATTTGCGATTGTGCCCCCCCCCCTTTTCGAGCAGAAAACCTTTTTTTTTTTTTGCTTGTCAGAGAATTATGGAGGGGAACTGGACCCCATAACCCCCCCCCCCCCCCCCCCCCCCACTGAGCGACTTTTGGAGGGCTGGCGAAAATTTTTTTTTTTTGCTCGCCACATGTATAGGTTAACGCAAATTATATCACAAACAATTAACAATTAGAACCTTGCTAAATCATCAACCATAATGAATCATATATTTGATTCCTAAGCTAATTCAAACAACAACACTCAAATGTGAATGATAACATAATACAACTTAACGTTATAATAACCTACTAATGATCTCATGCCTATATACATGTAGGTGCAGAGATCTTCCAAACAACCCAACACAATATCACTGATGTGTTATACTGAATTTCAATGAATATATGATGAGAATTACCATTATATCTCACTCTCACATAAAGAATACAAAGATGATATTTCTTATACAAATCAATTAATAGGAAGTTCTTCTGAATATAAAGCACACAATAATATAGAAGATATAGACTTATAGAGAATACAGAGTTCATCTCTTTGTAGTACATCAATTAAATCTGACTTAACACCATTCACTGTCTATTAGTTTGTGTGGTGTGTACCAGTATGCAATATAATGCTTGATGGAGAGCAAAGTGCCAAATTCCATCACTCTACTTTGAGCTTGAAATATAAAAATATGAATCAGTTATTGAACCAAGTATTATGGTATAAGTGACAGCACAGATATAAACTTTGACAATAATGCAATTTTAACTTAGCAACTGTTTGCAATCCTGGGGATTTTCACAATTTACAGGAAGGAGTACTATTTCTTGACTGCTTTCTTCCCAATATACTGCAACTCTGAATCTACTTTCCTTTGTTCCATTCTTTGGGTGATGCCTCACCCCCATAGGCGGATCCAGGGGGGGGGGGGGTCGCGGGGGTCCGGACCCCCCTTTTTGGCGCGGTTTTTTTTTTTTTTTTTTTTTTTTTTTACTTGGCGCCGTCTTTCTTGGCGTTTTTTTTTTTTTTTTTTTCCCCCAAGAAATTCTGCCGACCTGATCATGCAAGATACTGCGTAGGCCCTATTCATTACCCATTGTTTCATTCTCCGTCGCAAAGTAGGCCTATAGTACTGTAGTGCCATTCCAGATCAGATATGCGGCGCGGCACGCATAGGTTTATGCATGCGACTTTTGATCGTACGTACGCTGTCTTGCAACTATGCTTGCAACCCTCGAGGAGGCAGGCTCCACGCGACATCATTCAACTTCAAGTCACTCATTCGAGGCCGAGGCAACTCGTCATTCTAGACAATACCAAAGCACAAGTATCCATATAGGTAAATAATTTTTGCTTGGCCCAAATATATAAATGCAGCTCTGCTGCAGGTTAATTGATAAAAACTTTCGGCGCTAGTGCAGTTGATTAAGTAGTGGGCAGTGGCGGCACCAAGGGGGGGGGGGGGGGGGGCATGGGGAGCATTTGCCCCCCCCCCCCCAGTCAGAAGCTTTGCCCCCCCCAGTTGCCGCCCCAATAATTTTCGGAGTGAAAAAAAATAAAAGGGTGGAAAATGAAAAAGAAAAGAAAAGGAAAGAAAAAAGTGAAAAAGGAATGGAGAAAAGAAGGAAAAAGAAAGAAAACGGAAACTTGGAAAGCAGTGGCGGCATCAAGGTGGGGGGGGGGGCATGTGGCAAATTTGTTCGCTCAGCTCGTGTAAATATCCTCATATTTGGGTAGTTTTATAGCTGAATAATTTCTGTACATTTCCACTATAATAGTGTCAAAATTTTTGCTCGCTCGCTTCGCTCGCTCGCAATACAGGCCTATAACTCCCACCACATAATCAGGCCGTGAGATGATCAAATTTCCTCATATTGGGGTAGTTTTATAGCCGAATATGTAATTTCTGTACATTTTTACTACGAAAAATGTCAAAATTTTTGCTCGCTCGCTTCGCTCACTCGCAGTATATAACTACCTCTTTATAATCGGGCAGTTCAGCTAGATGCTCAAAATGTCCTCATATCTGGGTAGGTTTATAGCCGAATATTCTGTACATTTTCACTACAAAAAGTGTCAAATTTTTTTTTGTCCGCCCTTGCCCCCCCAACATTTTCTTTTGCCCCCCATTTGCCCCCCCCCCCCCCACTTTAAAAATCCTGGTGCCGCCACTGGTAGTGGGGACATGCATCCCCGCCGTGGCCGGGGCACGGGCCGGGCGGGCCCGTTCGCTCCGTTCGGCCGCGAGATTACTAGAGTTTGGTTGGATGTGTTAAGTTGTTTTAACGTCATTTTACATCTTTCTTTTTAAGACGTATTTCAATGTCATTTTACAACTCTCTGTAATCTTTAAAATTATCATTGTCAATTGTTCAGTATTGATGTACTTAAAATCATCAACAACAAAACGTAAAGTTGCCGGAGGCAGAAGTAACGGCACATTGAACATGTTGAATGCCGTTTAAATGGTAATTAAATTTATCCGATGATAAATGCTATAAAATTTTTGGTTAAAATTGCAACAGATTTTGATGAAACCAAAACATACTCTCCAAAAAACAATTCTTTATTGGTATTTACATTTCCAACGAAATATCATTTTCCTCAACAAATATTTGAGATTTCGGTTGAAAATGGCGGTCTCGTATTACTTTCATGGGTAGGGAATAATGGACCATTTACCTATGACGTCATTAAGGAGATTATTTCATTAGGTAAACAAATTTTTGTCATTATTTCGGTACCCTGAGAAATAAAAAGAGTTGCTGAAAGCATTGGTAAACCTTACTAGTGTGTGTCTGTGTTCATGTTTATGCAAATTATGCAAACGTGCTTAAAGGTAACAGATAGTTTTGGGAAGCCCTCAAAAACTTTTCGTGAGATTTCTTTGATTTTACTAAATAAATAGCAGGGTACTAACATAACTAAGATGCTGTGAAGTTTTTTCCTCCTCAAGTGAAATATTTATTGAATGAGAGGTGAAAAGTAATAAAAATCCCTGGCCCAAAAAAGAGGGGATATAAATTCAAACAACGTGGCCACACACACTACTCACATGAGGTTTGCTGTGTGTATAGAATACGCTACACATAGTGCGAAGCGCTGGGTTTATTGTGCGGGGAACCTTCAGGTGGATATGATCTTAGCGTGAGGCAGTGAAAAGCCGTTACCAAGCGTTTCTTACAGATATTTACACTAAAATTTGTTCGAAATCGTGAATGGAATGTTAAATAATCTCGTACATGTGTCTTATGATAAAAGGAGAATAGTATGTGACTATGTTAGATAAGTTTCTTGCCAGTATGATTTTTGCTACCGAAACTGTCTATGAGCTTTAAGGGTCTGGTATTCCCTACACCTACCCTATGGTTGTACATCGCAAGAAGTGAACTTCATGTGTCCATATAAAGGTTAAAGTTGTGAAGGTCAAGACTTAAAGTCACACAAAAGGTCAAAGGTCTGTCAGAGTCAACAAAAAGGTCAAAGTCACGAAATTCAAAGGTAATGACAGGTGCTTGGGGGGGGGGGGGGGAGGAGGTTTGTTTTCTCCGAGGACTTTTGATATATTTTTTCTTGTTGTTGATTGGGAACGCTTGAATCTGATACATTGCACCATGACTAGTTTTGTGATACAAAACTTATTTATTTTGCCTAATGAGTAGATGCTGTGGTTGATTGTTAAATCCTGTGAATTTTCAGCAAAACTGGTATTGGTACTGTTGTTGATCGGCCTTGATTGTGAACTCCTGAATCTAAGGAACTTTCCCTTTTTTGTGTTCTTTTGTGATTTGTGATTTATAACTCGTGATGATGTAAACACTTGCGAATTGTTATCTCAGGGATGGGAGGAGATAATATAGATGATATTTAGTGAATAATTCTTCATTGCTGTAAAATGTGTACATGTATCACTAAAATTTACTAAGTGTGTTTGTACAGCATGCGCACACCCAATTCCTAGGTTATCAAGATAGTACTTCAACATTGAAGAACCAATCTCAAGTAATAAATCTCCAGATTTTATTCTTATTTGTCTCACTGGACTGTTTGTGTTGATGCCACATGCCATCTGAGGTCCTGCACAGCAATGCAGACTGGAAAATCTGGGAAAACTTTAAAAAAATATATATATACATATATATATTAATACAGTCCAATGGCGCAAATCCCGGAGGGGATGGGGGTATGCATTAACCCCCCTCCCAGTTCTGATGTACGGGGGGGGGGGGGGTGGCCTGTACAAATATACCCGCACTTTTTGATAAAAGATGGTAATTTGCAATCATTATATATGTATTTTCCATCTCAAATAAACAATAATTCCATGTAATATTAATAGATTAAATGTAATTTCAGTACAAACTAAGACATTTTCAGGCTCGTATTATCAAATTTTTGTGTGGCGCGCTCCGCGCGCCCAACTATATTTCAACATTAAAATAGTCAAACAGGCAATATATATATATATATATATATATAATATATATATATATGCCTATAGAGGCGCTTAGCGCCTTCGGCGCTTGCGTTTGCCAGAATGATAACTTCTCACCCTTTGGACCCCCCCCCCTTTTTTTTAAAACCTGGATCCGCCCTTGACCCCTATGACTCATATCTTCCACTAAACTTCTTGGAAACAAGGAGCACAAGGAGCAGTGCTCTGTGTTACATAACCACAAACTTGCATTTGCAAACAACTTTGTTTATTCTTTACCTTGCCACTGCAGAAGGGCATTATCAAACCTAGTCTTGCCGCTACACCTGGAATGAGATTCGTTTTTAACTCACTTTCACCAAATATTCTTCAAAACGGGCCGGAACGACGGAATAAAAAAAGGCGGTTCTTTATTTGAACGGTTTTTTTTCTCTTCTTATTCTCAACAAGAAAAAAAATGTATGCTTTGGAACGGAAATCTGAGTGTAAAAATGAGGGTCTTCTCGGCGGCACACCGCACGCGCACACTCTATACTGAGAGCCCCGGGCCCCTTCGAGGCAACACAAATCATTGAAATAATTAAGAACCCTCGACTGTATCGGTATGTACAATTGTACCAGTAAAGTTCATTAGTAAAATACATCCTTTAAATATAGCGCCAGCTAGGTCTCGCAAACTGTGCAATCAAGTCAACTACTATACTGGGGTCGGGCTAACTCATTGTACGTATTGACTTTGCGGCACTTGTTGCGAACGTAGCGTAAACAACTTTCTCTCTCTCTGCTTGGACAGCTATAATTGGAAATAATGGAACTTCTTGCAACGGTACACGTTGCATTTATCACGTCATTATTATTTCCAGGTAAGAACCTCAGCAAGGTAGTATTTAGAGTGTTATCCGAGAGAAAACGGTGAGATTCAACAGCTATTTCGAGTTCCTCTAACGGTGAATATAAGATTATCTCGATCTCGGTCCGATATGTGTCATATTGTGTTGGTAGGCATATCCTCCATTCGAGACCACATCTTCAGATAAGCTTGTAATTGTACATGTATAAGTGGACCACAGCAATGACAGCACAGTCACAGAGCAGTGTGTGCAGGGTGATTGATAAGTTGGTATTGTTTTCTTGCATACCAGGCCATCGAGTTTATTGTATGTTAGAATTACTTAGATAGACTAGTAAATTCTATATAACTTTTAAGGATGCAGGCTAGTATTATTAGTAAATAGTATATCGTCATGATCGTCATGGTCATCATGATCGTGGTTACTTATAGATGTACAAGCTTATGGTTGAGGAAATGTACCACTCGCTCGTTTGTACGAATGCAAATGATGGATCCCTCAATTACGATAATGCCAGGATGCATCATTTATTATCTGCAACAATGTCTTTTTTTCTGGCCAATACTGTATAACTTTATACATGTACTATGTACTCTCTACTGTTATTCGTTTGAATCTTATTCAATTCAGGTTTTAGAGTCTATTGTTTCTGTTTGCATTTGCAAGTACAGTAAATCCAGATCTGATTCTGGATGGATATAACTTTGTCATATTGTGACATTGTCTTATTGAACTATTTTCCACCAATGTTTCAAATCATGTATAAATGCACTCACACTTATGCAAGGTTATTGGAGATAACCTTGCACTCAGTACCCTCATACCGTGAGCAATTGCTTCCCATCTAGGCAAGTGTGTGATACATGTATCTTGCACATATGTGTGCGGCAGAGGAGCAAGATCCCGGACCAAAAACAGCCTGAAAATTTCCACTTGATTAAGATGATAAAGATCCTATCAAAGGATCTGGCATGAAATTCTATCATTCTAAAATGTAGAAGGAAGTATTTTCTCAAAATTTTGCCGATTATATTGGTGTTTTTACCTCTTCAACTTTGAGGTCGTGACAGGCCGAAATTGACACAGCTCCATATAGTGATGGTCCTGTGAGTGACTAAGAACGAAAAAGAAAAAAATTGGAATCGCGTGCGTACATTGATCTCTCTATGATCGCGCACACGGAGATTTTGCAATAAAATGAGTATGAATGATACCAATTGCCTCAAGACGAGAGAATGGTTGATTTCAAAGAAATCATACTGTTGTCATATACTCAACTACATGTACGTGCATCTTGAAGTCAATTTTTAAATCATATGCCATGAAAACAGAAATGAGAAATAGACCAGATCAAGATTTACTTCAACTCTGTTTCATTGAATATTCATAATGAACATTTTGTTTTTATCAAAAGTTAATAATAATAAATTATAATAATGATTTATAAAGCGCAGAAACTACATGTATATATTCTACTGCACTGCAAGAGCTCCTGATGTGCTTTCATTGAATATACTCATTGTTTTATTGTATACAATGATGGACCTACTACAAATAATGCTACAGAGGTTTGTTTGCCTAATATGAATATAAATATAATTATCTTCCAATATTTTATTTTCTTCAGTATTTAGGTTGATTACATGCCAGGACCAAGTCCAAACACCTCCTACCGTATCTGTCACAGAAGGTGAAACAGCTACTATAGAATGTCATTTTGATCCCTCAAATCTTGTCGCGTTGGATTGGCGGAAAGGAGAGGATGAGACCAGTGCACTATCTCTTATTAGATTATTTAAACAAATGTAAGTTATCATTTATTTCAGACTAACATCAGTAACATGTAAGAAGTAGTTTCACAAATAGATTATTTTCATCTGTAATATAACAAAGGTGTCATCCTTCTCAAGTATACCCGAGATCAGATGGGCTCTGTAATAAAAACGATGAGAAAAAGAAAAGAAGAAGATTTTCGATTTTGTTTTTGTTTTTTTTTTGTTCACAATGTATTTGCAGGGTTCCCAGCTATCGTAGAAATTAGGGAAAATGTGGAAAAGGTGGAAAAGGTTTCCCTTTTTTATACAGTAAGGGTAAACATACCATGGGATACAGGAAATTCTTTTCATCGGGGGGGGGGGGGGTGGGGGGATGGGGGGATGGGGGGAGGGGGAAGGGAGAGGGGACACAACAAAAGGTCATTCCCCTGATGAATAGAATTGCGTAGCATATCTCCACCACTGAAACATACAGAAGGGACTCTGAAAAATCAATATCAGGGAAAAATCAGGAAAAAGAAAGTAGTCTCAAAATTTTATCTCATGTCTTGTGCTTTACAACACATGTAGGTAGCTTAGTGAAATGCGATTGCACGTAAAAAGGTAGAAGAGACACAAATTACAAAATTTATTCAAAATCTTAATCTTATTCCATAGAGGCAGTACCAAAATATTAGGATTTAAAATTAGTATTTAAAGGGAAAGTTCACCCTGAAGATTACTTGAGTTTAAAAAATGCAGAAAAAATAAAGAAAAATATTGGCGAAGGTTTGATGAAAATCGGTCAAATAATAAAAGAGTTATGACTATTTAAAGTTTTGGATTCGTGACGTCACATGCGAGCAGCTGCCCATTGGTCATGTAATAAATATTCCATATATTCGCATTTTTTTTACGTTCCACGATAAATTAATATTGTTTCTTTTCAGAATCTAGTATTGAATAACATTTCTGACAATATATCAAATGCACAGACGAAAATATTCTAAATTTTCTGAGAAAACTGTATTTTATGGAATATTTATCACATTACATAATGGAGGAGCTGCTCGCATGTGACGTCACAAAATCAAAATTTCAAAAGTCCATAACTCCGTTATTCTTTAACGGATTTTGTCCAAACTTTCGCCAATATTTTTTCTTTATTTTTTCTGCATTTTTTAAACTCAAGTAATCTTCGGGGTGAACTTCCCCCTTTAACTCTATTTAAACACTTCTAAGGAAAGTAATTTTTGAAAATATTTATTCGTATAAGTCTGATTGCAACTTTAAATGCACAGACAAAACTAGCAATTTTGATCTTTGTGTCTTTCCCGCATCTGTACAAGTATACCATAGTGTCTTGCTAAGCTACCTCAGTGCCTGCAACTACATTGGGTGATTTCAAGTTCGGTGTTGGTGTTGGTGTTGGTGTTGAGAGCGTGAATTGGGCTGCTGATTCTAGCCCCAACACCGAATTCGAGTTTATAAAAATAACACCAATCACATTATTGATAGCTCAACACCTAGTGAAGTCAATCGCAGCACCAGCTTCATTTCAGGTTTGGTGTTGTGGCTGGTGCTAGTATTGCCCCAACACCAACACCAGCTTTCAACACCAACACCAGCTTTCAACACCGAACTTGAATTCACCCATTGTATAATGATTTCTTTGGCGTACATGATGGATGAGGAAAGATTATTATGAATCAAAATTTTCCTTCAATTTCTTTGTTTAACAGGATATATCCTGGTGATGACCCTAGGTTTAACATTTCAAGTGATTATTCCTTGAAGATAAATGGAACAACACAAGCAGACCATGGAGTTTATTGGTGTCAGGTGACATTACAAGGTGTCTTTCGGTCATCTACAAACCTCACAGTATTGCCAGGTAAGAAATCCATTCGTAGAAGCTCTAATCAACAAGTCAGCTGAGAGCCAAAAGGTCATTAAATCATATCATTTTACACCGACTTATGCCTCTCATTGGATGAAGTATTCACCTCTTTGTGACTTGTGACCCGTTGGCTCAAAACAACCAGTGAGTTGCTCGAATTCATATTGTAGCATTTTGTGGGATTTATGTTTTGGCATTCCACAGACCAGAGGTTACGGGTTTTCAGTGATATATGTAAAATGGTTGTGGGTTTACTCCCATAGAAGTAAGAACCCACTTTATATTATGTTTTTACTATGAAAAACAATCAACAACAACCACTGGTATCCAGAGAAATTAAATAGCTTTTTACAAGTTTGCCTGGTTGTCCGATTATTTCCAACTTCTCGGTGGTTTTCAGCAGATGGGTCACAATTTCATCAATGCATGCCACTTAATCAGTATTTCGGGAAACGTCTTCCTAAGTACGGTATACCAAGCTTGAATTGAATTGCTGCAATTAATGTTCTGTTCTTCTTCTTTTTCTTTTTACTAACCACATGAAAGCAATGTTTTTGGACATCAATTTTTTTCCTTTTCCGTTCTGTTATGCATTTCAAAATAATCATTTTGCAACCTACTTTTTTTCTTTCAACATCAACCCTCATGCCTGTTTAATAAAAATGAAATTGCCTTTAATGGCAATATATCTCATAGTACCTACTCCTACTCTATGTTGAGTGATTGTTTGCTTATCAAGAGAGGAAAATTATGAATGTTTACACTCCTTTTGCTAATCTAAGAATACATACATCTTGAGAAAAATTTCTGTTCAGAACTTTTTGTTGTAATTATTTTAATTTGTTGCTTCAATGAATGTTAAGGTTATTTTATACTTACGCAGTTATAATTTAAATTTTCATGAAATTGCATTCTATGATCCGTGTAATGTATACATGTAAGGTGTACAGTACTTTGTATGAGTGTACTTTACATGTAGCACCTGCTTAAATATTTGTGCGTAAATTCTGCAACTGAAATAATATTTGAATAATAGTACACCTAGATGTTATGTTCATTGTGTGCAAATGAGGTGGAGATGAAGGAGGAGGATTGGAAGGTGAGAGAGAGATATATGGCTCGGGGACACACCCAGAAAGAGAGAGAGAGAGAGAGAGAGAGAGGGAGATAGGGAGAAGAGAGAGAAGGAGAGAGAGAAATAGAGAAATAGAGAGAGAAATAGAGAGATGGAGAGAGAGAGAGGGAGAGGAGAGATAGAGAAAGATAGACAAGACAGAAAGAAATAGGGAGAGAGAAGGAGAGATAGAGAAAGGTAGAGAGAGAGAGAGAGAGAGAGGGAGATCTATTCAAAAACATTACAAACTTTCAATGTGACATGCCCAGGAGGGACAAGAATGGAAACATTGTGAAGTTCAGAAATAATACAATAGAAACTTACACAAACATAATTAGGCTGAGAAGGTCAGGTACACTGTCGGTTACTATTGTGTCCATTTGGGTCACAGGATGTAAACTCTTACACCTAGAATACATCGTAAGTGAGAAATGAACTTTTGAAGTGAAAAATGTTCCACTACATAGTAGAATCAAGCTTACCTTTTGCATGTTTCTAATTTTTTTGGGGTTATTTTGACTATCTGTACTTTGAGTAATAATACCTTTTGGGCAAGTGAAGTCCAAGCTTTTTTGTCCCAAATGAGCACATCAAAGGTAAATAGTATTTGGGTGGTAATCAGTGGCCCAGTAGAGGAAAAGGAAATGGAAACCTTTCTGAGATTCTCCTGTATACATGTACTTTCTCATCTTTGTTTGCCTTCTTTGAGGGTAGAGACTGGTTATGTAATCATATTGAACAGAGGGGAAACAACTACTTCCTTTGCTGTAGGTGTGACCAGACTGCATACTTTTCCACTGCTTTGAGGGACTGGTGTGACACAGAATCTAGATACATGTAAGCTTGCAAAGACATTATAATGATTTTTGAAGGTTTCAGGTAGTCCTGAAATTGAGGAATATTTTGAAATTCAGAATCTGAAATGCTAGGTCTGTAAGATACATGTATATACATGTGTGTACAGGAAGGAATATTCATTCTTTAACCCATAGCAGAACAGTTTTCTTATAGTTAAAATTAATCAGTTTTCCCTCGTCAAATTGGCAACAATTATTCTTATTTTCCTCTCCTGCATAATTTAAAAAAGACACACACACACAAAATCCCCCAACTGTTTATTAAATGAACGAATGTGAATGAAAATTGCCAAATTTAACAGAAAAACTGCCAATTTGTACACAATTTTTTTTAAACTTATATATGGTTACACTGCATCGCCAATTTAGTTACAAATAGCGCTCTTTTTCTTGAATAGTACAATGTACTGCATTGGAAATAGACTCAAAATTTTTGGTGATTTCTGCTCTTTCTGCTCATGTACATGTAATACCCAGCATTCGGGATTAAAAGATAATGCAGAAACGTCACTAAAGGGAAATAATGTACTCTTATGGGTTAATTCTTCAAATCATAATTATTCTAATTTGCAATTGGAAAAGACCAATTTTATTTGTTGCACAAGAGGCTCAAGTAACTACATGTAAGTTGCACAAGCTGAAGAAAAACTATAATTGACAAAATGATAAAGTAATCTTTTTATTTTTCTTGATCATACAGATTTTTGTCATTCAAAGCTGGCTACATGTATGATCTGACTTTGTTTTCCTAAAAAATGTTCTTCAGACTTACATCTTACAAATGGATTAGTCTGAACCCCCCCCCCAAAATTTTTTTTTATATACTTAGTTAAAAAAAGAAAAGAAAAAGAGACATTTATTGGCCCATATTGAGTATTACAAAAAGTTATTGTGGGATACACTTTGAACTAATACGCTGTGTACCATCAAAAATATTTTCTTGTAGTTTCTTCTTGAGGCCCCCAAAGGAGGATTCAATTTCAAACATTAAATATGAACTTTGATATAATTCAATTTAGGTCCTGAGTGACAGAGAAATGTTATTAGTAGAGGAACATGATTCCAGATTTCTTGCATGCATATGAACTCTGGAGAGGAGAAAAAGAGAGAGGAAAGCTATAGAGACAGGGAGAGTGAGAGAAGGAGAGGGAGAGAGAGAGAGAGAGAGAGAGAGAGAGAGAGAGAAAGAAAGAGAAGAAAGAAGGAGAGAGGTTGGGATCTACATTGTAGATGGATAGACAAAGTGAGGATGAAGGAAGAGAAACAGCATGTTGAAGAGAGAAAGAGATAAAGGAGAGAGAGAGAGAGAGAGAGAGAGAGAGAGAGAGAAAGAGGGGAGAGAAGGTGGAATGGATTCATGTAGATGGATGGAGGGAGAGAAACAGCATGTTGAAGAGAGAAAGAGATAAAGAGATAAAAGAGAGAGAGAGAGAGAGAGAGAGAGAGAGAGAAAGAGGGGAGAGAAGGTGGGATGGATTCATGCAGATGGATGGAGGGAGAGAAACAGCATGTTGAAGAGAGAAAGAGATAAAGGAAGAGAGAGAGAGAGAGAGAGAGAGAAAGAAAGAAAGAGGGGAGAGAAGGTGGAATGGATTCATGTAGATGGATGGAGGGAGAGAAACAGCATGTTGAAGAGAGAAAGAGATAAAGGAGAGAGAGAGAGAGAGAGAGAGAGAGAGAAAGAAAGAAAGAGGGGAGAGAAGGTGGAATGGATTCATGTAGATGGATGGAGGGAGAGAAACAGCATGTTGAAGAGAGAAAGAGATAAAGGAGAGAGAGAGAGAGAGAGAGAGAGAGAGAGAAAGAGGGGAGAGAAGGTGGAATGGATTCATGTAGATGGATGGAGGAAGAGAAACAGCATGTTGAAGAGAGAAAGAGATAAAGGAGAGAGAGAGAGAGAGAGAGAGAAAGAAAGAGGGGAGAGAAGGTGGAATGGATTCATGTAGATGGATGGAGGAAGAGAAACAGCATGTTGAAGAGAGAAAGAGATAAAGGAGAGAGAGAGAGAGAGAGAGAGAAAGAAAGAAAGAGGGGAGAGAAGGTGGAATGGATTCATGTAGATGGATGGAGGGAGAGAAACAGCATGTTGAAGAGAGAAAGAGATAAAGGAGAGAGAGAGAGAGAGAGAGAGAAAAGAAAGAAAGAGGGGAGAGAAGGTGGAATGGATTCATGTAGATGGATGGAGGGAGAGAAACAGCATGTTGAAGAGAGAAAGAGATAAAGGAGAGAGAGAGAGAGAGAGAGAGAGAGAGAGAGAAAGAAAGAGGGGAGAGAAGGTGGAATGGATTCATGTAGATGGATGGAGGGAGAGAAACAGCATGAGGAAGAGAGGAAAAACAGAGTGGGAGAGAGAGAGATAGTTAATGAGAAGAAAGAAGGAAGAGAAGTTGGGATAGAGGGAAAGAGGAAGTGAGAATGGAGGAAGAGAAACAGCTCTTGAAGAGAGAAAGAGATAAAGGAGAGTGAGAGAGATAGCGAGAGAGGGGAGAGAAATAGAGCAAGAAATTGCGATACACTGTATGCATAGTTTAAAGTGAAATAACGATTGGCAATCCGTGCAAAAAGGAAAGTAACAAGAAAAAAAAATGGGCTTTCAATTGTGGGTTTTTTAGTATATTTCATAACTCCCTCTTAAATTTCCCCTTTTATCCACTGAAATTTCATCAATAATTGGTGAGTACAACAATGCAAACAGAAATTTGATAACATCATACTTGGCACACATACATGTATGCTATGTTTAATTATGAATTCAATAAATACCCATTGACAAATAGCCACGGTATATTATTTCATCCCAAATAGTATGTATTCAAATAGTGAATGCAGTACTGTGGTATGCCATAGCTTAATGTTGGTAAGTCAGGTTTTCGAGGGAGATATGACAATTCAAGGTTAGTGCTGTAAACTCATTAGTGTTTTCCCTTCCAGTTTAAAAAAATAATGAATTCAAACCAAGGATAGACGGTGGCCATTGATAAAAACATGTCAGACGAGATTAAAGACTGAAACCGTTTCCTAAAAGTGAAGCTCTAGAATAAAGGTCTTTTTGAGAAGACAGATTCTGTTGGACCTTTTTTTTTTCTATTAGACCGTGGGCCGAGGCCTGTTTTCTTGCTTAGTTTTTGAGTTCCGTGGTCCATCTCTGGGAAGTACCTAAAAATGTGCTAGATATGTTCATAACATGTATCCAAAACAGGAATGACATGTTCCCACGTTTGAAACTTGGGCATTAAGTAGAAAACAAAGAAAAAGTAAAGAATTGGTTGCTAGGGACATTTTTACCTTAGCAACCATGAAATAGAGAGATATTTCTTTGAATAATTTGGAGCAGATATAGCCTTTAGGCACAGAGATGGTATTTTGAGCAATGTGATGTCATGTAATGATGGTCAATCATATAAAATTCAATTTGCATATTAATTAATACCTTATATAGTAATCCATACAGAAACTAAGTATACATGTATGTGATCGATGTCTCATGAAATGATCAGCGTAATTATACATGTATTTGCTTTGTCTAAAGGGAGGACAGTGTCTGTCTGTTGCCCTATACCCCATGTATACCCTTCCCCATTCTAATCAGTTCACCCATCAGCCTGTTCCCCCCCCCCCCAAAAAAAAAAAAACAACACGCATGTATATCCATGAAGTGAAACAACATAAATGAATACTGTGTAGTTAATATGTATCGCACTAAATAAGCAAGATGCTTTCTATCAAAACTTTCATGTGCCCATTCTCTCTTTATTTACACACAGCCATCCTTTTCACACATAATGATCTACACTGTATACTTACAAATATGCAGGCAAGCCCCCCCCCCCCCCCAATTTATACTAAACAATTGGCCTATAATGAATCCCACAATCGGCAAGATGTTTCAATCCAAATTCATACTGTACCCATTCTCTTTTTTTATTTTTACACACAGCCATCATTGTCACACATACAGCTCTACTTGCATATGTACCAGCAAGCCCCCCCCCCCCACCCCTTACTTAATACTGTATAATTGACCTAATAATTAAAACAGAATAACTAAATAGGATACAAATTAAAAAGCCTCTGAAGGTTAATCTCCTGTTTATCCTGGATACAAGCACATGCCCCTCCAACCCCACCCCCAGCAATTATCATGTATTCCTTTTAATCATTTGTTGTCCTGTTTCTCTTAATATGTATCACCTTCTTTCTCTCTCTCTCACTCTCTCTCTCTCTCTCTCTGTGACCTTACATGAAAAACAATGCAGGAATATAAGCATGACACATAACTGTATATTCATGTTGCCTGTTTTTATTTTTTAAATAAAATTCACTGTTGGATACTTCAATTTACAAACACTCTTGATATAATTCAAACCAGTCTTTACATACATGCACGTGCAGTTTGTATTAGCATCAAACAAGTACATGTGCGTAGGCCTGATATGTAAAATCACATTTTGCACAAAGTGTTCAACAAAGCTTGAACATTTTACTTTTCTCAGTAAGCAGTGATGTATTTTATTTATTCATGATTAAATGTGATCATGTCTTCCAAATTAAGCAGGTAACCATTGTAAGTTCTAAGCCCATGAATTGTACTTTACTAGTATTTTTGAAGTGTAAAAGTCCTACTCATAGGTGCATTGAAAACCACTTCCAAAGTGAATGATTACTACATCTCATACCCTAAGTGGTAGCTTTTGGAGCACATCAGTAAAAATTACATCTCAGCAACAGTCAATAACTATGTACATCAGAGATTTCACATCTGGCACCTGAAGTATGGCAACTTCATGGTCCTGATTAGAAAGCTGTCAAGTCTCGAAATTCACTTCCATCTCATTCATTCAAATTTTTAAAAATGGGACAAGGATTATCCCTATTACATGTAGATTAACTTTAAAAAAGACATGTATTCAAAATCATACAAAAAAAAAAAAATTCTTAGTACATTATTATTGTCAGAATATTCAATCCATTCACTGTACTTGAGAAAGGCTTTAAAATGTTATTTAATTTGTACTCACAGACAAAATAGAGAACATTGAATTATTTATCATTTTAGGATATTTTAACTGCTCCCACTACAAATCAAATACATGCAGTAACCCATGATTCCACACAAAATTACAAAATTATAAGATAGATGGAGCAATGACTATGAGAGGGCATATGAATCATGAAAGCTAATAGCAGAATCACAGTATTCCACACATTATGACTCTGCTTGTGAGAATAACTGGCTGAAAAAATTTTAACTTTCAAAATTGTGATAAAACATGTAACACATGTTTTGGAAAATTTCTTTCTGAAGATGTTATGTGTTATGAGTGAAGCTCATCTGCATATTAACTGAAAAACATACGACTTTACTCTTTTTAAAAACTTTGTTCTTGCAAATTTGATCAACCAGACTATTTTGCGAGAGGTTAAATTTGAGATTGCGGAATCAACAAGCAGCGATGATAATTATACATTCGCAAAGTGAAGGTGAATTAGCACAGCCTGCATTGCATACAGCCATGCTGCGCTAGTATGTATGAATGTTGCCAATATTTTAGCATGTTAAATTCATGAAAATAAACCCCTGCAGAATATAGGCATAACAAAAATTTCTGTAATTTTAATGCATGTACTTCACGGGAATCACGGCCCTTCCCCGCTCCTACTACTGCAGTTGATTTACAGAAATGTTCATATGACGGTTCTTCTCAAAACCTGCTTCTTTGTCCTTTGGGTTGAATCTTGTTTAGTTTTCTGGTAGGAGGTGAAGCATGGCTGAAGTTATATCTCATATTCAAAGCAAGAAGGTCTTTCAGACAAGTCTTGAGTAGAATCTTCTCATTCTGGTAGGAGGTGAAGCATGGCTGAAGTTATATCTCACATTCAAAGCAAGAAGGTCTTTCAGACAAGTCTTGAGCAGAATCTTCTCATCTTTGCTCATTTCTGCAGCTTGTACCAGCTTACCTGCATAATTTTTTTTTCTCTTTCTTTTTCTTGTGAATGGTTTATCCTCTGTTTTGTCTTTTTCCCCCCATTTGATGCATTGGACTGGAAGAACATGGTGAACCCTTGCCTAAAGTTGACATTGCCTCAGTCATTGTTGTTGGACCTCCAAATGTGGCTCCATTACTGCTTCTGTCTCGCATGGAATAACGATGGTCCTTGTAGCTGGGAGCATTGTTTTCAAAGACTACAAGGAAACAGAAAAATATAAGAGATTTAATGCCATTTGCTCTTGTATAAAAAATGAAATACCATGCTATTTGATTTAAAAACACATTAAATCCAATCACCTTCTCCTACTTTAATGTATATTGAACTTTTGAAGTGGCATTAAATCCCCATAGCATACTGCCCGGAGTGAATGGGGGAGGGGGCTATTTCAACAATAACGCTGATTAGTCAAAATCTGATTGGGTCTATTAATAGATTGTCTTCATCCAATAATTTTAGTAATACAGCTGTATTGTAAAATAGGACATGCCATTCATTTACGCAGCATAGCAGTACTTCAATGCTAGATTACCTGATTCAACATGTTCAACTCTTACTATGCTACAAATTTGGGGTTTCGGAGTTGAAACTGAAATTTAAATAGTATTTTCCTCTCATGTATGAATGATCTAGAATGGACCATAGCCTGCTTACACATACAAAAGCTACTGAAGGCTATTCACCTGTGAAATCTAATGTGGAGTACAAGCTTGTAGACTATGTATTGTAAGTGATATTTGTATCAATCATGCATAGCTTTGCTAGAAAGTAACTGCTTAATTCATAATAAAAATGGTTGTTTAGACATTAATATTTTCATAATGAAACAGCCTTCCTACAATATTGTGATATCCTATAAAGGAAATAATTATTTGTGGGTAAATTCAACTGATTTTTTAGTTAAGCCCACGCAAAACTCAAACTAAACTAAAGGAGTCAATCCATAACACAAATACCAATGCATGGGACTGGTAGTTGAAAAGTTGGGCCTACGGTTCATGCAAATAAAACCTGGAGAAAATTAGACTGTTCATAATAATGCTTTCCCCAAATACACAAAAATATAACTCTAATTAAATACCTCCATGTTCTGCTCTTCTTGCTTCTTCCTGGCCCTCTCAATCTTAGTTTTGTTGGTGAATTGCATGATTCAATGGTCATGGTATACGATACTCTGTGTGGCAGACATGGTACATGCACACAAACACTCAGAGTACAGGGGTTGTGATTGGCCATTTGCACTCAGGTCTCTAATAGCCGAGCTGTGATTGGTTACTTAAGGAGCAGATATGACATCATCACTGCAGGAAAAAAGCTGTCTGCTAATTGTAGCAACTTTATATCAAAATTGTGAAAATATGCCCAAAATGTGCAAATGGGAACATTCACCATTGCTCTTAGATATATGTCCATTAATCATTTATGACAAAATTAAGTACTTCCCAGATATGGACCACGGAACTGAAGAATTTTGAGAGCCGGCCCACGGCCTATATGGATTGGTGTGTGATTTGGTTACGAATGGCTTTTAGAGGAAAGTACGCTTTATGCCTGTAAAGGCTTGTTCACATATAACTGCCTCCATTATTATTTTTTTACATGTTGAAGAAATGTCAAGTGGGGATGAAAAATGTAGCTGCACACAGAAAGGGTCCTATGCGTATTTTGTGCGTTATGCGATACACAATATAAGATGAATGTGAAGTGTAGAACAGGATACCACACATACATGTACATGTACATGTAGGCCTAGATGTACCAGCATATTCTTCTAAGTTTTTTTTCAACTCCCTCTCCCACACACACACAAGTCATCTACACGTAATTGCAACCTATTGACTATCTAACAACTGCATCAAGTATATTTTTATCTGTTCTAATCTTCTGATTTTTTTTGTCTCCCCCCCCCCCCCCCCACACACACACACAATTCATCTATGGTACTCATATTTACAACACCCACTGATTACCTACAACTGCATCAAGTACATGTATATGTTTATTATGAATACATACACGTAGTATGGCAAAATGTGCATACCGGTATTGGCATATTGTGAACTCATGTACTGTAAATGCAGAAATATTTGCGGTACATTAATTTTCGCGGATTTCGCGCTATTTTCGGCAGGCGCGAATTCTAGAACATGCGAAAATATTAGCACGATTTCTTATGCTTGTTTTGAATGGACGCTGCATGCATTGCGTGCTTCATCTCATGTTTGAATCCAATTCATTTTAGAGTGTGTGTGTGTAGTTGTGTCTGTAGAATACATTTGAATGGACCGCTTGTGTGTGAAACAATAAATGGAGCCATATTTTTGTGAGTGAGTAATTGTGCAGCGCGAATTCAAGAACCGGCAAATATGTTTTGGGGTCGCTCAGCGCGAAAATTTAATCATACGAAAATAACTTTGAAAACACCTGTTTCATGTTACATCAAGACAAAGATGTATACATACATGTACATGTACAGTGATTCATATGTACATTATAGCATCAGCCTCTACAGGCAGCCAGCATTTATACATGTAGAAGTAAAGTGTAAATTCATTTAAGAAAAAATACAAAATACAAATTACAGATATGAATTAGAAAGAGGAAAAATCCATTTTCAGTCTTCTTATACCAAAAAAGTAAAGTTTGCAGGGGAGTTAAATTGCATTTATAATACTGAACCAAGGAAATGCCATTGTTTGGTGGAATAAGTCTCACAGGCTGAAATCGTATATTCATCCGAAGCACTCACAAAATTTCCAAGGGACGAACGGCCCTGACTCCTGAACTGTTTGGCTGCATTACCATGGTAACAGTGTATGATGTCATGTGGGAAGCAGGATAGTGAGAGTACAGTGTTTGGTTGAAGGTTGTGTGTTGTCTTGTTGGAGTCACAAACTTCCTAGACTAAAGATCCGTGATCAAGATAGACCTGTAGAACATGTGATCTGGTTTAAAGGGGGTATTACTGTAGATCAGTAATTAATGGGGTGACAATATCTTCTCTGCTGTGTTGAATAATGACAGTGCATGTACAGACCTACCAAGTCTCACGCATTAGGCGTGACAGTCACGCATCAGGGCTCTTACTCACGCTCAAAAATCTCTTTCTCACGCCTGGCCTCACGGCCTATCTCCATACATGTATATTATACATCCCGCACGTCAGGTGTGCACGTTTCCTCGTCTACCTGGCACTGATGCGTGGAAAATCTCACGCATTGCCGGTCTTTGACCTTGGTGTCTCTGCATATATTGTACGTACCATAGAAATCTTGCTTTAAGTATAAAAACGTAAAATAACTCTGAAAATTTTGTCAGGACAGTAATTTGAATCATCTGTCAAATAAGCACATGTAGGCCTATACATACATGCATGTACATGTAGGCTGTAGTGCTTGCTCACAGAATCTGTTGTATGGAACAGTGGACTCAATAGAAATTTATTAAGACCATTTGTTAGAGGTGGGTGGGATTTGGTTGGGGTTAGGGATGGGGTGTCCAGACCAAATTTATTGACAAGTTTGCAAAACAATATTTTAAAATGTTCTCAGATAACGAAAGTTGAGAAATACATTGTACATGTACATCAACCAGCAAGAGTTAACAGAAATGAAATGTTAGCTAGGATTTTGAAACATCCATATAGATTAAAATTTTGTAGAGTGTGCAAACTACACCTGGGGGGGGATGTCTCATTGAGACCTGTACATCATCTGCGTAAATCACTTTCTGAAAAGCACCCTAAACTGGGAATGCAGTAGGAGTAGTTTTGATACCCTAAACAGGGAAACCCGTCTAACATCTCTTATTTTTATACCCTTTACGGCGATTTTATATCTTGCGTGGTATTTTACATTTACATCCTATTTGAGGATTACATCATCATCATAGACCTTTTTAGCCAAAAAGGAACTGTAAAAGAAATTTAACCACTGTAAAAGAAATTTAACCTACTTCGGAACACATCACCAAACTTTATCCCCCCCCCCCCCCCCCCCCCCCCCCCCCCCCCCCCCCCCGTTCCACAGATCTTCTTATCACATCTGAATTTGATACCTTTTTTCTTAATTTTTGCTGTTTTTGATACCCTAAACGTGTAACCCAGGTTACATGCCTAATGCTGAAAAAGTACCCTTTGTATTTGTTTCCGTGTACGTGGATGATGTACAGGCCTCAATGAGACATCCCCCCCCCCCCCCAGAAACTAAATGTACAACTATATTGTTGATACAGACTCAAGGAAAGTGTACTTTTCTCATGGAGAAAACTTGTGGTTCTCAACCAACCCACACTTAATTTCTCCTGAATGACATAATACAGTCTCTTGTCTGTTGGAAGTCACGCTAATTAGTGAGGGGACAGTGCAGTGAGTCACATGACCACTAGTCCACCTCACCTCTGTGATGTAGTTGCCATGGTAATGAAATGATGTCATCCACCTTCTTATGGATCAATGGGAAAGGAGGAAACGTTACTTTAGCTTCTTGCCCTGAACTGATTATCAAAATATGGGGTCTGGCATTTTCATTGATTTATTTTTGTGCATGTAGCCGACCAAAAACTAATAGATTCCTTCCTATATGCTTATTGTGCCCATGAAGCTGCTTTCATTCAAGGTGATTTTATGTTTTTTGGCAAGAAACTGCCTTCATTAAAAATATGTGCCAATTAAAGCCATTTTTTTTTTGTCATGGAGGTACATGTATTACTAATTGTGTTGTTTGATTTTTTTACCAGCAAATTATGTAAACAAAATTTTAAATCACCTATGTACATGTATATTGTACTGTACCTGGACACTGTAAAAACAGTATGAAAATCTCAACCCAGCAAAGCACCCAACCTCAATATTAAACAGGTTGTACTGTTTTTCTTTGCCTGTATACTCAGTATTTGACATTTCTGTTTATCAAATTTTTTTGAAAGAAATCATATGTAAAAGTTGGTGTGAATTTTGCTGGAACTCAAGACTGCTATTACATATAAGGTGTGTAAGAGATGAATGTTTTGACTCAGAATGAATAGCAATAAAAAGAACTCAGGTATCGAGCCTTTAACATTATCTTCCCAGCCACCACCCCCCCCCCCCTCTCCCCTGCAAAGATTAGTTTTGAAGAAGTCATTTCATCTTTTAATAATTCCATCCAGCCAATTCATCATTTTAGAATGTAAAACCATTCAGCTGATATTAATAAGCTTGATTGAGTAGCCGTGTAATGGTTGGATTGTCCCATAATTAGATGGGACGATGCGAAGATACAGTTACACGTTAAAGGTCAGTTTTCAGAGTCGCGCCAAAATTAATTTGACTGTCAGTCACCCTAGGGGGATCTTTTGATTGCGGTGCCATTTTTAATTATAAAAATGAGGTTGGACGAGTGGTGGATTGACCATTCTATTCTATTTGAGGTATCTTTGGATTTGATTATTTTGACAATATCCTTATTATTGATGTACAGTTACAATCAATGGCATAGCTTGGGTCCAGCCATGGAGGGGGCACTTGTATCATGTGGATTATAGGGAGGCTCTGGGCCCCGTTGCATAAAACCTACCATTAATGGTAACTCTGCTATCAATGGTAACTACCATGGTAACATCACTCAACAGCCAATCAAAATCAAGGTTTCCATGGGAGTTACCATTGATGGCAAAGTTACCGTTAATGGTAAGTTTTATGCAACAGGGCCCAGGTCTTATGAGGTGAACGAAATGTGAAAGAACAAGGTCTTCAAATGGTGTGTGTGGAAGGGGGGGGGGGGAGTGCAGTTATCTTCTTTTCACCTTGCCTTCCCCTGGCCTCTCCCTTTATCCTTCTCTCTCTCTCTCTCTCCCTCTCTATGTCTCTCTCTGCCTCTCTTTTGTAACTTGATTTTGGGGCACATGCCTTCCTGTGCTCCCTGTCTCTCCCATGCATCTACGGCACTGGTATTACAATTACCTTGTGTCATATCTTTCTCTGTGAAAGTTTGAAATGAATTTTGGTGTAATTATTATCATTAACATTTATGCATAGGATCAGATATGCATATTAACTTCCTTTAAATCCCCCCCCCACCCATATAACAATAATTTGAAGTTCATATTAAGAGAAAAGATCCAATAACATCCATACATGTGTTTTTTATATGTGAAAAATAAAAAATTGTTCAGCAAACACTTTTAACATTATTTTATTTTCTGCCTTTGTGGCGATATCATAAACGTACATTTGTATAGACTGTAAGTGCTAAATAGACCTGTTAAAGTTATTCAACTTTATGGATGTTTCTTTCCTGGAGACCTATAGTAATGAGGTATTCCATTAACCTGTTATTAATGAATGAACTTCAATACTTGGAATCCAGTTTGCATACATTACTTGTTGCTATGTCTGACAAGCCTCTGACAAGCTTTCAGGTTGTCAAGAACAACCTTTGTTTTAAAAGTATGCATAAAATTTGAATATATTTGTGAACAGGTCTATTCAGAGGTTTGCCCTAAAGGCTATTAAAGACAATTTTAATAAAAAGACAGAGCATCAGTCCATATCAGTCATAATGGACCATTACAGTCGACAATAGTCCATACTCCATGGGCAAACAGACAGATGGTACTGGTCCATGCACAGAAGCTAGACTGAAGCCTCTGAAGATACTAGAACAGGATCCATTCATCCATGCATGCATGAGTGAAGTAGGTCCTATTCAGTCTGGTAACAAGTGAGTGAACAATACTCTACATTGGTGGTACATGTAACAAACAAACAGTAGCTTGAAAGGAAAGAGTCATCACCTACGTATCATCTATCTGGAATTCAAACAGTTACCTTATAAACTCCAAAAAAAAAATCACAGAGCAGCTATGATATGAATAAAGTCACTTGAATAGAAATGACAGTACACTCGATGGTGGAATGTACTTCTACAAGAAGAAGAAGAATTGTCGGTGACATGCAAAATGACTTGGGACTGTGGTCTAATTTTCTCAGAAAAGCGGGAAAGAGAAGAAAAGATAAAGGCTTGCATGCAAGTGAGATCCTGCTCAATTGCAAGCCTCGTTATTGCCTGTAGGTCTATTTCAATTTATCTACCAGTAGATGGGAACAAATCATTCTCATTCCAAGTTTGCACATTATTATGCTAAGAGAAAAGTGAAGTTAATTTCATCCTGCTCTTTTTAATCTTTTCATATTAATGCCAATCATAAAAATGAAGATCAGAGTTAATACTATAGATCTACATGTATCAATTCATGTTCATTACACTAATGTTCTGACTTCCAAATTATCCATTATACTATTAACAGTGTAAACTGAGGAGTAAATGTGAAGAAGGAATGAGAAAAAAGAGAAGGGCAAGTCTATAAAAAGGTGTTTGTTGTCCCATACAGTTGCCCAGTATTATGCAATTCTGAGCATAAAGTGGCATCGAATGTGTCCCTATCCCTTGATATTTGGTGTGGTCTAAACTCTAGTATTGCTATTGATTTAGTACTATAATATGATAAAAGTATGATGAACTAATATCTTTGATGGTCACTTTGACCAGTACCAAAGACATTATGGGACAAAATACCCTGGATTGCCCCAAAATGGAATAATTTTGGCAGACCGGTCTATGGTACATGTATTGTGTAGGGAATAAGAGAAAATAACCTTTTTTAGATGACGTGGGAAAACATAAAAAAGCTATTGGGAAGCTTGGGTAGGATGTTGTTATTGACTGGACAATATCTACATAATGTACAGTACAAAGTGCACAATTTAATTGTAAAGTCAGTGCACTTTGACATTTGGGTAATTCCAAACCTCATTTTGGGGACTTCCAAAGTCGTGTAACGGCCCATTTAGCTGCTAATCTCTTTTTTTTGGTGAGCACTCCTTTTATGTACACAGAAATATTTCCTTTTCAGTGACCTTTCAGTTCAAATATAGACCTAAGACTGGTTGACAGGGCTGTTCATGTTTTTATCCGAAATTTTGGGCAATGGGCGCAATATCTGAAGTCACATTCTAACCCTTTATCATTACTATTATTAGTATTTTGAAATATACATGTAAATGGATAATAGTTCAGACTAATTTCACAAGGTACTTCGGTATGCTCAGCATAATACAGAAACAGCTGTAAGATAATTGTGTTAGTTCCTTGTCTTGTAAATTCAAGTTACCAATGAATTTTAAAGGCATTGATTAACTTTGCCCAGGATTGAAAAAATAAATCACTGTTCCAGCTAATGCTGTAATCATAATTGCAAACCTTTAGCTCAGACAGGAATCGCCTGAGTTTTATAAGCTGATCGGTCGTTTATATATCAAGATATTTACGATTGAACAGTGATGTCGGGATAGAGTACCACCGAACCCTAAAGAAATCTTACGGTTGGCATACCTCGCTCTATCACAGAATACCGTACGGGCTGGAAACCCGCTCTGAAATCGCCAAGCGCTGGTGCTTGGTTTTTGTGACTGCAGCGCAGCGGAGAAGCCGAGCGACTTGCGCTAGCGATTAATCGCGATTTTCTCTCTTTTAGGATAGTAAACGGGTTCCATTTTCTCTCATACTTTCACATATCCTTAATTATATATATGTAGTTAGAGGACTGCACACAATTCACTGGCATTTGAGCTGATTTTACAATTTTTCACAAAGTTAATCAATCACTTTAAGGAATTTACATCTGTGCTTAGGAACACTTATGTATTATTACATGTAGTGCTGTTAATTGAGTGTAGTCTGATTTCCAGGTTCATGTAATTCTGATTGTCCTGATCTTCAATGAAATTTTAGTTGAAAAACAAAAAACGAAACGGACACAAAACAAAAACAGAAAAAACACACAAAAAATAACAAAAATTAAACAAGTATAAATTCTCGAGGGTGTAAACAAAACAAAAATCTGTGGTAGGCCATGTACATGTACGCATGTTTTAGTTCACAATGCATTTAACTTATGGTGAAATGGATAAGTTAACATGCATTCTATTTTTACCACAAACAAGTGATAAAAACCTTGGTGATAAAAACCTCACCCATATGTGTTGCAATTTAGCAGTTATATCCCTTTGCAAGCAAAATGTAACCATCAAATTTAACTGAAACTGAAAAGAAATTGTAACATGATGAATTGGATTGTGAAACAAATTTCATCACTATGCATCCTGCTCCACCCTAAAAGCTTTGTAAACATGATGTCATTACAGCTTTCAATTTTAAATTAACAGGGTGTGAACATGTGATTTGATAGTTTGAGATGTGATAGAATACATATCATGTGACTTCCTTCACATCATCAGGTGTATCTTGAATTCCTTCAAATTCCCCATCTCATCACAAGATTCAGTTTCCCCTTTGATATACATGTAATCCTATATTATTTTTGATATATTATGTTTAGTGTAGAAGGTACAATATTTGTGAATTAAAAAGAAATAAAGCAACATTATCCAGCAATTTGGAAAAAAAGAAAGAATGTCGGTATTATTTGTTTTCTTCAGCATTTTGTAAGAATTCATTTAGACTTGATCAGTGAACAGTCCATGTAATAATACCTAATACATTTCATTTACCATTCTTTTTTTGTGTACCCCCTTTTTACACTACATAAATATTACTTCAAACATACAGATGAAGTGACAGCATTGTAGAATCGAATTGAATGTGGTCTTAGAAAAACACACAAACAAATGCAGAACTGCCAGCCAGCACTGCAGTACCATTTTTCTGCATATTTTTTCCATTGTAATGTGCCTAACAACTTCTTGCATACATCATAAATTAGTGCGCATTCTTCAGTATGCACTAAGTACACTAAGCTCTGATAATGGGTCTAATGGGAGACATGCTGCTTCTGTACACGGACTGAATTAATCCTTAAAGAGACAGTTGAGTTCTGGGAAAGGTGAATTGTTTTGATAGGTTTTTCTTCATGTTTATTCCTGTGTACTCTGGAAGAATACCATAGTAGGAATGTCCCATAAAAAAGATTGCTCCTGGAATGCTCTCACATTCATAATATTACTACAAAAATCTTCAAACTTTTGATCAATTTTGATACCGCATGGGTTTGTAGTCCCATGTGCTCATATCTTTGTGCAGTCCTTTGCACTCTTTTTGATTTTCTGCAGATTGAGTCATTTTCTCATCGTGTTTTTTGATGATTCCAAAACCTCACAATTCAGAATTATCCATGTGTATTACATAAGCAACCAGTCACAATTACTTCAACATGGGAGGTCTGAAGGTTCGTAATTCCAAAACACAAATTTCCAATAGTAGGGGGGTTCATAATTCCGAAAATAAAATGGGATTCATAATTCCGAACATTTGATGCATTACTCCGAAGGTTCATTTTTACGA
Source organism: Heliocidaris tuberculata (assembly GCA_025618425.1). Lineage (NCBI taxonomy): Eukaryota > Metazoa > Echinodermata > Echinoidea > Camarodonta > Echinometridae > Heliocidaris > Heliocidaris tuberculata. The sequence goes on from CM046841.1 coordinate 13,871,981, forward strand.
AGGTTCGTCATTCCGAAAATGAAGTAGGGTTCGTAATTCCGAGAATGAAAAAGGGTTCATAATTCTGAAGGTTCGTAATTCCGAAAATGCAATATAGCCCTGCATAACTTTCGGAATTAGAACCATCGGAAATATGAACCCTTTTTCATTTTCGGAATTATTAAACCCTATTTCATTTTCGGAATTACGAGCCATCGGAGTAACAAACCTTCGAAAAAACGAACCTTCGGAAAAACGAACCTTCGGAATTATGAACCTTCAGAAAAACGACATGTAACCTCTACATGTACATGTTATGTAGATGGTTTCTTTCACAATGCATGATCATCACTCAACGAAAATGAAATAGGGTTCGTAATTCCGAGAATGAAAAAGGGTTCATAATTCTGAAGGTTCGTAATTCCGAAAATGCAATATAGCCCTGCAAAACTTTTGGAATTAGAACCATCGGAAATATGAACCCTTTTTCATTTTCGGAATTATGAACCCTATTTCATTTTCGGAATTACGAGCCATCGGAGTAACGAACCTTCGGAAAAAACGAACCTTCGGAAAAACGAACCTTCGGAATTATGAACCTTCGGAAAAACGACATGTAACCTCTACATGTACATGTTATGTGGATGGTTTCTTTCACAATGCTTGATCATTACTCAACTTTGTCTTTGAGTTGGTGCAGTCCAGAGGCAGGGCGATGTTTGAGAGCAATCTTTTTCCAGGAGAGTTCACATCTCACTGTGATAAGGCCCAATGCAAACAAGTCGACTCCAGTGGTATACATTCTGTAGGTGTGGATGATGATCGCAGATTGGCTTTGGCAATCCTCTCTGTCAACTCCATCGCCAGTCTAATCATCAACTAAATATGTAGATTTAGCAGCCAGTGTGGGCTCACTTGCAGATTTTCTCGTCAAATAACAAATTTCCTTCGTTTGTCACTTTTAATATTGACACTGTACAATCTACAATGTACATGTACATGTACATGTACATACGTCACCATTGTCACACAGTGCAGGTCTTGTACACTCTCTTTTGCTCTCATCTAATCAAACAAATTCCTCAAATGTTCATTTACGTCTACCTTAGATAAAATCATAAGTTTCTCTTCAGATCGAGGCTTCCCGTGAAAATAATTTCACGAAATAGTTGTTAGTTTTTAAATTTTTCCGTATTCTAAACCCCCTGCATCTTTGTGCTGTATGGAAGTTAACGTCAGACATTTGTAAATCTATATCTCTTCCTTAACGTCATAACCACTTCAGATAAAACTATTTTGGAAGTACGCCTATAGTATATTAGGCTGTGAACTGTAATGTAGACAATTTCCCTATTATTGTTGCAATATAATCTGAAATTACATATTATTATAAGGCCTGCATCATCATTCATATATGATTTTGATATAAAATTTTGTATAAGATTGTATGTTTACAATTTTCCACAAAGTTGTCTTGTCAGAAGGAAGGCTGAGCAGATCTGCTCTAAGAACATTCTGCATCACGATGGAGTAGACACCATTGAATCTGTCTATCACCTTTGCAGTGAGAAAAGACATGTTTGCTTTCACAAAAGCTTGTTAATTTTATCAATCCCGCTTGTAGCTTTCATTGAGTTCTAATCAACCTACCCCTGCCCTCAAACTTTGAATGAAGTTATTTCATCGAGCTGGAGATCAACTGCTGTTTCAGCTCTTTGCCATGGCCCCAAATTGTCAAATTCTTTACCTTTCCTAATTACTCTCTAAACAGAATCGATTAATCACTGATGTGACTCCCTGGGGGTGCAAATATATAGTAAAAGTTCAATCTATTCTTTTAACCCTTTCAGGACAGGAATTATTCAAGGGCTAAATTGATTGCATTTTGCTCTTCAAATTGGCAACAATATTTTTTTTTTCTTTTAGTGCTACATGGTCCTTATAATGTGTAATGTCTTTGAAAACAATATAAATGGTTACTAATTTTGTTGAAAAATTAGAAATATTGCCAATTTGGATAAAAAACACTGATTTTTAATCTCTCATTGTGTTGCCAATTTAAGAATTTTAAAGCTTATTCTCATTTTTAAAATTCCTGGCATCAAATGCAATATGGCCATGCAACAAAAATGGACATTGTGCAGAAATTTTTTGCTCTTTTCTTCACGTGCATCTGGTATATTTTCCTAGAGTTATTGAGTTAATCCAAAGTTATTGAGTCAAAGCACAAAATGTGATCAACTGTTTCAAAAAAGCTTAAAAGAGCACTTGATATTCCCTTCATATCTACACTTACACGTAAACAAGTGATGCAACTGCATGGGAGTGAAAATAAAGAGAAAATTCACTCTTTTTTTAAAAGGAGAGTTATGTAGAAATTCGTTTTTCTCTTCCCATGCAGAAGCTCTTAAATTGCAATTTTGCATAATATATACGCTTGTATAAAAGCACTTCAAATTTCCTCTTGTCCTGTTCGTAGTTGGTGTGTTGAGAGCTAAAAGAGCATTAAAACAGTATGGGTTTGTGTCCTTCTGGCTCTCAATGGATGAATTATGATAACTGTTATCATCATCAAATATAGAAACTGATAAACATTTACATCTTCTCATATTGTTTGCAGAAGTGAAAGCTAGATATATACTTAACAAACATGATTACTCAAATTTCTTCTTCCTTTGTATACATGTACATGAAATAAAATCCGCAGTATGAGCAATTAAAGGAAACCAAAACCAAAGGAGAGAATCAATGTTATTGGAAAGTGAAAATTCAGAGAAGTACTTTACAAAAAGTTTCATTAAAATTGGTTAAAACATGAGAGAGTTATGGAAGTTTGAAAAGTCTCGTTTTACTTTCTATGGGGATCCTCAAATTGGCAAAATTGCTTCAAAATGGCTGATTTTGTGAACAACTCTCCATTTGTTTTGTACACAGATTTTCAGATTTTCACCATTATCTTTCAAGGTGCAGTTAATCTCCTTCTGAGCTCAACATATATAATGGGAAAATGTATTTTACACCACATATGTCGATTTCAGGAGGAGACAAGGAGCACCCTGAGAGATAATGGGGAAAATCTGAAAATCTGTGTACAAAACAAATGGAGAGTTGTTCACAAAATCAGCCATTTTGAAGCAATTTTGCCAATTTGAGGATCCCCATAGAAAGTAAAACGAGACTTTTCAAACTTCCATAACTCTCTCATTTTTTAACCAATTTTAATGAAACTTTTTGTAAAGTGCTTCTCTGAATTCTCACTTTCCAATAACATTGATTCTCTCCTTGGGTTTTGGTTTCCTTTAAATAAAATACCTTTTAAAGCATCAATCAATAAACTCCTCATTGTCCTGCTCTAATACATTTTTGATTTGTTTTTGATGTACATGTATGTTTCAGTTTCTTATAGGATAATTAAGAGCAAAGCTTCAAAAAACAGGTTATTTAAAGAGATACAGTGTGTAGATATTTTCAGGATAGTTTTTGGATGAATTAAAATACATGCATTTTGGATGAATTAGAGTAGAAGTGTAAATTGTATTAATGAATATCCCCCAAATCCCATGGAGTTTTTTTGTGGATTCCAAGCAGGTGTACAAGAAACAAATAAAACAAACAAACAAACAACGAAACAAAACAACCCCCCCCAAAAAAAAAAACAAAAAAAAAACAAACAAACAACAAAACAAAAAACAAAAAACTAAGATGGCATCTCAGAGGACCTCCTAATATGGACTCCATTTTCTGAAATATTTTATCGAATTGCAACCAGAGAAGCCAGTATATAAAAGTGCAGCTTTGAAACATATTATGTTTTAAAGCATAAGGAATTATAATTTTGATATTTCGAAAACTCCAAAGTATGAAAGACCAAAGTTGGATAGCTTTCAAAATGGAGGCCACTGCAGTGGATACCATTTTCCATAATTCATCCCAACTTTTAGCAAGACAACCAAGAAAATATGCAAATCAAGTGTGTAAACTTAAATATGTAAACATACATGTACCCTTTTCTCAAATGAACAGGCATTGATTCTTGTGATAATGTTGGTTGTAAATGCCAAATCACATGGCATATAGACCTGATACTATACAGAAACAAAAATTGATACAAAAGATATGCCATATCACGTGTGAAGCAACTGGATTAAAATGATTTCGTAAAAAAAGTGATTCCTTTATATACAGAGTTTCATTATATGTGTACAATTTCAGGATAAATTTTCCCCAGTGTGAATGCTTTGTTGATCATACCAGCATTCGGTGAAGCATCCACTGAGGTGTGATGGAAAATGGCCACAATTTTACCATGGCAACCCTTCCCCGCTTGGTGTTAGGTTCATGCTGGGAACCTGCTGTGATGTTTTTATCCATCCTAGCGCTTGTAGTTAGAAAGGCACTTTGTCAACTGACTGATGACATGTGAAGCGTGGAAGGTGGCAGGATATAAAAAGCTGATATAAGAAAGTAGGCCTATAACCCAATTTTTGGTTGGGCAGAGATCTTTTCATTGGAACTGGCTGTTAAAATGAATTGAATTTATATATTGCCATGCACCACTTTGTAAGAAAGCACTAATACATTAACATGGAATAACTCCTACAAATGAACTCATGGAAGAGCATAATAATTAAATATGTAGTCATATTTTTATTGCATTTACAGTACATGACTAGTAGCAAGGTTAAATTCATACAGATGGAACAAAACAGTTTTAAGTCTACCAGAATAACTAATAAAAACAATAATCTTGGAAATGTGCAATATTTAAAGATGTTTTATCAGTAATATCCACATTGAAATGTAGATATCACATAAATCATCAACATTTATTTACAAGGAATTAAATATTTAATTAGCAATGAATATTCGATTAAAGAGATAATTTGTAAAAAAAATCAAGACCAAGAGCTGTACTTATCACTAACAGGCACACAGTAAATTACCCCCCCCCCCCAATGCTAACTGCGGACTCCCAAAATTTCAAAATTTTAACTGGGGGCCTATGCATGCAGAACCTAAATAATTTGATAAGGACCCCCTGTGAATTAAGTTAGTGTACATGTATGGTGCCACTCCCCCTTTCTATTTTCAGTTGTAACTATGCTCATAATCATTGTCAATTATATGTAAATATTATGATTGTATTTTAATTGATTTAATAAAACATACAAATAATAAAAAAGTTAGTGTATATAGAGCCCTGCCTAAAGGTAGAGGAATGTAATTTTATTCCATAAAATACAGAGTTGTTTGTAAACCAGGGCCCCATTTCATAAAACTTGTTATCAATAACAAGTTACAATAATTGTTACAGGCTACTGAAACCCATGAATCTGATTGGCTGAGAGGAAATTTGTTGTAGAAATGAGGCAGTTGCAATTGATGACAACGTTTATGAAACAGGGCCCAGGTCCATGTATATCAGGCATAATCATTACCTTGATTACGCATTACTATAGAAAAAAAGTATGTCTGAACAGGGAAATGTAAATGTAACTAGTTACATTTCCCTGGTCTGAACATGTATGTTTATATGAAAGAAATATGAAACATATAATTTAGAAGAAATGTTTACTGCTGAAGAGGAGGAAGTATTTAGTAAAAGAAGGACAAGAGTTCCACAAACTGTACAAATGTAGGTCATAACAAGTACCCCAAAAATTGGTTTACTACAGATAACCCATGTAACAATGTGCAGAAATGGTATAAAAGCAAACTTCATTTGACCCACAAAAGCTAGTACGAAACACCTACAGGTATTTAAGAGCATTAATGTAAAGTGAGATATCATCTGCTGTGAGGGCCAGAAGGGTGTTTGTTTACTCTTTGTGATAATGTAAGTTACGCCATTCTGGCTTCCAATAGATGATATGATCTAAGGGCTGCATAGGATGCCGACGCCGTATTGTTGTGTTGAGATTGGCCCAGATTGAACCGATTCCAATCCTTTGCCCCAGTGAGCAAGATATGGTAACAATAACACTGGCACAATAGATGGCATCTTGAACTTTCAGGAGATTTGGATCGAACAGGATAAAGTTAATCAAGTTATTAAAGCAATCTCTGTGATAACTACTTAGTATAACTTTTAAAGTCGTTAATGTACCTGGGGATTAATTACCAAAAAGAACTATTTTGCTCTGTGTCAAAAGTTCAATGTTGCTATTTCATATTAATCATATGAGTTTCAAATATTGCTTCTGTAAAAAAGTTTTGAGTTTGAAGACTCTTTCATTTTCAACAAATGTAAAATCGACTTGTATACGTGTAGTTGACGCGCTCGTACAGAAAAGGGTGCACCAGGAACCCAAGTTTCGACGTGGGTTCTGGGCACTGGGTTTTATGTTATCCTGTCTTTGTATACTGCTCACAAATTATGTTTTAAGGTATCCTTTAAGTTTAGGACAATTTTCTAGTAACTTACTCCAACTAATTAAACCACACCCATATAAAGGACATCTTGGCATCAGTTATGACAAACATTAGGGTCGCATTTTGGAGCCATTTATCATTTCTAAATCCACCTTCAAGGCATAATTACAATTTCAATAATGAGTTTTCGCTCTACCTAAATGGAAACCTCCAAACATCTGATAACATGTACCCATAAGACTTAGTATAATCTCCAAATCCGGTATCTTTCTTTAGATTCTTATTCCAGCTCCTACCCTCCTCTCTCTTTTCAATATTCATTGATCTTAAAACACATTATCAGGTTTAATTTGAAAAATGATATATTCAAATATTATGGGATTATTGATTACTTTTCTTCATGTTTCTAGGTGAATTTCATTTATTTTGATACTTGTGTTTAAAATGGATACGGTATTTATGTGCATCATAAAGGTACAAACTAATGCATTTAACCATGTCCTGTACATTTACACAATGTACACAGTTCAAGGCATTATAGAGAAAGTGAGATCTATATATGCCAGTGATCCAAATCAATTTTCATAAGAGTGGTATGCATGACATATCTCCTATCCTCAAGAGTAAGTCGTAAATCAACTTGGCCACCAGCTGAACCGTAAGAACAAAAAGTCCCTCCTGGTATTCAGTGATGAGCGAAACTTGTTCTACAAGCTTTCCAGTTCTTGAAGCAAAGTGGATTGGGAATACCAAGCTGAACCATAAAAAGAATGGACTGCTTTAGGTTTAATTTAAGAGATGGGGGAGTGTGAGGGGGGGGGGGGGAGATTGCAATAAGGGTCACACTCAAGATCTCGGCTCAAGATCGATCGCCGTACAATTTATTCACACCTCCATATTTGTGTAAATGAATTTGTTTGAAAGTTGGTAATGTCATCTATGATTGTAATTGATACAATTTCAATTAGGAATATTTATTTGCATTGACAATCACAGTGTTGTCCAACTCCAGAAAATCTATCTAAAAGGTAGATGAGAGAGAGGGAGGGAAAGAGAGAGAGAGAGGAGGGGGGGGGGGGGAGAGCACAGGAGAGAAAGACAGATGGAGAGAGAGAGAGAGAGAAATTAAGAGAGAGAGGGAGAAAGGGAGAAGGGAGGAAGGGGAGAGAGAGAACATGAGGGAAAGAGAGAGAGAGAGAGAGAGAGAGAGAAAGAGCCTGAGAAGGTGATGGGACATAAACTCTGTGTATTTCATTTGAAATTTGAATAGGCTTAAACATTGATTAATTTAGGAACATTATCCTCTACCTGTTTCCTATCAAACCCCCCCCCCCCCTCAATCTTTTGGTCCATATGCCTGCATTTTTCCAGGTATGGCGACTTGAAAACATCACGCCTTCCATGGAATTAATAGAGAACGGCAGTAGCTGACTACCCGATCCACTTGAGAAGGTGTTTGGTTGCTGCGGGATTAAGAAAAGCTTCAAGCCGTAAAGCCTCAGATCCATGCGGCTGAGAATGCATGTTGTCAGGCGATGATAGAACTGAACGATGCAGAAAAGCGAAATTAATAGGAGGTGTGAACGTGGACGTGTATGATCGTGGCTTGTTAGCCATGTCTCTCCTCTTCCACCTCCATCTATTATTTTCCATGGCATTTTTTTTGTGAATGTCGCGAAGCTGTGTGTATTCTTCTGATTAGTAGAGTGATATGAAATTTAACTGGAGCTGACATAGGTGTGAAGTCGGATCAGATAGTAATACTATTTCCCAGGTCACTTTGAGGTCAGTCTTTTGGGGAAAGTCTCATTTCAATAGCTTTGTACCTACAGCAGACCCAGATAATTATTCAGATTTCAATGCCAGAAAAGAAAAGTAGGAACTGGGTCTAAGCCATCTTATTTGATCAGGTTTGAAACCTTTCTTGTCTTTTAAAGGGAAGGTATTGAGTTCTGGGAAAGGTAAAAAATAATTTTTGAGCTTTCTCATTCTCATTATGTTACTTTGGAAGATCATCATACATGTCGTAGATATGTCCCCTGAAAAGGATTGCTCTTCAAATGCCCTCACATTCAACATATGCCAAGAAACAGCTGAAATGTTCAGGCCGAACATTTGTGTGTAGTCCCATATACATATTCCTGTGTGCAGTGCATGTGACTCTCAGCAGGATTGAGTCAGTTTCTTAGCATTTTTTTTAAATTCCAAAACCTTACAGCATACACCAATTTGTATGTGCTATATAAATTAATTATACACCAATTTGTATGTGCTATATAATCAACCTTTCCCAATGGCTTTGAGACAGTTTCTTTCACAATTCAATCTCATGACCAGAACTCAACTGCTACAATTGGTATAAAAAAAAGAAATGTACAAAGAGATTTATCCACCAGTGTAAGCAGAACCATATCTGTATCAGTGACATTTCTTTGTTTATTGCATATATATATATATATATATATATATATACAGTGTATGTATATCTTTTTACTAGTAACAAGAGGATTAAGCAGTAAACTAACAGTTGTTCTTTGAATGCGCCAAACTTGGGTCATATTAGTGAGTCATAAATATTTGCAAATTGTAGTTTTAATAAGTTAAGATACCGACAAATGATTTCTGGTGTTGAAGGCATCCTGCATACCCCTCAAATGCATGGTTGTTTTGTCAATTATAAAGTTCTTGAAGCTGCTAAGTACTTGTAAGTAGATTCCAAATGGAAGGTCAACAGATTAGAACAGGAATGACTTGCAGGCATGTGGAACAAAACCTGAGCAGGAGACCTCCCAGTTAAGGTTCAAACGAGCCAATTCAAGTTGACAGTGTGGACTGTACACCCAGGAAGTATCAAAATTAGTTCCCATTTATTAAGCAAACCAATGCCTTGCAGGCTAGACAAAATGAAAGGAGTATTTCTTATAAATTATAGGGTAGAAAAAATGGGAGAAGAGTCCGTGGGGGAGGGGCTGCTACTTGATTTGAACTCGCTGACCACTTTAGAGTGATAACAATGGGAGTGCCATTTGGAGAACACGTACCAGGGTTTGCACAGATTTTTTGCCATCAATAGAAATGATTTTAGCCTCGGGTAACATGCATTCAGGCAATGCAGGTGCGTTAAATCTTTGGGGAAAAACATATTCTGGTGTAAAATGTTTTAGGAGATAGACTAGAGAACTCCTTGGCCAGACTAAAGCTTCCTGTGAAAAAATGTCACAGAAGAATGCAAAATGTCTCGGAAGATACACAATTTTGTCCATTATTTTGTATGTTCGAAAAAAAAGATGATACATTTATATAGGGTCATAGAAACACATAATTTATCTCTTGAACTTGTCAAACACATGTCATGTTCTTATACATCTAATAATAAGACTGTTTTTCATACATTTGGAGTATTCTTAAGAATCTTTTTAATGATAAGGGAGCAGTACTATATGTATAGGGATGCATATTCCATTGCTCTCCCTCCCATGATTTGACCAGTGCAACACCCTAAACTGAGGATATTTGTGCTGATCGAAATAGAACCTCCTAGGAAATGCAAAATTGTGTGAAAGCTTCCTTTGTGTCACATAGGCGTCCACTTGGGATATTGCTGTGGTTCAATTGTGCAGAAATGGAAGAAAAGGTTGAAATTATGGAAAAACAAATTTGTTTTCATAAGATCACCTGACAAATAGAAGCATTGTACTATTCTAGCTGTCACTTTTTGTTCAAATGTTACTTGTGACAAATAGTGAACAGGAATTGTTGTGCAGGTAGCAGTGCACACACATTTTTATTTGATTGCAGTTGGTTTGTACATTGAGGTTCATGACTCTTGTTGATATGGTGATAGTGTTTTACAAAAATGAGTTTATCAAAAATTAACGAGAAATCAAAATGAACATGAGATTTCCTTTAGTTAATAAACATCTAATCATTGTAGTAAAGATTGCATTAAAGAACATTTCAGCTATTTTTGTCATATTTCGAATATGAGGGCATTTGAGGAAAAATCCCTTTCAGGTGATATTTCTCCCATGATATTCTTCTAAACTGGCATAGCAGGAATGAGAAAGCTCACAAATCATTTTTCACCTCTCCCAGAACTCAAACTTCCCTTTAATTAGAAGTTTGACAGATTTTGTGAAATACAAAAATATTTGATACAAACACAAATTCCTTTTTGTAAATGCATGGTTTCTTAGATGAATGATTGAAAAAATCAGTGGTGTATAGGTTCTAATAGATGCACAAAAGTCAGTAGTTGTTTTATTGTTCTTTTTATTTTAATTGTAAAATATAATATGTAAATTGATACTTGTCTTAAAAGAAAGAGAATGAAAATCATCAAGCAAAAATTGTCACAAAATGTAGAGTTCAAGTACATTTTCGATATGTTTGATTTCACTTTGAATACTTCATCTGTAATATATGACATACATTGTATATATATATAGGAAAAGTGAAGCAGTTTCCGTTTATAGACTCATCCTATTGTATACAATGTTCCTCTTTTTGAGAATTACATAATTTGATGGGGATTCCCCATAACATTTGTTTGAATGATACAAGTCTGTGAAGCATAGCTAAAAGAGATTAAAGGGGAATGAAACCCTGGGAAAAAAATCCATTTTAATAAAAAGAGAGGATAGAGAGAAGCAATTAAAAAAAAAGTTCCATCAAAATCGGTTAAGAAATGAGAAAGTTATGAAAGTTTGGAAAGTCTCAATTTACTTTCTATGGCGATCCTCAAATTGGCAATGTTGCTTCAAAGTGACAGGTAGAGTAGGACAACTCTCCATGTGTTTTCTACACAAAATTTCATATTTTCTCCATTATCTCTAAAGATGATGCTTGTCTTTTTGTGAACTCAACATATGTTGTGTCAAATACATTTCTCCATGATAATATATCTTGACCTAAGAAGAAGACTGTATTACGCCAATGGGAATTAAAGAATTCAGTAGTCAAGGGGTGAACTGTAAAATCAATGAGAAATCATTCAAATCAGAAATGGTGAAATTGGTCCTTTGTCAAGATTTTCATCTATTGTCCAAGTCTTTTTACCCTCACATTTTTGTTCTTTTCATCATGAAGATTTATTTGTTTTTCCCAACCATGCTGCATGACTGAGAGACAAGATTTTTTTCCACTATAAATTTCATACTTGAATAAAGTGAATAGTGTGTCGCTGTCTCTAAATCCTCCCGCCCCCCACCCCCTAAAAAAAAAGAAGAAAAAAAAAGAAAGAAAGAAAATGGAAGTGGGAGAAGTTGAGACTCTGGAAATAATATTACAAAATTGTACATTAAGTAAATTTTCCTTTCTGCTCTCTTCTGTAAAATAGAAACAGGAATTGGTCCTTTTTCAGATTGATTATAAAACTCAGATAGTACCACAGTACATGTAGATGTACATGTAAGTGTACAACCAGGGGTCTTTCTTCCACCTCCCTGGTACAACTGTACATGTACGTAGTACACTTGTTTTACTGCAGACGTGGAAGAATGTATGTACATGCTTTATGCCCAACCAGTCATGTAAATTTATGTTTATGAATTTAGACCCCCTGGGGGTAGTTCTGAGGCTAAAGTCCACTGATTTAGTAGTAAACTATGATGTGATGTTTGTCTCATATTTTTAGTTGTATGTTTGCATACTTTTGAGATTTGTTGCAAAGCACTGTCTGCAGACACCCTTGATCTTGGAGAACTGTCATGTACATGTGTGTACATGTATGTAGTGGTCTTGACTGATCAAGCTGCATGCATTTCAACACACACCTGTTCTCTTGCAATTGAGCCATAGACCCCATTCTCATTACAAGGGATAGAGCGCTCTAGCGCGTGGTAGATTGCGCCAACTCTAAGGTGAGAACGCGGCAATGTCGTTTTGGTGCACTCCACGGCGATCCCAAACCGGACCACCTCTTGGGGGTGGTCCACGAGAGACAGCGTGATCTAGAGTGCGCCTATTCGCAGTTTACTGTGCAGAGAGTGCTAAGATAGAACGCGCTACCCTCTGCAGGTGTGAACCCGCAGCATACCAGCGACGTACCAGTGGACTAGCTCCCTGGCACACCCCACGATTGAGCGATCCACTTTCCAATCTCGTTATGAGAACGGGGTCTTCTTCACACAGTACATGTTAAACCAAGGAGATAGTAGTACCTCCGTGGTTAAACCGCTTTAAAGCATTGCTGTGGCAAAATAAAATGACAAAGGAAATAGGGGTATTGTATTTCCTATTTCTCTGTACATGAATATTGTAATGCATTGATAATTGAGTATGTGTACATGTATATGCCTGTGTTGTGGACATGCACGTTTTTTTCACCCCGCTTGCCACTCTTACACGCAAAATGTTTTTATTGTGGCGCGACACAAAAAAAAAAAAAAAAAAAAAAGGTGGTGTTTCGCATTATGTGCAAACGAGGATTTATCCATGTGGGCATGCACATGCGAGTGAGTCAGCTGCCATAATTGACTGACAGTTTGCCTTATATTGACATCACTGACATATTAACATTTCTGAAAGTGGTGAATATAGTGGGTTTTTTTGTTGTTGCACAAACTAGCTAGTCCCACATTTTAAAACGGATAAGATGGGTGCTAAAAACTGCCGAAAAATGTCTAACATACTGATATCAGACAGATTTACCATGGTGAGAGTACACTGGACGTAATTGATTGAATGCTCCTCCACACCCCTCCCAATTAATCAGTGAAGATTGTTTAGAAATTTGGCTTTCTTTGCTTTGGAATAAATAACAAACTATATCATCATGGCAGTTTTATCAAGCCCTGCAGTACTGGAAGGGCTTGCCTTGTACACTTTTCAAATGGGATCTCACCAATGAAGTAATGCTGTGATTCAATTCAATTCAATTCAATTTCAGTTTATTAATATAAAATACACAATGCAGTAGTCCAAGGACTAATAGCGCAATGTTTACATAAAATGTGCATCAGAAATAGGAATAATTATATACAATAGAAATCATTAAATAATCATAATTATTATAAAAGTACATACATGAAACTATATTCATATTGTAATGAATGATAATGATAAAGAAATTAGCATCAGGTTGCAAAGGTATTAAATAAAAGATGTGATTTTTCAAACCCATTTTTAAAACTAAATATGTAGATAAAATCTTAGCTGGAATATTATGTGGTAAAATTGCTTGATATGCTATATAAGGTAAAATATCAAGTTAAGTTAAATGAATTATTTTAAGAAGCAAAGTGAATCTGTGTGCAATATTCAATTTCATCAAAATGAGACAGAAATTATGTATTTGTATACTACACGATTTAACGATTTAATTGTCTATCTTTTTTTCATCTGCACTTTATTAGGTTGATTTTAAAGCTGACAGAAATTGTACCTGTTTCTTACTCTCTGATTTTTGCCGAGGATTTGATGAGAATGTCTTAGAAGCTACTTTCAACTATATTAATTTGGCAATGTAATACAATGGTCTCTTTATGAATATTATATATTATTATGTCATTCTCAGCAATTCAGTCATTTGACTGCCAGTGAGAATGAATTTGAACTGTTCTTGTATTTTTATCCAAATAAACCATTCAATTCATTTTTGTGGCATGACCATATTGCATTTGATACCAGGAATTTAAAAAGGAGAATTAAGCTTTAAAATCCTGAAACTGGCAACACATCATGAGGCTCAAAATCATTTTTTTTTTAATCCAAATTGGCAACTTTTTCAACTTTTTGACAAAGTTTCTAACCTTGCATTTCAAAGGCATGACATTTTCATAGAACCATCTAGCATTAAAAGAAAAATATTATTGTTGCCAATTTGAAGAACAGAATGTGATCAATTTAGCCCTGAAATAATTCCTGTCAAGAAAGGGTTAATAAAACAGTTATCATATATAAAAAATTGTTATTACGTCCTTTGTCTGCGATTGGGCAGTTGTGTTTATTCTACAAATAGGTCAGTCCTGATAATTGTCTATTTCTCTTGGCATCAAAAGGAAAGTGTTATATCCTGACATTCAAGTATCTTTTGAAATAGAGTCAAAACGATTGGTTTCAATCACATGCATGATAGGGCGTGACAGGAAGCACCTTTTTCCATTATGATGTTTCCCTTATGAGGAAATAGATTACATGTAGATAGTGCCAATTTTTTATTGATTCAAAAGTAGAATTCAAACTCTGCTAGACAATAGACACGTATACTAATGTACAGTATTTCAATTTATGCATGTTTTTCTCTAGAATCCTTATATATACATGTACATGTAGTTGCCAACTATTTAGTGCACCTGCTATGCATAATGGCATCTCTATGGATGGAATCCATTTTGCATACATTAGTTGTTGCTATGTCAGGCAAGCCTCTGGCAAGCTCTAGAGTCATCTAGAGAAACTTTTGTTCAAGAAGTATGCATAAAATTAGTATACAGCTCTATTGTGAATGAGAGTCGTGGAATTGGAGAAGTTTATCAGCAACATGAAATGAAAAATTAAGACAGGTGTTAGATCATAAAAGTCGTCTTTGGAGAATAGTTTGAAATCTGTGTATCTGAAATTATGACACCTTAAAATGTGAACTTTCTAACATGTCCATGAAAGAAAAAGAAATGAAAATAAAAACACACTCACACAAAAAGAAAAAAAGAAGAAGAACAAGAACAGATGTCTGATTTAGACTGTATTAAACTTTAACAGTATGATATTGTTGTTTTCCGTCAATCCATTTTTATTGTGAGCTTACGATTCTAGGACAACTACCCCCTAGACAACTAGACAACTAGGAAAACCATTGGACGACTACCTAGGACATCTAAGGACAACTAGGACAACTACAGGACAATTAAGGACAATTAAGGACAACTAAGGACAACTAGGACAATTTTTCCGTAGCTGTCCAGGTAGTTGTTCGTAGTTGTCCGTAATTGTCCTGTAGTTGTCCTTAATTGTCCTGGGGGGTAGTTGTCCTGGGGGGTAGTTGTCCTAGTAGTTGTCCTGTAGTTGTCCTAGTAGTCGTCCAGTTTTTCATGGTTGTCCGGGGGTAATTGTCCAGGGGTAGTTGTCCGGATACGGAGCTTACAAGAGAGATAGCCATCCACATTGGTACATAATAGGAAAGCTCATTCATAAAGTGTTCACCTCTCAGGTGAAGTCCCCCCTAATAATGAGT
The DNA here is from genome assembly GCA_025618425.1 of Heliocidaris tuberculata. Lineage (NCBI taxonomy): Eukaryota > Metazoa > Echinodermata > Echinoidea > Camarodonta > Echinometridae > Heliocidaris > Heliocidaris tuberculata. Next base: position 13,887,504 of record CM046841.1, read on the forward strand.
TGTTTCTTATGATAGCAGCAAAATGAGAGAAACAGGTCAGTTTGTCACTTTGTGTTTGATCGATTACAACTTCAAAAACCAATTTAAAAAAAATATGCAAAAATAAGAAACTTTCTTCCACTTTGAATTTGATTTCCCACAAATTTTCAGTGATCTGTTTCTCTCATTTTCTACTTTCCTTATAATAAAACCTACTTTGGGCCAGGATAGACCTCTCCTAGCTGTAACTTTTCTGGTACCCATATACCTGACATCCTTAAGCTTTGTGCCAATGACCATTTAGTGTGTACTCTGTTTGAAAGTATGACGATCTTTAAGCTGTCGACTTTCCTGTTTGAGGTGAACCGTCTCCCAGGTGAGTCTGCCTCACCAGGAAAGACACTCGGATGTGAATCTTAGTCACCATATCATTAAAGAGAATGATCACTTCTGCTTAAGATGGATATGGATTGTGAGCTTTATCATTATTCTTTAGTCAGTATGGAAGCGTATACCATATATTAGAAATATTACCCCTGAAAAGTATTCTTCTTCAAATGCCCTCATATTCAAAATGTCATTAGAAACGGTTTAATGATAAGGTTAAGTTCTACATGGTAGAGGTGAAATATGGTATGATTTGAGAGTTTTCTCATTCTCTTTATGTCAGTGTAGAAGGATATCATAGTAGAAATGTCCTCCGGAAAAGTATACCTATTCAATTAAATGCCCTTATTGACTCATATTCAAAATGCTAAATAGCTCAAAGAGAAGGTTAACTTCTGGTAAATATGATGAAATATAATTTGTGAGTTTGATAATTTTTTTGTTGCATTGTAGAAGAAAGTCATAATATCTAAACATATAGTACCTATTTCTTTTGATTGACACTTTAAACCTGCTGCTCATTTAAGATAAAAAGATTGCTACATCTCCAAAATGCCTTTCTTTCCTAACAATTGTAGTATTAATCTACCTGTACCAGATGGATGTGAATTATGCTTCACTGATCACAGATGTCCCAGATGTTGAGTTTCCCTTCCTTGCACATTATTATTAGTTTTTTGTTGTTGTTATAATCTATCTACATGTATGTTCATAAATATGATGTAGTATCTAGGAAGTTACACCCTGTATGTTAAAGCTATTGATTTTGAGTGGGCTGGCAAACCTATTCAGGAAATGGACGATTACACGTATGTGCCCATTCTGATTTGTTTCCTCCATTTTGCTTTATGTACATTCTTATATAAGAAATTTTGAGATGCTACATGTACAAAAGGTATTGGGGCTAATTTGAATACATATAGTTTATGTACACTCTAAAAACCAAAATGTTAAATCACCATTTAAAAGGGCCAAGGAGTGACAAATTTTTCAAAATTATAGATCAACACTTTTAACATGCTGGATACAACACTATAAAGGCTGAATCCAGCAGTTTAAAAGAGTTGATCTACCATTTTGAAAAAGTTTTCACTCCTCGGCCCTTTGAAATGGTGATTTAACACTTAAGTTTTTAGAGTGTACCTTTCCTTTGATTAACGCTTGTAAGACTGCTGCTTATTAAAAACAAACGGAAGATTGCTACATCCCCAAAATGCCTTTCTTTCCATAACATTTGCAGTAATCTACCTGTACAAGGTGGATCTGGAGAACCCTTCACTGATCACAGATGTCTCATATGTTCAGTTTTCCTTGTAGCAAACAATCCATATGTTCATAAATATAACTAGGAAGCTACATCACATAATGCGATTGAATTTGATGTGCTCATCTTCTTTTAACACCCAGGTGGGTTGGCGAACCTATGCAGGAAGTTGATGATCACAGATGTCCTGTGTGATTCCCCTTTTGGCTTTGTGTGTGCTCGTTTTATTTTAAGAAATGTGTAAATCTCTGTCTGGACATTTTTAAAGGTCATGTAAAGTTTCGGTAAGCTCTCAATAACTGTTTGTCAGATTTCTTCAATTTTTGTTGATAAATAGCAAGATACTAGCAATACTAAGACACTGTGAAGATTTCGCCTCCTAAAGTTTAATATTAAACAAATAAGAGGCAAAAACTAATTTATGTGCCGGGACAGGCACGTAAAATCCAAACAAAGGCAGCATGTGCTATACACTGTACACACACGTGTAAAACCAATAATGAGTAGCTACACACAGTGCACACACGCTGTCTCTGTCCGAAGCCCCAAGATTGCTGTGCGGGGAGCCGTCGGGGTGGAAGGGTCCTAGCATAATGGCAGTGATCAAGTATTCCTGACAGATATTTACACTAAAATTCACCAGAAATCATAGATGGAATACCAAATGATTTCTTACAGACATCTTTTGATACAAGGAGAACAACATGAGACTATATTTAACATGTTTCTTTTCAATTTCCTTTTTGCTACCAATACTGTACGAAGATAATGGTCACTATCTTTTCCTGGATCACAGGGATACTAGTATGTTATTTGCTGTGTTTTCGTATTTTCCCCAGTGTATTTTGTGAGGAATACAAAGTCATGTAAGTCTAGGGTGGGGCTCCGGGGTAACCTTGCTAGTCATAAGGACCGCTATTCATAAGGACCACTTATTCATAAGGACCGCTATACGTAACGCGTGACTAAATGAATAGCAATTTTGTATGAATAGCGGCCCTTCTAAATAGCGAGCAAACCATAGACAAATTACCTCGCTATTCATAAGGACTTCCATTCATAAGGACCACTATTCATAACTATTCATAAGGACAGCTATTCATAACGTGTGTTAAATGAACAGCGGTTTTCTATGAAAAGCGGTCCTTATGAATAGCGAGCGGACCCTGGGGCCCCTGAGCAATGTTCCGATACCAAATGAGTTGAATTCTGTTTTTCTGCAGTAGTCCATCTGAAAAAAAAACAATAGAAACACATTATGTATAAAGTCAAGTGCTATATAAACCCAGAGTATTATTATATTATTGTATTATTGTCTTTCCTATATTTCTGCTACCTGTCTTTCTGTTTTGCACTTGCATCTATACATGTAATGTATACATGTACATGTATTGCTGGGTTATCCTTCCTTCAATCCTGTTCAGACTCTCATGGGAAAATTTATGTATACTTTATTAAAAAAACCTATACTACCAGCAGAAGAAAACAAAAATCCAGACGACCTCCATATGATACTACATTGATATGGGAGAAGTACATGTACAGCAAATGAAACACGAGATCACAAAGAAGTGTACATGTATATGTAGATATATACATGTAACTCTACATGTAACTCTACATGTATACTAGTATTTGGGAGCTCGATGTCAAGGTTGGTTAACACTATTGTAAAACCAGAAGCTTTCGCGATTTGTTAAAGAGACAGTAAACTGGAGCCCTAAATAGCGCCATCTTTCAACAGGATTTGATAAGTGTCTGTGCCTCTCACTTTCCCGTCATGCCCCATTCTAGTTTGTAAAAGCTTAGAATGTACCTGCGTGCAACTTTCCACAATGCCAAATCGAAAATAATAGTTTGAAATATAAAATTTGCCTATTGTCTAAACAAGCTGTTTATCAAAATTCAAAATAAATGCAATTGATTTTCAAATGATAATCAAAATTTAGCAATCATTTTAAGATTGCGCTGCTCAAGTTCTACCAGGTTAATGCCACTTTAATGACAGCCATTTTTGAAACAAGAAACTTTTGCGAATTGCAATAATTACATGTTGCTTCAGTTATGATTTGATAAATTCACGGCATGAAACTTTTGTGAATCTTTACCACTGGCAAAATTTGCGAAAGTTTCAATGCGCGCGAAAATTTCTGGTTTTACAATATATCAATTTTCTGGATGTTTGGATCATATATTTTATAATAGTTATAGTCATATACCAGGATATGCTCTTTTTCAAAGAAACAATTGGTGTGTTTGGCTGGGATCTTGTTAGCGCATACACTCGCTCTCTCAAAAAATAGGGTGTTACATTTCACCATTTAAAAGGGCCAAAGAGTGACAACATTTTGTAAAATTAAACAGGCTGGATCCAACACTAGGTTGTATAGAGTGACTTTCAAAGTTTCATCTACCATTTTGAGAACACTGTCACTGCTTGGCCCATTAAATTTTTTATTTGATTTAACACTGTACTTTCTAGAGTGTAAGTTATAACACTTGGTGCTAATATACCAGGAAAAAGAAATATTAAGGGCAAATTCTCCCTGGCAATGGTAGTAAATAATGTTAACCTGTTGACTACTGAATTCTCTTTTTCTCCATAGGCTTAATACAGGAATCACTTGGTTCACGTAGGCAATAGGTTAAGTCAGTGCATAATTTCAAACTGCATAATTGTTTGGTCCTCCCACACCAGCCCTTTGGATGTTGCATGATTAAGGGTGCGTTTATACTCCCATTTTTAGGCCAGAACGAGCCTTTTGTTACCCTTTAAGTTCAAAACACGGTTAACGTTCACAGTCATTTTTGTATAAACACTGATTTAAAACTCTCCATTCCAGTTGAATGCACTCATAATGAAAGTACCTCCTGAACATGTCATCATTCAGCCCAAACTTGGGATGAAGACGATTTTGACCTGCTTTATGAAAATGGCCAGTGCTCAGTCATCCGTGATTGCATTTTTGTGAGCAGCCTATCAAAATAAAGAAGATATTATCAACTATCTTACCATTATAGTACATTTCGGTGATATCACTTGGTTTTAAAGATATTTGGGCTTGAATATATGGGTTTCCTTTTCATTGACTCACACCGTATAGTTCAGAGAAATATTAGGAGAGGAAAATGGTTTAGCGATATTACAAGAGCAGTAGAAGATAAGAAGCAGAAAAAACTAGTTTTAGCGATTTTGCAATATGCTGGGGCGAATCTGGGGAGGATAGGAGGGGGTGTGTCATGGGGTTCCCCCTTTTTTGTGCTTGTCTTATGATTGGTTTTTGTCATTGGAACTCCCCCCCCCCCTTTTTGGGGGGTTTCAAAAGATTTTTCCCCCCTTATCAGAGATGTCAGGAAAATTGCATCACCCCTTTTCCCCCATTTGAAAAAATGCTGGAGCCCTGCTGATAACTTTATGAGGAGTATTACAAGCAGATTATAAACTCCCAAAACATAAGAGACCTACATGTAATACATGTAGTCGTGTACCTCTTGATATCTGTGAATTAGACCTTTATTTCCCATGTTGCCCAGGAGACATGAATCCAATCACCAGTCAAATTGAAATAATTGGCTTGAACGGTTAGAGGGTACGAACAGAGGTAGTGGGATGGTAGATCTGGTCCTTGAGGAATCTTACTTACATTATTCAGTTTTGAGACACGTTTTGAGCTATTATTGAAGTGGTCTTGTTGAGATTTTAAAAAAAACGCACAACTTATTTTATAGGGGGTCTGAATGTTCTCTGGACATCTTTGGTTTTTGAAGATCAGATGATCATAGCCATTTTATGATTAGATCATAAGATTATTTAGTAAACTTTTATATACATGTAAAACTCAACATTGAATTTTTAAAGTTGAGTTGAAATGAAATTTATTCTAATGGTGAATAATTGATTTTGATTAGACCTTCCAATTAGGTCTTTTATAGCAACCGTTTCAAAACTTTCAACATGTGCATTATCACACCAAGGTTTCCTTAATTACATGAATACACAAAAACAAGCACACAAATTAATTTCCTGTATTTAATGGAAAAAGCTTCACCTTTTTATCCAGGCTATCAGTTTCATTTTTTGAAAAACAACTCAAGGCCCTGCACTTCAAAAATAATGTAATCATTAGGCATAAAATTACTCATATTTTGTATGTACTTTTCATGACACAAAACTGAAACATAGATATTATTCAACCATAGAAATATACACAAGCACAGTTTGATATTATTGCAGTGACGATCTTGATCATAGTACTTTAATTGCCTTCCTGTCATGAGTGGAAGAGTCATTGGATTCTCAATTTATATTGATATTTTGGGGACTGTTTGTCTGACATATCCCTTTTCCTTCCCTATTATGTCCTGCGCCAGCACGGCGATCCTTCCTCTTCTCTTTCTTTGTACCACTGGGCCGGGTAAATGTCTCTTTTCCCCTAAAACCGAAATGCATCAATACAGCATGAGCTGCAAAGTGGCGCCGCTTAAATCTGGAATGATGTATTATTCTCGCATGATTCAGACTTCGGAGCTCCTACCTATGTTGCGTCCATGATGCTGGTCCAACCAAAATAGATTATTGGTTTGGGCTCATGAATTTTGGCGAGACAGCTCCAGTTTAAGGGAATTCGGTATTACATTATGGTGCTCGATAAATGGACATGAACTTTTGCATGCATGACCCAGGGGTGTGTGAGCTTATAAAGCCACGTTTCCCTGCTTGAACAATATATGGCAGATCCTCTTTCACATTTTGAATTTCATTCAGTGTTTGATATGTTAATTATTTAATTTTATAATGTATATCAAGGTGCATGTTAACCCTTTCAAGACAATTGACCACATTTTGTGGTTTGGCTTAATAACTGTTGATTCAGAGCTCTAAAAAATAGACCAGATACATGATTAGAGGGAGGGAAAATTTTTGCACAAATAACATCCATTTTGTTGCAGACTATTATTGCGTTCGATGCCAGAATTTTATTATGAGAATAAGGTGGAAAGTCCTTAAATTGGCAACACTTTGAGAGGTTCAAAATCATTGGTTTTTGTCAAAATTGGCAATATTTTCAACTTTACGACAAAATTCCTAACTGTGTACATGTATATTGTTTTCAAAGAGGTTGCACCTTATTAGAACCATGTAGCACTAACGGAGAAATATTATTGTTGCCAATTTGAAGAACAGACTGTGACCAATTTAGCCCAGAAATAATTCCTGTCATGAAAGGGTTAAAGATGATGAATTTTGTCAACAACGACCTTTCGGCAAAGTATATATATTGGATGAGAAAGTAAACTCAAATTGATGACAAGCTAAAAAGGATATCTTTATATGTCACATAATTGAGCAAATAGTAATGAATTTGAAAACAATAGTCTCTGCTTGATGGCTTGCACATTTTGACATAAAACTTATTATTGGGCTAGTGTTTATGAAAGAGAATGCTTTCCTGCTCTCTTCTGTGTTTTTTTTAATTTATTTGTTTGTATGTTTTTTAAGGTAACTAGTATGTTCCACAATTCTGCACTCTTTGTCCTGTTATATCTTTGTCTAGATATTTTCGCTCTTTCCCCTCAAATTTCTCTTTTCCTTTGCTTAATTTCTTTTTTCTGTCTGTTTTGTTTTCTTTTCCCTTCATTTTCTCTCACTTTAATCACTCTACCTATTCTACCTCCTTTTGATGTGCATGTCGTTACCACGGTTACAATGACTGTAGCTCATAAAGTACATACCTCTTGAGATTTTCGAAATTAAAGGAGAATAAGGCTGTCTGAAGAATATGTTTAAAGACATCCAATATCTGGCAAGGTACGTGTGTGCTTTTCAAAATGGCATCAAGAATCCATCATTTACATAATTTATCAAACAATTGTCATTGTTGTGTTATTTACAGTGTAGGCATAGTGGCGTATATCCTCTCTCTCTCTCTCTCTCTCTCTCAATTGCTACCGTCCTCTCTTCCTCTCTCTTGCTCCTGTGTTTTCTATCTCTCTGACTCTCTCTGACTCACATGTGCCTGTGTTCTCTCTCTCTCCCTCTCTGCCTTTTTCTTCCTCTCTCATGCTCCTGTGTTTTCTCTCTCTCTTTCTCTGACTCTCTCATGCTCCAGTCTCTCTCTGTCTTTCTCTCCCTCTCTCTTTCCCATCTTCCACTTTCTCTGTCCATCTCTCTTTATATATTATATTCTTTCTCTTATATTTCTCTTCTCTTTTTTTTCCCTCTCTTTTTCTATGCTCATCCCCTTTGTCCCTCCCTCTCCATTTACATTTGGCATTCAATTTCCTTTAGATCTCTCTCTCTTTCTCCCTTCTTGCTTTCTCACTTTCTGCCTTTCTACCTTTCTCTTCCTTTCTTTCTTTTTCTTTCTTTAGCTTGCTTTCTCACTATCTTTTTTTCCTCTCTCTCTCTCTCTCTCTCTCTCTCTCTCCTCTCTTCCATGTTTCTCTTGAGAGAAAAATAAATTTAATTTTTCCGAAAAATAATTTCAATATTTAAAAAAAAAAAATCATCTTCACAAGATCATGTTTTTGACTTGTGCAGACATAATATATCACCGTTTTCTACTCCCTATTTCTTTTTTCCTCCCTCATCCTTAATCCCCTGGGCTATAAGTTACGATTTTATGATGCACTTCATGTTGTAATGTGTCATGATTTGTGTCTAGCCTGAGAGTCCATTCCTTTTTTTTTAATGTTGTTTAAATCGCTGCTTGACAATAATTTATGTACATTCGTAACTTATGACTAAACACCCATCAACTGCAGTAATTGTCTACTCTATCAGCCTCAGATGCTCTTCGCGCCTCCGTTAAAGGTGCTGAACTTGAAAAAACCCCAAAACACAGATTGCGCAATGTATAATAAGCCTATAAAAGTCTAAAATTATATCAGTGAATGTGAGAATGGGATTATCTCCCAAATGCATCTCAGTCATGCATGAAATGGACATCTGCCATTATTACTGAACGCCAGTGGCTTAGGAGATGGAGTTGAAGGCTTTAAATAGCTCACATATGTCTCGTAATAAGCCAAGCAAAGTGCACTTTGTTGGAAAATATGTTACAAAAAAATTATGACTGTGCACAAAACAGGGCAGCATTTTTTTCTGGTGAGAGTCAGAAGGACATTATCTCATATCCTCTCTACCACAAAGTTAATGTCCTTTTGGCTCTCAGGTTTGTTATTTTGACACTGAGTTTAGTTTCGTAAAGTGGTTTGTAGTAGAATAGTACTCTTTTTCCTTCTAACTCTTTTGATAAAGTGAGTGACAACATTAGGTCATATTAATTTCTTTTAAAGGTATTGGTTAATTTCTTCAATTGAGTTGATCAATTACGAAGGCTTATCTAGGTATAAATTATACAGCAGAAATACGATTCAACACTAGATCTTATTTCTCCATGATTGAGCATCCATGCATGACATATGAAAACCCAATTTAAAAAAAAAGACCTCTTCTGGACAATTGCCTAATTGCTTGATTCAACAGAATGAACTTCATCGAGCTGATGATGCATGCATACATTGCAGTCCACTCTATAAAATAAATTCATGGAATAAAACACAAGGAGATGATAAAACAGGTCATATTTAGCTAAATGAAAGTCTTTATTTAGTCCTGCTAATCACATTAAATTGATTGGAAGTATCTCATATAATTTCAATGAACTGAAGTAAAACAAATTTGGAACAAGGATGATTTTGCAAGGCTATGACAGTTTTTTTTGCCATACTATGCATTAATAATTTAAGACTCCATAGGATTACAATTCTGTGAATGTACACTTTCAGGGAGGAATTTGCATTTTTAACAAAATTAAATCTGCTAAATTGGATAATGATTATGCAGTATATTCACTTATAACAGTCTGAAATGATAAAGACATCTACAGAAAGTTTTGGATAAAGGCATAAAGGCAGATGGTGTAAGCCAGACATGCTATGTGAACATTATGATCCTATAAAAGCATTTTTTTTATTTCATGGATTTATTTCTACGCTGGTCACGTCTATATTTGGAAGGAAATGGCTTATTCATAAAACTTTGTCCCAGTATATATTGATAAATGGTGCTTGATGAATTACAAATGAAGGAAAATCATGTGTTTGATTTCGTTACAGCCCTATACACTACCAGATGCTTTGCTAAGCATCTCAGGTAAACTATAATAGATGGCATTTGGCAGAAAATGCATATATTTTGATAATTTATTGCATTCATGTCTTTTTCTATAAGTTTCTGTCTGCTCAAGAGCATTTTCATTATTTTTGTTCAGTCTGTGAATTCTTCTTCATTCATCCCACTGTCTTTCTGCTATTCAATTTGAAAGCATCAGAGTTTGGTAGTTCAGTTTTAGCTAATAAATTGGAGAATAAACTTCTGCAGACCAGAGTAGGTCAGGATTCAGGAGCAATTTTCTGCTCATCTTTTATTTAGTCATTCAAATCCTTTTTCTCTAGACATCTTGCCATGCAGCAGTGAGGGTGGAGTCATTAAAAGACCAAAATGGCAGTGAACTCAACTTACCAACAAACTTCCCAAGTCAGTCTTTATTTTAAAGTGAATCTAATGAATCGGGAATCTGCTCCGGAAGTTATCCAATTGTGACAGTGGTAGTGCAGATGATGTCTGCGAAGCCATGTGTCACGGCAGCTGCAAGCCGAATTATAGAAAGGGAAGACGGCCGCCTGTAGGGCACTGTCTTCATTAAGCATTCATGAATGTCATAATGGTCTGCTGAGATTCAAAATGACATTGATAAAGACAGAAAGGAGCTCTGTATATATAGCATTCATGAACGTTTGTCATAATTCCTCTATACATGTAGGTGTATGGTCTGTTTGAGTGCCAGAAGGGCATTAATAGACAAAAGATGACTTCTTAGAGAGCACTGTCTTAATTAAGCATTTATAAAATGTCGTAATTCCTCCATGTATATTACGTGGTCTGCCGAGAGCCAGAAGGGCATTGACAGTATCATGTTACCCAGTGATAATGCCTTTCTTGCTCCTAGTAGCTGTCTTATCTATCTTTTCATGATACATGTATATACAACAATGTACTTCATAACTTCCCTTTGTATTGATTTGGATGCAGTCAGTTCTGTATTTATCAAAGTCAACTTATTTTGTCATAAAGATCTTCGGTAGGAACCATTTCAGAATATTCTTCAGAGTTTAATTTTGTTAGAACTCTCTTTGTATATTTTCAAAGTCATCATTTTTATATTTTGACCTGTGTTTATGACTCATTTCAGAATATTCTTGGAGTTTAGATTTTGTTCTTTCTCTTTTCTATATTTTTAACATTTTCATTGTAGTATTCTGTAATATACTATATTTTTTTTCATGTTAACTACTTAATGGATTGTCTTTACTTTGTGAGTATCATGTTCCTCATGTACAATATCACCTCTCGAGTGCAACATATCATTTTAAACAGAGTTATTTTTCATGTTTTGGGCTTATACACAATGCATTATCTTCATCTATAATTAGAATTGATCAAATTTGGTCTATGAAGAATTTTAAAAAGGTACTAATCACCTTAAAATGATAGTGCACAGCTAGAATTCATGAAATTTAACCGAAAATAACTTTACCCGGCATTCTTTGGGGAAAATGGTTTAGGAATACATGAGGAAAATACATATATGTAAAGGAACCCAATTCTGACTTGGGATCCGTACTCGCCCTACTTTATGCAAGTGTGTTCACTAGTCTACTCAAAAGTCACTTTAATGTTTCTATACATGTTGGGTGTATATTTGAACTTGCAATTATTGTAGATTTAGTAATTTGAGCTCATATTATAGCAACATGGAGCCCCTAAACAGAGCAAAATATTTTTTGGATGATTGGTACCCTTTAATCTTATCTCCAGTCCAGTATTTGCATGTTATTTTGAGGAACTGTTCTGTCTGGGCATTTGGTTGATTCTAACATCATTGTGCCATCAGCGTGACTTTTAACATTTTGTGCCACCACATTTCCAGAGTACAATCTGCAATGAGTATATTGTTTCATTCATTCGTTCATTCACCTTTCCACATTGATGATATGACTAACCAGTAGTCACAACGACCCCCATCTTGACAACAGCCCCCACGACAAAGCCATCAACACAAGCCGCGATGACGACTAAAAGGAGAACGACTTCGGGTACAGCGATCCACGTCAACTCCGACATCACCAGACATGCCGCCGATTCCGCACCAGGTAATACTTGCAATTCTTGGACAGAAACTCCACGCTGGAATTTAAACCCATCGCGCACTCTTTCAGTTTTGATGTAGCTCATCGTCATGCATGTGTGGATTTGTGCAGTAATTGTGTCATTCTTTCAAATTCATGTTGTGACGTCTTTGTTCAGTATGTATCAATTTAGTTCTGTCATGTGTATGTTCATGTGCAACTTTTCTTCATTTATATGTTATCAATTTTCTGTAGACTCAGGAAAAAAACTATGAATGTTGCTTTTGGTATATTTTGTTTTTTTGGATTAGTGGTGGTTGGGAAAAAAGCATGCAAATAAATCTGTCCGGGATATCGTCACAATTTATTTTGCCATAGTGGGTCTCAGTAATAGAATCAAATCAATTTTTTTTTCTAGCAGAATAATTGATTATACATGTACATATAGTTATCTCTTTAATTTGTTCATTTGCATTGTACATCATGGTTGTTGCATAGAGCCTGACCCACAAACCCCATCATCATATCTTGAAATTAAGCATGAAGAAAGGGGTGTTGATACTTATTTCAAATCCAGACTGGAATTCACTTTTCAGTGATCCACACAATACTTTCTTGCATCTTACACCATCTACATGTATACGTGAATATTTGAAATATCATCATTTTGTGCATTTCATGATCATGATACTATTTCCCACATGTTTGCATAGAAACCTTGTAAAATACTTAAAAGTGTAAAGCCCTGGTCGCCTCTGTAGGATGACCTTGAACATATTTTTTCCTTTTTGAATTGTACATGGACAAGACAAAATGATTGTATTTGATTTTCTTTTAGCATTCACAATGTGGATGACCTTGAATGTAAAACCCCTTTCAGTGTAGTTCTGTGTGTATGTCAGAACATTTTTCAGTGCAAAGGTTTTAGAGACTAGAAATTCAATCAGTCATAGAATTTACTCCTTCATATAGCTCTGTAAAATTTGGTAGATAATTAAGTTTGTGGGTAAAAAGTTTGCATTTTTAAAATTCTTCTTTTGATTGGACGCTTATATTCTTTTATAGTAGTAAAATAAATGTATAATTTATTTCATATTACACTGCATGATGTATTCGCTTACAGTAATTTGTTGGTATAGAGGATAGAAGTAGTCAGTCTTCTATGCATTTCGTACAGTTTTGTCTGGTTCAGCTTTGTAGTTACTATAAATATATGCACAGTGTTGGCAGGATTGTCATTTAATTTTCTTGCAATCTGAAGTCATCATTTTAGATGATTTGTGATGTGCAGCTTGTACTCCAGCTTCTATAGACCTGTTTACTAAATGTATTTCAATTGATGCATGATTCTCTCCAGAATCCTTAGTTATTACCAACTATTTAGTGCACCTGCTGTGCACGATGGCATCTCTATGGATGGAATGCATTTTGCATACATAAGTTGTTGCTATGTCGGTAAGCCTGTGGCAGTCATTTGAGTCGTCAAGAGAAACTTTTGTTCAAGAAGTACATGCATAAAAATAAGTAAACAGGTCTATTGTAGGACAGGAGCCCACAAGATTGGCAATGGGTCTCGTTACGAACCCTCAAAAACTTAAATCGGAATTTAGGCCTGTGAGACCGACATGTCAGTCTTGGCTTTCTTTTCATGGGCTTTTGGTCTTGTGGGCCGTAGCCATGTTGTCGATTTGATGTAAGTTGTAGCAGGTGTAATGATGTGCTTAGCTTTCTTTAGTAGTTCAGGTGTTGTTTTTTGAATAGCATGTCCATATTCAGGTGATATTTCTCTACTCGTGTACCTGTAGATAACGCTGTTTCAAGACACGATGTTTTATAGGATAGTAGTTCAGCAGTGTCTAGGATTTCAACAGATTCACACTTCTGATGTTGACAAGTTAAGGTAGCTTAGCGAAATGGACGAGTGGCACGAAAAGATGCGTCCGGAACGCAAACGTCGAAATTGTTGGTGAATTGAAACTTGATATTTGACACATACAATGACATTTTTGTTAATATTAAGCCTATTTATGGTAGTAGAGGTATTTAATACACTCTGTTTGGCTTAATGATATGTTTCTAATTATAATTTTCAGCATTACACATTTTGTGTTCTGGACACGTTTTTTTCATCCCACTATGTTTCGATAGGTTACCTAAGAAAAACCCTTTGTCCTTCATAGCTTTTTGGTAGTCAGCCTTTGCATGTGTACTGGTCTATTGGACCATCAGTGTGGAGAAACTTGTTGTTTTGTTTCCTTGTTTGTTTGTTTTAAATACTTCCATGTGTAACCAATTCAAGTCAGTTGATATACATGTAGAGATCAGAAAAAAAAAGGAGGTGGGGGGGGGGGAGAGATTCCTTAAAGAAAACACTATGTCCTTCAGAGTTTTTTTCTAGTCAGCCTTTGCATGTGTACTTGTCTACTGGACCATCAGTTTGCAGAAACATGTTTTTTTTCCTTACAAGTTTGTTTTAAATACCTCCATGTGTATTAAGCAATTCAAGTCAGTTGGATATAGAGATTTTTAAAAAAGAGGAGGCGAAGAGAGAGAGAGAGAGAGAGAGAGAGAGAGAGAGAGAGAGAGGGAGGGAGAAACAGTATTCATCATAGCTACAATGTAGGAGAGGAAGACATGAGAGAGATCTAGTGATAAATGTGAGAGTGATCAGTGAAAGGAAGAGAGGAAGAAAATTTTGATTGGCAACCTTTTAAAATAGAGCCTACCATTTATTTTACTTGGCATTTCTTTTGTTAGCAACAAAATCAGCCATTTCATGCATGTTACCTAGAGATACCTTTTAGCAAGAGTTCACTGTGCTAGCATTTCTAAAGTTCATTTTGTCCAGACCCATATGCCCGCAGGTTTTTGTGTTGCTGTTTTTTTTTTCATCAGAAGTATAAATATCTTCACTGCATTTGATCTTCTATTTGATTTGATATTGTCTGTTTATTGAGCCTGAAGTGTGTTGAATCTGTGTTGAAGATGAGCTGCAGTGGACAATATGCTTCCTTTTGAAGAAAAAAAAGGAGAAAACTCTGACAAGTAAAAAAAAAAATACATCTTCTAAATGGTCATCAGATCTTTTTTTTATGTGTTGATTTAACAAAAAAATCTGAGAAGCAAAAACAACAAACAAACAAACAAAAAAACAGTGTGGGGGGGGGGGGGGGGGTCTGCACCCCTGTGACCCCCTCCCCCATCCACTCTTGAAGTTGGCTCCTATTATATTACTTTAATAAAGTTCTGCTTTTGGAGTGGAGATGATATACACGTGTCTGTATTAACCTGATACTAAGTCCACATCTTAATGAGAAAGCAGTGTGATAGTCCCATACATTAAGATGGGTGTTAGGCTCTGATGAGACAGATGGAATTTCAGTCAGCTATGCTTGGAGGAGGATCTTCAAGGCAGCTGCTTTATGCTGGCCTTGTGTCCTCAAATTGAAGCTCTTATTGCCATTAATTAAACATTCTTATCTTGCAGTTGTATGCATGCATAGATACAACAGGCAGGCATTAATGAAGAGTGTGGCATGGGATGGTTTTAGGTGAAGGGTGTGCTTTCCCAACCGATGATGCTCTTGAAACCTTTTATCATATCTGAATATTACGTTTAAAGTCAAGAAATGATTTTTTTTTTAAAGGTTTCTGCCCAGTGAATGCAGATAATTAGTTGAATATATTGATGTACATAATACATGTATTCACTGTCATTCATTCATTGATATCTGAAACTTAAAAGTGTTACAAGAATCAGACAAGTTCATGATACTCTGGTTTCTTAGCCAAAGAAAATATAACAGCTGTTTAGCTCATCATCATCATCATCCTCCTCCTCATGTGCTATGTTATTAAAGGTGTGTTTTCCACACATTAATAAAGAATACCCCCATATCCATACTTGATGAGTGTATGAAAATTCCATGAGGGGCTAATTTGGCCTTCCCAATATCGGATGTCCTCAGGTATTCATCCATGTACAATGTGAAGCAGTGTTAATAGGTCATTCCAAGTGCATAGATCTAACTGGTTAACCTTAATTAGTCCGGGAAGAATTGCCCTGCAGCTGATCAGAGTTTGGTCTAATGCCTTTTCCAACAGTATTCCTAAAGATGCGTGAACCTTATTCATTTAACATATCGTCTGTTTGGAGCCCGAAAGGCGTTAACTCTGTGTTAAAGTATAGAGTCAATGCCCTTCTAGCTCCAAACAGACAATATTTTCTTTTGGGAGGGGAGCCTATATATATATATAGTGAACGATTCAGGAGTGGGTTTTTGTCGAGAGGGTTGAAGTTCTTCTTCCATTCATGACTCGTGTCTGATCTTTTTTTAGGGGAGATGGAGAAAGAGTCTCTTATGCACATAAAAGAAAATGTAAAAGTGCATAAAGCGTGGTTGTTCATTTTTGTACCACTTTGTATACACGTTGTAATAAATCAGGGAGGAATTTGTTCATAACTGATATAAATTGCGCTGGATTACAGGGTTCATTTTGATTATTTTATGTACATACATGTAATGACATTTTAAAGAATTGAAAGCTGGGTTGTTCATTTTTGTACCAATTATAATAAACTAAATCAAGGAGAATTATTTCCACATTGGATATAAATCTTATTAGATTACAAAGTCCATCTGTATGGTTTTTCCCTGTACCTCCTTATGAATTCACAACTATTCCTTGGTTTTTGCATGATGACAAATCTGCTATAGTTGCAAAACATAGTGAAGAGTAAAGGTTAAAGATATCACTCTGGGCATTTTGTTTAAAATCCTTAATGTAATTACTTTTTTGTTCAGTTCACATTATTACCAATTATTTTCATGATCACGTGTGTACTCTGTGTTAAAGGTAACAGATAGTTTTGGGAAGCCCTCAAAAACTTTTTGCCAGATTTCTTTGATTTTACTTAATAAATAGCAGGGTACTAACATAACTAAGATGCTGTGAAGTTTTTGCCTCCTCAAGTGAAATATTTATTGAATGAGAGGTGAAAAGTAATAAAAATCCCCGGCCCAAAAAAGAGGGGATGTAAATTCAAACAACGGCCACACACACTACTCACATGAGGATTTCTGTGTGTATAGAATACGCTACACCTAGTGCGAAGCGCTGGGTTTATTGCGTGGGGAACCGTCGGTGGATCAGGTATTAGCGTGAGGCAGTGAAAAGCCGTTTCCAAGTGTTTCTAACAGATATTTACACTAAAATTTGTTCGAAATCGCGAATGGAATGTTAATTAATCTCGTACATGTGTCTTATGATGAAAGGAGAATAGTATGTGACTATGTTAGTTCAGTTTTTTGCCAGTATGATTTTTGCTACCGAGGCTATCTATGAGCTTTAACACCTGATCCTTATTTAATGTCAACAATATTAGCACACATAAGAGGGCACCGACTTATCAAACAGTCAGTGCATAAAGAAAGCAAATTTTGGGGTATTTGGGTCTTTAACTCTCCTTTCTGCCCTCATTTGCTTGATCTGTATGATGGTCAATTTAATGCTTGCTGGTACCTTTATCTCTTAAAGACTGTATTATATAGGTAGGAAGAGTGGGTCCTTCATATACATTCCATCACTAAGTAGAACACTACATGTAGCAGGAAATTGAATCAATTAGCAATCGGCTGGAGCGGGGCAGGGGTGTAAACAGATGCAGAGGACCAGCAGACACGTCCAACGTCTTATGAAGACCTTTAACTTGCTATGTCAGACTCAAGGAGGCACTTAATTCATGAGGTTACTTTATCACAGTGACATTTATGCTTCCTATTTTGTATTCTGTTTCGCCAGGCTCCATTTACATGAAGTGGTGCACTTTTTCCTCTTTCCCCTCAACACCTTACATGTATCTATCTCTCACTATGTATTCCTCTCTCTCTTTCTTTCTTTCATGCACACGCGCGCACACACACACATGCACTCCTTTCCCCCTTCTATCTCTCTTCCCCTCCTTCTATCTCTCTTCCCCTCCTTCTATCTCTCTTCCCCTCCTATCTCTCTTCCCCTCCTTCTATCTCTCTTCCCCTCCTTCTATCTCTCTTCCCCTCCTTCTATCTCTCTTCCCCTCCTTCTATCTCTCTTCCCCTCCTTCTATCTCTCTTCCCCTCCTTCTATCTCTCTTCCCCTCCTATCTCTCTTCCCCTCCTTCTATCTCTCTCTTCCCCTCCTTCTATCTCTCTTCCCCTCCTATCTCTCTTCCCCTTATTCTATCTCTCTTTCCCTCCTTCTATCTCTCTTCCCCTCCTTTTATCTCTCTTCCCCTCCTTCTATCTCTCTTCCCCTCCTTCTATCTCTCTTCCCCTCTTATCTCTCTTCCCCTCCTTCTATCTCTCTTCCCCTCCTTCTATCTCTCTTCCCCTCCTTCTATCTCTCTTCCCCTCGTTCTATCTCTCTTCCTCTCTATACATGTACATCTCTTTTTCACCTTCTGTCTCAACCCCCCCCCCCCCCCCCTGTCTACATCCCCCTGTGTCTACCCCTCTCCCTGTAGATCTCTCTTCCACCCTCGGGAGGCAGACACTGTGTAATTTGTCAAATTTAAGCCTGAAAGTGAGGTACATTCTGGAAGGGGAGCTCTCTTTTCCACCATCAAACCGTCTTTGTAGATCCCAAAGACCAACCCCTCTCTCACTCTACAAATACAAACATGATAGCAGTGTACACTGGTTTGTACGAGACTACATTTACTTAATAAAAGCTGGTTTTAGGAGACGTGCAGTGGACATCCATGCATCACTCGCCTTGGTGGGAGATGAGGCGTTGTTAATGTGCGAAAGAGGTTTTTGGCGCTAGCCATCATATATACCCCTTTTATGTCCACCGCTTAAAAAGCCAGCCTTAAATCAGCTATGAACATCACAATCAATGTGCACTGTAAGGCTGTGTTCATACATTGCGTGATGGACTGTCTGAACTCTGAAAACTGCTACAACAAAATACAAACCATTTTACTTGCAAACAGAAAGCAAGTTGAGATAAAATAGTAGCTGCCTGCAAAAAGGGTATGCTTAAAACTGATGTAGCCAAGGCCTGGCAGTTACGAGACTCTAGGTTGCTGAAAAATATTTCCTAATTTACCTTCCATAAGTTTTGTACATGTGACATGGTCTGAAGCCAAGGCCTATAGGCCACTAAAATATGGCAGCATGCTTACGTCATTTCATTTTGCTGCAGCACGCACTTTCTTTTTTTAACGGATGTAATTTGTCATACACAAAGGAGGCTTGATCATATAACATGCATAAGCTCTTCTTTCTTAATATATAATTCAGCTGTGTGCTTTGAGTCATTTCTTCATTAATCTTTTTTTTAAAATATATCATTGTCTCCCAGTGTATTGAGGCTGCAAACATATTGCACTGTAAATGAAAGAGTCCTGTTTGTTTTTGCACAATGCCTCACTTTAGTTGATTATATATCGCTGTCTACTGCTGATGTGAACTTCATATGAATGCTCTCTCTCTCTCTCTCTCTCTCCATCTCTTTCTCTCTGTCTCTCTTTCTGTCTATCTCTATCTCTCTTTGTCTGTCTATGTCTCTGTCTGTCTTTCTCTATCTGTGGTAATTATGGAGAGGAAATGGCATTTTAAAGATAATCTTTACTTCCTTTCATGAAAGACAATATAGTTCACTGTTTCAAACAAAAATTAAACTGATGTTTTCCCGAAGGTTTGTTTTTCCAAAGGTTTGTTTTTTCGAAGGTTCATAATTCCGAAACAAAAATTTCCCATAGCAGGGGGTTCATAATTAAAGAACATTTGATGCATTAATCGGAAGGTTCATTATTCCAAAGGTTTGTTATTCCGAAGGTTCGTAATTCTGAAAATGCAATTAACTCATAGCCCGCTATTGTCGACCACTGTCACTTCCGGGTTCTCGCTTCTGTCGATGATCGTCTACAGAAATCACGTACAAAAGATATTACCTTTGAAATAATCCAGCAGCCATGGGTTTCATAATGCACAGGGCAAAGAGTTAAGCCTTACATAACTTTTCAGAATTATGAACCTTTGAAAATATGAACCCTTTTCCATTTTCGGAATTATGAACCCTGTTTCATTTTCGAAATTACGAACCGTCGGAGGAACGAACCTTCGGAAATACAAACCTTCGGAATTATGAATCTTTGGAAAAAAGATATGTAACCGAGATTTCAGTAGTCAGTGGGTTAAATGCCATATATGATATGCCTTATTTTGGATGCATAATGTGCATGCTGAATATTATGCTTCTAGGTGGTAATTTGAGCCAATATGCACTCCTCTTGACAAACTTATCTCCTACCAGAAAATGTAGTCTGCGGGCAGTACATGTATACAAGGTCTCGACCCAAATCAGTAAATACGCCTTTGACCCTGTCCGTGCCAAGTGCAGCAAAGGGACATGTAATAATAATGTACACTCTGTTTTTATTTGATAAAATGTTGTAATAACCTGTTGAATTATCTGTGTGAACATGCTGAATGTTTACTCTTTTCTTGGATATTTACAATTCAAGGATATTGATATGTTACTCTTTTTTGTTTGTAATGTAAATATAGAGCTTATGTTTTGAGGCTATAGAATATAAATACCATTATTCTGTTCTTTTTTAATTTTGCAGTAATGACAACACCAGCAAAGGAAACATCAAAAGATACAGTTGAACCAGCAAAGCCAAGTTAGTACTAATATTCTTTTATGTTCTTGTTCATGTTCTTCTTCTTCTTGTTTTTTTATATGCATGTGAAACTTTTAACCGAAACACAGTGGCAGAGAATTTCAAGAAATCAACTTAAAGATACTTCATCCCTTTTGCGGACTTACACAAAATTCTGCGAAACTTTGTATAGGTTTAGTAGACATCCTGTTGATACTGCCTGTGAAATTTCAAGGTCACAAGTTCTATAACTCCTTTGTAAGAAATTAAAATCTTGCTTTTGTCGCAAAGGGAGCTATTCAGGAATCAACGCAAGTACATGTACTTGTAATGATTGAAATTTTTGTTGTTGAAAATTATGCTTTTTTTTCTGGTCAAACAAAATAAATTGTTACCAAATTGTTGTTATTACTTACTTAAAAGCAAATCATAATCGTTTCCACATCAGCACAAGTTTTCAAATTATAATTCTTTTCTAATTTATCGCTTACTCACACAGCTTCAAAATTTAGGGCCCCAATTAAAGGGATGAAGTAGCTTTAGGGGCAGTTTCAATACCCAATTGTATAGCCTATGTCAATTTTCAATTATGTGTATATCACTGTAATGTTTGCACAGTATGAGATGCACAAGACTATTGAAATTGCCTTAGATTGATTATCTTAGTTTGCAATCATGTTTGAAATATATTAGTTTTCCCAGAAAGTCTCCTCTTTAGAGCTGGATGGACATGAGCTTGTATTATTATGCATAAAATTGAATAAGATGAATATTCCAAAAGTTATTCTTCTTGAAGATTTGATTTTTATAATGCAAACTATATCTCTATTTTGAGGCACGGCCAATAAATTTTGAAAAGAATTTGATTAAATTGAATAGGATTTTCTTTTCTTTCTTTTCCTTCATAGTAAAGCAAAATTGTCAGATTTACATGTATGTTGAAATCTGTTTATCACTCAAAATATCTTGTCCATTCCGAAGGATGGATGATTACTCATAAAATGCAGATGAAACATACATTGATAGAATCCTTATGGCCAAGTCACATTGATTCCTAGTTTCTTGATTCCTAGTTTCTCGTCCAGCTTTTTTGAAAATGAGGAGGAGGGAGTACCATGTTATTTGATATTTAGTATTCTTACCAAAATGGCCGCCGCACATATCAATGCTATTAGGCACGGCTTCCCGTTATATTTATATTCTTCTGGGGTCCCTTTAAACCCCCAAAAGGCATCAAGTTTTAATTTTAGGGGTCTGCAGCAAAATGTTGGTGAATGTGGGCGGGGACGAGAAACTGGGAATAATTTTGATTTGGCCTGTTCATTCCCAATAGCACAGAAAATATTTGTCTGAAAACAGTAGTTATGGATTCATGCAAATACCAGCAAATATTTCATAAGGCAGAGTGCACTGGCACAGTGAAAATGATCCCTGCATATTGTATTACAACTTATCAAAAACAATATCAGCTAGTGAAATTTGGTCTGTGCATATTGTAAACTTGAACTAGGTTAAGGTTGGAAGTATAGCATGAAATACCCAAGGGCCAATTGCCAGCATTATCTTCGTCATTGAGGGCAGTGGTATCAGACATTTGGTGATAGTTTACATTATTTGCAGACATCCGGTCTCTGACTTTGCGGGGGGGGGGGAATTTTTGGAAAGTACCTAAAACCATCAAATGCTGTAATTTTTTGGGAAAAATATACCAATCCTCTTTTGAAGAAATATATTAGAGAAACTATTTTCTCGCGAGTATGGTGATTGTTGCTCATCATACAAACTTTGGCGAGGCTTAAATGTCAAGTAACATGAAAAGGTCACAGAATTTAGTGATTGTGAATTACAAGATTTAGAAATAAGAGCTGGGGTAACGTTGAAGTTTGCTTTGTTTATTTTCATATCTGTCGTATCTTTATCCATGTATTTTCATTTAATTTTCATCCATAGTGCTTATGACAGATTATGTCTGACAAGGCTGTTTTGATGACCTACCTACTGTTCCTATCTGCCTTTCTCCATCTCTGTTTCCATTTCTCAACCTTTCTAAGTCTCTCTCTATCTCTCTCTTTCTCTTTCTCTCTCTTCTTATTCTTTCCTTCTCTGCCACTCTTTTGCTCTCTATCTCTCTTTCTTTTCTCTCTTTCTTTTCCACTATTTTGCTCTCTCTCTCTTTATTTCTTTCTTTCTGTAAATTTCCATTGCCTTTTTGTTTGGCTGTACATGAACATGATTCTTTGCTCCTACCCCGCTCTCTTTCTCTCTCTCTCTCTCTCGGTCTCGGTCTGTCTGTCCCTTGTCTCTTCTCCCCCTGTCTCTCTCTTCCTCCACTCTCCCTCCCTCCCCCCTCCTCTGCACCCCTTCCCCCGGTCTCTTCCCATCTCTCTCTCTCTCTCTCTGTCTCGGTCTGTCTGTCCCTTGTCTCTTTTTTTATTCTCCCTCCTGTCTCTCTCTTCCTCCACTTTCCCTCCCTCCCCCCTCCCCTGCACCCCTTTCCCCTGGTCTCTTCCCATCTCTCTCTCTGTCTCCTCCCTTCCTCCCACCTTGTTTTTGTGATTTTGAGTGATTCACTGTGAATTCTTTGAGACATTTTCAAGGGTATAAAACAAGTTACGGAAACAGGCACTATATATACATGAATTTATCACTGTGATCTTCATTGGCCTTTTCCTTCCTCGTTCCTCTATAATTTTTTTATTTCATTCCCCCCACATTTTTGTTTTTATCAATCTACAGATGTTGCGTAGTGACTACATGTACATCTGGCAATTTTGTCTGTACTTTTGTTTTGACTGGGTTTTAATTCGTCCTGTCCTGTCATTTTTCTTTGTCACAGAATTTTCCATGTCTCCCTAACCTTTCTCTTTCAATCGTGTCTAGATTTGTTTTACATTGACTATCAAAATTTCTTGCTCTTCGTGATACCACAGTATACTTCTCTGTGTCCCAATCTTTTTTTTTTTTATCATCACTCAGAAATTTTCTTTGAATCGTTATCTTCTTCCTACCTTCAACAGTGAAATGTTTAACAATTTCATTTTGAACCGTTTTGATTGCATTCTCCTGTTGATTGCATTCTCCTGTTGAACCTTTGATTGCATTCTCATATTAAGCCATATGACCACATGCTAATGTTAAACCTATGATTGCATTCTCATGTGGAATCATTCAGTTCTGTTCTCACATTGAACAGGATTCCCCAAACCATTGTTCATGCTGTTACCTTTATGCCCTTACTGTGGAGTGGAGATGGTGCCCATATTGCATGCACTCATGATTCCTATCACCTGGGTAATTATAATGTAAAGCGCTTCTAAAACATTTGTATGAAGAGCTGCATCAACCAAGATTACTCATTAATATATCCTTTTGATTGAATTCTCAGTATCAAACTTGGGAATACATTCACTCATTGACCCTATTGATTACATTCACATGATAATGCTCTCACAATTCTTATCTGTATTCACATATTAGCACCAAACATGCAGACAAGCAACAACACCACATTGTATATCATCATAGGATCCTGCGCCGGGGTGGTTTCTCTCGCTATCTTGGTTCTTGTAATTTACTGCTGCTGCTGCAAGGTAAGATGATAATGACAATGATAATTTGTTTTAACCCATTGACTATGTGAACTGGGTGACTCCTGTGTTAAGCCTATTGGAGTTAAAGAATTCAGTAGTCAACGGGTTAAATGTTTGCTGAGAACCAGAAGGATATTGCTGGGACTGTGGGATATGCACTGATGGATCCAGGGTTCTTTGTTCTGGTGGGCACAGGTTTGAAAGAAAAAAAAAATGTACACAAGCTCCCCCCCCCCCCCTCAGAAAAGGGGGGGGGGGACTATAAATTATAAAATTTTGTTCAGCAAACCCACTTGTGGACATATGATCAATGCACTGAAGTCCTGAAATTCTTCCTGGCTTAAGAAATTAAGTGTTCCTGTAAAAAATGCTGCTATTTTTCTGTCTGCATGATTTTACGTAACTGTTGCAAAGTGTATATTTGACTCTACAAACAATTGCTTGTGCATGCATGCACTGCAAAGGAGTTAAAGCACTAGTTAGTTCAAGAAATTAGAAAAAGAAGGGCCCAAGTCCATCACAAGAATTCCCTAGTCATTAAAGGAGAATGAAACCCTGGGGAAAAATCATTTTTAATGAAAAGAGAGGATAGAGAGAAGCAATTTAAAAAAAAGTTCCATCAAAATCGGTTATATTTTCCCTGTTATCTCTCAAAGTGCAGCTTGTCTCCTTCTTAGTTCAAGATATATCATGGAAAAATGTATTTGGCACAACATATGTTGAGTTCACAAAAAGACAAGAATCATTTTTAGAGATAATGGAGAAAATATGAAATTTTGTGTAGAAAACACATGGAGAGTTGTCCTACTCTACCTGTCACTTTGAAGCAACATTGCCAATTTGAGGATCACCATAGAAAGTAAATTGAGACTTTTCAAACTTTTATAACTTTCTCATTTCTTAACCGATTTTGATGGAACTTTTTAAAAATTACTTCTCTCTATCCTCTCTTTTTATTAAAATGGATTTTTCCCCAGGGTTTCATTCCCCTTTAAGAACAAAAATAATATTTTTATAAACTAGAGAGACAAAATATTTTCATCTTCATTTCTTACATAATGTGTGTTAGTGTATCAGTGTTTCTTTTTAAAAACTTTTCTAGAAACATAAGGTTTTTCTAGCAACTAAAATCATGTTTTTATGGACTTGGTGGCCCCTCTTCCTCTGATAATTTCAAGTCATTGCATGTGATACATTTGCTGTACATAGTCATTGTCTTACTCCATCTCACATGCTCACACCTGCTTATCCCTTTTTGTATCATCCTGTATCTTCCTACATGTAGGTCTTCTCTCCTTGTTTTCTATCCCTATATTTACCCTTTTGTTTTGTTTTGTGTTTTTTGTTGTTTTTTTTTTGCAAATTGTCCTTGAATATACTTAACTCTTACTGTGCCAAGGGGTTAAGCTCTCTTCAAAATTTTACCAAAATGTGATCAATGCTTACTTTTCAAATGTCTACCCTTCATTAACTATCTATTATTTCACAAAATATTGTGTACAAAACTTGTAGGAAATTTAGTACCATTTCTTATGATAGCAAACATTATTACTTTTTGATTTTCTTTTTTTGTCCATTATTTTTTTGCTTCTCATTTGTTTACTATTGTTTAATGTTGAAATAAGGTAATATCTTTTTAAATATCTGCAATTTTCTCTGAAAATTTCTATGGTAGCATAATATTTAAAATGCTGTATTTATGCTTAAAATTTTGATATACATTGACAACCATTACCTTTCATGTGGTCGAGCAATTAGTGAATGAAAATGATAAGTCTATCTGTCACATATATGTGACATCAGCACTGAAAGAGTTAATGGAACTTAGTGTGTAACGGAATAGACATCTATATTCCCCATTTTTTTCCTTCAACTTATATTTTTTTTTCTCAAGAAAGCATTTTATCACTTAGACTTTGCAACGGGAAGAATTTTAAATCAGTTATACATATATGTAGTTGCTAGTCTGAATTCTCTTTCATTTTTACTTGAATTTCCTGAAATTAACTTGTTGTAATCCCTCCCCCTTCCCCCCCAACTAAAGCCCTCTTTTTGTCCCCGCCGAACGAAGTTCGCGAGGGGACTATGAAACGGGCTCCGTACGTGTGTGCGTGTGTGTGTGTCCGTCCGTCCGTCCATCCGTCCGTCCGTCCGTCTGTCCGTGTGTGCGCAAATGTTAGAAAATGCTACTTCTCCGCCATTTCTTGGCCGATTTTGATTCCGATTGTTTTATCTGATAGGGCTGGGTGGGGGCTACCAAACTTCTACACAGAATTTTGAAATTCATTAATTATGCAAATTTATGCAAATTTATTCAAAATCGACGAAAAATGCTACTTCTCCTCTATTTCACATCGGATTTTGATTCCGATTGTTTTATCTGATAGGGCTGAGTGGGGGCTTCCAAACTTCTACACAGAATTTTGAAATTCATTAATTATGCAAATTTATGCAAATTTATTCAAAATTGACGAAAAATGCTACTTCTCCTCTATTTCACATCGGATTTTGATTCCGATTGTTTTATCTGATAGGGCTGGGTGGGGCTTCCAAACTTCTACACAGAATTTTGAAATTCATTAATTATGCAAATTTATGCAAATTTATTCAAAATTGACGAAAAATGCTACTTCTCTATTTCACATAGGATTTTGATTCCGATTGTTTTATCTGATAGGGCTGGGTGGGGGCTTCCAAACTTCAACACAGAATTTTGAAATTCATTATTCATGCAAATTTATGCAAATTTATTCAAAATGGCTGAAGGTTCATAATGTTTTCATGTTTTATATTTCAGTTGTATACATGCATTGTTGGTATTCAGTTTTAAGGTTCAGGCTAGTTAATTTCCACAGATCTGCACTTCCGGCGGGGACATTTATTACGCATTGCGTAATTTACTCATTCACTTGTATTATGATAAACTGGGTTGTGCTGGACTGTCATTCTAATCTTTATGTATGTAGCCTTTTGTATGCCAAGCTTTTTCTTCCTTTTTTTTTGTTTTGTTTTTGTTTGTTTGTTGATAATTACAATAACTTTTCCATCTGGATATATGTCCTTGCCTCAATGGTCTAGATAATATTTAGGAGAGAGTTGGGTCAAGTTTGGGGGGGGGGTCAGATTTGGGTCAAAGGTCAAGCACCTCAGGTTAATGCTTTCTCCATGCTAGAAGAGAAAAAAAAGAGAGAGAAGAAACCCATTTCCTACAAGCCCAGATTCAGCTGTAAAAGACATGGTATTGGATTTTTTTTTTCAAAGGAAGGAAAACATCCCCATGATTCCAGTCCTGTGAGCCATGGTAACTAAGTAACCATTTTCCATCCTCTGGGAATAGATTTGGTTGTGCTGTCAAAATGTCAGTGGAAATCCTACCCTCCTGATAAATATATCTTGGAAGAAACGGAATGTGGCCAATTTCGTAGTCCATTCTTTAGTGATTTGGTTCCGTGAAATGAGCTAGGTATGACAACTGTCATTTTAAGTGCTCTTGCACAATATAGTATAAATGATTTTGAAACAATTCCAACTTGTATCCTTCATGTATGAGGAAATGTCTGGTTCTTAAAGTATACCAATCACCAAACAATATTTTGCTCTGAATGTTAGGGGTTCTATGTCGATATTCTATATTCAAAATATGAGCTTCAAATGTTGATTATATAAAGAGCCTATCGCATTTTGAAATACACTCCCAATAAACAATACAGCGACTTGTGAGGAGACTAGTCGATGCAGGGGCAGATCCAGTATTTTGTAAAAGAGGGGGCACAGAGCCGGAAAAGTACACAATGAAGGGGGATTTTTTTTCATAATGTAATGAAGGTATGCCAGTTGGGTTTCAAAAGAGGGGGCACAGGCCAGTTTTCCCCTATGTAGACCTGCCACTGAGTTGATGCACATGTGTGCACTGGCATAGGATAAGGGCCCGTGCAAAATCGGACTCAGGATTGGGTTCTGCGCAAGGGGGGATTTTATGTTATCCTTCATTTTCTTCATACTCCTAATAACGGTTAAAGAAGGCCAGGTAAAGTGTTTTGAGGTTCATTTTCTACATTCTAGCTGTACACAAATCATTTTGTAGGTGGTTGGTATACATTAACCCTTTCAAGACAATTGACCACATTTTGTGGTTTGGCTCTAGACCTTGTGATTCAGAGCTCTAAAAAATATACCAGATGCATGAGTAGAAAGAGCAAAAATTTCTGCACACACTATGTCCATTTTTGTTGCATGACCATATTGCGTTTGACGATAAGAATTTTAAAAAGGAAAATAAGCTTTAAAGTCCTTAAATTGGCAACACATTGAGAGGTTAAAAATCATTGTTTTCCTATCAAATTGGCAATTTTTTCAACTTTTCGACAAAATTCTTAACCATGTATATTATTTTCAAAGACATTACACCTTATTAAACCATGTAGCACTAAAAGAAAAATATTATTGTTGCCAATTTGAAGAATAAAATGTGATCAATCTAGCCCTTAAATAATTCCTGTCCTGAAAGGGTTAAGACGACAAAACATTTTTCACGCCAGGTATTAGAACTGTTCTCCCCCATGCTTTTAAGATTGCATTAAAAAAATAGAGTAAAAAATACTCTACATGTAGGCAAAGTGACATGTGAGCTTTTTTAGTACTGACAACACCTGCTTATTAAGTTGACTACCACTCTGGTAAAAAAAGAAAATATGTGAGGTAGGAAACAATAATGGATGATTGACTAAATATTCACAAAGGAAATGCTGCCCTCTACCTCTGAACGTCAGTCATAATGTGGAGTGACATACTGTTAAATTTATTTTCCCCCCAAATTATATTTTCTTAGTATCCCCTATAGGCATAGAACTGACAAAGACCACCAGAAATCAAAGCTGAATACTCCATTGTCTTGTACGTGTATCTGTCAACAGAGGGCAGTAGGCTATGTTTTCTCTCCACTTGATATTTCTGTCCTGCAAGTTGGTACAATCAATAAAAAGAACCTTTGCTGGAAGAAAGAGCTGTATTAAGGGAAATTAATGGTCTTTGCTACAGGTTGAGAGTTTTAAAGAGCAATATCCTATACTGCTTTGTGAAAATGCATCTTGATTTTTAGTTTTCCAACTTAAGTGAGCACAGCTGTGGTCATGTTTCTGACATTATGAATAGCCTGCATGCTGCTGTTTGGAAACATATATGATGAGATATAACAGCTCCTTGTTGAGTATTGAAATGGGAACTTAAATGGAAACACTTAACATTAAGTTTGAAAATGGGTACACCTACTCCACCCCCCCCACCCCCACCCCCCCCCCCCCTTCACCAACAAGAAGAATTAAACAAGGAAACTTCAGTCTTGAAAAAAACCCTGCATTTTCCTGAAGCTATTGGCTGTGTTTGCATGTCAGAAACTTAGAATGTGTCCCTGCATGGCCTCTTTTTGGCATCTTGAGATTTAAAAACATAAATTAAGGTATTTTATCATTCCTCCTTCCAATATTCCCTCGCCCTCTTGTTTAGTCGAAAAATACGTTCTAAATCGCCGAGGTGCAAAGGGGTTCATTGTCTTCCTATCTTCCTGGTATTCACTGTCTTCAAATTGGCAATGCTGCAATCTTCGCTTGCTTAAATAGTCTTCTAGCTTCATTCGTTCGCACATGGCTTCACAGTCTTCAGTAATGTTGTAATGTACATGTATGAACACCTGACTGCATGCATGTCTGTAAAGCTGTTGGTTCTTATTATTGTGTAGTTCAGACTCCGTTATAAGTTTAGACAACAAAATTAGAGGACCATATTTTTCTCAGGCTTTTGGGGCATGTGCTTTTGTTGCTTAATGATATGTACACGTAGTCTAAGTCCTGGCAAAATCGGTACATTCCTACATGTATGTTACTTGCCACAGCCATTTATTGGTATTCATAAGAAGTGTTCTTGGTTTAGTCCAGGGCCCTGTTTCATAAAACTTGTTATCAATAAAAACTGCCACATATCTATAACAAATTTGCTCTCAGCCAATCAGATGCAAGTATTTCAGTAGCTTATAACTTTTATTGTAACTTGTTATATTGATAACAAGTTTTATGAAATGGGGCCCAGGTCTATAAATTTCTCAATTCCATTTCAATACTTAATTACCTCGCTTTGTTTACTGTAGCAGAAATAGTAACTGTAATAATTGTCCAATATATATTGAGATTACAATTTGTCACTCCATAAATCAGAGGACCAAGTAAATGAAGGTAGTACTGTCAAACCTGAGACTTTCGAGTGCAGCCATTTAACCCAAGGTTTCAGGACAATTGACCACATTTTGTGGTTTGGCTTAATAACTTTTGATTAAGAGCTCTAAAAATTATACCAGATGCATGAGTAGAAAGAGCAAAAATTTCTGCACTCACTGTGTCCATTTTTGTTACATGACCATATTGTGTTCGATGCCAGGAATTTAAAAAAGGAGGTTAAGCTTTAAAATCCTTAAATTGGCAACACATTGAGAGATTCAAAATCATTGTTTTTTATCGAAATTGGCCATTTTTCCAACTTTTCGACAAAGTTTCTAACCATGTATAATGTTTTCAAAGACATTACATTTTATTAGAACCATGTAGCACTAACAGAAAAATATTATTGTTGCCAATTTGAAGAAAAAAACGTGATCAATTTAGCCCTTAAATAATTCCTGTCTTGAAAGGGTTAATGTTTGCGAATTTCGTGAGTGGTTCACACTCGCGAAAGTTTCAAGCTGCGAAATCAGGGAATCATAAATGTCATAACGCTAAAATTTTGCAAGTCGCGAAAGTTTCCTACTGGGAAAATGGCTGTCGTTAACAATGCTCGAAAGTTTCATGTCGTGAACATTTCTGGTTTATACAGTTGTCTGTTTTTATACAAGACATTTTATTTTCCAATATTCTTCTCAACTACACTGCACATTTCATTTTCAATTCCTTCCAGTCACTGGCATTGCAATTTCAATCACTTTGGACCTTGGTATCAATTTATTTGTATGCACTTTCGTCAGTTCCATTATGTGTTCAATAGGAATATTATCATTCTGTCTCATTAGTTATGTTTTATATACAAGATGCTGCTTATATTGCACTCATTGTCTTACAACATGCAATATGCATTTAGTACAAAGCATCAATGCTTTGCTTGGTTTGGCTTTACATGCTTTTTATCAAAGTCAGCCTATTAATGTGAAGTATTGGTAATGGATTTCACAAGATAGCGTATGGACCAGAGAAACACAAGATGGGGGGGGGGGCTAGGGGCTCATTGCCCTGGTAAAATAAACGAGGCTTTTTTTCAAGTATTAATGAACACAATGGTCAGAACAAGTGAGGCTCTAAGAATCCCTCATGCCCTGATTCTCACATTCTAAAATTTTAAGAATTTTTCTGTCCACAGAAATTGCATCTTATACATGTACATGTGTTTAATGAAATGAAAGGCCTTTCCTTTTTACTAATTTGTTCAATTTAATTGTTCGTTAGTTTGTTTTTTACGTTTTATTTGCCATGGATCGATACCCTGGACTACTGTATTGTTTGTATATTATACATGAACACTGTATGTATGCCAAAAGTCGACACTATTTGTTCCATTGTTCGACCAAAGCCAGTAAAATGTTAATGATTCAAGAAACGCAGAATAGAATAGTATTAAAGATAGTAAAATAAAGTAAAATAGTACAATGTCTCTTTGGAGCCAGAAGTGTGTTAACTCTGAACAAAAGATTTGTGTTAACACCCTTCTGGCACCAGACAGAGGAATGTTAAAGAATAAAACATTTAATGAAATTATTTTGCACTTGCAGACGGAAGCGAAAACATTTTATTTTCATTTCAGTACTTGCTACTTTGTATGCTTTTATTTCTTTTACATTTCTTATCATTTATCGCAGAGTAAAACACCAAATGGATACGCCAAGGCTAGTCCTAATACACCAGTATAGTCTGCACTCTACACTGTTACTTCCTACATTTTTAAAGAGGTGTTTGCAAGACGTTTTGTCAATTAAAGATGTAAAATTTTGTTTATTGGACAAAGTCTTCATATCATCTGTTTGGAGCAGAAGGGCGTTAAGTCCCATCATTTGTACAGAATTAACGCCCTTCTGGCTACAAACAGACGATATAAGAAAGATAGTACATGCAGGGTACATGCCAATTCCTTTTCCAAAATTTCATTTACATGTATGTAGAGATTTATGGTATGTAAGTCCTTGTCTTTTGTATGGAAGTAAAATGCTGGATTTGGTACTTGTTTTTGTACATTTTTTTAATGGAAATGATGTCAAGCACTTCCAGTTGCAATGTAACACTGCACCATGACACTGCACTGCATAACAAGAACAAGCGTCATGATGAATCTACAGACGAGTTGACTCTATTAGAAGTTGATGTTGAAAGGTGTAATATCTCATCCAATTATTTGTCCGAAATACCTCTTTTTGTGTACCAAATCCAAAGTAGAATTTGAAGAGTGCTGGTCATATTATTATTGAGAAATAGGAATAAGTCCAGGTCAGGTGTAGAAATACCACATTTTTTAACCAGCAGTGGTACATTTTTTTTTTATACAGTATATTTCTTTTCCATCCATATGATGGGGATAAATGTCCTAGGACCAGGCAAGGAGAATGTCATTGTCTCCAAGTGAACCCATCAGTGCACAGTGCATGAGTGTGTATCAGAATTAAAATAATGCAAAGTAACACAAAAGAGTGTAAACAAGAAACAAAATGATATTATATTGCTACCATGCACTCCCCCACCCCTGCCAAAAAAGAAAGGGAAAGGAAAAAGGAAATGCAAACACAAACAACCAAAAACAAAACTACGTAAAGTAATATATATTATAAACAGCACAGTTGTTTGTTATAGTTGAGCCCATTGTGCATTTGTTGTGGAAATATTAACTCTACCATTTCATAATAATAATATTATCTTCTGCAGGCCAGAAGGCAAAAAGAGGTAGCGCTGGAACATGCCGGACTACATGTGTTTGAAAGGAGTATGCTGCCCTCTCAAAAAGGAAGCCCACATTGATATCAAGTTGGTTTTGAAAGAAGCAGACAAATTAAAGACACAGATCAATGAAAGATTGAGCAAAATCCGATAAGAAATAAGAAAGTTATGAAGTTTTGAAGTTGTATTTAATCGAACACAAATTGGCAACTCTGTCCTTAAGAAATCAGAAATTTCCTTTTTTTTTTCTTTAAAAAATATCGAATCATGAATGCATCGTACATAAACCCATTGCACATATGTTTTTGCCTGTATGAAAAGAATGAATTCCTTCATCAACAACTAAGAAAATGGAAATTTATGAAATTTTCTATTAAAAGCAAATGGGAGAGGAGCTCGCAAAATAAGTCACGGAGTTGCCAATTTGTTTTTGATTGATTACAACTTCAAAAAATAATAACTTTCTTTATTTCTTATCGGATTTTGCTCAAACTTTCACTTATCTGTTTCTCTAAATTTTCTGCTTTTATGCAAATCAACTAAATACTAGGGTAGACTTCACTTTTAAGCCTTATAAGGTGATGCTCGGGTTTACATGTAGAAAAGGTCTTCAGTTTAAAAAAAAAATAAAAATCCCATATAGATTTACAGTGTTACCCCTCAGTAATTCTTTTTATTTGAACCCAACTTAAACTTAAAAAAAAAAAAAAAAAAATTACAGTAGTTTGGTGCAGTCAGTTACTTTTTTGTAGTATGAAAAGAGGATCTTCTTTAAAAATGTGCAAAGTAAATGTTCTAGTATTAGCAATCTACATTTTACTCGTTAGTGGTGCTTTTTCAACTTTGATACCATTTTTACTAGAAAATATACCAGTTCCTAACATAACAGAGAGAAGGATGTTGAATTTGGTACATGTTATGCAATAAAACATTGCTATAAAATGTATTGCTGTTCATGATACTGCTATATAAAGGTGCATATTCCATAGAGTTATTACGTAATATTTTTGTTTAGAAAGATTACAAATTACGTTTTTTTTTAATCATATACGTAGACCAATACATTTGTAGGCACATGTGTATGTAGATTTATGTGATTTATAAAAAGTGCTGCTTGTAATGGCCACTGCACACCTTACGATCGGTCTGCGATCCGATTTTAGAATAAAATGTAACATCATTTGCCATATCATTTAAAAACGAAAAAAAATATTTTTGATTGAGGGTCTGAATAGTCATACAGATAGTAAAATTGATAATACGGCCTTTGCCCAGTTTTCTAGTCGGTGGAATGGCCAAATCGGCTCCCAGTCATAGTGAAATCACAAAAATCGTACGACTGCCTACGATTTGAAACTAATTTGAATTGTGGAATGCGGGCTAACTCGGCACTACCTAGGAAATATCACTGTACCTGCGATCAACTGCGATTACCACAGAATAACTGTTTTGTACATGTAAATATGAAGGAAAAAAAGCAGTGGCAAGCTTTGAAATGAGATTAATATTGTAAGTTTGGAACAATGAAAGAAATTATCTTTACAAATGTATATATTGCTTTGATATGTACATGAACGTGTATTATTGTATATAAACCTCTTCAAGCTATATGCACAATATTCAAGTTGTTTATGATGTTGTTTCCATGTCATTTGTACAGTGAATCTTTAGTTTTATCTTCAACAAATTCTTGGCTGTATGTGTTACTGGGAGTTATTGCATTTAATGTTTTTGTTTGGCATTCCTTATTTGGAGAACTGATGTGATCAGAAAGTTTTTTTTTGAAAGGTAGTACTATTGAAATTGACAGAGTTATTTTCATGTCTTGAAATGTGAGTACGTTTGATCAATTAAAGGGAAAGTCCACCCTGATTACAAGTTGGTTTTAAAATATGCAGAAAATTGAAGAAACAGTTCAGTGAAGGTTTGAGCAAAATCCGATAAGAAATTAGAAAGTTATGAATTGTTGAAATTGTAATCAATCAAACACAAATCGACAACTCCGTGACGTATCTTGCGAGCTCCTCTCCCATTTGCTCAGTACAGACAATCCCATAAATTTTCATTTTCTTAGTTTTTGATGAAGGAATAAATTTGTTTCATGCAGGGGTTGTGTAAAAACATATGAGCAGTGATTATATCTAAGGTGCATGTATGATTTCATATTTTCTGTACAGAAAATGGAAATTAATGATTTTTGGAGCACAGGGCAAATGGGAGATGTAGTCAGGGTGGACTTTTCCTTTAAGATAACTTTCTACACTGACTAACTTATTGTTCAGCTCCAGTCAATTTGTAACATTCTTGGGTATCAACAAAAAGTGCATGGAAGATTTGTAACCTAGCCATAATCGCGGCTCCCACGAGGCGTCATTTGCTGACGCAAAGACCGCGTCAGTGACTTGTACTCTCTTCTGTGCATCATGAGAGAGTGATGTTGTTTAAAATTTGATTGCAAAATAGAGAATCCAAATAATAATTTTAATAAAATGGCATATGGGTTATAATTGCCTTCACAGGTTCGCGTCGCTCTGGTAAAGATAATACCAGAGACGGAATGAATAAGCAGCCCGTTGCACACTAAGCGTTATTTGCCTGGCGGAGGGCAGCGTCAGTGACTGTTGTGGTCTCAAGCCGGGATTTAGACGCACACTGTGATAAGAACGTCGCAGTAGTCTGGTAGTGGTTGTATAATGGACAGTGAAGACACTGCGTTGGGTTTCTGTCGTATGGGCTATAATTGACTTTAAAGGAGAATGAAACCCTGGGGAAATATCCATTTTAATGAAAAGAGAGGATGGAGAGAAGCAATTTTAAAAATGTTCCATCAAAGTCGGTTTCAAAATGAGAAAGTTATGAAAGTTTTTCTATGGCGATCCTCAAATGGGCAATGTTGCTTCAAAGTGACAGGTTTAGTAGTACAACTCTCCATATGTTTTGTACACAAAATTTCATATTTTCCCCATTATCTCTCAAGGTGCTGCTTGTCTCCTTAGCTCAAGATATATCATGGAAAAATGTATTTGACACATCATTATGTTGAGTTCACGATAAGACAGGCAGCATATTTAGAGATAATGGAGAAAATATGAAATTTTGTGTACAAAACATATTGAGAGTTGTATAGTACTAAACCTGCCACTTTGAAGCAACATTGCCAATTGGAGGATCACCATAGAAAGTAAATTGAGACTTTTCAAACTTTCATAACTTTTTCATTTCGTAACCGATTTTAATGGAACTTTTTTTATTTTGCTTCTCTCTATCCTCTCTTTTCATTATAATGATATTTCCCAAGGGGTTTCATTCTCCTTTAATAGAGACGGAATGAATAAACAGCGCTCATCGCAAACTAGCCGTCATTAGCATGGCGGAGGGCAGCGTCAGTGACTGCTGCGAATGTGATCTTAAGCCGGATAGACGCGTCGCAGTAGTGATTGTAAAGTGGAGAGTGAAAACTCTGCGTTGCCTTAAACTGAACCTCCTGAACCATGTATATAGCGCCAACTTTTAACAGGATTCGGAAATCATCTGTGCATCTTAATTTCCGGCCATGCACTATTCTCCCTTTTAGAAGCTTAAAATGTACTTGCAGGACATTTTCTATATGATTTGCAAGTCAAAAGTGTAATAGTTTGAGTAAAGGTGCTTTTTTCCAAGCGATCTGTTGGTTAACCTTCAAAATAAAATGCAACTAGTCTCTTATTTTAATCTGAACTTAGGGATGAACTTAAGATGGCGCTGTTCAAAGTCCACCAGTTTAATACAGCTTTAACAGGCTCGATTAGTGCAAGTAATTACGCAATCGAAATGGCGCTTCGTGTGCAATCAAAATTATACTGCTATTATTTGATCTAGAATATTAACACTAGCCGTTATAATAGTAGCATAACTTTTGAGACATTGTATGGTAATTAGTCTTTCTACCTTAAATTGGAAAAGAAATATAAACGTTGAAGTTGGAAATAGTAAGTAAAGGAGTTTATTGACATACAATGGACACTTTGACCAGTTGGGGTATGTGTTGATTACTTGGAAGTTAATTACAACGTATCAGGTTTTCGTTTTTTCAGGGAGTTTTTGAAAGAAAGTTTGCATGAACATGTAATTTGCCGAATTTTAAAAGTTCGCTTTCATACACCTTCTTACATTTTTATCGAAACATACATTTTGTTTAATTACTATTAGATGAGTGCGTTTTAACACATTGGAATACAATGTGTATTTAGGTATGCACTACCTGCATGACCTGCATCGTAAGTTGACATAGTAGTATTTTATGCTTCATGGATTCTTTTTTATTATGAAGAAATTTTATTTTGGAAAGTTATGGAATGAGTTCGAAACTTGCAGTTTTATATTCCTTTTTTTTTTCTATCAAACCCTGTGAATATATATCATTATGTGGTTTTTTTTTTCTTCTTTCTTTTTGGACAGGTCATTCGTTCTAATAGTTGAAATACATGCATTACAGACATCGGTTGCTGGAAAATGAGAGAGATGGGGGGGGGGGGGGGGAATCCGAGATTGCAATCTTTCAGAAAATGTTTTAAGCTTTATTTTGAGTTGCGTGTGTTTAATGTTATAATGGAACGTTGTTATCAATATAGATATCGAACTTGCCAAGTGTAAATGCTCTGATTATTTACCTCTGATATGTGCTGTACGTGTTCCTCATAATCTCGTTGATATAATTGAAGTGATACTAAATGGCTAAATAATTTTCTACAAATGTTTATTTTTCGATAGGCGTTGATACGTGTCAACGCAGTGTTGGTTTTCCAGTAATATTCTAAAGTATGACTGTGATTTAAAAAAAAAACCCTGAAAGCTGTATTTGGTCTTAACGACCATAACTGTTTTGTTTAAGCAAAGCCGGCTTCACTTTGCACAAAGGCCATATTCATACCACCTTCCCTTCCTGTATTATAATAAGTGTAACATTCGTGTACATTGATATTCCAACTGGTTTAATATCGAACTATTTTATACGACTTGTTTCTTCTTCCTTTATTTCGTTCAGACGCTGTAAGGTTCTAATGTAAGGTATAAATAAGAGTCACAAGGTTAAAAAGCAATTATTATTCTGTAATTTTCCATGCAGCTACCTTACCATAAATAGGTAGGTCATGATACATGAATCCTTTTTATAAAATCCATAATATCGTATATTTCGAAATTTGACGCGTACCGTACTATTATTTGGGGCTCTGCCAGACCTCCCACAAGCCTTTCTGGGCCCTCTTGCATAAAAAAGTTGCGATTAAACGCAACTCAAAAAATTAAACGCAACTCAAATTTCAACCAATCAGGATCGCGTATTTAGGACTTGCGTTTAATTTTTTGAGTTGCGTTTAATCGCAACTTTTTATGCAAGAGGGTCCTGGGCTTTTATTTCGTGTACAAGAATTGGGAATGTCTCAAAATTAAATTTGATATCACCACCTATAAAGGAGAACCCCCCCCCCCCCCCCTTTGAAAACCAGCTGGCTTACCTAAGTACACAACAATTTTTTTTTTAAATGCCTTTTTTATTGTGCACTTTATACGGCATTGTGCCCCCCCCCCCTGATAGAGAACATCGTGTTTGGAAGCAACATTCTTTTGTCCGCCTGATATGTCTGAATAATGGCAACACAAAACCCAAGGCTTTGAGATAATGATAGTTCACCTAATGTATGACCTTCACCAACAGTTTCATTAAAACTTTTTACAAATTGTTTATTAACCTTTTACAAATCATTCACCGAATAATGGTTTGCGATATGTTTTCTTCGTTAACGAGATATTACAGTAGTATTTGACAATAATGTTCGCACTTTTTCAAAAAGACTTCAGTTTATAAGGTTGTTGGCTATGAACATCAGAACATAGAGAAGATCTACTGCTTATACATGTATAAGCATTTTATGTACATGTATGAATGATTAATAGGTACAAATTATATGTTCAAAACACGAAATCGTATACATGTACATGTATTTTAAATTGTAGCAAATATCATGTGACACGTTTTTGATATGGATTTAAATGAAAGGCTGATTATACTCGTGGAATGTGAGATTATTTTTGTGTTGTTTACAAATGTATCTAATGTTATTATTATGATTGGTGCTGTAAATCATGAAGATTAATCGTGCTTAACCAAACTAATGTATATTGTGCTACTGTTCATGAGAATGAAACGAATTGTTTCGTTTATTGCTTCATGTATACCACATGATATTGATGATTATGTGCGGAAGGAGTGTTAGAAATTTGAAATGATACAGTTGTTATGGAACCTGAATTACAAGCTTTGCTTACAAGGTTTCATTCACAATACAGCTAGCATTTATTTACCTCCTAAAATATATATTTCATTTTGTTTTAAAACCGAAGTTATGTCACTATCATTCTCAATCGTTGGTTTTTCTTTGCGCATACTGATTTTTTAAAAGTGAAACTCTTTGTAAATTTATTTGCTGTTATTGTGGAAATAAAATGAAATGAAAAAATGAATATGATGTGTAATATGCTAACTGAATTATCGAGAAAAGTGATGAAGAGAGGGAGGGAAAAGTGTGTGTGTGTGTGTGGGGGGGGGGGGTTAGGTGAAACAGAGAAAGGGTAAAAGAGAGAGAGAGAAAGTTATTTAAGGCCTACTCAGAAGAGAACATTTCAATAATACACATACATATATGAGAGAGAGAAAGGAGAAAGACGGGGCAGTACGAAAGGGGGAGAGAGAAGGGGGGGGGGAGAGAAAGGAGATAGACTGGAGAGAGGGGCATAAAGGGCGGAAAAGAGAAATATGTACCATGTTTACAGATAGAAATGTTATTTCAGTAACGAAAGTGATGAGAGGGAGAGAGGTGGGGGATTATGAGAAAGGCTCTTGAATGAAATGCATGGGGACAAATAAGGTATTCAAAACGACATGTCCCGTTCTTCACGCCCCCCCCCCCTCCAAAAAAATAAATAAATAAATAAAATAAGATTTAAAAAAATAAGAAAATTAAAAATGTCCAGTTTTGCTTATACAGCTTACATTTAAACGCTTTGGTTTTTGGACACTGAAATGGCGCCACCAGCTTTGTTCGGAATTCGACACACAGAATATCATCAAATCAGTTAGACAGGGGAATAATCCCTATGAAAATATTATCTTCAATGAGGTTAAAAGTCAGGTTCGTGTGTATTGTTTTCTTTATCAGTCATTCCGTCAGTCATCCAATGACCCTTTTTACCATTTTCAAATCGACGCATTGTGTTAATTGATATGGGGTCTTGAAGATGAAACTCGAGTCTGGATTCCGTAGCACATCAACGAAATAGTTGGACGCAACTTTGTGCAACCAAACCATGTTGTGAGCACCCTTGTGAATAACTGGAAGCCTAATTATTGTAGCAAGATGGTACGTAACATATATCCATAATTATCGTATATGTTGACAACCCAGTCTGTAATTTTGTTGGCTTCTTAAAGGGCAATCCAACCTTGGTAGTAAGATGATTTGTAAAAAAGCAGAAAAATAAGAAAAACAGGATGCTGAAAGTTTGAAAGAAATCGGACAAGGACTAAGAAAGTTATGGATGTTTGAAAAATGAGATCACTACATCTATGCGAATCTCAAATTGGCAATTTGGTGAGTCAATTGTGACCTTTTTGTGGACAACTCTCCCATTTGTCGTACACAAAAATATTAATTTTCGGTTTTCTTCGAGGCGCTTTTATCCTCGGGGCTGTACTCATATATATTATATATTATATAATATATATATTGGAGACAGCACATTGTTATAGGTCTTCATGAACGAAAAGATCCTACTGAGTAATGCATTTTGAAAAAAGGTGACGTTTTAGTCATTTTGTGTGTTAGAGCGAATGGGGGAGTTGTCCACAGCTAAATCACAGTGACATTACCTATTCGGCCAATTTGAAATTCCCATAAGCATAGTGATTACAACTTTCAAAAATTCATAACTTTCTTATTACTTGTCCGATTTCGTTCAAACTTTCACCAATCTGCTTCTCTCATTTTTCCTCTTCGCGACCACGCAAAATAGAATATTTAATTTAGCAAGGGCATTGGATAAGTGTGACATTTTCATGGTACAGCAAAAAACGCTAAGTCTTATTACGGTATTTGTGGGAGGGGCGGGGATAATAATAATAATAATAATAATTCATATGATTTATATTGCGCCCAATCCACTCTGTGGAGTGCTCTAGGCGCATGTACTATAGGATGAAGAAAGGAAGATAATTATAACATATACAAGAAATGAAGAAAGGAATGGAAAAACAATATTAACAAAGGGAAGCATTAAACAGGTAAGTTTTTAGATTGCTCTTAAATGAATCTGAGGAATCGCTATTTCTAATTACCTTTGGTATGTTGTTCCACAGAGTAGGACCAACATGGGCAAAACCCCGTTCCCCCCATAGTTTTGCAGATTTTGGGACGCCGAGAGAACCGGAGTTGGAAGAGCGTAAAGATCTGACAGGAATGTAATTGTGAACCAAGTTAACATTATACTGGGGAGCAGAACCTTTGACACAGTGGTAAACAAGAAGTAAAATTTTAAAAACAATGCGATCTCTGACTTGCAACCAATGAAGTGAGTTCAGAACAGGGGTGATATGAGTATGCTTTCTACAAAGAGTAACTATGCGTGCTGCTGCATTTTGGAGTTTTTGCAGTTTAGAGATCTGGCTATATATGTGGTAAATTTAAACAGTAGTGCGTTGCCAAAATCAAGCCGAGAGGAAATCAGAGCATGAACTAATTTCTCTGTGGCCGATCTTGTAAGATATTTTCTTATGAACCCAATGTTACGAAGATGGTATCTCACTGATCTACAAATACTGGAAATTTGATGAGATATTGTCATGTTGCAATCAAACAATACTCCAAGGTTACGACAAGTTTGGGACACATTAATCGTATGACCAGAAAAAGAAATAGAATCCAAATCAGTTTTACTTAGTTGAGACTTGGAACCAAATACAAGAAACTCGCATTTGGTGGAATTCAATTTCAACGAATGAGAGTTCAACCAAGAATGAACATCGTTCATGCAACTTTCAAGGTGACGCAAAGCAAATGAGGCATCAGTCTGGTTAGGATGGAAAGAAATATAGAGTTGAATATCATCGGCATATATGTGATAGCCATATATGGGATGTACCATTCAAAGAATTTATATATGAGTATAGTATTATTGCGTTTCTGGCGCTTTAGAAATTACTTCAATTAATTTTATTCTTACTGGTGCAGCCCCTCAATCTTTTGGCTCATTACGCCACTGGACGTCAGTGCTATGCATAGGTGCTATATAGACACCCTGAACTGTAGCACCTCGAGTCATACGACCTAATATATTTGTAGCAATTCAACATTCAATGGTTTAAAGTATACAAAAACGTAAAGAAACTGAACTGAGATGATTTGAAGCGGCAAAAATATACTGTTCTCTGAGTCCTGACAATGAACTAAAAAATGACAGATATTTGAATTTGAGCTTTGTGACCCACGGATAAGATTGAACTTTGACCTGACCTTCTGTTCGTGAACTCAACTTAAATTGAAAATAATTATAACATCATCAAGGCACTCGGCACCACATACCCGTCAAAGACAAATAATATCTAAACAAAGTACTATCCATAATTTCAAGGTCAACTTTGACCTAGAATCGACCCCTTCTGGCAATGAACGAATATATGATCTCAGAGATTAGTTCTACACACCCAAAACCCCTTCATTTAAACATTAGACATCTATAAACAGTTTAAAAATCTAACGTATGAACGGTCATGTAAACATGTAACAAATTTGACCTTTATTTGACCTTTATGACCTAAACGTGACCTTAAATTTTCAAAATTGCGTGAGAAATGAATTCTACGTCCCTCGAAACCCCTATATACATATATCATACACCAGTATGTGACATGTAGTTCAAAAGTTGGATTTCAATATGGCTACGAGGCGCCATTTTGGATTTATGCAAATTATGAAAATTGCTCAAGGTTGCCCTTTGGGCAACAAAGCTGAAATTGTTCTAGGACCACATAAGATCACAAATCGACAAAAAAACTTCAGTGTACGCAACTTTTCTAGGTTCATGAAATGTCAAGCCGACTAATACAATTAAAGGTGTTTTTCTATTGCTAGGTGTTGGGAGGGAGATAGGAGGTAATTGGCTACAATTCAGGGTGTGTCAGGCCCTGTGTTGGAGTGAGAGTGTGTGAAGGGAAATGAGGACAGGGCCCTCTTGCATAGAAAGTTGCGATTAAACGCAACTCAAAAAATTAAACGCAACTTGATTTTTAACCAATCAGAATCGCGTATTTGGGAGTTGCGTTAAATTTTTTGAGTTGCGTTTAATCGCAACTTTTTATGCAAGAGGGCCCTGATCTCATAACTTTTGTGTGGAGAGGTGGAGTTCATTCTTCCTCATGTATGAGCGTTTGTCGTGTTGTGCTGTGACTGGGTGTGAATTCAAGGCCTAGGGTATCTTCATTAGCAAGCATTCCAGGCTAGCAAGATTTAAGAACCTTTTCCTGGCTGATCACCGCACACCAACAGCATAGCACCAAAGACCAGACTATATAGATATCCTCGCATCTTTGTCCATCGCTTAGCTGGGCTAAGCTCGTCAACTTCTGGCAAGGACGCCGGCCATGTGCTTTAGCGTTCGTCTTCGATGTCATTTACGTCTTCGACGTCCTGATCGTCTTCGATGACATTGGGTTACACCACGCTTACTTCTCCGCGTTCTTCATCACCACTCTTTGTCAAGCAGGGTTATGTCACCCAGTTCATACTCTTGCATGCTTCGATAGAGCTGGGATCTTTGTTTTTGTTTTTGTTTTTGTTTTTGTTTTTGTTTTTTGTTGCACACCTCATTGAAAATAGGACTTCAATCGCTTTTCAGTGCACCTTAGAGTGGGGTTTAATTACTATATTACTATAATACAATTTATTAAGCATTAATAATAAGAAAAATTTCCTTTGACTTATGATGGTTTTATTATTGTAGACAAATTATACTTCATCTGATATCTTACTGACTTGTATAACATTGGATATCATTTTGGATTTTGAAATGGAAAACTTTGAGCTTTAATTGTGAAGGACGTAAATAATAAAGCTTCAAGCTGATTTAGCTCATTATAATTCAATGCAAGTTTGACATGTGAAATTATTTTGTTGTATTAAAATTACTTATTTTAGTGTATTCTCATATATATCATATTTACTAAATAATCTGGACAAGCATTTCATAATGATAAACTTTATTAAAGTTACTACATTGAACAGGCAACAAACAAGCGACACAGCGCGTCCCAGAAAAAAAGTAAAAAGTGTGAAAAATTCTCCCCAAATAAATGTTTCCAATCTAGCATACGGCTAGCAGAGGCGCAACGACAGTACTTTGTGCATGTTGTACACTTCAAACATGTCGGGGGGGGGGGGGGGGGGGCGCCTGCTCGACTGGAAACAAGTTGCATGATACGCAACGAATGTTTGTGGGAGGATCAGAATGAATCGGAAAGTCCGAAGCGATTTTT
Organism: Heliocidaris tuberculata; assembly: GCA_025618425.1. Classification (NCBI taxonomy): domain Eukaryota; kingdom Metazoa; phylum Echinodermata; class Echinoidea; order Camarodonta; family Echinometridae; genus Heliocidaris; species Heliocidaris tuberculata. The sequence goes on from CM046841.1 coordinate 13,932,088, forward strand.
TTGCTGGGTCGTTTTGATTTTAGTTTAATTTCTGAAAGGAGAAGACATGGAGATCGTTTGTGGATCCCTAAAAAATGACGGGGTCTGGCTGGCGTTTTATAGATCCTGAATCAAACAAATACAATGATTAAAAGAGTACTTTCTTTTTGATCAGTCGTTGCTGTTGGTAAAACTCGTGGCTTCTCTTCTGGTATTACGTAACGTTTCTGGTGACGTTTGTCTTGCCGATACCGAAGGTGAATGCCAGTGCAACAGTGCTCCACCTCAACTACCGAAGGCGCCACGTTTTTGCCGTAAGTACACCCCCCCCCCCTTTTTAGGAGGATTTCTACAACTAATTAAGAAATCATGATTTTTTTTCTTCTTCATATATTCACTTTTAGTCTCTGATCGGCATAAAGTCACAAGTTACACAATGGTTCTTTAACTGGTAATAGGAGCGTAGGGTCTTGTGATTTTAGATTTTTGGTGATCCATTCAATGGAGAGTAAGAGAAATGGAGCCCAAAGAATGGAGGGGAAGGTAAAAAGAGGTAAAACATGGGCAAAATATATCGTAAAGATTGGATATGAAGGGAAAAAGGAGCGTGAGGGGCAAAGGAGAGAGAGAGAGAGAGAGAGAGAGAGAGAAAGAGAGAAAAGAGTGATTTAAAGAAATAAACACAAGAACGAAATAAATTGATTAACCATATAAACTGGAACAAACGAGCCTTGTCCAGGCTGCCTCATCCTAAATGACGATGGACTGGATATCAACGAGAGGTTCCTGTTATTAGTAACACTTTTGTAATCTTGTTTAAAAAATCATTAAGTGCATCTTTTTACTTTTCTTCAACAGTTAACACAACAACGGACAATCCGACCACATATCCGTCAACCACAGTCCAATATACAACGACGGATAAACCAACAACGAATCGGTCACCCACTGTAACAGATACAACAACGGACGATCCAACAACATATCGGTCAGCAAGTGTATCAGACACAACAAAGAATGAGCCGACGACGTATCGGTCATCCACTGCAACAGATACAACAACGGGCAATCCGACCACATATCCGTCAACGACGCTCCAGTATACCGCAACGGATAAACCGACAACGAATGGGTCACCCACTATAACAGATACAACAACGGACGATCCAACAACATATCGGTCACCTACTGTATCAGATACAACAAAGGATGAGCCCACGACGTATCAGTCATCAACTGCAACAGATACAACAACGGACAATCCGACAACGTATCGGTCATCAACTGTATCAGACACAACAACGGACAATCCGCCCACATATTCGTCAACCACGTTCCAATATACAGCAACGGATAAACCGATAACGAATGGGTCACCCACTATAACAGATACAACAACGGACGATCCGACGACATATCGGTCACCAACTGTATCAGATACAACAAAGGATGAGCCGACGACGTATCGGTCATCAACTTTAACGCATACAACAACGGACAATCCGACATCGTTTGGTTCATCCACTGTTCAAGATGAAACAACATTTCGTCCAACTTCTGATGGAGTTGAAACTACAGAGGAAGTACTCTGCGGAGCTCGTGAGTTTATCACATCTATTTTATACATCGTTTCTCTATTTCACATAATTAACAAAATAACAAAACTAAATGGTACTTAAGTTTAAACTACAGCAGATTTCCCATTTTATTGGCATTTGCAATATTCTTTCATTTGGTTTCCGTTACTGATTCTCTTTGGCAGGCCCGTAACTAGAGTTTTACTTGGTGGGGAAGGGGGGGGGGGGGGGGGCATTATGCGAGGTGGACCCAGTGGCATAATGAGCCAAAACTTTTGTATTGAGAGCCTGAGAAAGTAATTAATTAATTACACAAGACATTCTGTACTCGTATATAAATATTTTGAATGGGGTACATCCCTGCCTCCCACAAATAAGACTGCATTTTTCTGTACCATGTTATCCAACGCCCTTGCTAAAACAAAATTTCTACTTTGCAAGGTCGCGTAGAAAGCGAGAAAATTTTATATTTTGTATTTTGAAACTTTGCATTTTAGACCACATTTTATGCACATTACGTACAAGTAATGTTGAGTATGTAATATGTAATATACAATACCTGTTTATGGATTTTCTTTAATTTAAAGTTTAAGTGTATTAAACGAGGGAGCGTAGCGACCGAATGAGAGGGTTTTCTATTCTGACTAGTGAAAGTTTCGGGTTAGAGGGAATTTGACACATTTATATATGAAAATCAAGTTTTAAGGAACAATTCTGAAGACCAAAAACTTTTCACTGTTACACATAGCATTGCAATTAACTTTAAATCAAATGTATTTGATCAAATAAAAAAAAAAAAATCCAACATGTGACATAAATTCTGACATAGCAATAACAGCCAGGATCAAACTTTTAAATAATATCAGCAATGAATATTTCCTACCTATGTTGCTTTCATTGACTTGTTTCCATAAGTACTAGGCGCGGGCCGGAGTTACGTATGAGGTATTCCTATTATACTTCGGTGGGGTGACTTGGCCCATCGGCAATTTCAACGAAGGCGCAGGGCCTGATTTTTCCACGACCGGCCGAGCGGTGGGTCGGGGCACCGCCCCCCCCCTTTTTTTGTCAAACGGACCTCTAGTCACTACCTTGGGGCTGTCTTTGGTTACAATTTGACAGCGTCTTTCCAAGAAAGGTTTGTCAGGGAATTGTTATTAATAAAAATAATGTTTTTTTTTTAGTTAAAATTGAAAATTGATTTCAAGTCTTCATGACTTAAAAAAAAAGAAGAAAGATAACTAAAGAATTTGACGAGATGCCTGCTTGTCTGTTATTTGTTTTTAATTTTGTTGTTGTTTTTTTTTTCAGTTTCAATACCCTGTGGGAACGATAGTTGCAATTCTTGGACACAAAAATGCGATCTCTCTAACATAATGTGCGTCTGTCGATTTGATCCGGCCAATTTTAATCCAGAGCTGCAGTGCCTAGGTAATTTTGACTAAATCTGTGTAGAGTAAGCAGATAAAGAAATACAATAGCAGGGCCCCATTTCATGAAACTTGTTATCAATAACAAGTTACAATAACTGTTATATGCTTCTGAAATCCTTGAATCTGATTGGCTGAGAGCAAATTTGTCATAGAAATGGGGCAGTTGTTATTGATAACAAGTCTTATGAGACAGGGTCCTGATCCAGCACAGGGCCCCTTCCTTTCGCAGGTCAAGGAAAAATAAACACCATGAACACAATTTCGTTTAAAAAAGGTGTATGTAGAAGTGAGTGCCTTCGATTACAGGGAAATTATTAAAATATTGCATGAAAATTTAGGGGGTCATGCTTTTGTGTTCTGGACCTAATACCAAACACATAAGAGAGAGATAGAGAGAGAGAGAGACAGAGAGTGAGAAAAAACTTCTGACAGTTATGTCGTCAAAAGCATAATATATCACTGAGTGACAAAACATAGACGTTAAAGGTTTAGAGCAGGAGTACAACAAAACATGTTTTGGTGAAATTTTGATAAGAAATTCAAAATATTTTAATTCAGTTATTTCAGTAGCCGTGATATCCGCGAAGTCGCGAAACAAAATTATTTTAAAGTTATTTTCTGGTACGTAATTGTTTATTAAATGCTATCGAAAGGGATTTCCTGGGCAATCTTCATTCCATTGTTCTTTGTATATTTAACAAGAGAAGCTCGATCAAGTAGTTTGATAAGTTATCATTATTTCTCTCAAATTCCTATCATCGCTACTGTGATACTTCACACAGTATACACATGATTTTGTATTTTGTTTACTTTATAAGAAATAATCTATGATAATAGTAGATACTCAGTTTAAAGACGGTAACGAGTTTCAAATCTGAAGTGCTGATAACACAGATCACAATTCTAAAGGTTGTCTTTCTAGTTTGATAATAGCATTACGTTCCAGAAACTGTATTTCATGTGTAACAACAAATGTGAAAGCAAGACAAAACAAATGCCGTACAAAGTCAATTGAATATTACGCTTGACTAATGTTACATCAGTTCATAAGGTAAAATTTTAAAAGGCCTGTGTTTTCTTTCTGATTATATATTTCTTAAAAGGGGAAAGTGGTCACACGAGAAAGGTTTTATCAGAAATACTGAAACAAAAATAACACGTTCGGTTGAAAAAGCAAAGTATTTGCTACAAAATGTTGTAGTATTAAAGTGGCATTAAACTGGTAGAACTTGAACAGCGCCATCTTACAGTTACTGCTAATTTGAAAATTAATTGCATTTTATTTTAAATTTTGACAAACAGCTTGTTTGGATAATAGGCACATTTTATATTTCAAACTATTATTTTTGACTTTGCAAATGTGAAAATTGCCTACAGGTACGTTCTAACCTTCTACAAGCTAGAATGGGGCATGATGGCAAAATGAGAGGCACAAACACTTTTCGAATCTTGTTAAAAGATGACGCCATTAGGAGCATCAGTTTACTGTCACTTTAAACGTTTTACATATCCACTTACAAAAGTAATTCTTTGAAATTGTGCCATAAGAATGTTATGAAAATAGGTAGTTTGCAAATCACTCGATGAATGCCAAAAAAAATGATTACATGCATTATTCGATAACATGGGTTCAATAAAAGATATAATGGTGATAATTTAATTAAAATGTAGAATTTTAAGACGAAGGTGCAGAGTACATTAAATTTGATACTTTCTATTGCATTTTATTCATTGTCTATGGGGGAATAGGCACTCTTTGATTTTAAAAAAAAATCAATTTATATATATATATATATATTTTGTTTATTTCCAGATCCCTGCTTTGGAACATGTGATAGGTCTACACAGATTTGTTTAGAAACAGATCAGGGTTTTGAATGCCGGGATAATTGCTCCCGGAACGTCGGTAAGAAATGGCTTCATTAGTGTTAATACTTCTTTGGATATTCATGTAGTTTCATCCTCTTTATTAGGATAGTCACCCATTACGACCCCCTATATTCCGAAGAACCACTAGCGTACCCAAGGGGGGGGGGGCAGGGGGGCAGAGTGCCCTCTGACAACTTTTGAAAGAAAAAATAATTTTTTCACCCTTTTTTTTTTGTGTGTGTGCTTGTCAGATAATCATGGAGCAAAACGTCTGATAACCACCCCCCCCCCCCCACTGAGCGACTTTTTGAGAGCTGGGGAAAAAAATTATGTCGCCGTCCATATGCTCCGACACTCCTGTGTTGTGACATCCTGTGTTCCTACTCGCTTCATGCCGAAACTATAAGTTTGGCCCGCTCTTTGTTCCGACGCCTTTATGTGAACACCCATTATGTTCCGACACCCCTAACTTCTGAAGCCCATTATGTTCCGACTCACATGTGTTCCGAAGCCTATTATGTTCCGACTCACCTTTGTTCGAAGCCCATTATAATCCGACTCCCATAATGTTCCAACATCCCTATTTTTCAATACCCCCTTTGTTCCCACACCCATTATCTTCCGAACCCATTATGTTCTGACATCCTTATTTTCCGACACCCCTATGATCAAACGCCCATTATGTTACCATACACCAATGCCCCAACACCCCTATGTTCGAAGCCCATTATGTCCCGACACCCTTTATGTTCCGAACCTCTCATGGTCCTAACCCATTATGTTCTGACATCCTTATTTTTCCGACACCCCTATTAGGCCAGGAGCCTGTCCCGAAATAGTCACCCCATTTTACCCATAAGATTTGACCCCTTAAACTTACTTAGACCATTTAAGTCATTGACAAAAAGGTTGTCAGCCTGAACGTAACCGCCGGGTTTAGCCCCCAGAGCCCCCAAAAGGGACCCCAAAGGCGGGTCGATTTCACCCCTTCTCCCCATGCACCAAACTTTGTCAGTAGGAAGCAGTATGACTGGACATTACAAAACACAAAAAACTGACAAAAATTTCCGTCGGAATGGGGTGTCAGACGGCCCCTAAAAATTGGGGTAAATTTTTCCCCTTGAAGCCCAGGGACCAAATTTTGTCAGAAGGAAGAGCTATAGATGTACATTCCAAAAATATAAAAACTGACAAAAATTGTCCATCGGGAAGGGGGTGTCAGACCCCCTGAAATGAAAACTCCAAAATACCCTTGGACAACGTTTTGCCCCCCCCCCCCCCATAAGCTCTGTATGTAAAGAAAACCCGTTTTCATACCTTCTGACTATGATAACTCAAAAGTGTCTAATTCAATTCAATTCAAACTTTCATAACATAATTTTGAGTATAATAGTCTTCTTGCGGTTCAACTTGGTGTTAATTGGTCTTTAGATTAAGAAATTATGAAATTGTGAAAAATGTATTGCTTTTTCAAAAGTAGCCAAAAAATACTGTTAGGATTATGTAAACACATTCATTGTCGATCTGACAAGACATAATAGAGAAGCTTGCTTGGTATCTGTGCAATTAACACATGAATAGTACATTTCAGCCTGGCAGTCACATACCACAGATACCTGAAAAACCCTTCTATCATGCCTTGTCAAACAGGTGAAGAGGGACAATGGGTGTGTTTACATAATCCTAACATGTTGTCCATTGGTACAAATGGGCAATACATCCCCGCCTCTTTAATGCACAGTTAATGCAAAATCTAGGCCTAATAAGGCATGGTATTATAAACAAAGTGTAGAAAACAAGCTCAGATATTTTCACGTGACTTCTCGGGACTGTACAACATTCTCTAAATGTCAGTCTATCTATCTCATCTTCCACAAGTTCATGAGTCTTTTTCCCGGATTCAGAATGACGCATCAACTCTTTAGAGAAATTTTAGGATTATTTAAAATCAGGCGCTTTGGGGGTTGGGGGGGGGGAGTTTATTATCCCCAGTATTTCAGGAATTTGAGTATCCTAGAAGTTCCCCCTTTTACATAGATTATTTAGATAAGTACTCCCTTTTCTTTATATTCCTACCCGTTCCACAATCTTAAAATTTGATTTTATTATACCATTGATAATTGCCAGAGGCCTATTAAAATCTTCTTCCTTGACAACTGTCCCTTTTCCTTAGTAAGAAGTGCCCCTTCCCCATTTATAAGTATCCTTTATATCATAATACGTTCCCCTTTTCCAATCTTATAATTGCCCCTATTCTTTCTGATAAGTGCTTCCTTTAATTTATTTTTATAAACGAGCCTCTTCCCTTTTCATCTCTCATAAAACTCCTATTAAAATCTTTCCTTTGACAATTCCCTTTTAAATCATTTGCACCAAATGTACCTATTAATCTTTCAGTAACTGCCTTTTTTCTATTCTCACTATCAGATACAAGAATTACCCCCTTTCCGTCTGATAAGTGCATCTTTACCTTTTGACAAATCCTCTATTCAAATTTGAGAGGTGCCCGTTCTAATTCGACAAGTGCCCCTTCCGCCTTCTGTTAAATGACACATGTCATCTGTGATGAGTGCCCCTTTACACCTCTGATAAGTTTTCCTTAATTCATTTTGAAACGGGCTCCTTTTCTTTCTAAGAAGTACAATTCCTTCTGATAAGAGCCCCTCTTCCTTTATAAAAAAAAAAACACACAAAAGCACTCCTTTTCCATTCTCATAAGTGCCCTTTTTACCTCTGGTATAAAGTGCCAATATTCATGTGCGACAAATACCACATGTTTCATCCTCTGATAATTGCTCTTTTTAATATGACATACTCCTGCTCCTTTTCTTTTTTGATAAGTGCCATTATCGTTCTTGATAAGGGTCCCTTTTTTCTTGCTCCATAATTTGTGCCCTTAATTTATAGCGATTTAGAGCAACTTTACTTTAATTTCGTCAAGGCTTGCTCGCTACGCTCGCTCACATTTATATTTGATATAGTTATGTTACTTATTAGCGGTCTTTCCAGTCTCTCATGCCGAGACTGTGTTTAAACACCTTTCAGAACTCCCCCCCCCCTCTCTCTCTTTATAAGATGTTGTTGATCACCATGCAGCCTCACAGATCTTAAAAAATTGCTCGCTCGCTTCGCTCGCTCGCACATTAACATGTAGGTCATGAAACCCAACTGCAAACTTTGATGCTTAAGTAAATTATATTAGAGCATGTAAGAGAGAAACATAACTGAAATCCTTATAAATGTAATCGCAATGTAGGGTATATATGACAATGCTAAGAGATTGTATATTTTTCCCGTTGTAGGTGCCCCCCTTTTCCAGAAATAGCCCTTATCGGTGCCCCTAAACTTTGGAAATTTCCCCTCAATGTTGCGACCATACCCTCACTGCTCAAACTGAATTTACGCCTGTGCATTAATGAGTGAAATCAGATCAGCCCCCCCCCCCCCCACACACACACTTTCAAAAACGCTCCGCGGCCCCTGAATTTTTGCGCTTTCGTAATGTATAGTCATATAAAACTTCCTTCTGTCAAAGTTTGGCGTATAATATGTTAGATGGGTTGAAATCGACCAGACTCGGGGGGCCCTTTTGGAGGACTCTGGGGGCCAAACCCGGCGGCTTCTTTCAGGCTGACAAACTGTCTGTGAATGACATAGATGGTCTAAGTAACTTTAAGGACGTTCCACAGTTTCAGTGAAATCCATGTCATTTTCACCAAAATTTGCATGCAGTAACTTTGGTCCATCAGAAGCCCAAATACGGATAGAAAATTATATTACTTTTTTATGGGACACTGAACTTTGTCATGATTGGATATCAGGTAGAATGACGTCATCATAGGATTTTGGCACAGATAGGCTCAGAATTCACAATGACAAATAGAAATCCCCATTATTCTGTCAAAATCCATGTCATTTTCATATAACTTTCCAGATTTGTAGAGAAAAGTATATGGAAGGAGGAGAAAGTTTGAAAAACGGGGGTCAGTGTACCTGTTTTGTCTTAGCAGCGCCATCACGTGGTGGAAGAGTCAAAAAATTGCAAAACTCGCCAAAAATGGCTGGAAACCTGTTTAGGAATGGAATGGGTGCAAAATAACTCTACTGTACATTCAAAATCCATGTAATTTTTGATCATACATTCCACATTTGTATAGAGAAGTATACTGAAGGAGGAGAAAGTTTGAAAAAAGAAGCCCATCTACTCGTGTTTGTGCTAGCAGCGCCCTCACATGGTGGAAGGAGTCAAAAACTTGCAAAACTCGCCCAAAATGGCTGGGAACCTGTTTAGGAATGGGATGGGTGCAAAATAACTCTACTGTACATCTAACTCTACTGTACACTGTAAATCTATGTCATTTTTCGGCATACTTTCCAGTTTTGTAGAGAATAGTATACTGAAGGAAGAAAATCTTTTTAAAAGGGGAGTCTGTGTACTCGGTTTTTTTTTTCTGCTAGCAGCACGGGGTGTGCTCCACCACACAGGGTGTGGCGGAGCGTCTTAAACTTACAAATTCTCGTCGGGAACAATAATTACTACTTCACACTCAAAACATACTCGATTGCCTATATCAGACATTTAACTGAAATTTGGTACATTCACAACAATAGGTACCGAAAGCGGGGGAGGGGGGGGGGGGGGGGCAGAGTGGGCATTTCCCCCACCAATCATTCAAATAGAGAAGCACCCTCCCAGGGTCCCCTCGCAAGAAAAAAAATACATGTTACGATTTCGCATCGCATTACAACGTTGTATATTGCGCTGCTTTGTCAGTGCTCTAATATGCAAAACTTAAGCGTTTAAAAATCAAAGATTTTGTCACTCGGTCACTGCGGTCCCTACTATATTGATAGACGCAATGTTTCTTAATATTTAGAAACCCTGAATTTCGTTTATTTCGAACAGATACAACAACGAACAATCCGACAACACATCGGCCATCAACTATTCAAGATGAAACAACATATAGTCCAACTTCTGATGCAGTTAAAACTACAGAGGAAGTACTCTGTAGAAGTCGTGAGTTCATCACATCTATATTTTATACATCTTTTCTCTATTTTACATAATTAACAATAACAATACTAAATGGTACGTAAGTTTTATTGGCATTTGCAATATTCTTTCCTTCGATTTACGTTACTGCTCCTCTTTGGCAGTCCCGTAATTAGAATTTTACCGGGAGGGGGGGGGGGGGGTGCAAGCATTACCCGAGGTGGACCCAGTGGTATAATGAGCCAAAACTTTTGTATTGAGAGCCTGAGAAAGTAATAATTACGCAATACATTCTTTACTCGTATATAAATATGAATGGGGTACAAATGGGGGGGGGGGGGGGGGCGGCGGCGGGCGGGCGGGGGAGGTACATCCCTGCCTCCCACAAATAAGATAATGCATTTTTCTGTACGTTATCCAACGCCCTCCCTTGCTAAATCATATATTCTACTTTGTAATGTCGCGTAGCGAGCGAGAAAACTTTGTATTTTGAAACTTTGCATTTTAGACATTTTATGCACATTACGTACAATTAATGTTCAATATGTAATATGTAATATGTAATATGAAATATCTGGGGCCCGTTGCAAAAAACTTGCGTTTAATCGCAACTTCTAAAAATCAAACGCAAGTCCTAAATGAGCACTTCTGATTGGCTGAAAATAAAGTTGCGTTTGATTTTCCTGAGTTGCGTTCAAACGCAAGTTTTGTGCAACAGGCCCCTGTTTATGGATTTTCTTTAATATAAAGTTTAAGTGTATTAAACGAGAAAGAGTAGCGACCGAATGAGAGGGTTTTCTATTCTGACTAGTGAAAGTTTCGGGTAAGAGGGAATTTGACACATTTACATCTGAAAATCAAGTTTTAGTTGCAAGGTACAATTTTGAAGACGAAAAAAAAAAAGTTTCACTGATACACACAGCATTGGAATTAACTTTAAATCAAATGTATTTGATCAGATTTAAAAAAAATATCTAACATGTGACATAATTTGGACATAGCAATAATAGCCAGGATCAAAGTTTTAATTAATATCAGCAGTGAATATGTCCTACCTATGTTGCTTTCATCGACTTGTTTCCATAATTTAAGTACTAGGCGCGGGCCGGAGTTACGTATGTGGTATTCCTATTATACTTCGGTGGGTTGACCTCGCCCATCGGCAATTGTAACGAAGGCCTGATTTTTCCACGACCAGCCGGGCGGTGGGTCGAGGCACCCGTCCCCATCTTTTTGGTCAAGCGGACCTCTAGCAACTACCTTGGGTTACAATTTTTAACAGCGTCTTTCCAAGACAGGTATGTCAGGGAATTGTTCTTAATAAAAAGAAGAAGAAGGATAACTAAAGAATTTGACGAGGTACCTGCTTGTCTGTTGTTTTTTTTTTCCAGCTTCAATACCCTGTGGAAACGATAGCTGCGATTCTTGGACACAGAAATGCGATCTCTCTAACATGAAGTGCGTCTGTCGATTTGATCCAGCCAAGTCTAATCCGGAGCTGTGTATAGGTATCTTTGACTAAATCTGAGTATGATTAAATACTAGTAGAGAAAGAAGATAGAGAAAAACAGTAGCAGGGCCACGTTTCATAAAACTTGTTATCAATAACTGTTATAAGCTACTGAAATCCTTGAATCTGATTGGCTGAGAGCAAATTTCTCATAGAAATGGGGCAGTTGTTACTGATAACAAGTTTTACGAAACAGGGTCCTGATCCAGCAAATGGCCCCTTCCTTTCGCAGGTCAAGGAAAAATAAACACATGAACACAATTTCGAGGAAAAAAAGTTGTACGTAGAAGTGGGTGCCTTCGGTTGCTGGGAAATTACTCAAATATTGCATGAAAACTTTGGGGTCATGCTTTAGTGTTCTGGACCTACCCTTACCAAAGACATAAACGAGAGAGAGAGAGAGAGACTGAACTTTTCTGTGATAACAAATTCAAAATATTTAATTCAGTTATTACAGTAGCCGTGATATCCGCGAAGCCGCGAAGGAAACAAAATTATTTTAAAGTTATTTTCTGGCATATCCTTGTTTATTAAACGCTATCAAGAGGGATTTCCTGCGGAATTTTAATTCTATTGTTCTCTGTATATTTAACAGGAGAAGCTCAATCAAGTAGCTTGATAAGTTATCACTTTTTCTCTCAAATTCCTGGCATCGCTACTGTTGTACTTCACACAGTATACGCATGATTCTGTATTTTGTTTATCTTATTAAAGTAATAATCTATGATAATGGTAGATACTCAGTTTAAAGACGGTAACGACTTTCAAATCTGAAGTGCTGATAACACAGATCACGATTTCAAAGGTTGTCTTTCTACATGTTCCAAAGTGCGTCCCAGAAAAAAAAATGTTAACAGTTGGAAAAAGTCTACCCAAATAAATATTTCAAACTATTCTGAGGAAATTTTCATACCTGTGGATAGCTTAGGCTCTCTTTTATCAAATGACACCAAAATATCAACCAATATTCTACGCTTGAGTGAGGAAAAGCCAATTTTGTGAAAGGATACAAAATCCAGACTTGAAAAGGCTTATAAATTTCCATATTCTGGTCAATAAAAGGCAATTTATGAAATAACAGGCTTTGTTCTATCTATTTCTTTACACATCCAATCAATATTCTATGCTTGAGTGAGCAATGAACTGCTTTGTTGAGTGTTTCAAAATGTTACATTTGGTGAGTCTTTTAATTTCACCTGGTTTGCTCTCTCTCTACCAAAATTTTTTGATGGGATATATCTGGACATACAGTGAACAAAGTCTGTTTCATAAATTCTCTTTTAATGATCAGAATATAACATTTTTAAGCCTAGTATGGATTTTGCACCCTTTCACAAAAAATGGCTTTTGCTCACTCAAGGTGTCACATGATAGAAGAGACATTAACTTTCCACAGGTATGAAAATCTGAAAATATTTTGAAATATTTAAGTGGGGACACTTTTTTCACCTGTCAATTTTAAACGGTTCTTAACTTCGTTCATACAAGCCAGGACAAAAACTAATTCTTGTCAAGTCTGAATTTTGCACCTTTTCACAAAAGTAGTTTTTGATCACGGAAGCTTAATAACAAGTCAGATTTTGTTGTGTTATTGCATAGGAGAGACCCTAAGCTATCAACAGGAGTGAAAATTTATGGAAAATATGCTGAAATATTGATTTGGGGAGACTTTTTGCAACTGTTAACTTTTTGGGGGGACGCACTGTAGTTTGATAATAGCATTATGTGCCAGAAACTGTAGTTCATGCGTATCGACTATTTTGAAAGCAAGACAAATAAAATTGTCGTACAAAGTTAATGGAATATAACGCGTCACTTACGTTACATCAGTTTAAAAGATAAAATTCTTTAAAAAGATTTTTTTTTCCCGACCCTATATTTCTTTAAAAAGGGAAGTGGCCATACGAGAACGGTTTTACCAGAAATATGTCTTTTGTACGAACGACTCTTTGAAATAATTGCCTATGACCTCTTACTTTTTTGCGTTTTTGAAGTTTTCAATAATTAGCATATCGTTTTTCTTTCTTTATATTTCTTAGAAGGGGAAGTGGTCACACAGGAATGGATTTATCTGAAATATTAAAACAAAAGTAACACATTAGGTCGAAAAAGCGAAGTATATGCTTTAAAATGTATCACATGTATTACATATCCACTTGCAAAAGTAATTCATTAAAACTGTGCCATTAGAATGTTACAGAAGAGGTAGTTTGCAAATCACTCGATGAATGTCAAGAAAAATAATTATATGTAGTATTCGATACAAGGGTTCATTAAAAAAATATAAAGATGATAATTCAATTGAAATGTAGAATATTAAGACATAGGTGCATAGTACATTTGATACTTTCTATTGCATTTTATTGTTGTGTCTATGGGGGGAATGGGCACTCTTCAGTTATTATTTTATTTTTGTCATTTATTTCCAGATCCCTGCTTTGAAAGATGTAATAGAACTACACAGATTTGTTTAGAAACAGATCCGGGTTTTGTATGCTTGGATGATTGCTCCCAGAATTTCGGTAAGAAATTGCTTTATTAGTGCTGCCTTGAATATTCGTGTGGTTTCATCCATAAATGATCAGAAACCCCTTTCTCAAGATGGTCACATATAACGACCCCTATGTTCCGGCATCCTTTGTTTCAGCGCTTTCCTTTCCCGATATCCGCATTTCAAGGCCCTACCCTGACGCTTCTTATGTCGCCGTTCATATGCTCTGACACTCCTGTGTTGTGACACCCTGTGTTCCAACTCCCCTTTATTCCGAAACTATATGTTCGGCCTCCTCTTTGATCCGACACCTTTATGTGTACACCAATTATGTTCCCCTATGTTCCGGAGCCCATCATGTTCCAACTCATCTATGTTCGTAGCCCATTATAATCCGACTCCCGTAATGTTCCGACATACCTATTTTCCGACACTCCCTTTGTTCCGACACCCATTATCTTCCGAACCCATTATGTTCTGACATCCTTATTTTCCGACACCCCTAAGATCAAACACCCACACAACCAGGCCCCCAACACCCCTATGTTCAAAACCCATTATGTCCTGACATTTTCCGATTTTGGCTGACTGACGGAAATTTTGTTAATTGTTGTGATTTCTTAATGTATAGTCTAAAACTTCCTTCTGTCAAAGTTTGGCGTATAATAATGTTAGATTGGTTGACATCGACCAGACTCGGGGGCCCTTTTGGGGGACTCTGGGGGCCAAACCCGGCGGCTTCGTTCAGGCTGACAAACTTTTTGTGAATGACATGGATGGTCTAAGTAACTTTAAGTGGTCAAATGTCATAATTATGTTAAATGGGGTGACTATTTCGGGACAGGCTCGCAGACTAATTATACCTACGACCTTATTTTCAAAGCTCAATGTTCCAGTACCCCTATATTCCCACACCCTTATTCCAATATACCTATGTTCGAAGTCCATCATGTTCTGATTCCCCTATGTTCCTAGTCCACTGCCTGGACTTTTAATCAGCGAGCTCGTCGTGATGCACTATACCTACCCTAGACGTTGGTGACTATGAAGTACTCGCACACATTATTCCATTGGGGTAGGTGAATCACCCAGGGTTAATTATGCGGTCAGTTGGGAAGCGTGCATATAGCTTGCGCGCGATATATATGGGTCTTACCAAGGAGGTTGAAGGGTTGCCTAGTACCTCATTGGTTTCACATTTTAAAAAAGGGCCAGAATCTGGATTACTATAGTCCGAAGCCCATGTTCGGACACCCCATGTCTGAAATCCCCGTGTAACTACGCACAACGTACATGACGTACCGTCGCACAAGGCTAAACAAAGTGCCCCAAAATATAGTTATCTTAGGAATTTGGTGATTGTGATTTTTCTAACTTTTTTAATGTCCTACACTCTAAAAAATGTCTAGTCATTTTTGACCAGACCGCCTGGTCACATTTTCTTGATCAGATTCTAGTCATTCTGACCATTGCTGATTACGATTCTGCTCATTATCTTCACTTCGAACCGGAAGCTGGTAGATTTTTACTAGAATAGTGCAGGTGCCCTTGGGGATAGTTATCCTAGTAAAATCTCAGTAGATTCTAGTCATATTTGACTAGATTGTTCTTTTAAGTATTTGAAGACATCATTGTTTATTAAACACTATCGAATTCCCCGGTAATCTTTATTCCATTGTTCTTTGCATATTTATTGTAAGAAGCTCTGTCAAGTAATTTGATAAGTTATCATTATTTCTCTCAAATTCCTATCATCGCCACTGTTATACTCCACGCAGTATACACATTGCTTTGTAGTTTATTTACTCTATGAATAATAATCTGTAATAATAGTAGATGCTCAGCATAGAGACGGCAACCATGCCTAACGAGTTTACAAATCTGGAGTGCTGATAACACAGACCATAATAATTTTAAAGGCTGTCTTTGTAGTTTGATAATAGCATTACGTGCCAGAAACTGTAGTTCATGTGTATCGACAAATTTGAAAGCAGAAGTAAACAAATGTTGCACAAAGTCAGTTGAATATGACGTTTCCCTTATGTTACATCAGTTCATAAAGTAATATTCTGAAAAGGAGAATTGTTTTCTTTGTTACCCTATATATCTTAAAGGGGGGGGGGGGGGGGTGGTCACACGAGAAGAGTTTTACCAGAAATATGTCCATCTTTTGTACGAGCGATTCACTGGAACAATGGGCTATGACCTTTTATTTTGTGCGTTTGTGAATTTTCCATATTTTTTTCCATATCGTCCATATCTTTACTCATTAATGACATTATTTGGACGAGTCATGGTACGCGAAAGGTAATCAGATTCATTAAACAGTTATTTATTCAAACAACCGGACATGTTGGCTCAGTCGGTTAGAGCGCCCGCCTCATGAACGGGAGGTCGCGGGATCAAACCCCGGCCGAGTCATACCAAAGACTTACAAAAATGGGACCTTCTGCCTTCTAGCCAGGCGCTAGGCATATTAGAGTGGAGGAGGGTAATAATAACATATTATGTTATGCAGGGCCCGCTGGAAGACCAGCTATTTAAAGCTGAAGTGGCTACCCTGGGTAAATAAGAGGTTATTATTATTATTATTAACAGTTATTTTTTCCCCTGCTTTTTATTTTTCGTTGATTCGTGGCATACGGAAATAGCCGACAGTCGTCCTCTCCACATCGGCAAGAGAGACGTATTCTCTGGGAAAGACAACAAAGTATCAACTGGTGAAGAAGGTAATTAATCTTATTTAAGACCATAAATGATTCATATGACTGATATTTTTATGAATCAAATTCAAAATGCCCTTGATTTCATTACACGTATCTACATAGGCGTCATATTCATCGCCTTTGTAGTCATCATTAAGCATTGACTAAACGGACAGAAAGCACATCCTAGATAATCAGTAATGACCACATGCAGAGATCGATTTATGCATCTTGTACCAATACACAACCATTTTGATTTTGCATTGAAATTGGAGCTGGAAATAAAACAAGAAGATCGGAACTGGTAAAATCGAATACCTTAGGTCCTGATATATAAATGTAACGTCATATATATCCTGCAGTCATTGCTGCTAGTACGGACAAGCTGCCATTAGTTACGTAGTCAATGTGAATAAGTCGTCATACTTGCGTCGAAAATTGAAAATTGACGGTATAAAAAGCAAAGATATAAGACTCGGAATTTAAAACAGCACGTGGTATATGAAAGAGCATTGCCAGTTAATTATTCTGAATATATACAGTATAAAGGTTAATTCAAGTTACCAAGATGGATCACTGACTGAATAATGCGCTGCTCGGAAAATCTAACAGCGCCCTCTCTTAGCCCAATGTTATGTTAAATTGATCAACGGGAGTTCTGGACTAATGTTGATATCTTCGTCCGGCAGAACAAACATGAACTTTTGTTTTTTGCCCTACTAGAAATCACTCAAACCAGAAGAAAATTTATATGAAAAGATTATGTTACGTTAGGAAAACTAGAAATCCTACACCGGCCTGCTGCCTCAAATTGAAATCGAAATGAAATAATAATAATAACCTTGTTGAATATGTAAATATGCACTTAGTAGATTAAAATGTACCTGAAAATTTGAAAAGAACATAATCACGCGCTAGTTAAGGCTTCTGTATATTCATAGTTCATGGCTTGATTGTCATAATGGAGAAAATCATTTTACAATTATGTTGATCACTGTCATAATGAGAAATCTGAATGGGCATTGTGTAAATCGTAGACGGAGGTTTTAGGCCAAGTCTCTGTGCAATGTAACATTTCATTTTATAAAGTATAAATTGCAACTAGTATTTTTGATCTATATTGGTCTTTTCTTCTCACTTCTTCCAGAAATTCCGACAATTGTGTTTGTTCTGGTTGGCGTTTGCCTCGGAGGTATGATGACATCGGCAGTGCTCTTCTTTGTGGTGACTAGAAAATACCGGAAAAGATCTCGTAAACGTATGCTGTCCTTTCGGGATACAGACAGTCGTGCAAATTTGCTCCTTGATGAACATTAATGTTTATTCTTATCAAGTGTTAATGTCTTATTCATATTATAATATAAGGGTCTTATTTTCTGTGTTCAATCCAATATTAAAAGGGTCTCCTGCAATAGAATTAATAAGAAAATAACATTTTGAAAGGAAGGATATGGTTATGTGTATTCAATGGATGGGAGTTGCGTCGAGCCTTCGACACGCATTTATAGTGGGCGTGAAAAAATTGAATAAAAAAAAAAATGGCAATGAAATCATATCACCTAGAAGAATAATTCACGTGCTTTCGATTAATACGTAGATTAGGTTCCTAGGGTCATGCATCACTGAAAAACTATTGTTTCTAGTTATTGTTTAGAATATTAGTTGGTTCACTTTCTCTTTAACCCTATCCTAAATTGCTCTAAAACACTGCATATTGTGTATTCTAGGCCTTCTGCTTGTTCTGATATATTTTAAAATATATTAGAAAAAAACATGTCAAAATATATTTTTGGAACATCAAAAATAAAGGCATGAAAAATAACAAATACGTAGGATATAAAAACAACAGAATACATAAGAAATTAACAAAACAAGAAAATACCAAAGAATTTGTTTCATATTTGAAAGTTTGTCAGTGTAGTAGAGTTAAATGTGCATCTGAGAAAGGTTTGAAATAGATTGACCTTCATAGCTCATTTACTTATCAATGAATATGTGTGTAGAAATAGGCATCATAAATTCATATATATTCATATATTGTATTGTTTTTTGATGATTTTAGGATGCCAAATAAATGAATAAATGAATGAAAGAAGGAATATGAAAACAGATCATGAATTAAATATATGAACACGTGAACATAACAAAACTTTAAAAAATGAAAAATTAAGGGAACAAATAAATAAGTCCATAAATAAATAAATAATTTATAATGATAATGATAATAAAAATCACGAGGATAAAAATAATAATAATGATAATAATAATAATAATAATAATAATAATGATAATAATAATAATAACAACAATGATAGTAGTAGTAGTAGTAGTAGTAGTAGTAGAAATAATAATAATAATAAACGATAATAATAATCAAATATACCTTGCACTGAGGTGACTGGCATAGCACTATTTTCTGAGGGGCGCAGCCCCTCAGAAAATAGTAACCATTCCAGTAACCGAAAAATCCATAATTTCAACTGGTGCTTCGAAAAGAGTGCATGGTATATTTGATTAAAGTCCCACAAGTCCCACAAGATTGATTTTAAAAAATAAATAAATAAAAAATAAATGTATAATCAGAGTAGACCTACAAACACAGACAGGCTTGTCTCGCACAAACTGATATTTCGAAATATAGCGAAAAATATACGGAGGTCTGACGTCACGGGATATCCATTTTTCCCTTCATGGTGAAAATATTTTACGTCACGTGATACATTCCTGGCCAATCCTTGCACGATAATTTCATGATATAGAATACAATTGTTATCATCATCATCATCATCATTTTATTATCGCCAATTTTTCACATTGGCATTGCGTGGTGGGATTTTGTCTTTAATAAGTTACCCTTTCTAAATATCATAAATTAAATTAATTAATTAATGTCCTTGTTCCATTTTATCTGATTTCTGGCATCCACGTTTACAAGATATGACAGACTAAAAATTACAGTTCCCTTGGTCTGAGATATATTGCTAGAGTCTTATTATGTCATTCAAGACTAATGCCGACTTTCCGTTATCACCAAAAATAGCAGCTTGTAGGTATTCGCCCACTGGCCCTGCCGACAGAGGGCGCATGCCGTGCATATGCAGCATGTGTCACTACGTGTTGTGGCAGTAAGGGAAATTACATGTCATCAAAGAAAATGCCTTTGTAGGCAATATGTTCTCGGTAGATCATTCTAGTTAGTCACTCACTCTAGTTGATTGGTACATCCTCTAATCTGCAATATAATGAGATAATCCAGCAAGAAAACTATATTTTATGATATGTAATTTTCTCTTGCCACAACACGTTGTGACAGGTTGTGCCCTCTGTTGACCGATAGCGCAAGGACAGTATTTTGGTTGATAGTGGAAAGTCGACTTTCCCTGCCTACTTGTATTGTATAGTGCGTCAATACTTTAAAAATTGTTTAATTCCTGTGGGCAGTGGTTATCCACCTTTCTTGCCGTTTCATTTCAGTCTACATTGTCTGTTTCGTATTTGATTTTTTTCCTCAAAGCCATAGATTCCAGTATATCGCCCGTCCTTCTTTTCTTATTCAAATTGGTCCTAAAACCTGAAGTCATTGCCTTCATCTCTGTCCGATTTTTTATTGATTGATTGATTGATTGATTGATTTATTCATTAGAAAACATTTAAAAAGTATAAAATCGATCAATACAAGGCCCTTTTCCATCGTAGTCTTGTAGTATGAATAAATAGGACGAACAATAGGTAAGGTTTACAATATATATTCCCTCTTTCCCCACTACATTCGATTCCTGTGACTATATTTCCATTTCAATTTTGAAAATTGTTAGTATTACTAATAAAATGAGTGTGGCAATTGCATTATAATGGAAAATTACCTACTGAACCCTCTAAATCGAGAATAATTATATGTACTTTTAATCTAAACAATTTTTTCTGCGTTATGGCATTGAAAAAAATCACCTCAAAATATATTCGGGAATAGTAACACAGGCCACCCCCCCCCCCCCCACTTCAATTTTTTAAAACATTATACCTCCATATCCCTCCCACATCAACACCCATGTTGTATAATTTGAAGTAGATGGTTTTAACTTTCTAGTAGTGTAAAAATATATCTGAAAAAATCAGAGGCAACAACAGAATTGTAGATAAATATTAATAAATTCATATAAATATATGATTGGGAGCCCTACGTCTGGGCACCTAACATTTTGACCTGAAAATAAACAAGAATTTCTTTAATATTCCTCTAAAGCTTAATTTTATATCATTCCTGACATTCTAAAGAGCAAGTTTGCAAAAAATCTTATCAAAATTAGAGCAAAAACAATACTATTTTCACAAGAAACGGCGGCCGTGCCATTTCAACTTTAATAAAAATAATAGTGCCCATGTCTGCGCACTCATTCTTTTCATACGCAGTTCGGGAGTTTTGACGTAAAATACAACATTTTGAGGATAGAGAATAAAATATCTGAAATAAGTACTTTTTTCAATATTTTGACTCGTTTTTTGCATGAATACCTATCGCTCTGATAAAGATGAAAAGTTTGTGATCGTTGCGCATTTTGTTTTATCAGAATCGCGCAGACTTGGGCACTCTCGCCATACAATACTGTACATAAATAAATAATATCTATATTGAAATAAAGAATATATTAATTTGAATAATATTGATAGATATAATATATCAAATAATATTTATCTACAACATATAACAGAAATGTATATTTTCCACCATTTTTTTTTTTTTTGAGTGGGGGTAAAACCTGGGGGGGGGGGATCTTTGAACGAACACATCATCCCCCCACCTGAAAAGTTGAGGGATGCATGCCCCCCCCCCCATCCCCCCGCTATCTACGCCCCTGGCGACATGTAATAGCTTTTGATTTTAAGCATCGTTAAATCTTTTGTTTAGCAGGGACGAAGGTCAGCCAATAATAATTTAATAATTTCATTGAAATAAGGAGTATGAAGCGCATGTGTATTTTATATTTTATATGTAGATACGTTAAGAAATGAGAATCAAAGGGAAGCTAAGCTAATATCATAATTAATGAGAGTAGTATCATTATACAGGTTACATATCTTCTGTTTCTGTTAATTACAGGACCCTATGGGTGAATTTTCTCTCTCTTTCATTTTCTCAGTTTTGGGGGCATGGAGGGGGCACAGGGGACTTAAGTTAGGACCTCATTAATGTATACAGGAGCATCATGCCTAATATATTTCTGCCCAAGCATAAAAATAAACAATAATGTAAATTTCTTGGCAATTACCAATTTTTTAGATGCAATATTATGCTCTGTTTGCCTACTTTTATATTACCCACCTTGTACTTCTTAATCTACTGCCATTCAATTTTAAATCGCACTACATGTAGTATTTGCATTGCTAATTTTAAAGACACAATGCACATTTGAATGAGATTTTTTTTTGTTCTTGCTGTTCTCCTTCTTCTTCTTCTTCTTCTTCTTCTTCTTCTTCTTCTTCTCTTTCTCTTATTTATCTCTTCTTCTTCTTCTCTTTCTATTCTTTTTCTTTCTTTTAAATATGTATTTTTTCAACATTGCTGGTTATTGGTTTGTGATGGCATACTCGTGATATAGGCCTCACCATACCCTAGGCCTAACCCTAAACCCTAATCCTAACCCTTATCCTAAACCCTTCCCTAACCCTAATCCCAAACCCTGCCCTTACCCTAATCCTTTAGGGTTAGGATTAGGGTTGCAGATGGTGTGAACTTCTTCAGTATTACCGAAGGCCTGTCGTGTACGTTTATGCTACAAAGAATCCTGAAAAATGACTGGAAAACTTACTCTTAACTCTCGCATTCATTTATTGCCTAATCGGTAGAACGGTCCAAAAAAAAAAAAATCGAAAAAAAAAAATAAAAATTTGGGGGGAAAAAAAATATTAATAATTTTGAACCCCCCCCCCAAAAAAAATTTTTTTGAACCCCCCCCCCCCCCAAAAAAAAAAAAAAAAAAAAATCGAGAGAAAAAAAAAAAATCGAAAGAAAAAAAAAAATTATTAAAGGAAAAAAAAAATGTAAACCCTGAATTTTTTTTTCTTCAGAGCGTTAATTTACATTTTTCTTCACACCACTTTTTTTTTTCTTCATGTCCCTTCCCGGCATCCGTACTTTTCCATAACATGTGCCCCTAATACAAAGTCACTTAGAGCCAATATTCCCAGATGCTCGCTCGCTACGCTCGCTCGTATTCAAAGTATAGCTTATTGAATAAATTTTCATTGTGAAATTTTGCAAATGAAACCCCATCAGAATTGTGTTTCCCGGCTTTTATATTACAATGTATTTGCGACCACACAGATTTTGAATATTGTTTTGCTTAATATTCAACTCATACTACAAAAATGCAAAGCATGATGCTAAAGTTGATTTTGGACATGTAAAGAGAAAAACCATTGGCCTATACATGTTTACACACCCTCACCCTACACTATATATATATATATATATATGTGTGTGTGTGTGTGTGTGTGTGTGTGCGCGTGTGTGTGTGTGAAGACAGTAATATGAAATGGAAAAAATATTTTGACTATATATTCCAGTTAATTGGAGGAAGATTTATATTTTTAAGTGATTATGATATGAAAAATATTCATATTCAGGCGCCTCCATTGTACTTAGAATATTTGAATATTTGGCATGACTTAAGAGAGAACAGAATTATTACAAGTAACTTAGGAAATCAAATGATTTTTGATAATACTTTAATTCGTTTTGGCCAGAAAACACTATTTAACAGAGAACTATTTGAGGCTAATATATATCAAAATAAGCATGTTGTAGATAAAGAAAGCCATTTAAGGCCAGTTAGCTATTTTATACATAAAGCTCTTGATGCCAACGATTTATTCTATATTAGCAGCATTTATTCAGCATTGCTGATAAATTTGAAAGAGAAAAGGAAAAAAGACGAAGAGATAAATGACACGATCGATTACACGGAATTAATGTATAAAGTAGGTGATAGAATAATATCATACGAAGGACTGACTTCTAAATTATGTTATAAAATCTTTACAGATAATATAAAGGAAACCTTCACGTTTAGACAGGCGGAAATAGCACATTTAAATACTCCATCTGGAATTGCGACTTCCTTTTTGACCCCGAGATTATGTACTTTAGATGGTAAATTACATGAATTTCAGTTTAGATTGCTACAGAGTATCCTATAATTGTAATGATAAACTGTATAAATTTGGCTTTATATCATCTAACTTATGTTCTTTCTGTGGAAAGGAAATTGAGATATATAATCACTTATTTATGAAGTGTCAATTTGTTTAAAAATTGTGGCGAGAAATAGGGGAACAAATGAAATTGATGCATTTGGGAGGAGATTTTGGTTGGGTTAGATGGAAAATCAGATTAATATGTACATTAACCATTTAATTATACTCATAAAATGTATGATATACAATGCGAGATCAAAAGGAACGCCCCCAACAAAGAAAGAAATCTATAATGCACTTTTAGAAAGTAAAGATAACGAACGTAAAAAGGCAATAGCTCGAAATAAGTTAAGTCTACATCTAAAGAAATGGAATTATTTTGAATGTTGGACGAAAGGATGAAATACACTATAATATCACAAACAGTTTTAAAAAATATATATATTATATATTCATTATTACAATTGCCCTATATACTTTGAATTTGCTCCTATCAGGTTTTAATCTATACCTTGTTCAGTTAAATTGTACTATTGTTTATTTATAGATGGCATGTTATGGAAATATATAATTTGTATTTTGTTTATTGCCATGTTGAATTATATTGTGTAATTAATGCTTAATTTGTAATATTCATTTTGAAAAACTGAATCAAGGAATAAAAAATTATGAAAAGACAAAAACAAAAACAAAAAACAAAAAACAAAATAAAATATATGGCCCTTGAGGGAAATCATACCCCCATGAGGACCTGTCTACGCCAATGCCCTTTACAAGACTTTATTGTAGAAATAATGAAATCAGCAGGTCAATGGAGAAGTAATGCAATACCATAAACTGTTTTTCGTTGGTCAGCGATCGGCCGCCGCTATAAAGTGTGAGTGGGACTTTAGACGCTATGCAAAAAAGCATGGATGAGTTATGTTCAATGAGTTTGCCTTTTCCTTGTAATTCGTTCGGGAAAATGCATTTAACTCACATTTATCGTTTATTATTTACGGTATTTGGCAAGATAAGGACACATTTCCCCTATGCTAAATATGCTAAATATAACGATAACGAGATTTTCAATTAAAAGTATGGTGGTGGATCCAGTGTCCGAACACTTTTCAGAAAATCAACGATAGCAAATAAAATATCAAACGAATATCTGTCAAACTTACATAATGAATGCTCAAAGTCCTACAGAAAAAGAAGTTGATGGAATTTTAAAAAGACAACGTAGATTTAATACGATATTCCCTTCCGAGTGAACCCCTTCCCAACGACGCGGCGTTTTGGTTCCTTGAAAAAGGTACTGTATTTCCGAACGTGTGAAACCTATGGGAAAAAGACACAACCTTTGTTTCAATAGTGTGGTTTTCATAAATCCCACGCTTATGAAAACCCATGTTAGGCGCTTAACTGTACACGTTCGGTAATACAATCTGTTCGGAAATACAATCCATGACTATTACACCCTTCAATGATGTGTGTGAGTATGCTCGTGTATGTTAATAGTAGGACAGGTGTAGGGTTAACCTTTAATGAAAAAGGTAGTTATCGTTATCGGTCAAGTTTGACCAGCCCTTAAAAACGTTTTCAAAAGTCGAAGTAATGCAAAAGGCAATTCCTGTCAAAGATTCACCAAATTGCCAATTTGAGATACGCATAGATGTAGTGATCTTATTTTTCAAACATTCATAACTTTCTTATTCTGTGTCCGATTTCTTTCAAACTTTATTTAAAACACTCTTTGTACATGCCACATGGAAAAATTCTCCGTGTCCGACTTCATATAAAAATGACCGCATTTTGTTTAGGGAGTATCATTAGTTATCTCAAATTTCCAAAATTCACAACCTTCATTCTCTTTGTCCGATCTTTCGCAATTTTTTATTTATACGCTTCTCTGTTTCTTTCTAGCTTTCACTAAAACTATCTTATATGACGGTTAATTGTACTTTAATGAAGTAACAGCATTGAGTTCAGCTTTTATTGAAACATGTGTGCGATGAACATGAAACCCTACTCCAATAAATATATAGTTATCACTTTGGCTATGGATGAAACTTCAAACCTAACCTGACCAAACTTTTCTGTTTAGAGAAAAGGTACACAATGAACAGGTCAAAAGTAGCCACAGTTTGGATATTACTTGCAAATGCAATACATGTATATTCCCTCAAATTCATTCAGAAAAATAGAAAGATCCCGCTTTCCGCGCATGCACTCATACTTATAGAAAGATGTAGAGAACTTAAATTACTGATGAAGTTATAGGGTGGGAGTGGAGGGCATGTAATCTCTTCAACTCCGCTGAGTCCATGGTTCGTAAAAACCGCGAACCAAAATTTCCTGAATCGCTCTAAAACGACATTGGAAAGGATTAGACAGCTTCTAACCTTCTAACCTGTCCAAAAAACGTTTAAAAACGTCAAGGTATAAACTTTGGGGACAAACTGAAGATTTTCGATGTAAAATGAAGTAGAATTTGCGCAATGGAAAAATTATTTTCCATTAATTATAAGCTGCGGAGAAAGACTATAATTATGAGCTCATGCTTGGAGAGCAGGATCTCATGTAGCCTTTCAACAAGACTCACGAAATAAAATTATTAATTAAAATTTCAATTCTCTATTCTAGCAGAAAGGTTCAAGGATGTTGTTTAGACGTTCGTATTCAATTCAATTCCAATACAAGCTTTTTGGGGCCTAAAATATAGTGTCCAGAAACAGATCATGCCAAACCATTGACATTCCTTTACCTTATTCTTATATTTTCTTTCGATAGGAGGTAGTTTTTGCACAGCTTACACTGTATTGCTATAAGACAAGGATCTTCCCAATTAAGCACTCTTTCAAGAGAAAGAATACTGCTATTTTTCACTGACGAATATATTTTGTAATTTTCGCGTCGAACTCAAGTGTGTTGTGCGTCAAGCAGGTATTGTCAACAAGTGTCTCCTGCTTCATTTATCCCTACTATCGAGCATGGATGAGAGAAATGTGTAAACTAAACCATCTAGAACTGTTTTGATGGTTATTAAGTTGGTCCTTTAATTGTACAAGATTGATGATATTCTTGGCGTACATGAACGCTACAACAGCCTTCCAAAACAATCATTGCGACCTTGTCTGTCATAAACCATGATGGAACCTCTTACATAACATCACTGTTACAATTCTAAAAAACAAGTACATTCAAGCTACTTAAAATGCAATTTCAGTGTTCACAAAAATATTTCGATATAACCTGCAATTAAAGCATGTGAGAACTTTAATAGTTTCCATACCTTAATGAATGACTGACAATGAAACATCTTTGGACCTATTGCTTCAAAAACACTGGGTGAATATTTCAAGTTACATTCTACTAGAACTAATTATATGAACGTGGTAAATATACTGAATTTAAAAGACAGTTACCAAGAGCTGTTGCGAATTTTTGGGATATTTGATATATAATAATATATAATGCATCGTTTTCAATACATTTTGTAGAGAATAGTATGTTAAAATATGTGTACCATGAGGCTGTTTTTTGCCGGTTTGACTCTTTAAATCATCACAACAAAAGAAAAATAAAATTTTAAGCAGCACAAAATTCTATATGGATTATAATCGTATTCAAACTTGTAACAATGCTTTTGAGAGCCCTGTCTAGCTCATTAAGTGAGAAATACACACTGAAGTAAAACTCATCTCAAAATCCAGGGTTTAACGAAACACTTGACCAGCACTATAAATGGATATGCATTTTCGTCCAAACAATAATGCAGCGGTAAACATAACGTAACAAAACACAAAAACAAATATTACATATAAATAACGCTATAGAATACATAAGAAATTAACAAAGCAATGAAATACAAAGGCATTTATTTAATATTTAAAGGTATATCTTGACAGTGTTCTTGAATACGCTTCTGAGAAACTTTTTGAAAATAGGCATCTAATTTACATAAATTAAAATAAATTTAATGATTACGCATGTTAGTTCTTGATTTTTTTCCCCTTTTCAAATTAATGATGATATATTATCCAGCAATTTCTCCTGTTACATGGTAAAAACTTTCTTAATATGGGACACATTCTGCAAAGACCGCTCAATTTCATTGTTAGGTACCATAATCCTAGCATACGGTGAAGTTTAAAAAAGTTTACATCCCAAAGAACCGGCGCGAACCAATAAAGAGCAAGATTTCAAATCACGGCATATTGAAAGACTCGTGCGCGTTGCACACAAGACGTCATATTGATTGCTATTCAAGCATGTAAGGGGAATCAGTACAGACGTGCGCAAGCATGGTGAATGAATGTAATGTTTGAAGTGTTCATTTGCGTTCACTTTCATCCTGGTAAGGTGCCAAAGTACGTATGAAATTATTGTGTAAACTCCGATATACATGGGTACATCGTATTGTTTGTCATGGTTTTCAGGTGCCAAATAAACGAATAAATGAATGAATGAATGAATGACTATCTGAATAAATGAATAAATATATAAATCATTTGTTTGTGTGTGTGTGTGTGTGTGTATATATATATATATGAATGAATATGAATGAATATGAATGAAAGAATAAATTATTTTTTTAAAAATGATAATAATAATATAATAATAGTGTTAAGAAGAAGAAGAAGAAGAAAAAGAGCAACAATGATAGTATTGTTATCATTGCGGTTTATCGCATATTTTCCACATTGCATGATTGGATTTTGTCTTTAATATACATCCTTGTTCCACTTATCAGATTTCTGGCATCCATGTTAACAAGATATGGCAGTCTAAAAAATTAAATGCCCTCTGGTCTGAAATGTTTTGCTGGAGTCTTATCCTATTCCAGCTGTGGTCTGCGTCGCTGTCTCTTACTTCAAAATTGTTGAATTCCTTTAAGCAATGGTTTTCCTCTTTTTTTGTCCTTGTTCATTTCAGTCTACATTTTCTTTTCGGATTTTTAATGTTGCTCAAACCAAAGCCTGCAATAATTCGTTAATCCACTTTTTCTCATTGAAGGAAGTGCTGCACACGCATTCATTGTCCTCACCTCTGTCCGATTTATACATTTGTTTATTTATTCATTTAGTTAATTTTAAAAAATATATTTAAACAGGATTTAAAAAAATCAGCATTTAGCCTGTTTTCCATTGTAATCCTCTGACATAAATAAACCATACAATAAACGTAGTAAAGAAAAAAAGAAATCAATAAATAATGTATAGATATTATAGAAAAAAAAATGTACAGAAGATATACTTTTGACAATTATTGAAGAAATATAGATGATCAATATACTAACTTAAGTTATAAATGAAATTAGAAGTAAGAGCCAAAAAGTACTTGAATATATATTCAGAATAAAATGTCTAAAAACTATGGAATTGCGGATAACAAAAATAACTATAATTATTTCAACATGAATCAGAGTAAGACTAGATTGCCGTGATGTTTAAAAATCGGATACAGTAATAAAGAAATGAATGTAGACTATGTATATAGTATACAGCGGGAATGAGCACCAAAAAAAAAAAAAAAAAAAAAAAAATTGGGGGGGGGGGGGGAGAAGAAGAAAATTTGCAGAGAACAGAGTACGAGATACCTAAATACATTAATTCATCAATAAAATCAAATGACATCAATAAAGAAATCAACACCTTTGCACTGTCTGTCATTTGGAATGGGGTCACAACCCTTTATGTCCACTCTAGTGCGCGCTCGAGATCATTAAATGATATTGCACGTATCTTGTCATGAGATATGGATAAATGAGGGTGAAGTAACATAAAAGGCCATATTACCACATGTCACATTTACAGTGAGATAACATTATTCTTAATGTAACATTATGATGTTGAACACATATTTTCTCATGAGATAAAGATAGATAAGGGTGAAGTAGCACAACAAACTATATCATTACATTTCATAATGAGCCTCTCTGTTGTCGTAAAACCACCCCTTTCAAACAATATCATCAGATTATGGCAACTTAATGTTGCATCATTATGTTACTAGTCGTTCTGACAAATGCAGATTAGTCATTTAATTCACGTGGTTTAAAGTCTTCATCTATCTAAGTTGTTAGCGTCTAAATCTAAGACCCATCCCGCGATTCTTGAATTTTTGTGCTTCGCTTTATTTCGATATTCACTCTGGTCTTAAGACATCTTCTTGACAGGCTTGTTAGCCCTTTGAAGAATACGCACACACACGCTCATGCACCCACACCCACACACACACCCACCCACCCACACACGCCTATATACACACACGCACACACCACCACCACCACCCAAACGCACACACATCGTCTCAAGATGACTCGTGCATCGTGTCTCTTCCTAGCCCTAGTCTTCCTGGGCAATGCCCTGGAGCCTAGGGCCATGTTCATCAGGAAATCATCTTCATCACCCGGCGATCGTCCCAAGAGGGATGTGTCTGTGCAGGGACTGACGGAGGCAGAGAAGTCAAACATCCTGGCCCGACATGACATGCATCGTGGTGATGTGTCTCCTCCTGCCTCCAATATGGTTCAACTTGTAAGTCCATTTATTGATGTCGATGATTTTTATTCATTATATCTGGGATTTGCGGTTCACAGCTAATTTTTATCCCCCAACAATGTCAATTTTTGTATGATATTAAGCTTTGGGTATCCATTGAGTTAATTTGCGCTACCGTCTTTACTGAGAGGTAGGAATTTATTGTCACGAGGACCCGCCCTACAATTCTCCAACCCAATGACGAATTTACACCGGGGAGGGGGGGGGGGGACCTGCGAGAGGGCAAAAAGAAAAAAACAAACAAACAAACAAAAAGCAAAAGAAAGAGAAAGGGGAATAAATATGATCAGTTAGAAGTACAGTGCCAGAAATTGCTTTAAAATCTCAGAATGTTGGGCCCAAATAGGCCTATTATGACAGAGTTTTTCAACAGCGTTTTTAAATCAAGCTGTAACAGTTGACAAATTCCCGTTGCTTTGCTCTCTGTTGTAGTTTCATCCGCATGTTGTTTAATATTGCGCCCCCAGTATAGGTTAGATTGTCGTAAACAGCAATTGCAAAGGTTCAATATTGAAAGAAAAGTTCGGTTGCCTTCCTTAATTGTTCTACTATATTTTCTTAAGGATTTTCATTAATTTTCCGCCCAATTTTAGAAGAGTGAATAGAATACCGTTCATCAATGCTCAAAATTCGACACTCGATCTACTGCTCGATTGCAGTGCTCAGTTGCCAATTTTCGTGGGTAAACTCCATAAGCAGCTTGAGCAAACTTCGCTCTTCAGTGTCCACTCTACGGAGTGATTCTATCTTATTTTCTTTCTATTTTTACTTATGTTATTCTTTGTTTTCATTCTTATCAATTCGTCTTTCGATCTTATGTTATTTTTTGTTTTATCCTATCGTTTTCTCTTTCTTTCATTCTTATGTAATTCTTTGTTTTTATCCTGTCATTTCTAGTTTTATCTTCCTTATGTTATTCTTTGTTTTTCCTTCTATCTTCTTCTCTTTCTATGTTTCCTTATGTTATTCTGTTTTTATCCTATCATTTCCTCTTTCTGCCTTCCTTATGTTATTTTTTGTTTTTATTCTATATACATGTATAATATCTTCTTACATTTCTATGATGTTTCCTTATGCTATCTTTCTATCTTTCCTTATGTTATTCTTTGTTTTTATCCTTCTATCTTTACTTGTGATTTTTTTTAAAGTTATAAAATAACGACTGCGTTGAGCCTAGCCCTAGCAGTTACATCGACCTTGAGAGAAGTCATTGTGGTTTCGCCTCCTCGACCACTGCGTAGAGTGATCATTCTGGAACGAGGCTTGCTCAAGCTGATAAGAAACATAAGAAATTGCCTTTTGAGGGTTAATGAAAAAAATAATTTAACCTTCGGTCGGTTTTCTCCCTCGCTTGTATAGTTAAGTAGAAAAAAATGGAAGGGGGGGGGGGGGGCTCAATGTCATCGTTTGCAACAATCATCTTAATCCCTATAGATACACCTGCTCCAACCATTTATAATTTAACAGTTAGTGGGGTCTTGGCAAAACTTGACTATAGCTACGCTTCACGTGACTATAACGTAAATACAGCCTTACGTGATAATAATGTGACCATCATGGTTACAATTCTTTCCAATCCACTAGCAATGGGACGACGAGATCGCGAAGGATGCACAGGAATGGGCCGACAATTGCGTTTTCCAGCACAACACAAAGGAGGACCGTGAGACAGACAAATGGGTTTGGGTTGGCCAGAACCTCGCGTCTGGCTACGGTTACACCATATACGACTACATAGACTCCTGGGTCGATGAGAAGGCGGACTATACTTACGAAAACAATTCATGTGAAACGTCCAAGGTCTGCGGACACTATACTCAGGTATGAAACAAACATTTTGACTAAAATTCTTTTTTATCAGTGGGTTTGGAAGGGGTAGCATTTGGAGACAAATCTAAAGTTAAGTCATATTAATTTTCTTCATTTTGTGATCTTAGATGAAACTTTACATTTCATGAAAACCTAGCAGATAATTCATAAGTAAAATTTGGATTCTGTAGAAATATGCAGGATGCGATCTAAGTTGCACATATTTTACAGTACAATATTTTCTTATTTGTTGAAATGATATTCATTATTTATCGATTGTAAATCATGATTTGTCTGTACTTCCTGTCATTGTATCACCATATTTCTTCATGTTCGTTCTTTCTGTCTACGCTTTTGTCTGTGTTGTGTCTCAGTGCTCTGTATATGTCCCGTGGTCTGGTGGAAAAATTCCGCAGACTATGGAGAACATTATACGTGCTTTAAATCCCTGCCACGCCACCAAAAAAAACCCCATTAAAAAGTATATTGTACAAAACATTTAATGTCATGAAAGGCTCTGGTTTACCCCCCCCCCCCCCCTCCCAATCCTCCCATCCTCTTCATGGGAAGGTGCGATGACTCAGCACTATGGTAAAACAGTGGTCTCGTTACTGGAATTCAATTCAATTCAATTCAATTCAATTTAATTCAATAGTCCATGCAATCAAAGATATACATAGAAATTTTACCTCCAATGGCTTTCCATTCACATGTAAAGAATAAATTAGTCACAAATATACATGAACATAACTGTGCAATAATAAACACATAGATAAAGAAGCTAAATTGTAATTATTACAAGTACACATGGCAATTAAAAATGTATATTAAATAAAAAAACATTAAAATACAAGGAGGGCAATTCCATTAAAAATGTATATAAATATAGCCACGGCCTGGGAACTGTCAAGCTAACAGTATTAATAAAAATATGAGTATGAAATATGCAATTATTGAATATATGTGCATATATATATGAATATGCGGATACATGTCAATAAAAAGTATAATTGTTGTTATTGTGTGGAGGCCCCTCCGCGTGCATGCCCCGCACCCCATGCACTCACCGGATCCAGAAACCGAAATGACGAGGACAAATGACCTCGAACATCTCAGTCCACAAGATAAAAAACATTGATGCACAAAAACACGAAACGCACACGCAGAGAAGCCCCCACACACAAACTGTTAGAATTGAATATGAATATGAACCGATTTCAAAACCAAGTGGATGCGCTTGTGCCCTTTGTTAAGGAATTAATCTTCTTTACCATGTCCGAATGGGAGGACTTAAAGCCGTCTGTTCCTGGTTGCTTTCTTACAAGAATAGGCCTACACATGCTTTCTTAGCAGTCAGGTCAGATAAACCAGGAAACCATCATCTTTTTATCTACCTGTAGGTCGTGTGGGCCAAAAGCAATTTCGTTGGATGCGGCTGGGCTGATTGTGTAACATTTGACTATCTTGTATGTAACTACGGCCCTGGGTATGTTCCTTTCATTATACAGTATATATTTTTACGAGATCTTCCCTTATTTATATGATTTGTCCCACGTCCTGTATCCATATAATTACTCTAATGTAGTCTTCATTGTTGTTATTTTTTCCTTCTTACAACTCAAACGTTAATGTTCTTTATTTTGCTTGTCAATTATTTTGTATATGGTTAATTGCACAATAGTTATAGTTGTATACTTTGAAAAATGAAATTGAAGTGAACTAAAATCTAAATCTGAAATCATAAACATCGTTGGGACACCATTTTGTTTCGTTTCATTATTGAAACCAGAGAATATTTAACCACTATTGGATATATATCATTGCAAATAGATATACATGTAAAATCAAGCAAAAATTGCATGTTTAATAATGCACAAATGTATTCACCATTTTTCTCGGTGCTTGCTTTGTTCGCCCAATAAGTTTTAGAAAACAGTCAATTTTTCTTATAACCAATTATTTTGGCGACGCAGATGTTAAACCAGAAATTATGAAGCAACTCCGAACTTTTCCTCGCTCGCTCGTGGATTTGCTATTGTTTTTAATATTTTGACCTGCCCTTGGAGGTCAAGGACCAGAAAACTCCTCGATTTCAAAATTGAAAATCTGATCACCCTAAAGCGGCAAGTACGATATTCTAACTACACTTCCTATCAGTTCTCAAATAGCGTCCATCGTGGTTACAGTTAAAGTAAACTTATTAGATCTATTCGTTTCTTCTACCACACAATGTAGAGGTGTTGCGTTACAGTGGTTCATTCACTCAACTCTCGATTAAATGGCTGAGGGTTCGAATCCCAGCACGGCACTAACGCCTGTTGGCAAGACATTAATCAACATTTGACATTCTCCAGCCAGGTGTAAATGCTAGAGCGCTAAATTATTTTGGCCACTAAGCTGAGACCGGGGTAATAATGCTGGAGCGCCAGGAGAGTCACGACGTGACGGATATGAGCGCTATACAAAAAGCCTCCATTATCATTATTTATTTGTCATTCTAGTGGTAACTTCAACGGTGAATTGCCATACGAGTCAGGCACGTCTTGTAGCAACTGCCCATACGGAAACCAAGGTGGATGTTCTAATAACCTTTGCCAAAGTAAGTGGAATATTATGATACTATTTAAATATCATTTAACTAGTTCCACACTCCTCATGCCAACTTAGTACCACCCACCCACACACACACACACACGCGCACACACACGCGCACACACACCACACCCACACCCCCACACAAACAAACACACACATACACGCTCCCGGAGTGAACAATGATATGAAATATAGCACAGATTTTAATAGGGTTTTAACCTCTCAATAAAACTATACCTCATTTCTCATTTGTCACTTTCATATTCAAACATCCAGGCTTATCGACACCGTGAAAGGGAATTTTAAAGACAGTTGCCTTGGATGGTAGCAAAAGAAAATGAGAGAAGAATATTAGTGACAGACTTTTTAAAAAGGACAAAGAGTAAGGAAGTCGATATTCCCATTGATATTGGGAATCTCCTATTTGACCGTGTTAAGCACCAGGGCCCCGTTGCATAAAACTTACCATTAATGGTAACTCTGCTATCAATGGTAACTACCATGGTAACATCACTCAACAGTCAATCAAAATTAAGGTTTCCATGGGAGTTACCATGCACTGATGGCAAAGTTACCGTTAATGGTAAGTTTTATGCAACTTGGCCCTGAAGGTAATGAGCGCACATGTTGTATAGTTGTTGGAGGGGGGGGGGGGGGGGGGGGGGGGGCGGGGGTCTTGTTTTTCCGAAGGTTCGTGATTCCGAAGGTTCATAATTTCAAAACACGAAATTCCAATACCAGGGGGTTCATAATTCCGAAAATGAAATACGGTTCACAATCTCGAACATTTGTTGCATTACTCCGAAGGTTCATAATTCCGAAAATGAAATAGGGTTCGCTATTTCTGAAATGAAATAAGCTTCGTATTTCCCCTAAAATGAAAATGGGTTCGCAATTCCCAAAAATAATGTAGGGTTTTATTACAGTTTCGGAATTATGAACCTTCGGAATAACAAACCTTCGGGGTAAACGAACCTCCAAAAATACAAACGTTCGGCGTAACGAACTTTCGGAATTATGAACCTTCGGAAAAACGACATGTAACCGTTGTGTTTGTGTATGCCAGGCTTCTGTCTCAGTAATATGCCTATGAATGTAGAATGAAATGTGTTTTGGAAAATATGGAGACCGGGAAAACATTAAATCAGTTTCTGTTGTGTGTGAGATATAAATCAACAATTTTTCAACTTTTCCCAATTTTTAGACTTCATGCTTTCTGTCTTATGCTTCAAATCTTTACTTGATTTACCGAAACCTTGATATCAGAAATTTGTCCCATAAAGGACATCTCGTCAAGCTTCTTACTGAAATAACACACATGAAGACAACAACAGAACAACAATAACAAAATCCAGCAAATTTCGGCCAACGCGACTCGGCTTTACTTTTAAAAGCCAAATGGACAGGATATTTACTGAATCGTTTCCGGCATTTTTATCAGTCACGTTCGTAATATTAATGTTGAACAAAATACACATCAGTTTGGGTTAACATATTGATTTTAATAGTTACCCCAGTAACGGAAAATCCGACAACCTATCGGCCTACCACTGGGGGAGATACGACAACGGACAATCCGACAGAGCATCCCTCAACCACCGTTGAGGAGACCACAACGGATAAACGAACAACGTATCAGGCATCCACGGTTGACTATACAACAACATATCGTCCAACCTCTGATGAAGTTCAAACAACAGAAGAACTACAAAGTACCCGTGAGTTTCTTCAAAGAACAATATTCTTGCTGAGATATTTCCAAAAAATGCAACAGAAGTCCATTTGTATTTACAATATCCTGCAGTTCTCATGCCTAACTGTAAGTCTTTCGTCTTTCGTTATTATTTTTGATAGCTTTACATTTTAAGACAGTTCTTCCAGGAATTTGTCGTCGAATTGAATGTTTAATGAAAGACTAAAAATTGATTTCAAAATCTTAAACCCTTATATACAAAAAGCATGTTCTGCTTTTGCATTATGATTCGACAAGCTGCAGTCATGGTAATGGAAGAGATGACTGTTCAGTGGCTTAGAAACAGTTGTCATGGTGAACAGTGTCCCTAGCAAATGGCGAAGGGGGGGGGGGTAGGAAGAAGAAAAAAGGGGATAAAGGGAACAACCTCCGGCCAACCCCTTCCCAAACCCCTTTCCACCCCACCCCCGTCATTTGACCGCCTTCTTATTTCGCATTTTAATCATTCAAGTAAAAGTGATGCGTCCCCACCCCTACTGACTTGCCCTTTTAATACCACTGTAACTTTTTGACTTTTTTCAGCTTCGGTTCCTTGTGGGAATGATAAATGCGACCCTTGGACACAGGAATGTGATCTTTCCGGTATGAAATGCGTCTGTCGATTTGGATCGGACTTTTTTAATCCGGAGCAATGTCCAGGTATCTTTGACTAAAAAGATAAAACTAAGTATGGTAAAGACTTAGAAAACAGTAGCGTATATTCAACACTGGGCCTGTTCCCCTTCCATTTGTAGGCCAAGAAACAACTCAGTCATAAACACAGTTGAGATAGAGAATTTTTTTAAATTTTTTTTTTATAGCAACAATCGGTTTCTTACAATGCAGGGAAATTGCCATTTTTTTTCAAAAGAGAAAAGTAAGTCCCCCTACCAATAACGCGCAGTGCCCGGGTACGTAGTGCTGCCATTCGCATGCAATATTCGTCTCGACCTTCTCTTGAGTTTCTGGATACGCCTTTGACGTCCTATGTACAACTGAACAATATTCTTCTGTTCACGTTGAAAAAGCAACTTTCTCACAGATTTTCTTGAAATGTCCATTTTATCTGTATGTAACAACCTTTTGAATTTCAACGTGAGGTATAATTGGAAATAATTAGTCATCATGGTCATAATAACCCCGGTCCAACTTTAAGTGTACCAATCACCTAATAAATAATTGGTGAACAGCTAGAATGTATAAAATCAACCTCAAAACACTTTATGTGGCCTTCAGTGGGATATAGATCTCGGAGTAAGAAGAAAATAAAGGAAAACATAAAACCCCCTCGCGCGGAACCCAACTTCTATTTCAGTTCCGCGCGGGCACTTATTCCATGCTAGCACTTGTGTGTGTGTGTGTGTGTGTGTGCAATTTTTTTTTTTACAGACGTGTATCAATGAGATATGATTATTTACGTCTGAACCGACCTTTAACGTCACCATCGGAAAGACGTGACTCAGTCTAGAACCTGGGTCCTCTGAATCAGTTAATAACTTCCACTGTTAGCTGGATTACAGGCGCACACCACAACGCCCAGGTCCATCGACTAGTCTCCTCGCAAGTCGCTGTAATGTTTATTAGGAGTGTATTTCAACTTGTAATAGCTCTTTATAGATTCAATATTCAAAGCTCATGGCCTGTATTCTCGAAAGGCGCCCAACTTAAGCCCCCGCCTAAGTGTGTAGATTTAGGCCACCGAATTATAGAGAGCCAAATGCCACCCTCTATTAATCCTACAAAATCACAATAGTTCTGGGACTAAATACAATTACGAAAACCGACACGATAGAATGTATTTCTGATGCTCATTTTCATACCAGAAAATAATTTTGTTTCTTTATTTCGTTACATAAATATAGCAATGTATATGGGACTTAGGGGTTGACGAGTGGCCTTCCATACACATCAACGGATGGCTTCAATGACATTCAAATGTGTCCGTAGACAAAAAAATAAAAATAAAATAAAAAATAAAAATGTTAAGGTTGCACATGTAGAAGAATATTTATACAAAACGTATCGCGATGATATCAAAATAAACCATGTAATTCAAGATCCATGAGATTCTGAATAGTCTTGAAAGGACAAAGCCCTTTCGGGTACTGGACCTGAACAATACATCTATACTGCATTATACTCCAATGTCTAGGAGAAAACATGGGCACTCTTCGAATCTTTATTGGGGTTTTCTCTCTCCAGATCCCTGTTTTGAAAGATGTGACAGGTCTACACAGATTTGTGTAGAAACAGATCAGGGTTTTGAATGCCAGAATAAGCAAGGCTATCAGTACGCAGGTAAGAAATGGCTTTATGTCGATTATTTCATAGCATATTCGTGTAGTTTCACCCATTAATGATCCGAAACCCCTATAGCGCTATGGTTAT
Organism: Heliocidaris tuberculata; assembly: GCA_025618425.1. Classification (NCBI taxonomy): domain Eukaryota; kingdom Metazoa; phylum Echinodermata; class Echinoidea; order Camarodonta; family Echinometridae; genus Heliocidaris; species Heliocidaris tuberculata. Next base: position 13,970,911 of record CM046841.1, read on the forward strand.
ACATGTATACAACTGCATCCCTATGTGCCGACGACCCTATGTCCTGCCGTCCCTGTGTTTCAGAAGCCCCTTTTCCCGATATCCCTGTCTTCCAACACCCCTCATACCTTGATGGCTGTATGTCGACGTCCATGTGTTCGGACGCCTCTATTTTCTAAAATGTGTATGTTTGACTCGCCTATGTTACCACAGACATAATTCCTACACCCTTGTACTACCATACTTACTCCTGTATTCCAAGTTTCCAACACCTCTATTGTGAGGCCAATATGTTCCGAAATCCCTATACTCGACTTTCTACGACAGACAAATGTCACGCCGTTCATATAGGACGCAAATTTGCCATCACCCTATGTTCCCGCACCAATATGTTCCGACGCCTCTGTGTTATGACGCTTCTTACGACACGACGCCATTAAGTTCCGATGCATCCATTTGCTTAATATGACGCCCATTTATTCTGACACCATATTTTCCAACGCTCATAATGTTCTGACACCCCATGTCGGGACAAATAATTAAAGGTTCGTTATTCCGGAGATTTATTATGCAGAACCCTCTAAATTGCAAACTTTTGAACAAATTTTCGAAATTTCGAATCTATGAAATAATGGCCTCTGATCTTTGTCTATTTGTGCTTGTGAATTGACAACATCATGTCGTCAATATTTTGTTAATTATTTATATATTTTCCAAGGCTTTTTATAAACGGTCGGGTAAGTCTCGCGATTGACGCGTCCAATTTGCTAGACGAGAACGCGCCAATCAGGCGACTTACCCGACCGTTCATGAAAAGCCTGTTTCAACTGGATGGGCCTGGATATTTGAAAGGTAATCTATTACAATTAAGTACTCTAGCAAATGTTTCTTTTCACCATTTCCTTTTCCGTATATATTCATGGCATACAGAAATCACTGACAGTCGGTCTTTCCGATTGGCATCAACGCATAGAGAGATCTATCCATAATGACTCAGAAGGACGACGAGATTTCAACAGGCGAAAAAGGCAATCATCGAATTGCAAAGAGGATGACTCATAACACCGATATATATGTATCAAATAGAACATGTCACTGATTTTGATTAGCAAACAAATAAAGCCCCATTGTACACCATAAGATAAACAGATAGATTATCGAAGACAATCGTTGGCGATTGCACAGATTAGTGAATACGCTATATTTTGTACATTTACGTCATTTGCTATTATCCTTACTTTGAAGGTTAAAATAACACACGAAAATCGAATTGATAAAATCGAAAAGAGGCCAACAAATTATTACACGCAGTCACTGGGAATTCGTTGTTTTGCTTTCTTTGAAAATTGCGGGTTTAGCCGACGGAAACAACAACAACAACAACAACAACAACAACAACAAGAAAAAAAGAAGAAGGGAGAGAGGGAGAGAGGGAGAGAAAGTGATAAAAAGAGAGGAGAGAGAGGGGGGTGGGGAAGAGAGAAAGAGAGAGAGAGAGAGAGAGAGAGGAAAGAGAGAGGGAGAGAGAGAGATCAAAGTGAGATGGATACTTGAGAGAAAAATGTGCTGCTTGGAAAACTGTAATGACTCCTTTGTTGGCACGATTATATTAAATGCTGCATAATCAGTGAATATAAAAGTTATATAGGCCTACCCTGTATACAAAAATTTAAATATTCTCCGACGAAGATTCATATTATATGTTTCTATAAGATATACAGTGCGTATAAAAAAGAGTATACCCAACTTTGATAGCTCCTAATTAAGATATTAAGATATTATAACCAATGTGACTTTGAAATTTATTTCATGGTGAAGAGTAACTTGTTGTCTGTCCAGTGGTACGTCATTCATGTCATTTCTGCCATGGATGACTGGGCACCAGGGTTTTTAAAAAGTGTTGTCAAAATCTCCTTGTTCCAAGTTTGGGCTGATGCGACAAATGTGGGTCAAGCCATATGAATGTGTTACTTTAGTCTTAAATCATTTTAAATGTTGAATTCTCCTTTGTGCTTCAATGCTTCATTGTTTAAAGTGATCCATTGTATCTAAGCTTTCAAATGACCTTGTTTCAATCAATATGACAGTCTTTCATATATTTTAATAGCCTTCTAACTTCTTGTCTCGTGATAACTAAAGACTCTCTGCTCATTTGTCCATTGCACCATTTCACCTGCATAAGGTGCACACGGTGTTTTTCGCGAATAGTACATGAACTCAAAGGTTTACTGACCCTAAAGACTAAAAAGAAGAAAAAGAAGGATACGTGTGTTGAGAATTACCAAGGTAATTGATAGTAGACTTTCAAGAAAAAAGATAGTTTCCCAAATAAATGTTGTCCATTTTGAATGACTCAGTAAAAAGGCTTACCCTAATCGAGGGATGCGGATGAAGCCAAGATTGTGTTATCATGGCAAATAAAATATCATAAATTTAGCTTGTAATAAGCCCTTCTTGAGTTTGAGTTGACTTTAACATCATTCTATTCAAATGCACAAAATCAATTGAAAATAACTCAGCGATTGTTTTCCAACTGAAGTAACTAATGCATAATTGGTTTGACCCGCATTCGCTGCTTCAGCCCAAACTTGGTACAAGAGGATTTTGACAATACTTTTTGAAAAGCTTGCTGCTCAGTCATCCGTGGCAGCAAAGTTATGAATAAGGTATCATTACTCAGAATATAGGTTGCTCTTTACTATGAAATAAATCTCAAGCTCATAGAGGTTATAACTTTTTAATTAGAACCTACCAAAGATGGGTATACTTTTTAAAAATTTTATATACGCACGGTATACATAATAATACAGTGTATAAACAGATTCTTAAAGTAAATGCAAATTATGGTTTATAAACGTCGTCCCTTGTTTAACGTTCCACGAAAAAAGAGAGTAAAACATAGCCCATATACATTATTTTGATTGAGTTCGAGTTGTTGAGATGTTGATAAACAAGTTAATGGTAAGGACACTTGTGGTCTGTTATCATACAAAATTTTATCCGGGAAGAAAGATGACTGTTAGGTCATCACCGCAGGAGAACTGTCTCCTGACAACTACATCCGGATTACTTTTGCCAGACAACTATCTCCCAGTACAACTACCTAAAAGTGTCTCCTGACACTACCCGAATGACATTTTACCCTGATTACTCTATTCGAAAAAAAATACCCCGGACTACTACTCCGGACAACTACCTCATATGAAAATTAACTCAAACTGGACAACTGTCTCCTCACAACTACCCGAAGGACAATTGACTACTCTGCTAGAACCTTTTGCCTCCATATTACTATCCCCGGACGACTACCTCATAGGAAAATTACCTCAAACTGGACAACTGGACAACTGTCTCCTGACAACTACCCGAAGGACAATTGACTCCGATTACTCTACTAGGACCTATTACCATGATTACTTCTGGACTACTATCCCCGGACAACTACATCCTAGGAAAATTACCTCAAACTATTACTGTCTCCTGACAACTACCCGAATGACAATTGACCCCCGATTACTCTACTAGAACAGTTACCTCCGGACTACCACCTTGGACAACTACCTCTGGAAAATGACCCCAAGTTACCATGTGGATAACAGTCCATTCATTGGTAGTTTATGTCGTGATCGTGCATTTTATCTTTTCCTCTTTCATCTCTTTCCAGATTGATAGGAAATTCGATTTTTTTTCTGCTTGGAGTTTGTCTCGGAGGTATGATATCACCAACAATGCTCTTCTTTTTCGTGCCCAGAAACCACAGGAAAGGGTCTCTTAAAAACGTCTGGTGTTATGTCGGGATACGGACAGCAATGCAAAGCCGATCAATAATAAAAATTAACGTAGTTTTTATCACAATAAACTTTGATATGATGATGATGATGATGATGATAATGATGATGATGACTAGCAACATTCATATGGTGCCATATTTCTGTTAGAAAGAGACACAGGCTCCTCCAATCAATTCAGTATTCACATATCTGCTGAAATAGATTAATTTTGAGGCAAATCTCATTCTGTATATATTCTTATTATGGTATACCCTTATACATGATAATGTGAGAGTATCATGCTCCCTTCAACGTGAAAGGGACTCCTGCAGTGGCAGTACTAAAAAAAAAATGATTTCAAAAAGAAGGATTTCCTTCCTATGTATTAAAGTAGTTGCGTCGATTCTCATTTATATTACTAAACGGGTTTCTTTTGTCAACAGTCTGTTCATGTACACATGATTTGATGTAGACATAGGTGGTCCATTATAAGTTTAATGATCTCAATATTTTAGACCATCTTTTACCATTCCAAGTCAGAGAATTTGTTCAAATATTTACTGTAGCTTTTGGCTTAAAAACTACAAATTTGCAGACAGAACTCTGGATTTCCAGACGAATAAGGAGACTCCCCTATTATCAGTATCAGGCTTTTCTTTGTTGTACGCATGGTATTTGTCTAATGCAAAGAAATTTGTTTATGTTTAATGATATTAAACAAATAATATTATAGTTATGCCATACCTTAGTAAAAACATTTTCTTACTTTGTTCACTATCTTGATCGACTCATATTTGCATATTTCTGATTCTTATTAATATCATTGTTATTGGTTTATAATAATTTGTAGTTTTTTTCTCTCCTGAATAACTGAATATATTGTTAATTGTTCTCATTTTCATCATTATGATCATGATGATTACAATAAAATTGATCATGACTATTCCTATAACATAATTCCCTTTCTATTTACGACTGGTTTTGCAGCTCAGTAATAACCTCTGGCAAGACATTAACCTACATTTGCTACTCTCCACCCAGGTGATTTAAATGGTTACCCGGTAGGGGAAAAAAATCCCTTGAATACCTGAGCGCCTTAGCATGGTAGCTCGGCTAAAGCCGGGGTAATATTATGATTGCAGGCCCCTCAGGGAAAAACAGTATATAATACTGATAAGGCTACCCTAGGTAAACAAGACGTATTATTTTTATTATCATTATTATTATTATTATTATTATTATCATTATTACTATTATTATCATTATTAATATTATTATTTTATATATTTAAACAAAATATTATTATTCTCTCCCAATATGTCCTTATAAAAATAGGGGGGAAAAAAGACTAAGAATTATTACAAAAAATGAAATAAGACCTATCAAACAGGTTTGTGAATATACTGTATACTTTTGTTTACGTTCGAATAGGTGGAAAGAGCAAGGTCAATGAAAAGCTCCAAGCATTTTTTTTTACAACTTTGACTTTGCCCCAGAATACATTATGTTCATCAATAATACCGGAGAACAGGAAACGAATGTATTGTATAAAAACAACTTCACTCAACCGTTGATTCTACCACAAATGATTAGAGCCAATCATTTGTGGCATAATAAAGGTACTCACAATTGTAATGTTGTAACCACTGAATTGTTTACAGTTCTCTGCTATAAACTGTGAGGAACACAATATACGCCGGGATGCACACTCCTTAGTCGTATTGAGAACTTGTCTGAACAAGTATTGAGAACGCCTATAAATAATCTACATTTTTCGGTTGACACTGTCGGGTCGGACATCTGAATTGGAGGATATTTGACTAGACTTATGATGAAATTATTTTTTCCCCATATTTCAGTAATATATAATTAATCGAGCCCACATGAGTACTATGGATGTATATTCTTCAGAGATGGCTTGAGGAGAGAGGAGTGAAAGACCGGGTAATTATGGAGGAAATGGTGAAGGCTAGAACCCGAGAGATGTGAAACAGCATGATCGCCAAAGTGGATAGATGTGGTACCTCGAGAGAGATAATTATCAGTGAGGGACGGGCCCTGTTGTTAGATCACGCATACTGAACAAAGGTTGTCCCATGTAATCAGGTAGCATTAACCAAAAAAAAAAAAAAAAAAAAAAAACAACAACAGCAACAACAAACATGGACTAAATAGAAACTAACAGTACAAGGTTTCAAAATAAATCACTTAAAAAAAGAAGAACGTTACAACGATTTCTTTATAAATGTATACTATCTCCTGCTCTATATTTACATTTACTCCCACTACATCACCCTTTTTTGTTATAAGCAATATCCCCTGTTTCTTTCTTTACATGCTAATTATCACAATCTCCCATCCTGTATCTCTCCCCATTTTATTCTCGATATACTATCTCTCTGTCTCTCTGTGTCTCTCAGCTCTTTCTTTATACGCTGGTCTACAATTTTTTATTGTAAGCTATTTGAGTGTAGCTGGTCTCCGGATAATACAGCTATGCTAACCATTAAAAAAAAAAAATCAGATAACTTTTTGATGATTTTAAGGAAAGGAGTTTACCACGCTGCCAGAAAAGCAAGCATTTTGCAGTGCTTACGCAATAATTTTTTTCTTTTCACAAGAATAAACACAAACATTTAAAAATGACTATTCATCAGTTTGATTTGATATGTCAACTTATCCGAAGAGAATTGTTATACATTATAGAATTTTTACCACTTTTGCTTTTCTCATTCCTTCAAGATCATCTTGATGCCCCCTACACACACCCACACGCGCACACACACAAACATACACAAAAAGGCACGCTCCACTCATGTACATTGATCTTTATTTAAAATATTTTTTGGGAAAAGTACAACTTCAAGAATATTCTACAGTCAATTCGTCTGGTTGAGTTCTGCAGTAAAAAGTAAGAATTCAGAATTGTGTGTCTCCCTTTATGTTAGTTTGTAAGAGTAAATCATTAACATTGTTTCATTTTTGGTAAAAATCTGGTCTGATTAGTAAGTTGGTTGTGTTATCTAACAGTACTAATGTTCGATTTCAATTAAAATTTCAACCGAGGCAATAGATGAATACCTTGACAGATGGGCTTGATATCTTAATGGTCCGAGTTTGTCAAGTTGCCCTTCAATATTGTCAAGAATTAAAAATCAAAACGTTCAGCACAATTTTGTTTTTCTTCAAGATAGAATGGTAGTACACGTACTGTAGAATTCATGTAACATGCTTGGTGTGATTTTTTTTCCTAGGCTGACTTATTTGAATGTCTTTATGGCGTCATAAAAATGCTGTAAAACATCACCACAATCGCGATCAAATACTATTCACACATGTTATATGTTTGTACTTTGCTTTAGATGCCGTACTGGACCCTGCCTTTTTCATTAGGGACAGTTTTTTTTTGTCTTAAACGCTTGTGATAACTCAAGATAATTTTTTGCAGGGTGCAGGTATGTATTTTCTAGTCGTTTGTAACTGTAACATTTCCCTGGTCGAACCCTACATTGGACTTGGATAAGGCAGGTGAAGATTCAAATGGTGATTTACCTCAGTCTCTAAAAAGAGGGTGAATTTTCACCATATTTTCACTCTCCCCAAGAGTCACGTGAGTGATCCCTTGCTTAGGAGTGAATATCGATTTATTTTAGAGTGCTCTCTAAAAAAGAAATAAAAATCACTTTTTTAATATACTTTTATTTTACTCCCTCAGGGAGTCACGTCAGTGATCACTAGATTTTTAAAAAGTAAGTACAAGTTCGCCGACATCCCACTGAAACGCGTATAATAAGATTAAAGCGCGATTAATTGGGATGTCGGCGAACTTGTACTTTGATATGATTTTTTTTGTTGTTTCGAATGATATTTTATTTCTTCCTCTTGACAAATTCACAATTTAGCAAAAATTATTACAATAACAAAGAATGAGTTCATAATCATACAGAGTTCTTCATAAATTGCAAAACGAACAAAAGTTTCAAAATAATTATTGTACATTTCCTTTTCTAAAAACAAAGATGTTTCAAACAAAGAACTTTCATCGATCTCTAAAAATAGAAAGAGAGAGAGAAAAAAAGAAATATGGGTAATTATACTTTCCCATCCATATAACTTTTAAATTAAACTTCCATTATTCATGCTCTTAGAGGAAGGTATGATTTTTTTTTTGTTGTTTGTTTGAATGATATTTCTTCCTCTTAACAAGTTCATAATTCGAAACAATTATTACAATAACAAAGAATGAGTTCATATTCATACAAAACACTTCATGAATTACATGAATAACAAATCACATGAATAACAAAAGTTTCAAAAGAATGATTGTTCATTTCCTTAAAAAAAAAAAAAAAAAAAAAAAATTCAAAGAAATATTTCAAAAATTACATCGATCTCTGAACATATTAAAAAAAAAAAAAAAAGGAATATAGGTAATTATACTTTTCCCATCCATTAACTCTTAAATTAAATTCTCATTCTTCATGCTCTAAGAGGAAGATATTATATATTTTGCCCCACCTTATCTCACATCAGCAAACACCCAAACACACACACTTCTGTCCCCCCTCCCCCGCTCATACACACCAAAACACATCTTCTCACGTCATCACCCCCCCCCCACACACACACACACACACATACACACACACGCACACACACACACCTAGCATGCATCCTGTTCCGGTTCATCTGCCTGTAAAGAACAAACAAAACAAAACAAAAAAACAAAAGCTAAAAAACAAAAACAAAAAAACAAAAACAAAAACAAAAACAGAAACAAAGACAAAACAAAACAAAACAAAACACATCTCTGGTATTAAAGTAAAAATGCATTGATTTGTTCCCACTTCCGTAAGTGCACCCCCAGTTTCCCCTTTTTGAACGCTATTTTATATTCCTCATCTCTGTATTCTTTCACCATATGTGTCACTTTCTGTACGGTTGGCAAAGTTCCCTATTTTCTTGAATAGAAAATAATATACTTTACAAGAAATATAATACAATTTATCACAGATACTCTTGTAGTATTACCAGAAATTCCCATAAAAATTGTTTTCCAAGTATCACTACGAAGTTCATTCAGATGTAATCTTTTAATCACCTCTTGCCATAATCTCTTAACTTCAGGGCAATCTAAAAATAAATGTTGGTAAGACTCTACTTCTTTTTTGCAAAAGGAGCAAAAATGATCTGTCTCGAAACCAAATTTAAAAAGCTCCCTTTTCGTGTATACAGCCCCTTGTAGTTGTTTATATTGAAATTCTCTTTGTTTATTACATAGCATTGTACATTTCAATCGCATGAATACTTCTCTCAATTCCCTTCCTCCTAGATCGTATTCACAGGGACCATCTTAAACATGAAATATGTAATCGTTTTGAAATTTTTCAATAAAGTGGTCATATACTCGTCTAGACTTTATATCCAGAAGTTTCTGCACACGTCCAAATATCATCGATTCAATTTCAAAATTTTCCGTATCTACTTCCATGAAATCACCTTGTATCCACTCTTCTCTGATTACTAATAATATCTTTTGAATTCTAAGCAAAATTTCAGATGAAAATCCCAAATTATAAAAGTGTGAGACTGGTCTTAAATGATCCCTGACAATTACATCTGATGCTTGAAATATACCTTTCTGAAATAAATCGGTATCAAAGAAAGTTTTATTGTTTAGGCATATAGACTTATTATTAAAAATAACCGGATTACTTTTTTCTCCAAAATGTCTACATTTATCCAATTCTTGCCATGCCTTCAACATATCTATATAAAACATTGGTATACCTTTCAAGTTCATTTTATTTATATCGTAATTACACAGAAATATAATTCGACCGCCCAGTGATCTAAAAAAATGGTTGAAAGTTGCTTTTCAACCTAAATTTTTTTCTCCATAGAGCAACCATTTAATCCACATTATTCGCTGAGTCTTGACAAATACCTCGAAATTCGGTACTCTCAGTCCCCCAACATCATAATCTTGGTATAATATTTTCCGTTTTATTCTATCTCTTCCTCCCCAAATAAAACTGAAAGAAATTTTTTCGATTTCTTTAAAAATGTCTTGTGGGACTGTCATCAAAGACGAAACATAATTGAGTTTTGAAAATACATACGTTTTCAAGAGTTTTATTTTGCCAAACATCGTTAGATCTCGTTGCTTCCACCAACCGATAAGTCTTTTTATTTTGCTTAAGATTTCTTTATAGTTCAGGTCATCCTTAATTTTGCTATAACGTGCGAAATATACACCCAGGATTTTTATATGTTGTACCCAATGTCCAAACATACGTAAACCAGGCCTATCTCTTTCTTTTCCCAACCACAAAAAGTTTGTTTTATCCAAGTTAATCTTCAATCCACTTAGATTTTCAAAATCCTTGAAAATTTTCTTTACTCTATTGATCGAATTCATATCTTTTAAGAACAATGTAATGTCATCTGCATACAGCACTTGTTTTATTTCTCTTTGCCCAAAACCTACTCCTTTAATATTCTCATCTCTCCTAATACGATGAGCTAGTAATTCTATAGCTATGACAAACAAATATGGAGATAGAGGGTCACCTTGCCTTACTCCTCTATTAACTTCAAAATATCCTGTTGAGTGCCCCCCGTTCAAAACGCAACTCCTAACATTATTGTAAAGAGTTTTCACCCAAGAACACAGATTTGCACCAAACCCAAAATGCTCTAAAGTTCGAAATAAAAGTCTATGTGAAATACAGTCGAAAGCCTTTTCAAAGTCTACGGCAATTAAGAAACCCAGTGGCTGATACAAAGATTGAAAAAACATATCAATTAACCGAACTGCTTCCCCAATGTTACGATCTTTAACATAGCCCACTTGATCATAATGAATAATATCTCCAAATACCTCTTTCACCCTTGTCACTAACACTTTTGACAAAATTTTATAATCTACATTCAAAAGAGTTATTGGTCTATAATTTTTCATGTACAAGGGGTTTCTGCCTTCTTTTTCAATAAGTGTAATTATCCCCTGTCTCTGAGAGTTTGATAACATTTTAACTTCAAAACCCTCATTGAAAGCTTCAACTATAATTTTCCCTAAAAATGGCCAGAATGTGAAATAAAATTCAGCTGTAAAACCATCATTGCCTGGCGATTTGTTCCATTTCATTTCCTTTAAAGCTTGGAAGCATTCTTCCTGTGTTATCTGACATTCACAATACTCTCTATTTTCTTTACTCAATTTGGGTAAATCATTAAAGAACATATTTTCAATATCGTCATTGATTTCAAAATTTTTACACGCATATAAATTCTCATAAAACTCCCGAATAGTTTTTAAAATACTTTTGCTATCTCTCACCACTTCCTGATTTTCATTATAAATCTCCTTAATAACGCTTTTCCTTTTATTGGATTTCAGTAATTGTTCAAAGAACTGTGAATTTCTTTCTCCTTCTTCAGACCATTCTGCCCGTGAACGTACCTTTAAACCTTGACGTGAATAGTCGAAAAGTTTTTCTAGTTCCTCCTTTTTCAAGGAAATTTCGTCGTGAATATCATTATGAAAATTGGTTGTCAAACGATATTCTAAATCTTTAATTTCTTTTTCTAATTTTTCAATTTGAGTTCTCCTGAATTTTGCTTTTTCACGGGAAAATTTCATTATATATTCTCTTAACTTCATTTTCATAAATTCCCAAAAATTAATCTTGCTCGTTATTTGACCCCTCCATATTCTTTCTAATTCAGAAATTTTCTTTTTTACCCCATCTACAAATTCTTTTTCAGAGCATAAACTGCTATTGAATTTCCAATACGACTTCCCATATGCGAAACTGTCGACTAGATTATTAAACTCGACTTTAACTCCGGCATGGTCAGGAGTGATGTAGGGCAGAATGTCTGAACTTCTTACAACCTTCTCTAATTTCGAGGAGATGAAAATATAGTCTATTCTACTCTGAACAAATGGCTGATTTTGTCTGAAAGTGAATTCTTTTTTGTTGGGATGACGCTTACGCCACACATCAATTAAATCTAACCTATCAAGAAAATCCACCAATAAGTCTCTATATTTGTTTTTGAAAATATTACTTACACCCATATAATCTAAATTTCGATTAATAGCAATATTAAAATCTCCTCCAACAATAAGAGAATATTCTTGACTAACTACAGAAGATAGGATTTTGTCTAAATTAGACAGGAAATTACATTGTGAGTTTTCTTTATTCCCTGTGGGAAAATATACACTTCCTAATATGACCTTCTCACCTTGGCATTTTCCTTTCATTATAACGTATCGCCCTTCTTTATCAATTAAATTTTTTTCTGTAACAAAGTCAACATTTGATTTAAACATTATGATAACTCACCTACTATGGTTACTCCCGTGACTGAAAAACATTGTCCCTTCCCAATCAGCCTTCCAACTACCTTCAATGTCTTCTGTGCTGAAAGTTTCCTGCAGAAATATTATATTCCCCAACGTTTTACACCATTTAAATATTTTGTTCCTTTTTACTATATCTCTCAGTCCCCTGACATTTACTGAGAGTAATTTTTAATTATCCGACATCATTAACTACAAGAAGTCTAAACCTCTGGCAAAACCTTTGGAACAAAAATGTGCATAATGATAATATCACTGAAAATTGGATGTATGACATATTTTCAACAACAGAAGAAACAAATTTCAAATTAAGCTGAAAACAAGATAAGTACAGATAGACACCGGAACTGGAAAACATACCACACAACACATCACTCCACTTCACCCTAACAAACACCCCAATGTTGAAAACCCAGGTATAAGGTTTCAACGATTTCCCGTTCGCTCCTCCCCCCTTCTTTCAAAAACACATGCCCTTCCCTAACATAAAATGTTCATTCCAGTAGAAGGCTTACAGGATACTTGAATTTTTTAAAATACATTATACGCTCTAACAGTCTAATATCATGAATATTAAAGACACGTGTAAAGACCCCTCATTATCATTTCGGCAGCAGGTGGGTGTGTTGCCCGCTTCTTCTTGGTATGATGGTTTCGTGAAACGATGCTCTGGCTCCCTCCTGCGTTATACCGTACTTGTTAAGCCCAGCTCACGCGAGGTGTTCTTTCACTATCGCGTCGATAAAACCAATTATTTTTCAATTCAATAAGGATTCATGCAAGTGCGAAAATAGCTTCTTTTCGACGGCCTTGGGGCTGTTGGAGTCCGTAGTCGATATCCAGGCGAAAATTCTGGCGAGCAGCGCCTCTTGACACCTGACCTGAATTTCTTTTGTTTTTCATTGTTTTGACTAATATTCCGAACAAATTTCGGTCGGTGAAAATCATCCAATTAGCGCGAGATACTACGAGATACTACATTAAATATTCATGAGCCTTGATGGGATTATCCTCTACATATGCCTGAACTTTTCTTCCGCGACGAGTGACGACGATATTTCAAAGAGCATCGAATATGCCACAAGAATGATGAAACTTGACAGATTCAAAGATTTGCAAGTTGATGCAATCAAATCTGCACTAAAGGAACAATTTGTTTTGTAAATCTGCCTACTGGCTATTAGTCTGGGAGCCTATCCCGAAATAGTCAACCCATTTTACATATGAGATTTGACCCCTTAAAGTTCCTTAGACTATCCATGTCATTCACAAAAAGCTTGTCAGCTCGAACGAAGCCGCCGGGGTTAGGCCCCCAGAGCCCCCGAAAGGGGCCTCAAAGTCGGGTCGATTTCAACCCATCTAACATATGCGCCAAACTTTGTCAGAATTAAGGTGTATGACTATACATTACCAAAACACCAAAACTAACAAAATTTTCCATCGGGATGGGTTGTCAGACCGCCCCTAAAAATTGGACCAAATTTTTCCCCTCAAGGCCCATGGACAAAATTTTGTCACTAGGAATAGTGATGGGTGTACATTACAAAAATATAAAAACTTACAAAAATTTCCATCGGGAAGGGGGTGTAACACGCCCCTGAAAAAAAAATACCAAAGTTCCCTTAAACCCAGCTTTGCTGCCCCAAATACTCTGGATGTAGGAAAAAAATATTTTTAGGCTTTTCAACCTTAATAACTCCAAAGTGTCTCATTCAGTTCATGTCAAATTTACCTAGTGCAATCTTGAGTATTTTATCTTTCTTGGGGGTGAAATTTGGTGTCAAATGATCATTTCAATAATAATTTACTAAATTGTGAAAATTGTACTTCTTTCTCAAAAGTAGTCAAATGATATTGTTAGGATTATGTAAACACACCCATTGTCCATCTGCGCCCGTTTGGCACAAACACCTAGTAAATCTAAAAACCTACGGCTTATCTCGAAAGGGCGCGGTGCGGAGCGGCGCGGTGTGGAGCGTTCAGCGCACCCTTTCGAGACAAGCGGGGGGGGGGGGGAGGGGGGGGGGAGGGGGAGGCTCTTCTCGAAGGGGTGCGTTAACTAGTCTTCTACATCAGTCGTTTATAATAGAATTTAAGGAATAGAAATTCATCCACCATGAAATGTCAACTAGTCTTACACATCAGTCGTTCAAAGTAAAATAATCAAAATTGAAACTGATGGAAAATTAAACAAAACTAATTTTACATAGTCTTGCAGATCAGTCGTTTTGCCACTGGCTTGTGGTCTGAAAGATATTTATTTAAAGCTAAAACGCGAACGCAATATTTGACTAATGAACATCATTCTTATATCATGGGAAAGCTAAGAAGAAACTTAGAAATGACTCAATGGAACTAAGCTGTTCGATATAAGAGTTAGAAATTATATCGATTTGAAGTCGTCCGTGTGTACAAAACAGTGGGAATTTACGTACAGTTTCATTCTTTTTGTGATCAAAAAGGGCTCTGTTTGACCCCAAAACGTGATAATTTCTTCTGGGCAGTTTGAGCTGATGTTGGAGTTTATAACCCTATCATTACGAGCTCTCAAAAATCAGTTTACATTTAGTGTTCAGTCATAAATCATTCATATAACTATGTGTAAGGACTTTGACATGTACAAGGCCATCTTTAGAATCGGTTTCAGTGTCAGAGCTACACTTTGCAAGTGTGTCCTTTTGGATGGGTACATGGTTGAATACGAGAGAGGGTGTGTGTGTATGTGCAAAGAGGAATATCAAACGTAACTGCAGTACTACACGTCTGAAAGTCTTGATTAATTGCATTTCTGGAGTCAATGATACAGAGAAATATCGAGATATGTAATCAAAAAGGAAAACACATGAAGAAGGAAAAAGTCACTTGTATGTTTGTTAATGCCGTATAAGTAACTCCTCTATACGTTGTACAACGCTCCTATCGCCGACATTGTTTCTTCACATGGACAGAATTCGATTGTATACGCTGATACGATCAAGATAGGCCAACCCGTTTCAAAAGCAGGAAATCATAAGACTATAAAAATGATCAGGCTAGTACTTGTATTCTTGGAAACCGGTTTTGAAAACTGAATAAAGGATCATATATCAGCATCGCAGTCAGATGTTCAGTGTTACAATATTACATTTCAACTTTTGCAACCACAACTGAATACATGTATATCATTAATCATCAATTTCAGATGAATTGTGTATGCTCACAATCCACTTCTTATTTTTAGTTTGTCGCCTCGAAGGAGTATTGGGATCAGTTTTAATTTAAAGTTTATGTACCGTTTACGAACTGAAATGAAAATGTACAATGTAATTTCTGTTTTGCTGATTTTTCTTGACTTTTCAATGGCGCAGCCTAGTCGTAAGTATCGATTACAGTGGCGTAGATACGCACACACCTTCTATTGTTACGCTCTAACTCATACGCACACACCTTCTATTGTTACGCTCTAACTCATAGAGTTAGGAATTTCTGCCCTCCTAGTTCTACCAAGGAGTTATCACAGTTCTGTGATAACTCCTTGGTTCTACTTGGGCATACAAGTGTCCATTTCATGAATATACTAGCCTGACAAGCAGCTGGCCAGTCTTAATTAGTACAGAGTGGGTCATTATAGTGACATATGACCTTTGGTATGAACTATGGGTCAAGCCTAATGGGTTATCATAATGGAGTGTCATATACAGAGACCAGAATAAGCTGTCATTATAAATGTAAACAATATACATCATTTTAGGAGCAGATTCTATTTACAAGCACCTCTAGTTAAGATGAGAGTCAGTCAGTTAGTGATATGAGTTAGCTTGAAGTCGTTAGCAGCAGCATAATAAAGTCTTGACTAAGAAATATATGAAATGACTCCAGAGTCTTGATTCCCTTCGTCTTAAACGGCTATACAAAGCCGTGACATTGGTGGCAAGCGGTGGGATTCGAACTTCAACACGCCTGAGAATTAGCCTTATCATACAAGATGCCGTCTACCAGAAAAGTTAAGCACCAGGAGGACCCACAGGAGAGTATCAGTGAGATTGAGGCACTGAGAGCAGAGGTTCAGCTCATGAAAAATTCTAAAGTCGCCGCTATGGCACGCCATTAGGGAATTAAATATAATTGTTCAACATCAATACAAAATATATTTCACTTTAACAAATAAATATTTATCTTTTACAAAACCATTTCACTCCAGTCATTATATATTTCACTCTAAACAAATATATTTCACTTTTCACAAAATTTCATTTCACTTTTTCACAAATACTCATGTCACGTTTTCACAAAAATCCTTTTCACTTTTAACAAAAATTCATTTCACATTTTACAAAATTACATTTCACTTTTAACAAAATTTCATTTCACTTTTTCACAAAAATCCTTTTCACTTTTAACAAAATTTCATTTCACTTTTCCCAAAAATACATTTCACTTTTCACAAATTTTCATTTCACTTTTCATAAAAAATTCATTTCACTTTTCGCAAAAATTCATTTCACTTTTCACCAAAAAAATCATTTCACTTTTCACAAAAAATCATTTCACTTTCAAGAGGAAATAAATTCCACTTTAAAAGAAAAATGCATTCCATTTATAGGCCTATTGTCTCGAAACAACTTTGCTTGTCATGCATCTATATAGACCCTGATCTGGACCTGCGTGTACATTCCTCTCGTATAATATACATCTGCGTACTGTGCGTAGAAATCATTCCTCTTTCACCAAAACCATTTTACTGTGATAAAAACCATTTCACTCTGGAAAAAAAAATATGTTCCTCTTTTTTCTCGACAGGGGGGTCGCTAGGGAGGAGGTGGGGGGAGGGGTGTGGGGATGTCACACCCCCACTCAAAGTTTCTGTCGGCAAATGCGCCGCCTCTGTCGGCAAAAACAAAAAAAAAGGAGGGGAAAAAAGGGAAAGGGAAGAGGAAAGATAAAAGGAAAGGGAGAAAAGAGAAAGGAGAAAAAAAAGATAAGAAAAAAGAAAAGGGAAAGGAAAGGAAAAAAAAAAAGGGGGGGGGGGGAAGAAGGAAAAGAAAAGGGAAGGAAAGAAAGAGAAGTGGGAAAATGGCATTATTCTTGCCCTCTCGCAAGAACACTGGAATTTCAATACTTTAATATTAAAGACGTCCCCCTTCAGCAATGGGCTGCAGCCCCCCCCCCCCCCCCCTTCCCCCGAGGATTTTCAAAAGTTCCGATATTCATATTCGGGCAGCGAGGTGCTTGAATATCCAATTTTTGTGAAGCATTGCAAGGTTCCCAGATAATAATATTATGTAACTTGTGTATGCACAGGCGTAGCCAGGATTTTTCAATGGGGGGGGGGGGGGGGGGCAGACGTGAAGGATCCAACCGCATAGCCTGGATTTCATTTTAGAGGGGCGGTTGTGAGCACGCGAAGCATGCGAAATTGGTGATGACTAGGGGTGGGTGCAGGGAGGGAAGGGGGAAGTTTTTCCCCTCCCGCGCGAAGCGCGAAAGCTCTGACGTTTTAGCAAATTTGAGAGAAAGATAACGGCTAGCACCTTTTTTTTAGGCGGAAAGTTAGTTCGACGCCCGGGATGCTTTTCAATTTATCTGTACTGTATGTAACAGGGGTGGGTGCAGGGAGGGGGAATTTTCCCCCTCCCGCGCGAAGCGCGAAAGCTCTTATTTTTATAGCAAATTTGAGAGAAAGATAACGGCTCGTAGCAAACAATTTTTTTAGGTGGAAAGTTATAGTTCGACGCCCGGACTGCTTTTCAATTATTTGGACTCAACATTGCACTGTATGCATCAGGGATGGGTGCAGGGAGGGGAGTTATTTCCCCCTTCCGGGGGGGGGGGAACTTTGGCGTTCTAGCAAATTTTGAGAGAAAGATATCGGCTTGTATAGCGCCTTTTTAGACTTTTTTCTCTCACTTCCACCGCTTTTTCGCTCTCGTTTTATTTTTTAATGGGCCCCCTGGCTACGCCTATGTGTGTATGTAACTTCTGTGCATTTTCACGACGATTTTTTTTTTTTTTAATTTTGCTCGCTCGCTCGCAAACATTTAGAAATTGAACGGTTGATATTCGGGCAAAAGGCTTCCCTACGGCATTGGGATCTTTCAAATTTGCTAAAACGTCACAGCTTTCGCGCTTCGCGCGGGAGGGGCGAAACTTCCCCCTCCCTCCCTGCACCCACCCCTCATCACCAATTTCGCTCACAACCGCCCCCTAAAATAAAATCCGGGCTACGCGGTTGGATCCTTCACGTCTGCCCCCCCCCCTCCTCCCCATTGAAAAATCCTGGCTACGCCTGTGAATACACGATTACATATTAGTTTCAGTTTCAGTTTAAGCACATTTATTTCCAACTTTTCAATATACAACGTAATAAATGAGCAAAAATAATGTACATTTTTAACAAAAAATATGACAAAATATGCATTAATGTGGTACATACATAGTTGGAGGACACACCTCTAAAAGCAAAAGCTTGGGGAACCTTGCAATGCTTCACAAAAATTGGATATTCCAGCACCTTGCTGCCCGAATATGAATATCGGAACTTTTGAAAATCATCGGGGGAAGGGGGGGGGGGGGGGGGGCTACCCCATTGCCGAAGGGGGACGCTTTTTGCCCGAATATTAAAATTCCAATGTTTTTGCGGGCGAGCAAGAGTGAAAACGTACAGAAGTTACAAACAAAAGTTACATAATATTATTATCTGGGAACCTTGCTTCACAAATATTTGGATATTCTAGCACCTTGCTACCCGAATATGAATATCGGAACTTTGAAAATCCGCGGGGGGGGGGGGGGGGGTTGCAGCCCACTGCTGAAGGGGACGCCTTTAATATTTAGTATTGAAATTCCAGTGAACGTGCGAGCGACCAAAAAATAATGCCATTTTTCCCCTCTTTTTCTTTCCTTTCCTTTTCTTTTCCTTCTCATTTCCCTCTTTTTTTCCCTTTCTTTCCCTTTTCTTTTTTTTCTTCTCCTTTCTCTTTTCTTCTTTTCCTTTCATCTTTCCTCTTCCCTTTCCCTTTTTCCCCTCCTTTTTTGCCGACAGAGGTGGCGCATTTGCCGACAAAAACTTTGACCCCACACCCCTCCCCCCACCCCCTCCCTAGCGACCCCCCTGTCTACATCTGCGATTTTCTTTTATTGCTATTTGTGTGTGTGGGGGGGGGGGGAGGGGAGAGATTAAGGTGCAGCATTTTTGTCGGCAAATTTGGGTGTCACACCCTAAAAATTTGTCGGCAAATTTGGGTGTCACCCCCCCCCCCCCCCCCCCCCCCCCCCCCCCCATTCAAAATGTTCTAGCGACACCCCTGAGGATGGGGAGTAACGTCGACGTCGCGTTCGGAAATTGGATGGGATTCGAATGCGCTGCGCCGGGCACGTGTGGTAGCTCGAGCTAGCCGGCTACAGCGCCACCTTTAGGCCGAGAAAAAAGAGGAACGTATTTTTTTTTCAGAGTGAAATGGTTTTTATCACAGTGAAATGGTTTTGGTGAAAGAGGAATGATTTCTACGCACAGTACGCACATGTATATTATACGAGAGGAATGTACACGCAGGTCCAGATCGGGGTCTAGATGCATGACAAGCAAAGTTGTTTCGAGACAATAGGCCTGTAAATGGAATGCATTTTTCTTTTAAAGTGGAATTTATTTCCTCTTGAAAGTGAAATGATTTTTTGTGAAAAGTGAAATGATTTTTTTGGTGAAAAGTGAAATGAATTTTTGCGAAAAGTGAAATGAATTTTTTATGAAAAGTGAAATGAAAATTTGTGAAAAGTGAAATGTATTTTTGGGAAAAGTGAAATGAAATTTTGTTAAAAGTGAAAAGGATTTTTGTGAAAAAGTGAAATGAAATTTTGTTAAAAGTGAAATGTAATTTTGTAAAATGTGAAATGAATTTTTGTTAAAAGTGAAAAGGATTTTTGTGAAAACGTGACATGAATAAAAATTTGTGAAATAGTGAAATGAAATTTTGTGAAAAGTGAAATATATTTGTTAAGAGTGAAATATATATTGACTGGAGTGAAATGATTTTGTAAAAGATAAATATATATTTGTTAAAGTGAAATATATTTTGTATTGATGTTGAACAATTATATTTAATTCCCTAATGGCGTGCCATACGCCGCAGCTACCATGGCTACTCCAGTCCTTGGAAATGTTCCTATGCCTCGCGACAGTCGCCATTCGACGGGTCGGTATCCTTTGAAGCCTTCAAGAATCAATTTAACGGGTTAGCTAGCTCCAGTGGTTGGCAGGAGGGAGAGAAAAGGCTATACGACTTCTTTCTGCACTGAAAGGGGAGGCTGCCGAGTATATTTTTCGGCAGCCAAACTTTGAAGAACTTTCTTTCAGCCAGCTTTTGGAGAATTTAGAAAGAAGATTTAGTGACAGAAAGAGAGCCAGCTCATACCTCGCTCAGCTTGTCTTAAGGAGACTAAAGTCTGGTGAACCGCTGGCTGAGTACGTAGCCGACATTAGAAATCTCACAAATATGGGCTACCCTACACTCTTTAAAAAGTTGGGCAAAAAAATGCCCAATTTTTAACCAACACTGGGCAACATACTGTCAAAACAACTTTTGGTTAAAATTTGCCCAACTGATGTTGGGCAATCCATTTACTATGTTGTTGGGCAAATTAAATTGCCCATCAGTTGGTGACCCATTAGATTTTACCCAACTCTACAATTGCCCAACTGTTGGTTATATTCTCAGTTGGGTAATTATTGCCCAACCAATCTTACCAAATAGGATTGCCCAACCCTCTATTTGTTCAGCTGTTTGGTAACAAATATCATGTGGTTGGGCAAATTCAGCTGCCCAATTTATTGTTTCCTTTTTCCTCCAACCTAGGTAAAAAAAATGAAATCTGCTTGTTACGTCCTTCTGGGTCTTAACCTAATCAATCCTAACCTATCCTATTTTAAGCTATCCTATCCTATATCTTAACCTATCCTATCCTATATCTTAACCTATCCTATCCTATAGTCCTATCCTATCCAGTTAGTGCAAACTAGTGCAAGCTCTTATATACCCCTTATATTTTTTTGATGCATTCGGTGACAGTTAGTAAATCGGGCCACCCCAAACCATACGCTACTAAAAATTCATGAATATTCATATAAGTGTTTTCCCCAATATTGGGTAAAAATATTTACCACAAGTTGGGCAAAAGCGAATTTCTAACCAACCATCAGTTACCCAACAAAATTTACCCAACTGGCAAAGGAAATGTGACAAAATTACACAACTACAGGGCAACAAGTACCCAACCCATAATTACCAAATACTGTTGGTAAATATATGCCCAATATTTAGGTAAAAAGTATTGACCAATATTGGTTACACCACTCGAGTGTCCAGTTGGTTAATAATAGCCCAGAATTGGGAATATTTTTAACCAACCAGCAGTTACCCAACTAAATTTACCCAACATTTTAAGAGTGTACGGCTGACGAGAAAACGAGGGAGATCATCGCAATCCGTCACTTCATCCGGGGACTGGGAGACCAACAGCTATCTATGACTGTTGGGATAGAGGAGCCCTCCTCGTTAGAAGAAGCCAGAGATATTGTGGAGATCTTTCAAAGTCTGAGGGAAGAAAACTCCTCTTCTCTACGTGCTCGGCAGGTCGGCATGGATGCTGTAGTAACCGAGTCACGACTTCGAGCAATTGAGGAACAAATCACATCTTCACTGAACCAGAAAATAGACGTTATCACCAACCTCCTTGTGAGTAACATGGGGTTTGCTCACAACCCATACGGCGAGTACCCCAGTCGGGGTCGTGGTCGTGGTGGAGTCCGTGGCGGTGGCCGTGGTGTTAATCGCGGTGCGGTCGTGGTGGCAACTATTTTTATGGCAGGGGATCGAATGATACCTGCTACAACTTTGGGGAGAGAGGTCACATTGCGCGTCACTGCAATCAGCCTGCCGCAAGGGGTGGCGAACCACGACAGACGGAAAACTACAGGAGACCGGGTCCTCCGGCCAGATACCAGTCTCTTCAAATACGGAAATCATCAAGGCTGCTCACAGCAACACAAATGGACTATCTGCCCATATACAGGCAACGGTTAATGGTGTTCAGGCAAGTCTCTTGATTGACACAGGGGCTGCAGTGACTATAGTTTCCGAATCAATATTCAATAAGATGTGTGGTGATAATAAACCGGCTCTCCGGAAACCAGCAAATGATATTGTTCTCAAAACAGCCGGTGATAACTTAATAAATGTAAAGGGAAAATCAACTGTTCACATTGAAATCGCAGACACCATCTTTACTTAGGATGTGTTCGTAGCACCAATTCATGATGATGTTCTGATCGGTTTTCATTTCTTATATCACTTTGTTGTTATTGTTATTATCATTAATAATAATAATAGTAATAATAATGATAAATGTCTTCATTTATGTCTTCTTCTCCTCCTCACTCCCTCACTTTCTCATTGGTCCAACCACTTAATTGTTAGTATTGTGTTTTTATTATTGCAACAGTATAGTTACAGAACTCCACTGATATAAGAAATACTATATAATAAATAATATAAAATAAAATCGAAGAATTGAAAATGCACTGCATGTAGTTTATCCTATGTATTTAAAGATGACAGTTTGACTTATCATGTATACTTTTGGTTATAAAGCAGCACCTTCACCTTTTTTCTTATCTATCTTTTAAAATCTTTATTCAGATTGCAGATTTTGCATTGTATTATTTGTTTTGGATTGAATTATGTATTGTGGTTACAATGCATGAAAAATAATGTATCTCTGTACAATTTTCTCGTCTGAATATCTGAATAAAGGCAAAAAAGCATTAAAAAAGAAAAGAAAAAAGAGAAGGCTCAAATTCAATTGCGTCTTTTCAGCACTAGAAAACGCGCCACCAGTACCTTCTCAAGATGTCTGTCTGCGGAGAGGCCCAGATGCAGTTTTGAGATGCTTCCGTCCGCCTCCGACCCTTCCTCCCAAACCAAGCTGGTGCCCACCAAAGAAAGGTAAGAGTAATAATTAGAAGGTGGATGCCGTCCTTGTAAAAAATAAACTTCCATGTTAATCCGATTGGATTGGAATTTGAGAATTAGATAGCCAACGGATTAATATCCTAAAAGGAAGGAAAACAAAACAATTTATCTTTATCAAACATCTCCATTTAGCATGTTTTATAATCTGTTTGGCGTGACATACAACGTGTGTGTATGTTTTTTTTGGTTTTTTTTTGTTTTGTTTTGTTTTGTTGAAACTAATGCAGATACCCCGGGAGTGAACGTATTAGCAATTCTCATCAGGATGCATTACTTTTGATCCTCGTAATAACGATCCGTACTCTCTCCATTTTTAAAAAAAAATCATGAACTAAGAAATAAATTACATTTATGAATTAACACGTAGGTTGATTGGTTGGTTCTTGGTATGATGGCGCTCCTCATTCTATTCAAATCATTCTCGCCAGTGACTTTCGTAGGTTTGGCGTAGGCTTCGGAAAGCAAACGAGAGACTTTTTTTGAGGTGAAAATGGTGTTATTAATGGGCATCATTATTATGATAGGTTTTAGTATCCCATCTCCTAAGTTAGAAAGCTGTCGATCGTGATTATTCGTAATTATTCGTTATAATATCAAGATACGCAAGTAATCAAACGGAAATTAAAAAAGAAAAGGGGGGGGGGGGAGTTAATTCCAATTGTTCATGGGAAAACCGCAAATATGTCTCTTTACCAAATTACTCCAAGATCAATAATGTAAGAGGTTCAATGATAGCTTAAAAAGCTATCTAAAACGATTAGTATCATATAAATATATATATATATGTATATATATATATATATATATATATATATATATATATATATAAAACACAAAAATTCATGAGTGAAACTTGGGTTAGACATCAATAACTGTTTCAGATTAGGATTTTTCAATTTAATCCTTTCTTTTGAGACGTCTCTCTTTATCGTATTTTAAACAATATAAAATAAAATGTTTAGTCGTCTCAAATTCTTGACACACTTACAGAGACCAGTATCATGCTGGTTAATTTGAAAAAGGTGATAATTTAAACTACATTTACCTACTCTTAGTTGTTGTATCAAGTACACAATAATGTAGCCGTAGAGGGGGCGATAGCGTTTTAACGAGTCTGCAGAGACTCGTTAAAAAAAAGGAAAAAAAAAAGAGAAGGCTCAAATTCAATTGCGTCTTTTCAGCACTAGAAAACGCGCCACCAGCAGTACCTTCTCAAGGTGTCTGTCTGCAGAGAGGAGGACCAGATGCAGTTTTGAGATGCTTCCGTCCGCCTCCGACCCTTCCTCCCAAACCAAGCTGGTGTCCACCAAAGAAAGGCAAGAGTAATAATTAGAAGGTGGATGCCGTCCTTGTAAAAAATAAACTTCCATGAAATAGTCTTGGACCTATGAGCAGTGGCGGCACCAAGGGGGGGGGGGGGAGGGGCATGGGGGGCATTTGCCCCCCCCCCCCCCAGTTGCCCCCCCCCCAATAATTTTCGGAGTGAAAAAAAATAAAAGGGTGGAAAATGAGAAAGAAAAGAAAAGGAAAGAAAAAAGTGAAAAAGGAATGGAGAAAAGAAGGAAAAAGAAAGAAAACAGAAACTTGGAAAACAGTGGCGGCATCAAGGTGGGGGGGGGCATGGGGAAAATGCCCCCCCCCCCCCCCCCCCCCCCCCCCCACTCACCTCCTGAATAGAGTGGCCTGAACGGAATGGATAGCTCGCTTGGAACGACACAAACAGGAAGACAGAATTATGTTTGTGAGTACGACATAGAGTTATTTGATGTAGATCTAGTCAACAGCGTCTACAAGGATCATACAACTTGTGAACGCACCTTCAGCAAACTCAAGTTGATCAAGAATCATCTGAGAGCCAGCATGTCAAACCAGAGGTTGAAAAGCCTCACAGTCATCAGTGTTCACAGGGAGAGAGCACTTGCAATTGACTTGGAGGAAGTAGTTGATAGATTTATCTTGAAATATCTAAACACCAGAATTACACTGAAGTAGAAGTTATAGACTAGACCAGCTAATAAACAATAATGGAGTTGACAAATCCCCTGCACACCAAAAACGAATTTTGACTTTACTTTTAGACTTGGAGATCTGCTTCTACTGTTTTAAATGTACCAGCATCAAGCTTTGAGCAGTAAGCATTACCCGATTTCACCAAAATTGCCCTCTATATGAAGTGTAACAGAAACATCTCTTTCTGTAAGTTTTAGATTGCTAACAGATTGCCAATAGTGTCTCTGAAACTTTCTTTCCAAGTGTTGATTAAATAGCCTAATATATTACAATCATTTGGAATCTTTGCATTGATGCATTATGAACCAAGATGTATATATTCTGAGACTTAATTTTTCATCAAGAGATATGCTAAAAGCTGAGACATTCGGGTGGGGGGTGGGGTGCTCCGCCCCTGGAACTCACCCGGGGCCTCAAGGTGATTCCCTGGACCCTACCCACTCGCGCTTGATTTTGCGATGTACACGCAATTTTTTTTGTCCGCCCTTGCCCCCCCCCAACATTTTCTTTTGCCCCCCATTTGCCCCCCCCCCCCACTTTAAAAATCCTCGTGCCGCCACTGCCTATGAGCCTCTTTCTATCGCATGAGAAATAGTTTAGATTCAACTTAAGGTATTGTATTTCAAAAGGCAATTCTATTATCAGAAATCAAAATTGTTTTTAACAAAATAGTAATTTCGAACCAACTAGTTCGGTCTTTTGATGATATCCTCTTAATACAGTTGATTAATTACTATCTTGGAAGTTGGTCTGGGAATTTGTTAACCCATTGACTACGGTAATTGGGTAGTCCCTGTATTAACCATGTTAATCCGATTGGAATTTGAGAATTAGATAGTCAACGGATTAATATCCTAAAAGGAAGGAAAACAAAACAATTTATCTTTATCAATCATCTCCATTTAGCATGTTTTATAATTTGGCATAAAATACAACATGTGTTTCTGTTTTTTGTTTTGTTTTGTTTTGTTTTTTAACTGATACAGATACCCCGGGAGTGAACGTATTGGACATTCTCATCGGCATCGCATTGTTAGTTTTCTGTCTATTGGTTTTGGTGTTTGTGGTGGTTTGCAAAACGAGGTAATTTCTTCCTTACGTCATCATTATGTAATCTTCTGTAAAAACCGTGATAAATTATGGTTAGTGTTTTTGACAAAATATCTCAAATTTATGTAATGTTTCCTTACCATATTCATACGATAATTTCTTTTCCAAAAATGTACGAAAACGTTTTTCAAAAAAGTACATTACATACAATTCTGCCTAAAGCACTGGATCATTCAGCATGGTGTGAAACCCTTTTTGAGAATTAAAAATCGAGATTTTATACGCATGTCATTTGTTTTGTATCATTTGAATGAAATATAACAAAGTAATTTCCCTACGTCCCGCTCATGATGTTACAGGGGCGGCGGAGCGTTTTTGAAAGGGGGGGGGGGGCTGATTTGATTTCACTCATTAACTCATAGCCTGCTATTGTCGACCACTGTCACTTCCGGGTTCTCGCTTCTGTCGACGATCGTCGACAGAAATCACGTACAAAAGAATCACCCTTTGAAATAATCCAGCAGCCATGGGTTTCATCATGCACAGGGCAAAGAGTTAATAACAATTTTCGAACCTTTTTGTTTTATGACACGTGTCTACTCAAAAAAGTGGGGGGAGGGGAGGGGGGGGGGGCTGCAGCCCCCGCCCCCCCCCCCAGTTCCGCAGCCCATGTGTTATATAAACTGCCCCCGAAGCATAACTCCTCGTACCTGTGTTAATGAAAGAAAAGGAATATTGCTATGGGTTTGAAATTTATGTATAATACTTCACTATTACCATGACCACAATGGCCATTATTGATAATGGCGGACTAACTTTAGGCTAAGTTTAAACCCTGACTAAAATGTGAACAGACTTCGTCCACTGATTGGTGGAGCGCAAAGTATGAAAAATTAGCGTTCAGTATTAACTGAATAATCAAAAATCATGTAATCATGAAATCGATTTCTCAATTTAAAATCATGACTTAATTTATTTCATGCATTCATTGCGTACCCTACTGCAGTAGTTTTTTAATAGAAGGTTTCATTGTCCGCTATTCTTGGCAACTTGTCAATACACTTGGGGGATCAAATTATATTGTTTTCGACCGTCCTGCATTGTATTGTTTGTTCTTTGTAATTCTACATGTATGTACTTTGATTTGCCGGATTGAATTAAGAAACAAAAGAAAATGATAAAAAAAGGAAAAGCACTCCACAAATCAGTGTACTATGTTATACCAGGTAGAACTTCGTTAGGTTCCACAAACCCGGACAATTAAAGACTAAACAATCAGTATTTTTATTCATATTGTGTCAGGATAACATCTGCGATATGTTTCAACGAGGATGTAACAAACGACGATGAGGAAAATCCTGGAATAAGAAATAATCCAGCGTTTGAACCCGGACCATCCGGTGGTGGCTACTCACAAGACAATCCTAAATATCCTGACAGTTGCGAGGGGAATAATTCTTACCAGAGCTATAATCCTCCGTCTACACCTGCCGTATACGAAACAATAAACCATAGAAATGACGAAGACGCTCACTCACAAGATGATGTTAAATATTATAGCACTGCTGAGGAGAACTATTCTAGCATGGTGAATGATTCTCCCTCTGAACCTGAGACATACGAAGCAATAAACCTGGACAACTATCAAGACTGCCGTAGTACACCGCAAAAATCTGCAGAACCTGAGAATGAATTTGTTGGAAGATATAGTCCAGAATATAGTAGATCCATGGACGAGTTTCACCGACAATTCTTCGATGAGTCCTACGATGCAGTAAAAACTCCCCCAACTGAAACACTGCAAGATACTAATGTCGATACAAATAGCAACAACAGTGATTATGAGGAAATAGAAAAGCCAGATTATATAGAAATATACCAATGAATACCTGTAACAAAGATTTATCTCGGGGGAAGATCTCGAAAAGAATTGCTACGAGGAATTATCAAAACATTCGCGACATGCAATAGGGTTTGATTTTAAGCATCGTTACATCTTTTGTTTAGCAAAGGGACAAAGGTCAGCCAATAATAATTTAATAATTTCATTGAAATAAGGAGTATGGAGCGCATATATATATTTTTTATAGTATATATGTACATGCGTTTAGAAACGAGAATCAAAGGGAAGCTAAGCTAATATAATTAATGAGAGTAGTATCATTATACAGGTTACATATCTTTTGTTTCTGTTAATGAAAAACGCTACTTTATTATCCAAGTATTGATATCAGTAATAAAAGCTCTAGTTACAATTTTATTTTTCTGAGCGCAGATTGTAATATTTCTCAGAACCTAAAAGTATTTTGTTTGTTAGTTATTTTAATGACATTTAAAGTAAAAGCAAACTACTTAATAACTATTATTAAAAAAACAAACAAACAAACAAACAAACACACAGTTATCACAATGGCATTAGCCGCTTCGATTCCATTATTTTTGTTACTGAGTCAAACGTGATTATAATATGATGATATCTTGCTAGGCTTGCACCTGAGGGCGTTATAATAGCTTCACACCCTGTTTCTAAGAACCTTTGTAGCATTAGAAATACACTCTGAAACACGAGCGCGCGCGCCCGCACTTTTGCACATCGACACACACCAACGCACTGCTTCCTTCCACCCACGTTGACTCAAAAGCAAGCCAAATAGTCTGAGAGCCTGTCCAGAAACAGTCACCCCATCTACCCGTCAAGCCCCTAATATTTTACCCACAAAAATCCTAGACCATCTAAGTCATTGTCAAAGTGTGTGGCAGCCTGACCATAGCCGTCGGGTTTAACTCCAGGAGTCCCAGAAACAAACCTATGCGCTTCCACGGTCCATGTCCAAAGAGCTCTGGAAATCCTTTCTCTGGCTCCAGCTGGCAAAATTGAATAATACAAATATAGGTTCAGCGGCGTTTTATTATTATTGTTTTATTAAGTTTGTGATGTGATAATGTTTCCTTATGTTGTTATGATACTATTAAGCGTAATGTTTATCATGTAAATTTGTAATAAGGTATTGTGCAATTAAAACTTCGGGCTGTATAATGCATCTTTTCGAATAAATAAAGCAAGGTCATTATGATATTTGTTTATGTTAATCACTTCCTGATGACAAAATAATGCATGTGACAATTAGTATGATTAACTGTAAGTTGTGAGGTCACAAGTTATGACTAATGCAGAGGATGAAAAAAACAACAAGCAAACAAATAAAAACAAAAACAAAAGAACAAAAAACAACCCCCCCAAAAAACACAAAAAACACGTTGATTTGTAAACGGTCAGGTTTATACCTCAGTCCAAACCGACAAACCTGGGAAGCGTTTCATCAAGCGTTTTGTCAGTGATTTTTATCCGACAACTGTTATAAGCTACTGAAATCCTTGCATCTGACTGGCTGAGAGCAAATTTGTCGGTAAAAATCATTGACAAAACGCTTGATGAAACGCTCCCCTGCTCCAAACCAATTCCAAACCGACCGATTCTAGGCCATTCGGGGTGTAGTTTCTTTGTTGATGATTCATGGTGGCTGGAAATGGGTGGGAGGGGGGGGGGGCGGGTGGGTTGTGGGCAGACAAAAAACAAACAAACCAAAAACAACAACAACAAAACATGGAAAATAGAGCTAAGGAGGAATACGGCATAAAAAAAAGGAAGCATGGAGAAAATAAGAAATGCCAGTGCAGGGTTGAGCAAATGGTTTCCCCTTTTGGCTACACTGCATTTTCAGTTTTGTTCCCCTTTCATTTTGGCAATCATTGACAATATCTTGGTATTCTATATTGTAACCCCGACACTAGAATATGGTCTAGCTTTCGGTCAATGTCGCTGACCATACGGTGTCGGATGAACGAGCCTTTACATTCCGGCTTTATTAACTTAAAATGGCTATATTCTATACAATTCCAATGGAATAGTGTAAATCCTTAGTGGTGTGATCTTATGGTTTTGCAATTTGGTGTCGAATCATTTGATCTGTAGTTAGTTATTTTATAGTAAAATTTAATTGGTTTCTGGAAAGTATTAATAATGAAAATAACTTCACATAAATTATCATTTGATAAACACAACACGAGGAAAATACCGACTAAAAATGTCCTCTGTCTAAAGTCAACTGAATTGAATGACACAATACAGAGGCATTCAAGTTGGAAGGTACGAAATGCTTTTCTTTACACCCTAGGCTTTTTTCAATGTGCAATGTTTGTTAAAAATATATAAATTAATAAGGGCTCTTTGGAGTTTTACGGTGTCTTGCAGCCCTTCCACACAGTGTATGTTTATGTTTGTGTGTGTCGATGTGTGTGTGTGTGGGGGGGGGGGGCGGCGAACACATCTGCTTTTAAAGTTCGAGCAGTTGTTGCAGTTTTTAAGTTGCGATGATGGTCATTCATGGATTCATGGACATGAGTAAAGAGAAACTGACGGCAGAAGACAGGGTTGATGCAAATCGACATAGTCTTCCTTATGACAACTATGACATTGTCATTAGCAGTATAATGATGGTCAAACTCACAAAATGATAATCCATGTCATATTCAGGATCACCAAAGAACAACAACAGCAATAACATAGAAAACAGAACAACTGCATTCATTTTTAATGTATAACAACCAGCAAAAATGTAGCTAGTCCAAAATGAATTCTAAATCTTAACTTTCGATTTCCAAAACGGAAACCACAATTTCACTTTTCAATAAAGTAATTTAATGTTTGGACTTTATAGAATAATTTTTCAATACAATGTTCTTCATAATATATTTGAATTAGAGGGCCATGATATTATTTCAGAGCTATAAATATCCCAAATTGAATATAATAATATTTTTTATATCCCTAATACTCGGTTCTCTCTACTTTGTCGCGTTCAGCATGAGGAAATCGGAAATGAAAATACATTAACTGAAGGAGAGAACCTTCGTTTCACATGTTTCATTTACGGTAAAGTTTATTGACATGCATGAGCTCATGCATAAAGCGGTTTATGAACAAATTCATTACATACGATCTGAAATATGTTTTATTAAACCAAATCTAAATCAACACGATCAACGGTATACAATGCTATGAATGCTACAAGTGGTCAAACAACTCAACTACAATTCCGTAGATCATTGATGTAATGTGTTTACGTAGCAGTGCCACAGGTAACGACATAGGAGCAGTACGCCAAATTAATATCAATTTCGAAACGCTATACCGTTTATGATGTTGGCCATTTTAACATGGAATTCCTAATTATTTTCATGGTCGTGTTACTCTCATGCAATGCTACGGCTCAAAATTTTGGTAAGTTCAAGATATTCTTCTCTCATCAATTTCACACACACACACACACACACACACACACACAAAAGAAGATTACAAAAAGAGAAGAAAATATCTAACTAGTGTAGATCTTTGTTTTTGGAAAGCCTTGCATCATTTTTTCAAGCGGGCAAATATTTTTATTGCGTTATCAAAAACGTGACTTAATATATGGTTTCCTGAGAATGCCTTAAAGGGGGTACCCAATGCTGAAACAATGTTAGTTCATTTAAAAGATCATGATTTTATTAGAAGAAAATCATCTGCCTTAAATTTTTTTTTAAATTCGTGTTGCCAGAAAATCCCCGAAATATGGTAAGATTTCAGGATATTTTGGCCCCTCAGCTGTGTCCCAATTTCAGCTAGGTAACCGCAATGACGTCAAAGTGGTTACCCAGGTTCGCGTATTGCAGATGTGTTGCGCGCTAGACTGTACAAAATGCATTACACCTTGCGCGCATTTTGCTATAATTGCGCGACAAGGTAACCACTTTGACGTCATTGTGGTTACCTAGCTGAAATTGGGACACAGCTGAGGGGCCAAAATATCCTGAAATCTTACCATATTTCGGGGATTTTCTGGCAACACGAATTAAAAAAAAAATTTAAGGCAGATGATTTTCTTCTAATAAAATCATGATCTTTTAAATGAACTAACATTGTTTCAGCATTGGGTACCCCCCTTAATACCAAAATAAAAATCTTATTTGATTATGTACCACATTCATAGGATATCAAATAATCAGGAACGTATGGAACACAGATTTCTCTTAAACCCTCCATTTAATACCAGAACTATAATAATTTTAACCGAATGTTAATTCAGTACACAATATAGCGAAAGAATTCATATTAATATATATTTTATATCTGTTAAGCCTCAGTCACACAAGAGTGGCGACCGGTTGACGACCATCACGACTGAAATAGCTAAAATGTTTTTTTTTACTCGGCCAATTGTCGCCTATCGGTTGCACACAGGGTCGCCAATCGGTTGCAGAACGGTCGCCTACTTTTATACAATCGCTTAAAGGGTACCTGAGGCCTGAAAAAAATAATTTGTGTATAGTTAGCTTACACAAAATCAACCCCATAAAACTTAACACGACATTCAACGGTGACAGCATACAGGAGATATTGATTTTTGAAAATAAAATACCCCCCCCCCCCGAAATTAATATAAATAAGACTTGAGCAAAGACTAATCGATCGATCACGATAGCTCACCTAACGATATATCGATTCAGGAACGTCTTCACTTTCAATTTTAGATTCGATAAATATATTTTACGACTTAGTTCTAATTTATTTGTTGTTTCATTCGGTCTGTAGATTCTTTGTAATTTATGCGCCAAACCAATTTTCAATTCGATTTAAACGTTTTGTGTTGAATACTTGATTAATCTGTTGTTTTGTTTGGGTTGTAGATTCTCCATAAATCACGCGCCAACTGAATTTTCAGTTCGATAAAAACAGTTTGCGTTGTATACTTCATCCATTTAACGTTTTGTTTGGGTTGTATATTATGACTATCCATTAGCTAAGCGCCAAATCAATTTCCAATTCGATTAAAAAAAACACAGAACAAAAAACAAAAAAACAAAAAAAAAACCCCCACACATTTTGCGTTGTATACTTCATTCATTTCATATTTTATTTAGGTTGTATATTATCCCTAAGTTAAGCGCCAAATCAATTTTTGATTCGATAAATGTATTTTGTGTCTTAGTTCTAATTTGTTTGTTGTTTCATTTGGTCTGTAGATTCTTTGTAATTTATGCACCAAACCTATGTTTATATATTCGACATAAAAGGCGTGCTTCGGGGGGGGGGGGGTGCGATCAATAATTACCAGGACATGAACTCCATGCTCTTAAGCACACCTTATAGGAAAGCTGCAACTGCAAAAGTTTGGAGATACCTTGCAGGAAGAAAGGAAAATGTCAAACAAAAGATTTGTTTGTTGTAGCGTGGCTTCAAATACTTCCTGGTTTTAATACTGCATCATTAGAAAGCAAAGAGAAAAAAAATCTTAGCTTTCAAAGAGAGAGCAACGACCAGAAGACATTGTGTCAAGTTTCACTTTCAAGGTGAGTGAAAGAAAAGAGATTCAATAATAGCCATTTAAAACGCTGCGGGTATAATTATGCGAAATTTCCATGAAATTGTAGTTCTTTGTTCTAATTGTAAGAAATACACAGTTATATTTTAATGTATTTTTTTTTCAATTAGATATCACGTAAAGTTCATGTAAATACCAATTTAATTATATTTGAACAACTGAAAGTGAATTTTTTTCCTTATAGTTAGAACATGGACCTACAGTTTCCTGGTTGAATGAAAGTACACGTAGAACTTTCATGGAAAAATGGCTTAGATTGCGTAATAATTATGCCAATTTTCCATGAATCTAATAAATATGCATAATTAACATAATATGCTAATTATGCATATGCAAATTACCCAAAGTTGCTTTTTCGGCAACAAAGCTGGAACTGTTCGAAGACCACAATCACGGATCTATATATATATTATAAAAAAAAATGAAACGAAAAGAACTTTTCTAGGTTTTTAAAATGTAAAATCGACTATATACCAGCATTGTTATTCATAACAAATAAAGACGGAATAGATCGATGCGAGAAGCCTTTTCAGTGGCTTGAAACTACTTACTTACCTACCCATTAAAGCGTTAGAAATCATGACTTATATGAATTAAAACTTATGTTTTCATGAGAAATAAGTTTTTCATGAGAAGAGACCCTAAAGGAACGTAGGAGCTAGTTTTTATTCAAATTGATAAACGGTTACTACGGACTTTTAAAAAATCTAGTTGGCATTAAAGATGAAAAACTGGTGCATGAAGACAAAATGGAAGTCAAATTTCGGAAGCGTCTTTCTGGAAGAAATACTTTTCCAGAGTCCTACTATTCTCGAGTTTCAAAAGCCATTATCTCCACTAATACTCTCTAGAGTTGACCTTTATATCAAATTAACGCTTATGAAATGGAGAATAATATTCATAAATAAAGTTAAATTTGAAAAAATACGACTTCTGTCTCATTTTGACGTGACGGTCACATATTATCCATTAGTTACGCGTCAAATTAATTTCCATTTGATAAAAAAACATTTTGCGTTGTATACTTCATTCATTTCATATTTTATTTGGATTGTATATTATCCCTAAGTTAAGCGCCAAATCAATTTTCGATTCGATATATGTATTTTACGTCTTAGTTCTAATTTATTTGTTGTTTCATTTGGTCAGTAGATTCTTTGTAATTTATGCGCCAAACCAATTTTATATTCGACATAAACGTTTTTTGTTGAATACTTGATTCATTTGTTGTTTTATTTGGATTGTAGATTCTCCATAAATTACGCGCCAAATCAATTTCCAGTCGATAAAAAATCAATTTGCGTTGTACACTTCATTCATTTCATATTTTATTTGGGCTGTATATTATCCCTAAGTTAAGCGCCAAATCAATTTTTGATTCTTTAAAAACATTCTCCGTTGTATGACTTAATTAATTAATTTATTTATTTATTGCAACCACGTAAAAATTTTAACACAGTTGGATTTTTACAATAAAAATTTGTTCCATCATACACTGAAATATTTAAAATATAAACACATAGGAAGCGAACATTCATGAAATTATATCGCACCAGAAGACACAGATTTACATATTATAATAATAAATATAAAATGCATTTTATCACTCAGTTGGGTGACTGGCAAGTAAACAGAATTGATCTGGGGTGGAACTTACGGATAATATTCAACCCTAATGAAACAACAAATGAATGAAGGATACAACGCAAAATGTTTTTATCGAATTGGAAATTGATTTTGGTGCGTAACTTATGGATAATCTGCAACCCAAATAAAACAACAAATGGAGTTTGTAACCATTTGTTGTTTTATTTGGGTTGCAGATTATCCATAAGTTACGCACCAAAATCAATTTCCAATTCGATAAAAACATTTTGCGTTGTATCCTTCATTCATTTGTTGTTTCATTAGGGTTGAATATTATCCGTAAGTTCCACCCCAGATCAATTCTCGAATGTTTGTCGGCCCAGGCGCTGCACATAGCAGACGACAAAGCGATAATGCGATCGCGATAATTCCATTATCGCGTCTTGGCGTTCGCCGAACGTGCACGCATTAAAAAAAACGAACACGCATAAAAAACTGCTCGCACGGAACTCAACTCCAGTTGAGTTCCGTGCGTCGATCGTTTACGCTGTCCTTTATTTTCTTCAAACTCCTTAACCGCTAACATGTAGAATGCCGGGTAAAGTTATTTGGGTTTAATTTTATACATTCTAACTGTATACAAATTATTTTTTTGGCCTCAGAAACCGTTTAAAGATAAGAAAAACCCTATGAACACCAGTTTGGTCGGCAAAAGGATTTCGATGCAACATGGAAAACCTTTCATTGGTTGGGGACCGGTCTTCAACCAGTGAACGCCCTTACAAGACTGCTTTGTAGTAATAATGAAATCAGCAGTTTCGTGGGAAAGTAATTCCATACCATAAACCTTTTTATGATCACAGACAATAAACCGCCGCTATAAAGTGTGACTGGGACTTAAGACGCTATGCAAAGAAAAAAGCATGGATGAGTCATGTTAACTGATTTTGCCTTTTCCTTTTAATTCGTTTGGAAAAAATGCATTTAACTCACATTTATCATTTATTATTTACGGTATTTTGCAAGATAAGGACACATTTTCCCTATGCTATTTTCCCTACAATGCTGTGCGTGAGTATGCTCGCGTATGTTTATAGTACGACAGGTGTAGGATGGACCTTTAATGGAAAAGGTAATTATCGTTACCGTTATCAGGTTTGACCAGCCCTGAAAACATTTTTAAAATTCGAAGTAAAGCAAAAGGCCATACCTGTAAAAGAAATATTTTGAAAATTTGTGCACTTTGACTTTATATTGAAACTGAATCCAAAATTCGTAATCCAAAGTCGGTCAATCTTTATGTAATTCGTTGAGTACAATTGTTATTTGAGTGGACGTCCTATCAAACTGTATTTAATTCTGTAATTTTGTAAACACTGCGTTAAAATGTGCATGAAATGCATATTAACATTGCGAATGCTAATATCAATCTAAATTGGAATTCACGCGAAAACGGAGGCATGTCAGTCAATAAGTTTTAAGGACTGCTTTTGGAGGGGAATTTATACTTTATAAAACGTTCTCTCTAAATGTAAAGAATTTAAAGGCGCTCGACATTAATAGTGAAGGAACTTTCACTCCAAATTGGGTGGTAAAGCACTCCCTTTTGAGTGAGACGGCTGATGAAGGAATATCGGCAGAGCGAGCCTGTGTTTGCTCAATTTCGTGTGCAGACTGAAGTATTTTCACTCGTGAGCAACGAGTAGCGCAAGGCAACCACTGACAAGCCGCTTAAAATTCATTGTCCGTGTCATTTCTTTGTTGTGAACAAAACTACAGGCACCACTCTTAAGAAAGAGTGGTTTAATACTCTAATGAACCGAGCTAAATATTTTATAAGTGACAGCACATCGGTTACAACGTGAACACCAATAGAGATTACGACGTATCGGTACTGGTTGGGCTTCAGGCAGGAAAATTAGCACAATTCGCATATTTAGGGATTTTGAAATGACTAATTTTGATAGATTATTTCTTGATGAAGTTGTCTTGCCGAGAATTAGTGTTTACATTTGATTATTCAGTAAGGATTATGTTGTTTTAATAAAGTGTTAGTTTACTAACTGTTACGTCAATGATTTGTTATATCATTGGACTGATAGTGTAGTACATCCCTATGTGATAGGATTATGTGCTTTAGATTAGTCATCACACTGTACTCGCCCCCATCATGACACGATGGGTCTCACCGAGGTTTCATCTGCAGTCTATGGTCTATTCATGCTGATCGATTGCCATCGACGGATGAGTGATTGCTGGTAGGCCTGGTAGTGTGCAGTAACTGACGGTTTGTGATTGTCGAGTGCCGATAACTCCAGCCATCAGCATCGGTCATACATTTTGACCAGACGGACGGGGAGTTCGGCTAGGCACGGGGGCATCCTGACAAAATTGTCGTGTCAGCCGGCGTGGCTAACCGTGCCCAGCACAATACTCTTGAGACCGAGTTTGATGATTTCACTCAGAAAGGAGTGATCTCCATTCTGTACACATGAGTGACAAATTTTCACTCTTTAAAAGGATTGGTGTTTCACTCTTTCCTGAATGAAATAGTGACCACTCTTGTCTCACTCGAAAAGGGTTGTCCCTCATTAACTCATTGTGAGAGTGGAATTTCACTAGCTTTTGAGTGCTTTTTCACTCGTTTACATTTAGAGAGTTGGGTGTAAGGGAAAAGAAAAAAGAAAAAAAGATTAACGAAAGTGTCAGAGAAATCATACAAGAAAGAGAAAGTTATGAATTTATTTATAAATAAATGGAAATCATTAATGCTATGGATATTCTCATATTGGCAACATTAGCAATGCGGTCATGATGCCTGTTGCCATACATGGAGAACTGTTGTCATACATCGAGAACTGTCCTATTCGTTCAGTACCCAAATTACTCCAGCTAGGCCCCTATCCCTCATCAATTCTTATGGGGAGCCGACATTTTAGTTTTTCTTCTTAGGAAGATATGCTACCCAATATGCATCACGGCTACAAATTATGTTCACTCATTAACGGGCAATCCCATCTTTGTAATAATTCGATTTGTGTAAAAGCAGAAAATCTGAGAAGTAGATGGGTGAAAGTTTGAACGAAATCGGTAAAGCAATAAGAAAATTATGCATTTTTTAAAAAGATGTAATCCCTATACATATGGGAATTTCAAATTGGCCGAATCGGTACGGTCACTGTGATGTTGCGGCGGTCAACTTTCCCATTCGCTCCAGCACTGGTAATGACTAAAATGTCAAGTTTTCAAATTGTATTTTGAGTACTGCCCCGAGGGAAAAGGCGCTCAGGAGAAAACCTGAATTTAATGATTTGCTGTACAATGGGAGAGTTTACCGTGAAAACGTCACAATAATTGATTCACCAAATTGCAAATTTGAGATCGAATAGATGTAGTGATCTCATTTTTCAAACAATCATAACTTTCTTAATCTTTGTCCGATTTCTTTCAAACTTTCACCATCTTGTTTCTTTTTTTTTCTCCTTTCACAAAATTTAGCTTTTTTACAAAGGTTCGATTGCCCTTTAAAATGGGAAAAGCAACATTTTAAACACTTTTTGTACATGCCACATGGAAAAATCCTCCATGTCAGACGCCACATAAATTGACCGCATTTTGTGAGGGAGGTTCCCCTTATCATTAGTGATCTCAAATTTCAAAAATTCACAGCCTTCATTCTCTTTGTCCGATCTTTCGCAAATTTTTGCTTTAATACACGCTTCCCTGTTTTGTTTTCCTGCTTTCACTTAATCTTATATGAAGGTTTATTGTACATTAATGAAGTAACCACATTCATTTACGAATTTAGCTTTTACTGAAATCCTACTTTATTAAAGATATAGTTATCACTTTGGCAACGGATGAAACTTCAAACCTAACGTCACCAAATTATCCGGCCGTTTACGACAACAATGTTGACATCGTCTGGCAGTTGTTAGCTCCAAAGGGTCACCGGATTAGACTCCACTTTACTGATTTCTACACTGAGCGAAACAGGGATGTCGTATTCATATACGATGGTTTGACCAGATCATTTGATGCAGCTGAAATTATGGCACGGTTTTCGGGAGATTCGGTTCCAAGAAACAGGACATCCCTTAGCTCTTCCACGTGGCTCCGTTTCTCGAGTGATATGAATAATACCTTCATGGGCTTCAGGGCAATAGCAAGTACTATTGCCATCCCCGGTAAGTTTGATCCGTATATTCAAAATAACTGTATTCACTATTTAAAAAGAAAAAAACAAAAAAAAAAAAAAAACAAACCAAAAACAAAAAAATCGGAAAGGAACAATTACAAACATTTACCCCTCCTTCGATGACACAGTATGGAAATCTGTCACAATTTTTCGTAAAGGGATAACTGAAGGCCAGGTAAAAACTATTTCCTAGTTTCTCTTCCGGATTTCTAGAAAATGAAGATGAGGGGTTCCATCTTACTCAATACTGGATAATTGGATATTCCCGCTCATGAAAATGCTATTGAGTCAAATTCCACACAAATTTTCTTTATACAACTTTATTTGTACGCGCACTTCATAGGTTCAAAACAAGGTGAAATTGAATTACTTAAAAATAACTTTTGTATTATCATTGTCTAGATGTCCTAAGATCCTTTTTTTTATTCAATATCAGGATAAAGATATCAGTTAACATAAATATATATATATATATATATATATATATATATATATATATGTAAAATAAGGCGAGCCGAAAAAAGGAAGGAGGTGGAGCACGAAAAACTGGCAAATTATCTTATTTGAACTAATCGCATTGACATTAATTTATCGGACACGAATTTTTATTCGGCTTATTCACTATAAATAATACTTTAAGAATACAAATGTAGACGAATGGATTCTTGTCATTTGAGAAACTACAAGATCACCAATAAATTGGAAGTAATTCAATAACAGACCTAAATTTTAGTTTCCATAGAACGGGTGCGAATATTAATCAGACAAAGCTTTTTACAACACACCGGCGTATGGAGTTAAAAACTCATCTTAAGGTCTACGCCCGATAGTCCGCGGGTCCGA
The DNA here is from genome assembly GCA_025618425.1 of Heliocidaris tuberculata. NCBI lineage: Eukaryota > Metazoa > Echinodermata > Echinoidea > Camarodonta > Echinometridae > Heliocidaris > Heliocidaris tuberculata. The sequence goes on from CM046841.1 coordinate 14,011,146, forward strand.
TAGACCGCGGGCCGATAGACCGCGGGGCCGATAGACCGCGGGGCCGATAGACCGCGGTGTCTGAAATGCAACGCATTTTCACATCACGTCTTAAAAGCATAATGACTCAAATAATTCATGTATCTTAATTCGGGGGGTGGCGGGGGGGGGGGGGGGGGGTATCTTCCATTGAAATCCGCACAGCATCCGCGAACCTGAAAACGAGGAAAAAGGGTAGTTTTTCAGGGTCGGGCGCGGATCCGCGCGGATCCGCGTTTAGGGTGTCAAAAACGAAAAATATATAATAATAAAAAAAAATAATAATAATACTTGGTTCTTTTATAGCGCATTACACATAGCAACACTGCATGTCCCTATGCGCTTTATAAAGTAAGAACGAAATAAGTTAGAAATTAGAAGGTGCATACAATTTAATGTTGGACACTGAGTTCATACTCATTAAACATATATCTTTTAAGGGAGATTTTAAACTTATCAAAGTTGCTTTCATATCTCATGATACCCTTTTCATATAAAAGGGTATCAAAATCACACTTCTGACCAAATGCAGGGGAAAAGGGTATGAAATTTAACACAGCCAATCCGCGGAAAGGGTACAATTTATTCAGAATTTGAGAATTTCGGTCGTATATGCTCGCCCTGTTAAGGGTGTAAAAACAAGCCGTTAATTATTTCTCTCCGTGTTTAGGGTATCAAAATCAAGAATGAAAAAATATCCCTGTTTAGGGTATCAAAATCACAAAATCTGAATCCTCGTTTAGGGTGCTTTTCAGAGGGTAAAGTTCGAGGATGCTGGACGGGTCTCAATGGAAGATCCCCCCCCCCCCCCGGGATCTTAATCAATTTTTCAATTTTATTTCCCCTTTTTTATATATTGATATTATCAACAAATTATGCTATTATGTATGTGTCATTTAAAGGGAACATATGAATTACAAGTTAGTCTTTTAAAAAAGATTTCTTTCAAATTTCCCTCTTTGATTTTGTCTGCTTCCACGTCACCTTGCCCATAATGCTGTATTTCGCTATCATGGCTATTGTTTTTTCAATCTTGGAGTGTTATAATTATGTAGGCCTACTAGGCCCTATGTTTTCTTCCGTATGAAAATAAATAAAACTGAACTTATATTTTTGATCATTAACTTTTCATCAGTTTGCCGATGACACTAGCATATTCTTTACTTCTAATAATTTAAATAATACTGTCCTAGTTCTTAATTTTCAAAGATGTTATTTAATAAAACTTTGAGTTTCAATGAAAAGTTTCAAATTGCACGTCCTGTTTATTAGCGTTAATTTATTTTATTTCAAATAAAAACACAGACTTGAAGTCACTTATTGCATAATCCATTGAACATTAAAAAGTTAATGAGCGCGTCCTGGAGGGGGGGGGGGGGCGATCCACCTCCCATTTCTCTTTTAATTTTTTTTTTTTTAAAGTTTTGCTGTTAGTGCTTTCGATTGCAAGAGGTGTATAGTGATTTGAGCGAATGTGCGGAATTACTGGTGACTGGCGTGTACATTGAGACGCCGCGGTCTATCGGCCCCGCGGTCTATAGGCCCCGCGGTATATCGGTCCCGCGGTCTATAGGCCCCGCGGTCTATCGGCCCCGCGGACTATCGGGATTCCCCCCCCCCCCCCATCTTAAGGCTCAATCACTTATGTCTTTTTTATGTGTAAATGAATGGCTGCGCACAACAAAGGTCTTATACGCGTACACTGTACTGACTATTTTGTGCATTATAAGATACTCAAATATGAAGCGCAGTATGCTTTAACCCCCCCCCCAAAAAAAAAAAAAAACAAAAAAACAACAACAACAACAAACAACAAAACAAAACAAAAACAAAAACAAAACAAAAAAAAACAACAAACAACAAACATCAAAACACAACAACAAAAAACAACAAAAAACAAAACAAAAGAAAAAACAAACAAAACAAATAACAAAACAACAAACAAAACAAAACAAAACGAAACAAAACAAAACCTACGGTGAGCCCCTGCGTTTACGGCGGCATAATTATTTGGTGTGAACAAGCCTTATTAAGTGTGAAAATTATAATGATGTACATGTATATTGAATATTAGTATTTGTTTCTTCTATAAAAATCTTACAGTTGTAAATTTATCACCCGAGGAAACTTCCAGCCTAATCTCTCCAAATTATCCGGACAACCACAACCACATTGTCGACATCGTTTGGCAGGTGACAGCTCCTTCAGGCTCCAGGGTCATGGTCCAATTCATTGATTCGAACCTGCGTGAGTTCTACGATGTCTTGAACATGTACCACGGGTTGACAGACTCATTTGAGAACGCAACGATAAGGGCTAGTTTGTCGGGGTCTTCATCACCAGACATCGTGGCGTCCATAGGTTCCTACGTATGGATTCAATACATCCAAATCATTAGGAGATTTTCCGGCGAGAGGGTCGGATTTTCAGTATTACTTAGTGCCGTAAAACCAGGTAATTACCACGGATAGCTGGTTTACGGTTTTAGGAGAGCTCAGGAAAAGAGATCTGAACGATTCGATGGATGTTGATTTATCTTCAATATTGGCTGATTTAGCTTCTTTTATTTCTTATTTTTTGCCTGTCAGATATATTTTTAATATTGCCTCCCTCTTCCGGTAAAGTTTTGCCCTTTTGTTTTGTTGTTGGTTCTTTCCTTTACCCATTATTGTCCTTAATATCCCCCCCCCCCCCCACACACACACAAACACATTTAAAAAAAACCCCAACAATCCATCAATCTCGTTCAACGAGAGAGAGAGAGAGAGAGAAAAAAAGATTCCGTATTACTTGTGATAATGTGCTCTATGTTTATAATGCACATGTTTTATTGATATATTGTGCAGATTGGGCTTGTGATTTTCAAAGTGATAAATGTGGACTGAATATCATCGCAGGAAGCTGGTCACGAGGCGAGGAGAACATGTATTGTGAGTAAATTTAACAAAATATAAATAGATTCGAAGGGTATGCCTTAGTTTTAAGATTTTCTGGAAACCAAATTATACGTAATGAAATGAATTGTTGCTTTAAATGAAATCTATAAGCTCAAAATGCAACATTACAGATAGATAAGTCAAGCATGTGTAAAAGGCTCATTTTACAATTTAACATGGGAAAGTATATAATTATGTTGAAATGAAATGTTATAAGTTCGGAATAAAACATTAACCGTAGATAACATGTATTTGTAAAAGACGAATCTTTAGAATTCAGAAGGCTTATTTTCTATTGTCAAAGTTATTTCTATTTCATTGTAAAAGATGCAGTACTAAAGAGGCATAATTTTGTTATAAATGAAATCATTCTACGGTTGTCAATCACTTAATATATACTATTACAGTAATCAGAGCAGGATCTCTTGGAAATTACGTAGAGTTATGGTGTGAAGCAATAACAAAAATTATAATCTTGATGGTGGTCAAAATCCTATTGACAAAATCTTAAAAAACAACAAGAAAATGAGAATAAAATTTTAAGAAAATTTGGCACTACTAATGGAAAGATTAACGTAAAATTACCTTGTGACTGAAGGGCTTCGTGAGGTATCGAAAACTGAAATAATCATACAAAATTATGAAGCAAAGCGCCTCTTCAATAATTGATTGGTTTCAAGTGGTCTTTTATTATAGGGGAAGGGGAGAGATGCATTTTTAGTCAATTCAGAGCTGAGAAATGCTTAAACGATATCATATCTTTAATTTGTAGATTACATTCAGGCAGCCGGAGGGGAAGAGGATAGCTTCGCAATTCCCCATGTGTTCACCTCACATTTAGGAATGCTCTCTTTTGGTTTCGAAGTGGAATTCTTTGATTCTCTTAGTGTATCAATATGCAAGAGCCAAGAACCCTCATTGTTTGAACATACATTTCAGACCGTTCAGGATGTTGTTTATACTTCTATAGAATATTCCTGCAATGGAATCCAAGATATCGAGGTATAAATATAATTTTTATATAAATGTTCATTTCGCTCATCATAATTATAATAATAGCATTTGAGATAAATGTTTACATCTGCAAACATGTTTCCACTTATTACAGTGACACGCACGCACACACACACACACACACACACACACACACACACACACATATATAAATAAAATCGGCTGTTGGATTTATCTATGATTTTCACCCAAAGTGAAAAGAAAGGATTTCGTAGAGTTTGACTACTAGAAGTAATAAAAGAAAACCACATGGTACTATTTATCATCATTATAAATTTTGGTAGATGAAACAACTCGCTTCGTTAATCATCAGAGTGTATTGGAAATTAACACGTAATAAGCCTCAGCCATTGTGTAGTATTTCTAAATCCTAAGTTGGTAAAGTTGACATGCGGATCGATACATTCACGATTAGATATAAAAGGACACAAGTGACGTAATGCCCATCTGGTTTCATGAGCATTTTTAACTTTAAAAAGTTTCTATCACTTATTTTTTAATTGGGATTCAATCAAATAATCACAGTATAATACATTCTTCATTAAGGCAGAATTATTGAAACTGAATTCCTCTGAGGTAGAATTGAGTACACCTGTAGGTTATGACTAGTTTATGCTTTGTTAACTGTTTCATGAGGTTATGTTTTCGACCTGACATAGCACCCCGCCTCTCCTTTCAGATAATATTTACTACTACGGGAAGCATTTTATCCCAGGTTGTCAGAGTGCTTGATATTCAACTGTTTGAAACATCGATTTCATCAACAGGTAAGAACCTTTTTACAATATGAAAATACACACACACACACACACACACACACACACACACACGCACACGCCCACACATACAAAAGTGCTAGGGATATTATCATTTGAGCGAATGAACGATGCATGCTAGATACTAAACCACAAACACAATAAGCCAGTTCGTAATTAGTGCATGGTACAAGTGTCCCTGAAATGACCAAATTTGTACGCGCACGCGCATCTGTTTTGGTCATCGATCTCTACCTCACGTGGATATTAGCATCGTACGCACTGCTCAATGCGAGCAGTTGATGCGGCCGCACAACCAAAATTTGGAGCCCTATTGAAAGCCATCGACGCCATAAATCGTATCGGATACGTATGCTCTATTTAAAGTACGTATCGGATACGTATGCTCTATTTAACGTACGTACCGGATAGGTATGCTCAAATAGAGCATACGTATGCAAACGGACCAATCATAGAGCTGCATTTAAGCATACGTATGCTGAGTAAACTTGTATACGTATGCAATTTAGTTTAGCATATGCTCTGTTAACTCGAGTAGCGCCCAAGCAGCTGTTGTTTTCTCACCGCGGCGGCAGTGTGTGGTCCATTATCAGTGTAGCAAAGAATGCTAGTCTCAGCGACCGGTTTAGATATTAGCATGACTGGCCGTTAATAGGGCCGCACAAACTGGGGCTTCGGGGGTTCAAGTGCAGCCCCCGCCCTACCCACCCCCACAAAAAATACAAACAAACAAACAAAACAAAACAAAACATTGTAGTGAATTGAGGGAAATTCGGGCAAAATTGAGCTGAAGGTTTTTAAACTATTTGCTTGTTTCATTCCACTGTCTATTTTGTGTTGAGCACAACCCCCCCCCCAAAAAATTAATAAAGAAAAAAAAAAAAAAAGAAAAAAAAAATAATAATGAAGACGCTCTGCACGCCTAATGCAAAACAATGGCATCGTTGTTAGCGTACGTTGCCGAACCTGAACATCTAGCTCTGCTCCATGTCATGAGATGCATAGGCACCGGGAAGGGGGGGGGGGGGGGGGGGGAGGGAGAGGCACTAAAAAGCACGATCAGTTTTTTTTTTAATAGGGACCTACAAACAATGGATGCATAGATTAAAACAATAAATATTTGAAACAGTGGTACAGCCTACCCGTCATCCTGATTGACGTATTATCCAGATTTGTCTTTGACTGCTTGCTTGCTTGCTTGCTTGCTTGCTTGATTCATTTTGATTCTGATATTTAGAGAGGGTAGTACATTTTCACCAATAGTGGTGGTTTGATAACAACACTATTTGAATAACAATAATTATAAATATAAACTCATGACAGTAACAAAACAAAATAAAGAACATAAAATATATATACCAAAAGTTTGGGACCCTCGTTAAAAATGTTTATATTTAAAAATATATATTATTGCATACATGTATTTCTAATATCTTAATGTATAATTTTATATGTGGAAGGTAAGTAGTTAGATTCAATAAAAAGTGATAATGAATAATGGTTAGACACTAAAAAACAGAGCCTCATGCATGGGCCGTGGAACCAGGGGGGCTGGGGGCTGCAGGCCCCCCCCCCCACTTTTTTGAGCATACGTTTCATAAAATATCGGAAAAAAACTTTCGAAAATTGTCATTAATGAGTGAAATCAAATCAGCCCCCCCTACTTTCAAAAAACGCTCCGCGGCCCCTGCTCATCTACTTTCAGATGTTTATAAACAGAGTAAAGAGACGATTTTGGCTCAATATCGATACACACTTGGGATACCAAAATTGTTTTATGTATTTTACACACAATATCACAAGATAGTACAGCTATTAAAAAGCTTCACGTCATCTCATATTTTCGGGGCAATGAAGAAAATACACTGAAACATGTTTTGCACAGCAAGACAATAACAAATGACATCCTTTGATAATTATTGTTCTGTATTCATCATTAATTTTGTGCATGGCTATAAATACTATGAAAAGGGGTAGATATACAAAGAAAAAGGGACAGTAATACAAAGAAAACGAAACACTTCTCAGAGGTGAAAAAGTGCACTTATCAGAAGAGGAAATTTCACCAATACAAAGAAAAATGGGCACTAATCAGACGAAAACAGGGGCACATATCCGATTTCAAAAGGGACACTAACGTCTGAAGTTAAAGGGGGCAGTTATCAAAATTTTAAAAGGGCAATTATTAGAAAGAAAAGGGCACTAAACAAAGAAAAGCGGCACTTTTCAAAAATGAATAGGGGTACTTTTGGGGTAGATCTACTTGAAAAAGTGCAGGGAGCACCCCCCCCCCCCCGCCCGCCCCCCTCTGCCTGTATCCTTGTCTTACAGTGGTAATGCTGTCCATATAATCATAAATATGAGGTTATAACTGCTTGAATATGAGTTGACAGTTGCCCGAATATTGATAATTTCATAATCCTCGGGGGGGGGGGGGGCAATAGCCCCTCAGCCCCCTCCCCGCCTCGTATAACTAAGCATGAGGGGATGGGTTCTCCTCGGCGCTCCTCCCTATTCGGGCAAAATGGGTGTACTCTCTTTAATTTTTCTACTTCAATCACAATATTACATTGAAACGCTAAGATTTTTCATGAACAGCGTGTATCAATGACAATGACTGCCAGCATAACAAAAGAGTGTCGAATATTATTTGCTGACTCGCTTGGTTTGCTAGCTAGTCAGTTGTAGTCTGCCCCAGCAACCGGCGAATTTGTGCCCATACGTCCCGGGACGGGGGGGGGGGGGGGGGGGAGGGGGACTTGGGCTCATCTTCTTTGACAATGGATATCTCTGGGTACCAATTCCGATCAAGACGTTCACAGCTTTGGCACCTCCAATGATGTCTAGCCTACGGGTCAATGTTCGCCTCTCTGCGGCTTATACTCCTTATTCTTAAAACTTTGCACCCTGTGGTCTTTGAGGGGGGGGGGGGGTCGAAATGATGTTTGTAATTTTCAGTGAGTAACAGTTAGCTAATGTAGTGGGGGATCTGTCATTACAAAATTGTGTGAAATCCCTCACGCCGCTAAAATCCAACACCACGATAAAGTCGAAATATATCTGCACATTTTATTCCAGAATGCAGCACAGCCTCTTATCAATTATGTACCTAGCTGCCCGTGGATTCCAATCGATGAATTCTTATTCTCCTCTTCTTGTAATCTTATGCCACTTCAGCTCTTTATTTGATTTAATTGTTTCTCCTTTGCTTCCTCAGTTACTTTTCCTACTCCTTTTTCATTCCAAACCATATTCTTGTACTGCTTCCACTGGCGTAGACAGACTTGTTGAACGGGGGATGGGGGGGGGGGGGGGGGGGGGGGTTGTGGCACACAAAATTACAGTCACATACTTACCCATACACGTACACACACAGTTACAGGGGTCGTTTTTCATACAAAAAATTACGGTAGAAGGGTGGCGGTAAACGTCAGATGTTACTTTCACCAATCTATTAATAATTTGCATATTATTGTTTCAATTGGAGTGTCATTAGCAACAGCACACTGAGTCTTAGATATTTTTGAACAAGCAAAGCGAGCGAACATCTTTTTTTTTCCCCTCGGTGCGTAATGATTGAAAGTGTTTGGACAAGTTTGATTCTTTATAATTCATGCATGAATATTTATTTGTCTGTGTGAAGATATTTCAGATTTTATTTCTAAACACGTGCTCCAATTTGACGGTTGCTGCAAAATGTCTGTTTTCCGATAGCGCTTTGTGATTTTTTTTATTATTATTTTTTTTTTAATTTATTTATTCATAAAGTAATTTATTTTTTTTTTTTTTGGGGGGGGGGGGGGAGATTCTCCTCAAGTTATAAGGTTTTAAAAGCAATTTGGTTCCATTGAAATAAATCCTTCATAATGATTGAAAGATTCAGATATCATAAAGGACCCCCTTTTCTAGCGGGGGCCATGACCCCGTTGTGCCCCCACTCCTGGCTGCGCCTATGACTGCTTCTTCGTTTTCCTTCTTTCTTTTTTTGTTGTTGTTATACTCTTCTGACACACTTATAAATTTTAGGCTTTTCCTACCTTTTTTTTACAATCCCTTTTCTTCTACCAAATAATGTAGTCCAGATAAGCGATTGCCTTTAGACCAGGGGCCAGAGGGGGTCAACCTAGTGGAAAAATGCTAGGAAATTAACGTCTCCAGTTCGCAAAATGGTGGGGGCGGTCAGTAGGCCCCTCCAAAGAGGTCAAAAATTTGAGCTAGATTAGCACCAAAAAAGAAAAGTAACTACATGAATTCTGCTAGAAAATGTAAAGCATAACCCCGTATCATGGATGATCACTGCCAGACCAAGGAGTTATCACAGTTCTGTGATAACTCCTTGGCCAGACATTTTAAGTGGTGGAGCACGCGAAACGTGCGAAATTGGTGATGAGCATGCGAAGCGTGAGCTCCCCAGGGGGTTGGCACAGGGAGGGGGAAGTTTTCCCCCCTCCCGCGCGAAGCGCGAAAGCTCTGACGTTTTATAGCAAATTTTAGAGAAAGATAACTGCTCGTAGCACCCTTTTTTTTTAAGGCGGAAAATTAATTCGACGCCCGGACTGCTTTTCAGTTATTTAGACGCAGTACTGCACTGTATGTAACAGGGGTGGGTGAAGGGAGGGGGGTTCCCCCTTCCCGCGCGAAGGCGAAAGCTCTGACGTTTTTGCAAATTTGAGAGAATGATATCGGTTCGTAGCAAACAATCTTTTAGGCGGAAAGTTATAGTACAACGCCCTGACTGCTTTTCAATTATTTGGACACAATACTGCACTGTATACAGGGAGGGGGGAGTTTCCCCCTTCCTGCGCGAAGCGCGAAAGCTCTTAAGTTTTATAGCAAATTTGAGAGAAAGATAACTGTTCGTAGTACCATTTTTTAAGGCGGAAAGTTAGCTTGAGACCCGGGCTGCCTTTCAATTATTTGGACGCAATACTGCATTTTATACAGGGGTGGGTGCAGGGAGGGGGGGGGGGGGAGTTCCCCCTTCCCGCGCAAAGCGCGAAAGCTCTTAAATTTTATAGCAAATTTGAGAGAAAGATAACGGCTCGTACACTCTAAAAACTTCAGTTTTAAATCACCATTTAAAAGGGCCGAGGAGTGACAACTTTTTCAAAATGGTAGATTAACTCTTTTAAACTGCTTTTATAGTGTTGTATCCAGCATGTTAAAAGTGTTAATCTACAATTTTGAAAAAAAGTTGTCACTCCTCAGCCCTTTTAAATGGTGATTTAACGCTTTAGTTTTTAGAGTGTAGCACCATTTTTTAAGGCGGAAAGTTAGTTCGACGCCCGGGCTGCTTTTCAATTACTTGGACACAAAACTGCATAATGTATGTAACAGGGGTCGGTGCAGGGAGGTGGGAGTTTCCCCCTTCCCACGCGAAGCACGAAAGCTCTGATGTTTTATAGCAAATATGAGAGAAAGTTAACGGCTCGTAGCACCTTTTTTTTTAGGCTGAAAGTTACTTCAACGCCCGGGCTGCTTTTCAGTTATTTGGAGGCAATACTGCACTGTATCCAGGGGCCGGTGAGTGCAGGGAGGGGGAGGGGGGGGGGGTTGCCGCTTCCCGCGCGAAAGCTCTTACGTTTTATAGCAAATATGAGAGAAACTTAACGGCTCGTAGCACCTTTTTTTAGGCGGAAAGTTAGTTTGAAGCGCTGCTTTTCAATTATTTGGACGCAATACTGCACTGTATATAACGGGTGGGTGCAGTGAGGGGGGGGGGGTCCTCCTTTCCGCGCGAAGCGCGAAAACTTTGAAGTTTTAGCAAAATCGGAGAGAAAGATAACGGCTTGTAAAGCCTTTTAAGGTCCCCGCTTTTTCGCTCTCACTTTTTTTTTAAGGGGCTGAATAGGGGGGCATGCCCCCGGGCCCCCTGGCTACACCTATGGTGGTGGGTTGTGCCATCCAGACGCCCCCAAGTGGCAAACGCCCATTAATGCACGATAATGATAAATGAATGTAATAAAAGAGCTACATTAGCGAGAAAATTAACGAGATAAAAGCTGGTGGAAAATTTTGAGTATAATCCTCTTAATAATAAATGACCACTGCCAGACGTTTTAAGTGGTAGGTTGTGAGCGCCGGAGGCCCAAACTCCAGATGCCCATTATAAAATGAAAAATAAAATAATAAAAATAAAATAAGTCAACTAAATCAGAGAGAAAAGATGTTCTAAGAGATGTGGGGTGGCCACAATGTTTTTTTTTTTCGCCAGCCCTCAAAAAAGTCGCTCAGTGGGGGGGGGGGGGGGGGGGGGAGAGGAGTTATCAAATGTTTTCCTCCATAATTCTCTGACAAGCAAGCAAAAAAAAAAAAAAAAAAAAGTCAATTCTAAAATTCTGCTTGAAGGGAGACCCGTATTTTTTCCTTCTTGCCAGCCCTCCAAAACTCGCTCAGTGGGGGGGGGGGGGGGGGGGGGGGGGGGGTAGTGCGGTCACCCAAATATATACATCATTTCCAATTTTCCGACAGTTTATACATGTATATATATATTTCAGAGTTGAAGCGGGAGATGAGGGCACGGAAAGTGTTTTCAGACAAGGTATTTAAAGCAGTGACCGTGAGCCCGTGAGAGTGAGGGGCACAGACCTCCCATTTTTTTCAAGAACCCCAAAGGGCCCCTTTGCACTTTTGATAAGTGGTTATTTTTATTTTTAATAATATACCCTTTTAACTTTTATTCCCCTTGAACTCTTTAATTTTAAGAGATGGGGGGGGGGGGGTGTCCTCATCGAATGGCATGAAGAAAAAAAAAGTACAAATCATAACGTAAATTTGTTTCCAGTGGTAATAAAAGAAGAAGAGAGAGAGAAAAAAAACACCAACTGAATAATTATGAAAATTCAAACTTTACATTGAATTATATATATATAATGCAACGTAAAGTTTGAATATATATATATATATATATATAGATATATATATATATATATATATATATGTTCAGAACGTTTTTAATGGCGTCATTTCAAATGAAGGTATATAGTACCCTTTTTAACGCCTCTTAATTACCAGCTTCTCCACGGTTACATGAAGCAGCTAGGGAAAATTAGAGAAGCGAAATTGAAGTCTGATCGTGTAATACCTTTCGTATTTCATTGTTTGGAAGGTTTCATTTCCCAAGTTTACACTTTTACACCTCCGGATTTATTGGGGAGGGGGGCAAAACGATATGTTTGCCCCCAATATTTTCGGGGGGGGGGATTGCCCTCCCTGCTCCCCCCCCCCCTCCCGAGGATCGACGTCCCTCCCAATTCTGCCTTAATATCTTTTTGTGGTGATTATAATAGGCTTGGGTGCTCATTGATGAGCTCACTGATATCTAGACTGATGGCTGAGACTAGCATTCTTCGCTACACTGATAACGGACCACCCACCGGCGCCGGAGTGATATAAACAACAGCTGCTTGGGCGGTACTCGAGTTAACAGAGCATACGTATCCGGTACGTACGTCAAAATAGAGCATACGTATCCGGTACGTACGTTAAAATAGAGCATACGTATCCGGTACGTACGTTAAAATAGAGCATACGTATCCGGTACGTACGTTGAAATAGAGCATACGTATCCGGTACGTATCCGATACGAATTATGGCGTCGATGGCCTTCCATAGAGCCCTACACACACACACACACACACACACACGCATACACACACACACACACACACACACACAATACGTGTGTCCGCGTGGGAAATAGGCGTGGGACATCATCTGCTTCCAGTGTACTCCTAGGCCTATTCGAAATATAAGTTATTTGATTCTTTTTTATCTAAAAAAGACATTATACTGATTGTCGCATTAAATCGCCTTTAGAATTTGTAAGGGTACACTTGTTTTGCCTGATTTTGCAGTTAATTCCTGGAAAAGACACTACAGTGCTGAATTGTTTGTTTCTAAAAATGCATGAAATTGTATTGAAACAGTACAGAGGCGGCGTTTTTCTGCAAGCCCAAACATGGCAACCGGTCTCATCAAACGTAGAGGGCATTGCTTTATCCACGGGTACAGTGCTGCATATACGGCACTGCACGGGTACAGATCGATGGTTCTGTTGGACGCACTACTCTATTAACAAGTAAAATCATACTGGTGCGCGCACCGAAGTGCGCATACTATGAAAGCGTATAAAGGTCCATTGTACTCGGTACAAATGACCTTTATCTTCACATGCGAAAATTGTAATTATGAACTGGTTTATTGCAGATTCTCTAACGTTATAAAGATCCTTACATGACACGTGATACTTAAATTAGAAACGTTGTTGGTTAGCATTTTGATTCACCCTGAATAAGGAATAGCAGAGGCAATATAACTTCAGGGAAGCTTTGTCGTTTACACTATGCAAATTATTTCTACTTATCCCAAACCTTTGTTTCATCATTTCAGTAGCTATACCGGAAAGAAAACTGTGCCACAATTTGTTTCCCGTGGTTTCCTGTGGTAATGGCACTGGGTAACGTTTTTGCAAGCAGTGGCGGATCCAGGGGGGGGGGGGGGGGGGGGCGGGGCCCGGGCCCACTCCCCTGGGTGTCAGATAATTTTGTGAATATTGAGCCCCCTCCCTCAATAAATCCTGCGTCCACCACTGTATGCAAGTCATACCTTTAATATAGATTATGCTGGGGCACTATATTTGGAAATTACAACATTTTATCTAAGGAATCATTCCATTCTCATTAGGGGGCAGCCGTTTAGGTACCCCTGGATCCACTTGTTACTTAATTAAATTGCAGTTACGTGCATTCATTACCACACGAGTATTAATAATTTCATCTTTATTTTCATCCCACAGTTATAACTACTGCCAAAGTCGGGTACCGAACACTCGCATAAAACATTATTCTGTCATATAACAAGTACTAAATCGTCAATATTCCCGATCATAGGAATTACTATAACACCTACATGTACAGGTTGAATCAGCATATGAGCATCAATGAAAATCAGTTCTTTTTTGTTTGTTTCTATATCTGCACAACAGTGACCAGTGAAGGGGAAATATCAACACCAATCGTGTACACCACACTATTAGGCCTACCAACTTCAACGACTGAAATCCACGTGCAGAAATCAACGATAGGCTCGAGTAAATTTTGATTATTATTTGAACAATAAATCAAATTTACAAATATGTTTTTGTTATTCGGAGTATTCAGAATTGTGGATGCAAGTTCTAAAATTTCTTATTGCAAGGACGTCACAGCGATGGATAGTTTATCGCTTTACATTATTTTGTTTATGGGTATACTCATTACTCGTTAAAGATACAATATTTAAAAATGTATTAGAATATTTAGGGTTTAAGTTGTAATCCCTGTCAGCCCCCTCCCTCTTTTTTTTTTAATTTTTTTTTTTTTACTTTGTTGTATCGTTGTATATTTTGATAAGACCACCACAGGATTTCTATACTAACATCACAACACAAATAGATTTGATCAACCTATTCACGGCAGTGTCAATCCGAGAAAAATTTTCTAAGTTTTTCATTGGGGGGGGGGGGGGGGATTTGCGCTGCAGTGACCGATGAGGGATACAAATCAGGAACACAAAACGTGTACATCATCACTCCATCACCAACTTCATCGACTGAACTGGGCGTATGGCAGTCAACTCAAGGCCTGGGTATTTTGATTTACCATTGAAAAATAAATCATGTTCGTTTGGTTATTCGGAGCATTCGGAATTATATACATGTATATGAATATTGCTTATAGGTGAAAATAGTATTATTATTATCATCATCATTCATTCGGCACAGACAAAATCAAGAAATCAGTGAATACAAAACAACAGTAGATTTAGAAGAGAGTCACATGGTTTTTATTTATTGGTTACTGTATCATCTAATACAACAACAACAATACTTCACAATGTATTTACATAGAGTATAGACAATATATCATGTGTGCAGTTAACTTATGTTGAGTACAATTGTGTTTCGAAAATGCATTAATAGGGATGATAAAGAAGGGTTATACCCTAAGCATACTTTGATTTGCTTGCAGCCCCAAACATTTAGCAAGGACCTCACAATGATGGGCAGTTTATCGCTTTACATCATTGCTCATGGGGCTATACGTGATAAGAATTAGCATAGCATAGTCTTTTTATGATCTACACAATTATATACTGTTTATGAATACTTACGATCATTTCCTTTTTCATTATCTGTATCGCTACATCTGGCACAGACGATTTCATTGTGGTAAATTATTTTTAGTTGCAAAATGAAATCAAATCGATTTTTTTTTAATCGTCGACCTCACCCAGTTATATAAACCGACCCATTCAGTAAATTTATATGTAATCACAATGTTAGCATTTACTTAATAGGTTCATACGCTTGTTTCTCCTTTAGCTAACTTTTATATTGCAGTTTCCATATAAATATATTTACTTAACTATAACTTAATTTTTCATCATAATAAAGGACACCCCCCACACACACACACACACCTACACGCACACGTGGGTGTCTGAGAGAGAGAGAGAGTGTGTGCGTTTGAATACTATATAAACATTTTATAAGTGACACGTGTAAACCAATAATAGCCTATAGCCTACACATTATGGTTAATTTGTCCTTTGCCGGTGCTATTATGAAAGAAAAACTACAGAGGTCATGGAGGTAGAATGCGCATTTTTTACCGGAACAGTTGACCCTAATAACCCGTGTTCAAGGACATTTACAAAGCATTTTATATAAGGTGTTCACGCAAATATTAAGACCTCAGTGATGTAATACTTTTCATTTTTCAAAAATTTCAAAGTTGACACCGGATTTCACTTGGTGCCAATCCTGATCTCTACTTTAGTGTCGCTACTCACTATCAACATCCTGGTGGTTCTTCTCTGTGTGGTGTTTCGACGAAAAGGGTAAATACCGATTCAGGATTGTATATTTGTCGGTTTCCGGAATATTGTGATGACTGTATCATGAACTACTCAAGTTCGCTGCTTACTACAAGTGAACCTTTACGGTTTCCCGTAAACACACACACGCACTCTGGAAGAAATGAATACTGATATTGTATTTCAGTTTACATGAAATGCAGTGTTCCTATGACATATCCGTTCAAATATCCATACTCTGTAAAGCAGATAACACCATGACAATCAAATTGTTTTTAGGGTGAAATAGGAATCCTCCATATTGTTTGATATCCATTTCGCAATCTATAACTTTGTTACCCTCAGTTTCAGAGTGTCTTGCCAATTATTAATAATGCCTTTTCAATAATGTATCTATATTATCATAGAAGGCTCGAACATACCACCTCTCAAGGTAGTAATGCAGCCTTTGGAGACGCTGAGACGAATCATCGAATAAGAGATAACCCTGCATTTGAAAGGTCCGATGATCTCCCCTTGCCATTCGATGCAACTAAACGTCTTGGGGAAGCGAATGGTCCATATCTCTCCCTTACAACTTCCTCAACATCCGGAGTATACCAGACACTCGACCAGGTAAATTCGCCGTCGAACGAATACGCAGAACCTATAAATGGATTTACCGGTCCAGATAATGGCAGGTTCTTACAGGACCTTCAAGTAAACCCTGCGACCGACTATGAGAACGTACATGAATATGAGGACCCTACCAATAACATAGATGGAATAAATAGTCCACTGTATGAGAGGCCGATAAATGAGTTTCTGGTAAACTCTGAAACCACTAATGGTATCACACATGAATACATGGATCCGGCGAATAGTGTCCTTGTGGTCAATAGCCCGCAGTATGAGAGTCCAATGAATGATATTCCCGAGACCAATTGTGGAATTACACATGAATACCATAATTGATCTTCCCGAGACCAGTAATGGAATTACACATGAATACCATAACCCTAGGAATGACGTCTTTGGGATACACAGAAAAAACGCTGTTTAAAAGGTTGTTTAAAACTCATACAAAGTGTTTAATATTTATACAAATTGTTTGCAATATCAAGTGTACAATGGGTTGTTCAGTTCATATTGTAAACAACTGTTTGCATTTTTAAACAGAGTTTTCTTTGTGTATAAAAAATAGGATAGTCCACGATACCGGAGTATGTAAATGTGCTCGGGTAAACTTGGAGGACGAGTATGAAATTACAGCTGAATACGAGGACCATATAAATAATCAGGTCAAAACAATCAGTTCAAAATCATAGCTTTAAAAAAATTTCATCGAGCATCGACAAAAATACACCAACGTATAGACTTCTGTAAATCTCTCTATCTTTATTTTCGATGATAGACATCTAGATTATCCTAACAAATCTAAAAAAGGACGCTTCATTGGCTGATGACTACACGTAGTTTTTCATTTATTGTGACATGAAAATACCTATGATAATAAAAGGAAATTATATAATAGTTTTCACCAGAAATGAAAAAATGAGCAGAAAAAATGAAAGATTTGGAGGATATCAGTATTTCGATAAATCAGATGTGAAACATAATCAGCTCAACTGCTGAGTTTTCTGTGAGTGGTTACAACAAATACCGACGTTAGTGGATTCTAAATACATGTAGAATGATATACATTTCATCTCACTATTATCATGCTACTTGTTTTTACGATGAATAGAAATTTTTTCATCTGTAATAAATAACTATATAAGAAGTTCAGTTTATCATATAAACGTAAGTTCCTGAAGTTTCTCGTAATTGTATTGGATATCTGTAACATAAAATGTACGCCCTGATTACAAATATTACTGTGAATGTTAAAACACAGCAGCTTGAATATACTCCTAGGACCTTGTTCTATAGAGAAGTAATAAGGAATAATGAAATCAACTTCATGAATCAGTCAATTCACTTTGTGTTTGATGGATATTGGAATGAAATTGTGCTTTTCATAAGTTGCCATTTAAACAGTCTTGACTGCACGAGAAGTACGCCCTTTCATGATACTGCAAATAAACTAAGCATCGGTTCTTTGACTTTGACTTTTTAATGCCGATTTGTCAATATTCCTCTTTTAAATTTGGTTTCATATTTTTTGTTAATGTTTACAACCATTCGAATCAGTAGTTTTGATTATAATGATTTAAAAGAGATAATCAAGAAATTAAATACAGTGAAGACCGCTCACGGGATACAAGAAAAGCGGTCTTTATGAGCAGGTGGTATTTATGTACAGATTCATTTAATACATGTTCCGATGAGAAACACTTTTCAAAGGAAGCAAAAATTGTGGTCTTTATAGACAGGTGGTCTTTCGATACAGGTGGTCTTTCGATACAGGTGGTCGCTAAAGCCGGTTTGACTGTAGATATATAAATATATACTTCTTTTTTCAAATGTAAATAATACAATATAGCTTTTCTACATGATTACAAAATGTTACAAAATGCAAATTATGCACTCTAATAACTTAAACATGAAGAGCCCCAGTTGTCATGGTTTGTTACCAAAGTACATTGAAACAAATTTTAATGAATATTTTGTAGTCATACGATTCCTTTAACAAAAACCTGAAACGAAGTTTCAGGAAATTCTAAAGGAAGGATCTAGTTATACAAACACGATAAAAACTACTTTCGAAAAATAAACTCAAGACAACTTCAATAGCCCTGGCTATCACATTTAGAAATGTGCGAACATTACAATGGTGTATTACGTAATCCGAACCTGATTTCTATGGGCAGTACAATAGGCCTTTGAAATTGCCTTTGAGTTTATTTTTCAAAAGTAGTTTTTATCGTGTTTATAGTATATTAATTGAGAAATTAGGACTTGTGATGTATGTGTGCGCCAATGTCGAAACTTGGGCTCATTGGTATACTGATGCATCTTTTGTCAAGTTATAATTTTTAGATGTTACAAGTTGTTTTTCCCCATATAAATTACCCTTTTATTGAATTAAGATATGCATGTATTTTACCTAAGTTATGCAATGTTAGTTCATTGCAGTATGTCATACAATTTCATTTTGTTGAAGTACCTACTAGCCGATGTTTGTTATGAAAAGAAAATTAAAAATACACATTTCAATAAAAATCTTAACTGTATAAGGATCAACCTCGTTAAAACTACGGTTATTGTGTATCAAATCAAAAAAGAAAAAAAAAAAGAAAAGAAGAAAATGCTGATGCCGATTATGGGGTGCCTTAGGTACAACTTGCGATTTCTATATAAAAATCAATTATAAGTTTGTTCCGAAATCAATCAGATTAATGGCTTTTGTTAATGAAATCAGTCCAATAGATCTATCTCGAGAACAAAATGAAATGGTAAGACTGATTTCGTTTCAGAATCATAGATCTTGTTACATTTCATAAGTGTAAGACACTTGGCGCCCAAATAATATACATGCCTAACATTCAATTTCAGATCTATCAACGGTCGACTATTCCATGAAAATTCAGTTTCTAGTTCTTGTCAAAACGGTATTTTCCTCTATATGCCTTTACTTTCATCAAAGAACCTTTAATGATAGTGGAGTAGACCTTCAGTTCTTTAAAGCTTTGAAATAACAGTGCGATATTATGGTCTTATAACGTCTGAAGATATTTTTTGTTGACTTTAGTGCGCTAGAGTACAGAGCGGAAATCACAAGCGGAAATCCGTCATACAGCGGTGACCTTGTATTTTGTTTCACAGCGTAATTAACTCCTCGACCAAAGATAAAACTTAAATCTATATACCAAATCGAAGAACTTTTGATTTATGGGGACGTTTGTAATTATGCACTAGTACGTGGACATCATAATAAATGAACGAGCTAGGTTTTTTTTTTTAATGTAGGGTATAGAGATTATTGATGGAAATCTTTCGTTCTAAAAAGGCTGATCACACATTACTGAGATCGATAATGATAGCTCGAAATTGAATAAAATCATTCCCAAAGTTGGTCCTGAAGTTCAAGTGAAAAGTTACCGTTAGAGGAGTTGCGGGTCCCACTTCACTGATTTCTGCTGATGAGCCTTCTGTGGCATATCAAATACCTTTTCTGCCCTTTAGGAAACTGATTTTTTATAAGTGTGTAATTATCGTTATCAATATCGTTGACAGGTGACTGGCCCTTTATCAACGATGATCTCATTACAAAATATACTCTAATATCATACCCTTACGAAGTTAATGTTTCGCAAGGGTTGAACTGAGAGGTGGAATTTGGGTCAAAGAACTAAGTATTGCAATATTATAACAAGTATTGATATAATAACAACTAATAATAATATAGTCCTATTTACCCGGGTAGGCTCGTACGACGTAGACATCAATACTGCTCATCCCGAGGGCCCTGCAATTATTATTATCCCAAAATTGCCAGGTATCCATGTAACATGTTTAATATACCTGGGTCGAGAGGAACAAATATTGGTAAAACACCTTGTCCACGGGCGTTAACATGAGGAAGGATCGAACCCAGGACCTCCAGTATGAGAGTAAAGAGCCTACCCGAGCATACCACAGTGCTCCCATACCAATTTTTGAGAAATGTGTCAGTATACTATTAATACATGGTTGGGAGTGCGTTAAGGCGATCTGGCAACACAAAGGTTTTTGTCGTGGTGTACTAACGCACGAGGCGTAGCCGAGTGTGTTAGACACCGCGATAAAAAACTGCGTGTTGCTGGATCGCACTAACGCACGAACTCACAACCATGTATTAATAGTTTTTATAAAACGGGTCTACAATCTTAGGCCCGAATTCACAAAGGAGGTTTGGTTTAAACCATGGTTTAAACCCCCTCCTAGGTTTTTTAAGCGTACGTGCGCACGGAATCTGATCCAATCATATATTTTCTTTGAGCGCGCGCATGGGCAACGTGCGCTTATTTACGCTTATTTCAGTATGCTTACGGAGGTTTAAACCTTCCCCATGGTTTAAACCTCCTTTGTGAATTCGGGCCTTAGTGTTTTCTTACGATCTTAGTGTTTGATCCGGATTAGCCGTGAGTTAGTACTTTTTTTTTGCACGGTCACGTGATGTTATTTGACCAATCAGGATGGCTACATTCTTGAACCCGTTTTATAAACTCTAATAACTTCAATATAAATATAATTATTCTTGTTTGGGGGAGGGGTGGTAAGGAGTATTAAGCACGCTATTATAATTAAGAAGTGTCTAAAAAAAAAAAAAAAAAAAAACACAAACAAGCAAACACTACCTATTTGAAAGAGAGAGCAATTGTAAAAAGTAATAAAGAAATGCAAAGAAGGACCAATGACATCTTTTACGTATTGGTCGTCCCCATGGTATGGAGGGGGGGGGGTGAACTTGTCAAAGTATCTGATACAAAACAA
Source organism: Heliocidaris tuberculata (assembly GCA_025618425.1). Classification (NCBI taxonomy): domain Eukaryota; kingdom Metazoa; phylum Echinodermata; class Echinoidea; order Camarodonta; family Echinometridae; genus Heliocidaris; species Heliocidaris tuberculata. The sequence continues at coordinate 14,032,144 of CM046841.1, forward strand.
TTTTCCCCATATAGGTTTCAGAAAATTTTCCAACAAGCAAAGTATAGATACCAGCAACAAAACAGTATCACCAAAAAGTTTTCATATAATTTTGCTGACCAGACAAAATGGGGGATTGCACCCCTAATACACTACAACAACAGTTTATAACATTGATCTCATTATTTCTCAGCAGCAAAATGTAATAAATACCAAGGCCCTATGATTCAGAAGAAGTTGGTTAACGATGTTAAATCTTTCTTGTCGGAATTTCACTCTGTAGACAAATTCATTATAAAGAATTTGAAATAAAAGGTCGTATCGCTCTCTCTCTCTCTCTCTCAGTGTGGCCAGCGAAAAAAAAATACTATTCTGCTGGCAAGCAGCGGAAATTCTGCTAAATCAAAAATTTTATTACTAAATCAAAATTTCACTCGAAAATTCTCTGACAAGCCCCCCACCCCCCCCCCCAAAAGGGGGGGGGGGGGGTTATCAGCATTTTTGGGAGGACATTTTATTTAAGAATTCTCTGACAAGCACAAAAAAAAAAAGGTTATCAGCATTGGGGGGGGGGGGGACTTTTTACTCAAAAATTCTCTGACAAGCAAAAAAAAAAAAAAAAAGTTATCAGCACTTTGGGGTGTATTTTGACTCAAAAATACTCTGACAAGCAAAGAAAAAAAAAAGAAGAAAGAAACACCAGAATTGTGCTAAAATTCTGCTAAATTTTGTCAAATTATGCCTAGCATAATGCTAGATGCTCAAAATTCTGCCAGAAAGTAGAATTCTGCCAACTCTGGCAACGTTGCTCTCTCTCTCTCTCTCATTTGACATGATACGAATGTTTTAATACTGTCAAACCTTCCATACTTTGTTTTTTATTTGGTGATAATCCTGAGATAATATAATAAGACTACTACATTCCAATTGTGCAAAGTTGTAAAGATGGTTGTTTTTGTTGTTTTACCCTCAAGTCACTTATAATGGTCATAGATGCCAAATTTTTATGGTATCTGGTATAGCCTGCGGTTGCTTTCACCATCCTTCAGAATAGTTCTGTACAAATAAGTATTTGTTCAGCCCATGCATTGTTTGCTTGGTGTCTGTTTACGTACCGGTTCACGTACCGGTTCATAGAGTTGAAAAACAACCCTCATTAATCCATGACCCCCATGCTGAAAATGATTACATGTATTTATAGATGTGTCAAATGACTCAGATATAATCAAGTTCCCTTTTGCATAGACGATTGGTAGAGGGTGACTATTAGAGATAAATTCGAAACCAGCAATATTTAATTTTAAAAAAAAAAGCTAGAACCCCCACCCACATGCTCGGAAGGACCATCAAACACGTCACTTGTATATATGAGATAAAACCTGTCCTGAGAAATGATAATTTTTGCCAGATAATGCTTGTAAAAAAGTGTGTGGATACCTTAGTTGCCATTTTTTTCCGACTTGTGCCTGTCTGGTGATCTGCGCCGAGATTTTCCAGATCGTTTTTTTTTTTTTTAAGAAAAAAATATTTAATTAAAAAAACAAAGCTAGAACCCCCCACCCACATGCTCGGAAGGACCGTCAAACACGTCACTTGTATATATGAGGTAAACCTGTCCTGAGAAATGATAATTTTTGCCAGATAATGCTTGTAAAAATTGTGTGGATACCTTAGTTGCCATTTTTTCCGACTTGTGCCTGTCTGGTGATCTGCGCCGAGATTTTCAAAATCGTTTTTTTTTTTTTTTTTTAGAAAAAAAAATAATTTAGGAACCCCCTTTCCCCTTTTGAATAATTCTTGTCCCGCCTTATCAATCAGTAAAAGATGGTCAATGCATGGGTCAATTAGCGTTTAGTAATCCTGAACAGAAAATGGTAAGTGACGGATTACAGCCTTTTGCTACTTCTGGCTCCAAGAAAACAAGAAAAATTTACTATAAAATAAATCATTAAACATAATTATCCTGACACAAAGTTGCACTAGAAGAACATTGTAGCTCAGTGTGTAATTGTAACGGAATTTAATTTAGCACTTCTGAATATTAAAGTTCAAGGCTAAGAAATGAACTCTCACTGCCTTTCTTTGGGAGCAAACTTTGGTCAATGGGCATTTTTTACGGGGGTGGGGGGGGGGGGCTGAAACCCTGTTCACCTTGGCTTTTTCACTTTCGTTTTCATAATTGATTGATTGAAAAAGGTCTTTATTAGATTCTGACTGGCGACCAAAAGTCGAATTGCACAGAATATACATGTATAAAAGGTTACAAAAAAGATATAAATGGACATAAAAAGAAAAACAAATTCATACATAAATATGAGAATCAATATACTGAAATTCTATTCAAATACAAAACAAATACATAAACTTAGGGTTAAGCAACTGTAAAAGTATATCATCATGGTTGCCTGATATCTGGTTAATAAAGTCACTGCCAAATATAAACTCAATTCTGATGAATGTTTTTTTGTAAGGCTAGAGTGAAAAAGAGGAACACAGTATTCTAAAATGGGTCTAACATATCCTGTGTACACAGTGATAAGATCACATACAGGTAAATTAAAATGTCTTAATTTACGTAACATAAACAATCTTCTATTGCACTTTTTCAGCATTTCTTTAACATGTGTATCCTAATTTAAGATTCTGTTGGAAATAAACACCTAGAACCTTGACAATGTTGGCTTCATTCAAAGGTGTTTCGTTAATATACAAACTTTGCTGAGTTGGTTGTTTCATGAAAGAAATTGTCATAAAAATACATTTTTGAGGATTAAGTTTCATATTATTAGACAAAGACCAAGTTGCCAATGAATCAATTTCTTTTTGCATCTGAGATGGTTGATTTTGATTCCTAGTCTCTACAATTGTCAGGTCATCAACATACTTGTAAAAAGGAAGAGGGCAGTCATTACATGCATCGTTCACCATGATCAAAAACAGCACCGGGCCAAGTTTTGTTCCTTGCGGAACGCCCGCATTACAATCTTTAACATCAGAAATATTGCCATTATATTTTACAGCTTGCTGTCTGCAATGTAAGAAGTCAACAATCAAAGAAACAACACATGGGCGTACATTTAAGCATATCAATTTGTGAATTAAAATGTTGTGATCAATACGATCAAAAGCTTTAGAAAAATCAGTCAAGACCATAGTTGAAATGTTTTTTTGCTTATCAGCATTTTTATACAAATTATGAAGCATTGCAATAAGATAATGACAAGTTGAAAGTCCTGGACGGTTACCAAATTAATTAATGTCAATTTGATCACTTATGTCCTCCAACAGCCACTTAACAATGAAAGACTCAGCAGTCTTGGCAAAGTAAGACGTTAGAGCAATTGGTCTTAACTCAGACACCACTGGTGGAAATGATTTTGGAATAGGAACAATTTCTGCAAGTTTCCATATTTGTGTGAAGATGCCTTGCTTAAAAGCAATATTAATAATATGACATCATGGAAAACACATCTCATAAGCAAATTCCCGAATTATTCTAACAGGTAAATCACCCGAGACAGTTGATTTCTGCAAGTGTAATTTGCGCAACTTATTAAACACATCTTGTGGTTGTATTGTTGGACATTCACTAGGTGATGGCAAGTATGCAGGCAACTTTGATCTATCAAGTTTGGGAAGAATAATTAGTAGTGTACTATCGTATTTTTCTTCCTGAGCCAAATTTTGGTTCATTGACTTAAAGGCGAAATATTGCGATGGGGGTGGGGGATGGCTGTCAACCCATTCCTTCAGAAAGGTGTTGTCAGTGTTTTTTCTTTGTGTGTGTGTGTGTGTGTGTGTGTGTTATTATGTAAGGTAAACTCCATCCTAAATCTTCTTGACAAAGGTTGGTTTGAAAACAGGATGGGTGAAATTGACCTGACTTGTATGTATTTTGGGGGACGTGAGGGTCGATGGCTAAGCCACACGATTGCGGTAAGGCTGACAAAATTCTTTTATGTTTGATTGTTTGTTGTTTTTTTGTTAGTGACTTAAATGTAAACAACTTCAAGAGTAGGTCTTCTGGGCCCGATATGCTCATACACTATGTACATTTGTTTTGTTGTTTCTATGGAGAGGTATACACATGAAAATGTCATTAAGCCAGATATCTGTGCAGCGGTGCATGTTCTTTGAACGAATGGGGAGGGGAGGGGCTGGTGGGGAGCACAAAATCAAAATTCGGATTTCCCGAAAAAAGATTCCCCCGGCTGCTAAGCACTAGAGGAATTGGAGAGTGAGTACGATTTCCTTTCATTTGCTGGAGCATTGTTGTATAGTAACCCCAAATTAGCCATATTTTTGACCAATCTGTGAAAAATTTTATGAAAGAAAATTTCAACTGATTTTAGTAGGTATGGGCATCAACATTTACCCAAAAAAAGTTAGGTGGGATAGGGGGTGGGGAAAGTGCTTTTTCTAAAGGTCAAAAGTCATTGACCTTTGCTGAAACTTGAAACTTGAACAGCGCCACCTTACAGTAACTGCCAAATTGAGATTATAATTTGAAAATTAATTGTATTTTATTTTGAATTTCGACAAACAGCTCTTTGAAAAATAGGCACATTTAATATTTCAAACTATTATTTTTGATGTTGCACATTTGGAAAATTGCTTACAGATACATTCTAAGCTTCTACAAACTAGAATGGGGCATGATGGGAAAATTAGAGGCACAGACACTTATCAAATTCTGTTGAAAGATAGCGCCATTAGGAGCTTCAATTTACTGTCACTTTAACACGAGCAAGGATCGAACCCAGGACCTCCGGCATGAGAGTAAAGAGCCTACCCGAACATACGACAGTGCTCCCATACCAATTTTTTGAGAAATGTGTCAGACTCTAATAACTTCAATATATATGTATTTATTCTTGTTCGGGGGAGGGGTGGTAAGGAGTATTAAGCACGCTAATATAATTAAGAAGTGTCTAAAAAAACAAACAAACACACAAACAAGCAAACACTGGCTATTGAAAGAGAGAGCAATTGTAAAATCAAATAAAGAAATGCAAAGAAGGACCAATGACATCTTTTACGTATTGGTCGTCGCCATGGTATGGAGGGGGGGGGGGGGGGGGTGAACTTGTCAAAGTATCTGATACAAAACAATTTTTCCCATATAGGTTTCAGAAAATTTTCCAACAAGCAAAGTATAGATACCAGCAACAAAAACAGTATCACCAAAAAGTTTTCATATAATTTTGCTGACCAGACAAAATGGGGAATTGCACCCCCTAATACATTACAAGTTTACAACAACAGTTTATAAAATTGATCTCATTATATCTCAGCAGCAAAATGTGATATATACCAAGGCCCTATGATTCAGAAAAAGTTGGTTAACGATGTTAAATCTTTCTTGTCGGAATTTGACTCTGTAGACAAATTCATTATAAAGAATTTGAAATAAATTGTCGTATCGCTCTCTCACTCGCTCTCTCTCTCTCTCTCTCTCTTTCTCATTTGACATGATACGAATGTTTTAATACTGTCAAACCTTTCATACTTTGTTTTTCATTTGATGATAATCCTGATATAACATTATAAAACTACTACATTCCAATTACAGCGTACATTTTTTGTTGTGTGTGTGTGTGTGTGTTCTCTGTGCGAAGTTGTAAAGATGGTTGTTTTTGTTGTTTTACCGTCAAGTCACTTATCATGGTCATAGATGCCAATTTTTTATGGTATCTGGTATAGCCTGCGGTTGCTTTCGTCATCCTTCAGAATAGTTCTTTACAAATCAGTATTTGTTCAGCAGATGCACTGTTTGCTTGGTGTCTTGTCACGTACCGGTTCACGTACCGGTTCTTAGAGTTGAGAAACGACCCTCATTAACCCGTCACCCCCATGCTGAAAATGATTATTCATAGATGTGCCAAATAACTCAAATATAATCAAGTTCCCTTTTGCATAGACGAATGGTAGGGGGTGGCTGTTTGAGATAAAGGCATGACAACCAGCAATATTTAATTAAAAACAAAAAACAAAACAAAGCTAGAACCCCCACCCACATGCTCGGAAGGACTGTCAAACACGTCACTTGTATATATGAGGTAAAACCTGTCCTGAGAAATGATAATTTTTGCCAGATAATGCTTGTAAAAAATGTGTGGATACCTTAGTTGCCAATTTTTTCCGACTTGTGCCTGTCTGGTGATCTGCGCCGAGATTTTCAAAATCGTTTTTTTTTTTAAAAAAAAAAAAAAAAATTAGCAACCCCCTTTCCCCTTTTGAATAATTCTTGTCCCGCCTTGTCAATCAGTAAAAAATGGTCAATGCATGGGTCCATGCATGGGTCAATTAGCGTTTGGTAATCCTGTACAGAAAATGGTAAGTGACGGATTACAGCCTTTTTCTACTTCTGGCTCTAAGAAAATAACAAAAATTTACTATAAAATAAATCATTAAACATAATTATGATCCTGACACAAAGTTGCACGAGAAGAACATTGTAACTCAGTGTGTAATTGTAACAGAATTTAATTTAGCACTTCTGAATATTAAAGTTCAAGGCTAAGAAATGTACTCTCACTGCCTTTCTTTGGGAGCAAACTTTGGTCAATGGGCATTTTTTACGGGGGAGGGGGGGAGGGGGCTGAAAACCTGTTCACAACGGCTTTTTCACTTTAGTTTTCATATTTAGTAGTGTACTATCGTATTTTTCTTCCTGAGCCAAATTTTGGTTCATTGACTTAAAGGCGAAATATTGCGATGGGGGTGGGGGATGGCTGTCAACCCATTTCTTCAGAAAAGTGTTGTCAGTGTTTTTTCTTTGTGTGGGTGTGTGTGTGTGTGTGTGTGTGTGTGTTATTATGTAAGGTAAACTCCATCCTACATCTTCTTGACAAAGGTTGCTTTGACAACAGGATGGGTGAAATTGACCCGACTCGTATGTATTTTGGGGGACGGGGGACGTGCGGGTCAATGGCTAAGCCACACGACTGCGGTTAGGCTGACAAAATTATTTTTTGTTTGTTTTTTTGTGAGTGACTTAAATGTAAACAACTTTAAGGGTAGGTCTTCTGGGCCTGATATACTCATACACTATGTACATTTGTTTTGTTGTTTCTATGGAGAGGTATACACATGAAAATGTCAGTAAGCCAGATATCTGTGCAGCGGTGCATGTTCTTTCAACGAATGGGGGAGGGGAGGGGCTGGTGGGGAGCACAAAATCAAAATTCGGATTTTCCGAAAAAAGATTCCCCCGGCTGCTAAGCACTAGAGGAATTGGAGAGTGGGTACGATTTCCTTTCATTTGCTGGAGCCTTGTTATAAGGCAATACGAAAGTTTATAATTCTTTAATTCCATCCTGTTCCTCTTTACTATGAGCCCGCGTGCATGTGTATTTAGCTTTTAGGAGGAAGTTTGCGAAGAATAATCACAGTGTTCATACAAAGTGGGTACAAAAACATATTCGATGAACCGAAACGAGTGCACATTAGTCATGTTAGTTGATGATTACAATTACCTGAGTGTGTGCAATGAAATAGGGATTGTCTTGAATTCAAGGAAAACAGACATTGATCTCATAAACCACAGCTTCTTTTGACGAGTCTTCATTGCAAAGTGATGCCAGGGAACGCGTTAAATTGAACTGGAAGCTTCCCAGCTGTTTCGCACAATCAACTAGCATACTAGCAAGGATTATAATGCGTGTCTGCCTCGGAAACAACTCAGCATGCATTTGATTACTATGATCGTTGCACTATTACTGCCCTCTTACATATTTACTGAAATCCCCGGTAAGTATGATTATTTATTGCCATTTAATTTTCTTAACCACGCATAATTATCCATTGTGAGTGGGGGGGGGGGGATGATCTATTCATCACCCTCCCCCCCCCAACTAACAATAGAAAGTGTGTTCTTATCTACGCCACTGTTCTTAACTATTTCATGAGATGTCATTTTTAGTATTAGTGGTATCGTATAGTGTATAACGCAATACATACAACGTTAAAAAGTGTGTTATGTACTGAGAATGAATTACTCGATTTTCCTGTAATTCCTTTTGAAAGTGCGTTTTTTTTTTTTTTTCTAAAGGTCCCTTTTACTGTAGAGTTCATAATCACTGCATTGTAATCAATCGATACAATGCAAGGGTGTTGTTAAATTAGGATAGTCTATACTGAGGTATATTTTTCGAAGTATCTTGTAAATATACTGTATATTTTCAGGCTTCTATATCGCTACGTGGTCGCATAAAAGTCATGTCTAATGCTTTGTTTTTATAGTCTATTTCGAATCTTTGTTTTTTTAAATTTAATTGAAGTAATGTCATACCATTTACATAAGATATTAAACAAAACGACTTTCATTTCTACACTTCCTGACAAAACTGATATTCCATTCTTCATTAATACAAATAGGACGCCGCCGACACAATTACATTTTCTCACCATGTACGAGAGCAATATAATAAATTTCACACCAAACTCATTATCTTTTAGGAATGGGAGAAAAATAAAAGGGTTCAATGATACTTTTATTTCTATGGAAGATTTTTAAATGAACCTTAGTATGTTTGTGTATGGTAAATACAGCTAAAAGTGAGAACACTTTTATATCGACTACGAAAGGGGAAGTAATGATCTTTTGGAAACGATGCCCCTATAAACAGCTCCTATTTGAACAGTCAAAATATAATACATGTAGTCTGTTTCAGGGGGTCTGACATCCCATTTCCGACGGACGATTTTGTCAGTTTTTTCATATTTTTATAATATACATCCATAGCTTTTCCTTCTGACGAAATTTGGTCCCTGTGCTTCAAGGGGAAAAACTAACCCCGATTTTTAGGAGCCGTCTGACACACCATCCTGAAGGAAATTTCTTCGACCCGACTTTGGGGTCTTCTTCGGGGCTCTGGGGGCTTAATCCGATGGCTATGGTCAGGCTGACAACCCTTTTGCCATTGACCTAGATGGTCTAAGTAACTTTAAGGGGTCAATCTTATGGGTAAAATGGGGTGGGTATTTCGGGACAGGCTCCAGGCCTATATGCTTTTCTTGAGCTCCCTTGACGGCTCGAAAACATAATCCGTCATACGGTAATACATATAGTTGATCAAAGCCTATGACCTGATGAAAATATGCTTTTCTTGATACATCTGTTTGATGTCATGGGAGATCGATATTGAGTTTCTTCAACTGGCGTTGAAAGTCATAAAGGGACATAGGCTGGGCAACTATAGTTTAGGTGTATGGCTGGGGAGGATTTTTTTTTTTAATGTTGTTGTTGCCCCCTTTCACTGTTTGCACTTCGAATCCCCAGGATCAAAACACAAGGTTCGTCTCTCTTTCTACCTTGGAGTCGAAAAGGAGAAATCACTATAATTATGCGCCTTTACACTTCATATCCCATTCGAAATTGTAATCTGAATACACATAAATAGAATACTGGTTTTGTATAAAATCATAATGAAAACCGCCTCACGTGCCTTTGAGCAAAAGATCCTGCGTGTGTATAGATCATTATGCGGTTGAGTGAACAGCTCCGCACACCGTCGTTCTCAGTGAGGAGGATCCATTCCATTGTGCATAAGGTGGAGTGTGCGTTGATGGAAGCGTATTTCGTCCCCACCCTTTCCCAGATCTAGATCTAGAGTAGATGTAGATTCCTAATACCAGGCTAGTACAGTACTAGTCTAGCTAAATGTTCAAGTAGTTAAATCATACATGCCCAATCACATGCACACTAGATCACAGTTGATGTAATTTTATTAAAGAGCATAATTGCATATCAGTGATTCAGTTCAATAAATACAAGTGTAGGGTCTACATAGAGAATTCGAGAGAGGCATACAGACATGTAAAAGGACGTTGCTCTTACACATGTGCCTAAAACACAATGGACTCGCTCAATTCGGTCGGCCTGCTGAGAATCAATCATACAATCACATCAAAAACACATTTGTGGTTCCAAATCAGAGATTCTGATGAATAAAAAACTGCAGCAGTGGTGAGCTTTGCAATCATACATAACACGTGCTTACGTCAAAAGGTTGAAATTTGTCCAGAAATTGCATAATCGTCTATAGACAACCACATCCGAGCATGCCGAAATCGGATGAACGTTGCCGCGTGTAGTTTTAATTGGAGTCACGTGACTCGAAAAGGCTGCGATCTCTCAATTTTTGTAGCTTTCTTGCGATTGGAAGTCAAACTTCAAGGAAAAAATGATCACTGGATACTGGACCAATCACATAAAGCTTCACATCCGTATGTTAGATTTTTAATAAGCTTTCCAGATCAGTTTGCCCTTTTGCGGGACGAGTTTTCTTTGTTACGTAGGCGACGCATTTAGGTTATGGTGTCTGTGAAAATGTGGGCATTCTGGCCGTTTTCAGACGATTTGCGATAGATAACGAGACTGACATTAAACAGCTTTGAAGAAAAAATGATCACTGGATATCAGGCAAATTTTGACAAAATTTGTATTATCAGAAAGTTGAAGAAATAAAGTTTCATAAACAGCTTGCCCTTTTCGGTAACGCTCAGAAAGAAAAGCGCTATGAGCAAATAATTACAATCATTACGTGTAATTTCAACCTCTGTCCTGTGTTGTAGCGTGTGTATAATATTCTGTGAATCTTGCACATCGCAAATGAGCTCAGGTTTTCATTATGTTTCTTCATTCCAGCTAAGCTATTACAATTGTATAGAATGATAAACAAGGACCGGTGTGATAATGGATTTCCACATTTCAAAAGACATTTAATGTAGTTTGAAGAGACAAACAGTGTTTCAGATAATGAGCGTAACGGCAATTTCGAGGCACATTTAGCTTGACTGTCTTTGCACTTAACCCATTGCTTACAAGAACCGGGTGATCCCTGTATTAATCCTATGGGAAGTCGCAAATTCAGTAGTCAACGGGTTGACCCGTTGGCTACTGAATTTGGGAATTCCCATAGGGATAATACAGGTACCATCCGGTTCCAGTAGGCAATGGGTTACTACAAATCATACTTTGTTGTAGTCAGTGAAAGCTTTTATGCGTTATGGTAGGCCTACACATTTTGCTATTCTTACAATGTACCTCTTAAACCATTTCCCTAGACATGTCAGTATAGTAGTCGAATGACGTTTCTCATAATTTTGGTCTTGAAGATCATGCAAAAGGATTGCCTTTTACTGCCCTTTGAATCTCATGTTATCCCCGTCTTTTAGATCCGTATATATTATATTATCTATACAAGGGCGTCAACAGGTTTTCAAAAATGTGGGGACAATTAATGACAGGCACGTGGGGGGGGGGGGGGGCAAATGCTATGATGGCCCTAACATTATTTGAAAAATGGGATGTACCCCCTGTCCCCGTTCTGTTGACGCCTTCGTATCCATGAAATGTATATCTAAAACTCTTTCCCCCCTGAAATATTATTAAATCAAAAGATTTGCATATCAAATTTGATTAAATCATTCATAATAATTTTTTCAATAGATGTGACGATTGAACTAGAGAATGATGACTCAGCTGAAATAACATCTCCGAATCATCCAGATTATTATGAAAACTACGCCAACAAGCTGTGGGAAATAGTAGCTCCAGTCGGCTACCGGATTAGACTGCACTTTACTTATTTCTGGACAGAGTCAAACAATGACTTTGTTATCATTTACGATGGACCAACGGGATTGTTCGACGAAGCTAGTAGGAGAGTACGGTTCTCAGGGGATTCAGTTCCATTAAACCTCACATCCATTAGTCCAAACATTTGGATTCGTTTTAGAAGTGATCGGTTTATTCGAGGTGGGGGCTTTAGAGCACTAGCAGATGTTGTCGTCACCCCTGGTAAATTTCTTTTCAACAGCCGAAATTCACTATTTACTGTTTCTGTTTCTCTTCCTCTAAGTATTTACAATAAAAGACCTGCTAGGATAAGATAATAAAACCTATTATTACTAAAAAATAAAAAATCAGTTGATATAATGAGGTCATGTTACTTTCTAACTGCAGTTTTAGGGTGTACAATACCAATAATAGTTTGTTTTTTCTTTAAATTCGAACCAGCCTTCCAATATCCCTGCAGTCGAACCTTATCCCAGTGAAAACATATTGCTCCTAAGTTCGTGATCATACGGAGCCCGGGAGAGGGAAATATGATGCTAAGTCATTCCTAACATTTAGTAAATCTTTCCCACCACTTGGTAAGTCCTTCCCACCACTAACTAAGTAGCTCCCACCAACCACATAGTAAGTGGTGGGAATGGCTTGTAAGATATGTGAACGACTTAGTATCAATTTACCTTCGCGCATGTCCTCTCCCGGGCTCCGTAAATCTCTGTGTTGGTTGGAACTATGCAGAGCTTTATGAATTAAAGTCTGAGAGCCCACCCATTAGCGTTTCAAAACTCCTTTCCCTCTCCAACAATTTAATATTTACTACTCATTCCATGCTGCTAGAAATACAGACGATTTGTTTGTGCTCGTCTTGGCAATTATTTAAGAACATAATATATTGACGATCTATAAGGAGAAAAAAAATCAGAATATTAATTATTATTCAAAAATTGAAATTGATATAAGTATGGGAATTTCGAATTGACAAAGTCGTGAGGCGTCAAATATCGTTTTTCGAAATTTCTTCGTCGTCTTTGATTTATACCCTTTTGCAGGACCTACGGTAACATGCTATCCACAATACTTATCGTCTACCAATAATTTATGTAACAAATATGAAAGCATATCGGTGTTCAGTATAACATATATTTTCTTTCAAATTGAGAATGTCTCTCATTTAACCTAGGCCTGCGGCCTCGGTAAAATATAACGCCACTCGGGGATATTCTGAATGTGTCGGCTCATATATTATGTTATACTAAACTGCAGAGCGTACAATATTTATATAATATATCGCCCTTGTTCCCTCTTCTGCACCTCAACAACGCTTAGAATGGGCATGTGAATTTTACACGGACGACTGTGGGTTAATCATCAACAGAAGGAGCTGGTTCACCACTAATTCAGGAAATCATTGTGAGTATCAATTACAAGTGCAATTGCGTGAAAAAGATGTAGACCTGCTTCAATATCAATCACTTGATCTATCCATTATTTTCAAGTATGCATACACTTATATATAGATTCATTTTCAATAATCAAACAAATGTTCGTCGCTATCTATATGTAACAGTTATGCAAAAGATCCCAACTTCTATATTGACAGTGTTCTCTTTGGTAATTTGGAGGATAAACCAAAAAATATTTTTTTTAAATAAAGATTTTATATTACTTTTTATGGGAAATCACGAGATATCTATAAAATCACTGAGAAGAGATTGAGGGACATGTAATGCAATGTAGACAATAGCTTGATTAGGCAGTAGGAATGAATATAAAACTCGAGTGTACATCCAGTACGGCCAACCATCTCTAAGGTATCTGGTAACTCTTCACAACCTAACGGACACACAGTTGAATGCCTTGAATTCTCTCCAGGCTAGGTTTTTCGAGAAATGGTTTGAATATCCCCCACAATGGTGCAACACCCTCAATTCTATGCAACTAGAGGTTTGAAATTTACGTTAATATCAGAGGTATGCTTACAGTGTCAAACTATGTTTCTTGCATTTTGGGTGACGCAAAAGTCAAACATGCAGTCCTCTCTAAAGTAAATAGAGAAAGCATGTGGTCATGCAAATCAAAAAAACTTTGGTGTAAAAAAAAAATCAATGGCAATGATTAATGCCGCTAAGAACGTAAGTGAATCTCACTCCTTGGAAAATGTGAACCGTGTTCTGGAAGATGTTATCGCAGAAGACAAACGTGAGAAATAGTCTGATCGTATCTTCTCTAGCTAAGCAAGCACGGGCGTCGATCCGTTTTTCGGATGGGTGGGGGGGGGGGGCAAGAAAGCCTTTAATACGTAACCATGTTCATTTCGCAGATGGTTTTTTAACGACTCTTAATCACCAGCTTCTCCGCGGTTACATGGAGCAGGGAAAATTAGAGAATTTGCGCGTGGAGCGCGCGGCGAAATTGAAGTCTGATCGTGTAATAACTTTTGTATTTCATTGTTTGGAAGATTTAATTTCCCGAGTTTTGCATAATTTTTCCTTATTTTATTTTTCGCCTCCCGATATATTGGGGGGGGGGGGACAACACGATATGTTAGCTCTCCCCCCAATATTTTCGGGGGGGGGGGAGGAACTGCCCCCCTCCCCCCCCCCCCCCACCCCAGGATCGACGCCCCTGTAAGCAAGGTATTTGATGCAGTTGTTAGAAGAGGAAGTGAACGACCAAACGTGAAGAGGAAATATTTATGGTCTCCAAATAGTTTTGCAATTCGAGCAGCAATCGATTGTCTTCCGATTCCGGAAAAAATGTGGGGCAAAAATCTCAGTGAAAGACGTTACCTGTGTAATTGTAAGGGTACCCTAGCATATCCTGAATGTACGTTCAGTGGCATTGCAACAAGGTAGATTTACCTTTAGACATACAGTAACAGTGTATTACGTTTAATCATAAATGAGTTGAAAGGGAATGCCGAAATTAACAAAATTTCCCAACTATCCTTGCAGATCTCCCCGGTCATATTCCTCCTAACATCATACCTACTGACTACTGAAAAACCGGATGTAGTATTACAGTTCCTTTCGAACCCAATATTCTGAAAGCCAGAGAGAGAAAGTTAGAACATTATGCACAATTGAATGAGAACATTAGGTCAAATAATTATGACTCACATCTCATCTATTTTCAAGTAAGAAGCTGAGGTGTTGGAAATGAAAACAGAAAACAGATCCAGAAAATCTTCCGTCAATTAAATACTACAGTATGTAAGGAAATCATACCTGCGATCAGTTCATTGGGTCTTGTGGGATTTTACATCATCTACAACGCAAGGGGAAAACCGCAGTGGACCGCTATGGCGCCCTTGGATTAATGACCTGTGTGAAGGATTTTCTTTTTTCCTTAGCCTTCTTAAATTTATATTTCTTCTCCTTTCTTATTCTCTTCAATTATTATATTTCAATTATTCTTCTCTTTCCCTCCAACCTCTTCCTCTTCTTATACTATTTTATTACCCAATCTTTCTTCTTGTCTTTTTCTTTCTCCTCCCTTCTCTTTTTACCATATACAATGAGATAAGGTCTCCTTTTCCCTTCTTTCCCTTTTTTGGTCTTGATTCATTGGTATATTTTCCTCAGTAACTTGACTTACATCATGATGTAATAATTACATTGTTTCATTATTTTTTTTATAACATTTTTAATACAATTTTGCAGTATATACAGAGTTGTACTGTATCGAGGCTCATGTTGCATTCAGTCTTCTTATCCTTTTCTCCCTATCCTTTTACTTCCTGTATATCCTTCTCTTTTCTTCTTTTCGTCTCACTTTCTTTCCTCAGTTCCTCAGTCAATGGACATACATTCCTTTATGATTCGATGTTTTATTTATAGTTACTTACCATTTTCATGCACGATTAAAACATCAAATCCGAGATACTACATCCGGAATAGCTGAACACTAATGATAAAGTTAAATACATTATGTGTATCATTCTTTTTTATCTATTACAGATTATATACAAGCCCTTTTCCCTGAGAATTCTGGAGGTATTGCCAGTTTCATTATTCCTCATACATTCACTTCAACTGAGGGGACACTTTCGTTTGCTTATTTCCAAAGTAACGCTGGCTCTCTCAGTGTGGCAGTGTGCAAGAGCCAACATTCCACATCTTATGGAAACACAGATTATTATATCGTTTATGAATACATACAGTATTCATGCAACGGCATCGATGATATCGAGGTAACAGATAAGTCATAATTGACTTTTGTGGATGATGGGTGTGAGGGCAGGCCCGTGCGTGTGTTTATGTATGTATCGAAATGGACGGAAATGGATTATGGCAAACCCTGTTTATTTTTTTTTTTTTATTTATTTTTTTTGGGGGGGGGGGGAAAGAACATCGCTTCAGAAGAAAACCGTCTTGTATTGTCGGGGCTCTAACATAACCGTTATTTTATGTTTATATTGCCTAACACGAGGGTAATAATAATTTTGACTGTGATTAGTAAAAAATATTACCCAAAGTGTAGAAGTTTTGAAATAAAGAACAAAATGTTTCCTTTTATTAGGAATTACTTATTTGACAAATCTAAAATATTTTATCTGTGACGATTTCGTTGTCTACGTTTCATACACCTTCCTGAGACGTGTATTGGCGAACTAAAGTCGCTAGTTTTACGATCGCCAGAACATGCTGTTTGGGCGATCGCCGCGTCAGAAATGTCAGACAACTGGTATATGCCCCGGTCTCTGTCCATGTTGTTGGGTGTTCTGTTGCTCCAGATGGCTTCACAAATCCTCCAAGTCTATTAGATGATTTTCTCTGCCCGCATGTGATTGCTGATTCATTGTTTATTTATTGCGTCTAATTTTGTGAACGAGTGAATTTTTGTTGGTCCTACCTTTTCCCATATCACATTTTTTATAGGCGTGAAAGACTTGCAGTTCTATGACATCCATATTAGGACTTCGTGTGTTTGTTTTTTTAAATTCCCATTCTTAAAGGATACAACCATTTGGTTTTAACATTTGCTTTCAAAATTAAAGAAAATAAATGTATTGTTATTGAAAATATGTGTATATTGATAAAAGGGGCGTCGTTACCACGGAGAGGGGGTGGGGGTGGGCGGGAGGTGCCCCACACAATGTTTCACACGCCTTCAAATGGGATGATGCCCATCCAGACAATGAATGATTTGGGATATGTCGTGATAGGTAGTGATATTGATAAATAATTTTTATTACAGAATACGGTAAACTTAAAAATGATTTTTTGTGTCATGTTTTTGGCCCTTTTCGAAAAGCCTATCGTCACGTTATTCAAGCATCACGAGCATTGCTTAGTAATAATGGTGCCTCCTTGTATAACGCTCATGTCCGTCACTCCGTGACGCTCATGACGTTCCATCATTATTACAAAGGAGTGTCCGCTTTAACCCTTTCAGGACGGGAATTATTAAATGGCTAATTTGATCATATTTTGTTCTTCAAATTGGCAACGATAATATTTTTCTTTTAGTGCTACATGACTCTAATAAGGTGTAATGTCACTGAAAACAAGATACATGGTTAGGAATTTGTCGAAAAGTTGAAAAAAAAATGCAAATTTTGATGAAAAAAACAATGATTTTTAACCTCTCAATTTGTTGCTAATTTAAGGATTTCAAATCGTATTCTTGTTTTTACAATTCCTGGCATCAAACGCAATATGGTCATGCAACCAAAATGGACATAGTGTGTGCAGAAATGTTTTCTCTTTCTGCTAATGCATCTGGTATATTTTTAGAGCTCTGAATCAAAAGTTATTGAGCCAAACCACAAAGTGTGGTCAATTGTCTTGAAAGGGTTAATATGAACTTACTGTCTTCCTTCAGATAACATTTACTGCTACCATGCAAAGTGACAGAATTGGAGTGCTCAGTATTCAGCTGTTTCAAACATCGAATCCTTCAACAGGTTAGTACTAAAATAGTGACGTTACCCACATGGATGTCGTTCTGCTGTCCCATTTCTCGTGGTGTAGAAGTAAATGTGATCAATTTGATTTTTTTTTCCTCCTACAGATGAATATACGATATGTGCATTTAAGATTCACTGATGTTATTCTCCTTTTGCTCAATATAAGTGTAGTTTTGGTCAGCCGATGGTAATGTCATTGGCTTTTCTTGTCATATTCATGTTTCGAATATTTTTTATAATATCTAAATGCTTTGAAAAATTTAAAACAGAAAAGGATAAAGAAAAGAAACAGTTTACTGTTTTCTTCCTTTCTATTATGGCAGTTTCTAAAACCAAGATGAACTTGATAGCACCCCGTCCCCTCAAAAAAAAAAAAAAGAGAGAAAAAAAAGAAGAAAAAGCATGGTTAACCTGAGGTTTAGTAACAAATATAATGTTATTTCGAAGATGAATATGGCCTACTTTTCAGTTATTAAGTATCCACAAAAAGCTTATTTCTAACATGTTGGTTGGTTCATGGCCTCAAATCTCTACGTAGGAATAAGCTCCAGATTAAGGGTTGCAAGAGGGGAAATCAACTATGAATACATGCAGTGATCGACGTTAAAACCTTCTAACAAATCAAGCAATGCCATCACTTTATGCTGGGTGTCAATGAACCTAATGACACAAAAATATAATTGAAGAAGATGAATGTCTCTACATATAAATGATATATTAAGTCTATTTTTACAACTTAAATTCAAAATACAGCACCATCATCCACGTTAACAACATACTCTACGTCCAAGCCATCAACGAATGCTGTCACTCTTGGCACAACAACGACGTCAATACAGTTATCCACTTCTGAAAAATACACCAACAATTCACCATCTTCTCCCGTTGCATCAGTACCAGATACCGCTCTGCCGTCAAGAGGTTCGAAGTCTCACTTGTAACAATGAATTTAATCAGTAGACACACGAAAGCGTACGCGCCTTACCTAAGTACATTATACGTGTTCTTTAAAACGTTGGCCATCAAAATTACGTATGCAGGCATTAGACATTGCTATTGCACGCTTGATAGTGACCCAAAAAGAAAAAAAAAAAGAAAGAAGAAGAAGAAGAAGAAGAAAAAAAAAAACACTGACAACAAAACAAAACAAAACCAAAGAAAAGGTTGCTCCCTATAACACCTGACCGGCTCTCGGCAAACATTTTGATTAAGATATGGTAATAATAATAGTAATAACATTGAGTTATTGTATAGCGCTCATGTCTGGCACATTTGCTACTCCTGACGCTCTGTAATAATTTTCCCTGCTGCTATTAATTTAAGGCATTGATTCCTGCCAGGAACCCATTTACCTCACCTGAGTCGATTGTGCCAAATGTAGATAAATGTCTTGCCAAAGGACGTTATGGCAGCAACTCGAACCTCGTACCTTGTGCTCCACAGTCTGGACCACAACACCTCCCCACATGACCGTTTCATAAACAAAAATACCATGGTTCGAGAGATGCGTGGTAAATGGTACATAGAAAATCACGGAATGTAGAATTGACCAAACGATTCCCCATGTTCTTTCTCAATATATTTAATTTTTACCATATTGAGTATACAGTATAATATAGTACAGATTAAAAAAAAAATATCCTCGTTAGAACTTCAGTATCTTACGAAGAGGGAAATTAAGAAGAATATTTTTTTTTAAAATCTGTCTTCATTTTCAGGTGTTCTTAACTCGGCTGTCATTCCAGCAGTGTCTTCTGCCCTTGTTTTACTTGTAATCGGCCTGGTCGTTGTCGCCTTGTTTGCGTATCTCCGCAGGCGGTATGTTTCATTTTTATAAAGAGGCCTACCTAATGTCCACACAAGCTTTATTTTTCTACTATACGTGAATTAGCCCCATGTACGAATTTCCACGAAGGGTTGTCATTGTTGTGTAGGGCTATCTAAAAAAACTTTAAAAAGAACTAAAATGATGTAAAGATTGGCCATCGATAGCCGGGAATCTTCGCTCAGTGAATGATATTGGACATAGTGGATTCATATTGTTAAAGCAATTATTTTTCCCCTTTAATTTCATTGATATTTCGTTTTAATGTTAACCTAGCCAGGTCCAAATGTGCTCTACATCACCCGTTACCGTTAGCATGGTTAACACAGTTAAAATATTTAAAATCAAATATAGAATCCTGGAGAAAAAAGAATACGATGGGCCGTATCTATAAAACTAGCATTAGCTAAAAAATGCTTAGATGAGAACAATAGTTAAATTCATCATGTGCAACAAGGCACTGCTACGTGGAGAATTTGAACAATTGCGTGTACTCTTAAGCCCACCACACACTATACGGTCGGTCTACGATCCGATTTTGAAAGAAAATGTTATAGCATATGATATAAACAGTTAAACACATAAAATATGTTTGATTGAGGTTTTGAATATAGTTACATAGATAGTAAAATCGAAATTACGGCCTATTACGAGCCTTCTAGTCGGAGGAAAGGCCAAATCGGCTCCGAAACGTAGTGACGTCACAACAGTCCTGCGATTGTCTACGGTTTGAAACTGATTTGGGCCTTATTCCGGATATAAGGCTGACATCGCACCAAATTCCTATGTTGAGTATCCATATTATTGTTCAGAAGCTGAATCAGGTAGCTTTCACTTGTTAAAATTACTATATTTAATGCTATTGCTATTTATTTCCAAAATCGGATCGTAGTCCATCGTATAGTGTGCGGTGGGCTTAAGGCGTCCGTGCAGTCAAAAGTTATTTTCATCCCCGTACACTTTCCGAATTGAGTGATATGATCATACTACTGGACAGGTGAATAAAACGAAATAGCTTATAATTGATTCAGTTGATTCGCTTTTTAAAAGCATCCTTTAATTGCAGTATAATACAAGCTTTTGGATAGCCTGAAATATAGAATAAATGGAAAGTTTAAGATGCAAAAATAACGGCTGATCTTCTCTGATAAATGAAAGTTAAGTGAAAGGTCAAGCTACTAGGAGAGGAGCTTGGAAAAGTCGATTCTTCTATTCAAGTACTTTCTATTCAGGGGAAGCATTGGCTTGCATGAGAACGACATTCCTTTTGTTTGCTAGCAAATGCTAGGCTTTTGCTAGTGTTATCGATTCGGCGTAATCTATGTGTAAAATGTATACGACGTTTACCTTGATAGCTGGGAAATGTCCACAATATCCCTCATTATATGCAAATCATCTCTCTTTCTACCGCCTGAACTCAAGCTTCATTAACATTGATATTTTCTATATCCATGTAAATGTACTTGCATTGTTGCTATACTTTTACATTATGGTACTGTAACTAGGTAACTAATAAAATGTAATCTATTCCACCTATGCTGTAAAATCAAGTATATAACAGTATTTCCATCACTTATAACTAAATATGACAGAAATGAGGATTGTTTTAAAATTAAGCACACTATACTCATTCCATCATCGATCCTGTTAGATAATGTTTGATGAAGTCATTATGGGTAAACCAGTGTTGGTCATTCTCCTTCCCAATAAAGAAGCGTTATGCCCACTCATTTATTTATTTATTTATTTATTTATTTTTATTTATATTTTTTTATTCTTTTTTTTTTTTTTTTTTTTTTTGGGGGGGGGGGTTAAAAGATGCTAAATTTTGTTCAAAGTTGTATCCGTTTGGACACAGAAAGATACACATAATCAGTTGGATATGTGATATCTCATGCCAATGGTTGATAATGTAAATATTTACGCATATTAATAAAATTGAAATATCATTCATACCTCCGATATGTTAGACACCATTTTTTAATGTATCATTTGAAAGATTATTATATCTTCCAATTATTCTGGAAACAGATCTCGAGTACCAAAGACCAATGGTGCAGTTGATCAAGATGATGATGATCCAAATTTGTACAACAACCCAGTCTACATTTCTAAAGAAGACGGACTTTCAACACCTGATATTCTCGTTGGTATCAACTGCACTGGTGGAGGCAAGCCCTCACCTTCACCGCATGAGTCACCTGACGCGGACGATCAATATGAAGATTTTGAAGGAGATTCTAGAGCCCGTGGTAAAGGTGAGCCATTCGCACACGATAATTCCTCAAATCTGGACACACTAGGAAAAGCAAATTTTAAGTCGTACCCTTATTACAGCGTCCAAGATCCATCAAAGCAAATTTTGAACAATAAATCCCAAAGCGAAGAAGAAGACCGCACATATGAAAATACCAATGAGCCTCAATCGTCTAAGGATTCCCATAAGGTAACCAGTGGAAAAACGGGAACCAATAATGCAAGTCGGGAGTTAAAGAAATCGCCGTCGCCAATCAAAAATCACTCTTCTAAAAATGACTTGCCAACCAGAGCACCGAGTGGTTACAAAACAGGACCTTCTCACGGTACTGACGAGGAATACAATGCGCTCACCTTCAACAAGTCCTTAGATATCACGCGTGCTCTTAAAAAACCTAGTGCTGGTGGTTTAAATGTGAGTGATGGGTATGGCGTTTTAAACCTTCCAGAAGACCAAGCTTCTTCCCTTTCACCAAGCTCTCCTCAACTTCACAACGACGATGTGTACAATTCTCTCAATGAGCTTCTAAAAGAGCATCATAACGGAAAGCAAGAAGCCGAAGGTTCAACATCCGATACCAAAGCAGACAGGACTGACCAGCCTGACGCCGAATCAGAATACCACAACTACCAAGACCCGAGCAATATGGATCAAGGGAGTTCATATCTGCGGAAACCTCGGGAACCCGAAACCTTTTTCAGTGACCCGAACAACATCCTTGATTCAGGAAAGGGAGTAGGAGATTACCATTTGTACCACGCGACAGATGGTGATGTGAATGACGGATATTACGTGAATTTGGACTCAAAGGTTAGCGGTGAAGACGAATATTCTACGATAGATCAGGACCAGATTCATAAGTTCAATGAAGCAGGGGTAGCCAATTTCGAACCAATATACAGTGATGAAGTATATTCTGAATTTAACTAGGTTAGGGGAAAGCTTGTAAATGTCTTTCACATTTCTGTAATATTATATGCGTCCGACAAATAAGGTAACTTCGAATGTTAAAGATAAAAGCGCAGTATAAACACTTTATCAATAGTAGTATCAAATGGAAAAAAAAAATGAATACATGCTGCGGAAAGCAGGGCCGTCGCTAGAGGGGGGGGGGGGTGTGGGGTGTCATTCCCCCCCCCCCCCACTCAAAATTGGTGTCGGAAAATGCGCCACCTCTGTCGGCAAAACAAAAAGGAGGGGGGGGGGGAGGGAGAGGGAAAAAGAAAGAGAAAAGGAAAAGGAGAAAATAGAAAGGAATATTCGGGCAAAAGGCGTCCAACTTTCAGGAATGGGCTGCAGCCCCCCCCCCCCCCCCGAGGTTCCCAGATAATTATGTAACTAGTGTATGTAACTTCTGTACATTTTCACTACGAAATGTTAGGAACAATTTAAAAATTGAAAAGGGCAAAAGGCCTCCCCTTTCGGCATTCCCCCCCCCCCCCCCCACTCAAAATTGGTGTCGGAAAATGCGCCACCTCTGTCGGCAAAACAAAAAGGAGGGGGGGGGGGGAGGGAGAGGGAAAAAGAAAGAGAAAAGGAAAAGGAGAAAATAGAAAGGAATATTCGGGCAAAAGGCGTCCAACTTTCAGGAATGGGCTGCAGCCCCCCCCCCCCCGAGGTTCCCAGATAATTATGTAACTAGTGTATGTAACTTCTGTACATTTTCACTACGAAATGTTAGGAACAATTTAAAAATTGAAAAGGGCAAAAGGCCTCCCCTTTCGGCAATGGGCTGCCCCCCCCCCCCCCCCTCCCCCCCCCCCCCCCCCCCCCCCCCAAGGATTTCAAAATTCCGATATTCAGACAACATGCACCACTTCATAATCGGGCAGTGAGTTGCCACAATATCCACATATTTGGGCAGCGAGGTTCCCAAGGAATTAGGCCCCTATATATGTAACTCTTGCATGTAACTTCTGTACATTTTCACTACAAAAAGTTTTTACAAATTTAGAGATTGAAAAGTTGATATATTTCAGGCGAAAGGCGTCAGCCCTCCCCCCCCCCCCCCTTGCGAAAATTGGTGCGTATGACCAAGATCTCTACATCTACAATTTTCTTTTATAATTAATATTTGTTGGGGGGATTAGGGTACAGCATTTACAGCATTTTTGTCGGAAAACTTTGGTGTCAGACCACTCCCCCCCCCCCCCCCTCCCATTCAAAATTATCTATCGACGTCCCTGGCTTAAAGTACGATAGTTAGCATTAAAACAAAAAGTTTATAGACAGTTAGGACGGAATTTATGGATGTTAGGGTTTCATTTAAGAAGATACTATACTTAGTCATAGCACTGACTGACTGTAACATACCGACATAATAATGTTATACATAGGTTATTAAAGTAAATTGTTCCAGCAGATCTGTAAAGTGAATAAGGTGGTATATTTATGTTCTTGTTTTTATTCATGAAAATCTAATTTCATCTAAGCTTCTGGATAATTGAGGATGGGAAAGTAACTTTGGTTCAACCCGGCACCAAGGCAAACTCAGCATCTCGCGATTAAGCTTCAAGAGTTAAAAGGCAAGCTATAGACTTGCACTTTCACTCTCAAAATGTACATTTTAGGGGTAAAAAAATCACCTCAATTTGTATATTTTTCTTTAATAACATTGATCTTTTTTGTTTTTGAAGACGTACTTAAAGCAAAAAAACCCAACAACACAAAAGCACGCGAGTTCTGTATGATCGATTCAACTCTCCTAAAATCGGCCCTTATTTACCGCAGAGTCTGAGTTATCCCAAGTGCCGAATTAGCCCGGATCCAAGAAAGGCAAGGGACTTCTATATATTGTTATTCCCTTTAATGTGTCTTAAACAAATACAACATTTCAAAAGACGGCGTATTTTCAATAATATACATATTGTAGTGGTTATTGATTCCGTTAGGACCATAAGTTGTAAAGTGTTTGGAACATGAACATGATCATCAATATGATGATACCATGAACGAATGTTTGGTGTCTATATAACCTCTCATTCTTTCATCAGTACTCTAATATTTCGTTTTTTATCTGTATCATCATTGATTTGGTCATGTAATATTTTTTTTTATGTCAGTTTAAGTTTATTTCTTAAGAAGTGAATACAATATACGATATTGTCAAGTTTCTATATAGTTTATAAGTGTGCTCAATTATATTATGGATGTACTGTGATGATTTGTTTAATTAAAATTTAAATCTTGCCCTTTTCTCAACCTGCACATAATGAACGACCCCCTTATTTACTCACAGGTTTCGATTTGCCGCATTCCTAATCGTAACTTGAATACAAATCTATGGTATATATTACCCAAGTAGGAAATAAATCCTGACGATAGAATTAGTGAACCATGACACAATACCTTCTTGTCAAATTAAAAGGACACAAACAGTTTTTTCTCTATTACAGCTCAAATATTATACGTTGACAAGTGTGGTTCAGATTCCATAATTTATTGTCAATAAATCCTGACGATAGAATTAGTGAACCATGACACAATACCTTCTTATCAAATTAAAAGGACACAAACAGTTTTTTTCTCTATTACAGCTCAAATATTATACGTTGACAAGTGTGGTTCAGATTCCATAATTTATTGTCAATATTTGTGAATTTGTGTTAGCATTTTCTGAAGAAAAAAATATAATTATGATATTACTGTTCAGATATTACTATTACTATTCAGCAAATACGCATAATATATCATATGAAGTTCTTTGTCGAGTTTGAAACTCCTGTTGCTGTTGTGATGTTTTTTGAATATGTATTAGAATATAGCAACTACAAATCTCAAATGCATATTGTAAATGTTGGCCTAGTATGTTTTAAGCTCCAATTAATATGATATTAAATATTTTTCGACAGCTCATCACATTTCTGCATGTTCTTATGCTTTCTAATAAAATTGCATGCCACTTATTTGACGCATACCACACACAACCATACTCACACAGAGTAAGACTTTCCATTTTTTCTAATCAATTTATATTGATTTATGATCCCCTGGGAAGTTTCAAAGCGTCTCAGAATCCACATAAGTTACTATTTGTTCCATATAAAATTTCAAATCTATTTTCTGTTGGGTAGTGATCTCTTTGAATAGAATTACCAAACTTTCCTTTGATAACAAAACAACATCCCACTCTATCGTCCTTCATAATTATGCCTTGGCTATACCTGTATTTTAGGTTTCTGTTTACCTATGAAAACTTATCATGTCTTACCTCACTCCATCCCATCATGTCAACATTTTCGTCATTCTTGACCTTCGTCCATCCTTCCTCTGCTCCTGCTCCTCCTTCTCCTCAACATTCTAATTATTGATATTTACAAAACACAAAACATAAACAAAACAGATTGTTTTCTCTATGAATTCAATATATAAATATAATTATGTAAAATCGATTGGATATCGTACCTAAATTGTTCACCGGTATTTTCAGTCAATTTTATGTAATGTATTTTATTTTATTAATTGATTTGTTGATCATACGTGGGATTTTACAATAAGCATAGTGCTACAACCTCCCTTTACTGAGCATGAAACCTATCATCTGGATAACTCTTTAAGCATTTTAATTTTTCTTAAAATCACAACGGTTTAATCAGCCGTAGAGGGCAAACACGTTAACTGTGTAAATGATGCTAAGCACGTATTTAAAGGAAGGCAAGAGAGTGCCCCGCCCCTCCCTCCTGACAAATTCCCAACCAAGAAAAAGAAATGTAACAAACCTTTTAATCGATTGAGGAAATTATCTCGAGGTAAATAGTAATCAAATTGTTTTTCAAAATTGCGTGAATTAATAGCACTTTGTCAGAATTTCCCTGCTCGATTGCAATGCGATCCCGCCAAAGCATTGCAATGGTCATGATGGTTAAGAATCCAAACTTCAAGAAAGCGGATAACAGGGAAGGGAACCTGGAAGTACGTATTTCCTACAACAGAGAAAAATTGAAGGCCGTTCCGTTTTATGATTTCAAATAAAATATCAAATATGCAAACAAACATAAACACATATATAGATAATATGCACACGTCCCCAAAACTGCCAAATAAAAACGAAATATGGCCAAAAGATGCGAAGCGAGCGACAGAAGCGAGCGAGCTCGCAACGAATGTATCGAAATGGAAATTTTAAATTTACACAAGAAAAGACTATGAATCACAATGAGAAGGTCCTAAGTGTGTGTGTTTTGACACATAATTAAAGGGTGACTAAAATAGAAAATTAATTGCCCATTTTTCGTAGGAAGGAGTCAACAGGAGCCAAAAAATATCTATCACACACTTTTTTATGCATTCAGTCGTATTTCATAATCATTTGAAAACTACATTTTGCTGATTTACACAGTCATAAGCCCCGCCCCTAAAAAAACCATCGAAGCGACATCATGATCACGTGATCTGTAACGTACGAGAAGTAAGGGAAAATATTCCACCAACCTATATACCGTGCGCGCCCGCGCCCCGGCAGGCCCAGCCCGGTGCCGAGCATGACGTTCACCGCATCGACCATTTGCATCGTATATTTTCGTGTGTTTAATTCCTCACAATAAATTTGATTTTGGGACACAATTTCATCAATAATGCCAAATCGGTGTATAGTTGCGGGCTGTAGCAAGACCCCTAAAGATGATGTAAGCCTACGTACATCATTTTCCTAAAGATGAAAATCTACGGAAATTGTGAGTCGCAAAGGTATGCTCCCGCGGGCAGAGTGGCAAGGGCCAAGCGAATGGAGTGCAATTTGCAGTGATCACTTTTCTTCTCCAGCTGCAGCAGCTTCCCCCGCGGCCCCTTCACCATGCCCTGGCGCGTCTTCTGCGAGGGGTTCAAACATATATGGTCGAATTCCCCTTGACACTGCACTTGAGCTGATTCTTTTTCGGGATCGATAAATCATCTGATAAATCAAAGTTCGTATCTGGCTCAAAAAAGTCCTCCAAATCGGACTCGCGATCACTATCCATCTCTCTAAGTTACTCGAAGAATTCAGCCAAAAATCTAAGTCAGTAGTTGTACCGTATAGTACATGTAAAGCGAAGAAAAAAAAAGGCGAGAGTAAAAATAAACCAACCAAAAGCGTTCACCAGTCGCTTAGTACGAGGGGGAACATAGTTGCCGTACTTCGGATGTGTAGTATATTGCACAGACGCATAAAACGGCTGTGTACGCGTTTAAGACCAATGCAAAACTATCGTTCGGCAAGCTCAGATGGATGAGAACATTGTTCAAAGAAAAGTTAAAAAAAACAAAACAAGAGCTGTATATTGGGGCAAAAGTGTTCACTGATCTTGTAGAAAATATATTGATAATGATTATTCACTGCTAAGACTACATTGATTAATTTCCCTTTTTCATAAATTGTCCGTTGGAGAGAGGGGTCAAATACCGCATTGTGTGTACAATGTTACATTGCCGCAGCCTGCAGATCTTGTGCCTCTTACTCTTCATACGTCACTTGGGGGTGTGACGTCAATTAGCCAATCAGCTCACGAGTTTTAAGGAACGTTCCCAAAACCTCTACTTTTCCCCTTTTTTCGCCAAAACGAGACATAATTTTGACAATCAATTGCCAGATTCGTGATTTGAAAGCAAAAATACATGGAAACAGCACCCTTTTTCTCTCTAATTTAGTCACCCTTTAAAAACGGCTCTATGGTCTTGCAGTATCTATTCTTTTCTGCTTGTGTTCAATACATCATATGTTTTATAGAATTTCACCTACTAATGAAAACCATTAAGACACCCTGAATTCCTATAGTCTTTATATTATTAAACATAAGTTCTACATAATATGTAATGTCTTGTTAAAAAAAAGAAATAGCTCAGATGAATAAAGCTTTGTATGGATAGTGACAGGGATCATAGGAATTTAATCCCATGCGTATTTGTATAACCATACAGTCCTTACTATTGTCAGGATCAATTTTGATTATGTTTGTTTAGCCTTGGTCTCAATTCGTGAGACCGATGCTTTTGAAACCGAAATATTATTGTTTGCTTAAGCATTGTTTGCTCTCATTTGTTACAAACACCCACCATGAAGGTCTGCAGACCACGATAAATTGGGTAGTGGTAGATCCAGTATTTTGAAATGACGAGATATAATAGACAATATAATATACTACTGAGGGGGGGGGGGGCGGGGGGAGCAGACGGCCCCTGACAACTTTTGCCCCCCCCCAAAAAAAAAAAAAAAAAAAAAAATTGTGCTCCCATCCTTGTCGAACAGATAAACTTTTTTTTTTTTTTTTTTTGCCTGTCAGAGAATTATAGAGGAAAACTGAACCCCTTAAAATCTAAACAGTCCCACTCCCCCCCCCCCACTCCCCACTGCATTTGTGTGCCCCTCCCCCCCTTTTACAAAACCTTGGCTATGCCACTGTAATAGACATGTCCAAAAAGAGTAAAACTATAGAGGAACCTGTTTTAGTTCAATTATTCGCCAATGTATTCGTCAATGGCACAAGAAAAGTAGAGTAACTACGTTTTTCTCTCAAAATGAATACTCACATCCAATGAGTATAGTATTATCAAGAAAAATAAAAGATGCACAGCACAGGCTGTGTTTTTTGCTGGTGTGTTTCTCTTTTCGCTAGTTTACCATTATTGCACGCTTATACAGAAGGATACAGGAGGAAGTTTGCAAAAAGAAATTCAGCGTTCGTTTACTTTAAGCAAACAAGTTTAGTGGACCGAAAAAGTGCCCCTATTGAAAACTAAAATATCATGCATGTATGACGCAGTATGACTGCGTTAATAACTGAATGAATCATTCAATATTGTTTTATATACCGTGCCATGCACTCTCTGTAATCGTGAAGTTCATCGCGCATTGATATGAATTGCAGCGTTAATATGTTGATAACTTGGGCTTGACCCTTGCCTTCCAAAGAAAGCGAGCTGAAGTAAAAAGGCACTACCTAAAATGGATAAAGGTACTGTGTTCTTCATGTTCCTGTTGGGGCCCTGTAGTACGATGTCTCAAAATTTCGGTGAGTAAATGAAAGAATACGTTTGTTATGTGTGTGTTCATTATCTTTGTATAAATTTCTCAAATAGCGTTCATGTACATTGTCATGACGCTCCTGACTTTACATTATCGTCATGTCCGTCACATTTAATTCAAGTAACTCCCCCTTTCAGATATCAACATACCACACCTGTAGTTTTAAATGTTAATGAGAACTCTTTGCCTAACGACAAACGCGCCTGGTAACATTGGTAAGGATTTGAACTTTCGTACACCGATGGGAAGTCGGTATATCCTTTTTCAACGAAATAACTATGTATCCCTCTTGGGTTGTCAATTTCCAGATGTTGCTAATTTCGGACAGCCCACTTAGTATTTGATTGAACTAATTCATATAGCTTGTGTATCACTACAAAAGCATGCCCATTTGCTAATGTGGGCTCATTCTATTGACTTTCAGTTACAATGTTGAGAGTTAAAATTCAAGTAGGCTAGCAAACAATTTCATTACAGTTGCCTAGTCGTATTGGGCGTAGTACGGGTAATAATAGTGACAGTGGCGTAATGAGCCAACAATTTTGAGGGGTTCAGCCCCCTCAAATTGCAGTAAAAATTGCACTATTTTCTGAAGCGCAAGGAACGCAATACATATTATACTCGTATATAAATCCTTTGAATGGGGGGGGGGGGGGCTACATCCCCGCCCCTCCCACAAATAAGAAGACTTTGCATTTCGCTGCACCATTAAAACGTTGCACTTCCAGAGCCCAATGCCCTTGCTAAATTGAATATTCTATTTTGCGACGTCGCATAGCGACCGAGCCAGAAATCTTACGTTTTGTAGTATGAAACATTGCATTTTAGACCACTTTTATGCACACAAGTACCGTAATGATCAAAGTCTGAGCTTAATATTCTCCCTTTTCTTTTTTCTCTTACGAGATAAGCAGCTTATATCGTCATTAATTTGTTTGCGACTTTCAATTTCGGGGGACGATTCCTCCCTGGCTATGTAATACCTGTTTATAGATTTTTTATAAAAAATTCTAAGTTTAAGTGTATTAAATCAGTGAGCGGAGCGACAGAGTAAGAGGATTTTTCTGTTTTGAATAGTGAAAGTGCATTCTAAGCACTTCGGAGCCTGAGTAGTGTTCTGTACCATTAACTCATTATTCACTTCCCTCACTTTCGAAAGAAATTTCACGATAGTGTGTGAGCCTATTGTAAAAGGGCTAGTTTGAGTATAAGAGGAAAGTTCCCCTCCTATAATAAGAAAATTAGGATAAACAAAATATATCTTGCATGAAAAAGATGCATATGGAAGGGGAGATACTAAGATAATTCAGCCATTTAAAATTTAAAACACGTACTACTGTATTCAGAAAAATACATTTTTCTAGCCAGGTATATAAAGTGGACGTCTTTCTTTTCATCTTTCTTTCTTTTTTTTTCTTTTTCCTCCTTCCTTTTCTTTCTTTCCTTCTCCTATCTTTTCTATTTTTTCCTTTTTTTTTTTAAAATTGTTTTGGTCTTGGAACTTTTTTTTTTTTTTTTTTTTTTTTTTTGGAGGGGGGGGGGGGCTGCAGCCCCCCAAGCCCCCCACCAGTACGCCAGTGAATAGTGGTATATGTTAAAATAAATTATCTGAATCCTTGAGAACACAATATCCTTTAGATCTTTTCTGCAACGTTACAAAACAATGTGTATGTGCTATTTGACGTAAATTTGTATTCCAAATATAATAATTTTGAAATAAACATTCATACTGCATTTATTTTCTAGACATCACCGCCATGATCTCGCTGATTTCTTTGTTTATTGTCATTTTGAGAATTTGTTCTTGATCATGGAGCTGCTTATTCAACGATGATTGTCATTGCTACATGCATGTATTTTTCTTCATTGTATTGGTTCTTTGTAGTTAAAAAAATGAATCTGCAAAGGAATTATAAAGATGTGTATTGTCTACTGAACAAGGACTGCTTTTCTCCTTTTGCTGTCTATATATTAACCAAACAAATATTTGCGTTTTGTTTTTATTACAAGGAGAATGCATCTTCACAAGGGCACAAAGAGCCCACAAGTTCATTTCAGTCTTGTACAGTTAAATGTAGCCCAAGTGAACAGCTACTCCCGCTGCCGGGTCATTTCGGTTCATTTCTTTTTTTCTTGTCTGTTGTTTAATAGTTTTGCTTAGACATCCTGTATATACATGTTACCATCGTGCTTCTTGTTCAGTGGACAAAAACGATGCAGATGATTTTGTATTATCTTCTCTGAGCTGGAATTTTGATATCGTGCTAAATCTCAATGTCTTTCAATATATTATCGATATACATACTCATGTAGATGACATATGTAGCCTGCTCTGACAGAACACTTCTATCTAACTTCTTTTTCTTCTTTTTCTTCTTTCTCTCTAATGCTGCAACCAAACTTTCTTCATGAAGTTTATGTAATTAAACCATATGTCTTGTGATCTGAAATCTCCTTTTGCTGCATATAATTATAGGGTACTGGATTTATTCAACTCTCGACTATCATGACTATGCTGTGTATAATCAGGTTTACGATCTATTTATAACTGCACGTGTGCCATTTTATTTATTTGCATTTGTATACCTAACGTTGTCAGGTTCCTTTTATACTGTTTACGGATACTGAAATGACTGAACCAGATACATATCATACCTTATTATGTAACAACTTTTATTACTGTCACACGTGTAATCAATCGTATCCTAGTCATGAATGGAACCACTATTTTTCCTCTTCTAAATCCTGCTTTGAACACCTTTTCTCTTTTAATCAATTAAACAGCCCTCCAAGCTTTGATCGCCTACCCATTTACATTTCGACCCATTTGTAGCACATGAAAATTTTGTAAGAAACGATTATGTAGACTCTGACTTTCAATTTTATACAGAGAACTTAGGCGACTCCCAATTCCATTCTGAGAAATCTAATGAAGTGTTTGGTGTTCCAATCAGTGATACCTTTTCAAGTATACATTTCAATGCAAGAAGTCTTTTAAATTCAAATGATTCGATTACAAACTGTCTTAACTCACTTAACTTTGAATTTGATGTAATTGCAATTTCTGAAACATGACTTAAACGAAGTAATTCTCGTGTAAATATTCCTCACTACTCATTCGTGCAAAACAATAGACAGTATGCCAAAGGTGGCGGTGTTGGACTGTATATTCGTGATACGTTTTCTTTTTGTATTAGCAATGATTTGGTTTTAAATGAAAGCTTGTGTGATTCCCTGTTTGTTGAAATTAAGCAGACCTCTGCAAGAAATATTATTGTAGGCGTGTTATATAAGGCACCGTCCTTGGACACAAACAAATTTATTGATGGCCTCGATGAACTTCTTTCTACTCTCTCAATCGAAAATAAAGTAATATATTTAATGGGTGATTTCAATATAGATATTTTAAAGCATTCCTCAAATAATCAAGTACAAAACTTTGTAATTGTCTTTTTAGTAACTTTTTCATCCCACTAATTCAAAGACCGACAAGAATAACTGAGTCTACTGCTACCATCTTAGATAATATAATTACCAATCAATTCCATTTAGTACCTACTACAAGCGGATTATTTTACTCCGATATTTCAGATCACTTACCAATATTCCATATAACTTCTATGAAATCTGCTCAAGTAACGACCTTGCCGGACATTGCTCCCCGTAGGATGTTTTCATCAAATAATATAATTAATTTTAAAAATGAAATTGAGAATACATGTTGGGATGACATCATGCTTATACAGGACGCAAGTCAAGCCTATGATGAATTTATGGCAAAGTTCCACAGATTATATGATACGAATTTTCCTTTTGAAACGCCTAAAAGAAATAAAAGAAAATTAAAAGCATTGGTTTGACTGATAATTTACTACGGTCAATTCATTATAAAAATACTTTATATAACAAATTTCTCCTTAAACCCGTCTAAAATTAATGAAAAGAAGTACAAGGAATAACGTAACCGAGTGAATTCGTTGAATAAACAGGCAAAAATCGGCTATTATAAAGACAAATTTAATCAATATAAACATAATATTAATGGTATATGGCGATTAATAAACTCAGTTTTTAACAAGAAAAGACAACAAATTTCAAGTACTTTAGAATATAATGGTGCATTGTCAACAGATTCTCAAAATATCGCTAATGCCTTTAATGATCTTTGTGTAAATATCGGTTCTAGTTTAAGTAATCTCGCACCCCAAAGCAATATCTACTTTAGACATTATCTACCCGAACCAAACCCAAACCCGTTGTTTATGTCTCCTGTTACGGATAATGAAATACGTAATATTGTAAAAGCCTTTAAGAATAACAAGGCCCCCTGGTCTAGACGAATGCTCCCCCAAAATTGTTAAAGTTGTAATTGATCTAATATGTAAACCACTGTGCCACGTATTTAATTTATCACTTTGTACCGGTAAATTCCCAGAAAAAATGAAAATAGCAAGGGTTACCCCCATTTTCAAAAGTGGAGTCAAAGAAAAGGTTAACAATTAGAGACCTATTTCAGTACTCGCTGTTTTTTCTAAGATTTTGGAACGTATAATTTACAATAGAACATAGAATTTCCTAGAAAAGCATAGGCTAAATGTCTTTTCACAAATCAATTTGGCTTCCGAAAAGAACACTCAACTCAACTTTCACTTTTGGAACTTACCAACAAAATAATTGATGCAGTTGAAGACAACTCATTCGCTATCGGTGTATTTATTAATCTGTCAAAGGCCTTTGACACTATTAACCACAACATTTTACTATCTAAACTTAATTATTATGGCATTCGTGGGACTGCACACGATCTTTTTCATAGCTACCTTCATAATCGCCATCAGTGTACCATTTATAATCCTTCTCAGTCAGACTTTAAATAAATGACATGTGCTGTTCCCCAGGGCTCTTTGTTAGGCCCCCTTCTATTTGTTATGTTTGTAAATGACATTTACCGATCATCCAATCTACTATTTTTTATTCTTTACGTTGATGATACAAATTTACTACATTCTCATAAAAATCTTGATGTTCTATGTAAAACTGTAAACACTGATTTATTTAAAGTTTGCGATTGGTTTGCTGCTAATAAGTTAACCATCAACTACAAGAAATGTAACTACATGATAGCTCTGTACAAATCATACTAAATAATCGCATCTTACCTAGAGTTTAATCTACTAAATTTCTTGGTGTTTTTATAGACAGAAAATTAACATGGAAAAATCATATAAATGAACTTGAAAACAATAGCTAAAAACATTGGTGTTATTTACCGCCTAAGTATGTTTTTACCCCAAAAGATATTGCGTACTTTATACTGCACCTTAATTCTCCCGTACCTATCTTATTGTAACGTAGTATGGGCAAATACATATCGAACTAATGTTAAGAAGCTATTTACACTGCATAACAAGATTTTACGTATTATATCAGGTTCTCATCCACGCTCCAGTAGCGACCCTTTATATAAATTTCTTAAATTGCTTCGCATTCTAAATAAACTTTAACAGTGTACCTTGATATACAAATGTCTAAACTCACAATTACCTTCCCAGTTCTGTGGCCTTTTCCAACGTGTTTCAGATATTCATAAGTATGGTACCAGATCAACCGATGAAATCTGTATTCCCAAACATAATATCCGTTTCACCGGCCCTAAGCTTTGGAACAATTTACCTGCACCCATGAGAAATTATGTGTCTCTGTTAAGCTTCTCATGGAAGCTAAAAAGGTGTATGATATCGGATTATAGTTCATGATGCCTTGCTTGTTTATTATGCTCGATTACTATCATTCTAACCAGTATCTTTTTTTGTAAGAATGCCTGTGAATTTCGATGTTTTACTCTTACCGTATATCTTGCCACTGTATTTATCCATGCATGCCATACAACTCCATTATGATTATTACTGTGTTGCAGTCCTCTTCCAATCCCTCTACCTCAAGTTCCCTATCCTCTTCTCTCCCTCTCTTTGTCTGTCCCTTTCTTCTTTTCCTGTATGACCATCCTCATGTTTCTTTCCTCGAGCCTGGAGGGAATGTATCAACTTTCACAGAAAGTCTGTACGCAATATAATTTATTTATTGTAATGTGCAGAAAGTCATTTGTCATTTCTAACATAATGATGATTGACTTGAAATGATTGTCTTTTTTCTTAATTTGACAGGTGAGGAAAGTTTCATAAATATAACATCGTGACACTTCGTGACATTCGCAAATTAGTCGTCGCGAACTGTAGGCGAATTAACAGTCGGCCGCGATGTGATATTGCATTTGATTCATTATCATGATTATTTACTCTTAGTTCTACTATTGCTAATACATTCACAACAATTCAACATTAAGCCTTGTTCATTCTTCTGGCGTCACTATTCTGCCAAGGAAAATTATGAAACAAACATGGAAGTTTGCTCACACTATTTGAACCACGATGATCAAAACATTTTTTGTTTTTTGTTTGTTTGTTTGTTGTAGTTCCAGTTATGGCCATCCTCATGTTTCTTTCCTCGAGGGAATGTATTAACTTTCACAGAGAGTCTGCACGCAATATAATTTATTGATTATAATGTGCAGAAAGTCATTTGTCAGTTCTAACATAATGATAAATGACTTGATTAATAATTTCTTCTTTCTTAATTTGACAGTCATAGATTTGACAGGTGAGGAAAGTTCCATAAATATAACATCTCCTAATTATCCGCGAAACTACGACAACAACGTCGATATCACGTGGCAGGTGACGGCCCCTACAGGCTGCAGAGTCATGGTCCTATTTATTGATTTCCACCTTGACGATGGCTCCCTTTTCAGAAGAAGCGATTCTCTGACAGTGCGCCAAGGGGTGACAGACCTATTTGACAACTCTCAACTCAGGGCTGATCTTTCGGGAACTTCGCTCCCAGCTACCATATCGTCCATCGGCTCATATTTGTGGCTTGAGTTCACTACTAGCAGCTCTGCGACGGAGAAAGGTTTTTCATTATTGGTCAGTGCAATCAAACCAGGTGAGTGCTGTAAAGGCGTACAAGCTCCTGAAAATGATGAGTGCACTAATTTGCAACGTTTGTCATGTAGCATCAGGACGACTACCACCACAAGGTTGTCATCCGGGACAATTATAACCGGACAAAAAATTATCCCCAGAACACGATAAAAACTACTTTCCAGAAATAAACTCAAGGGCAATTTCAAAAAAACTACTACCTCCGAAGACAACCCCTCACAAGCACAGTGGCGTATCGAGGGGGAGGGGGGGGGCACATATCCCGGGCCGCACTTGAAGGGGGTGCCAACAAACGCAAACGAGAGAAAAAAAGGGGGAGAAATAAAAGAAAAATTATATAAAACTTAAGGATTATTTGCTCTTATCCGGAGGGTAAATGCATTAAAAAATACATTTTTTGCGGTTGAAATTTTTCTAAAGGTCAGTCGCTTTGCTCGCTCACATTATAATAGTATTTTAGGACGACATATATCTCCGCCCAAATAGGATATCATTCATAAATATTTTTGAAAGGGTTCAAAATTTGAAGAAAACATATCATTCTCGTTGCTTTGCTCCCTATTGTATAAGTTTAATCCGTCTTTTTATATATTGCGCCCAACATATTAGATCAAGTGTATGAAGTAGTATTTCTAAAGGTCGTATAGAAAATCTTAACTTTGTGTTGCCTTGCTAAATTTCCTGACGGTATTTCACCTGGGTTTTATTTGATTTGCGCCCCACTCGAGGAAGAAGTGAATGTACAGAAAAGCATTCTTCAATGTTCGAAATTCAAATTTTTATCGCTCAATGCAGTGCTCCCTTGAGAATTTTCCTTTCCATAAACTGCTTGAGAAAATAAGTATTTTTGAGGGTTAAAAATACAATTAAAAAAATATGGTGCTCGGTCTCTTCGCTCCCTCGCTTGTACAGTTACGTATAAATTTGGGGGTGGGGGCACAGTTTTATTTTTTGCCCCGTGCGCCATAATCCCTAGATACGCACTGCTCAAACAGCACAAAATATCGATAATTACCTTCGGGTAATTATGTTATGTGATCGTTTTCAAGAAGAAGAGCGGGTTGTCGTAATTAATCTGTGGTTTGTATGGCATATATGCTCCGGCGACAGTTCATCCAAGGTCTTACACTAATCGAATACCCCAACCCTTAACCTAAAGATTCAATCTCAAGCGTAATAATGGTATCAGTTGGGCCCTGACCCTATAACTATCTTTGACGAAATAAAGCCCAAAGCAAATGTCGCAGGAACAAAGTATATCGGATCACCATATGGAATATCTATTTCCCTTTCATTATGCAGTCAATCGGGAGGGTAGCAAGGGGTGTATAACGATTACATAGAGATCTTGAAAGTAAAATAAGAATATCAAACTTACGTTCAAATATAATAGGCACTTTTTGGAAATGATAAGGGATGGAAACGTATGAATTATCATTAGTCACTACCTGTATTCTGTTAAGAATTGTTACTGCATTTTCCAAATTAGAATACGTTTTGAAGAAAATGATAGGAAGTTCCCTTGTTTAATACTCTCGGCAGTTTCCATGTGCATTGCGTCATAGTAAGCCTACCTCAGACTTGGTAGAATTACCCATTAATGTGTATGCACGCACGCAGCAAAACTTTCTTGTTTAAGCATCCGAAAGGTTTCAAATTCTCCTGAGAACCAAATAATGTCTCAATGAATCGGCATCCTGCGATCTCAACTACACTGCACAGACCATGTTATACGCATGAAAAATGAGCGTTTGCCAAAGCAAACCTTCTATGGGGAACTGCAGACAGGCAGAAGGTTTTATTGGGCGACCCTTGCTTCGTTACAAGGACACCTTAAAGAGGCAGCTGAAATGAGCCAATATCACACCTGACATTCTTGAGAAAGCTGTATGAAGCCGAACGCTAAAGTGGCAGAAACAGAGCGCCGTCAAGCTGCAGAGAGCAAGAGAGCTGCCAAGCATGCCTCAGCAATCTGTGTTCATATCACTGGCAAACCTCACGTGGGCATTGTCTTTGGCTTCCGTAGTGGAGGTAAAATTGGACAGTGAAGTTACAAAAGGAAACACTGAAGGGTTGTTTCACGTCTTCATCGAAACAATGGACTGCCATTCAAACACATGAAAAATATGAGATTCTTATCGCGATCAGAATCTCGATTTTGCGCCGCTCATTGACACACGTGGAAAAAACCCAATCGCGAATAATATCGAAATTATTAGACCAGCACTGCGCATGCCCGAATAATGACCGGAGTCTGATTTGATTTTTCTTCCCTCATCTCATCTGTCATTTTTTAAAAAAGGTATTTCCTTGTTTTCTCTTTGTATTCTCTTCTCTTTCCTTATGTATTTATTTTTTTTTTCATTTAAGCTATCCTCTATTCTTTTCTTATGTTTTTCTTTGTTTCTTCTCTATCTATCTCTTTTTCCTTTAATCTCATGATCCTCTGTTCTTTCCTTTTGTATTTCTTTGTTTTTCCTCATCTACTTTCTATCATCTGTTTTACCTTATGCATTTCTTTGTTTTTCTATCATCTCCTCTTTTCTTATGTATTTTGGGGTTTTTTTCTATCATATTCTCTTTATATTTCTTTGTATTCCTTTTAATCTATTTTCTGTTCTTTCTTTATGTATTTCTTTTGTTTTCCTTTTATCTATCCTCTGTTCTATTCTTATGTATTTCTTTGTTTTCCCTTTAATATATCCTTTGTTATTTGCTTATGTATTTTCTTGTTTTTCCTTTAATATCATTATCCTCTGTTCTTTCGTTACATCTTTGTGTGTTTTTCTCTTCTATTTTCTAACATCTCGTTTTCCTTATGTATTTCTTTGTTGTTTTTATCATCTTCTTTTTTTCTTATGTAATTCTTTGATTTTTCCCCCTCTTTTATCTACTTCTTTCTATGATTTCTTTGTTTTCCCTTTAATATATACTCTGTTTTTTCTTAATGTATTTCTTTGTTTTTTCCTTTTCTATCATCTTCTCTTTATATTACTTTTGTTCCCTTTAATCTATCCTCTTCTCTTTTCTTATGTATTTCTTTGTTTTTCTTTTAATCTATCCTCTGTTCTTTCCTTATCTATTTCTTCGTTTTGTTCTATCTTTTTGTCCTCTTCTCTTTTCTTATATATTTCTTTGTCTTTTCCTGTTATCAATCTTTCTCTATATATTTCTTTGTTATTGTCTTTTTTAATCACTTTCTGGCCTCGACACTTTCCCACTGTATTTCTTGGTTTTTCTTTTTCGATCCTCTTCTCTTTCCTTATGTATTTCTTTGTTTTTCTTCCTTTCTTCCTTTTTCTTTCTCGCGTGATGCATTGTGGGATAGTAAAAATATCGATATTTAGATCTCACCATTCCCTTTCTCCCCCCCCCCTATTTTTTTTTTTTTAGGTCTGTGTGAGTTGTTGGTGTGGTTGTTGCATTTTTCCTTTCTTTCTTTTTTTTTGTTTTGTTTGTTTGTTTGTTTTTTGTTTTTTTGTTTTTTCTTGTGGCATTTGTTTTTGTGTTGTTGTGAGAAGGGCAGGGGAGGGATGGTGTATGTTGTCTTTAAATTTTTTTTCTATCCTCCTTTTTCTTGTCCTATATCTTTCCTCTTTCTTTTTATTTTAACTCTTCTTTCTCTTTAAAGGAAATGAAGAAAAAAATATCGATCGTGAAATAATGTAAAAATTCATTAGCCAGTTGGTTAGGACCTAACGAATTTTTTTTTAGGCTATTAAAGCAATTTCGTACGAAAATACAAGTTCAATCGTAATTTCTTAAATGAAATGTGAAGCTTTAATTACAATTTTCTATATATGAATCTTATTCTTGTTGAAATGTGTAGCTATATTCGCAAAAATATTTTACATGAAAATTTATTTGTATTATTGTTTTGAAATGTGAAACTTAAGTTAGCAGTTATATTTATGTGAAGATTATTTGTGATATTGTAAAAAAAAATGTTACAAAATTATGGACAAATTTCTTTATGAGAGAAAATAATAAAAGCTTATAAAAACAAAATTGTTCACACACACTGCGCTCGGCCGTATTCAGTGATTTATTTTGATTCACACACATGGAAATAGTGAGTTTCTGATCTCGATACAAATATCGATATCTAAATCACACTAATTGCTCTAGGTGTGAATGCCCCTAATGAATGGATCGGGATGTTTTCTTGGCTGCTTTCCCCAAAATAATGTATGGTGATGGGGGGGGGGGGGGGGGTTGCTACCTACCTATTAGTGATATAGTTTCAAGTCAATCTAATGAATATATTCCATTGCCTCTTCGATATCTATAGACTGGGCTTGTAATTTTCGAAGTGATGCCTGCGGATTGGTCATTAATGAAGGAAACTGGAACATTGGAGAGATAGATAATTATTGTAAGTATTTCAAAATCAACGTAATTGATTTTTTTCTGGGTATATTGTATAACCGTGCTTCTATTTCAATTTGGTTCAGAGTTAATAGTAAAACATGAGTTGTTCCATTTTCATTCTCAATAATAAGTAGACAAACATTCATTAACTGCAGGGTTTGTATTTTACTTTGTTTCATATGTCCGTGCTTGGAAAGAGTATAGTGACTCTAATATGTTAAGTACACGTCAAAAGTTAATTTGGTTAATACATCAAAACTCTTCAGTTTGGCTATACTTGTATAGATACAATTTTTAGATATTAAAATTTTATGAAAAGCGTTTTTTTGTTTGGAAGTCCTTCAGCCAACATTTAAAACAAACATTAAAAAGATTTTGAAAATTTTCTGTTATACGTTTTGTTATCATTATCATTATTATCATTAATATTTATTATTATTATTATTATTATTATTATTATTATTATTATTATTATTATTATCATTATTATTATTGTTATTATTATTATCATTATTATGATGATCATTATTTTCATCATTATCATTATCAATGTATTGTTATTACTATTATCAGTATTTCGCTTTCTTTGAAATAAAACAATCAAAATAATATGTTATGATTTCACAAGGAAAACAGCCTTAAACTTTAATAGTTTGCATAGTCCTTACCTTTTTTTTTTAAAGGTAAGGATTTAGAACGATGTACTTTTATAAGTGATTTGTTGACTAATATCACCTTCACACGAATTCACACTAATTCAGTTTTATATTTTAACATCCGCATGGTATGGTCCAAAAACAGAAAATGAATTAGACTTTTGAATAAGGGTCGAGGCACTGGCAGATTCATTCGGGGTGTAGGAGTTATTATACACGTGTAAGGATTTGTCTGTGCCTCTTTATTTCTTTCCAACTCCTACAAGCATTCACCTTTGAAATTATCTCATTGAATGTGCGCGCCTCTTGTATTTGAAATTTGAACCGCCGCATGGGTTGGAAGATAATTTACGGTATTACACCGTTTTCAATTGATTTTCCCCATTTTATTTTGTAGACTATATTCTGGCAAGAGGACTTGTGGCAATTTTCACCATTCCCCATGTCTTCACTTCAAGTGGGGGGACACTTTCCTTTGGTCATTACCATTATTACGAGAATTACCCTGGCTCTCTTAGTGTGACAGTATGCAAGAGCCAAGATGCCTTATCATATGAGATGAGCACACTTGGATATGTTGTGTATAAACACATCACGTATTCGTGCAACGGAACTCAAGACATTGAGGTATCAAAGAAAAGCCAGAAAAATCAGTCTTGCTCAGCATGAAATGGATATATTGTGAATAATCATTCATACCTTCATTTCTGTACAAATAATCAATATGGAGATTTTCGTCAACCACTATGTCCGAAGAGATGTCAAGCATTTATTTTAGGTGTAACCAATCTATATTGACGCACTAGTTAAAAGCTTTTATTTTTCTGTATAGACCTAACTATTAAAGAAATCAATATATTTCATGTAATAATTAGAAGTCAAGGACATAATGGAATTCTAAATAGTTGCTTACGTCTGCTCTAGATCGAGTTCAATTTCATCATCCGTTAGGCCTATTTTGCACTATTGTCGAAAATTAATGAAAATGACACTTTTTGATAAAATGGACACCTTATATACTTTTCAGTAAATAATTTAGCCCACAAACAAATCTTAATACTGCATATCATATATGTAATTTTTGGAGTGTATTTCTATTTTTAAAAATACCTTATGGCGGTCATGTTAAAGGTAGCCAACCTGGCCCTTAGGGGCATAATCTGAGATGCCCCAATAGCCAAATCAGCTGATAGGACATTTGGATAAGAAATTTGGTATGTTTTAAAACAAAGTACAGCTTCTTTTTTTTTTGGGGGGGGGGCTATTCTTAAAATTAGAAATCGGTGATGGCCATTTTCCCTATCCTGAAACAGGCTACTAAACAGCTTTTCCCTGAATATTTCAGCTCCGGAATCCTGAAATATTCCATTTCATTCTGATCTAAATTTCACATATCACCCCCCCCCCCCCCCGCCCACTACATTATACAAGCTTTTGGACTGTGTTTGTATTTTTTTTAAAAAGCACTGAAGGCGGCCATTTGAAAAGCTAACCGCCTAGCGACGTGGGCTGAATCTGTGCTGTGCAAATATCCACATCCCTGCAAATATGTTAACAATCTAGGTGTTCCTATTACAAAATACATCTAGCTTGGGTGCTATTTTGTCAATTATTAATGAAATTTACCGTTCGTCTAAAATATTCTTCCAAATCACATTTTACTAGATTTTTCAGCCCCGAACTATTCAAATCCGAAATTTGAATATCAAATTACCTTCAAATCCTACACTATCATGGTTTTGGAATGTGTTTGTATGGATAGTGCACGACAGTGGTTTATAAAACATGTATTTACATGCCTGTAAATTTAGGTGCTTTTATCGTGGAATGCACAACTGGAGTGTATTTGTTAACAATGCTGTAACACTACTCCTTTTAAGCGCTTGATATCATGTCACACTTTTAAAGGGGGAAGGAACAATTAAACTTGCACTTTTATTTCCTCATTCCTTTAGATAACATTCACTGCTACCGGGAACACATATTCAACATTGATCAGTGTTCTAGACATTCAACTTTTTGAGCTAGCGATCCCTACAACTGGTAAGTACATTTGGTTGTATCTTTTCCCCGAAAAATTATGATTTTACATTATAAAGAACAAAGGAGAAAATATAAAGAATAATACTGTGCATTACTTAAAAGTTAATGCATGTTTACACTCAAATTCAGGATGAGATCAGGTAAAACAATTAAATATTGCCAATATTTTACAAGGGCAGTTTACATGTATATCTATTTCTGATTCCCC
This sequence comes from Heliocidaris tuberculata, assembly GCA_025618425.1. Classification (NCBI taxonomy): domain Eukaryota; kingdom Metazoa; phylum Echinodermata; class Echinoidea; order Camarodonta; family Echinometridae; genus Heliocidaris; species Heliocidaris tuberculata. Next base: position 14,075,975 of record CM046841.1, read on the forward strand.
GGCTGCAATAAATAATTGCCTGAATGGTAAAATATTTGAGATATTCTAGTTCTACTGGGGTATTTTTGGGGGATGGGCTGGACATAATTTCCTAAATACCACAACACTTGAACACAAAACTTTAACCAAATATTATACGCGACTACGAACGATCATAAGTATAATCCTATGTCTCCTGAACATAACATTTTCTTGAACGACAATTCAAATATCTGAATTTTTTTCGTGAGGATTTTGGTAGATAGATGATACTGTTATCGAAGGGAACAGGGTCCTAAAATACATCTATCAAAACACTTTAATTCAAATAAAATCATGATTAATTTTGTATATGAACGATTGTACAAAAAAATAATATTTGATTGGTAGACACCACGGCGAAAAGGGAGTATTCGGCTTTTAATTATTTGTTTGTTTGGTTGGTGGTTGTTTTTTTTTTTTGGGGGGGGGTTATCAATCATGGAATCAATGGGATATGTCACGGCCTTTACTAATTGTCCTAAAAATGTTTACCTTTCCACCATATTTATTTCTATTTGACTATCCATATTCACTATTGATCAGCTTCGCCCTCAACAGTCAGCATAAACACCACGCCATTGGCGAGCACAACAGCCGAATCCAATTCACCCGATGTATCAACCATTGCCTCAGGTACATTGTTACACTTCATAAGCGATGGATCTCACTGACCAGGAGATAATTCCACGACAGTGTTATTTCTAATAACCAGATTTGAATTTTTCTTTTTTTCTTGATATTCCTTATGGAGTCAAGGTAGTGCCTTTGACAAATGATCAGCTATAATAATAAATTAATATAAGGACAGGTTGCAGGCTGTTCAGTAATGAATTCGGATAGGCCTATGAAACACTTTAAGGACGAATTATTGAATCAGTTCATGTGATTTGGATATTATCTCGAATGCAACAGCGAATCATTGAACATGAATCAAATTCCGTGACCAAAGAACACATGCATCGTTTGACAACCTTGCTGTTCAATCATTATTGACATCAAAAGAATGAATAATTACAGAACACAATTTATTCTTTTTCCCAAATGAAAATATCAACGTTACAGGAGTTGTAAATTCTTATTAAAAGCTACCAAAATAGTGTAAAATTGTTTGAATACGCATGGTAATAAAGCAATGTAGGCCTATTCTGATGGTTATTATTAACATTTATTTTTTTTTTTTTTTTGGGGGGGGATGTGTAATGTTTTGTTTTGTTTTTTGTTTTTTTTTATATGAATTGATTTCTCCTTTCCTGCAGTTAAATACCTTTAATCTTATAATTTTCTAATGGCCTAAATCTGAGTATTTTAACCACTATTTTTCATAAAATACTGAAAAGAATATTCATGTCCATTATTAAACAGGGTTGACATCCACAGTCAGCAACACCACACCACTGACGAGCACGACATCCGAATCCATTTCACCCGATGTATCAACCAAAGGCTCAGGTACAGCTTCACATTTGAGAATGAGCAATCATCCAAATACGTGAAGTTTCTATAGATTAAGGTTTATCTTACATATGTTATATCATTGACAAAATGGCAAAGTTTACGAAAAAATGGCAGATTTGTTGATTCTCTGGGTATATGACCTACATGTATATCGTACGAATATTATCAGTCAGACCCAACTTCGAAAAACCGAGCACAGGTATATACTCCGAAAACGACTTATAACGCACGATGAATAAAGAGCCCTCATCGTTCAGTGTGTGGCAGTGTGTACAAAAGGCATGGGAAAAATCTAGCAAAGTCAAAAATAATGCTGCCTCTGAATTACCTTCAAAGTCCTTGTATGATTCGTGATATGAAATAACTTTCAAATGACAATCATTGGAAATAAATATATCGACAGCATTATTTTAAAAAAAAATGTATATCAACAACAGGTCGACTTTGCAGGATTTTCCCCTTGCCTTTTGTACACACTGCATCGTACTGAACAATGAGGGCTCTATATATTTTTTTCCTGCGTTATACGTCGTTTTCGGAGTAAATACATGAGCTCGGTTTTCCGAAGTTGAGTCTGACTTGTTATGGTAAACGCACTTCTTTGCGACGTCAACCTATGGATAAGGGTGTAAATAGTGAGATACTGAAATTGACAATCCTTGTGTTTTATATGAGTTTATTAGAAATATGATGTAATTGACATGTTACCAAATTTCATTCGCTGAGGTTATACAAAATATTGCACTTGCTTTGATATTGTTTACTAATTCATTAGAGAATGTGATGACGACCTCAGCCCCGACTCATACAATCATTACACCTAGTGAATCTACATCGCATGAGACATTAACTCATGGCTCAACAAGCCCGCCACCCACTTCAGAAGAATACACTTACATTCCACTAACTACGTCCAGAACTGATGGAAAAGCACCAACTACTAATATGCTAACCGTCACCACAAGAGCAACTGAAGAAGCCATGGCAGATGAGTTAGGAGGTTCGATGGCAGATGAGTTAGGAGGTTCGATTTATATCTTGCTATCAATTAAAGAAAACCCCACAAGCTTTTATTTTTTTTTGCATCCTTTTGTCGCTTCGAGTTCATTTTCCATTTGTCCACACCCATCTCTTCTATATTTAGATAGTACACTTCCTTTTTATTTTTAAAACCTTATGGTTTTATGTATGTATTGTATGTAAGTAACATGTGACGACATTTTGGTAATTTTTGTTTTCATCTTTTCTAATTTCTAACAGGTTCCAACTCAGCTGTAATTCCAGCAGTGTCTACTGTCTTTGTGCTACTCATAATCGGCCTTGTTCTAATAGCTGTGTTTGTGTATCTACGCAGGAGGTACGTATTATATTGAAAACACTGTACGTACATCAAACTAAAAACAACGTGACTATTAAAATGATTATGCTAACTATAATTCTTGTTAATGATTACAAGAAAAGTTGTATCATTCTACTAGGCTGAGAGCAAATATGTTAATATATCATATTTAGATTATATTATCAATACATTGTTGAATAGGAAAGTTAAGAAGAAGTTAAGTGCTAAAATGAAATGCAATGGCAGTACTACAAACGATGCAAACGAAATAGCAAATTCTTTTAATACTTTCTTTACTGAAATTGGACCATCTTTGGACATATTAATACCCAACAGTCAAACGAATTTTCATAAATACCTTGATGATCATTATCCTCAGTCCTTGTATCTTTATCCTACAAGAACTAAAGAAATATGTGATATAGTAAGTACTTTTCAAAATAGTAAAGTACCAGGAATTGATGAGTTTAGACCTCGTGTAATTAAATTTGTCATCTCGGAACTAAGTGAGCCTTTATGCCAAATATTTAACTTGTCTATAATAATAATAATAATAATACATAACATTTATATTGCGCTTAATACAATGTTTCTAAGCGCCGAAGTAGTATTATTACCCTGGCTTTAGCCCAGCTGCCCTGTAAGGCGCTGAAAGCATTCAAGGAATAAATTCCTACCTGGTACCCATTTACTACACCTGGGTGGAGAGTGACAAATGTAAATAAGGGATATTTCCGCAGAAACTAAAGTTAGCTAAAGTTTCCACATTTTTTAAAAGTGGAAACAAGGAAGAATTAAATAATTACAGACCAATTTCTGTTCTTTCCGTCTTCTCAAAGATACTAGAACGAATTGTCTATGAACGCACCGCGGACTTCTTTGATAAACATAATATTCTTTGTAAAAGTCAATATGGGTTCCGTAAAGGGTATTATTATGCTTTAATTGACCTTACTAACAAACTTATAGATGCTTTTGAGAGAAATGAGTATTCAATAGGTATTTTTATTGATTTATCGAAGGCATTCGATACTATAAATCACAAAATTATACCATCTAACTCTATCAATATGGTGTTTGTGGCGTGTCACATGACTGGTTTACTAATTATCTGAATAATCCTCAACAATGTACAAAATATGAATCTTCACTCTCGGAATTTAATAGCATCTTATGTGGAGTTCCTCAGGGATCACTCCTAGGCCTTCTCTTGTTCCTAATATACATAAACGATATTCACATATCTGCTCCAGAACTCTCTTTTGTTTTATAATGCAGAGGATACAAATATACTGTACTCTGACACAAATATCAATTCCCTATGCAATATAGCTAATAGAAAGTTAAGTAAAGTATGCGAATGGCTACAAGCCAATCGGTTATCTGTCAACTCCAAGAAATGCAATATTATTATATTCAGCAGAAAAGATAACATTCCTGGTATAGATGAAATGAATATAAAAGTGAACAATACAGAGATTGCAAGAGTTGAAAAGACCAAATTTCTAGGTATTTGTATTGATAGTCGGTTGTCTAGGAAACCGCATATCCATGAAGTAGAAAATAAAATTTCCAAAAATATAGGTATTACACATAAACTTCATTTTCTGTTTTCTCCGAATGTTCTTCGAAATTTGTATTGCTCTTTAGTTCTTTCATATTTATCGTATTGCACTCTTGTGTGGGGCAATACCTATGCGTATAATATAAGTAAGCTAACTACATTACAAAAGAAGATAATAAGAACTGATTGCGATGTACCATCTGGAACTCACACCAAACCCTTATTTCATGACGTGAGACTTTTAAAATTTGAAGATATTGTCAGTTACCAACAGTACGTTTTTATGTATAAGTGCATTTACATATATCTCCCTGAACAGTTTTGTCAGTCTGTTTGATTTTAATAATTGCAATCTTCATAATTATCCAACAAGATCTGTGAGAGACATTAATATTCCTAGACATAGCACAATTGCGTTTCAACAAAATATTTGTTTTTGCCGGTCCCAAACTCTGGAACAACTTAAATGACTCTATCAAAACATGCTCTTCACTCCATACATTTACTCGTACTGTAAAAAAGCTATACTTTGTACAATATAGTCAGTAGAATATATTGCAGATTTCTTTCTATTTTCTTTCTTTTCACTTTTTTCTTTTAGATTTTTTGCATTTTATTATTGTTGTATAATATTGTATATGTAAATATGCACTGTAAAGGCGACCCCACCACAAGCCATGTGTTTCCAGGGACTCTCGCCTCCTTCAACCATGGTTTTTTGTGAATGAATATTTCATTTTGTATTTGATTTTATGAAAAGGAAATAAATTTATTTTGAATTTTGAATCTTGAATCTTGAATCTTGAATCTAGATTGCAGGCAGGGTCCCGTCTTATAAAGAGTTGCGATCGATTGCAACTTAATTTGAAAACCGAGTGTGATTTAGACCTTTCCAAAGTTACCACGTGCAAACAAATTCTACCGACACACGAAATACACCTGGGCAGCATCTGTTTTAAAGAATGGGCCAAAAAAGAAAGAAAAAGGTATTGACCACTACAAAAAAGAAAATTTACGGGACTCATGAAATCGATTCACCAGATTTATCCGATTTCTAATATATCCGATTACAGTGATTTTCTTGACCAATTGTATAATGTTGATTATCTGTTTCCATACGTCTAACAAGCTCATCGGCAATCAGTTTTTTTTCTTTATAGTGTAATGGTATATGGGCGTAACGCTTATTAAGGAATCAGTTTTATACCCGTCATGACGTTTGTCTGTAAAACCGCCTGTCATCATCTAACGATTATAATGTGATCCTTTTCTATTTTTGAACCTGTCCACTTTTAATCGTTCATGGAGAGAAAAGATATAAAGGCAATGTTAATGAATAGATGTACGATCTACGATCAGGAAAGGCCGTTTTGTGATGTAGAGAATGCAACAATTTTTGTTGTTCTTTTTTTTTTTTTTTTTTTTACTTGTCTAGATCTCGAGATCCGAAGACAACTGGGGTAGTTAATGGAGTCGACGATGACCCAAATCTTTACAACAATCCAGTCTACTGTTCTAAAGACGACAGTCTTCCTATTCCAGACATTCTCGTCGGCATTAACTCTCAAACTAGCAGTACATCCCAAGTTCCGCATCCTTTAACTGTCATCGACAATCAATATGAAGTGTTCGAAGGAGATCGTTACCCTGTGACCAGCGCAGATTGGCCTGTAGAACATGGCAGTACCTGCAAAGACACAACATCAGATATAAACACATTGGACTCACATGCGTATTACACACTCAAAGATCCATCCTATCAGGGTGCCAAAAGTGGAGCCCCTGACGAAGAGGACTATCATACCTACGAACAAGCCCATGGACCACAGGCATCAAAGGATCTCAATAAACTAACCAGGAAACAAACAGGAACCCGCAGTGTATATCAGGACTTGAACAAACGGACATCATCAATGAATGCCTATTCTTCTCTCGCCATTCAAGGTGCTGAGTCGTCCAAACGAGAACAGAGTGGTGGAATACACGGATCTTCAAATGAGACTGCAGTGCTGGCTGATGAAGAGGAATACAATGGGCTCACCTTCAACCAGTCCTCAGATATCACGCGCGCGCTAAAGAAACCTAGGGCTGGTGATGTAAACGTGAGTGATGAGTATGGCGTTTTAGACCTTTCGGAATACCAAGGCTCTTCCCTTTCACCAAACTCTCCAGAACTTCACAACGACGATGTGTACAATTCTCTCAACGAACCTCCACTCGAGCAGCAGAATGACGAGCAAAAAGCCACAGACCCACCTTCCGGGTATCAAGCCCTCAAACGTGGCCAATTGAACAACCCAACCGATAGAGTCTTAATACCTCAATGCCTTAGCCACAAGGGGGATTCTAAAGCTAACGGAGGATCGAATGGTGGTTACCAGAGTCTTTCACTGGGCCTGCAAGGGCCTGTAGAACATGACAGTATTTGCAAAGACACAACATCAGATATAAACACATTGGACTCACATGCGTATTACACACTAATAGATCCATCCTATCAGGGTGTAAAAAATGGAACCCCTAACGAAGAGGACTATCATACCTACGAACAAGCCCAAGGACCACAAGCATCAAAGGATCCGAACAAAATAACCAAGGGACAAACAGGAACCGACAATGTTTATCAGGACTTGAACAAATTTACATTATCGATGAATGCATATTCTTCTCCCGGCCTTTCGGGTGGTGAATCGTCCGAACGAGAACAGAGTGGTGAATTACATGCACCTCAGAATGGTACTGCAGTCCTTGATGATGACGATGATTACAATGGGCTAACCTTCAACCAGTCTTCAGATATCACTCGTGCACTAAAGAAACCTCATGCTAATGGTGACAATTTTAACGACGGGTATGGCGTTTTAGACCTGCCGGAAGATCAATCCTTTTCCCTTTCAGCAAACTCTCCTAAAGTTCACAACGACGATGTGTACAATTCTCTCAACGAGTCTCAACTCGAGCAGCAGAATGACGAGCAAAGAGCCACATACTCACCTTCCGGATACCAAGCCCTTAAACTTCGCCAACCAAAGAACCCAACCGAAAGCGTCGTGAATCCTCAAGGTCATAGCCACAAGGGGGATGCTAAAGGTAATGGAGGATCGAATGGAGGTTACCAAAGTCTTTCATTGGGCCAGCAAGGTCCACGACCCACCGCTAAAGCAGAAGAAGTGGATCGACAGGATGCTGAATCTGAATACCACAACTACCAGGACCCGAGTCAAATGGACCAACAGGGGTCGTATCCTACACCTCGAGTCTCCAATGATCAATACAATATCTTAGATTCTGGAAAGCAAGTCGGAGACTACCATTTGTACCAAGAAACAGATGACGCACGTATGGACGAGAGCGATTACGAAGATTTAGACCCAAAGATGACCTGCGAAGAAGAATATTCTACGATAGATCAGAACCCAAATCACACACCTGGGGCAACAGAGCATGCCGGTTTCGAACCAATATATAGCGATGAAGTCTACTCGGAATTTTAGTTAAGTTAGAGGCGCTGTCAGACATTTTTGTATAATCAGACAGCTAGACGCTCTGTGCTTGACAAAAGTGATGTCAAGATTGTAGTAATATGCTGCAATACTCTGTAAGTAGTGGTTTTATCAAAGGAATGGTACTGCTACCGCACTTAGTTATGAGGATATCACGACTTTGCACACATGACATTATATTTGGGATTTTATACGCGTGAATTATAAACCGCAAAACACAAACTGGAAAGATAAGTGATTTCGAAAGCTATCTTACAATACAAGGTTTATTTTTTTTATTCAATGCGTGCGAAGTATTTTAATTCCATACGATATAAATACATTTTCTGACAGGAAAGCAGTTATTGATTTTTTCAAAGGTTGATATATTCATGTGTGTACATAGGCTAAACGAAGTATCGAGTCTGTGAGTGTGTGCGAATGTGTTTTTGTGTGTTTTACATTTAAGGAAATGTATGCGACAACTCTCCTTTATTCAAAAGTTAAATCTGAGAACTTAAGGATACTAAGAAATTGGGTTACACATACTTTATGTACTAGCCTATATTGTACGGAGGACACTTGCGTGTGAGTTGTTTATAATTGATATCATGCTTCTTGTGACATGTATCACGTATAATTTTATTATCATTTCAGTTTTATTGTTTTAATAGCTGAATTCATGTGATTACTGTTAATGAAATGAATACGCTATGCTATACAAAGAATACAATGAAACTATCACTGTATATATGGAATGATGATAGTACATGTTATTTCATTTCTTTCTACATTTCCGAGGAAACCTAAACAAAAAAGATGTTCACACGGTGTAACATAATCAAACCAATATTCCTATGGGCCTTTATGTTACATAATTTGATAATGACAAGCTAAGTCGTTAATGGTATATTGTAAATTCTGTACATATAGACTGATCGTCGTGAATGAGAGCCATTTCACATTTCACATTTCGTATATTTTTTAAGTCTTCTCTGGATGTAGGCTTTGGCGTAGGTACGGACAAGGGCTTTGCAAAGGGGTGTGACCATTGTGACAAAAAGTTCGGCCTTGTTCTGTCTAAATCATCTCCCAGGACCGTGCTCTCCCCTTCCATATGACATCGGTACCTCTTTAAATATTAGATTATCCCTGACCCCACTGTATATTATGGACTTGCACTTATCTTTCCTTCAACTATTCTGTAAAATATCACTTTAAATTCTTCTTCTTCTACTCCTCTTCATCTCAGTCTTTCCTGTCATTGTCAACCTTTCCTTTCCTTATTTTCCTTGCAAGCTCCCCCATCCCTCAAAAAAGAAAAAGAAAATGTCCTGTTCTCTTTCCATTTAATGGCTTATCCCACGATTCTTTCTTTGAAATTCCTAAAGAGATCAATCTTGCAAAAGGTTTATTTTCTTCCTTTTAACAAAAAAGTGGACATTTGATATTATGTTATATTACAATTCAGAATGTTGTTATGGAGAATTGAAATTCAGAGATTGTCATTTGCTTTAGGAATGAATTCAATTATAGGTCCCCGCTTCATTAATATAGGTAGTAAATGGATATGATAGTAACTAGATATTTTTGTTTCAAAGTGATAAGTCTAACAGAATACATTATTGCATTATTGAAGGGTGCTGGTTGTATATAAAAAGAAAATAATATTGTTTTTATAATTTGAACGTCGGCAATGATAATCGTCATGTAATTAATTATTACATCACATAAGATAATGATTATAAATATGAGTAATTTTTAACTAATGTAGACATTAAGAATATATAGATTGTTGTTTTCATGACATCGTTTATGTTATGTTATTTCTAATCCTACTACAAGATACTTTATATCAATACTGATAATCATAATCACATAACCACATTTACACACCCCCATACACACAAATAATGATAAATACAAGAATTTGAATAAATCTTTACGATGACAATTTAAAACTATAAATAACAGAGGTCCATGATTCATATAATAAAATGGGGGGGCGGGGGGAAGGCTGGACATACTTTTGATTGATGTTCCTTGAGTTAACCCGTTGGCTACTGAATTCGTTAACTCTCATAGGCTTAATACAGGAGCCACAAGGTTCCCGTAGTCTATGGGTTAAGTCTGTTTCCGTAAAGTTGAAGGATGGTGACGTATAATGTGCGTGAATTTTTAAGGTTTTCTCGTTTACTATTGATTTCCTAACTCTACGTTCAGCCCAACATATAGTGTCAGCATTACAACAACAACAACTACTACTACTACTACTACTACTACTACTACTACTACTACTACTACTACTACTACTACACCAATTATCAGTACTACTACGTGCTTATGCTGCTCCTACTCCTAGTAGTGGTAGTGGTGGTAAAAGTAGTAGTAGTAGTAGTATGATTACTATTACTTCTACTCCTAGTACGTCTAGCACTACTACTACTACTACTACTACTACTACTACTACTACTACTACTACTACTATTACTACTATTACTACTACTACTACTATTACCACTACATGTATTACTACTGCTATTACTACAACGAAATGAACGAATAATACTTGTTTAATCAGAGAATTAACATCAACAAATATCAACAATGCACACGATAGGCCAGATCACATGAGTGAAACAAAACCTGGAACCGTGCCACTAAAATAATTTTTCATCATTATTAAAACGATGAGTTTTTAATAAAAATACCCTATGGCGATAGGGTATTTTATTATTGTTTGCACAAAACAATGAGCAACTGATGAGAGACCAAATCTATTCAAATAAATCTGCTAAAATAACTGGTGAATCATAGTGCCACATGATGGCGTACAATGACGTTTTTGTTTTTTTTTTTTTTTATTATTTTATTATTTTATTTCTCAAATACATGGTACATGATATGATCTGTCTTCTCTAGGGAGTTCCACTTCCACTTGTGTATACAATAATTTTACAACAAGCAGAATTATGTAAATATTTTTTTCCCTTTTTTCTGATATATAAATATTTTACACAGAACACACATTTATGTCATTAACAAATTTCTTCATCGCTTTTTGAAAATTACATGTGAATGTCAGTGTGTGTTGGGGGCATGACGCTGTTTACACAGTAAACAAATTCAAACCTTATTTTCCAAATAGATATTTGCCTCTTGATAAATGTTTGCCTTCCAAATTGATATTTGCCCCTTCATTAGGCCTATATATATATATATATATATATATATATACTTTTTTTTTTTTTTTTTTTTTTACTTCATCCAAGCTCGATAACTTCAGTTATTTCTATCATGTCTGTGCTAAAAATTCCTTTAGTACACATTTACATTAGACCAGTAAAGGCTAGGTTCTATACCTTTTGGAAACGAGGAAATTGCCTTCAGAATACAAAACCATGAAGGTCAGAACACAATAATAATACTGGCACGTGACGCTAAACAAAACTAAATGAGGTTTTGTCTCTAATGGCTGTCTTAACCTTTAAAGATAAAGTTGAGTTCTGGGCCCTGTCTTAACCAATCGCAGCTCCTATCTCTGAAGTACACAGTTGTGATTAATTTTAAGTTGCGATCGACTCGATTTTGGCCTGTGACATAGGCGAATCATTTGGATTTCTTTTAATTTACTTACTGCTTAGGAAACAAAATGGAAATTTATTATGTGATCTCCGTTTGGCTGATTTCATTGGATTTTTCAAAGGCGCAGCCTGAACGTAAGTACCTTGCAGTTAAATTATGCTAATCATCAAAGGCGTACAATGACGTAATTACAATTTATTTCTCTGTTCTAATTTAACTTCACCTCTTTTGTGAAGTTTGTTGTTGTTTTGTTTTGGTTTACTATTTTATTTCTCAAATACATGGTGCATGATGTGAATTCTTTTGATCTGTCCTCACGAGAGAGTCCCACATCCACTTTTGTATAAAACAATTTAACAACAAGCAAAATTATGTAACAATTTTTTTTCCTGATATAATTATATACATTTTATAAGGAAATAAATTTAAATACAGCCATTTCTATCATGTATGTGGTAAAAATTAATTTAGTTCACATTCATATTGGATAGGTTATATACCTTTTGAAAACGAGGAAATTGCCTTCAGAATACAAAATCATGAAGGTCAGAATACAATGATAACATTGGTAAGTGGCGCAGTTTCCGTTTATGGTTCGTGAAGTTTTGTCCCTGATGGCTGTAATCAATAAGTGGTAACTGTATATATAAAGGTGAGTTGTGGTCATACGATTACATTTTAAAAGAAATAGTCTCGAAACATTGGGAAAGGTTGATCATGTCTACATAAAGTTTCGGAAGCATCAAAATGATAAGAAAGTGACCTAATCTCGCTGAAAAGCACATGCACTGTACACAGAAATGTGCATATCTGACTGCACGCACATGTGGCATGAATGTTCGGGCCAACACTCCAGCTGTTACTAGTCGTATTTGTAATATAAAAGGATTTGAAGATTAATACTTTTCAGGGGATATTTCTACTATGATATTCTTCCTAACTGACATTAAATGGAATGGGAAAGCTCACACATTATTTCTCATCTTTACCGAAACTCAATTTTCTCTTTAAAGGAGAATGAAACCCTGGGGAAATATCAATTTTAATGAAAAGAGAGGATACAGAGAAGCAATTAAAAAAAAAGTTCCATCATAATCGGTTACGAAATGACAGAGTTATGAAAGTTTGAAAAGTCTCAATTTACTCTCTATGGCGATCCTCAAATTGGCAATGTTGCTTCAAAGTGACAAGTTTAGTAGTACAACTCTCCATATGTTTTGTACACAAAATTTCATATTTTCTCCATCTTTAAAGATGTTGCTTGTCTTTTTGTGAACTCAACACATGTTGTGTCAAATACATTTTTCCATGATATATCTTGAGCTAAGAAGTAGACAAAGCTGCACCTTGAGAGATAATGGGGAAAATATGAAATTTTGTGTACAAAACATACGGATAGTTGAACTACTAAACCTGTCACTTTGAAGCAACATTTCCAATTTGAGGATCCCCATAGAAAATAAATTGAGACTTTTCAAACTTTCATAACTTTCTCATTTCATAACCGATTTTGATGAAACTTTTTAAAAAATTACTTCTCTCTGTCCTCTCTTTTCATTAAAATTGATTTTCCCCAAGGGTTTCATTCTTCTTTAAGGAGGATAATGGTATTTACAAAAGTACTATTTGCAGTCATTTAAAATGAAGTTATATCATAATCAGTGGCCAATACAGTGGAGGGGGTCACAAGGGGCATGCGCCCCAATCGAATGGCGAAAAAAGAGAGGAACAAAGTGGGAGAGGGAAAGGGATTGTGAAAAGAAGATGGTAGGGTACACACACATCCTCCCCAATAATTTCTTGGATTTAACAGTTCTCATTGCATCCATCTGGTAAGACCTTTCCACCCCTCCCCCCCCCCCCCCCTCCAATGATGACAGTGCATTAATTCACTGGCTAGACCCGCGCTGTAAATCACCGATTATTATTCCAAAAGGTTTACAGTTAAATTCACAAAGGCCTCTGCATTAATGCGGCGGGAAAGCATGGACGAGTACGATTACAATGATGCACTGCTAAACCCCTACTCTTCATGTTACCGTCCTGGGTAGTTTATTTGTTTATCATTTACTTATTTTTTATTTTATTCTATTTATATATTCCTTTTTTTGGGGGGGGGTGAGGACCGTTATATAACAATGTGTGATTATGGTACTTGGTTTGTTAAAGCATATGGAGGGTTTTCTTGAAATGAAGGAATATTATTCATATTGTTTCATTAGATTTCTCAAATATTTACACTTACTTCCTCACAATGAAACTTTGTAAGTGGGAACAGAAACAGTGTCAACAAACACTACTGACTGAATTGAAAGTGGATAGCAGCGGAAAGATTCGCAGCTCAGATTCCTTTCATCTGAAACCAAAACCTTGATGTTTTTTTTTTATCCGTCTTTGGTCGAAGAAGTAAAGTACTTGACATTATAATTACCCTTATCCCGGAAATGAAGTGGTTGAACAATCTGTTATTAAAGACAGTCCTTTCGATATAGACTAATTTGAAAGGGGGTCAGTACTGTGATCTTTTAACAAAATGTATGATTCTAAACTGAAATTTACCTGACGAACTGATTTGGGACTTCATATATTCTCATATCGATTTTTGTGAGCGAAAACAAACACTGATTGATTACGTTACAGAATCACTAAATCTGCAAAATAATCACAAACGTTGCGACCCCCCCCCCCCCGCCCCTATGACCGGCCACTACTGGTAAAACATTATCAGACATTGTCAGAAAGTCAGTGCATAGCCAATTTTCGGTCAGATACTAGTATCTCACATCGTAGTGAAAAGTACAATATTGTGTGTAGGCCCTACATGCAGACTTTACTATTCAGAACGTGTCTTGTAACTTTCTTGATATGTCAAATTTTACTTTACCCTGTACGCGGCCATTTCTAAAACCAGTCTTTATGTCATAGCTATATGTCCTTATCATGCTATATAGTTGAGCACTAGAGAGGGTGTGAGTGTGTATGTGCAAACAGGAATGTTATACGTAAATACGGAACTACACGTCTGCAAGTCTTGATTAATTGTATTTCTAGAGTCTATGATAAAGTCCACTATACAGGAACATACCAAGATATGTCATCCAAAAAGGGAAAACCATGAAGAAGGAAAAAAGTCACTCGTATATTTTGTAATGCCGTATATGTCAGGCAGATTGAAATATTTCACTTTATTCCACACCTCGCAAACTTTGATGTGCCTAGGTCAGTGAAAGCTGTGTGATCAGAAAGATGCTTATCCGTTACAAAAGCAGGAAATCATAAAACTATGAAAATATTAAGTACTTTTTTCTTCCAAGCCGGATCTGGAAACCGAATGAATGATCTTATATACTAATATTAATCAGCATCGCGGTCAAAGGGTCAGTGTTACAATATTACATTGCAACCGCAGCTGGATATATTCGGTTTCAGAAGAATAATTCATTTATATGCCTACAATCCTCAGCTTATGATTCTAATTAGTCACGTCGAAGGATTGTTGGGATCCATTTTATTTTATATTGATAATTCAATTACCTTTTAAGAACTGAAATGGAAATTTACTATGCTATCTCTGTTCTGCTGCTTTTACTGGATATTTCAAAGGCGCAGCCTGAACGTAAGTACCCTGCAGTTAAAATATGTTAATCATTTTAGGATTACTGTAATGTCTGATGAAATTTGGAAATACAGATGCCCCATAGGATAACCCCCCCCCCCCCCCTTCCTAATGGGTGGAGGGAAAGGTGGGGTAGGATGTGACACAGAAAACATATTGGAGCCAGGCTATTGGTAAGCCTATATGGGTGTGGATGGCAAATGTTGCATTAAAAGATGCGTTCGCATGCAGAAATCACGAATTCATATCAAGGATATTATGAATTCATATTCAAGGATATAGCCTATATCATTTCATCTTAATATCAGATATTAGGTCAATTCATTCTTTCTTTTAGCTCAAAATAATGCTTCGCCACTCTTTAATTTTGTAGATAAATTGCAGGATATTCAAAATTCTTAGCCGCTGAGGATGTATGACATTTGCTCCGGCGACAATTGCTCCTGCGACAAATGCTCCTAAAAACACGACATTTGCTATTGCTCCGCGACAATTGCTCCTGCGATAACTGCTCCGACGATATTTGCTCCTGCGACTATTACTCCTGCGACAATTGCTCCTGCGACAATTGCTCCGTCGACATTTGCTCCGATCGAGCGACAATTGCTCCGCGACAACTGCTCCGTCGATAAAAATGAATATATACGACAATTGCTCCTACGACATTGCTCCGTCGACATTTGCTCCGATCGAGCTACAATTCCTCCGCTACATTAGCTCCGTCGAAGAAAATGAATATGCGACAATATCACTGCTCTCCAACAATTGCTCCGGCGAAATACATGTATGCCGAGACAATTTTGGAGGATTGATGACACCGGCGTGAATCCGTTTCGAGGAGTGGGGGGGGGGGGGGGGGGGGGGGGGGGGGGAATGAACGAAATATTTTGCCAAAAATTATCACTTCTTGCATTAAAAGAAGTCTTAAATACACTCTGGACTTATAAGATATTTAAATGGTATATCTGGTCACCTCACTGCCAAATATTATATACTTCGCTGTTGCAAATGTTTGCTGTCCAAAACCACCCTGTTTCTAAACATTACGAGCGAGCGAAGCGAGCAAGGAAAACACACTCTTATGGTGACAAAGTATCATTTCGTCATCAAAATACACCACAGGCCTATAACCTTTCTAAAATTATATTCGTCCGCCTCCCGTTGCATGCCCAATTTGTTTGCCTTCCCAGTAAGTTTCACTCTAGATTTTCATTGAGCGCAGCGAGGGGCGAAAAATATACAAAATACACTAGATGATTTATAATTTACACCGATACTTGCAGAATTCGAGGATATAGTCGGACACCTCGCTGCAAAAATATTATGATATGCAGGTATCCGCTGCTGGAACGAGAATGATTGCTGATCGAGAACGTCTTGTTTCCAGATTTTATAAGCGGGCAAAAAATTATTTTTTTACTACTTAGAACAGGTTTAGTGTATTGTTACGATCCCTTCTCGTGATTTTAGTAACGTAAATTTATCGGCACCTTCCATTCACACAGAGAATATGATCAGGGTGTGATGATAGGAATAGGCTAATGGCGGTTATCTCCTGAAAATTCATCTATTTTAGGTCGGCTTGCCGCTCGAATCCTTCCAGTTAAATAACTGTCCCTTTATGAGTTAAAGAATTTAGCATAAATATTGGATAGAGAGACAAGATGTAAACCTACACAATCCCTTTCTTAAAAAATATTAATGTAACCGTCATTGGTTAAGATAGTGAAATCAAGTGAGCGAAGCGAGCGACGCTTTAAATTCAATTCAATTCAGTTTTATTCAATTCAGCTTTATTCAATTCCATATATGAAACAGTACAGTATCATTAACATGCAAAAAATTTAATATAGTATAGTTTGCTTAGACATAATCATTAAAATTGCATGCAATCATTAAAATATTAAAAGACTGACAATAAAAATAGGAATTTGGTTGCTGTATAAAAACACTTGTGGGTTTGTTTTGACAGCCACTTTCAGGTTTTCCCTTAATTTTCATTTCTCTTTTTCCTTTCTCTTTTCCTCGTTTACATTATTATTTTTTCCTTAAAAATTTGGGGTATATTTGTAAACGTTATCTCCCCTTCCTCTTCCTCTACAAGCGATTATTTTTAAAACGTCTTCATGGCTAGACAGGGGCGAAGCGGGGGGGGGGGGGGGCTCAGACAATCAGCCCTGTGGGCACCCCCGCACAAAATATGAAGATGGTGAGTGTACAAAGTATTTTGATCTAGTCCTTTAACCTTTAGTGTTTAGATGTTTGTAAAGAATCCATGTTCGGGGGGGGGGGGGGGTGAGGTGCTTTGCCCGAAAGCATACCTATTTGCCCAATAGATAATTTGGTCCAGTTATCACACTTTTTTTTTTTTTACCAAAGTATCACATTTTATTATCGCCCTAAATATCATTAATTTGAAAGTCTCCCACAGCTCCATCCATGGGTCGAAGCCTATGTTTCTTTGTACCCTGTAATAATTTTCGCTTTACAAAAAACCGTAAGACAAGCATATTCAGACAGATGTCACAAAAAAAGTTACGTTTTATTTTAAGATAGAAATGAAAACAAACTAGGGGACACCACTGAACTTTCAAAACAAACGATAAAACAGTTGTTCAGAGGCTACAAGTCTGAATGCAAAAAAGGATGAAGTGAATATTTAAAGCCCCTTTCACAATTGGTCTGCGACCGTTTGCGACCATTTGGTCGCACGACAGGCTGCAACAGGCTTCAATCGCCATCGATCTCATCAGGTCGCAGAAAGGCATTCACAAATGCAACAGCGGTCGTAAAACAAAAGCGACTAGAAGAGACCGTTGCACGAGTAAGTCGCATTTGCTCGCATATGCTCGTGCGAGTGGTCTTGCGTTCACATGCGAGAGTTGCACGAGTGATTGCGAGTGGTTTGACGCCAATCACAATAGTCGCACGATCGATTGCATGGTCGTGCGAGTGGATGTGAGACCATGCGATCGCTCGTGCGATTGAATGAGACCGGTGCAAGTGGTCGTGAGAGTATTCGTGCGAGTGGCGTGGGGTATAAAAACCCCCTCGACAATTGACCGGTAGTCAGTTTCAAGTTGGCCTTCTTAATAGTCAAGATGCCAAAGAAGAAAGTTACAAAGAAGAGAAAGTTGTTAGAGGAGGGCCCTGTTGCAGAGGATCATCTCCATAGTCCCCCTATATATACCCCCGAGGAATAGTCGCATACAGTCTCATACAGTCGTGCAACGGTAGTACAACGTTGTAAGATGTGCTGCGATCGGTCGTGCAACAGTCTCATGGTCTTAGCACAATCGCACCCATTCGCAAGACTGGTCGCTATAGGTCGCTAGCGCACGTGCGAGTGTTGCACGACCTCCAGCCCACCCACTGCGACTATTGAGTCGTGCGAACTCTCGCATCTAATCGTGCAACGTTGTGCAACACTCATACGAGAATCGCACGACTGATCGTACGACCTAATGCGAGTGAATCGATCGCATCTGGTCGTGTCTGGATTTTGAGCATGTTCAAAGTTCAGATGCGACCAGTCACGACCGCCTCAGGTTCGTGCGACCGCCTGCAACGACTGCGAGTGGTCGCAAGACACCAAGCGATCGGTCGTGCAACACCCCGAAAAATCTGTTGCAGGCGGTCGCAAACTGATCGCAGACCAATTGTGAAAGGGGCTTAAGCAACAAAGTGATACAGTCCACAGTATAAAATTTGTATTTTTTTTCTTTTTTGAGCATACGGGCTGGAAGATTAAATATATATATATATACGTTTTTACGTATCTCAGTCATGCAATTCGTTGTTTTCAGAGTGCTGACACAAGATTGTGGTATTCAATAAAAATCATTTATGAAAACCTGAAAAAATCAATTAATCATATCAAAAGTTTATAGTTTGGCTACAAAGAATTAATAAACACGTTAGATTCATCATGAATCTCAAAATTGTCGAGGAGCAAATGTCACATATTCATCTCTATGGACGGAACAATAATCGATTTTTTTTGGCAAATGTCGGCGGAGACATTGTCGCAGGAGCATTATTGTCGCATAATATTCATTTTGATCTGCGGAGCATTTGTCGTGGAGCAATTAACGCTCAATCGGAGCAAATGTCGACGGAGCAATTGTCGTAGGAGCAATTGTCGCATATATTCATTTTGATCGACGGAGCAGTTGTCGCGGAGCAATTGTCTTTCGATCGGAGCAAATGTCGACGGAGCAATTGTCGCAGGAGCAAATATCATCGGAGCAATTATCGCGGGAGCAATTGTCGCCGGAGCAAATGTCGGTTCCCCGCTGAAGAAGCTTATTTTCCCTAAAAAGGAAAGATATAAAGCTGAGGAAAAAAATGTTTTACATGCAGCACTTTTAACTTTTTTTTTTTAACTTTTTAATTTCATAATAATAATGATATTATCATTATTATTATTATTATTATTATTATTATTATTATCATTGTTATTATTATTATCATTATTATTATTATTATCATTATTATTTTTATTATTATTATTACTATTATTATTACTACTATTATTATTATTATTATTATTATTATTATTATTATTATCATTGTTATTATTATTTTCATTATTATTTTTATTATCATTACTATTTTTATTATTATTATTATTATTATTATTATTATTACTATTATTATTATTATTAGTATTATTATTATTATTATTATTATTATTGTTATTATTATTATCATTATTATTATGATTTTTTTTTTATGTCGCTACACCCCCTCCATACTAAAAACAAAATATGGCTTCGAGCTTAGTACGGAAAGATGGCTATATGGACATATGGTTTTATGGTTTGTAATGCTTGTTCATCTCATAACACACGTCGAGATTTGATGGTGCAAAAATTAATATTTTCAGTGGGGCCTTCCACACTTACAAATGCAGTAATTTTCTTGAATGCGAAGATTATCGTTTAAAGTATTCGTATTCGGAGGGACGGGACTACCATCATTGACTATTCCCCCAGTCGGTCTCTACCATTCATGCGTTCCTACGGTAGTGACAAGAAATCGCAGCCTCTGAAAATGTATGTGATGGTTGTTATTAACCTCTTTCTAGTCGTAACCTATGTAATTTCAATTGAACTGTCATCGAGAATAATTTAATTGTTACTGTTCGTCAAATAAGTACTGTCGTCAAGAACTTTAAATGTATCTTTTCCTTTAATCGCAGCTTGGATTTGCACCTTCGAGAAGGGTGACTGCAACATTTCTCAAGGCTTGAATGACGATACATTTTGGTTTGTTGCAATCAAAGGTATGTGATCTCCTCAAAAGCAGCTGAACCAGAAAAAAGTAGCTTCAGTAATGCTTGTTTTAGATTACTCCCGAGACACATCGAAAACTAGTTGCTTTGATTAAGTGAGAGGAACAAATCTGTGAGAAGAACTTTACTAAACAAAACAATTACGTATTTAGAATCCATGAGTATTATCCAACGTGCCATAATTATTCTTGTTTTGGAATTTCCCGTAAGATTCTGTACATTTTGGGTAAAAAGTCAGAAAGATAAAGGAAAGGGAACATTCCCTGATTTCATATTTTAGATACACGATACCCTCCCCCCTTTATGTTCAAAAGCTTATGCAAGTATCTGTTTTATATTTATTCATTTTATCGTTTATTCATCTATTCATTTATTGATTCATTGATTCATTTATGCAATTATACTTTTTTTCATTTATTTATTTTTTTGTTTATTCATTTGTTAATTTTTTTTAATGAAATGGGAAAAAATGGTTTTCAAAAAAGAAATCAGATTGATTTGCAGGAATTTTAGCCCACATTGTTTTTCTTCTAATAATTCTTAATTGCTATTTGAAATATATCAATCAATCTTTTTTCATCTTCTTTTTTTTTTCTCTCTCTGTCTGTCTGTCTGTCTCTCTTAGACCTTCTCGATGAACACAAAAGCAAAAACACCATTATTTTCTCCAAATCCGTGATCTTTAATCAAAACTGTGCATTTTACATCGTATTATAATCTCTTACATCCACAGATGGGAACTCACACTACAGACCAGCTATTAACCGAGCATCTGGCATCAGTTATGGGGTAGGAACTTTTGCAAAGTTCATTCTTCCTCCTGTTTCGTTTCCAAGTTCTGGACGAGGATTGCTGTCATTCTGGTTCTTCTTCTACACACAAAACCCTACCCTCCCTTTTGGATATTTTAATGTCACAGCCTGTGAGAATGGAAATCCCGTCTTTACAGTAGGCCACCAAGAAAGAATCTGGTCTTTCAAAGAAATCTTATTCACCTGCAGACCTAACGCCGTTAAGGTATACACGTTTATTCTATAGGTGATTTTTTTCTTCACTTTCAGGAAACTAGTCAATAGTATAACTTCCGTATATCTAATTTGAAGCTTGTCAGCATAGTATTTGGTATCATTGAAAGGTTGTTTATTTCCCATTATAAAACTACTATTATGCTCGTTTGGTATGTTCAGTACACATGATACCCAAGTAACATCGACGGGACCGAAAGTGAACATAACAATGATAAAATTTTGCTTTGTCGGGAACTGATGCAAGCAGAATATTACCCCACTATCAAATTCCCAAACCGACGGGCAACAAAGCCACTAGTATCCTGCCAGTGTCCAGTATCAATTTCGATATCCGCCATCTGTATCTAAATCAAGATGCTGTATATTTTTTTAATTGTATGTAAAAAATATTTTGCTCCTAGATTTCTTTCACCGCTGTCAGAGGATCTTCTTGGACCAACATCAGAGTTGACACAATCCGAGTAACAGAGATACTAACTACAACAACAGGTAATTTTCATAAGAGAGGACCTTATTCAAATGTCCCAGAAACTTATAATACTCAATAGCTAATAAATTGTATCAAAGGAATGCTTTTGAAGCACATGTTAGAACTTCGACCTGTCTTTCTGTTATTAGATATACAGGGAATAAACAACCCACCATAAAGTTATTTACGATCGCATATAAAAAAATAGTGTATGTATATACACTTCCACATATAAACACACACAAAAAAGTCTCCCCCCCCCCCCCCGAGTAACTCCTCATAATTCCTGAACTGCAAGGCTTTGAACAAATGTACCTAGAAGGAACTGTCTTAAGTGTTATGTAATTTTTGTGTGGCAATCAGAGGTATCTATCAAGTCGTGCTTGAATGGTCACGCTTTATAAAATGAATAAATTTTAAAATTCATGACTGTCAGCGCTATGTGTATGTATAGGACGGGTTAATGATCTCCTGACACGCTGCTGACCTTGAATCCATTATTTCATGGTTGACTGAGAACAACTTAAGGGAAAACATAACCAGGACTCAACTGTTACTGAAGTAGTGTCATTACTACAGTTTGATTGAGAAATAGGTTCCATAACCTTGTGAAAATCCATCTATGTGTCTTCCATTTTTTTCCGAGAAGCCGCTACCTCTGCTGGATCACAAATATCAAGAAGCCAGTCTGTGACACCTAGCACCTCACCACACACATCTACACCAATTTCGACATATAATGGTTCTACGTGGAGATACAACCTGTCACTTGACAATACAGGAAAAGGTATTTTACTCTTCATTCTTGAGATAAAGTATTTTCTATCATTTCATAAAGCCCTATATAAATTCCTGTATTGACAGCTTCATATAAAATGTCAGTCACATTTGACCATTTGGGTTGATTTTAAAATGGTCATAACGGTTTTTTTTTTTTTTTTTTTTTTTTTTTTTAGCTTAAGCTTAAACTATTGATACCAGGGAATTAATCAAATGGACGAAAAAATAAAACATGATTCAAGCTCTGACATGAGGCACATGATATATCATGCTGTAATGATTTCTATGTAACATGGGTACAGTGTTATCTAAAAGACGGGAGAAATAAAACATAGTGTTTACATCATGCCCCATGTTAGAACTTCTTGCAAACATCCTTATGGTAAATGTTGGATATAAGATATGTAGGGTATCATGTTTCATTCTGAAATGTTTCCCGAAATTTATCCAAACTATGCGAACGTAATGAAAGATATTTTCAGTATTTTTAACCGTCTCTCTATTAAATAATTATGCAGATAGCGGAAAATCTAACGAGGTGGTTCTCCCTGCTGTATCTTCGATACTTATTGTCCTTGTTCTTTGTTTACTTGTTGCTGGCTACGTTTTCTGGAGAAAAAGGTAATGATCGTTTTCATTATGTAGTAAAGCTGCTTAATTATGAAAAACAGTTGTTTATTTGATTTCAAACAACATTCATTAAAAAAAAGAAAACATTTATTGTTATAAATTCCTAATCGGGTATTTCTTTTAATCATTATGCACCGACACCCCAATGATGTTGCGACACCATTACGTTGAGCTTGCATTATTACGCGAATTACTTAAGTATCTTTTCACCTGTTCACTTAACAATGTCACCATTTTATTTGTCAAGAGAGCAACATAAATATAACTTGTATAACTGATTGTATGATATTGCATCGTTCACCAGATACAAACCAAGAGCTACCAATGACACAGAACCTGATGACTTTGAAGACAAGTTACACAACAACCCAGTCTACTCCTCAAAGGATAACACACATTTCCAACCAGACTTCCTTGTTGGGACCCCTACTGGTTGCCAGTCTCATAGCCCTGATCCTGGTCAAGAATCCATCGACGAATACGAAGAATTCGAATGGAACCGCCACCCAGACAATACAACTGATCGCCCTTTACATCGTCGTCCTTCATTAGCTACTGCTCCTGGAAGTAACGTTTCAAATACACCTGCTTACTTTAGTCTTGAAGATCCATCGGAGGTCGGTTTTAACCACATTTCAAACAGTGAGACTTCTACCCACAAGAATCCATTGCCAGGTGCGATGAATAATCATGATTACGATTACCAACATGATCAATGTCTCAAGAACCGACAGGCGACAACAAACGCCTTATATTCTAACTCCGAATGCATGCAGGAGAACACTGAACCCACTGGGGATAACCTAACCGAAACCATACCTACCAAAGCTTCATCTGGACATCCTGTTCTTTACGATGACGAATATTACAATACCTTTGACTTCAGCCCCGACAAATCTCACAAATCTCAAACTTACAAGCCGAGCTTCTCAGGAAGTTGGAGTGAAACGAAGGATGGTGCCTCTGAGAATGACAGGTATGACGTCTTCAACTGTTCTGAGAATGATGCCTCCCGTCATGCGTCTAAACATCCCAAAGTACTTAGTCATGATGTATATAGATCTACAGCTTCAGCTCGTCAAGATCAACAGAGGTCAACTGCGAAACCCAAAGGTCTTTGTTATGAGAACTTTGAACTCGGATCTTTTGAAAAAGGAGACCAAACAGAAGATGGGCCAGTATATTACAGCTACCAAGATTCTACGCTGCTTCATGCTGAGGATGAGTACTCCCCGACTGAACTGAAGCCAGATTCTCCCGGCGTTATTGATTTTGAGCCTATCTATAGCGATGAAGTATATTCTGATTTCCAGTACTAAGAATAAAGTTACAATTTAAGATTAATTCATTTTTGACCCCTCCAATGGTCCGCAATACCAGTATATCAGTGGCTTTTTATATAGAAACATATTGATAGAAACAGAGTGAATTTGATTCAAAAAGCATGTCAGAAAATCCGTTAGTCCAACTGAAGTAGCATATGGCACAATAAACTACAATCAATGGTTGCGTTACTACATAAATAACCCATTGCTTTGCTATGTTAAGACTTTATGGTTAATACAATTCGGAACCCGAAACATCTATCTAATTCTAACCCTTATCCTAAACCCTAAACGTAACACCAACCCTAAGCCTAAATCTAACCATAATCCTAAACCCAACCATAACCCTAATCCTAAATCATCATTTGCAACAATAGACATGAGTTACTAATCAACATTGATATGTAATTATGAATATTCATCAACAGATCATGACAAATTATGATCTCCACTGTGCCAACCTACGATTAATAGCTTCGCGTTCCGCATTCAATGTGTATACATTCTTTCTAATACATTTTTTTTCCTGAAAATGTAAACAGTTCTTTTTACTTGATTATATTACTTCTAATTACGAACTAAATATAAGTATAAATGTGTATATGAATGTACACTGTAAAAAATAATATGCCAATTGGTAATTTTTACTTATTTTTCCCATGTAGAATTTACTTCAAAACATAAGTTTTGCCACTTACACACTCGATTTAAGTCTTACTAACTCAAACTTTCAATTTAGTAGAATATACGTGAAATTTTAAAGTAAAATAAATACAAAAGAAAATTTAAGTAATTTCAACTTGTATCAATTTAGTAATGTTAACTCAAAATAAGAAGTTATACGTATTACTCAAACAATTTATGTTGATTGTACTTATCTTTTTTAAGTGAAGACTGATGCAGTGCGTAATATAAGTATTAGCATAATTCATGAATATTCATTAAGACCAAATTAATCTCTTTATTTTAATAAAACAATTCTTTTTTGTGGTTGAATGAAAATTCAAGAAGTCTAAAATATTTCCTAATTCATTTAAGCAAAGATAAGAAGATTAGACAATTTTTAATTGTCACTTAATTCAAAACAAATCAAAACTTGATATTTCAGGGAAATTGTCAACCAATTTTCTTTTAAAGATGATACGATCGAGTATATATAGAATTCGGAGCCCTTTCAATAGTTGTCAAATTAAAGCGTAAGTAATAGTGTTTGTTGGTGATGATGATAGATAATAGGTTAAATCCTAAGTCATGTAAATTGAAAAAGTGTCAGTGAATGTTAGATGGGTACAAGTTTAAACATGTCATATTTTTTTTAAATTGTTGTCTATCATGATTACAATACTTAAATTCTCCTGATGACGATCAGAGCATACTGATCGAAACGTCGAGAACCACAGAGCTCTTAGCGGAGCTCACCAGCCCTTTTCAGGGCTCTTATTCCTTGAAAGAATTACATGGTGTAACCCTGAAAACTAAACTAAACATTCAGTATCTCCACCATGAAAGTGTCGCTGATACTTCACTAAATACCGGCTCTAAGGGGAGCAATCATTCAGCGGAAAATCTGGCCCTTGTTCTTTATTCAGAGAAAACAATGGCACCGTCCGGTGCTTTCTCTGTTTAGAGGAATTATAGCGCCACCAGTGACCAGAATGAGAATGCAGCCGTGAATAGAATTCGCGGGCATTTCCGATTGGCGCCAATCAGGCTGTGAATCGGATCCCTCCGTAGGCAATAAATAGCCTCCACTGGGCAGTATTCTAGTCATTCTCCTGATGACGATCAGAGCATACTGATCGAAACGTCGAGAACCACAGAGCTCTTAGCGGAGCTCACCAGCCCTTTTCAGGGCTCTTATTCCTTGAAAGAATTACATGGTGTAACCCTGAAAACTAAACATTCAGTATCTCCACCATGAAAGTGTCGCTGATACTTCACTAAATACTTAAATCATTTACGTTAATTTAACTCAATTTAAGTGCGTAAAAATTTATTAAGCAAAATAAGTAAATTCTACTTAAAATTTCCTGTGACAAATACTTAAAATAATCAAGGCAATCTGTTGACGAACATTTTTTGAGTAATTTTAACGAATTTTTTTTTACAGTGTATATATATATATATATATATATATATATATATATATATATATCGGATCATTCGCCATTAACGCCTCTTGATTCAAAAGGATCCCCATATTGCTCAACCACCACTACCACTACATGCAGAACGACAGCCCCAAAATATCCGACGCTTACTGACCATGCTGACTACACAAATTAGCGATTCACTGAAGGGGGTAATAAACAATGCGGCAAAACAAAAGGACAATTACATGTATATATAAGCACATGATCCTCGATGAAAATATCAAGCTCTCTGAAAACTGCAAAATCAGACCCCCCCCCCCCCCCCCCCCCCCCCCCTCCGTGTAACTGTGTTGTAACATAAAAGTAGCATTTCCCGTAATCTTCACCACCCAGTCGCGAGCATTTCAATACTGCTGGACATTCAATAAATGACCGAATGCAATGCTGCATTATCAGAGACAGCATTGCATCATTTGAAGAACGACATTTCAATGATTCAAAATGATTGCTAATAATCAGAGCGCACATGATGTCGGGCTAAATAAGACCCTCAATTTGGAGCTGTGGAATAAATATTTTGTTTTGACGGCCTATTTCCATATAGACTTAAGTTTTGGATTTTTTTAATTGAAAGAAGGAATCTAAGTTTCAAGTGACTGAGGAAGTCGACTTCAGAGAAAAAAGTGAAGAAATGGAAAGGAAATGGAAATAGGGGAGGAGGCCACAACGAACAGAAAGCTGAATTGCATAATATTCGCCCGATTTCTTTTCGATTCCCATATGAACATGCGCTCATCGACCTCCCCCCCTCCACCACCCCTAGTGTAAAGCGTCCTACAGAAAATGAAGTTCGCGCGCAACCACACCCCCATTCACATCGGATTGTTACGTTTAAATGACATGTCGGGGTTGAAAATTAATATTGACAATTTTAATGTAATCAGATTAGGAAACTTTTCAGATATATTATATCGTAACACTTCATTTCATTTTCCTTCAGATTATTTTATGTATTTGGGCATTAAGATCCTACTCATTGTAGGTTACCGTTTATATGATCTTAAATTCAAATCCAAACTAGAAGAATTAAGGACTACCTTAAATACCTGGAATTGCAGAACACTTACTCTCTACAGAAAATTTTCATTATAAAATTTCTCAATCGTGCCATGAAATACATGGGTTAAAAAGGTACCTGGATGAAAATAATGATAGCAAATGGATTTTTAAAATTTTTTTTAGAATGGCTCTTGAAAACATTGGTAGTGATAGCTTTGTCAGTTGGAATCTCTCTTGCGATCATTTGTCTTTTGTTGAAAAAAACTGATTCATTTTGGAATGATGTTCTGACTGCTTGGTGTTATTACAAGTATTATTATTCAGTCAAGTTCAATGAAATTATTTCTCAACCACTATTATTGGTTGGCGGTAAACCTGTTTTTATCAAGAGGTGGTTTGAATCCAATATGATTAATGCAAGAGATATTCTAAACGATGATGGTTTCTTCATGTCATTTAATGAAGTACTTAATACAGAAATACGATTCAGGATCTTTGCTGACATAATCATTTTCCAATATTATCTGCCATTCCTAAGCAATATAAAGACACCATAAAATTCGTAAAGCAAGGTGAACATAATTATGACTGAAGAATAGTTACCAAGTCTATGCAATGAAAATTTTGATATTAAAAAAAAAAAAACAGGGTTTCAAAATTATGCTACTTACATTTTCTTTAAAGCTATAGAATTTCAATCTCAGAAACAAATCACCAAAATAAATGGCAAACTGATTTGTCATTGGACTTGAGTTATTCTCTGATATGGAAATCCCGTTTCTCTTTGATTTATAAATTTCTAATAAAAAATAAAATAAGGAAATTACAATTTGAGTTCATTCTCAAGAATATAGTTTCGCAACCTTTTTTTTTTTGTAAAATATGTATAAGTGAAATTTCAAACTGTCATTTTTGTGAGTCTAATCCTCAAACATTAACTGATTTATTTGTGAGATGCAAACTTTAACATTATTCTATAATGAAATCTTATTTATGGCTGAAGAGTAATAGTATTCGTCAGAGTATGTGACAGATGAGGAAATTTGTTTCGAAACCTTACTTCTTGACCAATTTTATTTGATAAACACAATTATACTCCCTGCCATTTTTTTTTCACGTAAAGCTCAGAATTATACCGAACAAGTGTTCATGATTGATTTATATTTTATGGTATTTACTGATCTATATTCATTTGCATGTACCCCAATGTCACCTGTCGTGAAGGGGTTTGGCAGTTTTTTATTACCAATTTTCAGAAAATACCATGTTTGTTGAGGAATCACCCATCATTCGAAGCCGGAAATGTTTGTGAATAAAATCCACCTAAAAGATTGCATCTTGCTTATATGGCGCGAACGCAGGTCTGACCATCACTGTGGCTCTTGGTCCAGTTCTTATATAGCTCCCCCTTTTCTATTACTTGGTAACTACTACACATCTCTCTCTCTCTTTCTCTCTCTCTCTCTCCTTCACCTCCTCCCTCTTTCACTTAAAATTTATCATACTCATTCTTCAGAGGTAGGCACACATTATAATGAAATGAATTTCATATATGATCTGAAACACGAGTTGCGTACACATGTATGTGCGTATATCATACACAGTATATTCTTATATTTGATTATGCATAATCATGTGAACCTATATGTGTGCCTCAATATATATGTATGTGTGTAAGATGTGTTGCTATATCATACAAATATACAAGTATGTGTACGTGTATATATTTTGTACGTATTGTGTACGTGCAAATGTATGTGAGAATATATATATCTGTGCACCAGTATACGTGCACTATACGTGCACATGCATTTATTACACCTATTTTTAAAATCTCTTTGTCATATACTTTTATCCATATCTCCTTACGAACACGTACATTAGGTCACGACAAACACGCAGTTGACATGACTATTACACGCATTTATAAAGTACAAACTAAAAACCAAAATTGTCTTGCCTAATCATCCCCTCAACACTGAAACTTCACTATGCCCCCTCCCCCTTTTTACTTTGTTTCGGTCGGACGTACCCATTTACTTTACTTGTATAGTACCTGACATCCGTATCACCTATTATTGCACAGTACACCTACACATTACATAGGAGACAACATATACATTTGCTTCGACCATAAAAGTCAGTTAATTGTTTACTTTGCTTACTTTTGTTTCTATTGAGTTCCCTTCTCGTTATTTCACTTACTCTTGTCGATAAACATCTTTTCAATTTTACTGATTTATGTTGATTTATGTTGCCAGCTTTATGATAGTTCTGTTCTGTTGTCTTTAGTTTTGTTATTTTGCTTATCATTATTTTTACCATTTGTTTCATTCTTTTGATTTAGCAAATAAACTTGAAGAAGGCCATGAGCTGGAAGCTTGTGAATACACCTAGTGACCTGCTTCATTCTGTCGATCATATCTTTTCATATATATATATATATATATATAAAACGAAATGTTCACAGGAACAAAGTTCTGACGAAGTGCAGTGTTAAAGATATGTAGAAAATAAAGCTCACAACATCGTATAGAATACACATACGAGGAGCATGTTTTTAACTTCACAAGTGCTTTCGATTTATTCTCTTCACGTGAAGAGAATAAATCGAAAGTGCTTGTGAAGTTACAAACTAAAGTTCACAACATCGTATAGAATACACACACGAGGAGCATGTTTTTAACTTCACAAGCGCTTTCGATTTATTCTCTTCAGGTAAAGAGAATAAATCGAAAGTGCTTGTGAAGTTAAAAACATGCTCCTCGTGTGTGTATTCTATACGATGTTGTGAACCTTATTTTCTACATATATATATATATATATATAATTCCAAAAGGAGTTAAATCCATTTTTGACCGAAATTGATTTTTAAAGATAAATATGTTCATCTCAGACGTGGGGATCAAATGTCATCGCATTAAATTTTTTTTTTTTTTTTTTTTTTTTTTTTTTGGGGGGGGGGGGAAGTTGACAAAAAATTGTTACAAATTTAGGTTCCATTCCAAAAGGAGCTAAATCCCAAACGGTTTCATTCCAAAAGGAGCTACATCCACTATGGTCATTTAGGATTTGTTCATTTTACCACATTCCCTAAAGCTGTGTAATTTTGACAATAATTTACCGAGTTTTAATATTTGTATGAATATTTTTGGATTTAGCTCCTTTTAATATGAAACATCGTAATATCCTCGTCTTTAGAAAAGACAATACATTTTTTTTTAATTTTGTTTCCAAAATTCTCAACAAATAAACATGAGAAAAGATAATATAAAGCAATATAGATGTGTTTCCTGATGAACTGTAATTGTTAAACGTCTTTAAATGTGCAGAAATAAATATTCGACTAAAGTTTCATTACAAAAGGAGCTAAATCCCTGAAAATTAAAATGACAAAAATGTCTTAAAAATGGAAACTAATTGCTAGATTTTTAAAAACATGCTTGAATTAATCTACGACAATAGCCCTACCTACCATACATATCGTAATAAAGTAACAGAGGGAACGTGGTAAATTTAAAAAAATAATAATTTACACAAAAATGCTAAATGTGGATTTAGCTCCTTTTGGAAGGAAACTCTTCACATATATATATATATATATATATATATATATATATATATATATATATATATATATATGTACACACACACACACACACACACACACACACACTCTAAAAACTATAGTGTTAATTCACCATTTAAAAGGGCCGAGGAGTGACAACTTTTTCAAAATTGTAGATAACTCTTTTAAACAGCATGTTAAAAGTGTTAATCTACAATATTGAAAAAGTTGTCACTCCTCGGCCCTTTTAAATGGTGATTTAACACTTTAGTTTTTAGAGTGTATATATATGTATATATATATATATATATATATATATATATATGTGACCAGGCACCACAAAACCACCAAAAAGTCGCACTGTGTGATTTTCAGTTAGAGCTCAATCAATGTGTTTTTGGTTGGCATGGTCAAATTTTAGTTTTGGGTATTTCCTGAAAGAGTATACTTTTTTCTAAGTAATCTGAAAATTAGGAGGTACCAAACAATCTAAAAGTGGTGTTTTTGACAGCTTTTTATTAGGCTTCTCTGGATTTTGTTGTATTACTTTTCTTTTTTACGACCCTGAATACTTGTCTCATTTTGATCTCCCATAACTTTTAAATAGAGTAAGTTCTTGCATTGATACTTGTGCACTATGATGAACAGGATATGACTAATTAGTATCCCTTCATAGAAATTTTCATTGAGTTCTAATCCTCCTTTTGTCACCTTAGCACAACACCTTGCAAGTCAGAGTGCTTCAATAGACTGCAAACTTTAAACCCTTATTCTCAGTAGTAACATACAAAATTCGCAATCATGTATACAGAAAAGTGTTCTGCTGTTTATCTATCCCCACTCTCTAAATGCAAAAGTGTGAAAAAGCACTCAAGAGATAGTGAAATTCCACTCTCACAAGGAGATAAATGAGGGACCACCTTTTTTCGAGTGAAAAAGAGTGGTCAATATTTCACTCAGGAAAGAGTGAAACACTAATCCTTTAAAGAGTAAAAATTTCATCACTCATGTGGACAGAGTGGAAATAATTCACTCCTTTCTGAGTGAAATCAATAAACTCGGCCTCTATAGTATTGTGACGGGGCACGGTTAGCCACGCCGGCTGGCACGGCTTTCTTGTCAGGATGCCCCCGTGCCTGACCGAGCTCCTCGTCCGTCTGGTCAAAATGTATGACCGCTGCTGATGGCTGGAGTTACCGGCACTTGACAATCACCAACCGTCAGTTATTGCACACCACCAGGCCTACCAGCAATCACTCATTCGTCGATGGCAATCGATAAGCATGAACAGACCATAGGCTGCAGAGTAAATGCCAGATGAAACCTCGGTGAGATCCATCGGGTCATGATGGGGGCGGATACAGTGTAATGGCTAATCTGAAGCAGACTATCTCATCACTTAGGGATGTATACACAATCTATCAATATAACGAATCATTGACGTAACAGTTAGCAATCTAACCCTTTCATTAAAGCCACATAATGCCTACTGAATTATCAAATGTAACCACTGATTCTCGGCAAGACAACTCTGTCAAAAAATAATCTATCAAAATGAGTCATTACAAAACCCCTATATCATCAAAATATGCGAATTATGCTAATTTTCCTGCCTGAAGCCCAACCAGTACGGATACGTTGTACTCTGCATTGGTTTGCACGGTTTAACCGACGTGCTGTCACTCATAAAATATTTAGCCCGGTTCGTCAGAGTATTAACCACTCTTTTTCAAGAGTGGTGCCTGTACTTTTGTTCACAACAAAAAAATAACACGTACTGAAAATCAATTTTAAGCGGCTTATCATTGGTTGCCTTGCGTCACTCGTTGATCACGAGTGAAAATACTTCAGTCTGCACAATATATTGAGCGGAACACAGGCTCGCTCTGTCAGTGAGTGAGACGCTGATGAAGGAATTTCGGCATGCTCACACAAAAGGGAGTGCTTTATCACTCACTTTGGAGTGAAAGTTCCTTCACTCTTAATTTCGAGCGGCAAATTCATTTTCTGTTTCTATGCTTTACTATAACCAAATTCAATCCCAGGCGGGACTTCCCCTTTAAGTAAAATCTAACTCAGAAAGTGTCAACCATGAACATGATGAGACATCTTCTTTGAAATTCATGATATATTTTCTACTACTCAAATGACTTCTTATTACAATGAAATAAACAAAAAAGAGAGTACTCTAGGTCTGCTACTTGTTGGCCATATGTTTTATTTTTTTTTTTTTTTCATTGTTTCTTTAATATTAGATTTTTGTAATGGTTATAAAATATGCACGTTTAGACTAGCGATATTTCACTTTTTCGCTTTTCTCTGACCTTGTCAGTATGTGCATGCCGTCAATCATTTATAAGAACCAATAAGTTAATAAGGAAATAAAAACTAGGGTGGAATAACAATGGTCATATGGCTTGAAGTAAAGGTCATTTCATAACATTTGAATCAAAATAAGTTAAACAGTCGTCAAACCTTTCCCTTTGAAAGTCAAAGAATATACCAACTATTAATCTACCTTCATCTAAGTATTGTAAAAAAAAAATATTTTGTAAAATTAATCAATGATAATTGAGTACTATTTTTCTTACAAAAACAGTAATATTGTTTAAACTGGACAAAGGTATTTTTTACAAAGATTTTTGCAAGTACTGGTAGAATCGAAATGGGTCTGTAATTGCTGGGTTGATCTGTTTGTCTATTTTTTGTGAATAGGTGTCACCTTTGCTTTTTTCAAAGCTTCTGGAAAGTTTTCCTTTTCTGTAGAAAGATATATATTAATGAACTGGAAATGCTTGTTGCAGCATCTCTCTAAAATCTTGTAGGTAAATTATCATAGCCACATGCTTTTTTGGTATCGAAAGTCTGCAAGTGGCACTTTTCTTTATTCCATTCTCAATCGTGTAAACAGAAAAGTGTTCCGGTGTCACAGCTAGTCCCCGCTAGACACATACACGTAAAATAATAATATCTGCACAAATCGTGTATGGTTTAGGAATGAACAAAGTTCGTTACTTATATATATATATATATATATATATATATATATATATATATATATATATATATATATATAAACTATTAACATTATTCAAGGAATTCAACAAGACCTTGACCTTGACATCACTTCTGTCTACGACAGGTATGTCGGCTTTATTATAATTCATTTGAAATTTCAGTATTTTTACATGATATTTTTACTGAAAGTAATATTATTCCATCAATTTTTGAATGATTGTGTCTTCTCTTTATAGTTTGTGAATTATTGTCACACACTAAGTGCTTCGTTAGTTTTTGTCATGCCTTTCTTAGTGATTGTATCTTCTCTTTATAACTGTTTCAGAATAAATTTCTGAAGAAGTCAAAAGACGAAAGCTTAAATTTCCTGAGTATCCTGCGTCATCTTTGGTTTGAATTCATCCCACTATATATATTATATATATATATATATATATATATATATATAAGACAAAATAAGAACGAAAAAGACCGTACACGATGAAAAGATTCGAATTTTCTGCCATAGGCCTTCATCAGGAAATGATGAAATTTATAAATTTATAAATTTCATCATTTCCTGATGAAGGCTAATGGCCGAAAATTCAATTTCATCATTTCCTGATGAAGGCTAATGGCCGAAAATGCGAATCTTTTCATCGTATACGGACTTTATATATATATATATATATATATATATATATATATATATATATATATATATATAAATATATATATATATATATATATATATTATATGTGTGTGTGTGTGTGTGTGTGTGTGTGTGGTGTGTGCGGGTGCGTGTGTGTGTGTGTGTAATGCGGTTTACATCAATTACAAATACATGTTTATTGTTGTAACATCGATGGCCATAGCACTTTGATATTGTCGTATCAGCTTGCCGAGTGACTTTCACGGGACCTTCCAGTTCGGCCGTCAAGTGCTAGCCCGGCTAGCGAAAAGTCAGTTCGGGTGTAGTGACCTGGTTTCATAAGGGCTAAGCCCAAAGATTCGACTCTAATTGTCCCCTGTATGAGATCAAAAGACTGCAGAGCGGCATTGGCGTTGTCATGTATAGAGGCTTGGTTCTCTCCTGTGGCTTGGAATGATATTAGGATGAATTTTTTATCACAAAAATCCACTAGCCTGACACTTCTTCACCATAGCTTAAACCAGGCCCCGTAACTCGGAAGGTGCCTTCCATGAACCATCTTCTGTGAATTCTACGATACATTTCGTGCCAATTCAACATTTTTTATTACAATGTAAGAAACAAAGAAAGACAATACCCTAGGTCTGATTCTAGTGGGCAACATTTTATTTGATTATTTGTTATTAGATTTCTGAAATTATGATTGAAAGTGCACTTTTAGACATGCTATGCTTCAGTTTATTTCCTTGTAAACCGATATTTTGATAAGCCTGTGTCACTGATCATTTATATACACCATGAATTAATAAGTAAACGAATAAGTAGAATAATAAAGGTTACATTGTACTAACTTCCTGCTTTTGGCTTGAAGTAAAGGCAATTTGCATAACACTGGATTCAAATCTATGAATAACGTCAGGTCACACCAGAAAATTCTCTTTTTCTCTCTCTGCATACTTACAAATAATAATATTTTTTGTTATTCAAGAAGCTTTTATGTGAGTGCAAAATATATCATTTATTTACTCTTTATCAAGGTTGAAAAAAAAAACATTATGATTTGAAAAAAATGAATTAAAAGAAGCCCCGATTTATTTGATTTTTGTATGTAGTTATACCCCTTAATATTGCTCCCAGAGGGAAAAAGAAAAACATATTATGTTGGCAGATCTAATATCAGACCTTATTTGGAGTACAAAAACTCTCACTTGCCAAAAAAAAGAAGAAAAAAAAAGAACACAACAAAAGCATCAACAATGGTTTTTAAGCAATTTTTTTTTGTCGCATCAACAAAATCAACACAAATTTATTTAAGTATATTTAAAAAAAAAATCAATATGTGAATTAAAGTAATCGTTTTCAATCACAATCTTAATAGAGATTTAAATCAAGTTAATTTTCCATCCGTGCATCGAATTATAAAAACTTTAATTCAACCCCGATTATATAAAAATTTCCAAATGTTAAGCTGTGAAATTGGAGTGAAAGGGAAATACAGTGTATCGTTTGACTCTGCATTAATTTGTTTACTTATAATTTCTCTCTTATAAAAGAACAATAATTCTCACAAACGTCGTTTTATGTTTCATTTCTTTTTTAAAAACATATTCATTGCCATTTCATCACAATTCTGTAACCATTCATTTTAACAGATCTAAGCAATATGTCGCTGGGGAAAATCAAGAAATAAGAAATAGCCCAGCATTAGATACGTCCAATGTTCTTCGGACGTTAGACGTCGTTTTATGTTTCATTTCTTTTTTTAAAACATATTCCTAAACATATTCATTGCCATTTCATCACAATTCTGTAACCATTCATTTTAACAGATCTAAGCAATATGTCGCTGGGGAAAATCAAGAAATAAGAAATAGCCCAGCATTAGATACGTCCAATGTTCTTCGGACGTTAGACGAAGCAGCTGGTCATCATGGTGGAAACAATGCTTACATTGCTCTCACGACTCCCTCGACATCCGGAGTATACCAGTCACTGAACGAGGTGAACTCTCAGACGGACGAGTACGACGAACCTGTGAATGCTAGAGATGGATTAACTGGTCATGAGTATGAGAGTCCCATTAACGAGCTTCAGGCAAACCTCGAGACCGACCATGAAATATCGCACGTATTCCAGTACCCTACAAATAGTGTAGTTAGAAAGAATAGTCCACAGTATGAGAGTCACATACACCAGTTTCAGGCCAGCCCTGGGAATATGGATATAGACTATGGAAATGCAAATGAATACGAATACCCTGCGAGTGGTTCCATTGGAATAAATGATCCATTGTATGAGAATCTATTTTGAGCTTTAGGTATACCCCCCCCCAAAAAAAAAAAAATAAATAAATAAATAAATAAATAAATAAATAAATAAAATAAAAAATAAATAAAATGAATAAATAAAATAAAATTTAATTTAATTTTAAAAACAACAACAACAAAAAAACAAAAACAATGATAATAATAAAAATAAAATAATAATAATAATAAGTAATTATGAATTTAAGGGTCATTATCTATAAAACCATCACAAAGTCTAGTTTGCAGGTTAAATGGTTACTAGGTGTAATCTCGCACTTGCTTATTCGCAAAGCCCCCCCCCCCCTTTCTTTTTTTTTTTTGGTGGTGGTGGTGGTTTTGTGGTGCCTGGTCACATATGGAAAATTACATTATAGATGGAACTAAACTCTTTATACATACATAATATATACATAAATATAAATATATATTGAATGAATAATATACATTTAAATGTAAAGTTCTATGGATTGAATGACACATTACTAATGACTTAGGTTGTGTTTTATCAGGCGATTCGTTTAGCGTTCCCAATAGGACATTGGATACCTTGGGAAAAAAGGTCCAATGAACAATGAATGCTGTTATAACACAGCCAACATGTGTTGCCCAGCATCCCAATGCCATTGGGCATTAATTTATATGCACTAAAATGAGCGAAGTAATTGCCAATTTGACATGTAGTAAGTTGTTTTTTGCGGAATATGGTTTGAATTAAAGTAGAACAACCTTCTGCTATCAATGTGAATTGTTCATAAATTTTTTATAAATATATATATTGTTATTGAACATTTTATTGAAATAGATCTACCTCAAATAAATTGATAGAAGATTATCCTTCAAGATATTTTGAAAAATACAATTATCAAAGTTACATTTTATGGACAATGAATCATTGATCGCATGTTAGACTCATTACGTAGTGCGGCAAGAATGACTCATCAAAATAGCCAATTTACCAAAATCAATTTACAAAATCCAAAACAAATACACATACTGTAGACATGATACCTAACTATATTACTTAATTATAGGATATATCCACTTATATTTATTCAATTCCTGATCATATTTATTGATATGATTTTACTTTTATGAGATTGTTGACAGCAATATATAACTGACATTAATTATTTTCAGTAATAGTCTTATAAAAGAGACCCTTTTTTCAAGTCCCCCCCCCCCCCCCCCCCCGGCGCCTAGTATAGCCGGCAATTTCCTGCTGCAGTCGCCAAGTCAATCCATCACACACAAGTTGAAAGTACTATAGTGATGACCCTGCACACACTCTTCCTTCTGCCACCTTATCAAGTTTTTAAAAAGTTTCAATAGAAAAAAAAAATTCTTTTATATTAGTCTTACTTTTCGGACTTCTTAATAAGTGTGTTGTGTTTATTTGGTTGTACGACATTACGCTCTGTCGATTTTTGTACACTAACAGAATTTTGACAAGTTGTGCACGTGCTAGGGTTGGAGGGGGGCCTACCGGTAGGCCTATCGTCCGCTGATTTCAATGGTCAGGGCCATTAGCCGCCCCCCCCCCCCCCCCCCCATTCAAATTCATTTCACGATGCCCGAGAGCCGCTTTCTAATGATCATGCATTTTGACCACAGACCAATGAAATATTCCCTTTCTCTATAAAGAGAAATGTACATGTATATGCATTACATGTAGGCTATCTTGTCACTTTTATTTTTCCAAATCTTTATTATAAATAGATTTTTTATTTTTTTTTATTTTTTAATCAATTCAAATTTTAAATTACCTTTTAAAAATGTATTCATTTTAGAACTAATATTTTGGTAAAAACGTTATTTAAAGTTTAAATAGACCCTAACATTTTTACCCAAATGAGATTCAAGTGAGGGTGGGGTATAGCCCTACGTTTAATTTTTGTGACGAATATCGATGACTAAAAAAAGGGGCAATCAATACCGCAGATCGAGACTAGACGTTTGATCGTGACGACGTCGTGCTGCATGCTGCTGCTGATAAATTCCACATTTTGGCTCATTACTTGCCAAAAACTCCCAGGATAAACCTGGATAAACCTGGGAGGCCAGCAACTGTATTCAGCATATGTGCATAAGGCTGCTCCCACGCAGCCATGGGCCCATGTGAATGCCAATGAGGCCTGCGAAATAAAGGCTTACAGCGCTAAATCGCATGCTCCATCCAGCCCACGCTCGGTCCGCCCGCGCCCCCCCCCCCCCCCCCCCCCCCCCCCCCCCCCCCGGCCGGCCGCCGGTGGATGCGATGGCCAGCTACTAACTGTGCATGCAGTGTCTGTATAGGGCTAGCGGGCGGCGGTACGGTGGCAACTAGCACGGCCGGCCGCCTGGCGATGAATCTTTAGACTTTGGGCCTGGTGCATGGTGCGAAGAACAGTGGACATCATTAAGATAAGCTCTTGTTATGAGGTGAGTTTATTTGTGTAATCAATGTTTTAAATTTGCACCTAGATTTGACAATCAGACATGTACCGTACGGGGTAATCCTGGTTTTATTTTACATGGGACCAAACGGACCAAACCTGTGTGTGGATATGTGGGACTGTGTGATAAATTCACTTCTGCACTAGCGTAAACCAGACACCAAAATTACTCTAGCTTTAAGTTTAAGAGTCTAAGCAAGATTCAGTTTAAGCCCTTCTATTTTCTTGATTACCTGCTTCAGGGACTCTTCAATCCTCATGCCCACTTTTCTACACATTTGGGGTTTCAAAGTTCAAAGTGAAATTTTAAATAATTATTTTCTTCTCCTGAGACTGTCCTGTATTTATCTGTTTATTATTTAATATTAATAATGATCTTTCCTGCCTATCCTGGACCAATCCCCGCTAGTGATTTTTAGTATGTAGTCAGGTAGTAGATCTACTTCTACACACAATAGCTATTGAAGGCTGCCTATTCAGCCATGAAAGCTATGTTAGAGTAGGCCTGGGATCCTAAACTAACTAGAGTAAAGTTACACATCGTGGTTGAGGAAACCACTGCTCACTCTGCACAGAAGCGCTTCATTGACATTGCATTACACGCATTAGCTTTCTCTTTCCCTGTCCATAGACTCTGACTTGTCTTTATTTTTGTGTGCCAACAAACGAGTGGTTTCCTCAACCATGATTACATACATATAGCCATACCATTTATCAGGGGCGGCGGAGCGTCTTTCAAAGTGGGGGGGGGGGCACCAACAAAAAGGGCACTTTTTGGGGAAAAAAGGGGCACCTATAAAGGGTGAAAACAAGGCGGAAAAAGCCTCTGTGAAACATTACATGTAGTATACCGCTACATTCTGATTAATACACTATCGAGGATCATTTTCGACACATTATTGTTTATGTCTTAACATGGTTATACAGTGTAGATAAAAAAACTACTTTGCAGTTGAGTAATGGTTATTCATTTGCGAGCGAGCGAAGTGAGCGAGCAAAATATTGAAGATATTTTGAATAGCAGCGATTTTCCTAATATGATAAGAAGGCAATGGTAAATGCGAGCGAGCTTTGGAAAATTTTTAGAAAAAATGTCCTTCCTGTTATGATTTAGGGGCACTGCTCATTCTTGTATACTTTAGGGAATTGTGCCCCTCCTGCCCCCTGCTCCACTGCCTCTCATTGTGCTGAGATCAGTAGGGGAATCTATTATTATGAAGCCTCTCTGATTTGGAGCTAGGTATATGGCTCTTTTGTGGACTTTAGGGCACAGTTTGTAAGCGACATCGGAGCATATAGGTACAATATATTGAATATATATAGGTATATAGGTAGGGCACTTATCAAAAGGGAAAATAATACTATTAGAAAGAAAAGGGGCACTGATCAAAAGTAAAAGGGGCACTTAAAAAGGGGCATTTTATTAGAGGTGGAAAGGGCACTTATCAGAAAAAATTGCACTATTAGAACGGAAAATGGGCACCAATCAGAGGAAAATGGACAAACCTGTTGGATTTCAAAGGGGACACTTATCTTAGCTTAAAAGGGCCACTTATCAGTAGGTGAATAGGGCACTTAGTAGAAAGAAGAAGGGGCAGTCATACGAAGAAAAATGGTCACTTATCAGAGGTGAAAAGGGGCACTTATAAAAAGGGAAAATTTTACTATTAGAACGGAAAATGGGCACTAATCAGACGAAAAACAAAGGCACAGATTTCAAAAGGGGCAATAATGTCTGAAGTTAAAGGGGGCACTTATCAAAAGGTAAAAAGGGCATTTATCAGAAAGAAGAAGGGGCGCAGTTATACGAAGGAAAAGGGGCACTTATCAGAAGTGAAAAAGGCACTTATCAGAAGGAAAAATTGCACTATTAGAACGGGAAATGGGCTTTAATTAGAAAAAAGGGGCAATTATTAGATTTCATAAGGGCAGTAATGTCTGAGGTTAAAGGGGCACTTATCAGAAGGTAAAAACGGCACTTATTGTAAAGAAAAGGGGCACTATGCGAAGATAAAGGGGGCACTTTTCATGGGTAAAAAGGGGCACAATTGGGGTACTTGAAAAAGTGGGGGGGGGGCACTGGCACTGGCCTCTGTGTTTTTTGCTTTCTTTTTAGTCCAAAATTCTTGGACAAGCAAAAAAAAAATGGTCATTAGTGTTTTCAGGTGTCTTTTTACTCCAATTTTACACGTTTGGTGGGAGGAAGGGCATCGTGGCAGGAGTCTCCTGCCACGATGCTGGTGGGACGGTGGGAGAATGAGCGTGGTGGCGTGGAGACTCCCGCCAAAAGCGGGAGGGTTGACAGCCCTGTTATAGTGAGATATACAGTTGGGTTTTTTTAATCAAATCAATTAAACTTCTAACACATTCCCTTCATGAAGAATGTTGAAATGCAATGGCATTCAAATAATTAACATGTCAAGTGTTAAAAGCCTGGCATTATTAACCCTTTCAAGACAATGACCACATTTTGTGGTTTGGTCAATAACTTTTGATTCAGAGCTCTAAAAATTATACAAGATGCATTGAAAGAGACAATTTTCAGCACTCACTATGTCCATTTTTGTTGCATGACCATATTGCGTTGATGTCAGGAATTTTGAATAGGAATAAGTTTTAAAATCCTTAAATTGGCAACACATTGAGAGATCTAAATCCTTGTTTTTTATCAAAATTGGTTTCAACTTTTCGACAAAATCCTAACATGTGTAATTTCAAAGACATTACACCTTATTAGAATCATGTAGCACTAAAAGAAAAATATTATTGTTGCAATTTGAAGATCAAATGTTCAATAGCCCTTAAATACCTGTCCTGAAAGGGTTAAAGAGGTATATTTGAACTTAACCTTATTACCTTTCAGTATGTGATTTATCAATTATCATTATTGTCTACATCTTGTAAGCACTCACATTCCATCAAACAGAAATCAAATTGAATCAATTATGTCTAATTCAGTTTAAAAGATCACCTATTACCTGACCAATCAAGAGATTTAAGTGGGCCACAGTAGTAGTAGAACATATGAATGTGAAGATAAACTCACACCAATTCCATTCTATGCAACACTACTCCAAGAGGGCACTTATGTAGTTCTTAGGCATCAGTCCTATATATATACTATTATGTCCTATTAGAACAGTGGGTCACATGACCCACTGTTTGCAGCCTCAATTTATCCTGTGTCCATTGGGGTTAGGATCCATTTTCATTAAACGAATAGGTATAGGACCAGTGGGATGTGGTACTATGAGGGTCCCTAACCCCATATACAGTGCGTGCTTACTTGCTTGTCAATGATGGGCATTCAATTTTTCAACTTTTAAAAATTCATGAGGCATACTTTGGATGGTGCCTGTATGAAAAGTAGCTTGACTCTATGACTCACACTGTTGTACATTACCGTAATTCATATTTTATCTGTTGATTTAGAACATTTAAAAACAACACGACAATTCAAAATAATGTGCACCCGGTACTTCACCCTCATATGCACTACCAGCATATTGTCAACCTACGGGTAGTCAACAGAAGAAAGTGGTGCAATGTGTCTTGAATTTTGTGTCTTTAAAATGTGAATAAAACAGCACTGTTTTACATACAACAAGCAATGTACATGTACATGTACATGTATGTTCTAAGAAACCAATGAGTAATTGAAAACCATCAACTTCGAACATTTGAAGTCCAATCAAAAGATGGAATTTTAGTCACATGAAAGCTTTGAATGATTGTTAATACATCTGCTGGTACACTTTCAGGTATTGCCCAGGTATTGCGCAGTATTTCCAGTATTTCCCGGTATTTCCCGGTATTTCCCAGTATTTCCCGGGAAATTGCCAACCCTGTTACGTGTACATTGACGACTGTTTCATTGAGACTGCATGTAGTCTGGGCAGCATTCATCAAACCGTCATAGGTACAAGTTCGCTGACATCCCATTAAATTGAACTGTATTAAGATTAACAATATACGTTTCAATGGGATGTCGGCAAACCTGTACTTACGACGGTTTGATGAAATGATGCCCTGGCTCTACTGACTACATCTACGCAGTTGAGGGTTGATAAACAACTTTTTTTTTTCATCCTGCACAGGGAACCATCCTTATGTGGAGCTGTGTCAATATCTGCGGTGATCAACTTGAAGAGGTAAACTCACCATAATAATCAGACAAAATTCTGGGAAAATGGTTGCTTTTTTGCATTGCAGGGTGATAAAATATCTGGCAAGCTATGGCTTAATGTTTAAGGAGTATGAAGAAAATAAAGGATAACATAAAAATGTGAACTTGGAACCCAACTCTGACAAGTTTGCCCCGGGCGGCACTTGAAGGGGTGCAAAAACTGCTAAAAGTTAGAAAGAAAAAGAGAGGAAATGAAGAAAAATCATGATCATTAAGAATTATGCGCCCCTAATCTGCAGGGTAAATGCATTAGAAACACATTTTTTAGGTATTAAAATGCAAAATTTTCTAAAACTCGGTTTGCTTTTCCTCCCTCGCATATGATGCTCCAGGATCTCGTAATTTCACGCCCCAGTGAAGGATATCATTTTAAAATAGGGTTTTCAAATGGTTCAGAAATTTAAAAATAAAATGTAATTCTTGTTGCTTTGCTCTCTATTATGTAAGTTTAATCAGCCTCTTGTTAATATTGCGGCCCCCCAATACAGGATAAGTGTATATAGCCATGAATTTTGCAAAAGTTGAAATCTCAACTATCCATTAATATCTTGCTGAATTCCTTGTCTATTTCTGAAGGGGTTTTGTTAATTTTGCTCCCATTTGAGACGAAAGGGAATAGAAAACCGTTTATCATTGTTCAAAATTCGAAATTCTGCCCCTCGAATGCAGTGCTCAATTTGGAATTTTGCTAGGTAAAATGCATCAGAAATTTCATTTTGAGGGGTTAAAAAATGCAAGAAAAAAAAAAATATATCGCTCGTTCGCTTTGCTCCCTCGCTTTTACAAGAACTTAGATCAGTGGGGAAGTTGGAGGGGGGGGGGGGGGGGGGGGTGCAACTTCGTTGTTTGCCCCGGGGTGCCATAATCCCTAGATACACCACTGGATTTGTTTTAACGGTGCTTATCATTTCACTAGTCTACTCATCACAAATCTCATTATTATTAAAAAATTATTCAAACAGAATATATAGTCTAAAAAATTCGGGGAAAAAAACTTGTCAACAAAACCCTTAAACAGCCACCATATAATTTATTCCTACTAAAATCAAAATTTAACTCAACTAATTAATACCCT
Organism: Heliocidaris tuberculata; assembly: GCA_025618425.1. Lineage (NCBI taxonomy): Eukaryota > Metazoa > Echinodermata > Echinoidea > Camarodonta > Echinometridae > Heliocidaris > Heliocidaris tuberculata. The sequence goes on from CM046841.1 coordinate 14,120,934, forward strand.
ACATTATTCTCCCTCAATATTACACTATGACTGTCATTTTATCCCACTTTTTTCTTAGAATTGTTGTGTATCTGAATGCAACAAATAAACATTTAAATTGTCACTAAATTGTAAATGCTGATGTCTGATTAAGCTCTATTATTTTTTATCTCTATTTAAGGATCTTAAAAATTTTTTTTTTCTCTTAAGTTCCGGCATCAAACCAACATGATGAAGCAACCAAAATGGACACACAGTGTGTGTAGAAACTTTTGCTGTTTTCACTCATGTAGGGTATTTTTGTAAGGCTCTAAATCGAAAGTTATTGAGCCAAACCACAAAATTTTGGAATTGTAGCACAGGGATAAAAGGATGATCCAAAAGTCATTATGTTTCCTCCAATATCACCTTAATGAAAGCAAATTTCAGGCTGTTTTTTGTACTATTGTAACCAGCGATTAGTGCTCCCCAAATCTCATTAAATGTATAGCAATCTGCTCTATGAGAAGAAGAAAGACAAAAACTCATTTTCATTTCAAGAAGTCATTCTTCTCGTCTGTGCCAAGTCGGTGACAGTTGCAGATTCTGACAGACCTTCGAGTTACTTTGAGACCTAGTTTGCTGAAAATCAGACCATCCATTGTGAGGTCCTGCAATAGACCGCTTCGGTAATGTATGCAAATTTTATACATACCTTTCAAACAAAGGTAGTTCTTGACAACCTGAAAGCTTGCCGGAGGCTTGCCGGAGGCTTGCCGGACATAGCAACAAATAATGTATGCAAACTGTATTCCAAGCATTGAGGCTCATTTATAAAAAGCAGGTTAATGGAATAGCTCGTCACTAGGTGCTCAGAGAATTTATGTGCATAAATTTAATAATAATAATAATCTTTTAAAGTCCACTCCAAATTTTATTAAGTTAAACCGAAATGGAAATTCTTTTTGCCCAATCGATCGTGAGCCCGGCAGCCACTGAGCAGCGCCAGATCGACGTTGCTCTATCCCTTATTGTTGAACGCCAAACAAGGTAGCAGCAACTCCCATCTTTTAACGTCTTTTGGTATGACGCGGCCGGGGTTCGAACCCACGACCTCCCGGTTGTGAGGCGGACGCTCTACTGACTGAGCCAACACACCGGTATAAATTTGTATACATTACAGAGAGCGGTCTATTCCTGCATGTCAATCCAAAATCAAATAGCACATCATCATCGTAATTGCACTAAAACACAATTTGTGTGTGTGAAACTGTTGTTATCTTTTGCATATCTTTGTAAATTGTTGAATTTTTTTGTTGAATTTTTTTATTTGAATATTCATGCAAACACAGTATTGCATGATAAATATAATTAAACACAATGCATCGAAAAAAGATTTAGAAATGGAAAAAGTTCAATTCAATTCATTTCAATGTTTTATTGTCCATAATATATTAATAAACAATGGAAATTTGCTTTGTTTACATGCACATACATGTACACAGAAGAGTTGATACATAATAAAACAATCAAAATACTTGAAAAGTCACAGAAACAATTACTGATATAAAAAGACAAAAAGAATAAAAAAGAAAATGACAAAGTGTTGGTACAGTATGAGGCCTGTGGTATTGAATTCCACTTATTTTGTGTAAAATGAGTATCAAACTGAGTTACGACTTACGAGTACACGAGTTGTGTATGTAATCGTATGACTTACAAGGCAGAAACAAAATAACTCTCGGTGTATTCAGTATGATAATGTGGTATGAGAGATATTGATAGTTTGTGTAAAAATACATAGTAAATTAAAGAAAAAATGCAATTCAAAAGAATTGACTTGCCGTTTGATGAAAGTGGCCCAAGAAGATTGAAACAATGTGCATTGGGTAAGGTTAATGCAGGTTCTCTTCAGGTAGCTGAGCTATTTCTTTGTTGGTCACTTACACATTTTATTACATGTAGTAGGCCTATACCAAGGGTCTCTTACATAAATCTCGTAATAAATCAACCCGCTCCAAGATTATCATTGCTAAAAGGGAAAGTCCACCCTGATTACAAGTTGGTTTTAAAGGAAGCAGAAACATTAAAGAAACGGATCAGTGAAGGTTGAGCAAAATACGATAAGAAATAAGAAAGTTATGAATTTTTGAAGTTGTAATCAATCAAACACAAATTGGCAACTCTGTGACGTACCTTGCGAGCTCCTCTCCCATTTGCCCTGTACCCATAAGTCATTAATTTCCGTTTTCTCTAAAGAAAATATTCAAACATACATGCACCTTAGATATAATCATTGCTCATATGTTTTTACACAGAACCTGTATGAAACAAATCTATTCCTTAATCAGAAACTAAGAAAATGAAAATTTATGACATTTTCTGTACTGAGCAAATTGGAGAGGAGCTCGCAAGATACGTCACGGAGTTGCCAATTTGTGTTTGATTGATTACAACTTCAAAAATTCATAACTTTCTTATTTCTTATCAGAATTTGTCTCAAACTTTCACTATTCTGTTTCTCTCCTTTCCTGCTTTTATTCAAATCAACGAAATACCAGGGTGGACTTTCCCTTTAAAAGTTTGTCTATGATTATTTCAATGAAGTGTACACTTGGGGAAAAGTAAAGTCATTTTATTTTGTTTCTTGATATGTTCATTCATGTACTTCATTGTAATTATGTTTTTCTTGCTCCTTTGTATTAATTACAGTCTACTTTGGAGTGATGTAATATAAAACTGGGGAAAGAGGTTTGCTGTCAACTAGTTAAAGACTTCCAAGCTTATTTCTCAGCAAACAGGACTGATCCCATGCAACAGTATCAGGTACATGTAGTTATGTTTTGTTTTATTTTTGTTGACATGACTCATATGTATTTCCTTTGTTTGTTGTTTGTTTTAATTGGTGTCTCCTTTTCATATACAAGCTCTATGTTTGTTTTCATTAAATCTTGAAGTGAAAGTTTTGTTATGATTTCCTATACTGGAGCCAGCCCCTGGACCTATGCCCAGATGATCATAATTGAAAATGGAAATTTTGCTCTCTTTCATCATTATGAACGTAAGATATAATACACATCACGGAAGAAAGAGGGCGTCCATGTCTGGCCTTGATATTAAGAGAGTCCTAATAACTCTCAAATATTTTGTGATTTATACTGTAGGAAGCCAAATGAAATTTACCCTCAGATGGAACTTGTTTTCTTTTGTCTGACAGGTCTACAATGATACATGTAAATGTACTGAGTGACATGTGAAAACTTAATTCAGACCTTGCTCATTTATTGATCCTCAGTCAAAATGAGCTTGTAACTTTTAAGGAATTTTATTCCATTCCATTTGTGTTCTGTGCTTGTTTGAGGAAAAAAATGTGATAATGTCTACAAGTATTAACTATCACATTTCGTCACCATGGGTAGCGAATTCTCGAACTCTGAAATAATTACAATTTTCCACAATATTAAAACATAAAGGTTTGCTGCAATGCATTGATAAGCCATCTTTGCAAATATGCATGTATATTGGCATATTTTCATTATTAACAATTTTTTTATGTACAGTTATATGCCAACTCCAAATATTTTTAAAAACAATTTCATACCTATATACTTTTAATGTACACTCATTGTTAGTTTATCATAATGTGAATGATAACCTGCTAAACTCTGATCATGAGTCTGCTAACTCCCATTGCCTAAGGGTTTTGTCTGTTTTGAGATTTTACCAAAATACAAACAATGCTTACTTTTCAACTCATGCTACATGTATTTTGTAAACTGATTCAATTGCTCATGTACATATGGCTAGTAAGCAGCTTTGCATAGTGCAGAATTCTTTAGTAGGGTTTGTTGCATAAACCCTAATGTGCCTTGATGTACTGAGCAAATGTGCATTAGACAAAATTCTGGTGTCACAAGTCTCTTTATAAAGCCCAAGAAGGCAATCTCTGAAATCACTATTGTAGGTTATGATGCCAGTATAATTTTCATTTATTGGAAGGGCAGATTTAAGTAACTTCTATAAAAAGTGGTGGGTGACCCGTCTTAGCAAAGACAATGATGAGCTTTTAGCTTCAGGTATTTTCCAAAATACTAAATGTCATCTTCGAATGTTTTGATTTGAATTTATTTCTATTTTTACCATCCATTCTGCCATTTCTTATTTCTCTTTGCAGGTCTGGACAGACATGAGGTACCCAAGTGGCATCAGTTTCATCAAGTAATTTGTATGCTGCAGTTCTATAAAGCTGTTGGATGTGGCGCTATTTTGTCGCATTCAAGTTTGTATTGAAGATGTGATAACTTCTGATTTTAATTGAAATGTCAAAGTGAATATAATAAAATAAGGCAAAAAGTGTATTACCTGATTCAGAATGAATAATCTGCCCCATATTCCTTGTCATAGCCCTGTATCCAACATATTTGAATAGAAAACGTATCAAACATTTTGAAATGAAGACTTTAATGACCAGTAGAGGACCTTCTGCATTTACAGCTTTAATTGAGATGTAATTTTATGATTTTTTTTCCCATCCAGGTGTTCACATTTTACATATATCCATCAATGTCTGTTATAAGAGAATAAAGGCCAAGTCCACACTAATATCAAGTTGATTTGAATAAATAGAGTAAAATTAAACAAGCATTACAGTGAAAATTTTATTGAAATCGGATGTAAAATAAGAAAGTTACGGCATTTTGAAGTTTTGCATTATTTCTTGAAACAGTGATATGCATAACATGGGCGGTATGCAAATGAGTGAACTGATGATGTCACACACTCACTTTTCCTTATGTATTTTATTATATGAAATATCATATATTTCAATTTTTTGCTTCAATAAAGTAAAACATGGTTTGACTCCTTATGGAACATGTAAAATCATCATTATTGTAACTTATTTTGATACAAGGGAGAGATTCTTTATTATCACATCCATAAAAATTGAAATATTTGAAATTTCATATAATAAAATACATAAGGAAAAGTGAGTGTGTGACATCATCGGTTCACTCATTTGCATACCGCCCATGTTATGCATATCACCGTTTCATGAAATAATGCAAAACTTCAAAATGCTGTAACTTTCTTATTTTATATCCGATTTCAGTGAAATTTTCACTGTTATGCTTGTTTAATTTTACTCTATCTATTCAAATCAACTTGATATTAGTGTGGACTTGGCCTTTAAGCCATATGAATGTATAACCATTGCATAATAAGTAATGACTTATTCAAAGAAATTGGGACTGGGAGTTTGAGTAACATTTAAAAGAATTATTATCTCAAGCATTGTGAAGGCAAAGTGTGATGAAAATTACGTCATATGTTCAGAATTTAAAATGGTCTACAATCTACAAGTTTTTCACAAAATGAGTGCCAGTGTTTCTGTACTCATGCACCAATATTGTATCATAATCTTGTGTTTTTCTAATGGAATTCTGTTTTGATAGGAACTGGTGCAAAGAAATTTGAATTGCTCATCATGCATTGATTAGGTTGTTTCTACCAGGAAAATATTTAAGAGTTAACAAAAATATGCTGTAAAGTACATGCTGTATATCATGTACATGCTGTAGAGCACAACTCAAATTTGCACAGGATGTTATATCTATGTGGGTTTGGACAATCAGTTTGATGTCTTATCATTTGATCTTTAGTATTTTATATTTTTGTTGTAACATTGGTTTTGTACACATTTATATTATTTATTTGTAGGCCTGGTGTTGAACATTCAGTGAAAAATGTCAAAATTACTTTTCAGTAGATCATCAAATGAAAAATCATTCCACTTCAGTCCCATTGTTGTTTATGTGCTTTATTACAGGGTGATTACATCCCCACAAGCTCCTATCAGTGGAAGCAGAGTAATCATTTTGTTGAAAATTGGAAAAACATGAGATAACTATATGAGAGTTATAAATTTGCAAAGTGGTATTTGACAACTCTCTTTATATTGCTTTACAATATACTATCAAAGTTTTTATTAATTTCCTAAGTATGAATTGTCACAGTTAATTAAAGCAGTGTAGTGTCAAAAAGTCATTGTTTTAGCTAAAGTACTGTACTAATGGCATCACTGTTAGCTAGGAAAATAATGTCAGGTTTCCATTTTTGATAAACAGATTAAGGAATTTACAACCATAGGATTTTCATACACATTTTAGTGATGGTGGATTTACATTGATGACCTCAGTGATTATGACAGATGAATTTGTTTTCCCCCAAAAGGACTACATTTCTTCTAAGTGTCTGTTAGCATCCTCACTATTGTTCTTATTAGTTCTTCATTCCATGGATTTTTTTTTTACTGCGCAGTATACTTACTGGTATACATACCAAGTCTGCACAAATTTGAGATTGTATTTTTTCCTTTAATCTATTGTTTCCTGCATTTTAGCTTCATAGATCACTCAGCACTTTATGCACACACTCTATTGACTTTGTGCAATTGACTTTTTGGTGGGGGGGGGGGGGACTATTATTCTGTCATACATGTAGATGTATATGTGGAAATTCTTGTCAAATCCACATTAATTGGAAATTCAGATTTAATGTTAAGTTTCCTTACAAACTAAGCTCCAAATGAAATATAAGCCACGTACATGGAGCCGTATGTCGGGTCTTACAAAGTGTTTGATAGGGTACAGTCTCGACATCATTGTAAGAAATGTAGGGAGGACACCCTTTCAGTCAAAATTTATGAAACATGAAATCAAATTGAAATTATTATCACTATCCAGTTGTCTAATGCTATGCATCGAGATGTAACATTTACACCTTGGTTTTAATTCACATGTGCAAAGTGTGTTCAAGTATGTTCACTTGTCCGCAATCATATTGATGTGCTTAGCATTTTACTACTTTAATTGATGAGAAAACATCAACTAATATCTAGCTCAAGTTATCATCTTTTCAAGTGGTAGCTCGTAACTTTCCTAGGAGTAATTCTTCCAGCAATCCTCCATATAGCATGCAGGATTCTCTGATAATAACTCACTGTTGTCTTTATAATTCATGTTATTTTTATATTATGGTTATAATTATTGTTGTTTTCTTGTTATTTTTGTCATACATGTAAACTTCTAATGTCCAATTATTACATGCTTTATGTACAAATGTTACAATGTATTTAAAGCTGTATCCATACTTTTTTTGGGGTTTTTTGTATTCATAAAATACAGTCAAGTGTTGAAATGTATATTTCTTGTGAATTTCTTTTTCATCCTGGTTTTATTGGCAGTGATACAGTGCATGCATTATAATTACTAGTTTGTTGTGTTAAGAACTATTGAACAAAGAAGGTAATTCGTACTTATTTGGATATTCTGTATCCATTTAAGTTTTTACATTTTTTAGTGGGGGGGGGGGAGGGTTCATAGCACGTCATCAATGATCTGAATCTATATGTGTGTGAGTCATTCACTGAATCAAAACGTTGAATTTAGTAAATTGCATTATATTTATTTTTAAAGTACCATTTTGCATGACATTGACTATTCCTTTGAATATCTACAGAAAGTACCAGACATGATATGTTACGACTAGAAGGAATCATTTACAGTTTGATAGGGGCATTGATAAAATGTTAGAACATTGTGGAGTGTGGTTGTGTATGATTATATTTATTATAATTAACTTTGTATTGACCCAGTTTCAACTCACTCCCCCCCCCCCCCCCAATTTTAGGGTATACATAATTGTATATTCATTTGAAATTAAATATTTGTTAAGGGAAAATTGATGGCAACAGTAAAGATGCTTGGTGAATATAGATTTTCATCTTGACATGATCTGATAAGGTTTTAAAGATTAGAATATACATTTACCAACTAAAAAGTATGTGACCAAATAAAGTAATTGCTCACAAATGCGATATGAAATGCATTAAAAAGTCAAAAGCTTATCTATAAATGTGTATAAATGTATGCCAAATCTTGTAGTTTCTATGGTATAAATAGTTTGAAGAACTTGGAGGTACTTGTATGAGAGAAAGTGTTGATTAATCCTCTAATATGCATTTTTAAAAATTGTTCTTATTGGTTAGCAAGACAATATTAGTTGACACAACAAAGACTTGTTCCAAAGCAATGACGTATCTCCTTTATCATCTCATCTCTCTCTTTGTAACAAGTTGAATTGTAGGAACAGAAACAGAAAAATGTTGGTTAACAAGTAATGAATGTTGGAAAGTTGATACTGTTACTTACAGATCAATCTTAGATGGGCAAATACTCACTTATCCAGATGAGATGTCATCAATTTTCATTTTGCACATAACATTTATCCCTGCGGGTAGTATATATATATATAGTATTGCTAGCATGTTATATAAATATGTCTTCTTGCATGGAAAACCCAGCTCATCCATGAATTTGGAAAAAATTATACATGTATCTCAGTCATTTTATGTGTAGTTGACTACATCACGTCACAATGACATTAATAGTTCAAACTGAAATACACTACCACTGTTTTTGTAATCTCAAATATCAAAATTCCTTCTTTTCTCTTTTTTAAATTGTGATCCAATTTCATTTATATTTTTTACCTATTTGTAGCTTCAATACTTCTAATTAAAGTTCTACTTGTCTTCAGAACAACTTGCGGTGATGGTTGGACTTCCCTTTTTAGTATCATGATGTTACGTCAGTGCATGAGTAATTCAGTGTCCTGTTGTTGGACACAACCAAAAAAGTTGATGATGTTGCTTTAACATGTACTTGTCACCCGTTCCAATTTTGATTTTTAATCTCTTTTTCATACCTTTACAATAGCAGTGGTGAACATCCCCGTCTCCACACACACTCTGATCTGGCAGTGGCGTAGTGTGGATCCAGCCTTTTTTATTGAGGGGAAATGGTGTTGGGGGGGGGGGGGCACCAGCATTATTCTCCACTTGATCAAAGATGGGCTATAGAAAATTCATTTTTAGTGATGGTTCTGCTTCCTTTGAAATTGCTGCATAGTTACAAGAACACATAAATTTAATTATTGCAAGACTCGACATGATATCGACATCTCATGCAACCACATAAAACTGCTGCACTGTCATTTAATGTTGACTAAAATGTAAACGCTCAGTCTGTAGTGATTTTGAGATAGCATCTGTTCAGAGCAAATTTGATAGAAAAATATAACTAGAGACAAATTTACAACCGTTTTCATTCCATGGAAACTATAAAACTATGAATATGGCATATTGAAACACTATCACTGAGAGGAATGAATATTCTGCCATGACAATCTAAATATGCATTTGGCATAATGCAGTTGGGGAAGTTCAACTGTCACTGATAACTCATTGTAATGAGCATGATCAATTTAATTAATTCAGGAAACATTTGAATCATAATTATTCGGGACTGTACATGTATTCACATTCTCTTTATGCATTTTTCCAATGTTATTTGTGAAATTAGTGCGCATCACTTGTCTTAAATTAGAAATTGTGCTTCAAAGTAACATAATCTTTCTTAACTGCTTCAAATGTTTATAGAAATGTTCATGACACACTACAGCATACCAAGATTTGCCAGGATGTATAACACATGTTCCTGTAGCAAAATTGTGAAAATAGTCATCGTACAAGAAAATCCTCTTTATATTGCTAACCATCATATATGAAAATAGACTGGAATTTTATGATAACCGACTGTGGGTTTTAGGTCTTATGGTGATTAGAAATTGAATCAACACAATCATAATAGGTGAAATAAACCATACAAATAGGCCTACATGTACATGCAGGGGCAGCCTAGGACTAAAATTTTGATTAAAAATTTTGATGTGAACGCCCACTTAACTTATTTTGACCGGCCCTCAGACCACAAATCAACCGGCTCTCAAGCCAAAATATCGTGCGGCCCGTTGGGAACACTCCCCAAAATCCTCGTTGCCAGTTCGCCCCTGCATATGCTCTTTGTAAAATTGGCCAGTTCTCAGTCATCGATGATAATATTTCGAGGGCAACCAATCAAATTAAAGAAGAGATTATCACTTACAATTTTCCTTTGCTTTGAGGAAATTAGGGCTTGAATATGGGTTTCCTTTTTATTGACATACATGCACACACACTGTATGTCATCCCCTTTGCTTCTTCTGATAACAATTCTGTAACCCCATTTATATTTCAAGTGTATGCCAGCTGATAATGCTCAAGCTCATCTTCAGGTTTATCCACTTCATTGAACATGCAGTAACATCATCAAAAATTGTCAAGTGCTTCAAAGTAGGCCTATAAACCACAACATTAAGAGGGATTAATGAAAGAAACAAGCTTGCTCATTCGGTCTGTCTTTATATGTTGTCCTCACATAAACAGAATATCAAGCATGGCTATCAAAGCCGAATTCATATATTTCAAACTTTACTTCAAATTCGAATACTTTATGTTAAAAACTATGTCCTTTATCTTGTACGGCATATCATCAAAACAAAAAGTTATTGATTCCATTATCTTCTTTGACTTTATTTATTATTCATTTTATTTTTTTTCATTTATTTCATTTCCAGGCAAGATGATAACAAGAGATGTGTACATAGAGAACATCACAAAGATAGCAGAACAGAACCACAGTATAAAGATTTACATGATTTAGCACCAGCCAATGCCTGGGGATCACCTAAAAGAATGTTAAAATTCTGTTGAGAGGCTCTCCACATTGGTTGGTGCACACATAAAACAAAATAATGAGGTAAGGTAAACATATATATGTACTTGTAACTAAAATTAAAAATTAAACATTAAAAATTAAAAAGATACACAATAGTAGTACTCTCCGCCGTTAACATTTCTGAGTAATCTACAACAGAATACATCTGATTAATTGAGATATATGATATGACAAAGGCAGTAAAATTTCTGTGTATTACGGTACTATGGAATAATTACAGAGAATCAGGTTATCATCAGAAAGAAGATTTTGAAAATTCAAAAGAAAATTACGGAATATTATTATTGATTCGTAGGAAAATTACAAAAATAGGAATCAAAGTATGAAGGAAAAAACCATAGGCAATAGCAGCAGCTATTAAATAATACCTAAATTAAACTCAGAAAAGAGAGAAGTGTGAGAGACTTTTGACTAATAAGAAAAATTAATTAAGTCATATTTCCTACAAATTAGGCAAATTGACCAGACATCGGAAACATATACCTATGTGTACGTGCAGGGGCGGATCCAGGATTTTGTACAAATGCAGGTTTATAAATTTTGCTTTGAGGGAGACCAGTATTTTTTTGGTCTCGCCAGCTCTCGAAAATTCGCTCAATGGGAAGGGGGGGGGGGGGTTATGGGGGTCTACTTTCCCTCCATAAATCTGTGACAAGCAAAAAAAAAAAAAAGGAGACCCGTATTTTGGGGTTCTTGCCAACTCTCGAAAAGTCGCTCAGTGGGGGGGGGGGGGGGGGGGGGG